>BSBM01001154.1:12500000-15000000 GCA_027924585.1 Larix kaempferi | reverse complement strand
AAATGTGTTTTATTTCATGAATGGAATCAAGAAAGTATGCACATTCTATGTCATAACGACTTTCTATAGTTTGCGCATGCGTTTGGAAATACGAAAAGCTTACTTCCCCCGTTTTTTAAAATCACAGCTTTTAGAAGGTTTACATGATTTCTTAAAAAACACGAGTTTTTAGAGAATGTGTTTTATTTCATAAATGGAATCAACAAAGTATGCACATTCTACGTCATAACGATTTTATATAGTTTGTGCATGCGTCCGGAAATAAGAAAAACTTACTTCCACCATTTTTTAAAATCACAGCTTCTAGAAGGTTTACATGATTTCGTAAAAAACACGAGTTTTTAGAAAATGTTTTTTTATTTCATAAATGGAATCTACAAAGTATGCACATTCTACGTCATAAACGACTTTCTATAGTTTGCGCATGCGTTTGGAAATAAGAAAAACTTACTTCCCCCGTTTTCTAAAATCACAGCTTCTAGAAGGTTTACATGATTTCTTAAAAAACACGAGTTTTTAGAAAATGTGTTTTATTTCATAAATGGAATCAACAAAGTATGCACATTCTACGTCATAACGACTTTCTATAGTTTGCGCATGCGTCCGGAAATAAGAAAAGCTTAGTTCCCCCGTTTTTTAAAATCATAGCTTCTAGAAGGTTTACATGATTTCCTAAAAAACACGAGCTTTTAGAAAATGTGTTTTATTTCATCAATGGAATCAACAAAGTATGCACATTCTACGTCATAACGAATTTCTATAGTTTGCGCATGCGTTTGGAAATAAGAAAATCTTAGTTCCCCGGTTTTTTAAAATCACAGCTTCTAGAAGGTTTACATGATTTCTTAAAAAACACGAGTTTTTAGAAAATGTGTTTTATTTCATAAATGGAATCAACAAAGTATGCACATTCTACGTCATAACGACTTTCTATAGTTTGCGTATGCGTTTGGAAAAAAGAAAAGCTTACTTCCCCTGTTTTTTAAAATCACAGCTTCTAGAAGGTTTACATGATTTCTTAAAAAACACGAGTTTTTAGAAAATGTGTTTTATTTCATAAATGGAATCAACAAAGTATGCACATTCTACCTCATAACGACTTTCTATAGTTTCTGCATGCGTCCGGAAATAAAAAAAGCTTACTTTCCCCGTTTTTTAAAATCACAGCTTCTAGAAGGTTTACATGATTTCTTAAACAACACGAGTTTTTAGAAAATGTGTTTTATTTCATAAATGGAATCAACAAAGTATGCACATTCTACATCATAACGAATTTCTATAGTTTGCGCATGCGTCTGGAAATAAGAAAAGCTTACTTCCCCCGTTTTCTAAAATCACAACTTCTAGAAGGTTTCCATGATTTCTTAAAAAACACGAGTTTTTAGAAAATGTGTTTTATTTCATAAATGGAATCAACAAAGTATGTACATTCTATGTCATAACGACTTTCTATAGTTTGCGCATTCGTCCGGAAATAAGAAAAGCTTACTTCACCCATTTTTTAAAATCACAGCTTCTAGAAGGTTTACATGATTTCTTAAAAAACACAAGTTTTTAGAAAATGTGTTTTATTTCATAAATGGAATCAAACAAGTATGCACATTCTACTTCATAACGACTTTCTATAGTTTGCGCATTCATCAGGAAATAAGAAAAGCCTACTTCCACCGTTTTTTAAAATCACAGCTTCTAGAAGGTTTACATTATTTCGTAAAAAACACGAGTTTTTAGAAAATGTGTTTTATTTCATAAATGGAATCAACAAAGTATGCACATTCTACGTCATAACGACTTTATATAGTTTGCGCATGCGTCTGGAAATTAGAAGAGCTCACCTCCCCCGTTTTTTAAAATCACAGCTTCTAGAAGGTTTACATGATTTCTTAAACAACACGAGTTTTTAGAAAATGTGTTTTATTTCATAAATGGAATCAACAAAGTATGCACATTCTACGTCATAACGACTTTCTATAGTTTGCGCATTCGTCCGGAAATAAGAAGAGCTTACCTCCCCCGTTTTTTAAAATCACAGATTCTAGAAGGTTTACATGATTTCTTAAAAAACACGAGTTTTTAGAAAATGTGTTTTATTTCATGAATGGAATCAAGAAAGTATGCACATTCTATGTCATAACGACTTTCTATAGTTTGCGCATGCGTTTGGAAATACGAAAAGCTTACTTCCCCCGTTTTTTAAAATCACAGCTTCTAGAAGGTTTACATGATTTCTTAAAAAAGACGAGTTTTTAGAAAATGTGTTTTATTTCATAAATGGAATCAACAAAGTATGCACATTCTACGTCATAACGATTTTATATAGTTTGTGCATGCGTCCGGAAATAAGAAAAACTTACTTCCACCGTTTTTTAAAATCACAGCTTCTAGAAGGTTTACATGATTTCGTAAAAAACACGAGTTTTTAGAAAATGTTTTTTTATTTCATAAATGGAATCTACAAAGTATGCACATTCTACGTCATAAACGACTTTCTATAGTTTGCGCATGCGTTTGGAAATAAGAAAAACTTACTTCCCCCGTTTTCTAAAATCACAGCTTCTAGAAGGTTTACATGATTTCTTAAAAAACACGAGTTTTTAGAAAATGTGTTTTATTTCATAAATGGAATCAACAAAGTATGCACATTCTACGTCATAACGACTTTCTATAGTTTGCGCATGCGTCCGGATATAAGAAAAGCTTAGTTCCCCCCGTTTTTTAAAATCACAGCTTCTAGAAGGTTTACATGATTTCTTAAAAAACACGAGTTTTTAGAAAATATGTTTTATTTCATAAATGGAATCAACAAAGTATGCACATTCTACGTCATAACGACTTTCTATAGTTTGCGCATGCGTCCGGAAATAAGAAAAGGTTAATTCCACCTTTTTTTAAAATCACAGCTTCTAGAAGGTTTACATGATTTCTTAAAAACCACGAGTTTTCAGAAAATGTGTTTTATTTCATAAATGGAATCAACAAAGTATGCACATTCTACGTCATAACGACTTTCTCTAGTTTGCGTATGCGTTTGGAAATAAGAAAAGCTTACTTCCCCTGTTTTTTAAAATCACAGCTTCTAGAAGGTTTACATGATTTCTTAAAAAACACGAGTTTTTAGAAAATGTGTTTTATTTCATAAATGGAATCAAAAGTATGCACATTCTACGTCATAACGACTTTCTATAGTTTGCGCATTCGTCCGGAAATAAAAAAAGCTTACTTTCCCCGTTTTTTAAAATCACAGCTTCTAGAAGGTTTACATGATTTCTTAAACAACACGAGTTTTTAGAAAATGTGTTTTATTTCATAAATGGTATCAACAAAGTATGCATATTCTACATCATAACGACTTTCTATAGTTTGCGCATGCGTCCGGAAATAAGGAAAGCTTAGTTCCCCCGTTTTTTAAAATAACGGCTTCTAGAAGGTTTACATGATTTCTTAAACAACACGAGTTTTTAGAAAATGTGTTTTATTTCATAAATGGAATCTACAAAGTATGCACATTCTACGTCATAACGACTTTCTATAGTTTCCGCATGTGTCCAGAAATAAGAAAAGCTTAGTTCCCCCGTTTTTTAAAATAACGGCTTCTAGAAGGTTTACATGATTTCTTAAACAACACGAGTTTTTAGAAAATGTGTTTTATTTCATAAATGGAATCAACAAAGTATGCACATTCTACGTCATAACGACCTTCTATAGTTTGCGCGTGCGTCTGGAAATAAGAAGAGCTTACCTCCCTCGTTTTTTAAAATCACAGATTCTAGAAGGTTTACATGATTTCTTAAAAAACACGAGTTTTTAGAAAATGTGTTTTATTTCATAAATGTAATCAACAAAGTATGCACATTCTATGTCATAACGACTTTCTATAGTTTGCGCATTCGTCCGGAAATAAAAAAAGCTTACGTCCACTGTTTTTTAAAATCACAGCTTCTAGAAGGTTTACATGATTTCATAAAAAACACGAGTTTTTAGAAAATGTGTTTTATTTCATAAATGGAATCAACAAAGTATGCACATTCTATGTCGTAACGACTTTCTATAGTTTGCGCATTCGTCCGGAAATAAGAAAAGCTTACATCCACTATTTTTTAAAATCACAGCTTCTAGAAGGTTTACATGATTTCATAAAAAACACGAGTTTTTAGAAAATGTGTTTTATTTCATAAATGGAATCAACAAAGTATGCACATTCTACGTCATAACGACTTTCTATAGTTTGCGCATGCATTCGGAAATAAGAAAAGCTTACTTCCCTCGTTTTTTAAAATCACAGCTTCTAGAAGGTTTACATGATTTCGTAAGAAACACGAGTTTTTAGAAAATGTCTTTTATTTCATAAATGGAATCTACAAAGTATGCACATTCTACGTCATAATGACTTTCTATAGTTTCCGCATGTGTCCAGAAATAAGAAAAGCTTAGTTCCCCCGTTTTTTAAAATAACGGCTTCTAGAAGGTTTACATGATTTCTTAAACAACACGAGTTTTTAGAAAATGTGTTTTATTTCATAAATGGAATCAACAAAGTATGCACATTCTACGTCATAACAACCTTCTATAGTTTGCGCGTGCGTCTGGAAATAAGAAGAGCTTACCTCCCTCGTTTTTTAAAATCACAGATTCTAGAAGGTTTACATGATTTCTTAAAAAACACGAGTTTTTAGAAAATGTGTTTTATTTCATAAATGTAATCAACAAAGTATGCACATTCTATGTCATAACGACTTTCTATAGTTTGCGCATTCGTCCGGAAATAAAAAAAGCTTACGTCCACTGTTTTTTAAAATCACAGCTTCTAGAAGGTTTACATGATTTCATAAAAAACACGAGTTTTTAGAAAATGTGTTTTATTTCATAAATGGAATCTACAAAGTATGCACGTTCTACGTCATAATGACTTTCTATAGTTTGCGCATGCGTTCGGAAATAAGAAAAGCTTAATTCCCCCGTTTTTTAAAATCACTACTTCTAGAAGGTTTACATGATTTCTTAAAAAACACGAGTTTTTAGAAAATGTGTTTTATTTCATAAATGGAATCAAGAAAGTATGCACATTCTACGTCATAACGACTTTCTATAGTTTGCGCATGCGTCCGAAAATAAGAAAAGCTTACTTCCACAGTTTTTTAAAATCACAGCTTCTAGAAGGTTTACATGATTTCATAAAAAACACGAGTTTTTAGAAAATGTGTTTTATTTCATAAATGGAATCTACAAAGTATGCACATTCTACGTCATAACGACTTTCTATAGTTTGCGCATGCGTCCGGAAAATAAGAAAAGCTTACTTCCCCCGTTTTTTAAAATCACAGCTTGTAGAAGGTTTACATGATTCCGTAAAAAACACGAGTTTTTAGAAAATGTGTTTTATTTCACAAATGGAATCAACAAATTATGCACATTCTACGTCATAACGACTTTCTATAGTTTGCGCATGCGTCTGGAAATAAGAAAAGCTTACTTCCCCCGTTTTTTAAAATCACATCTTCTAGAAGGTTTACATGATTTCTTAAAAAACACGAGTTTTTAGAAAATGTGTTTTATTTCATAAATGTAATCAACAAAGTATGCACATTCTATGTCATAACGACTTTCTATAGTTTGCGCATTCGTCCGGAAATAAAAAAAGCTTACGTCCACTGTTTTTTAAAATCACAGCTTCTAGAAGGTTTACATGATTTCATAAAAAACACGAGTTTTTAGAAAATGTGTTTTATTTCATAAATGGAATCTACAAAGTATGCACGTTCTACGTCATAATGACTTTCTATAGTTTGCGCATGCGTTCGGAAATAAGAAAAGCTTAATTCCCCCGTTTTTTAAAATCACTGCTTCTAGAAGGTTTACATGATTTCTTAAAAAACATGAGTTTTTAGAAAATGTGTTTTATTTCATAAATGGAATCAAGAAAGTATGCACATTCTACGTCATAACGACTTTCTATAGTTTGCGCATGCGTCCGAAAATAAGAAAAGCTTACTTCCACAGTTTTTTAAAATCACAGCTTCTAGAAGGTTTACATGATTTCATAAAAAACACGAGTTTTTAGAAAATGTGTTTTATTTCATAAATGGAATCTACAAAGTATGCACATTCTACGTCATAACGACTTTCTATAGTTTGCGCATGCGTCCGGAAAATAAGAAAAGCTTACTTCCCCCGTTTTTTAAAATCACAGCTTGTAGAAGGTTTACATGATTCCGTAAAAAACACGAGTTTTTAGAAAATGTGTTTTATTTCACAAATGGAATCAACAAAGTATGCACATTCTACGTCATAATGACTTTCTATAGTTTGCGCATGCGTCCGGAAATAAGAAAAGCTTACTTCCCCCGTTTTTTAAAATCACATCTTCTAGAAGGTTTACATGATTTCTTAAAAAACACGAGTTTTTAGAAAATGTGTTTTATTTCATAAATGTAATCAACAAAGTATGCACATTCTATGTCATAACGACTTTCTATAGTTTCGCATTCGTCCGGAAATAAAAAAAGCTTACGTCCACTGTTTTTTAAAATCACAGCTTCTAGAAGGTTTACATGATTTCATAAAAAACAAGAGTTTTTAGAAAATGTGTTTTATTTCATAAATGGAATCTACAAAGTATGCACGTTCTACGTCATAATGACTTTCTATAGTTTGTGCATGCGTTCGGAAATAAGAAAAGCTTAATTCCCCCGTTTTTTAAAATCACTGCTTCTAGAAGGTTCACATGATTTCTTAAAAAACACGAGTTTTTAGAAAATGTGCTTTATTTCATAAATGGAATCAAGAAAGTATGCACATTCTACGTCATAACGACTTTCTATAGTTTGCGCATGCGTCCGAAAATAAGAAAAGCTTACTTCCACAGTTTTTTAAAATCACAGCTTCTAGAAGGTTTACATGATTTCATAAAAAACACGAGTTTTTAGAAAATGTGTTTTATTTCATAAATGGAATCTACAAAGTATGCACATTCTACGTCATAACGACTTTCTATAGTTTGCACATGCGTCCGGAAAATAAGAAAAGCTTACTTCCCCCGTTTTTTAAAATCACAGCTTGTAGAAGGTTTACATGATTCCGTAAAAAACACGAGTTTTTAGAAAATGTGTTTTATTTCACAAATGGAATCAACAAAGTATGCACATTCCACGTCATAACGACTTTCTATAGTTTGCGCATGCGTTTGGAAATAGGAAAAGCTTACTTCCCCCGTTTTTTAAAATCACAGCTTCTAGAAGGTTTACATGATTTCTTAAAAAACACGATTTTTTAGAAAATGTGTTTTATTTCATAAATGGAATCAACAAAGTATGCACATTCTACGTCATAACGACTTTCTATAGTTTGCGCATGCGTCCGGAAATAAGAAAAGCTTAATTCCACCGTTTTTTAAAATCACAGCTTCTAGAACGTTTACATGATTTCTTAAAAAACACGAGTTTTTAGAAAATGTGTTTTATTTCACAAATGGAATCAACAAAGTATGCACATTCTACGTCATAACGACTTTCTATAGTTTGCACATTCGTCCGGAAATAAGAAAAGCTTACTTCCACTGTTTTTTAAAATCACAGCTTCTAGAAGGTTTACATGATTTCATAAAAAAGACGAGTTTTTAGAAAATGTGTTTTATTTCATAAATGGAATCTACAAACTATGCACATTCTACGTCATAAACGACTTTCTATAATTTGCGCATGCGTTTGGAAATAAGAAAAGCTTACTTCCCCCGTTTTTTAAAATCACAGCTTCTAGAAGGTTTACATGATTTCTTAAAAATCACAAGTTTTTAGAAAATGTGGTTTATTTCATCAATGGAATCTACAAAGTATGCACATTCTATGTCATAAACGACTTTCTATAATTTGCGCATGCATTTGGAACTAAGAAAAGCTTACTTCCCCCTTTTTTTAAAATCACAGCTTCTAGAAGGTTTACATTATTTCGTAAAAAACACGAGTTTTTAGAAAATGTGTTTTATTTCATAAATGGAATGAACAAAGTATGCACATTCTACGTCATAACGACTTTCTATAGATTGCGCATGCGTCCGGAAATAAGAAAATCTTAGTTCCCCCGTTTTTTAAAATCACAGCTTCTAGAAGGTTTACATGATTTCTTAAAAAACACGAGTTTTTCGAAAATGTGGTTTATTTCATAAATGGAATCAACAAAGTATGCACATTCTACATCATAACGAATTTCTATAGTTTGCGCATGCGTCCGGAAATAAGAAAAGCTTACCTCCCCCGTTTTTTAAAATCACAAATCCTAGAAGGTTTACATGATTTCTTACAAAGCACGAGTTTTTAGAAAATGTGTTTTATTTCATAAATGGAATCTACAAAGTATGCACATTCTACGTCATAACCACTTTCTATAGTTTCTGTATGCGTCCGGAAATAAGAAAAGCTTACTTCCCCCGTTTTTTAAAATCACAGCTTCTAGAAGGTTTACATGATTTCGTAAAAAACAGGAGTTTTTAGAAAATGTGTTTTATTTCATAAATGGAATAAACAAAGTATGCACATTCTACGTCATAACGACTTTCTATAGTTTGCGCATGCGTCCGGAAATAAGAAAAGCTTACTTCCACCGTTTTTTAAAATCACAGCTTCTAGAAGGTTTACATGATTTCTTAAAAAACACGAGTTTTTAGAAAATGTCTTTTATTTCATAAACGGAATCAACAAAGTATGCACATTCTACGTCATAACGACTTTCTATAGTTTGCGCATGCATCTGGAAAAAAGAAAAGCTTACTTCCCCCGTTTTTTAAAATCACAGCTTCTAGAAGGTTTACATGATTTCGTAAAAAACACGAGTTTTTAGAAAATGTGTTTTATTTCATAAATGGAATCTAAAAAGTATGCACATTCTACGTCATAACGACTTTCTATAGTTTGCGCATGCGTCCGGAAATATGAAAAACTTACTTCCCTCGTTTTTTAAAATCACAACTTCTAGAAGGTTTACATGATTTCTTAAAAAACACGAGTTTTTAGAAAATGTGTTTTATTTCATAAATGGAATCAACAAAGTATGCACATTCTACGTCATAACGATTTTCAATAGTTTGCGCATGTGTTTGGAAATAAGAAAAGCTTACTTCCCCCGTTTTTTAAAATCACAGCTTCTAGAAGGTTTACATGGTTTCTTAAAAGGCATGAGTTTTTAGAAAATTTGTTTTATTTCATAAATGGAATCAACAAAGTATGCAAATTCTACGTCATAATGACTTTCTGTAGTTTGCGCATTTGTCCGGAAATAAGAAAAGCTTACTTCCACCGTTTTTTAAAATCACAGCTTCTAGAAGGTTTACATGATTTCTTAAAAAACACGAGTTCTTAGAAAATGTGTTTTATTTCATAAATGGAATCAACAAAGTGTGCACATTTTATGTCACAACGACTTTCTATAGTTTGCGCATGTGTCCGGAAATAAGAAAAGCATACTTCCACCATTTTCTAAAATCACTGCTTCTAGAAGGTTTACATGATTTCTTAAAAAACACAATTTGTAGAAAATGTGTTTTATTTCATAAATGGGATCTTAAAAGTATGCACATTCTACGTCATAAACCTCTTTCTATAGTTTGCGCATGCGTTTGGAAATAAGAAAAGCTTACTTCCCCCGTTTTTGAAAATCACAGCTTTTAGAAGGTTTACATGATTTCGTAAAAAACATGAGTTTTTAGAAAATGTGTTTTATTTCATAAATGGAATCTACAAAGGATGCACATTGGTCATAAACGACTTCCTATTGTTTGCGGATGCGTTTGGAAATAAGAAAAGCTTACTTCCCCTGTTTTTTAAAATCACAGCTTCCAGAAGGTTTGCATGATTTCTTAAAAAACACGAGTTTTTAGAAAATGTGTTTTATTTCATAAATGGAATCTACAAAGGATGAGCATTCTACGTCAGAAACGACTTCCTATAGTTTGCGCATGCGTTTGGAAATAAGAAAAGCTTACTTCCACCGTTTTTTAAAATCACAGCTTCTAGAAGGTTTACATGATTTCTTAAAAAACACGAGTTTTTAGAAAATGTGTTTTATTTCATAAATGGAATCAACAAAGTATGCACATTCTACGTCATAATGACTTTCTATAGTTTGCGGACTCATCTGGAAATAAGAAAAGCTTACATCCATCGTTTTTTTAAATCACAGCTTCTAGAAGGTTTACATGATTTCGTAAAAAACACGAGCTTTTAGAAAATGTGTTTTATTTCATAAATGTAATCTACAAAGGATGCACATTCTAAGTCATAAACGACTTTCTATAGTTTGCGGATGCGTTTGGAAATATGAAAAGCTTACTTCCCCCGTTTTTTAAAATCACAGCTTCTAGAAGGTTTACATGATTTCGTAAAAAAAACGAGTTTTTAGCAAATGTGTTTTATTTCATAAATGGAATCTACAAAGTAAGCACATTCTACGTCATCAATGACTTTCTATAGTTTGTGCATGCGTCTGGAAATAAGAAAAGCTTACCTCCCCAGTTTTTTAAAATCACAGATTCTAGAAAGTTTACATGATTTCTTAAAAAACACGAGTTTTTAGAAAATGTGTTTTATTTAATAAATGGAATCAACAAGCTATGCACATTCTACGTCATAACGACTTTCTATAGTTTGCGCATACATTTGGAATTAAGAAAAGCTTACTTCCCCCGTTTTTTAAAATCACAGCTTCTAGAAGGTTTGCATGATTTCTTAAAAAACATGAGTTTTTAGAAAATGTGTTTTATTTCATAAATGGAATCAACAAAGTATGCACATTCTACGTCATAACGACTTTCTATAGTTTGCGCATGCGTCCGGAAATAATAAAAGCTTACTTCCACCGTTTTTTAAAATCACAGCTTCTAGAAGGTTTACATGATTTCTTAAAAAACACGAGTTTTTAGAAAATGTGTTTTATTTCATCAATGGAATCAACAAAGTATGCACATTCTACGTCATAACGACTTTCTATAGTTTGCGGATTCGTCCGGAAATAAGAAAAGCTTACTTCCATCGTTTTTTAAAATCACGGCTTCTAGAAGGTTTACATGATTTCGTAAAAAACACGAGTTTTTAGAAAATGTGTTTTATTTCATAAATGGAATCAACAAAGTATGCACATTCTACGTCATAACGACTTTCTATAGTTTGCGCATGCGTCCGGAAATAAGAAAAGCTTACTTGCACCGTTTTTTAAAATCACAGCTTCTAGAAGGTTTACATTATTTCGTAAAAAACACGAGTTTTTAGAAAATGTGTTTTATTTCATAAATGGAATCAACAAAGTATGCACATTCTACGTCATAACGACTTTCTATAGTTTGCGCATGCGTCCGGAAATAAGAAAAGCTTACTTGCACCGTTTTTTAAAATCACAGCTTCTAGAAGGTTTACATGATTTCGTAAAAAACACGAGTTTTTAGAAAATGTGTTTTATTTCATAAATGGAATCTACAAAGGATGAAAATTCTATGTCAGAAACGACTTCCTCTAGTTTGCGCATGCGTTTGGAAATAAGAAAAGCTTACTTCCCCCGTTTTTTAAAATCACAGCTTCTAGAAGGTTTGCATGATTTCTTAAAAAACACGAGTTTTTTAAAATGTGTTTTATTTCATAAATGGAATCAACAAAGTATGTACATTCTACGTCATAACGACTTTCTATAGTTTGCGCATGCGTCCGGAAATAAGAAAAGCTTACTTCCACCTTTTTTTAAAATCACAGCTTCTAGAAGGTTTACATGATTTCTTAAAAAACACGAGTTTTTAGAAAATGTGTTTTATTTCATAAATGGAATCAACAAAGTATGCACATTCTACGTCATAACGACTTTCTATAGTTTGCGCATGCGTCCGGAAATAAGAAAGGCTTACTTGCACTGTTTTTTAAAATCACAGCTTCTAGAAGGTTTACATGATTTCGTAAAAAACACGAGTTTTTAGAAAATGTGTTTTATTTCATAAATGGAATCTACAAAGGATGCACATTCTACGTCATAAACGACTTCCTATAGTTTGCGCATGCGTTTGGAAATAAGAAAAGCTTACTTCCCCCGTTTTTTAAAATCACAGCTTCTAGAAGGTTTACATGATATCTTAAAAAACACGAGTTTTTAGAAAATGTGTTGTATTTCATAAATGGCATCAACAAAGTATGCACATTCCACGTCATAACGACTTTCTATAGTTTGCGCATTCGTCCGGAAATAAGAAAAGCTTACTTACATCGTTTTTTAAAATCACAGCTTCTAGAAGATTTACATGATTTCGTAAAAAACACGAGCTTTTAGAAAATGTGTTTTATTTCATAAATGGAATCTACAAAGGATGCATATTCTAAGTCATAAACGACTTTCTATAGTTTGCGCATGCGTTTGGAAATAAGAAAAGCTTACTTCCCCCGTTTTTTAAAGTCACAGCTTCTAGAGGGTTTACATCATTTCGTAAAAAACACGAGTTTTTAGAAAATGTGTTTTATTTTATAAATGGAATCAACAAAGTAAGCACATTCTACATCATAAACGACCTTCTATAGTTTGCGCATTCGTCCGGAAATAAGAAAACTTACTTCCATTGTTTTTTAAAATCACAGCTTCTAGAACGTTTACATGATTTCTTAAAAAACAAGAGTTTTTAGAAAATGTGTTTTATTTCATAAATGGAATCAACAAAGTATGCACATTCTACGTCATAACGACTTTCTATAGTTTGCGCATGCGTCCGGAAATAAGAAAAGCTTACTTCCACCATTTTTTAAAATCACAGCTTCTAGAAGGTTTACATGATTTCGTAAAAAACACGAGTTTTTAGAAAATGTGTTTTATTTCATAAATGGAATCAACAAAGTTAGCACATTCTACGTCATAACGACTTTCTATAGTTTGCGCATTCGTCCGGAAATAAGAAAAGCTTACTTCCATCATTTTTTATAATCACAGCTTCTAGAAGGTTTACATGATTTTGCAAAAAACACGAGTTTTTAGAAAATGTGTTTTATTTCATAAATGGAATCTGCAAAGTATGCACATTCTACGTCATAAAAGACTTCCTATAGTTTGCGCATGCGTTTGGAAATAAGAAAAGCTTACTTCCCCCGTTTTTTAAAATCACAGCTTCTAGAAGGTTTACATGATTTCGTAAAAAACACGAGTTTTTAGAAAATGTGTTCTATTTCATAAATGGAATCTACAAAGGATGCACATTCTACGTCATAAACGACTTTCTATAGTTTGCGCATGCATTTGGAAATAAGAAAAGCTTACTTGCCCCGTTTTTTAAAATCACAGCTTCTTGATGGTTTACATGATTTCGTAAAAAACACGAGTTCTGAGAAAATGTGTTTTATTTCATAAATGGAATCAACAAAGTATGCACATTCTACGTCATAACGAATTTCTATAATTTGTGCATGCATCTGGAAATAAGAAAAGCTTACTTCCCCCGTTTCTTAAAATCACAGCTTCTAGAAGGTTTACATGATTTCGTAAAAAACACGAGTTTTTAGAAAATGTGTTCTATTTCATAAATGGAATCTACAAAGGATGCACATTCTACGTCATAAACGACTTCCTATAGTTTGTGCATGCGTTTGGAAATAAGAAAAGCTTACTTCCCCCGTTTTTTAAAATCACAGCTTCTAGAAGGTTTACATGATTTCTTAAAAAACACGAGTTTTTAGAAAATGTGTTTTATTTCATAAATAGAATCAACAAAGTATGCACATTCTACGTCATAACGACTTCCTATAGTTTGCGCATTCGTCCAGAAATAAGAAAAGCTTACTTCCACCGTTTTTTAAAATCACAGCTTCTAGAAGGTTTACATGATTTCGTAAAAAACACGAGTTTTTAGAAAATGTGTTCTATTTCATAAATGGAATCTACAAAGGATGCACATTCTAGTCCTAAACGACGTCCTATAGTTTGTGCATGCGTTTGGAAATAAGAAAAGCTTACTTCCCCCGTTTTTTAAAATCACAGCTTCTAGAAGGTTTACATGATTTCTTAAAAAACATGAGTTTTTAGAAAATGTGTATTATTTCATAAATGGAATCAACAAAGTATGCACATTCTACGTCATAACGACTTCCTATAGTTTGCGCATTCGTCCAGAAATAAGAAAAACTTACTTCCACCGTTTTTTAAAATCACAGCTTCTAGAAGGTTTACATGATTTCTTAAAAAACGCGAGTTTTTAGAAAATGTGTTGTATTTCATAAATGGAATCAACAAGGTATGCACATTCTACGTCATAATGACTTTCTATAGTTTGCGCATGCGTCCGGAAATAAGAAAAGCTTACTTCCACCGTTTTTTAAAATCACAGCTTCTAGAAGGTTTACATGATTTCGTAAAAAACACAAGTTTTTAGAAAATGTGTTTTATTTCATAAATGGAATCTACAAAGTATGCACATTCTACGTCATAACGACTTTCTATAGTTTGCGCATGCGTGCGGAAATAAAAAAAGCTTACTTCCACCGTTTTTTAAAATCACAGCTTCTAGAAGGTTTACATGATTTCGTAAAAAACACAATTTTTTAGAAAATGTGTTTTATTTCATAAATGGAATCAACAAAGTATGCACATTCTACGTCATAACGACTTTCTATAGTTTGCGCATGCGTTTGGAAATAAGAAAAGCTTACTTCCCCCGTTTTTTAAAATCACAGCTTCTATAAGGTTTACATGATTTCTTAAAAAACACGAGTTTTTAGAAAATGTGTTTTATTTCATAAATGGAATCAACAAAGTATGCACATTCTACGTCATAACGACTTTCTATAATTTGCGCATGCATCCGGAAATAAGAAAAGCTTACTTCCACCGTTTCTTAAAATCACAGCTTCTAGAAGGTTTACATGATTTCGTAAAAAACACGAGTTTTTAGAAAATGTGTTTTATTTCATAAATGGAATCAACAAAGTATGCACATTCTACGTCATAACGACATTCTATAGTTTGCGCATGCATTTGGAAATAAGAAAAGCTTACATCCCCCATTTTTTAAAATCGCAGCTTCTAGAAGGTTTACATGATTTCTTAAAAAACACGAGTTTTTAGAAAATGTGTTTTATTTCATAAATGGAATCTACAAAGTATGCACATTCTACGTCATAACGACTTTCTATAGTTTACGTATGCGTCCGGAAATAAAAAAACTTACTTCCATCGTTTTCTAAAAAGACAGCTTCTAGAAGGTTTATATGATTTCGTAAAAAACACGATTTTTTAGAAAATGTGTTTTATTTCATAAATGGAATCAACAAAGTATGCACATTCTACGTCATAACGACTTTCTATAGTTTGCGCATGCGTCCGGAAATAAGAAAAGCTTACTTCCCCCGTTTTTTAAAATCACAGCTTCTAGAAGGTTTACATGATTTATTAAAAAACACGAGTTTTTAGAAAATGTGTTTTATTTCATAAATGAAATCAACAAAGTATGCACATTCTACGTCACAACGACTTTCTATAGTTTGCGCATGCGTCCAAAAATAACAAAAGCTTACTTCCACCGTTTTTTAAAATCACAGCTTCTAGAAGGTTTACATTATTTCTTAAAAAACACGAGTTTTTAGAAAATGTTTTTTATTTCATAAATGGAATCTACAAAGTATGCACATTCTACGTCATAAACGACTTTCTATAGATTGCGCATGCGTTTGTAAATAAGAAAAGCTTACTTCCCCCATTTTTTAAAATCACAGCTTCTAGAAGGTTTACATGATTTCTTAAAAAACACGAGTTTTTAGAAAATGTGTTTTATTTCATAAATGGAATCAACAAAGTATGCACATTCTACGTCATAGAGACTTTTTATAGTTTGCGCATTCGTCCGGAAATAAGAAAAGCTTACTTCCACCGTTTTTTAAAATCACAGCTTCTAGAAGGTTTACATGATTTCGTAAAAAACACGAGTTTTTAGAAAATGTGTTTTATTTCGTAAATGGAATCAACAAAGTATGCACATTCTACGTCATAACGACTTTCTATAGCTTGCGCATGCGTCCGGAAATAAGAAAAGCTTACTTCCACCGTTTTTTAAAATCACAGGTTCTAGAAGGTTTACATGATTTCCTAAAAAACATGAGTTTTTAGAAAATGTGTTTTATTTCATAAATGGAATCAACAAAGTATGCACATTCCACGTCGTAACAACTTTCTATAGTTTGCGCATTCGTCCGGAAATAAGAAAAGCTTACTTCCACCGTTTTTTAAAATCACAGCTTTTAGAAGGTTTACATGATTTCGCGAAAAACAGGAGTTTTTAGAAAATGTGTTTTATTTCATAAATGGAATCTAAAAAGGATGCACATTCTATGTCATAAACGACTTTCTATAGTTTGCGCATGCGTCCGGAAATAAGAAAAGCTTACTTCCCCCGTTTTTTAAAATCACAGCTTCTAGAAGGTTTACATGATTTCTTAAAAAACACTAGTTTTTAGAAAATGTGTTTTATTTCATAAATGGAATCAACAAAGTATGCACATTCTATGTCATAACGACTTTCTATAGTTTGCGCATGCGTCCGGAAATAAGAAAAGCTTACTTCCCCCGTTTTTTAAAATCACAGCTTCTAGAAGGTTTACATGATTTCGTAAAAAACACGAGTTTTTAGAAAATGTGTTTTTTTCGTAAATGGAATCAACAAAGTATGCACATTCTACGTCATAACGACTTTCTATAGTTTGCGCATGCGTCTGGAAATAAGAAAAGGTTACTTCCACCGTTTTTTAAAATCACAGCTTCTAGAAGGTTTACATGATTTCGTAAAACACACGAGTTTTTAGAAAATGTGTTTTATTTCATAAATGGAATCAACAAAGTATGCACATTCTACGTCATAACGACTTTCTATAGTTTGCGCATGCGTTTGGAAATAAGAAAAGCTTACTTCCCTCATTTTTTAAAATCACAGCTTCTAGAAGGTTTACATGATTTCTTAAAAAACACGAGTTTTTAGAAAAAGTGTTTTATTTCATAAATGGAATCAACAAAGTATGCACATTCTACGTTATAACGGCTTTCTATAGTTTGCGCATGTGTTTGGAAATAAGATAAGCTTACTTCCCCCGTTTTTTAAAATCACAGCTTCTAGAAGGTTTACATGATTTCTTAAAAAACACGAGTTTTTAGAAAATGTGTTTTATTTCGTAAATGGAATCAACAAAGTATGCACATTCTACGTCATAACGACTTCCTATAGTTTGCGCATTCGTCCGGAAATAAGAAAAGTTTACTTCCACCGGTTTTTAAAATCACAGCTTCTAGAAGGTTTACATGATTTCGTAAAAAACACGAGTTTTTAGAAAATCTGTTTTATTTCATAAATGGAATCTACAAAGTAAGCACATTCTATGTCATAAACGACTTTCTATAGTTTGCGCATGCGTCCGGAAATAAGAATAGCTTACCTCCCCACTTTTTTAAAATCACAGATTCTAGAAGGTTTACATGATTTCTTAAAAAAAATGAGTTTTTAGAAAATGTGTTTTATTTCATAAATGGAATCAACAAAGTATGCACATTCTACGTCATAACGACTTTCTATAGTTTGCGCATGCGTTTGGAAATAAGAAAACCTTACTTCCCCCGTTTTTTAAAATCACAGCTTCTAGAAGGTTTACATGATTTCTTAAAAAAAACGAGTTTTAGAAAATGTGTTTTATTTCATAAATGGAATCAACAAAGTATTCACATTCTACGTCATAACGAATTTCTATAGTTTGCGCATCCGTCAGGAAATAAGAAAAGCTTACCTCCCCAGTTTTTTAAAATCACAGATTCTAGAAGGTTTACATGATTTCCTAAAAAACACGAGTTTTTAGAAAATGTGTTTCATTTAATAAATGGAATCAACAAAGTATGCACATTCTACCTCATAACGACTTTCTATAGTTTACGCATGCGTTTGGAAATAAGAAAAGCTTACTTCCCCCGTTTTTTAAAATCACAGCTTCAAGAAGGTTTACATGATTTCGTAAAAAACACGAGTTTTTAGAACATGTGTTTTATTTCATAAATGGAATCAACAAAGTATGCACATTCTACATCATAACGACTTTCTATTGTTTGCGCATGCGTCCGGAAATAAGAAAAGCTTACTTCCCCCATTTTTTAAAATCATAGCTCCTAGAAGGTTTACATGATTTCTTAAAAAACACGAGTTTTTACAAAATGTGTTTTATTTCATAAATGGAATCAACAAAGTATGCACATTCTACGTCATAACGACTTTCTATAGTTTACGAATTCGTCCGGAAATAAGAAAAGCTTACTTCCACCGTTTTTGAAAATCACAGCTTCTAGAAGGTTTACATGATTTCGTAAAAAACACGAGTTTTTAGAAAATCTGTTTTATTTCATAAATGGAATCAACAAAGTATGCACATTCTACGTCACAACGACTTTCTATAGTTTACGAATTCGTCCGGAAATAAGAAAAGCTTACTTCCACCGTTTTTTAAAATCACAGCTTCTAGAAGGTTTACATGATTTCGTAAAAAAAACGAGTTTTTAGAAAATCTGTTTTATTTCATAAATGGAATCAACAAAGTATGCACATTCTACGTCATAACGACTTTCTATAGTTTGCGCATGCGTCCGGAAATAAAAAAAAGCTTACTTCCACCGTTTTTTAAAATCACAGCTTCTAGAAGGTTTACATGATTTCGGAAAAAATCGGATTTTTAAGAAAATGTGTTTTATTTCATAAATGGAATCAGCAAAGTATGCACATTCTATGTCATAACAACTTTCTATAGTTTGCGCATTCGTCCAGAAATAAGAAAAGCTTACTTCCACCGTTTTTTAAAATCAAAGCTTCTAGGAGGTTTACATGATTTCGTAAAAAACACAAGTTTTTAGAAAATGTGTTTTATTTTATAAGTGGAATCAACAAAGTATGCACATTCTACGTCATAACGACTTTCTATAGTTTGCGCATGCGTCCGGAAAAAAGAAAAGCTTACTTCCACTGTTTTTTAAAATCGCAGCTTCTAGAAGGTTTACATGATTTCTTAAAAAACACGAGTTTTTAGAAAATGTGTTTTATTTCATAAATGGAATCAACAAAGTATGTACATTCTACGTCATAACGACTTTCTATAGTTTGCGCATTTGTCCAGAAATAAGAAAAGCTTACTTCCATCGTTTTTTATAATCCCAGCTTCTAGAAGGTTTACATGATTTCGCAAAAAACACGAGTTTTTAGAAAATGTGTTTTATTTCATAAATGGAATCTACAAAGGATGCACATTCTACGTCATAAACGACTTCCTATAGTTTGTGCATGCGTTTGGAAATAGGAAAAGCTTACTTCCACCGTTTTTTAAAATCACAGCTTCTAGAAGGTTTACATGATTTCTTAAAAAACATGAGTTTTTAGAAAATGTGTTTTATTTCATAAATGGAATCAACAAAGTATGCACATTCTACATCATAACGACTTCCTATAGTTTGCGCATTTGTCCGGAAATAAGAAAAGCTTACTTCCACCATTTTTTAAAATCACAGCTGCTAAAGGGTTTACATGATTTCGTAAAAAACATGAGTTTTTAGAAAATGTGTTTTATTTCATAAATGGAATCTACAAAGGATGCACATTCTAAGTCATAAACGACTTTCTATAGTTTGCGCATGCGTTTGAAAATAAGAAAAGCTTACTTCCCCCGTTTTTTAAAATCACAGCTTCTAGAAGGTTTACATGATTTCGTAAAAAACACGAGTTTTTAGAAAATGTGTTTTATTTCATAAATGGAATCAACAAGGTATGCACATTCTACGTCATAATGACTTTCTATAGTTTGTGCATGCGTCCGGAAATAACAAAAGCTTACTAGCCCCGTTTTTTAAAATCACAGCATCTAGAAGGTTTACATGATTTCTTAAAAAACACGAGTTTTTAGAAAATGTGTTTAATTTCATAAATGGAATCTACAAAGTATGCACATTCTACGTCATAACGACTTTCTATAGTTTGCGCATGCGTGCGGAAATAAGAAAAGCTTACTTCCCCCGTTTTTTAAAATCACAGCTTCTAGAAGGTTTACATGATTTCTTAAAAAAGACGAGTTTTTAGAAAATGTGTTTTATTTCATAAATGGAATCAACAAAGTATGCACATTCTACGTCATAACGACTTTCTATAGTTTGTGCATGCGTCCAGAAATAAGAAAAGCTTACTTCCACCGTTTTTTAAAATCACAGCTTCTAGAAGGTTTACATGATTTCGTAAAAAACACGAGTTTTTAGAAAATGTGTTTTATTTCATCAATGTAATCTACAAAGTATGCACATTCTACGTCATAACGACTTTCTATAGTTTGTGCATGCGTCCGGAAATAAAAAAAGCTTACTTCCACCGTTTTTTAAAATCACAGCTTCTAGAAGGTTTACATGATTTCGGAAAAAACCGGATTTTTAAGAAAATGTGTTTTATTTCATAAATGGAATCAACAAAGTATGCACATTCTACGTCATAAACGACTTTCTATAGTTTGCGCATTCATTTGGAAATAAGAAAAGCTTACTTCCCCCGTTTTTTAAAATCACAGCTTCTAGAAGGTTTACATGATTTCTTAAAAAACACAAGTTTTTAGAAAATGGGTTTTATTTCATAAATGGAATCAACAAAGTATGCACATTCTACGTCATAACGACTTTCTATAGTTTGCTCATGTAATGCCCATATTTTGATTCGGCATATTTATTAGTTAGACACACCATACTTTATTTCTTATATATTTTGTCAAACTCAGCTCGACTGAGTAAACTATATTGGACCTCATTATATGATGTTACTCTGTCTTATGATTTCACCATGATTATGATGTTACTATGTTATGCAGTTATGATGTCATGATTATCATATGATTTCCTTATTTTACGATTGCAGTATATGTTTATATGTTTTCCTTAATGAAATGTGAAATATATGATTCGGTACGTGGATACCATCTTCTTATATGAATTATTGAAATGTTATATGTATCTATGATGAGCTAAAAGGTTACATGAAATGAAATGATAAAATGGATCAATTGGCGATCAATGGAAAATGCTTTCTATAAATTGTATTTTGCAAAACACTAACCTACAGGACACAAGGTCTATGGGATAGCCAGTTACTTGATCTGATGTACATTGGAAAGGAAAAACATGTTCATACAGCAAACCTTAGCAGCCAAAATGAGGATACGATAACACAAACTGATAATCCCGATAGCAGCAAGTATGAGTTGATAAGGGCGTAGGCCCAGTATGTTGAGAGGGATGGATGTGTTTCCCACCCTATGTTTCCATGAGACCCGAGGTCGTGGGAGGGCCGTTCTGAGACACGCTCCCCATGTTGTTGTGATGACGATTTTCGGATGCCTGCTAGGGGAGGATAGGTCCGCTGTTCAGCCGACGCTATCGCTCTCAAGTTCTATGTGGTCAGATCGGTGAGTCCGACACCCACTGTTGTACTAGCAGAGGGAGGATAGGGAGGATGCTGGACGTAGGTTATGATGGGAGGATGTGTTAGTTAGTACTGTTGGGGGGTTTAGTATTCCTTGATTCCGAGTTAGTGGAAGTAGGCACCCTTCCTGTACTTGATTGATTAAACTAATGTAAACATAAAGACAATGATGTTAAATCGTAAAGGGTTAACTGTTAAATAACCGAGGATGTTAAAGTAATTATACTATAGATTATGCTTGCTCTTCTGCATGGGGGTAGATACTATTGTTAGTTAGCAAGTATGCATAGGCGGAATGGGGTTTGTTTATAGTACATGTCCGACATGTGCATACACTGGCCATGCATGCACACCTCGTACGTGTACAATATTACTGGTGTATAACATACTTGTCATGCTTGAATAGTAGTATAAATGTCATAGATAACTCAGTTAAGGATACATCAATCAACTTAGGTAATGAATGGTTAGGTTGTCAATGTGTAAATAAGTGAATTAGTAATTATATGAAAACATTGTAATAATAAACTAAGACAAGTATCGTCAGTTAACATTGTCATAGAAGAACTGTTGTGAATAGGGTAATGATAGTGTCTAATTAATTAGTAAAATTGTTTAAGCCCTCACAAGTGCTTTGTTTATAATAACAAGGATGCTATGTTGATGATAGGGTACCCATGTGATAAACAAATAATTAAGAATACTATGATTGATTCACCTTTTATTATTGTCAAGGGGTGATTTAATTATTATTATTAATTAATAAATGATATTCCAGCAACATTTATATCCCTATCGTAACAAATGCAATATAAGTAAGATTTGAAATATTGATTTATAAATTAAAATTGTGTGATTAATTCCATTTCAAAAGTTAGCCATAATAAGATAATCATTTTTGGAATAAACGTGATGTGATGGAAAATGGATATTTAATTATTCAATGTTAATCTTGGAATTTAAACCTCAAGCTAAGTAGTCTCGACGGATAAGGTGGATCATTAAGACACATCATGTCCAAGTTGACAAGGGGGCAACTAATTATATAATATTTTATTAATTACATTAATAACATTAAAATATCAAGGACGGCGGATAGACTTGTATTTAATGAAACTTGTCCCGAATGGATAACCTTGGGGTGATAATTCCCACCGTAATAAATAATTACGACCGTCAATCCAAAACCAAATGAATTTTCCATAAGAGTAATTAATTATACATTTTTATAATGAGACGTGGATGAATGAACTAGGGAAAGGAGTAAAGGTTTGAGGGGCTCGAGAGGGGGAGTTTGGGGCGGTGGAGTAAGCCCAAGGTCTTCTCGAGGATGGACATGTATATAGAGGGGGAGAAGGTTGAAGGTGGAGAGGTTTTTTGATTGGGGAAGAAAAGAACTTTGGAGAACAAAAGTTGGGAGAACAGAAAGTTTGGCGAACAGAAAGATTTTGAGAACAGAAGGAAAGACTTCTCTCGGGATTATCAGATTGTGGGCTCGGGGGCCTGGAAATCCTTTGATTTCCAAGGGCCAGCAAGATTATAGCTGGTCAGTAGGGTGGACACTTCAGTTTGGCTGTCTAAGGGGTTATAAAACCTGCTACAACTTACGGTTAGCATCAGCATCAGGTAATTTCTGTTATTTACTATTATGCTTAAACTTACTATAAACATGCATCACTTGCTATTTACTGATTTACTGCTATTTACTGATTTACTGCTATTTACTGATTTACTGAGTTGTGAAACATATTCTTATGCTAGATTGTTGGAAAGAAAATATTGGTATGTTAGTCTATTTTAAATTACGAATGTAAGGTGATAAAAGAAAACACGACAGTACCCTAAATATTATTTAGGCACATAGTAATTCTTAGAAATTTATTTCCATAAACTGGTAAAGTTAAAACGTAGAAAATTAAACCTGAAATTTTACACAGTGCTCTGCTGTAAAAACCAGAGCACTACAGCTCATTCGTCCGGAAATAAGAAAAGCTTACTTCCCCCGTTTTTTAAAATCACAGCTTCTAGAAGGTTTACATGATTGCTTAAAAAACACGAGTTTTTAGAAAATGTGTTTTATTTCATAAATGGAATCAACAACATATACACATTCTACGTCATAACGACTTTCTATAGTTTGCGCATGCGTCGGGTAATAAGAAAAGCTTACATCCCCCGTTTTTTAAAATCACAGCTTCTAGAAGGTTTAGATGATTTCGTAAAAAACACGAGTTTTTAGAAAATGTGTTTTATTTCATAAATGGAATCAACAAAGTATGCAATTCTACTTCATAACGACTTTCTATAGTTTGCGCATGCGTCCAGAAATAAGAAAAGCTTACTTCCACCATTTTTTCAAATTACAGCTTCTAGAAGGTTTACATGATTTCTTAAAAAACACAAGTTTTTAGAAAATGTGTTTTATTTCATAAATGGAATCAACAAAGTATGCACATTCTACGTCATAACGACTTTCTATAGTTTGCGCATGCGTTTGGAAATAAGAAAAACTTACTTCCACCGTTTTTTAAAATCACAGCTTCTAGAAGGTTTACATGATTTCGTAAAAAACATGAGTTTTTAGAAAATGTGTTTTATTTCATAAATGCAATCAACAAAGTATGCACATTCTATGTCATAACGGCTTTCTATAGTTTGCGCATTCGTCCAGAAATAAGAAAAGCTTACTTCCACTGTTTTTTAAAATCACAGCTTCTAGAAGGTTTACATGATTTCGTAAAAAACACGAGTTTCTAGAAAATGTGTTTTATTTGATCAATGGAATAACCAAAGTATGCACATTCTACGTCATAACGACTTTCTATAGTTTACGCATGCGTCCGGAAATAAGAAAAGCTTACTTCCCCCGTTTTTTAAAATCACAGATTCTAGAAGGTTTACATGATTTCGTAAAAAACACGATTTTTTAGAAAATGTGTTTTATTTCATAAATGGAATCAACAAAGTATGCACATTCTACGTCATAACGACTTTCTATAGTTTGCACATGTGTCCAGAAATAAGAAGAGCTTACCTCCCACGTTTTTTAAAATCACAGATTCAAGAAGGTTTACATGATTTCTTAAAAAAGACGAGTTTTTAGAAAATGTATTTTATTTCATAAATGGAATCAACAAAGTATGCACATTCTACGTCATAACAACTTTCTATAGTTTGCGCATGCGTTCGGAAATAAGAAAAACTTACTTCCACCATTTTTTAAAATCACAGCTTTTAGAAGGTTTACATGATTTCGTAAAAAACATCAGTTTTTAGAAAATGTGTTTTATTTCATAAATGGAATCTACAAAGTATGCACATTCTACGTCATAACGACTTTCTAAAGTTTGCGCACGCGTTTGGAAATAAGAAAAGCTTACTTCCCCCATTTTTTAAAATCACTGCTTGTAGAAGGTTTACATGATTTCTTAAAAAACACGAGTTTTTAGAAAATGTGTTTTATTTCATAAATGGAATCAACAAAGTATGCACATTCTACGTCATAACGACTTTCTATAGTTTGCGCATGCGTCCAGAAATAAGAAAAGCTTACTTCCACCGTTTTTTAAAATCACAGCTTCTAGAAGGTTTACATGATTTCGTAAAAAACACGAGTTTTTAGAAAATGTGTTTTATTTCATAAATGGAATCAACAAAGTGTGCACATTCTATGTCACAATGACTTTCTATAGTTTGCGCATGCGTCCGGAAATAAGAAAAGCTTACTTCCACCGTTTTTTAAAATCACAGCTTCTAGAAGGTTTACATGATTTCTTAAAAAACACGAGTTTTTAGAAAATGTGTTTTATTTCATAAATGGAATCTACAAAGTATGCACAGTCTACGTCATCAACGACTTTCTAAATTTTGCGCATGCGTTTGGAAATAAGAAAAGCTTACTTCCCCCGTTTTTTAAAATCACAGCTTCTAGAAGGTTTACATGATTTCGTAAAAAACACGAGCTTTTACAAAATGTGTTTTATTTCATAAATGGAATCTACAAAGGATGCACATTCTACGTCATAAACGACTTCCTATAGTTTGTGCATGCGTTTGGAAATAAGAAAAGCTTACTTCCCCCATTTTTTAAAATCACAGCTTCTAGAAGGTTTACATGATTTCGTAAAAAACACGAGTTTTTAGAAAATGTATTTTATTTCATCAATGGAATCTACAAAGGATGCACATTCTAAGTCATAAACGACTTTCTATAGCTTGCGCATGCGTTTGGAAATAAGAAAAGCTTACTTCCCCTGTTTTTTAAAATCACAGCTTCTAGAAGGTTTACATGATTTCTTAAAAAACACGAGTTTTTAGAAAATGTGTTTTATTTCATCAATGGAATCTACAAAGGATGCACATTCTACGTCATAAACGACTTTCTATAGTTTGCGCATGCGTCCGGAAATAAGAAAAGCTTACTTCCCCCATTTTTTAAAATCACAGCTTTTAGAAGGTTTACATGATTTCTTAAAAAACACGAGTTTTTAGAAAATGTGTTTTATTTCATAAATGGAATCAATAAAGTATGCACATTCTATGTCATAACGACTTTCTATAGTTTGCGCATGCGTCCGGAAATAAGAAAAGCTTACTTCCACCGTTTTTTAAAATCACAGCTTCTAGAAGGTTTACATGATTTCTTAAAAAACACGAGTTTTTAGAAAATGTGTGTTATTTCATCAATGGAATCTACAAAGTATGCACATTCTACGTCATAAACGACTTTCTATAGTTTGCGCATGCGTTCGGAAATAAGAAAAACTTACTTCCATAATTTTTTAAAATCACAGCTTCTAGAAGGTTTACATGATTTCGTAAAAAACATCAGTTTTTAGAAAATATGTTTTATTTCATAAATGGAATCTACAAAGTATGCACATTCTATGTCATAATGACTTTCTAAAGTTTGCGCACGCGTTTGGAAATAAGAAAAGCTTACTTCCCCCCGTTTTTTAAAATCACTGCTTGTAGAAGGTTTACATGATTTCTTAAAAAACATGAGTTTTTAGAAAATGTGTTTTATTTCATAAATGGAATCAACAAAGTATGCACATTCTACGTCATAACGACTTTCTATAGTTTGCGCATGCGTCCGGAAATAAGAAAAGCTTACTTCCACCGTTTTTTAAAATCACAGCTTCTAGAAGGTTTACATGATTTCGTAAAAAACAGGAGTTTTTAGAAAATGTGTTTTATTTCATAAATGGAATCAACAAAGTGTGCACATTCTATGTCACAACGACTTTCTATAGTTTGCGCATGCGTCCAGAAATAAGAAAAGCTGACTTCCACCGTTTTTTAAAATCACAGCTTCTAGAAGGTTTACATGATTTCTTAAAAAACACGAGTTTTTAGAAAATGTGTTTTATTTCATAAATGAAATCTACAAAGTATGCACATTCTACGTCATAAACTACTTTCTAAAGTTTGCGCATGCGTTTGGAAATAAGAAAAGCTTACTTCCCCCATTTTTTAAAATCACAGCTTCTAGAAGGTTTACATGATTTCGTAAAAAACACGAGTTTTTAGAAAATGTATTTTATTTCATAAATGGAATCTACAAAGGATGCACATTCTAAGTCATAAACGACTTTCTATAGCTTGCGCATGCGTTTGGAAATAAGAAAAGCTTACTTCCCCTGTTTTTTAAAATCACAGCTTCTAGAAGGTTTACATGATTTCTTAAAAAACACGAGTTTTTAGAAAATGTGTTTTATTTCATCAATGGAATCTACAAAGGATGCACATTCTACGTCATAAACGACTTTCTATAGTTTGCGCATGTGTCCGGAAATAAGAAAAGCTTACTTCCCCCGTTTTTTAAAATCACAGCTGTTAGAAGGTTTACATGATTTCTTAAAAAACACGAGTTTTTAGAAAATGTGTTTTATTTCATAAATGGAATCAACAAAGTATGCACATTCTATGTCATAACGACTTTCTATAGTTTGCGCATGCGTCCGGAACTAAGAAAAGCTTACTTCCACCGTTTTTTAAAATCACAGCTTCTAGAAGGTTTACATGATTTCTTAAAAAACACGAGTTTTTAGAAAATGTGTTTTATTTCATCAATGGAATCTACAAAGTATGCACATTCTACGTCATAAACGACTTTCTATAGTTTGCACATGTGTTTGGAAATAAGAAAAGCTTACTTCCCCCGTTTTTTAAAATCACAGCTTCTAGAAGGTTTACATGATTTCGTAAAAAACACGAGTTTTTAGAAAATGTGTTCTATTTCATAAATGGAATCTACAAAGGATGCACATTCTACGTGATAACGACTTTCTATAGTTTGCGCATGGGTTTGGAAATAAGAAAAGCTTACTTCCCCCGTTTTTTAAAATCAGAGCTTCTAGAAGGTTTACATGATTTCTTAAAAACAACGAGTTTTTAGAAAATGTGTTTTATTTCATAAATGGAATCCACAAAGTATGCACATTCTAAGTCATAACGACTTTCTATACTTTGCGCATGCATCCGGAAATAAGAAAAGCTTACCTCCCCAGTTTTTTAAAATCACAGATTCTAGAAGGTTTACATGATTTCCTAAAAAACACGAGTTTTTAGAAAATGTGTTTTATTTAATAAATGGAATCAACAAAGTATGCACATTCTACGTCATAACGACTTTCTACAGTTTGCGCATGCGTTTGGAAATAGGAAAAGCTTACTTCCCCCGTTTTTTAAAATCACAGCTTCCAGAAGGTTTACATGATTTCGTCAAAAACACGAGTTTTTAGAAAATGTGTTTTATTTCATAAATGGAATCAACAAAGTATGCACATTCTACGTCATAACGACTTTCTATAGTTTGCGCATGCGTCCGGAAATAAGAAAAGCTTACTTCCCCCATTTTTTAAAATCATAGCTCCTAGAAGGTTTACATGATTTCTTAGAAAACACGAGTTTTTAGAAAATGTGTTTTATTTCATAAATGGAATAAACAAAGTATGCACATTCTACGTCATAACGACTTTCTATAGTTTGCGAATTCGTCCGGAAATAAGAAAAGCTTACTTCCACCGTTTTTTAAAATCACAGCTTCTAGAAGGTTTACATGATTTCGTAAAAAACACGAGTTTTTAGAAAATGTGTTTTATTTCATAAATGGAATCAACAAAGTATGCACATTCTACGTCATAACGACTTTCTATAGTTTGCGCATGCGTCCGGAAATAAGAAGAGCTTACCTCCCACGTTTTTTAAAATCACAGATTCAAGAAGGTTTACATGATTTCTTAAAAAACACGAGTTTTTAGAAAATGTATTTTATTTCATAAATGGAATCAACAAAGTATGCACATTCTACGTCATAACAACTTTCTATAGTTTGCGCATGCGTTCGGAAATAAGAAAAACTTACTTCCACCATTTTTTAAAATCACAGCTTCTAGAAGGTTTACATGATTTCGTAAAAAACATCAGTTTTTAGAAAATGTGTTTTATTTCATAAATGGAATCTACAAAGTATGCACATTCTACGTCATAACGACTTTCTATAGTTTGCGCACGCGTTTGGAAATAAGAAAAGATTACTTCCCCCGTTTTTTAAAATCACTGCTTGTAGAAGGTTTACATGATTTCTTAAAAAACACGAGTTTTTAGAAAATGTGTTTTATTTCATAAATGGAATCAACAAAGTATGCACATTCTACGTCATAACGACATTCTATAGTTTGCGCATGCGTTTGGAAATAAGAAAAGCTTACTTCCACCGTTTTTTAAAATGACAGCTTCTAGAAGGTTTACATGATTTCGTAAAAAACACGAGTTTTTAGAAAATGTGTTTTATTTCATAAATGGAATCAACAAAGTATGCACATTCTACGTCATAACGACTTTCTATAGTTTGCGCATTCGTCCGGAAACAAGAAAAGCTTACTTCCCCGTTTTTTAAAATCACGGCTTCTAGAAGGTTTACATGATTGCTTAAAAAACATGAGTTTTTAGAAAATGTGTTTTATTTCATAAATGGAATCAACAACGTATACACATTCTACGTCATAACGACTTTCTATAGTTTGTGCATGAGTCTGGAAATAGGAAAAGCTTACCACCCCCGTTTTTTAAAATCACAGATTCTAGAAGGTTTACATGAGTTCTTAAAAAACTCGAGTTTTTAGAAAATGTGTTTTATTTTATAAATGGAATCAACAAAGTATGAACATTCTATGTCATAACTACTTTCTATAGTTTGCGCATGCGTCCGGAAATAAGAAAAGCTTACTTCCACCGTTTTTTAAAATCACAGCTTCTAGAAGGTTTACATTGTTTCTTAAAAAACATGAGTTTTTAGAAAATGTGTTTTATTTCATAAATGGAATCTACAAAGTATGCACATTCTACGTCATAAACGACTTTCTATAGTTTCTGCATGCGTTTGGAAATAAGAAAAGCTTACTTCCCCCGTTTTTTAAAATCACAGCTTCTAGAAGGTTTACATGATTTCGTAAAAAACACGAGCTTTTACAAAATGTGTTTTATTTCATAAATGGAATCTACAAAGGATGCACATTCTACGTCATAAACGACTTCCTATAGTTTGTGCATGCGTTTGGAAATAAGAAAAGCTTACTTCCCCCATTTTTTAAAATCACAGCTTCTAGAAGGTTTACATGATTTCGTAAAAAACACGAGTTTTTAGAAAATGTATTTTATTTCATAAATGGAATCTACAAAGGATGCATATTCTAAGTCATAAACGACTTTCTATAGCTTGCGCATGTGTTTGGAAATAAGAAAAGCTTACTTCCCCTGTTTTTTAAAATCACAGCTTCTAGAAGGTTTACATGATTTCTTAAAAAACACGAGTTTTTAGAAAATGTGTTTTATTTCATAAATGGAATCAACAAAGTATGCACATTCTACGTCATAACGAGTTCCTATAGTTTTCGCATTCGTCCGGAAATAAGAAAAGCTTACTTCCACTGTTTTTTAAAATCACAGCTTCTAGAAGGTTTACATGATTTCGCAAAAAACACGAGTTTTTAGAAAATGTGTTTTATTTCATCAATGGAATCTACAAAGGATGCACATTCTACGTCATAAACGACTTTCTATAGTTTGTGCATGCGTCCGGAAATAAGAAAAGCTTACTTCCCCAGTTTTTTAAAATCACAGCTTTTAGAAGGTTTACATGATTTCTTAAAAAACACGAGTTTTTAGAAAATGTGTTTTATTTCATAAATGGAATCAACAAAGTATGCACATTCTATGTCATAACGAATTTCTATAGTTTACGTATGCGTCCGGAAATAAGAAAAGCTTACTTCCACCGTTTTTTAAAATCACAGCTTCTAGAAGGTTTACATGATTTCTTAAAATACATGAGTTTTTAGAAAATGTGTTTTATTTCATCAATGGAATCTACAAAGTATGCACATTCTACGTCATAAACGACTTTCTATAGTTTGCACATGCGTTTGGAAATAAGAAAAGCTTACTTCCCCCGTTTATTCAAATCACAGCTTCTAGAAGGTTTACATGATTTCGTAAAAAACACGAGTTTTTAGAAAATGTGTTCTATTTCATAAATGGAATCTACAAAGGATGCACATTCTACGTGATAACGACTTTCTATAGTTTGCGCATGGGTTTGGAAATAAGAAAATCTTACTTCCCCCGTTTTTTAAAATCACAGCTTCTAGAAGGTTTACATGATTTCTTAAAAAAAACAAGTTTTTAGAAAATGTGTTTTATTTCATAAATGGAATCAGCAAAGTATGCACATTCTAAGTCATAACGACTTTCTATAGTTTGCGCATGCATCCGGAAATAAGAAAAGCTTACCTCCCGAGTTTTTTAAAATCACAGATTCTAGAAGGTTTACATGATTTCCTAAAAAACACGAGTTTTTAGAAAATGTGTTTTATTTAATAAATGGAATCAACAAAGTATGCACATTCTACGTCATAACGACTTTCTACAGTTTGCGCATGCGTTTGGAAATAGGAAAAGCTTACTTCCCCCGTTTTTTAAAATCACAGCTTCCAGAAGGTTTACATGATTTCGTCAAAAATACGAGTTTTTAGAAAATGTGTTTTATTTCATAAATGGAATCAACAAAGTATGCACATTCTACGTCATAAAGACTTTCTATAGTTTGCGCAAGCGTCCGGAAATAAGAAAAGCTTACTTCCCCCATTTTTTAAAATCATAGCTCCTAGAAGGTTTACATGATTTCTTAAAAAACACGAGTTTTTAGAAAATGTGTTTTATTTCATAAATGGAATAAACAAAGTATGCACATTCTATGTCATAACGACTTTCTATAGTTTGCGAATTCGTCCGGAAATAAGAAAAGCTTACTTCCACCGTTTTTTAAAATCACAGCTTCTAGAAGGTTTACATGATTTCGTAAAAAACACGAGTTTTTAGAAAATGTGTTTTATTTCATAAATGGAATCAACAAAGTTTGCACATTCTACGTCATAACGACTTTCTATAGTTTGCACATGTGTCCAGAAATAAGAAGAGCTTACCTCCCACGTTTTTTAAAATCACAGATTCAAGAAGGTTTACATGATTTCTTAGAAAAGACGAGTTTTTAGAAAATGTATTTTATTTCATAGATGGAATCAACAAAGTATGCACATTCTACGTCATAACAACTTTCTATAGTTTGCGCATGCGTTCGGAAATAAGAAAAACTTACTTCCACCATTTTTTAAAATCACAGCTTCTAGAAGGTTTACATGATTTCGTAAAAAACATCAGTTTTTAGAAAATGTGTTTTATTTCATAAATGGAATCTACAAAGTATGCACATTCTACGTCATAACGACTTTCTAAAGTTTGCGCACGCGTTTGGAAATAAGAAAAGCTTACTTCCCCCGTTTTTTAAAATCACTGCTTGTAGAAGGTTTACATGATTTCTTAAAAATCACGAGTTTTTAGAAAATGTGTTTTATTTCATAAATGGAATCAACAAAGTATGCACATTCTACGTCATAACGACTTTCTATAGTTTGCGCATGCGTTTGGAAATAAGAAAAGCTTACTTCCACCGTTTTTTAAAATCACAGCTTCTAGAAGGTTTACATGATTTCGTAAAAAACACGAGTTTTTAGAAAATGTGTTTTATTTCATAAATGGAATCAACAAAGTATGCACATTCTACGTCATAACAACTTTCTATAGTTTGTGCATTCGTCCGGAAACAAGAAAAGCTTACTTCCCCCGTTTTTTAAAATCACGGCTTCTAGAAGGTTTACATGATTGCTTAAAAAACATGAGTTTTTAGAAAATGTGTTTTATTTCATAAATGGAATCAACAACGTATACACATTCTACGTCATAAGGACTTTCTATAGTTTGTGCATGAGTCTGGAAATAGGAAAAGCTTACCACCCCCGACTTTTAAAATCACAGATTCTAGAAGGTTTACATGATTTCTTAAAAAACTCGAGTTTTTAGAAAATGTGTTTTATTTTATAAATGGAATCAACAAAGTATGCACATTCTACGTCATAACTAATTTATATAGTTTGCGCATGCGTCCGGAAATAAGAAAAGCTTACTTCCACGGTTTTTTAAAATCACAGCTTCTAGAAGGTTTACATGATTTCTTAAAAAACACGAGTTTTTAGAAAATTTGTTTTATTTCATAAATGGAATAAACAAAGTATGCACATTCTATGTCATAACGACTTTCTATAGTTTGCGCATGCGTCCAGAAATAAGAAAAGCTTACTTCCACCGTTTTTTAAAATCACAGCTTCTAGAAAGTTTACATGATTTCTTAAAAAACACGAGTTTTTAGAAAATGTGTTTTATTTCATAAATGGAATCTACAAAGTATGCACATTCTACGTCATAAATGACTTTCTATAGTTTGCGCATGCGTTTGGAAATAAGAAAAGCTTACTTCCCCCGTTTTTTAAAATCACAGCTTCTAGAAGGTTTACATGATTTCGTAAAAAACACGAGTTTTTTGAAAATGTGTTCTATTTCATAAATGGAATCTACAAAGGATGCACATTCTACGTCATAAACGACTTTTTATAGTTTGCGCATGCGTTCGGAAATAAGAAAAGCTTACTTCCCCCGTTTTTTAAAATCACAGCTTCTAGAAGGTTTACATGATTTCTTAAAAAACACGAGTTTTTAGAAAATGTGTTTTATTTAATAAATGGAATCAACAAAGTATGCACATTCTACGTCATAACGACTTTCTATAGTTTGCGCATTCGTCCGGAAAAAAGAAGAGCTTACCTCCCCCGTTTTTTAAAATCACAGATTCAAGAAGGTTTACATGATTTCTTAAAAAACACGAGTTTTTAGAAAATGTGTTTTATTTCATAAATGGAATCAACAAAGTATGCACATTCTACGTCATAACGACTTTCTATAGTTTTCGCATGCGTTTGGAAATAAGAAAAACTTACTTCCACCGTTTTTTAAAATCACAACTTCTAGAAGGTTTACATGATTTCGTAAAAAACATGAGTTTTAGAAAATGTGTTTTATTTCATAAATGGAATCTACAAAGTATGCACATTCTACGTCATAACGACTTTCTATAGTTTGCGCATGCGTTTGGAAATAAGAAAAGCTTACTTCCCCCATTTTTTAAAATCACAGCTTCTAGAAGGTTTAGATGATTTCTTAAAAAACACGAGTTTTTAGAAAATGTGTTTTATTTCATAAATGGAATCAACAAAGTATGCACATTCTACGTCATAACGACTTTCTATAGTTTGCGCATGCGTTTGGAAATAAGAAAAGCTTACTTCCACCGTTTTTTAAAATCACAGCTTCTAGAAGGTTTACATGATTTCGTAAAAAACACGAGTTTTTAGAAAATGTGTTTTATTTCATAAATGGAATCAACAAAGTATGCACATTCTATGTCATAACGACTTTCTATAGTTTGCGCATTCGTCTAGAAATAAGAAAAGCTTACTTCCACCATTTTTTAAAATCACAGCTTCTAGAAGGTTTACATGATTTCGTAAAAAACAAGAGTTTTTAGAAAATGTGTTTTATTTCATAAATGGAATCAATAAAGTATGCACATTCTACGTCATAACGACTTTCTATAGTTTGCGCATGCGTCCGGAAATAAGAAAAGCTTACTTCCCCCATTTTTTAAAATCACAGCTTCTAGAAGGTTTACATGATTTCGTAAAAAACACGAGTTTTTAGAAAATGTGTTTTATTTCATAAATGGAATCAACAAAGTATGCACATTCTACGTCATAACGACTTTCTATAGTTTGCGCATGCGTCCGGAAATAAGAAAATCTTACTTCCACCATTTTTTAAAATCACAGCTTCTAGAAGGTTTACATGATTTCGTAAAAAACACGAGCTTTTAGAAAATGTGTTTTATTTCATAAATGGAATCAACAAAGTGTGCACATTCTATGTCACAATGACTTTCTATAATTTGCGCATGCGTCCGGAAATAAGAAAAGCTTACTTCCACCGTTTTTTAAAATCACAACTTCTAGAAGGTTTACATGATTTCTTAAAATACACGAGTTTTTAGAAAATGTGTTTTATTTCATAAATGGAATCTACAAAGTATGCACAGTCTACGTCATAAACGACTTTCTAAATTTTGCGCATGCGTTTGGAAATAAGAAAAGCTTACTTCCCCCGTTTTTTAAAATCACAGCTTCTAGAAGGTTTACATGATTTCGTAAAAAACACGAGTTTTTAGAAAATGTGTTTTATTTCATAAATGGAATCTACAAAGGATGCACATTCTACGTCATAAACGACTTCCTATAGTTTGTGCATGCGTTTGGAAATAAGAAAAGCTTACTTCCCCATTTTCTAAAATCACAACTTCTAGAAGGTTTACATGATTTCGTAAAAAACACGAGTTTTTAGAAAATGTATTTTATTTCATAGATGGAATCTACAAAGGATGCACATTCTAAGTCATAAACGACTTTCTATAGCTTGCGCATGCGTTTGGAAATAAGAAAAGCTTACTTCCCTCGTTTTTTAAAATCACAGCTTCTAGAAGGTTTACATGATTTCTTAAAAAACACGAGTTTTTAGAAAATGTGTTTTATTTCATAAATGGAATCAACAAAGTATGCACATTCTACATCATAACGACTTCCTATAGTTTGTGCATTCGTCCGGAAATAAGAAAAGCTAACTTCCACCGTTTTTTAAAATCACGGCTTCTAGAAGGTTTACATGATTTCGCAAAAAACACGAGTTTTTAGAAAATGTGTTTTATTTCATCAATGGAATCTACAAAGGATGCACATTCTACGTCATAAACGACTTTCTATAGTTTCCGTATGCGTCCGGAAATAAGAAAAGCTTACTTCCCCCGTTTTTTAAAATCACAGCTTTTAGAAGGTTTACATGATTTCTTAAAAAACACGAGTTTTTAGAAAATGTGTTTTATTTCATAAATGGAATCAACAAAGTATGCACATTCTATGTCATAACGACTTTCTATAGTTTGCGCATGCGTCCGGAAATAAGAAAAGCTTACTTCCACCGTTTTTTAAAATCACAGCTTCTAGAAGGTTTACATGATTTCTTAAAAAACACGAGTTTTTAGAAAATGTGTTTTATTTCATAAATGGAATCTACAAAGTATGCACATTCTACGTCATAAACGTCTTTCTATATTTTGCACATGCGTTTGGAAATAAGAAAAGCTTACTTCCCCCGTTTTTTAAAATCACAGCTTCTAGAAGGTTTACATGATTTCCTAAAAAACACGAGTTTTTAGAAAATGTGTTCTATTTCATAAATGGAATCTAGAAAGGATGCAGATTCTACGTCATAACGACTTTCTACAGTTTTCGCATGGGTTTGGAAATAAGAAAAGCTTACTTCCCCCGTTTTTTAAAATCACAGCTTCTAGAAGGTTTACATGATTTCTTAAAAAAAATGAGTTTTTAGAAAATGTGTTTTCTTTCATAAATGGAATGAACAAAGTATGCACATTCTAAGTCATTACGACTTTCTATAGTTTCCGCATGCATACGGAAATAAGAAAAGCTTACCTCCCCAATTTTTTAAAATCACAGATTGTAGAAGGTTTACATGATTTCCTAAAAAACACGAGTTTTTAGAAAATGTGTTTTATTTAATAAATGGAATCAACAAAGTATGCACATTCTACGTCATAACGACTTTCTACAGTTTGCGCATGCGTTTGGAAATAAGAAAAGCTTACTTCCTCCGTTTTTTAAAATCACAGCTTCCAGAAGGTTTACATGATTTCGTCAAAAACACGAGTTTTTAGAAAATGTGTTTTATTTCACAAATGGAATAAACAAAGTATGCACATTCTACGTCATAACGACTTTCTATAGTTTGCGCATGCGTCCGGAAATAAGAAAAGCTTATTTCCGCCATTTTTTAAAATCATAGCTCCTAGAAGGTTTACATGATTTCTTAAAAAACACGAGTTTTTAGAAAATGTGTTTTATTTCATAAATGGAATCAACAAAGTATGCACATTCTACGTCATAAGGACTTTCTATAGTTTGCGAATTCGTCCGGAAATAAGAAATGCTTACTTCCACCGTTTTTTAAAATCACAGCTTCTAGAAGGTTTACATGATTTCGTAAAAAACACGAGTTTTTAGAAAATGTGTTTTATTTCATAAATGGAATCAACAAAGTATGCACATTCTACGTCATAACGACTTTCTATAGTTTGCGCATGCGTCCGGAAATAAGAAGAGCTTACCTCCCCCGTCTTTTAAAATCATAGATTCAAGAAGGTTTACATGATTTCTTAAAAAATACGAGTTTTTAGAAAATGTATTTTATTTCATAAATGGAATCAACAAAGTATGCACATTCTACGTCATAACAACTTTCTATAGTTTGCGCATGCGTTTGGAAATAAGAAAAACTTACTTCCACCATTTTTTAAAATCACAGCTTCTAGAAGGTTTACATGATTTCGTAAAAAACATGAGTTTTTAGAAAATGTGTTTTATTTCATAAATGGAATCTACAAAGTATGCACATTCTATGTCATAACGACTTTCTATAGTTTACGCATGCATTTGGAAATAAGAAAAGCTTACTTCCCCCGTTTTTTAAAATCACAGCTTGTAGAAGGTTTACATGATTTCTTAAAAAACACGAGTTTTTAGAAAATGTGTTTTATTTCATAAATGGAATCAACAAAGTATGCACATTCTATGTCATAACGACTTTCTATAGTTTGCGCATGCGTACGGAAATAAGAAAAGCTTACTTCCACCGTTTTTTAAAATCACAGCTTCTAGAAGGTTTACATGATTTCGTAAAAAACACGAGTTTTTAGAAAATGTGTTTTATTTCATAAATGGAATCTACAAAGTATGCACATTCTACGTCATAACGACTTTCCATAGTTTGCGCATTCGTCCAGAAATAAGAAAAGCTTACTTCCTCCATTTTTTAAAATCACAGCTTTTAGAAGGTTTACATGATTTCTTAAAAAACACGAGTTTTTAGAACATGTGTTTTATTTCATAAATGGACTCAACAAAGTATGCACATTCTACGTCATAACGACTTTCTATAGTTTGTGCATGCGTCCGGAAATAAGAAAAGCTTACTTCCACAGTTTTTTAAAATCACAGCTTTTAGAAGGTTTACATGATTTCGTAAAAAACACGAGTTTTTAGAAAATGTGTTTTATTTCATCAATGGAATCTACAAAGCATGCACATTCTATGTCATAACGACTTTCTATAGTTTACGCATGCGTCCGGAAATAAGAAAATCTTACTTCCCACGTTTTTTAAAATCACAGCTTCTAGAAGATTTACATGATTTCTTAAAAAACAGGAGTTTTTAGAAAATGTGTTTTATTTCATAAATGGAATCTACAAAGTATGCACATTCTACGTCATAAACGACTTTCTATAGTTTGCGCATCCGTCCCGAAATAAGTAAAGCTTACTTCCACCGTTTTTTAAAATCACAACTTCTAGAAGGTTTACATGATTTCGTAAAAAACTCGAGTTTTTAGAAGATATGTTTTATTTCATAAATGGAATCTACAAAGTATGCACATTCTATGTCATAACGACTTTCTATAGTTTGCGCATGCGTCCGGAAATAAGAAAAGCTTACTTCCACCATTTTTTAAAATCACAGCTTCTAGAAGGTTTACATGATTTCGTAAAAAACACGAGTTTTTAGAAAATGTGATTTATTTCATAAATGGAATCTACAAAGTATGCACATTCTACATTATAACGACTTTCTATAGTTTGCGCATGCGTCCGGAAATAAGAAAATCTTACTTCCCCCGTTTTTTAAAATCACAGCTTCTAGAAGGTTTACATGATTTCTTAAAAAACACAAGTTATTGGAAAATGTGTTTTATTTCATAAATGGAATCTACAAAGTATGCACATTCTACGTCATAACAACTTTCTATAGTTTGCGCATGCGTCCGAAAATAAGAAAAGCTTACTTCCCCCGTTTTTTAAAATCACAGCTTCTAGAAGGTTTACATGATTTCTTAAAAAAAAACGAGTTTTTAGAAAATGTGTTTTATTTCATAAATGGAATCAACAAAGTATGCACATTCTACGTCATAATGAATTTCTATAGTTTTCGCATGCGTCCTGAAATAAGAAAAGCTTACTTCACCCGTTTTTTAAAATCACACCTTCTAGAAGGTTTACATGATTTCGTAAAAAACATGAGTTTTTAGAAAATGTGTTTTATTTCATAAATAGAATCTACAAAGTATGCACATTCTACGTCATAACGAATTTCTATAGTTTGCGCATGCGTTTGGAAATAAGAAAAGCTTGCTTCCACCATTTTTTAAAATCATAGCTTCTAGAAAGTTTACATGATTTCTTAAAAAACATGAGTTTTTAGAAAATGTGTTTTATTTCATAAATGGAATCTACAAAGTATGCACATTCTACGTCATAAACGACTTTCTATAGTTTGCGCATGCGTTTGGAAATAAGAAAAGCTTACTTCCCCCATTTTTTAAAATCACAGCTTCTAGAAGGTTTACAAGATTTTGTAAAAAACACGAGTTTTTTGAAAATGTGTTCTATTTCATCAATGGAATCTACAAAGGATGCACATTCTACGTCATAAACGAATTTCTATAGTTTGCGCATGCGTTCGGAAATAAGAAAAGCTTACTTCCCCCGTTTTTTAAAATCACAGCTTCTAGAAGGTTTACATGATTTCTTAAAAAACACGAGTTTTTAGAAAATGTGTTTTATTTCATAAATGGAATCAACAAATTATGCACATTCTATGTCATAACGACTTTCTATAGTTTGCGAATTCGTCCGGAAATAAGAAAAGCTTACTTCCACCGTTTTTTAAAATCACAGCTTCTAGAAGGTTTACATGATTTCGTAAAAAACACGAGTTTTTAGAAAATGTGTTTTATTTCATAAATGGAATCAACAAAGTATGCACATTCTACGTCATAACGACTTTCTATAGTTTGCGCATGCGTCCGGAAATAAGAAGAGCTTACCTCCCACGTTTTTTAAAATCACAGATTCAAGAAGGTTTACATGATTTCTTAAAAAACACGAGTTTTTAGAAAATGTATTTTATTTCATAAATGGAATCAACAAAGTATGCACATTCTACGTCATAACAACTTTCTATAGTTTGCGCATGCGTTCGGAAATAAGAAAAACTTACTTCCACCATTTTTTAAAATCACAGCTTCTAGAAGGTTTACATGATTTCGTAAAAAACATCAGTTTTTAGAAAATGTGTTTTATTTCATAAATGGAATCTACAAAGTATGCACATTCTACGTCATAACGACTTTCTATAGTTTGCGCACGCGTTTGGAAATAAGAAAAGATTACTTCCCCCGTTTTTTAAAATCACTGCTTGTAGAAGGTTTACATGATTTCTTAAAAAACACGAGTTTTTAGAAAATGTGTTTTATTTCATAAATGGAATCAACAAAGTATGCACATTCTACGTCATAACGACATTCTATAGTTTGCGCATGCGTTTGGAAATAAGAAAAGCTTACTTCCACCGTTTTTTAAAATGACAGCTTCTAGAAGGTTTACATGATTTCGTAAAAAACACGAGTTTTTAGAAAATGTGTTTTATTTCATAAATGGAATCAACAAAGTATGCACATTCTACGTCATAACGACTTTCTATAGTTTGCGCATTCGTCCGGAAACAAGAAAAGCTTACTTCCCCGTTTTTTAAAATCACGGCTTCTAGAAGGTTTACATGATTGCTTAAAAAACATGAGTTTTTAGAAAATGTGTTTTATTTCATAAATGGAATCAACAACGTATACACATTCTACGTCATAACGACTTTCTATAGTTTGTGCATGAGTCTGGAAATAGGAAAAGCTTACCACCCCCGTTTTTTAAAATCACAGATTCTAGAAGGTTTACATGAGTTCTTAAAAAACTCGAGTTTTTAGAAAATGTGTTTTATTTTATAAATGGAATCAACAAAGTATGAACATTCTATGTCATAACTACTTTATATAGTTTGCGCATGCGTCCGGAAATAAGAAAAGCTTACTTCCACCGTTTTTTAAAATCACAGCTTCTAGAAGGTTTACATTGTTTCTTAAAAAACATGAGTTTTTAGAAAATGTGTTTTATTTCATAAATGGAATCTACAAAGTATGCACATTCTACGTCATAAACGACTTTCTATAGTTTGTGCATGCGTTTGGAAATAAGAAAAGCTTACTTCCCCCGTTTTTTAAAATCACAGCTTCTAGAAGGTTTACATGATTTCGTAAAAAACACGAGCTTTTACAAAATGTGTTTTATTTCATAAATGGAATCTACAAAGGATGCACATTCTACGTCATAAACGACTTCCTATAGTTTGTGCATGCGTTTGGAAATAAGAAAAGCTTACTTCCCCCATTTTTTAAAATCACAGCTTCTAGAAGGTTTACATGATTTCGTAAAAAACACGAGTTTTTAGAAAATGTATTTTATTTCATAAATGGAATCTACAAAGGATGCATATTCTAAGTCATAAACGACTTTCTATAGCTTGCGCATGTGTTTGGAAATAAGAAAAGCTTACTTCCCCTGTTTTTTAAAATCACAGCTTCTAGAAGGTTTACATGATTTCTTAAAAAACACGAGTTTTTAGAAAATGTGTTTTATTTCATAAATGGAATCAACAAAGTATGCACATTCTACGTCATAACGAGTTCCTATAGTTTTCGCATTCGTCTGGAAATAAAAAAAGCTTACTTCCACTGTTTTTTAAAATCACAGCTTCTAGAAGGTTTACATGATTTCGCAAAAAACACGAGTTTTTAGAAAATGTGTTTTATTTCATCAATGGAATCTACAAAGGATGCACATTCTACGTCATAAACGACTTTCTATAGTTTGTGCATGCGTCCGGAAATAAGAAAAGCTTACTTCCCCAGTTTTTTAAAATCACAGCTTTTAGAAGGTTTACATGATTTCTTAAAAAACACGAGTTTTTAGAAAATGTGTTTTATTTCATAAATGGAATCAACAAAGTATGCACATTCTATGTCATAACGAATTTCTATAGTTTACGTATGCGTCCGGAAATAAGAAAAGCTTACTTCCACCGTTTTTTAAAATCACAGCTTCTAGAAGGTTTACATGATTTCTTAAAATACATGAGTTTTTAGAAAATGTGTTTTATTTCATCAATGGAATCTACAAAGTATGCACATTCTACGTCATAAACGACTTTCTATAGTTTGCACATGCGTTTGGAAATAAGAAAAGCTTACTTCCCCCGTTTATTCAAATCACAGCTTCTAGAAGGTTTACATGATTTCGTAAAAAACATGAGTTTTTAGAAAATGTGTTCTATTTCATAAATGGAATCTACAAAGGATGCACATTCTACGTGATAACGACTTTCTATAGTTTGCGCATGGGTTTGGAAATAAGAAAATCTTACTTCCCCCGTTTTTTAAAATCACAGCTTCTAGAAGGTTTACATGATTTCTTAAAAAAAACAAGTTTTTAGAAAATGTGTTTTATTTCATAAATGGAATCAGCAAAGTATGCACATTCTAAGTCATAACGACTTTCTATAGTTTGCGCATGCATCCGGAAATAAGAAAAGCTTACCTCCCGAGTTTTTTAAAATCACAGATTCTAGAAGGTTTACATGATTTCCTAAAAAACACGAGTTTTTAGAAAATGTGTTTTATTTAATAAATGGAATCAACAAAGTATGCACATTCTACGTCATAACGACTTTCTACAGTTTGCGCATGCGTTTGGAAATAGGAAAAGCTTACTTCCCCCGTTTTTTAAAATCACAGCTTCCAGAAGGTTTACATGATTTCGTCAAAAATACGAGTTTTTAGAAAATGTGTTTTATTTCATAAATGGAATCAACAAAGTATGCACATTCTACGTCATAAAGACTTTCTATAGTTTGCGCAAGCGTCCGGAAATAAGAAAAGCTTACTTCCCCCATTTTTTAAAATCATAGCTCCTAGAAGGTTTACATGATTTCTTAAAAAACACGAGTTTTTAGAAAATGTGTTTTATTTCATAAATGGAATAAACAAAGTATGCACATTCTATGTCATAACGACTTTCTATAGTTTGCGAATTCGTCCGGAAATAAGAAAAGCTTACTTCCACCGTTTTTTAAAATCACAGCTTCTAGAAGGTTTACATGATTTCGTAAAAAACACGAGTTTTTAGAAAATGTGTTTTATTTCATAAATGGAATCAACAAAGTTTGCACATTCTACGTCATAACGACTTTCTATAGTTTGCACATGTGTCCAGAAATAAGAAGAGCTTACCTCCCACGTTTTTTAAAATCACAGATTCAAGAAGGTTTACATGATTTCTTAGAAAAGACGAGTTTTTAGAAAATGTATTTTATTTCATAGATGGAATCAACAAAGTATGCACATTCTACGTCATAACAACTTTCTATAGTTTGCGCATGCGTTCGGAAATAAGAAAAACTTACTTCCACCATTTTTTAAAATCACAGCTTCTAGAAGGTTTACATGATTTCGTAAAAAACATCAGTTTTTAGAAAATGTGTTTTATTTCATAAATGGAATCTACAAAGTATGCACATTCTACGTCATAACGACTTTCTAAAGTTTGCGCACGCGTTTGGAAATAAGAAAAGCTTACTTCCCCCGTTTTTTAAAATCACTTCTTGTAGAAGGTTTACATGATTTCTTAAAAATCACGAGTTTTTAGAAAATGTGTTTTATTTCATAAATGGAATCAACAAAGTATGCACATTCTACGTCATAACGACTTTCTATAGTTTGCGCATGCGTTTGGAAATAAGAAAAGCTTACTTCCACCGTTTTTTAAAATCACAGCTTCTAGAAGGTTTACATGATTTCGTAAAAAACACGAGTTTTTAGAAAATGTGTTTTATTTCATAAATGGAATCAACAAAGTATGCACATTCTACGTCATAACAACTTTCTATAGTTTGTGCATTCGTCCGGAAACAAGAAAAGCTTACTTCCCCCGTTTTTTAAAATCACGGCTTCTAGAAGGTTTACATGATTGCTTAAAAAACATGAGTTTTTAGAAAATGTGTTTTATTTCATAAATGGAATCAACAACGTATACACATTCTACGTCATAAGGACTTTCTATAGTTTGTGCATGAGTCTGGAAATAGGAAAAGCTTACCACCCCCGACTTTTAAAATCACAGATTCTAGAAGGTTTACATGATTTCTTAAAAAACTCGAGTTTTTAGAAAATGTGTTTTATTTTATAAATGGAATCAACAAAGTATGCACATTCTACGTCATAACTAATTTATATAGTTTGCGCATGCGTCCGGAAATAAGAAAAGCTTACTTCCACGGTTTTTTAAAATCACAGCTTCTAGAAGGTTTACATGATTTCTTAAAAAACACGAGTTTTTAGAAAATTTGTTTTATTTCATAAATGGAATAAACAAAGTATGCACATTCTATGTCATAACGACTTTCTATAGTTTGCGCATGCGTCCAGAAATAAGAAAAGCTTACTTCCACCGTTTTTTAAAATCACAGCTTCTAGAAAGTTTACATGATTTCTTAAAAAACACGAGTTTTTAGAAAATGTGTTTTATTTCATAAATGGAATCTACAAAGTATGCACATTCTACGTCATAAATGACTTTCTATAGTTTGCGCATGCGTTTGGAAATAAGAAAAGCTTACTTCCCCCGTTTTTTAAAATCACAGCTTCTAGAAGGTTTACATGATTTCGTAAAAAACACGAGTTTTTTTGAAAATGTGTTCTATTTCATAAATGGAATCTACAAAGGATGCACATTCTACGTCATAAACGACTTTTTATAGTTTGCGCATGCGTTCGGAAATAAGAAAAGCTTACTTCCCCCGTTTTTTAAAATCACAGCTTCTAGAAGGTTTACATGATTTCTTAAAAAACACGAGTTTTTAGAAAATGTGTTTTATTTAATAAATGGAATCAACAAAGTATGCACATTCTACGTCATAACGACTTTCTATAGTTTGCGCATGCGTCCGGAAAAAAGAAGAGCTTACCTCCCCCGTTTTTTAAAATCACAGATTCAAGAAGGTTTACATGATTTCTTAAAAAACACGAGTTTTTAGAAAATGTGTTTTATTTCATAAATGGAATCAACAAAGTATGCACATTCTACGTCATAACGACTTTCTATAGTTTTCGCATGCGTTTGGAAATAAGAAAAACTTACTTCCACCGTTTTTTAAAATCACAACTTCTAGAAGGTTTACATGATTTCGTAAAAAACATGAGTTTTAGAAAATGTGTTTTATTTCATAAATGGAATCTACAAAGTATGCACATTCTACGTCATAACGACTTTCTATAGTTTGCGCATGCGTTTGGAAATAAGAAAAGCTTACTTCCCCCATTTTTTAAAATCACAGCTTCTAGAAGGTTTAGATGATTTCTTAAAAAACACGAGTTTTTAGAAAATGTGTTTTATTTCATAAATGGAATCATAAAGTATGCACATTCTACGTCATAACGACTTTCTATAGTTTGCGCATGCGTTTGGAAATAAGAAAAGCTTACTTCCACCGTTTTTTAAAATCACAGCTTCTAGAAGGTTTACATGATTTCGTAAAAAACACGAGTTTTTAGAAAATGTGTTTTATTTCATAAATGGAATCAACAAAGTATGCACATTCTATGTCATAACGACTTTCTATAGTTTGCGCATTCGTCTAGAAATAAGAAAAGCTTACTTCCACCATTTTTTAAAATCACAGCTTCTAGAAGGTTTACATGATTTCGTAAAAAACACGAGTTTTTAGAAAATGTGTTTTATTTCATAAATGGAATCAATAAAGTATGCACATTCTACGTCATAACGACTTTCTATAGTTTGCGCATGCGTCCGGAAATAAGAAAAGCTTACTTCCCCCATTTTTTAAAATCACAGCTTCTAGAAGGTTTACATGATTTCGTAAAAAACACGAGTTTTTAGAAAATGTGTTTTATTTCATAAATGGAATCAACAAAGTATGCACATTCTACGTCATAACGACTTTCTATAGTTTGCGCATGCGTCCGGAAATAAGAAAATCTTACTTCCACCATTTTTTAAAATCACAGCTTCTAGAAGGTTTACATGATTTCGTAAAAAACACGAGCTTTTAGAAAATGTGTTTTATTTCATAAATGGAATCAACAAAGTGTGCACATTCTATGTCACAATGACTTTCTATAATTTGCGCATGCGTCCGGAAATAAGAAAAGCTTACTTCCACCGTTTTTTAAAATCACAACTTCTAGAAGGTTTACATGATTTCTTAAAATACACGAGTTTTTAGAAAATGTGTTTTATTTCATAAATGGAATCTACAAAGTATGCACAGTCTACGTCATAAACGACTTTCTAAATTTTGCGCATGCGTTTGGAAATAAGAAAAGCTTACTTCCCCCGTTTTTTAAAATCACAGCTTCTAGAAGGTTTACATGATTTCGTAAAAAACACGAGTTTTTAGAAAATGTGTTTTATTTCATAAATGGAATCTACAAAGGATGCACATTCTATGTCATAAACGACTTCCTATAGTTTGTGCATGCGTTTGGAAATAAGAAAAGCTTACTTCCCCATTTTCTAAAATCACAACTTCTAGAAGGTTTACATGATTTCGTAAAAAACACGAGTTTTTAGAAAATGTATTTTATTTCATAGATGGAATCTACAAAGGATGCACATTCTAAGTCATAAACGACTTTCTATAGCTTGCGCATGCGTTTGGAAATAAGAAAAGCTAACTTCCCTCGTTTTTTAAAATCACAGCTTCTAGAAGGTTTACATGATTTCTTAAAAAACACGAGTTTTTAGAAAATGTGTTTTATTTCATAAATGGAATCAACAAAGTATGCACATTCTACATCATAACGACTTCCTATAGTTTGTGCATTCGTCCGGAAATAAGAAAAGCTAACTTCCACCGTTTTTTAAAATCACGGCTTCTAGAAGGTTTACATGATTTCGCAAAAAACACGAGTTTTTAGAAAATGTGTTTTATTTCATCAATGGAATCTACAAAGGATGCACATTCTACGTCATAAACGACTTTCTATAGTTTCCGTATGCGTCCGGAAATAAGAAAAGCTTACTTCCCCCGTTTTTTAAAATCACAGCTTTTAGAAGGTTTACATGATTTCTTAAAAAACACGAGTTTTTAGAAAATGTGTTTTATTTCATAAATGGAATCAACAAAGTATGCACATTCTATGTCATAACGACTTTCTATAGTTTGCGCATGCGTCCGGAAATAAGAAAAGCTTACTTCCACCGTTTTTTAAAATCACAGCTTCTAGAAGGTTTACATGATTTCTTAAAAAACACGAGTTTTTAGAAAATGTGTTTTATTTCATAAATGGAATCTACAAAGTATGCACATTCTACGTCATAAACGTCTTTCTATATTTTGCACATGCGTTTGGAAATAAGAAAAGCTTACTTCCCCCGTTTTTTAAAATCACAGCTTCTAGAAGGTTTACATGATTTCCTAAAAAACACGAGTTTTTAGAAAATGTGTTCTATTTCATAAATGGAATCTAGAAAGGATGCAGATTCTACGTCATAACGACTTTCTACAGTTTTCGCATGGGTTTGGAAATAAGAAAAGCTTACTTCCCCCGTTTTTTAAAATCACAGCTTCTAGAAGGTTTACATGATTTCTTAAAAAAAATGAGTTTTTAGAAAATGTGTTTTCTTTCATAAATGGAATGAACAAAGTATGCACATTCTAAGTCATTACGACTTTCTATAGTTTCCGCATGCATACGGAAATAAGAAAAGCTTACCTCCCCAATTTTTTAAAATCACAGATTGTAGAAGGTTTACATGATTTCCTAAAAAACACGAGTTTTTAGAAAATGTGTTTTATTTAATAAATGGAATCAACAAAGTATGCACATTCTACGTCATAACGACTTTCTACAGTTTGCGCATGCGTTTGGAAATAAGAAAAGCTTACTTCCTCCGTTTTTTAAAATCACAGCTTCCAGAAGGTTTACATGATTTCGTCAAAAACACGAGTTTTTAGAAAATGTGTTTTATTTCACAAATGGAATAAACAAAGTATGCACATTCTACGTCATAACGACTTTCTATAGTTTGCGCATGCGTCTGGAAATAAGAAAAGCTTATTTCCGCCATTTTTTAAAATCATAGCTCCTAGAAGGTTTACATGATTTCTTAAAAAACACGAGTTTTTAGAAAATGTGTTTTATTTCATAAATGGAATCAACAAAGTATGCACATTCTACGTCATAAGGACTTTCTATAGTTTGCGAATTCGTCCGGAAATAAGAAATGCTTACTTCCACCGTTTTTTAAAATAACAGCTTCTAGAAGGTTTACATGATTTCGTAAAAAACACGAGTTTTTAGAAAATGTGTTTTATTTCATAAATGGAATCAACAAAGTATGCACATTCTACGTCATAACGACTTTCTATAGTTTGCGCATGCGTCCGGAAATAAGAAGAGCTTACCTCCCCCGTCTTTTAAAATCATAGATTCAAGAAGGTTTACATGATTTCTTAAAAAATACGAGTTTTTAGAAAATGTATTTTATTTCATAAATGGAATCAACAAAGTATGCACATTCTACGTCATAACAACTTTCTATAGTTTGCGCATGCGTTTGGAAATAAGAAAAACTTACTTCCACCATTTTTTAAAATCACAGCTTCTAGAAGGTTTACATGATTTCGTAAAAAACATGATTTTTTAGAAAATGTGTTTTATTTCATAAATGGAATCTACAAAGTATGCACATTCTATGTCATAACGACTTTCTATAGTTTACGCATGCATTTGGAAATAAGAAAAGCTTACTTCCCCCGTTTTTTAAAATCACAGCTTGTAGAAGGTTTACATGATTTCTTAAAAAACACGAGTTTTTAGAAAATGTGTTTTATTTCATAAATGGAATCAACAAAGTATGCACATTCTATGTCATAACGACTTTCTATAGTTTGCGCATGCGTACGGAAATAAGAAAAGCTTACTTCCACCGTTTTTTAAAATCACAGCTTCTAGAAGGTTTACATGATTTCGTAAAAAACACGAGTTTTTAGAAAATGTGTTTTATTTCATAAATGGAATCTACAAAGTATGCACATTCTACGTCATAACGACTTTCCATAGTTTGCGCATTCGTCCAGAAATAAGAAAAGCTTACTTCCTCCATTTTTTAAAATCACAGCTTTTAGAAGGTTTACATGATTTCTTAAAAAACACGAGTTTTTAGAACATGTGTTTTATTTCATAAATGGACTCAACAAAGTATGCACATTCTACGTCATAACGACTTTCTATAGTTTGTGCATGCGTCCGGAAATAAGAAAAGCTTACTTCCACAGTTTTTTAAAATCACAGCTTTTAGAAGGTTTACATGATTTCGTAAAAAACACGAGTTTTTAGAAAATGTGTTTTATTTCATCAATGGAATCTACAAAGCATGCACATTCTATGTCATAACGACTTTCTATAGTTTACGCATGCGTCCGGAAATAAGAAAATCTTACTTCCCACGTTTTTTAAAATCACAGCTTCTAGAAGATTTACATGATTTCTTAAAAAACAGGAGTTTTTAGAAAATGTGTTTTATTTCATAAATGGAATCTACAAAGTATGCACATTCTACGTCATAAACGACTTTCTATAGTTTGCGCATCCGTCCCGAAATAAGTAAAGCTTACTTCCACCGTTTTTTAAAATCACAACTTCTAGAAGGTTTACATGATTTCGTAAAAAACTCGAGTTTTTAGAAGATATGTTTTATTTCATAAATGGAATCTACAAAGTATGCACATTCTATGTCATAACGACTTTCTATAGTTTGCGCATGCGTCCGGAAATAAGAAAAGCTTACTTCCACCATTTTTTAAAATCACAGCTTCTAGAAGGTTTACATGATTTCGTAAAAAACACGAGTTTTTAGAAAATGTGATTTATTTCATAAATGGAATCTACAAAGTATGCACATTCTACATTATAACGACTTTCTATAGTTTGCGCATGCGTCCGGAAATAAGAAAATCTTACTTCCCCCGTTTTTTAAAATCACAGCTTCTAGAAGGTTTACATGATTTCTTAAAAAACACAAGTTATTGGAAAATGTGTTTTATTTCATAAATGGAATCTACAAAGTATGCACATTCTACGTCATAACAACTTTCTATAGTTTGCGCATGCGTCCGAAAATAAGAAAAGCTTACTTCCCCCGTTTTTTAAAATCACAGCTTCTAGAAGGTTTACATGATTTCTTAAAAAAAAACGAGTTTTTAGAAAATGTGTTTTATTTCATAAATGGAATCAACAAAGTATGCACATTCTACGTCATAATGAATTTCTATAGTTTTCGCATGCGTCCTGAAATAAGAAAAGCTTACTTCACCCGTTTTTTAAAATCACACCTTCTAGAAGGTTTACATGATTTCGTAAAAAACATGAGTTTTTAGAAAATGTGTTTTATTTCATAAATAGAATCTACAAAGTATGCACATTCTACGTCATAACGAATTTCTATAGTTTGCGCATGCGTTTGGAAATAAGAAAAGCTTGCTTCCCCCGTTTTTTAAAATCATAGCTTCTAGAAAGTTTACATGATTTCTTAAAAAACACGAGTTTTTAGAAAATGTGTTTTATTTCATAAATGGAATCAACAAATTATGCACATTCTATGTCATAACGACTTTCTATAGTTTGCGCATGCGTCCGGAAATAAGAAAAGCTTACTTCCACCGTTTTTTAAAATCACAGCTTCTAGAAGGTTTACATGATTTCGTAAAAAACACGAGTTTTTAGAAAATGTGTTTTATTTCATAAATGGAATCAACAAAGTATGCACATTCTACGTCATAACGACTTTCTATGGTTTGCGCATGCGTTTGGAAATAAGAAAAGCTTACTTCCCCCGTTTTTTAAAATCACAGCTTCTAGAAGGTTTAGATGATTTCTTAAAAAACACGAGTTTTTAGAAAATGTGTTTTATTTCATAAATGGAATCAACAAAGTATGCACATTCTACGTCATAACGACTTTCTATGGTTTGCGCATGCGTTTGGAAATAAGAAAAGATTACTTCCACCGTTTTTTAAAATCACAGCTTCTAGAAGGTTTACATGATTTCGTAAAAAACACGAGTTTTTAGAAAATGTGTTTTATTTCATAAATGGAATCAACAAAGTATGCACATTCTATGTCATACTGACTTTCTATAGTTTGCGCATTCGTCCAGAAATATGAAAAGCTTACTTCCACCGTTTTTTAAAATCACAGCTTCTAGAAGGTTTACATGATTTCGTAAAAAACACGAGTTTTTAGAAAATGTGTTTTATTTCATAAATGGAATCAACAAAGTATGCACATTCGACGTCATAACGACTTTCTATAGTTTGCGCATACGTCCGGAAATAAGAAAAGCTTACTTCCACCATTTTTTAAAATCACAGCTTCTAGAAGGTTTACATGATTTCGTAAAAAACACGAGTTTTTAGAAAATGTGTTTTATTTCATAAATGGAATCAACAAAGTGTGCACATTCTATGTCACAATGACTTTCTATAATTTGCGCATGCGTCCGGAAATAAGAAAAGCTTACTTCCACCGTTTTTTAAAATCACAGCTTCTAGAAGGTTTACATGATTTCTTAAAAAACACGAGTTTTTAGAAAATGTGTTTTATTTCATAAATGGAATCTACAAAGTATGCACAGTCTACGTCATAAACGACTTTCTAAAGTTTGCGCATACGTTTGGAAATAAGAAAAACTTACTTCCCCCGTTTTTTAAAATCACAGCTTCTAGAAGGTTTACATGATTTCTTAAAAAAAAACGAGTTTTTAGAAAATGTGTTTTATTTCATAAATGGAATCAACAAAGTATGCACATTCTACGTCATAATGAATTTCTATAGTTTTCGCATGCGTCCTGAAATAAGAAAAGCTTACTTCACCCGTTTTTTAAAATCACACCTTCTAGAAGGTTTACATGATTTCGTAAAAAACATGAGTTTTTAGAAAATGTGTTTTATTTCATAAATAGAATCTACAAAGTATGCACATTCTACGTCATAACGAATTTCTATAGTTTGCGCATGCGTTTGGAAATAAGAAAAGCTTGCTTCCCCCGTTTTTTAAAATCATAGCTTCTAGAAAGTTTACATGATTTCTTAAAAAACACGAGTTTTTAGAAAATGTGTTTTATTTCATAAATGGAATCAACAAATTATGCACATTCTATGTCATAACGACTTTCTATAGTTTGCGCATGCGTCCGGAAATAAGAAAAGCTTACTTCCACCGTTTTTTAAAATCACAGCTTCTAGAAGGTTTACATGATTTCGTAAAAAACACGAGTTTTTAGAAAATGTGTTTTATTTCATAAATGGAATCAACAAAGTATGCACATTCTACGTCATAACGACTTTCTATGGTTTGCGCATGCGTTTGGAAATAAGAAAAGCTTACTTCCCCCGTTTTTTAAAATCACAGCTTCTAGAAGGTTTAGATGATTTCTTAAAAAACACGAGTTTTTAGAAAATGTGTTTTATTTCATAAATGGAATCAACAAAGTATGCACATTCTACGTCATAACGACTTTCTATGGTTTGCGCATGCGTTTGGAAATAAGAAAAGATTACTTCCACCGTTTTTTAAAATCACAGCTTCTAGAAGGTTTACATGATTTCGTAAAAAACACGAGTTTTTAGAAAATGTGTTTTATTTCATAAATGGAATCAACAAAGTATGCACATTCTATGTCATACTGACTTTCTATAGTTTGCGCATTCGTCCAGAAATATGAAAAGCTTACTTCCACCGTTTTTTAAAATCACAGCTTCTAGAAGGTTTACATGATTTCGTAAAAAACACGAGTTTTTAGAAAATGTGTTTTATTTCATAAATGGAATCAACAAAGTATGCACATTCGACGTCATAACGACTTTCTATAGTTTGCGCATACGTCCGGAAATAAGAAAAGCTTACTTCCACCATTTTTTAAAATCACAGCTTCTAGAAGGTTTACATGATTTCGTAAAAAACACGAGTTTTTAGAAAATGTGTTTTATTTCATAAATGGAATCAACAAAGTGTGCAAATTCTATGTCACAATGACTTTCTATAATTTGCGCATGCGTCCGGAAATAAGAAAAGCTTACTTCCACCGTTTTTTAAAATCACAGCTTCTAGAAGGTTTACATGATTTCTTAAAAAACACGAGTTTTTAGAAAATGTGTTTTATTTCATAAATGGAATCTACAAAGTATGCACAGTCTACGTCATAAACGACTTTCTAAAGTTTGCGCATACGTTTGGAAATAAGAAAAACTTACTTCCCCCGTTTTTTAAAATCACAGCTTCTAGAAGGTTTACATGATTTCGTAAAAAACACGAGTTTTTAGAAAATGTGTTTTATTTCATAAATGGAATCTACAAAGGATGCACATTCTACGTCATAAATGACTTCCTATAGTTTGTGCATGCGTTTGGAAATAAGAAAAGCTTACTTCCCCCATTTTTTAAAATCACAGCTTCTAGAAGGTTTACATGATTTCGCAAAAAACACGAGTTTTTAGAAAATGTGTTTTATTTCATAAATGGAATCTACAAAGTATGCACATTCTACGTCATAACGACTTCCTATAGTTTGTGCATTCGTCCGGATATAAGAAAAGCTAACTTCCACCATTTTTTAAAATCACAGCTTCTAGAAGGTTTACATGATTTCGGAAAAAACACGAGTTTTTAGAAAATGTGTTTTATTTCATCAATGGAATCTACAAAGGATGCACATTCTACGTCATAAACGACTTTCTATAGTTTCCACATGCGTCCGGAAATAAGAAAAGCTTACTTCCCCCGTTTTTTAAAATCACAGCTTTTAGAAGGTTTACATGATTTCTTAAAAAACACGAGTTTTTAGAAAATGTGTTTTATTTCATAATTGGAATCAACAAAGTATGCACATTCTATGTCATAACGACTTTCTATAGTTTGCGCATGCGTCCGGAAATAAGAAAAGCTTACTTCCACCGTTTTTTAAAATCACAGCTTCTAGAAGGTTTACATGATTTCTTAAAAAACACGAGTTTTTAGAAAATATGTTTTATTTCATAAATGGAATCTACAAAGTATGCACATTCTACGTCATAAACGTCTTTCTATATTTTGCACATGCGTTTGGAAATAAGAAAAGCTTACTTCCCCCTTTTTTTAAAATCACAGCTTCTAGAAGGTTTACATGATTTCCTAAAAAACACGAGTTTTTAGAAAATGTGTTCTATTTCATAAATGGAATCTAGAAAGGATGCAGATTCTACGTCATAACGACTTTCTATAGTTTGCGCATGGGTTTGGAAATAAGAAAAGCTTACTTCCCCTGTTTTTTAAAATCACAGCTTCTAGAAGGTTTACATGATTTCTTAAAAAAAACGAGTTTTTAGAAAATGTGTTTTATTTCATAAATGGAATGAACAAAGTATGCACATTCTAAGTCATAACGACTTTCTATAGTTTCTGCATGCATCCGGAAATAAGAAAAGCTTACCTCCCCAGTTTTTTAAAATCACAGATTGTAGAAGGTTTACATGATTTCCTAAAAAACACTAGTTTTTAGAAAATGTGTTTTATTTAATAAATGGAATCAACAAAGTATGCACATTCTACGTCATAACGACTTTCTACAGTTTGCGCATGCGTTTGGAAATAAGAAAAGCTTACTTCCCCCGTTTTTTAAAATCACAGCTTCCAGAAGGTTTACATGATTTCGTCAAAAACATGATTTTTTAGAAAATGTGTTTTATTTCATAAATGGAATCAACAAAGTATGCACATTCTACGTCATAACTACTTTCTATAGTTTGCGCATGCGTCCGGAAATAAGAAAAGCTTACTTCCCCCATTTTTTAAAATCATAGCTCCTAGAAGGTTTACATGATTTCTTAAAAAACATGAGTTTTTAGAAAATGTGTTTTATTTCATAAATGGAATCAACAAAGTATGCACATTCTACGTCATAAGGACTTTCTATAGTTTGCGAATTCGTCCGGAAATAAGAAATGCTTACTTCCACCGTTTTTTAAAATCAGAGCTTCAAGAAGGTTTACATGATTTCGTAAAAAACACGAGTTTTTAGAAAATGTGTTTTATTTCATAAATGGAATCAACAAAGTATGCACATTCTATGTCATAACGAATTTCTATAGTTTGCGCATGCGTACGGAAATAAGAAAAGGTTACTTCCACCGTTTTTTAAAATCACAGCTTCTAGAAGGTTTACATGATTTCGTAAAAAACACGAGTTTTTAGAAAATGTGTTTTATTTCATAAATGGAATCTACAAAGTATGCACATTCTACGTCATAACGACTTTCCATAGTTTGCGCATGCGTCTGGAAATAAGAAAATCTTACTTCCCCCATTTTTTAAAATCACAGCTTTTAGAAGGTTTACATGATTTCTTAAAAAACACGAGTTTTTAGAAAATGTGTTTTATTTCATAAATGGAATCAACAAAGTATGCACATTCTACGTCATAACGACTTTCTATAGTTTGTGCATGCGTCCGGAAATAAGAAAAGCTTACTTCCACAGTTTTTTAAAATCACAGCTTTTAGAAGGTTTACATGATTTCGTAAAAAACACAAGTTTTTAGAAAATGTGTTTTATTTCATCAATGGAATCTACAAAGCATGCACATTCTACGTCATAACGACTTTCTATAGTTTGCGCATGCGTCCGGAAATAAGAAAATCTTACTTCCCACGTTTTTTAAAATCACAGCTTCTAGAAGATTTACATGATTTCTTAAAAAACACGAGTTTTTAGAAAATGTGTTTTATTTCATAAATGGAATCAACAAAGTATGCACATTCTATGTCATAACGACTTTCTATAGTTTGCGCATGCGTCCCGAAATATGTAAAGCTTACTTCCACCGTTTTTTAAAATCACAGCTTCTAGAAGGTTTACATGATTTCGTAAAAAACTCGAGTTTTTAGAAAATATGTTTTATTTCATAAATGGAATCTACAAAGTATGCACATTCTATGTCATAACGACTTTCTATAGTTTGCGCATGCGTCCGGAAATAAGAAAAGCTTACTTCCACCGTTTTTTAAAATCACAGCTTCTAGAAGGTTTACATGATTTCGTAAAAAACATGAGTTTTTAGAAAATGTGTTTTATTTCATAAATGGAATCTACAAACTATGCACATTCTACATCATAACGACTTTCTATAGTTTGCGCAATCGTCCGGAAATAAGAAAATCTTACTTCCCCCCGTTTTTTAAAATCACAGCTTCTTGAAGGTTTACATGCTTCTAGAAGGTTTACATGATTTCTTAAAAAACACAAGTTTTTGGAAAATGAGTTTTATTTTATAAATGGAATCTACAAAGTATGCACATTCTACGTCATAACAACTTTCTATAGTTTGCGCATGCGTCCAGAATAAGAAAAGCTTACTTCCCCCGTTTTTTAAAATCACAGCTTCTAGAAGGTTTACATGATTTCTTAAAAAACACGAGTTTTTAGAAAATGTGTTTATTTCATAAATGGAATCAACAAAGTATGCACATTCTACGTCATAACGATTTTCTATAGTTTGTGCATGCGTCCGGAAATAAGAAAAGCTTACTTCCACGGTTTTTTAAAATCACAGCTTCTAGAAGGTTTACATGATTTCTTAAACAACACGAGTTTTTAGAAAATGTGTTTTATTTCATAAATGGAATCAACAAAGTATGCACATTCTACGTCATAACGACTTTCTATAGTTTGCACATTCGTCCGGAAATAAGAAAAGCTTACTTCCATCAATTTTTAAAATCAAAGCTTTTAGAAGGTTTACATGATTTCGTAAAAAACATGAGTTTTTAGAAAATGTGTTTTATTTCATAAATGGAATCTATAAAGGATGCACATTCTATGTCATAAACGACTTTCTATAGTTTGCGCATGCGTCTGGAAATAAGAAAAGCTTACTTCCACAGTTTTTTAAAATCACAGCTTCTAGAAGGTTTAAGTGATTTCTTAAAAAACACGAGTTTTTAGAAAATGTGTTTTGTTTCATAAATGGAATCAACAAAGTATGCACATTCTACGTCATAACGACTTTCTATAGTTTGTGCATTCGTCCGGAAATAAGAAAAGCTTACTTCCATCATTTTTTAAAATCACAGCTTCTAGAAGGTTTACATGATTTCGTAAAAAACACGAGTTTTTAGAAAATGTGTTTTATTTCATAAACGGAATCTACAAAGTATGCACATTCTACGTCATAACGAATTTCTATAGTTTGCACATGTGTCTGGAAATAAGAAAAGCTTACTTCCCCCGTTTTTTAAAAACACAGCTTGTAGAAGGTTTACATGATTTCGTAAAAAACACTAGTTTTTAGAAAATGTGTTTTATTTCATAAATGGAATCAACAAAGTATGCAGATTTTACGTCATAACAACTTTCTATAGTTTGCGCATGCGTCCGGAAATAAGAAAAGCTTACTTCCCCCGTTTTTTAAAATCACAGCTTCTAGAAGGTTTACATGATTTCTTAAAAAACACGAGTTTTTAGAAAATGTGTTTTATTTCATAAATGGAATCAAGAAAGTATGCACATTCTATGTCATAACAACTTTCTATAGTTTGCGCATGCGTACGGAAATAAGAAAAGCTTACTTCCACCGTTTTTTAAAATCACAGCTTCTAGAAGGTTTACATGATTTCGTAAAAAACATGAGTTCTTAGAAAATATGTTTTATTTCATAAATGGAATATACAAAGTATGCACATTCTACGTCATAACGACTTTCTATAGTTTGCGCATGCGTCCGGAAATAAGAAAAGCTTACTTCCACAGTTTTTTAAAATCACAGCTTCTAGAAGGTTTACATGATTTCGTAAAAAACACGAGTTTTTAGAAAATGTGTTTTATTTCATAAATGGAACCAACAAAGTATGCACATTCTATGTCATAACGACTTTCTATAGTTTGCGCATGCGTCTGGAAATAAGAAAAGCTTACTTCCCCCGTTTTTTAAAATCATAGCTTCTAGAAGGTTTACATGATTTCTTAAAAAACACGAGTTTTTAGACAATGTGTTTTATTTCATAAATGGAATCAACAAAGTATGCACATTATACGTCATAACGACTTTCTATAGTTTGCGCATTCATCCAGAAATAAGAAAAGCTTACTTCCACCGTTTTTTAAAATCACAGCTTCTAGAAGGTTTACATGATTTCTTAAAAACCATGAGTTTTTAGAAAATGTGTTTTATTTCATAAATGGAATCAACAAAGTATGCACATTCTACGTCATAACGACTTTCTATAATTTGCGCATTCGTCCGGAAATAAGAAAAGCTTACTTCCACCGTTTTTTAAAATCACAACTTCTAGAAGGTTTACATGATTTCGTGAAAAACACGAGTTTTTTGAAAATGTGTTTTATTTCATCAATGGAATCTACAAAGTATGCATATTCTACGTCATAAACGACTTTCTATAGTTTGCGCTTGTTTTTGGAAATAAGAAAAGCTTACTTCCCCCGTTTTTTAAAATCACAGCTTCTAGAAGGTTTACATGATTTCTTAAAAAACACGAGTTTTTAGAAAATGTGTTTTATTTCATAAATTGAATCAACAAAGTATGCACATTCTACGTCATAACGACTTTCTATAGTTTGCGCATGCGTTCGGAAATAAGAAAAGTTTACTTCCCCCGTTTTTTAAAATCACAGCTTCTAGAAGGTTTACATGATTTCGCAAAAACCATGAGTTTTTAGAAAATGTGTTTTATTTCATAAATGGAATCTACAAAGTATGCACATTCTACTTCATAATGACTCTCTATAGTTTGCGCATGCGTCTGGAAATAAGAGAAGCTTACTTCCACCATTTTTTAAAATCACAGCTTCCAGAAGGTTTACATGATTTCGTAAAAAACATGAGTTTTTAGAAAATGTGTTTTATTTCATAAATGGAATCTAAAAAGTATGCACATTCTATGTCATAACGACTTTCTATAGTTTGCGCATGCGTCATGAAATAAGAAAAGCTTACTTCCACCGTTTTTTAAAATCACAGCTTCTAGAAGGTTTACATGATTTCTTAAAAAACACGAGTTTTTAGAAAATGTCTTTTATTTCATAAATGGAATCTAGAAAGTATGAACATTCTACGTCATAAATGACATTCTATAGTTTGTGCATACGTTTGAAAATAAGAAAAGCTTACTTCCCCCGTTTTTTAAAATCACAGCTTCTAGAAGGTTTACATGATTTTTTTAAAAACACGAGTTTTTAGAAAATGTGTTTTATTTCATAAATGGAATCAACAAAGTACGCACATTCTACGTCATAACGACTTTCTATAGTTTGCGCATGCGTTTGGAAATAAGAAAAGCTTACTTCCCCCGTTTTTTAAAATCACGCCTTCTAGAAGGTTTACATGATTTCTTAAAAAACACGAGTTTTCAGAAAATGTGTTTTATTTCATAAATGGAACCAACACAGTATGCACATTCTACGTCATAACGACTTTCTATAGTTTTCGCATGGGTTTGGAAATAAGAAAAGCTTACTTCCCCCGTTTTTTAAAATCACAGCTTCTAGAAGGTTTACATGATTTCTTAAAAAACACGAGTTTTTAGAAAATGGGTTTTATTTCATAAATGGAATCAACAAAGTATGCACATTCTACGTCATAACAAATTTCTATAGCTTGAACATGCGTTTGGAAATAAGAAAAGCTTACTTCCCCCGTTTTTTAAAATCACAGCTTCTAGAAGGTTTACATGATTTCTTAAAAAACACAAGCTTTTAGAAAATGTGTTTTATTTCATAAATGGAATCTACAAAGTATGCACATTCTACGTCATAACGACATTCTATAGTTTGTGCATGCGTCCGGAAATAAGAAAAGCTTACTTCCACCGTTTTTTAAAATCACAGCTTCTAGAAGGTTTACATGATTTCGTAAAAAACACGAGTTTTTAGAAAATGTGTTTTATTTCATAAATGGAATCTACAAAGTATGCACATTCTAAGTCATAACGACCTTCTATATTTTGCGCATGCATTTGGAAATAAGAAAAGCTTACTTCCCCCGTTTTTTAAAATCACAGCTTCTAGAAGGTTTACATGATTTCTTAAAAAACACGAGTTTTTAGAAAATGTGTTTTATTTCATAAATGGAATCAACAAAGTATGCACATTCTATGTCATAACGACTTTCTATAGTTTGCGCATGCGTCCGGAAATAAGAAAAGCTTACTTCCACCGTTTTTTAAAATCACAGCTTCTAGAAGGTTTACATGATTTCTTAAAAAACACGAGTTTTGAGAAAATGTGTTTTATTTCTTAAATGGAATCTACAAAGTATGCACATTCTACGTCATAACGAATTTCTATAGTTTGCACATTTGTCCGGAAATAAGAAAAGCTTACTTCCACCGTTTTGTAAAATCACAGTTTCTAGAAGGTTTACATGATTTTGTAAAAAACACGATTTTTTAGAAAATTTCTTTTATTTCATAAATGGAATCAACAAAGGATGCACATTCTACGTCATAACGACTTTCTATAGTTTGTGCATTCGTTCGGAAATAAGAAAAGCTTACTTCCCCCGTTTTTTAAAATCACAGCTTCTAGAAGATTTAGATGATTTCGTAAAAAACACGAGTTTTTAGAAAATGTGTTTTATTTCATAAATGGAATCTACAAAGTATGCACATTCTACATCATAAACGACTTTCTATAGTTTGCGCATGCGTTTGGAAATAAGAAAACCTTACTTCCCCCGTTTTTTAAAATCACTACTTTTAGAAGGCTTACATGATTTCTTAAAAAACACGAGTTTTTAGAAATTTGTTTTATTTAATGAATGGAATCAACAAAGTATGCACCTTCTACGACATAACGACTTTCTATAATTTGGGCATGCGTCCGGAAATAAGAAAAGCTTACTTCCCCCGTTTTTTAAAATCATAGCTTCTAGAAGGTTTACATGATTTCTTAAAAAACACGAGTTTTTAGAAAATGTGTTTTTTTTCATCAATGGAATCAGCAAAGTATGCACATTCTACTTCATAACGACTTTCTATAGTTTGCGCATTCGTCCGGAAATAAGAAAAGCTTACTTCCACCGTTTTTTAAAATCACAGCTTCTAGAGGGTTTACATGATTTCTTAAAAACCACGAGTTTTTAGAAAATGTGTTTTATTTCATAAATGGAATCAGCAACGTATGCACATTCTACGTCATAACGACTTTCTATAGTTTGCGCATGTTTTTGGAAATAAGAAAAGCTTACTTCCCCCGTTTTTTAAAATCACAGCTTCTAGAAGGTTTACATGATTTCTTAAAAAACACGAGTTTTTATAAAATGTGTTTTATTTCATAAATTGAATCAACAAAGTATGCACATTCTATGTCATAACGACTTTCTATAGTTTGCGCATGCGTTTGGAAATAAGAAAAGTTTACTTCCCCCGTTTTTTAAAATCACAGCTTCTAGAAGGTTTACATGATTTCGCAAAAACCATGAGTTTTTAGAAAATGTGTTTTATTTCATAAATGGAATCTACAAAGTATGCACATTCTACATCATAACGACTTTCTATAGTTTGCGCATGCGTCCGGAAATAAGAAAAGCTTACTTCCATCGTTTTTTAAAATCACAGCTTCTAGGAGGTTTACACGATTTCTTAAAAAACACGAGTTTTTAGAAAATGTGTTTTATTTCACAAATGGAATCAACAAAGTATGAACATTCTACGTCATAACGACTTTCTATAGTTTGTGCATGAGTATGGAAATAAGAAAAGCTTACTTCCCCCGTTTTTTAAAATCACAGCTTCTAGAAGGTTTACATGATTTCTTAAAAAACACGAGTTTTTAGAAAATGTGTTTTATTTCATAAATGGAATCAACAAAGTATGCACATTCTACGTCATAAAGACTTTATATAGTTTGTGCATGCGTTTGGAAATAAGAAAAGCTTGCTTCCCCCGTTTTTTAAAATCACAGCTTCTAGAAGGTTTACATGATTTCTTAAAAAACACGAGTTTTTAGAAAATGTGTTTTATTTCATAAATGGAATCAACAAAGTATGCACATTCTACGTCATAACGACTTTCTATAGTTTGCGCATGCGTCTGGAAATAAGAACAACTTACTTCAATCGGTTTTTAAAATCACAACTTCTAGAAGGTTTACATGATTTCTTAAAAAACACGAGTTTTTAGAAAATGTGTTTTATTTCATAAATGGAATCAACAAAGTACGCACATTCTACGTCATAACGACTTTCTATAGTTTGCGCATGCGTTTGGAAATAAGAAAAGCTTACTTCCCCCGTTTTTTAAAATCACAGCTTTTAGAAGGTTTACATGATTTCTTAAAAAACACGAGTTTTTAGAAAATGTGTTTTATTTCATAAATGGATTCAACAAAGTATGCACATTCTACGTCATAACGACTTTCTATAGTTTGTGCATGCGTTTGGAAATAAGAAAAGCTTGCTTCCCCCGTTTTTTAAAATCACAGCTTCTAGAAGGTTTACATGATTTCTTAAGAAACACGAGTTTTTAGAAAATGTGTTTTATTTCATAAATGGAATCAACAAAGTACGCACATTCTACGTCATAACGACTTTCTATAGTTTGCGCATGCGTTTGGAAATAAGAAAAGCTTACTTCCCACGTTTTTTAAAATCACAGCTTCTAGAAGGTTTACATGATTTCTTAAAAAACACGAGTTTTTAGAAAATGTGTTTTTTTTCATAAATGGAATCAACAAAGTATGCACATTCTACGTCATAACGACTTTCTATAGTTTGCGCATGCGTCCGGAAATAAGAACTACTTACTTCAATCGGTTTTTAAAATCACAACTTCTAGAAGGTTTACATGATTTCTTAAAAAACACGATTTTTTAGAAAATGTGTTTTATTTCATAAATGGAATCAACAAAGTACGCACGTTCTACGTCATAACGACTTTCTATAGTTTGCGCATGCGTTTGGAAATAAGAAAAGCTTACTTCCCCCGTTTTTTAAAATCACAGCTTCTAGAAGGTTTACATGATTTCTTAAAAAACACGAGTTTTTAGAAAATGTGTTTTATTTCATAAATGGAATCAACAAAGTATGCACATTCTACGTCATAACGACATTCTATAGTTTGCGCATGCGTCCGGAAATAAGAACAACTTACTTCAATCGGTTTTTAAAATCACAACTTCTAGAAGGTTTACATGATTTCTTAAAAAACACGAATTTTAGAAAATGTGTTTTATTTCATAAATGGAATCTACAAAGTATGCACATTCTACGTCATAACGATTTTCTATAGTTTGCGCATGCTTCGGAAAATAAGAAAAGCTTACTTACACCGATTTTTAAAATCACAGCTTCTAGAAGGTTTACATGATTTCGTAAAAAACACGAGTTTTTAGAAAATGTGTTTTATTTCATAAATGGAATCTACAAAGTATGCACATTCTACGTCATAACGACTTTCTATAGTTTGTGCATGCATCCGGAAATAAGAAAAGCTTACTTCCATCGTTTTTTAAAATTACAGCTTCTAGAAGGTTTACATGAGTTTGTAAAAAACACGTGTTTTTAGAAAATGTGTTTTATTTCATAAATGGAATCTACAAAGTATGCACATTCTATGTCATAACGACTTTCTATAGTTTGTGCATGCGTCCGGAAATAAGAAAAGCTTACTTCCCCCGTTTTTTAAATTCACAGCTTTTAGAAGGCTTACATGATTTCTTAAAAAACACGAGTTTTTAGAAAATGTGTTTTAGTTCATAAATGGAATCAACAAAGTATGCACATTCTACGTCATAACGACTTTCTATAGTTTGCGCATGCGTTTGGAAATACGAAAAGCTTACTTCCCCCGTTTTTTAAAATCACAGCTTCTAGAAGGTTTACATGATTTCTTAAAAAACACGAGTTTTTAGAAAATGTGTTTCATTTCATAAATGGAATCAACAAAGTATGCACATTCTACGTCATAACGACTTTCTATAGTTTGCGCATGCGTTTGGAAATAAGAAAAGCTTACTTCCCCCATTTTTTAAAATTACAGCTTCTAGAAGGTTTACATGATTTCTTAAAAAACACGAGTTTTTAGAAAATGTGTTTCATTTCATAAATGGAATCAACAAAGTATGCACATTCTACGTCATAACGACTTTCTATAGTTTGCGCATGCGTTTGGAAATAAGAAAAGCTTACTTCCCCCGTTTTTTAAAATCACAGCTTCTAGAAGGTTTGCATGATTTCTTAAAAAACACAAGTTTTTAGAAAATGTGTTTTATTTCATAAATGGAATCTACAAAGTATGCACATTCTACATCATAATGACTTTCTATAATTTGCGCATGTGTCAGGAAATAAGAAAAGCTTACTTCCACCGTTTTTTGAAATCACATCTTCTAGAAGGTTTACATGATTTCGTAAAAAACACAAGTTTTTAGAAAATGTGTTTTATTTCATAAATGGAATCTACAAAGTATGCACATTCTATGTCATAACGACTTTCTAGAGTTTGTGCATACGTCCGGAAATAAGAAAAGCTTACTTCCACCGTTTTTTAAAATTACAGCTTCTAGAAGGTTTACATGATTTCGTAAAAAACACGAGTTTTTAGAAAATGTGTTTTATTTCATAAATGGAATCTACAAAGTATGCAAATTCTACGTCATAACGACTTTCTACAGTTTGCACATGCGTTTGGAAATAAGAAAAGCTTACTTCCCCCGTTTTTTAAAATCACAGCTTCTAGAAGGTTTAAATGATTTCTTAAAAAACACGAGTTTTTAGAAAATGTGTTTCATTTCATAAATGGAACCAACAAAGTATGCACATTCTATGTCATAACGACTTTCTATAGTTTGCGCATGCGTCCGGAAATAAGAAAAGCTTACTTCCCCCGTTTTTTTGAAATCACAGCTTCTAGAAGGTTTACACGAGTTTTTAGACAATGTGTTTTATTTCATAAATGGAAACAACAAAGTATGCACATTATACGTCATAACGACTTTCTATAGTTTGCGCATTCTTCCAGAAATAAGAAAAGCTTACTTCCACCATTTTTTAAAATCACAGCTTCCAGAAGGTTTACATGATTTCGTAAAAAACAATAGTTTTTAGAAAATGTGTTTTATTTCATAAATGAAATCTACAAAGTATGCACATTCTATGTCATAACGACTTTCTATAGTTTGCGCATGCGTCCAGAAATAAGAAAAGCTTACTTCCACCATTTTTTAAAATCACAGCTTCTAGAAGGTTTACATGATTTCTTAAAAAACACGAGTTTTTTGAAAATGTGTTTTATTTCATAAATGGAATCTAGAAAGTATGAACATTCTACGTCATAAATGACATTCTATAGTTTGTGCATACGTTTGCAAATAAGAAAAGCTTACTTCCCCCGTTTTTTAAAATCACAGCTTCTAGAAGGTTTATATGATTTCTTAAAAAACACGAGTTTTTAGAAAATGTGTTTTATTTCATAAATGGAATCAACAAAGTATGCACATTCTACGTCATAACGACTTTCTATAGTTTGCGCATGCGTTTGGAAATAAGAAAAGCTTACATCCCCCATTTTTTAAAATCACAGCTTCTAGAAGGTTTACATGATTTCTTAAAAGACACGAGTTTTTAGAAAATGTGTTTTATTTCATAAATGGAATCAACAAAATATGCACATTCTACATCAGAACGACTTTCTATAGTTTGAGCATGCGGTTGGAAATAAGAAAAGCTTAGTTCCCCCGTTTTTTAAAATCACAACTTCTAGAAGGTTTACATGATTTCTTAAAAAACATGAATTTTAGAAAATGTGTTATATTTCATAAATGGAATCTACAAAGTATGCACATTCTACGTCATAACGATTTTCTATAGTTATCGGATGCTTCCGAAAATAAGAAAAGCTTACTTACACCGATTTTTAAAATCACAGCTTCTAGAAGGTTTACATGATTTCGTAAAAAACACGACTTTTTAGAAAATGTGTTTTATTTCATAAATGGAATCTAAAAAGTATGCACATTCTACGTCATAACGACTTTCTATAGTTTGCGCATGCGTTTGGAAATAAGAAAAGCTTACTTCCCCCGTTTTTTAAAATCACAGCTTCTAGAAGGTTTACATGATTTCTTAAAAAACACGAGTTTTTAGAAAATGTGTTTTATTTCATAAAGTGAACCATCAAAGTATGCACATTCTACGTCATAACGACTTTCTATAGTTTGCGCATGCATTTGGAAATAAGAAAAGCTTACTTCCCCCGTTTTTTAAAATCACAGCTTCTAGAAGGTTTACATGATTTCTTAAAAAACACAAGTTTTTAGAAAATGGGTTTTATTTTATAAATGGAATCAACAAAGTATGCACATTCTACATCATAACGACTTTCTATAGTTTGCGCATGCATTTGGAAATAAGAAAAGCTTACTTCCCCCGTTTTTTAAAATCACAGCTTCTAGAAGGTTTACATGATTTCTTAAAAAACACAAGTTTTTAGAAAATGGGTTTTATTTCATAAATGGAATCAACAAACTATGCACATTCTACATCATAACGACTTTCAATAGTTTGCGCATGCGTTTGGAAATAAGAAAATCTTACTTCCCCCATTTTTTAAAATCACAGCTTCTAGAAGGTTTACATGATTTCTTAAAAAACACAAGTTTTTAGAAAATGTGTTTTATTTCATAAATGGAATCTACAAAGTATGCACATTCTACGTCATAACGACTTTCTATAGTTTGCGCATGCATCCGGAAATAAGAAAAGCTTACTTCCACCGTTTTTTAAAATCACAGCTTCTAGAAGGTTTACATGATTTCGTAAAAAACACGAGTTTTTAGAAAATGTGTTTCATTTCATAAATGGAATCTACAAAGTATGCACATTCTACATCATAAACGATTTTATATAGTTTGCGCATGCGTCCAGAAATAAGAAAAGCTTACTTCCCCTGTTTTTTAAAATCACAGCTTCTAGAAGGTTTACAAGATTTCTTAAAAAACACGAGTTTTTAGAAAATGTGTTTTATTTCATAAATGGAATCAACAAAGTATGCACATTCTACGTCATAACGACTCTCTATAGTTTGTGCATGCGTCTGGAAATAAGAAAAGCTTACTTCCACCGTTTTTTAAAATCACAGCTTCTAGAAGGTTTACATGATTTCTTAAAAACCACGAGTTTTTAGAAAATGTGTTTTATTTCATAAATGGAATCAACAAAGTATGCACATTCTATGTCATAACGACTTTCTATAGTTTGCGCATTCGTTTGGAAATAAGAAAAGCTTACTTCCCCCATTTTTCAAAATCACAGCTCCTAGAAGCTTTACATGATTTCTTAAAAAACACGAGTTTTTAGAAAATGTGTTTTATTTCATAAATGGAATCAAGAAAGTATGCACATTCTACGTCATAAGGACTTCCTATAGTTTGCGCATGCGTCCGGAAATAAGAAAAGCTTACTTCCACCGTTTTTTAAAATCACGGCTTCTAGAAGGTTTACATGATTTCTTAAAAAACACGAGTTTTTAGAAAATGTTTTTTATTTCATAAATGGAATCAACAAAGTATGCACATTCTATGTGATAACGACTTTCTATAGTTTGCGCATTCGTCCGGAAATAAGAAAAGCTTACTTCCACCGTTTTTTAAAATCACAGCTTCTAGAATGTTTACATGATTTCGTAAAAAACACGATTTTTTAGAAAATGTGTTTATTTCATAAATGGAATCAACAAAGTATGCACATTCTACGTCATAACGACTTTCTATAGTTTGCGCATGCATCCGGAAATAAGGAAAGCTTACTTTCACCGTTTTTTAAAATCACAGCTTCTAGAAGGTTTACATGATTTCGTAAAAAACACAAGTTTTTAGAAAATGTGTTTTATGTCATAAATGGAATCTACAAAGTATGCACATTCTACATCATAACGACTTTCTATAGTTTGCGCATGCGTCCGGAAGTAAGAAAAGCTTACTTCCCCCGTTTTTTAAAATCACAGCTTCTAGAAGGTTTACATGATTTCGTAAAAAGCACGAGTTTTTAGAAAATGTGTTTTATTTCATAAATGGAATCTACAAAGTATGCACATTCTACGTCATAATGAATTTCTATAGTTTTCGCATGCATCCGGAAATAAGAAAACCTTACTTCACCCGTTTTTTAAAATCACAGCTTCTAGAAGGTTTACATGATTTCGTAAAAAACACGAGTTTTTAGAAAATGTGTTTTATTTCATAAATAGAATCTACAAAGTATGCACATTCTACGTCATAACGACTTTCTATAGTTTGTGCATGCGTCCAGAAATAAGAAAAGCTTACTTTCACTGTTTTTTAAAATCACAGCTTCTAGAATGTTTACATGATTTCGTAAAAAACACGATTTTTTAGAAAATGTGTTTATTTCATAAATGGAATCAACAAAGTATGCACATTCTACGTCATAACGACTTTCTATAGTTTGCGCATGCATCCGGAAGTAAGGAAAGCTTACTTTCACCGTTTTTTTAAATCACAGCTTCTAGAAGGTTTACATGATTTCGTAAAAAACACAAGTTTTTAGAAAATGTGTTTTATGTCATAAATGGAATCTACAAAGTATGCACATTCTACATCATAACGACTTTCTATAGTTTGCGCATGCGTCCGGAAGTAAGAAAAGCTTACTTCCCCCGTTTTTTAAAATCACAGCTTCTAGAAGGTTTACATGATTTCGTAAAAAGCACGAGTTTTTAGAAAATGTGTTTTATTTCATAAATGGAATCAACAAAGTATGCACATTTTACGTCATAACGACTTTCTATAGTTTGCGCATGCGTTTGGAAATAAGAAAAGCTTACTTCCCCCGTTTTTTAAAATCACAGCTTCTAGAAGGTTTACATGATTTCTTAAAAAACACGAGTTTTTAGAAAATGTGTTTTATTTCATAAATGGAATCAACAAAGTATGCACATTCTACGTCATAACTTCATTCTATAGTTTGCGCATTCATCTTGAAATAAGAAAAGCTTACTTCCACCGTTTTGTAAAATTACAGCTTCTATAAGGTTTACATGATTTCGTAAAAAACATGAGTTTTTAGAAAATGTGTTTTATTTCATAAATGTAATCAACAAAGTATGCACATTCTACGTCATTACGACTTTCTATAGTTTGCGCATTCGTCTGGAAATAAGAAAAGCTTACTTCCACCGTTTTTTAAAATCGCAGCTTCTAGAAGGTTTACATGATTTCGTAAAAAACAAGAGTTTTTAGAAAATGTGTTTTATTTGATAAATGGAATCTACAAAGTATGCACATTCTACATCATAAACGACTTTCTATAGTTTGTGCATGCGTTTGGAAATAAGAAAAGATTACTTTCCCCATTTTTTAAAATCACAGCTTCTAGAAGGTTTACGTGATTTCTTAAAAAACACGAGTTTTTAGAAAATGTGTTTTATTTCCTAAATGGAATCAACAAACTATGCACATTCTATGTCATAACGACTTTCTATAGTTTGCGCATGCGTTTGGAAATAAGAAAAGCTTACTTCCCCCGTTTTTTAAAATCACAGCTTCTAGAAGGTTTACATGATTTCTTAAAAAACACGAGTTTTTAAATAATGTGTTTTATTTCATAAATGGAATCAACAAAGTATGCACATTCTACGTCATAACGACTTTATATAGTTTGCGCATTCGTCCGGAAATAAGAAAATCTTACTTCCCCCATTTTTTAAAATCATAGCTTTTAGAAGGTTTACATGATTTCTTAAAAAACACGAGTTTTTAGAAAATGTGTTTTATTTCATAAATGGAATCAACAAAGTATGCACATTCTACGTCATAACAACTTTTTATAGTTTGCGCATTCGTCCGGAAATAAGAAAAGCTTCCTTCCACCGTTTTTTAAAATCACAGTTTCTAGAAGGTTTACATGATTTCTTAAAAACCACGAGTTTTTATAAAATGTGTTTTATTTCATAAATGGAATCAACAAAGTATGCACATTCTACGTCATAACGACTTTCTATAGTTTGCGCATGCGTCCGGAAATAAGAAAAGCTTACTTCCACCATTTTTTAAAATCACAGCTTCTAGAAGGTTTACATGATTTCTTAAAAAACACGAGTTTTTAGAAAATGTGTTTTATTTCATAAATGCAATCAACAAAGTATGCACATTATGTTGATGTATATGTAACTTCGGAATGTATTTCATCTGTATATTATATATATATTTATTGTACCCTTATAAGAGATGTGTTATTCCTCTATAAGGATGTGTCGTCATGTGGATTGACAAGTGTCGCAAGTGTGTGTACTTGCCGATGGGTTATTAGACCACCTTATGGGGTCGGCCCTGATTAATATATAATATAATATGGGTGTATCAAAGTAGACAAGTCGGCCCCAGTAGGTCACTGGGAAAAAAGGTGAGTATAAATAGAGATAGGAGATCTCTATTTTACTCACTCGGAAAAGTAACTATCTCTCTCTCTGAAAAGTAGCGCACTAGTGAGGAGGAGGAGGATCATCTGCTAGGAGACTATCTCAGTGTTATTTGGTTGTATTTTGGTTGAGCCATTTCTCTCTCTATCTCTGAGGAAGTTGTGGGGTTTTTCACCTTAGGGTTTTCCCCATGGAAACTCTGTGTCTCTTGTCTCTATGCTTTTTATTCTTGTGATGCTTGTTATATTATGATTGTCATGCATTGATATACTGTAGATGTTATTCTCTCAGCAAAGATCCTATAGTATTGTAATTTAATACTAAAAATTTAACATGGTATCAGAGCCTTACTGAGAAGAAGACATTTTGCAGTGATGGAAGCTTGTATTCCTTGTTTATTGGGTTTCTCTCCACAGATTTTTGAAATTCAGTATAGTAGATTGGATCTACTCATCAAGGCGCATCTATCTGTCCAATCAGAATTCAGTTCCGAGCATATTCAGATTTGGCCCTAAAAATTAGGGTTTCCACAAAAAATAGGAATTTCTAGAAACTGAAGGCACAGCTGGAAGCTCCTTGCAAAAATCGAAGGTTTGAGCTTTGGATCGAGATTTTTGGCTGGGTAGATCTCCGGGAAACTCAAACCCTAATTCAGGGCTCTCCCTAGTGAACCCGGGAGGACAAAAAGGCAATTTTGAAGGGCAAGACCGTGCTGATCTCAAATTCTGAATGTACTAGGCTGATCAGCTCTCCAAGGCGCATCTTTCTATCCTTTCGGAATTTTGAAATTCACATTTTGAATTTTTAGGGTTTCTCTGACAAACCCTAATCCGGGACCAGATCCAATTTTCAGCACTTCAAGTGGTAAGTCCTAAATCTTTTCTATTTCCATTTGAAGTACTCTTAAAGATGTCTCTCCACACTAAGCTTGAGGATAAGCTTGAAGGGGCTGATAACTTCCGAGCCTAGAAGTATAGGATTGGGTTAATCCTGGAAGAGAATGAGTTGGACTCATATGTGAAAGAAGACATCCCTATCCCAGAGGATGAAGAAGCCAAGGCATTGCACAAGAAGAACTTGGTCAAGGCAAAGAGAATCATTGCTGATTCTATCAAAGACCATCTCATTCCTCATGTGTCTTCTCTTAAGACACCCAAATAGATGTTTGAATCTTTGACCAAGCTATTTGAAGGAAAGAACATAAATCGGAAGATGACCCTGCGGAACCAATTGAAAGCAGTGAAGTTTCAGAATGGAGAAACCATTCAATCTTACTTTTCAAGGGTCTCCCAGATCAAGGAACAATTAGAAGCAGTAGATGAAATGGTGGAGAATGGTGAAGTGGTGATGACCACTCTAAATGGCCTACCCAGGTCATGGGACTCCTTTATTCAAGGAATTTGTGCAAGGAAGAAGTTGATCTCATTCAGTAGACTTCGGGAAGAATGCTCTCAAGAAGAAGCTAGACTTATAGCTCGTGAAGAAAAAATGGGAGGTGAAGATCAAGCTCTTGCAACTCACACCAAAAGAAGCAAAGCCAAGAAGGATCACTCTCGCCACAATAGATCCTATAAAAGGAACAAGAAAGACCTAAGATGCTTCACATGCAATGAGAAGGGTCACTTTGCTTCAGATTGTCCCAAGAACAAAAGGGATAATAACAACAACTCCAGTAAGAAGAAGAAGGGCAGCAAAAGAAGGTTTCATGCTCATGCTGCCGAAGATGATGAACCTCCAAAGAAGAAGGCTAGGGCAGAAAGTGATAGTGATGATGACTCATCAAGTGAAGAAGAGTATGTTCTGATCTCTGCTCTCACAGGTACTATTTCTCATGGTTGTAATGATTGGTTGATTGATAATGGGGCCTCCAAACACATGACTGGGTTCAAGGAATCTTTTGTGAACCTTTCTGAACATGAATCACCCATAAGGTGAAACTTGGGGATGATTATCAATATCCAATCAAAGGAAGTGGTGAAGCCTCCTACAACCTAGATTCTGGAAAATCATTGAAGATGAAAGAAGTACTATATGTACCTGGACTCAAGAAGAACTTACTCTCCATCTCTCCATTGGATGCAAAAGGTATGAGGGTTGCATTTGTGGATGGCCAAGTCCTAATGTGGCCAAAGGGAAAGAACATAGATGATGCAGTAGTGATTGGAGAGCAAGAGGGAGGCTTGTATAAATTGAAGGGACAACCTGAACATGCCATGGTACATGAATCCATGGAGCCAAGTGAACTTTGGCATAGAAGACTTGCTCATATGCACTATAGGGCACTTCCAATTGCAAGCAAGGCAGTAGAGGGTCTTCCTGAAATCAAGACCAAACATGAAGGTGTTTGCAAAGGATGTGCAAAAGGAAAGAACACTAAGAAGGCTTTCCCAAGCAGTGAAAGCAAGGCAAAAGACATTCTGGAAATCATCCACTCAGATGTATGTGGCCCCATGTCATCCAGTTCCCTAAGTGGGTATGTTTACTATGTATCATTTATTGATGACTTCTCCAGGAAGACTTGGGTATACTTCTTGAAAGGCAAAGATGAGGTGCTTGACAAATTCAAGGAATTCAAAAACTTGATGGAGAATCAAACTGACAAGAAGATCAAAACATTCAGATCCGACAATGGTGGAGAATTCACCTCAAATGACTTCAAGAAACTTTGCAGCGATTCAGGGATTAAGAGGGAGTTGACTGCTCCTTATAATACTCAACAGAATGGAGTTGCAGAAAGGAAGAACAGAACTATCATGGAAGCAGCAAGGGAAATGTTGCATGATCAAGATCTTCCCATGCATCTATGGGCAGAAGCAGCCAGAACAGCTGTATACGTGCAGAACAGAACACCCCACAAGATATTGGACAACAAGACACCAGAAGAGGTCTTTTCTGGTAAGAGACCTGAAGTCAGCCATCTCAGAATATTTGGTTGTCCAGTATATACTCATGTCCCAAAAGAGAAGAGGACTAAACTAGATCCTTCAGGAAAGAAGGGCATCTTTGTGGGTTATAGTGAAAGCTCGAAGGCTTACAGAATATACTTTCCAGGATTCAAGAAGATTGATGTCAGCAGGGATGTAACATTTGATGAAAATTCAGCATTCATCAAATCAAGGAAGGCACCTACCGAAGTTTATGAAGAACCTAAGGAAACAAGATTTCAGGACACTACCATGACTGAAGCAGTTCCATAAGTTGTTCGGGAGTTTGAAGATCCACAAGAACCTGTAGATCCACCCCGTGAGGATAACTCTCACAAGAGGAAACCTGTATGGGCTAGAGAGCTCATTCATGATGCAGAAAGATTTGGCATTCTAGAAGAAGAACACAGAGCAAAGAAGAGAACCAGATCACACACCAGTTATGTTGCCTTACTCTGTGACATTATGAACAAAGAGCCTTCCAGTTATGAAGAGGCAGCAGAAAAGAAAGAATGGAAGGATGCTATGGTTGAGGAATACCAATCAATAATGAAGAATGATGTTTGGGATGTTGTCCCAAGACCTAAAGAGAAGTCTGTGGTGACTTCCAAGTGGATCTACAAAATCAAGCATGCTGCAGATGGCAATGTGGAAAAATACAAAGCAAGATTCGTAGCTCGTGGTTTCTCTCAAAAAGAAGGAATAGATTATGAAGAAACCTTTGCACCTGTAGCCAGGTATACTTCCATCAGAACAGTGCTTGCCCTGGCTGCAGCAATGAAATGGAAAATACACCAGATGGATGTCAAGACTGCTTTCCTAAATGGTGTAGTAGAAGAGGAAGTATATGTGGAATAGCCACTTGGTTTTGAAATACATGACAGGGAATCATATGTATGCAGATTGAAGAAAGCCTTTTATGGCTTGAAGCAAGCTCCCAGAACCTGGTATGGTAGAATGGACAGTTTCCTATCTAGTTTGGGCTTTACCAAGAGTAAAGCAGATTCCAACCTTTACTACAAGGTTGAGGAAGGGAATCCTGTGATTCTACTACTGTATGTGGATGACCTATTTGTGACAGGAGATGACAGACTGATTGCAGATACTAAAAGGAAGCTTGCAGCTGAATTCGACATGAAAGATTTGGGAATGATGCACTATTTCCTAGGTATGGAGGTGTGGCAGAGTGCAGGTGGGATCTTCCTTGGTCAAGGGAAGTACACAGTAGATATCCTGAAGAGATTTGGGATGATGGATTGCAAGGCCATGGCCACACCTATGGCATCGAATCTGAAGCTTCTATGTGATGCTTCATCTGAGCCGGTTGATATCACTATGTATCGTCAGATGATTGGGTCCTTGATGTACCTGACGAACACGAGACCAGACATTTGCTTTACTGTGAACACATTGAGCCAGTTCCTGACGGATCCAAGGAGTGTTCACCTAGTTGCTGTAAAGCATGTTCTGAGGTACCTGAAGGGTACAGTGGATTATGGGCTCAAGTATGAAGCAAATCAAAAGTTTAACCTACAGGGTTATGTTGATTCAGATTGGGCTGGCAGTGCTGCAGATAGGAAGAGCACATCTGGGTGCTGCTTCAATATGGGATCAGGTGTGATCTCTTGGTTTAGCAGGAAGCAGTCCTGTGTAGCACTGAGTACAGCTGAGGCAGAATATGTTGCAGCCTGCTCAACTAGTTGCGAGGTAGTATGGCTACGGAAGCTACTGTCTGAGTTATTTGATCTCCCGTTGGAGGCTACTGGTATCTTCTGTGATAGCCAGAGTTGTGTGAAGCTGTCCGAGAACCCAGTGTTTCATGACAGGTCGAAACACATAGAGATCAAATATCACTATATCAGGGATATGGTGCAGAGAGGAGCTGTGAAGCTCCTGTATGTTGTGACGGACGAGCAGATTGCAGATGTGCTGACGAAGCCACTAGCCAGAGTGAAGTTCGAGCACTTTAGAGAGAGGCTTGGCGTTCTTCAGATCGAGGACACTTCGAGGAAGAAGTGATGGACACATTTGCTGAAGCCATTCCAAGCATGTTGGAAGGAGGATCCTTCACATGGCTGTGGATGTAAGCGCTGGATGATGAGCATCAGGATGATGTTCTGGTTTCTGCTTGATATGATCAGTTGGATCATTTTTATGTATGTATGTATGCATCATGTTGGATGCTGGATATGATCAGTTGGATCATTTATGTATGTATGCATCATGTTGGATGCTGGATATGATCAGTTGGATCATGTGTACGTATTTTGTATGTGCATCATGTTGGATGCTTGGACCATGTATCTGTATTTGTATCAGGTGGATACATTGTATGATCAGGTGGATCATGTATGGTGATATGTATCATGTATTTGTATTTGTATCAGGTGGATACATTGATGATCAGGAGGATCATGTATGATGATATGTATCAGGTAGATACTTGGTATGCATCAGGTAGATGCATTGATGATCAGGAGGATCATGTATGATGATATGTATCATGTATTTGTATCAGGTGGATACATTGATGATCAGGAGGATCATGTATGATGATATGTATCAGGTAGATACTTGGTATGCATCAGGTAGATGCATTGATGATCAGGTGGATCATGCAGCAGGATGTTGCAGTGATGATCAGGATGATCATAGATGACGAGCTTCAGGATGTTGCTCCAGATGACATGCAGCAGGATGTTGCAGTGATGATCAGGATGATCATAGATGACGAGCTTCAGGATGTTGCTCCAGATGACATGCAGCAGGACGTTGCAGTGATGATAATCAGGATGATCATGGATACATCAGGATGATGTATGGTGAGTATCAGGTTGATACTCTGTGGCCGTGGATCAGGTTGTGCAGATGAGCATGTAATCCGGTGCCCTGGGAGATTTGCAGATGGTCTTTCGAGGTTTTGCCTATGGCATGTAATTCGGTGCCCTGGGACATCTGGCAAATGCTCTTTCGAGGTTTTGCTCTGGGAGGACATGTAATTCGGTGCCCTGGGAGATCTGCAGATAGTCTTTCGAGGTTTTGCCTATGGCATGTAATTCGGTTCCCTGGGATATCTGGCAGATGCTCTTTCGAGGTTTTGTCCTATGGCATGTAATTCGTTTCCCTGGGAGATCCGATAGGTTGGGCTGTGTGCCCGTAATCAGTACTGGGATGATCTTGCGAGGTTTTTCCATGACGACATGTAATTCGTTGCCCTGGGAGATCCTATAGGTAGAGCTATGTGCTCGCAACAGCCTGGGATGCTCTTGCGAGGTTTTGTGGTGAGGTCACATGTAATTCGGTGCCCTGAGAGATCCTATAGGTAGAGTTGTGTGCTCGTAACAGCCTGGGATGCTCTTTTGAGGTTTTGTGACGCACGTAATAAGTCTTGAGGATTCCACAGTATGGCCAGCGATGATGAAGACCTGCAGGTGGTGGGCCTACATCCAGTATGAAAAAGGACTGGCTCTGTAGAACTTCCTATGACGAGTAGAGTTAGAGATTGGTTGAGATAGTAGCAGCAGTGACGATGATGATGACGATGCATCGATGACGATGATCCAGAGAAGAAGACTTGTCTAGCAGATCTGTGTCGAGAAATACCTTCCTAGTTAAGAGGGAGTGTTGATGTATATGTAACTTCGGAATGTATTTCATCTGTATATTATATATATATTTATTGTACCCTTATAAGAGATGTGTTATTCCTCTATAAGGAAGTGTTGTCATGTGGATTGACAAGTGTCGCAAGTGTGTGTACTTGCCGATGGGTTATTAGAACACCTTATGGGGTCGGCCCTGATTAATATATAATATAATGTGGGTGTATCAAAGTAGACAAGTCGGCCCCAGTAGGTCACTGGGCAAAAAGGTGAGTATAAATAGAGATAGGAGATCTCTATTTTACTCACTCGGAAAAGTAACTATCTCTCTCTCTGAAAAGTAGTGCACTAGTGAGGAGGAGGAGGATCATCTGCTAGGAGACTATCTCAGTGTTATTTGGTTGTATTTTGGTTGAGCCATTGCTCTCTCTATCTCTGAGGAAGTTGTGGGGTTTTTCACCTTAGGGTTTTCCCCACGGAAACTCTGTGTCTCTTGTCTCTATGCTTTTGATTCTTGTGATGCTTGTGATTCTTGTCATATTATGATTGTCATGCATTGATATACTGTAGATGTTATTCTCTCAGCAAATATCCTATAGTATTGTAATTTAATACTAAAAATTTAACACATTATACGTCATAACGACTTTCTATAGTTTGCGCATGCGTCTGGAAATAAGAAAATCTTACTTCACCCGTTTTATAAAATCACAGCTTCTAGAAGGTTTACATGATTTCTTAAAAAACACGAGTTTTTAGAAAATGTGTTTTATTTCATAAATGGAACCTACAAAGTATGCACATTCTACGTCATAACGAATTTCTATAGTTTGCGCATGCGTCCGGAAATAAGAAAAGATTACTTCCCCCGTTTTTTAAAATCACAGCTTCTAGAAGGTTTACATGATTTCTTAAAAAACACGAGTTTTTAGAAAATGTGTTTTATTTCATAAATGGTATCTACAAAGTATGCACATTCTATGTCATAAACGACTTTCTATAGTTTGCGCATGCGTTTGCAAATAAGAAAAGCTTACTTCCCCCGTTTTTTAAAATCACAGCTTCTAGAAGGTTTACATGATTTCTTAAAAAACACGACTTTTTAGAAAATGTGTTTTATTTCATAAATGGAATCAAAAAAGTATGCACATTCTATGTCATAACGACTTTCTATAGTTTGCGCATGCGTTTGGAAATAAGAAAAGCTTACTTCCCCCGTTTTTTAAAATCACAGCTTCTAGAAGGTTTACATGATTTCTTAAAAAACACGAGTTTTTAGAAAATGTGTTTTATTTCATCAATGGAATCAGCAAAGTATGCACATTCTACGTCATAACGACTTTCTATAGTTTGCGCATGCGTCCGGAAATAAGAAAAGCTTACTTCCACCCTTTTTAAAAATCACAGCTTCTAGAAGGTTTACATGATTTCGTAAAAAACACGAGTTTTGAGAATATGTGTTTTATTTCATAAATGGAATCTACAAAGTATGCACATTCTACGTCATAAACGACTTTCTATAGTTTGCGCATGAATCCGGAAATAAGAAAAGCTTACTTCCACCGTTTTTTAAAACCACAGCTTCTAGAAGGTTTAGATGATTTCTTAAAAAAGACAAGTTTTTAGAAAATGTGTTTTATTTCATAAATTGAATCTACAAAGTATGCACATTCTACGTCATTACGGCTTTCTATAGTTTGTGCATGCATTCGGAAATAAGAAAAGCTTACTTCCACCGTTTTTTAAAATCACAGCTTCTAGAAGGTTTACATGATTTCTTAAAAAACACGAGTTTTTAGAAAATGTGTTTTATTTCATAAATGGAATCAACAAAGTATGCACATTCTACATCATAATGACTTTCTATAGATTTGCGCATTCGTCCGGAAATAAGAAAAGCCTACTTCCACCGTTTTTTAAAATCACAGCTTCTAGAAGGTTTACATGATTTCGTAAAAAACACGAGTTTTTAGAAAATGTGTTTTATTTCATAAATGGAATCTACAAAGTATGCACATTCTACGTCATAAAGGACTTTCTATAGTTTGCGCATGCGTTTGGAAATAAGAAAAGCTTACTTCCACTGTTTTTTAAAATCACAGCTTCTAGCAGGTTTACATAATTTTTTTAAAAACACGAGTTTTTAGAAAATGTGTTTTATTTCATAAATGGAATCAATAAAGTATGCACATGCTACGTCATAAAGACTTTCTATAGTTTGCGCATGCGTCCGGAAGTAAGAAAAGCTTACTTCCCCCGTTTTTTAAAATCATAGCTTCTAGAAGGTTTACATGATTTCTTAAAAAACACAAGTTTTTAGAAAATGTGTTTTATTTCATAAATGGAATCAACAAATTATGCACATTATACGTCATAACGACTTTCTATAGTATGCGCATTCGTCCAGAAATAAAAAAAGCTTACTTCCACCGTTTTTTAAAATCACAGCTTCTAGAAGGTTTACATGATTTCTTAAAAACCACGAGTTTTTAGAAAATGTGTTTTATTTCATAAATGGAATCTACATAGTATGTACATTCTACGTCATAAACGACTTTCTATAGTTTGCGCATGCGTCCAGAAATAAGAAAAGCTTACTTCCACCGTTTTTTAAAATCACAGCTTCTAGAAGGTTTACATGATTTCGTAAAAAACACGAGTTTTTAGAAAATGTGTTTTATTTCATAAATGGAATCTACAAAGTATGCACATTCTATGTCATAACGACTTTCTATTGTTTGCGCATGCATCCGGAAATAAGAAAAGCTTACTTCCACCGTTTTTTAAAATCACAACTTCTAGAAGGTTCACATGATTTCTTAAAAAACACGAGTTTTTAGAAAATGTGTTTTATTTCATAAATCGAATCAACAAAGAATGCACATTCTACGTCATAACGACTTTCTATAGTTTTCGCATTTGTCCGGAAATAAGAAAAGCTTACTTCCCCCGTTTTTTAAAATCACAGCTTCAAAAAGGTTTACATGATTTCTTAAAAAACACAAGTTTTTAGAAAATGTGTTTTATTTCAGAAATGGAATCTACAAAGTATGCACATTCTACGTCATAACGACTTTCTATAGTTTGCGCATGCGTTTGGAAATAAGAAAAGCTTACTTCCACCATTTTTTAAAATCACAGCTTCTAGAAGGTTTACGTTATTTCTTAAAAAACACGAGTTTTTAGAAAATGTGTTTTATTTCATAAATGGAATCAACAAAGTATGCACATTCTACGTCATAACGACTTTCTATAGTTTGTGGATGCGTTTGGAAATAAGAAAAGCTTACTTCCCCCGTTTTTTAAAATCACAGCTTCTAGAAGGTTTACATGATTTCTTAAAAAACACGAGTTTTTAGAAAATGTGTTTTATTTCATAAATGGAATCAACAAAGCATGCACATTGTACGTCATAACGACTTTCTATAGTTTGCGCATGCGTCCGAAAATAAGAAAAGCTTACTTCCCCCGTTTTTTAAAATCACAGCTTCTAGAAGGTATACATGATTTCTTAAAAATCCTGAGTTTTTAGAAAATGTGTTTTATTTCATAACTGGAATCAACAAAGTATGCACATTCTACCTCATAACGACTTTCTATAGTTTGCGCATGCGTTTGGAAATAAGAAAAGCTTACTTCCCCCGTTTTTTAAAATCACAGCTTCTAGAAGGTTTACATGATTTCTTAAAAAACACGAGTTTTCAGAAAATGTGTTTTATTTCATAAATGGAATCAACAAAGCATGCACATTGTACGTCATAATGACTTTCTATAGTTTGCGCATGCGTCCGGAAATAAGAAAAGCTTACTTCCCCCATTTTTTAAAATCACAGCTTCTAGAAGGTTTACATGATTTCTTAACAATCACGACTTTTTAGAAAATGTGTTTTATTTCATAAATCGAATCAACAAAGTATGCACATTCTAGGTCATAACGACTTTCTATAGTTTGCGCATCCGTTTGAAAATAAGAAAAGCTTACTTCCACCGTTTTTTAAAATCACAGCTTCTAGAAGGTTTACATGATTTCGTAAAAAACATGAGTTTTTAGAAAATGTGTTTTACTTCATAAATGGAACCTACAAAGTATGCACATTCTACGTCATAACGACTTTCTATAGTTTGCGCATGCATTCGGAAATAAGAAAAGCTTACTTCCCCCCGTTTTTTAAAATCACAGCTTCTAGAAGGTTTACATGATTTCGTAAAAAACACGAGTTTTTAGAAAATATGATTTATTTCATAAATGGAATCTACAAAGTATGCACATTCTACGTCATAACGACTTTCTATAGTTTGCGCATGCGTCCGGAAATAAGAAAAGCTTACTTCCCCCGTTTTTTTAAATCACAGCTTCTAGAAGGTGTACATGATTTCTTAAAAAACACGAGTTTTTAGAAAATGTGTTTTATTTCATAAATGGAATCTACAAAGTATGCACATTCTACGTCATAAACGACTTTCTATAGTTTGCGCATGCATTTGCAAATAAGAAAAGCTTACTTCCCCCGTTTTTTAAAATCACAGCTTCTAGAAGGTTTACATGATCTCTTAGAAAACACGAGTTTTTAGAAAATGTGTTTTATTTCATAAATGGAATCAACAAAGTATGCACATTCTATGAAATAACGACTTTCTATAGTTTGCGCATGCGTTTGGAAATAAGAAAAGCTTACTTCCCCCGTTTTTTAAAATCGCAGCTTCTAGAACGTTTACATGATTTCTTAAAAAACACGAGTTTTTAGAAAATGTGTTTTATTTCATCAATGGAATCAACAAAGTATGCACATTCTACGTCATAACGACTTTCTATAGTTTGCGCCTGCGTCCGGAAATAAGAAAAGCTTACTTCCACTGTTTTTTAAAATCACAGCTTCTAGAAGGTTTACATGATTTCGTAAAAAACACGAGTTTTTAGAAAATGTGTTTTATTTCATAAATGGAATCTACAAAGTATGCACATTCTGCGTCATAACGACTTTCTATAGTTTGCGGATGCGTCCGGAAATAAGAAAAGCTTACTTCCCCCGTTTTTTAAAATCACAGCTTCTAGAAGCTTTACATGATTTCTTAAAAAACACGAGTTTTTAGAAAATGGGTTTTATTTGAAAAATGGAATCTACAAAGTATGCACATTCTACGTCATAACGACTTTCTATAGTTTGCGCATGCGCTTGGAAATAAGAAAAGCTTACTTCCCCTGTTTTGTAAAATCACAGCTTCTAGAAGGTTTACATGATTTCTTAAAAAACACGAGTTTTTAGAAAATGTGTTTTATTTCATAAATGGAATCAACAAAGTATGCACATTCTACGTCATAACGACTTTCTATAGTTTGCGCATGCGTCCGGAAAGAAGAAAATCTTACTTCCACCGTTTCTTAATATCACAGCTTCTAGAAGGTTTACATGATTTCTTAAAAAACACGAGTTTTTAGAAAATGTGTTTTATTTCATAAATGAAATCAACAAAGTATGCACATTCTACGTCATAACGACTTTCTATAGTTTGCGCATTCATCCAGAAATAAGAAAAGCTTACTTCCACCGTTTTTTAAAATCACAGCTTCTAGAAGGTTTACATGATTTCGTAAAAAACAAGAGTTTTTAGAAAATGTGTTTTATTTCATAAATGGAAGTTACAAAGTATGCACATTCTACGTCATAACGACTTATTATAGTTTGCGCATGCGTCCGGAAATAAGAAAAGCTTACTTCCCCCGTTTTTTAAAATCACAGCTTCTAGAAGGTTTACATGATTTCTTAAAAAACACGAGTTTTTAGAAAATATGTTTTATTTCATAAATGGAATCTACAAAGTATGCACATTCTACGTCATAAACGACTTTCTATAGTTTGCGCATGCGTTTGCAAATAAGAAAAGCTTACTTCCCCCATTTTTTAAAATCACGGCTTCTAGAAGGTTTACATGATTTCTTAAAAACACGAGTTTTTAGAAAATGTGTTTTATTTCATAAATGCTATCAACAAAGTATGCACATTCTATGTCATAACGACTTTCTATAGTTTGCGCATGCGTCCGGAAATAAGAAAAGGTTACTTCCCACGTTTTTTAAAACCACAGCTTCTAGAAGGTTTAGATTATTCCTTAGAAAACACAAGTTTTTAGAAAATGTGTTTTATTTCATAAATGGAATCTACAAAGTATGCACATTCTACGTCATTACGACTTTCTATTGTTTGCGCATGTGTCCGGAAATAAGAAAAGCTTACTTCCACCGTTTTTTAAAATCACAGCTTCTAGAAGGTTTACATGATTTCTTAAAAAACACGAGTTTTTAGAAAATGTGTTTTATGTCATCAATGGAACCTACAAAGTATGCACATTCTACGTCATAACGACTTTCTATAGTTTGCGCATGCGTCCGGAAATAAGAAAAGGTTACTTCCCTCGTTTTTTAAAACCACAGCTTCTAGAAGGTTTAGATGATTTCTTAAAAAACACAAGTTTTTAGAAAATGTGTTTTATTTCATCAATGGAATCTACAAAGTATGCACATTCTACGTCATTACGACTTTCTATAGTTTGCGCATTTGTCCGGAAATAAGAAAAGCTTACTTCCCCCGTTTTTTAAAATCACAGCTTCTAGAAGGTTTACATGATTTCTTAAAAAACACGAGTTTTTAGAAAATGTGTTTTATTTCATAAATGGAATCAACAAAGTTTGCACATTCTACATCATAATGACTTTCTATAGTTTGTGCATGCGTCCGAAATAAGAAAAGCTTACCTCCCCCGTTTTTTAAAATCATAGCTTCTAGAAGGTTTACATTATTTCTTAAAAAACAATAGTTTTTAGAAAATGTGTTTTATTTCATAAATGGAATCAACAAAGTATGCACATTCTACGTCATAACGACTTTCTATAGTTTGCGCATGCGTCCGGAAATAAGAAAAGCTTACTTCCACCGTTTTTTAAAATCACAGCTTCTAGAAGGTTTACATGATTTCTTAAAAAACACGAGTTTTTAGAAAATGTGTTTTATTTCATAAATGGAATCTACAAAGTATGCAAATTCTACGTCATAACGACTTTCTATAGTTTGCGCATGCGTCCGGAAATAAGAAAATCTTACTTCCCCCGTTTTATAAAATCACAGCTTCTAGAAGGTTTACATGATTTCTTAAAAAACATGAGTTTTTAGAAAATGTGTTTTATTTCATAAATGGAACCTACAAAGTATGCACATTCTACGTCATAACGACTTTCTATAGTTTGCGCATTCGTCCGGAAATAAGAAAAGCTTACTTCCCCCATTTTTTAAAATCACAGCTTCTAGAAGGTTTACATGGTTTCTTTAAAAACACGAGTTTTTAGAAAATGTGTTTTATTTCATAAATGGAATCTACAAAGTATGCACATTCTACATCATAAACGACTTTCTATAGTTTGCGCATGCGTTTGCAAATAAGAAAAGCTTACTTCCCCCGTTTTTTAAAATCACAGCTTCTAGAAGGTTTACATGATTTCTTTAAAAACACGAGTTTTTAGAAAATGTGTTTTATTTCATAAATGGAATCAACAAAGTATGCACATTCTATGTCATAACGACTTTCTATAGTTTGAGAATGCGTTTGGAAATAAGAAAAGCTTACTTCCCCCGTTTTTTAAAATCAAAGCTTCTAGAAGGTTTACATGATTTCTTAAAAAACACGAGGTTTTAGAAAATGTGTTTTATTTCATCAATGGAATCAACAAAGTATGCACATTCTACGTCATAACGAATTTCTATAGTTTGCGCATGCGTCCGGAAATAAGAAAAGCTGACATCCACCGTTTTTTAAAATCACAGCTTCTAGAAGGTTTACATGATTTCGTAAAAAACATGAGTTTTTAGAAAATGTGTTTTATTTCATAAATGGAATCTACAAAGTATGCACATTCTACGTCATAACGACTTTCTATAGTTTGCGCATGCGTCCGGAAATAAGAAAAGCTTACTTCCCCCGTTTTTAAAATCACAGCTTCTAGAAGCTTTACATGATTTCTTAAAAAACACGAGTTTTTAGAAAATGGGTTTTATTTCAAAAATGGAATCAACAAAGTATGCACATTCTACGTCATAACGACTTTCTATAGTTTGCGCATACGTCCGGAAATAAGAAAAGCTTACTTCCACCGTTTTTTAAAATCACAGCTTCTAGAAGGTTTACATGATTTCTTAAAAAACACGAGTTTTTAGAAAATGTGTTTTATTTCATAAATGGAATCAACAAAGTATGCACATTCTACGTCATAACGAATTTCTATAGTTTACGCATTCATCCGGAAATAAGAAAAGCTTACTTCCACCGTTTTTTAAAATCACAGCTTCTAGAAGGTTTACATGATTTCGTAAAAAACACGAGTTTTTGGAAAATTTGTTTTATTTCATAAATGGAATCTACAAAGTATGCACATTCTACGTCATAACGACTTTCTATAGTTTGCGGATGCGTCCGGAAATAAGAAAAGCTTACTTCCCCCGTTTTTTAAAATCACAGCTTCTAGAAGCTTTACATGATTTCTTAAAAAACACGAGTTTTTAGAAAATGGGTTTTATTTGAAAAATGGAATCTACAAAGTATGCACATTCTACGTCATAACGACTTTCTATAGTTTGCGCATGCGTTTGGAAATAAGAAAAGCTTACTTCCCCTGTTTTGTAAAATCACAGCTTCTAGAAGGTTTACATGATTTCTTAAAAAAGACGAGTTTTTAGAAAATGTGTTTTATTTCATAAATGGAATCAACAAAGTATGCACATTCTACGTCATAACGACTTTCTATAGTTTGCGCATGCGTCCGGAAATAAGAAAAGCTTACTTCCACCGTTTCTTAATATCACAGCTTCTAGAAGGTTTACATGATTTCTTAAAAAACACGAGTTTTTAGAAAATGTGTTTTATTTCATAAATGAAATCAACAAAGTATGCACATTCTACGTCATAACGACTTTCTATAGTTTGCGCATTCATCCAGAAATAAGAAAAGCTTACTTCCACCGTTTTTTAAAATCACAGCTTCTAGAAGGTTTACATGATGTTGTTAAAAACAAGAGTTTTTAGAAAATGTGTTTTATTTCATCAATGGAATATACAAAGTATGCACATTCTACGTCATAAAGGACTTTCTATAGTTTGCGCATGCGTTTGGAAATAAGAAAAGCTTATTTCCCCCGTTTTTTAAAATCACAGCTTCTAGAAGGTTTACATGATTTCGTAAAAAACATGAGTTTTTAGAAAATGTGTTTTATTTCATAAATGGAAGTTACAAAGTATGCACATTCTACGTCATAACGACTTATTATAGTTTGCGCATGCATCCGGAAATAAGAAAAGCTTACTTCCCCCGTTTTTTAAAATCACAGCTTCTAGAAGGTTTACATGATTTCTTAAAAAACACGAGTTTTTAGAAAATATGTTTTATTTCATAAATGGAATCTACAAAGTATGCACATTTTACGTCATAAACGACTTTCTATAGTTTGCGCATGCGTTTGCAAATAAGAAAAGCTTACTTCCCCCATTTTTTAAAATCACGGCTTCTAGAAGGTTTACATGATTTCTTAAAAACACGAGTTTTTAGAAAATGTGTTTTATTTCATAAATGGTATCAACAAAGTATGCACATTCTATGTCATAACGACTTTCTATAGTTTGCGCATGCGTCCGGAAATAAGAAAAGGTTACTTCCCACGTTTTTTAAAACCACAGCTTCTAGAAGGTTTAGATTATTCCTTAGAAAACACAAGTTTTTAGAAAATGTGTTTTATTTCATAAATGGAATCTACAAAGTATGCACATTCTACGTCATTACGACTTTCTATTGTTTGCGCATGTGTCCGGAAATAAGAAAAGCTTACTTCCACCGTTTTTTAAAATCACAGCTTCTAGAAGGTTTACATGATTTCTTAAAAAACACGAGTTTTTAGAAAATGTGTTTTATGTCATCAACGGAACCTACAAAGTATGCACATTCTACGTCATAACGACTTTCTATAGTTTGCCCATGCGTCCGGAAATAAGAAAAGGTTACTTCCCCCGTTTTTTAAAACCACAGCTTCTAGAAGGTTTAGATGATTTCTTAAAAAACACAAGTTTTTAGAAAATGTGTTTTATTTCATCAATGGAATCTACAAAGTATGCACATTCTACGTCATTACGACTTTCTATAGTTTGCGCATTTGTCCGGAAATAAGAAAAGCTTACTTCCCCCGTTTTTTAAAATCACAGCTTCTAGAAGGTTTACATGATTTCTTAAAAAACACGAGTTTTTAGAAAATGTGTTTTATTTCATAAATGGAATCAACAAAGTTTGCACATTCTACATCATAATGACTTTCTATAGTTTGTGCATGCGTCCGAAATAAGAAAAGCTTACCTCCCCCGTTTTTTAAAATCATAGCTTCTAGAAGGTTTACATTATTTCTTAAAAAACAATAGTTTTTAGAAAATGTGTTTTATTTCATAAATGGAATCAACAAAGTATGCACATTCTACGTCATAACGACTTTCTATAGTTTGCGCATGCGTCCGGAAATAAGAAAAGCTTACTTCCACCGTTTTTTAAAATCACAGCTTCTAGAAGGTTTACATGATTTCTTAAAAAACACGAGTTTTTAGAAAATGTGTTTAATTTCATAAGTGGAATCTACAAAGTATGCAAATTCTACGTCATAACGACTTTCTATAGTTTGCGCATGCGTCCGGAAATAAGAAAATCTTACTTCCCCCGTTTTATAAAATCACAGCTTCTAGAAGGTTTACATGATTTCTTAAAAAACATGAGTTTTTAGAAAATGTGTTTTATTTCATAAATGGAACCTACAAAGTATGCACATTCTACGTCATAACGACTTTCTATAGTTTGCGCATTCGTCCGGAAATAAGAAAAGCTTACTTCCCCCATTTTTTAAAATCACAGCTTCTAGAAGGTTTACATGGTTTCTTAAAAAACACGAGTTTTTAGAAAATGTGTTTTATTTCATAAATGGAATCTACAAAGTATGCACATTCTACATCATAAACGACTTTCTATAGTTTGCGCATGCGTTTGCAAATAAGAAAAGCTTACTTCCCCCGTTTTTTAAAATCACAGCTTCTAGAAGGTTTACATGATTTCTTTAAAAACACGAGTTTTTAGAAAATGTGTTTTATTTCATAAATGGAATCAACAAAGTATGCACATTCTATGTCATAACGACTTTCTATAGTTTGAGAATGCGTTTGGAAATAAGAAAAGCTTACTTCCCCCGTTTTTTAAAATCAAAGCTTCTAGAAGGTTTACATGATTTCTTAAAAAACACGAGGTTTTAGAAAATGTGTTTTATTTCATCAATGGAATCAACAAAGTATGCACATTCTATGTCATAACGAATTTCTATAGTTTGCGCATGCGTCCGGAAATAAGAAAAGCTGACATCCACCGTTTTTTAAAATCACAGCTTCTAGAAGTTTTACATGATTTCGTAAAAAACATGAGTTTTTAGAAAATGTGTTTTATTTCATAAATGGAATCTACAAAGTATGCACATTCTACGTCATAACGACTTTCTATAGTTTGCGCATGCGTCCGGAAATAAGAAAAGCTTACTTCCCCCGTTTTTAAAATCACAGCTTCTAGAAGCTTTACATGATTTCTTAAAAAACACGAGTTTTTAGAAAATGGGTTTTATTTCAAAAATGGAATCAACAAAGTATGCACATTCTACGTCATAACGACTTTCTATAGTTTGCGTATGCGTCCGGAAATAAGAAAAGCTTACTTGCACCGTTTTTTAAAATCACAGCTTCTAGAAGGTTTACATGATTTCTTAAAAAACACGAGTTTTTAGAAAATGTGTTTTATTTCATAAATGGAATCAACAAAGTATGCACATTCTACGTCATAACGAATTTCTATAGTTTACGCATTCATCCGGAAATAAGAAAAGCTTACTTCCACCGTTTTTTAAAATCACAGCTTCTAGAAGGTTTACATGATTTCGTAAAAGACACGAGTTTTTGGAAAATTTGTTTTATTTCATAAATGGAATCTACAAAGTATGCACATTCTACGTCATAACGACTTTCTATAGTTTGCGGATGCGTCCGGAAATAAGAAAAGCTTACTTCCCCCGTTTTTTAAAATCACAGCTTCTAGAAGCTTTACATGATTTCTTAAAAAACACGACTTTTTAGAAAATGGGTTTTATTTGAAAAATGGAATCTACAAAGTATGCACATTCTACGTCATAACGACTTTCTATAGTTTGCGCATGCGTTTGGAAATAAGAAAAGCTTACTTCCCCTGTTTTGTAAAATCACAGCTTCTAGAAGGTTTACATGAATTCTTAAAAAACACGAGTTTTTAGAAAATGTGTTTTATTTCATAAATGGAATCAACAAAGTATGCACATTCTACGTCATAACGACTTTCTATAGTTTGCGCATGCGTCCTGAAATAAGAAAAGCTTACTTCCACCGTTTCTTAATATCACAGCTTCTAGAAGGTTTACATGATTTCTTAAAAAACACGAGTTTTTAGAAAATGTGTTTTATTTCATAAATGAAATCAACAAAGTATGCACATTCTACGTCATAACGACTTTCTATAGTTTGCGCATTCATCCAGAAATAAGAAAAGCTTACTTCCACCGTTTTTTAAAATCACAGCTTCTAGAAGGTTTACATGATTTCGTAAAAAACAAGAGTTTTTAGAAAATGTGTTTTATTTCATCAATGGAATATACAAAGTATGCACATTCTACGTCATAAAGGACTTTCTATAGTTTGCGCATGCATTTGGAAATAAGAAAAGCTTATTTCCCCCGTTTTTTAAAATCACAGCTTCTAGAAGGTTTACATGATTTCGTAAAAAACATGAGTTTTTAGAAAATGTGTTTTATTTCATAAATGGAAGTTACAAAGTATGCACATTCTACGTCATAACGACTTATTATAGTTTGCGCATGCGTCCGGAAATAAGAAAAGCTTACTTCCCCCGTTTTTTAAAATCACAACTTCTAGAAGGTTTACATGATTTCTTAAAAAACACGAGTTTTTAGAAAATATGTTTTATTTCATAAATGGAATCTACAAAGTATGCACATTCTACGTCATAAACGACTTTCTATAGTTTGCGCATGCGTTTGCAAATAAGAAAAACTTACTTCCCCCATTTTTTAAAATCACGGCTTCTAGAAGGTTTACATGATTTCTTAAAAACACGAGTTTTTAGAAAATGTGTTTTATTTCATAAATGGTATCAACAAAGTATGCACATTCTATGTCATAACGACTTTCTATAGTTTGCGCATGCGTCCGGAAATAAGAAAAGGTTACTTCCCACGTTTTTTAAAACCACAGCTTCTAGAAGGTTTAGATTATTTCTTAGAAAACACAAGTTTTTAGAAAATGTGTTTTATTTCATAAATGGAATCTACAAAGTATGCACATTCTACGTCATTACGACTTTCTATTGTTTGCGCATGTGTCCGGAAATAAGAAAAGCTTACTTCCACCGTTTTTTAAAATCACAGCTTCTAGAAGGTTTACATGATTTCTTAAAAAACACGAGTTTTTAGAAAATGTGTTTTATGTCATAAATGGAACCTACAAAATATGCACATTCTACGTCATAACGACTTTCTATAGTTTGCGCATGCGTCCGGAAATAAGAAAAGGTTACTTCCCCCGTTTTTTAAAACCACAGCTTCTAGAAGGTTTAGATGATTTCTTAAAAAACACAAGTTTTTAGAAAATGTGTTTTATTTCATCAATGGAATCTACAAAGTATGCACATTCTACGTCATTACGACTTTCTATAGTTTGCGCATTTGTCCGGAAATAAGAAAAGCTTACTTCCCCCGTTTTTTAAAATCACAGCTTCTAGAAGGTTTAAATGATTTCTTAAAAAACACGAGTTTTTAGAAAATGTGTTTTATTTCATAAATGGAATCAACAAAGTATGCACATTCTACATCATAAACGACTTTCTATAGTTTGCGCATGCGTTTGCAAATAAGAAAAACTTACTTTCCCCGTTTTTTAAAATCACAGCTTCTAGAAGGTTTACCTGATTTCTTTAAAAACACGAGTTTTTAGAAAATGTGTTTTATTTCATAAATGGAATCAACAAAGTATGCACATTCTATGTCATAACGACTTTCTATAGTTTGAGAATGCGTTTGGAAATAAGAAAAGCTTACTTCCCCCGTTTTTTAAAATCAAAGCTTCTAGAAGGTTTACATGATTTCTTAAAAAACACGAGGTTTTAGAAAATGTGTTTTATTTCAGCAATGGAATCAACAAAGTATGCACATTCTACGTCATAACAAATTTCTATAGTTTGCGCATGCGTCCGGAAATAAGAAAAGCTGACATCCACCGTTTTTTAAAATCACAGCTTCTAGATGGTTTACATGATTTCGTAAAAAACATGAGTTTTTAGAAAATGTGTTTTATTTCATAAATGGAACCTACAAAGTATGCACATTCTACGTCATAACGACTTTCTATAGTTTGCGCATTCGTCCGGAAATAAGAAAAGCTTACTTCCCCCATTTTTTAAAATCACAGCTTCTAGAAGGTTTACATGGTTTCTTAAAAAACACGAGTTTTTAGAAAATGTGTTTTATTTCATAAATGGAATCTACAAAGTATGCACATTCTACATCATAAACGACTTTCTATAGTTTGCGCATGCGTTTGCAAATAAGAAAAACTTACTTCCCCCGTTTTTTAAAATCACAGCTTCTAGAAGGTTTACATGATTTCTTTAAAAACACGAGTTTTTAGAAAATGTGTTTTATTTCATAAATGGAATCAACAAAGTATGCACATTCTATGTCATAACGACTTTCTATAGTTTGAGAATGCGTTTGGAAATAAGAAAAGCTTACTTCCCCCGTTTTTTAAAATCAAAGCTTCTAGAAGGTTTACATGATTTCTTAAAAAACACGAGGTTTTAGAAAATGTGTTTTATTTCAGCAATGGAATCAACAAAGTATGCACATTCTACGTCATAACAAATTTCTATAGTTTGCGCATGCGTCCGGAAATAAGAAAAGCTGACATCCACCGTTTTTTAAAATCACAGCTTCTAGAAGGTTTACATGATTTCGTAAAAAACATGAGTTTTTAGAAAATGTGTTTTATTTCATAAATGGAATCTACAAAGTATGCACATTCTACGTCATAACGACTTTCTATAGTTTGCGCATGCGTCCGGAAATAAGAAAAGCTTACTTCCCCCGTTTTTAAAATCACAGCTTCTAGAAGCTTTACATGATTTCTTAAAAAACACGAGTTTTTAGAAAATGGGTTTTATTTCAAAAATGGAATCAACAAAGTATGCACATTCTACGTCATAACGACTTTCTATAGTTTGCGCCTGCGTCCGGAAATAAGAAAAGCTTACTTCCACCGTTTTTTAAAATCACAGCTTCTAGAAGGTTTACATGATTTCTTAAAAAACACGAGTTTTTAGAGAATGTGTTTTATTTCATAAATGGAATCAACAAAGTATGCACATTCTACGTCATAACGACTTTCTATAGTTTGTGCATGCGTCCGGAAATAAGAAAAGCTTACTTCCACCGTTTTTTAAAATCACAGCTTCTAGAACGTTTACATGATTTCGTAAAAAACACGAGTTTTTGGAAAATTTGTTTTATTTCATAAATGGAATCTACAAAGTATGCACATTCTACGTCATAACGACTTTCTATAGTTTGCGCATGCGTCCGGAAATAAGAAAAGCTTACTTCCCCCGTTTTTAAAATCACAGCTTCTAGAAGGTTTACATGATTTCTTAAAAAACACGAGTTTTTAGAAAATGTGTTTTATTTCATAAATGGAATCAACAAAGTATGCACATTCTACGTCATAACGAATTTCTATAGTTTACGCATTCATCCGGAAATAAGAAAAGCTTACTTCCACCGTTTTTTAAAATCACAGCTTCTAGAAGGTTTACATGATTTCTTAAAAAACACGAGTTTTTAGAAAATTTGTTTTATTTCATAAATGGAATCAACAAAGTATGCACATTCTACGTCATAACGACTTTCTATAGTTTGCGCATGCGTCCGGAAATAAGAAAAGCTTACTTCCACCGTTTTTTAAAATCACAGCTTTTAGAAGGTTTACATGATTTCTTAAAAAACACGAGTTTTTAGAAAATGTGTTTTATTTCATAAATGGAATCAACAAAGTATGCACATTCTACGTCATAACGACATTCTATAGTTTGCGCATTCATCCGGAAATAAGAAAAGCTTACTTCCACCGTTTTTTAAAATTACAGCTTCTAGAAGGTTTACATGATTTCGTAAAAAACACGAGTTTTTGGAAAATGTGTTTTATTTCATAAATCGAATCTAAAAAGTATGCACATTCTACGCCATAAAGGACTTTCTATAGTTTGCGCATGCGTTTGGAAATAAGAAAAGCTTATTTCCCCCGTTTTTTAAAATCACAGCTACTAGAAGGTTTACATGATTTCTTAAAAAACACGAGTTTTTAGAAAATGTGTTTTATTTCATAAATGGAATCAACAAAGTATGCACATTCTACGTCATAACAATTTTCTATAGTTTGCGCATGCGTTTGGAAATAAGAAAAGCTTACTTCCCCCGTTTTTTAAAATCACAGCTTCTAGAAGGTTTACATGAGATCTTAAAAAACACGAGTTTTTAGAAAATGTGTTTTATTTCATAAATGGAATCAACAAAGTATGCACATTCTAGGTCATAACTACTTTCTATAGTTTGCGCATGCGTTTGGAAATAAGAAAAGCTTACTTCCACCGTTTTTTAAAATCACAGCTTCTAGAAGGTTTACATGATTTCGTAAAAAACACGAGTTTTTAGAAAATGTGTTTTATTTCATAAATGGAACCTACAAAGTATGCACATTCTACGTCATAACGACTTTCTATAGTTTGCGCATGCGTCCGGAAATAAGAAAAGGTTACTTCCCCGGTTTTTTAAAACCACAGCTTCTAGAAGGTTTAGATGATTTCTTAAAAAACACAAGTTTTTAGAAAATGTGTTTTATTTCATAAATGGAATCTACAAAGTATGCACATTCTACGTGATTAAGACTTTCTATAGTTTGCGCATGTGTCCGGAAATAAGAAAAGCTTACTTCCACCGTTTTTTAAAATCACAGCTTCTAGAAGGTTTACATGATTTCTTAAAAAACACGAGTTTTTAGAAAATGTGTTTTATTTCATAAATGGAATCAACAAAGTATGCACATTCTACATCATAATGACTTTCTATAGTTTGCGCATTCTTGCGGAAATAAGAAAATCTTACTTCCACCGTTTTTTAAAATCACAGCTTCTAGAAGGTTTACATGATTTCGTAAAAAACATGAGTTTTTAGAAAATGTATTTTATTTCATAAATGGAATCAACAAAGTATGCAAATTCTACGTCATAATGACTTTCTATAGTTTGTGCATGCGTCCGGAAATAAGAAAAGCTTACTTCCACCATTTTTTAAAATCATAGCTTCTAGAAGGTTTACATGATTTCTTAAAAAACAATAGTTTTTAGAAAATGTGTTTTATTTCATAAATGGAATCAACAAAGTATGCACATTCCACGTCATAAATACTTTCTATATTTTGCGCATGCGTCCGGAAATAAGAAAATCTTACTTTCCCCGTTTTTTAAAATCACAGCTTCTAGGAGGTTTACATGATTTCTTAAAAAACATGAGTTTTTAGAAAATGTGTTTTATTTCATAAATGGAATCAACAAAGTATGCACATTCTACGTCATAACGACTTTCTATTGTTTGCGCATGCGTCCGGAAATAAGAAAATCTTACTTCCCCCGTTTTAGAAAATCACAGCTTCTAGAAGGTTTACATGATTTCTTAAAAAACATGAGTTTTTAGAAAATGTGTTTTATTTCATAAATGGAACCTACAAAGTATGCACATTCTACGTCATAACGACTTTCTAAAGTTTGCGCATGCGTCTGGAAATAAGAAAAGCTTACTTCCCCCGTTTTTTAAAATCACAGCTTCTAGAAGGTTTACATGATTTCTTAAAAAACACGAGTTTTTAGAAAATGTGTTTTATTTCATAAATGGAATCTACAAAGTATGCACATTCTACGTCATAAACGACTTTCTATAGTTTGCGCATGCGTTTGCAAATAAAAAAAGCCTACTTCCCCCGTTTTTTAAAATCACAGCTTCTAGAAGGTTTACATGATTTCTTAAAAAACACGAGTTTTTAGAAAATGTGTTTTATTTCATAAATGAAATCTACAAAGTATGCACATTCTATGTCATAACGACTTTCTATAGTTTGCGCATGCATTTGGAAATAAGAAAAGCTTACTTCCCCCGTTTTTTAAAATCACAGCTTCTAGAAGGTTTACATGATTTCTTAAAAAACACGAGTTTTTAGAAAATGTGTTTTATTTCATCAATGGAATCAACAAAGTATGCACATTCTATGTCATAACGAATTTCTATAGTTTCCTCATGCGTCCGGAAATAAGAAAAGCTTACTTCCACCGTTTTTTAAAATAACAGCTTCTAGAAGGTTTACATGATTTCGTAAAAAACACGAGTTTTTAGAAAATGTGTTTTATTTCATAAATGGAATCTACAAAGTATGCACATTCTACGTCATATCGACTTTCTATAGTTTGCGCATGCGACCGGAAATAAGCAAAGCTTACTTCCCCCGTTTTTTAAAATCACAGCTTCTAGAAGCTTTACACGATTTCTTAAAAAACACGAGTTTTTAGAAAATGGGTTTTATTTCAAAAATGGAATATACAAAGTATGCACATTCTACGTCATAACAACTTTCTATAGTTTGTGCATGCGTTTGGAAATAAGAAAAGCTTACTTCCCCCCTTTTGTAAAATCACAGTTTCTAGAAGGCTTACATGATTTCTTAAAAAATACGAGTTTTTAGAAAATGTGTTTTATTTCATAAGTGGAATCAACAAAGTATGCACATTCTACGTCATAACGACTTTCTATAGTTTGCACATGCGTCCGGAAATAAGAAAAGCTTACTTCCACTGTTTTTTAAAATCACAACTTCTAGAAGGTTTAGATGATTTCTTAAAAAACACGAGTTTTTAGAAAATGTGTTTTATTTCATAAATGGAATCAACAAAGTATGCACATTCTACGTCATAACGACTTTCTATAGTTTACGCATTCATCCGGAAATAAGAAAAGCTTACTTCCACCGTTTTTTAAAATCACAGCTTCTAGAAGGTTTACATGATTTCGTAAAAAACACGAGTTTTTGGAAAATGTGTTTTATTTCATAATTGGAATTTACAAAGTATGCACATTCTACATCATAAAGGACTTTCTATAGTTTGCGCATGCGTTTGGAAATAAGAAAAGCTTATTTCCCCCGTTTTTTAAAATCACAGCTTCTAGAAGATTTACATGATTTCTTAAAAAACACGAGTTTTTAAAAAATGTGTTTTATTTCATAAATGGAATCAACAAAGTATGCACATTCTACGTCATAACAATTTTCTATAGTTTGCGCATTCGTTTGGAAATAAGAAAAGCTTACTTCCCCCGTTTTTTAAAAGCACAGCTTCTAGAAGGTTTACATGAGTTCTTAAAAAACACGAGTTTTTAGAAAATGTGTTTTATTTCATAAATGGAATCAACAAAGTATGCACATTCTATGTCATAACGACTTTCTATAGTTTGCGCATCCTTTTGGAAATAAGAAAAGCTTACTTCCACCGTTTTTTAAAATCACAGCTTCTAGAAGGTTTACATGATTTCGTAAAAAACACGAGTTTTTAGAAAATGTGTTTTATTTCATAAATGGAACCTACAAAGTATGCACATTCTACGTCATAACGACTTTCTATAGTTTGCGCATGCATCCGGAAATAAGAAAAGCTTACTTCCCCCGTTTTTTAAAATCACAGCTTCTAGAAGGTTTACATGATTTCTTAAAAAACACGAGTTTTTAGAAAATGTGTTTTATTTCATAAATGGAATCTACAAAGTATGCACATTCTACGTCATAAAGGACACTCTATAGTTTGCGCATGCGTTTGGAAATAAGAAAAGCTTACTTCCCCCGTTTTTTAAAATCACATCTTCTAGAAGGTTTACATGATTTCTTAAAAAACACGAGTTTTTAGAAAATGTGTTTTATTTCATAAATGGAATCAACAAAGTATGCACATTCTATGTCATAACGACTTTCTATAGTTTGTGCATGCGTCCGGAAATAAGAAAAGCTTACTTCCACCATTTTTTAAAATCACAGCTTCTAGAAGGTTTACATGATTTCTTAAAAAACAATAGTTTTTAGAAAATGTGTTTTATTTCATAAATGGAATCAACAAAGAATGCACATTCTACGTCATAACGACTTTCTATAGTTTGCGCATGTGTACGGAAATAAGAAAAGCTTACTTCCACCGTTTTTTAAAATCACAGCTTCTAGAAGGTTTACATTATTTCTTAAAGAACACGAGTTTTTAGAAAATGTGTTTTATTTCATAAATGGAATCAACAAAGTATGCACATTCTATGTCATAACGACTTTCTATAGTTTGCGCATGCGTCTGGAAATAAGAAAAACTTACTTCCACCATTTTTTAAAATCACAGCTTCTAGAAGGTTTACATCATTTTGTAAAAAACACGAGTTTTTAGAAAATGTGTTTTATTTCATAAATGGAATCTACAAAGTATGCACATTCTATGTCATAACGACTTTCTATAGTTTGCACATGCGTCCGGAAATAAGAAAATCTTACTTCCCCCGTTTTATAAAATCACAGCTTCTAGGAGGTTTACATGATTTCTTAAAAAACACGAGTTTTTAGAAAATGTGTTTTATTTCATAAATGGAACATACAAAGTATGCACATTCTACGTCATAACGACTTTCTATAGTTTGCGCATCCGTCCGGAAATAAGAAAAGCTTACTTCCCCCGTTTTTTAAAATCACAGCTTCTAGAAGGTTTACATGATTTCTTAAAAAACATGAGCTTTTAGAAAATGTGTTTTATTTCATAAATGGAATCTACAAAGTATGCACATTCTACGTCATAAACGAATTTCTATAGTTTGCGCATGTGTTTGGAAATAAGAAAAGCTTACTTCCCCCGTTTTTTAAATCACAGCTTCTACAAGCTTTACATGATTTCTTAAAAAACATGAGCTTTTAGAAAATGGGTTTTATTTCAAAAATGGAATCTACAAAGTATGCACATTCTATGTCATAACGACTTTCTATAGTTTGCGCATGCGTTTGGAAATAAGAAAAGCTTACTTCCCCCGTTTTGTAAAATCACAGCTTCTAGAAGGTTTACATGATTTCTTAAAAAACACGAGTTTTTAGAAAATGTGTTTTATTTCATAAATGGAATCTACAAAGTATGCACATTCTACGTCATAACAACTTTCTATAGTTTGCGCATGCGTTTGGAAATAAGAAAAGCTTACTTCCACCATTTTTTAAAATCACAGCTTCTAGAAGGTTTACATGATTTCTTAAAAAACACGAGTTTTTAGAAAATGTGTTTTATTTCATAAATGGAATCAACAAAGTATGCACATTCTACGTCATAACGACTTTCTATAGTTTACGCATTCATCTGGAAATAAGAAAAGCTTACTTCCACCGTTTTTTAAAATCACAGCTTCTAGAAGGTTTACATGATTTCGTAAAAAACACGAGTTTTTGGAAAATGTGTTTTATTTCTTAAATGGAATCTACAAAGTATGCACATTCTACGTCATAAAGGACTTTCTATAGTTTGCGCATGCGTTTGGAAATAAGAAAAGCTTATTTCCCCCGTTTTTTAAAATCACAGCTTCTAGAAGGTTTACATGATTTCTTAAAAAACATGAGTTTTTAGAAAATCTGTTTTATTTCATAAATGGAATCAACAAAGTATGCACATTCTACGCCATAACAATTTTCTATAGTTATGCTAAGACAGAAAATAGCAGCATTACATTCCATTTCACAATAATAGCATATACAGGATCACTGAAGAAACAACAAGCACAGCATAAACACAAGAGACAGAGATTTATCCTGGGAAACCCTCATGGGGTAGAAAACCCAGCAAAGCTTCCTCAATATAGATGACCAGCAATATACAAAGATGAAACCCTGAGACATGATCTCCTCCTCCACAATAGCAGACCTCTCCTCCACAAGTGCGCTATCCTCAAGTGAGTGAGTGTATCAAATGAGGAACACACCTCCTCTATTTATACACTACTCTGATATGTATTTTACACAAGTACATGTAGGCTCGTATTTAACCATTAGGTTAAATACCCCATTATAACTGACTGGGCCGACCCCCATATGGTGGGTCTAATAACCCTAGTTACCACACCCAACTCAGAGGAAGAAACATCTCCGGATTTATAGTATAATCACATCGGAGGTATGGAACATCTCCGGAATAAATAATATGCAAATATAATATTCTTTGAATTTACAATATTTCAACACTCCCCCTTAACGAGAAGGATATTATAATAGTATCTGCACGAGCAAGGAGTCATCAACATCATACATGATACATCTATAAATCATTGGAAGCTTTCTCAACATCATCAATAACTTAGGCAGTTACTGGAACATCTTCAATACTGGAACATCTTCAATACTGGAACATCAACATCTTCAGTACTGAGTCTTTATCTTCTGTAGCACTCAAACAGCTACAGCAACATCAATATCTGAATCCTCACGATCGTCAGCATCGTCATCACACGATCATCAGCATCGTCACACACGATCATCAACATCGTCATCACACGATCATCAGCATCGTCACACACGATCATCAGCATCGTCATCACACGATCATCAGCATCGTCACACACGATCATCAGCATCGTCATCACACGATCATCAACATCGTCATCACACGATCATCAGCATCGTCACACATGATCATCAGCATCGTCATCACACGATCATCAGCATCGTCACACACGATCATCAACATCGTCATCACATGATCATCAGCATCTGGTTCATCTCAATCTACATGATCAGCATCATTGTCATCTAGATCAGCACAATCGTCATCTAGATCAACAGTATTAGTATCCACACCAATACAAGTATACACATCATCAATACAAGTATTCACACAATACAAGTATACACATCATCCATACAAGTATTCACACAATACAAGTATATCATCAATAGCATGTATTCTCACTAATACATCTATCATCAAAAGCATGTATTCTCACTAATACATCTAAAAGCATGTATTCTCACTAATACATAGCAGCATATCCTGCAACACACATGATCATATTACAGGATGATCAATACCGCTCTCTTTAGGACATAGGTCCATGGATGATACAATCCATATCAAGTTCCAGGATGATCAATCCTTATCACTTTAAGACAAGTCTCATGTCTAGGGACGATGCAATCCCATCATGTACATTTTGAACCCAGTTCATGGACGATGCAGTCCTCTCACGTACATTTTGAACCGAGGTCCAGGGACGATGCAGTCCTATCTTCAATTCTCGGAGACATCAGTCTACGGATCAATTCTGGGACCTCAGTCCGGGGATGATGCAATCGCCTGCCTGTTCATTCAGGACTTCATTATCGGAGACCCAGTCTACGGCTCTATTCTGGGACCTCAGTCCGGGGACGATGAAATCCCCTGCCTGTTCATTCAGGACTTCATTATCGGAGACCCAATCTACGGCTCTATTCTGGGACCTCAGTCCGGGGACGATGCAATCCCCTGCCTGTTCATTCAGGACTTCATTATCGGAGACCCAGTCTACGGCTCTATTCTGGGACCTCAGTCCGGGGACGATGCAATCCCCTGCCTGTTCATTCAGGACTTCATTATCGGAGACCCAGTCTACGGCTCTATTCTAGGACCTCAGTCTGGGGACGATGCAATCCCCTGCCTGTTCATTCAGGACTTCATTATCGGAGACCCAGTCTACGGCTCTATTCTGGGACATCAGTCCGGGGACGATGCAATCCCCTACCTGTTAATTCAGGATTTCATTTATCGGAGACATCATGTCTACGGCTCTATTCTGGGACATCAGTCTGAGGACGATGCAATCCCCTACCTGTTAATTCAGGATTTCATTTATCGGAGACATACATCTACGGCTCTCTTTAGAACAGATGTTCAAGGATGATACAATCCGTCTTCTTTCTCGGAGACTTCTGTCTACGGCTCATTTTAGAACATGTGTTCAAGGATGATACAATCCCTCTGCTTTCTCGGAGACACCTGTCTACGGCTCTCTTTAGGACTGAAGTCCAGGGATGATCCAATCCCCTCATGTCCACCAAGGACTTCATTCTCGAAGACATACGTCTACGGCTCTCTTGAGGATGATGCAATCCTATATGTCCACCAAGGACTTCATTCTCGAAGACATACGTCTACGGCTCTTTTGAGGATGATGCAATCCTATATGTCCACCAAGGACTTCATTCTCGAAGACATACGTCTACGGCTCTTTTGAGGATGATGCAATCCTATATGTCCACCAAGGACTTCATTCTCGAAGACATATGTCTACGGCTCTTTTGAGGATGATGCAATCCTATATGTCCACCAAGGACTTCATTCTAAGGACCATCCACCAACCTCTCTGTCGGCAACACCAATATAGGTATTCACATTATCGACCTCACTGTCGATGCATGCAATCTCATCATAAGTGATCACATCACTCCCCCTTTCGAGGAGGGTCCTTCTATATTAAGTTTGTCTCGGAAAACTTTACCTAAGGTAGAGGTTTGGTTAGTACATCGGATCGGTAGAGGTTTGGTTGGTACATTGGTAACTTGTTACAAATTCGAACCTTAATTCCTATCTGCTCCATATCTCGTATATAGAAATGCCAGATCTCTATGTGCTTTTGACTTATCATGGAACACTGGATTCTCTCTGTTTGTCACATAGGATCATAGTTGGGTCCATCTCTAAGTCAAACAATTCTGAAGCCATGCCGTTTCACAATTAGTAGATCAAGTAGCCATATATTCCGCTTGTGCTGAGAGCCACACTAGACTGATTCCTGCTAAACCACAAGATCATGGCTGATCCCAGACAATAACATCTTCTCGATGTGATCTTCCTGTCTTGATACACTTTCTGCTCAATCAATATCTGTGTAGCCATTTGAATTCATGATCTTCATAGATCAAAGTCTATTGTATCCTTTAGGTACCTCATCACATGCTTTGCAACTAACAGGTGAACACTTCTAGTTTCCACTAGATACTGACTCAAGGTGTTTACAGCAAAGCATATATCTGACCTAGTATTCGTTAGACACATCAATGACTCAGTAATTTGTCTGTACAGAGTTATATCCACTAACTCTAATGAGTCATCTGCTAAGAACTTCAAGTTGGAATTCATGAGAGTGGCCATTCCAACACATCAATTCCTTTTAATATTTCTCAGCATACTTTCCCTAGTTGAGAAAGATTCCTTCTAAGCCTTGCCATACTTCCTCTTTCTTTTCATGATCTGTTTCTCATTACCTATAAGAAGGATATCATAATAATAGTATGATCCATAGCCTTAAGGTAAAGGTTAGGAACAACTTTACTTTTGGTAAAGCCCAAGCTTATCAAGAAACTGTCAATTCTCCCTTTGTGACTGAACATAATTCACACTCTGCATTGAATGATTTTCTGCATATCTATCTGTGCCATCTCTCGATAGATGGGTCTACTGATATGAGCCTCAATATTATTCAAACTCTATGGTGAGTGCCTTCTTGCATCCATGTCATCTGTGTATAAAAACCATATTCAACCTTGTAGCAAAGGTTGAGATCCACATCACCCGTGGTGATCATTAAGCTCACCAATTGATTATCGATCCTGGGTACCCATACAAAACCTGAATCACACTTCTTCTTTAATTACACCATTAAGAGAATGGTTTTATCTATCCACTTGGAACAAAACATCTCATCATGATTCTCTTTCTCTTTTCTAAGAGAATCTTTTGGCCACAAGCCTTCTATAGTGTGTTTGATTTGTAAATCCTTTTGTTGAACATCCATCGCTTGTTCATCATTCATCATGATTTTTTATACAAATCAAAATTAGGTATATGATTAGTAATACTTCATAATCATCAAATCATATTGACATGATAACCTATTATGCATACAGATATCATTTACATAGTTATGCAACTATCTTGACCAATACTTTGGCACAACACTTTTCCATATCCTGTATGCATACAGTGGCTATCTAGATGCCTTCCATCTCTACCAGAACATACTATCGAGAGTGTGCACAACTCTCAGCATGTCAGCAAAGAGGTTTCATTCTAGACAAGCAACAATGGAATGTTTGTCCAACTTACCAATCATATGCATATTAGTCGTATACTGTTCAATGTTCTATGAATAGTTACACTTAGCATGATATATTATAGGAATACAAATATGCATACAACCTATTACAGGCAATATCATTTACTATTTCAAATAACAACTCAAATACTTATCTTTTATGTTTGTGTGGTTGCCTCCCGCTTGATCTTCTGTATGTCTTTTGAACTTCTATTCATTCTGTACCACTGTGAATGTTCAAGTGTCATCCTCATGATCTCATACACAAACATACACCCATTAGTATGTTCTAAATGTTATCAAAACATTATAGTTCTAAATAATCTTGAGAATGTATAGTCATGATTATAGTTAATAAACATTAGTATTCAAGATTTCAGGGAAGTCTTCTTTTACTCATGCATATCATCAATCAAGATAAAAGACATAATATGCATAATCCCTTGATTACTAACTTTATGAATAAGTATAACCAATCATACCAAGTATACTTATATGAGGGATCCCAACACAAGGTAAGATTCATGGGAAACATACCTGGATTAGTATACCTACTTAGTTATGTACAACATACCTAAACAATCTCTTCGATGATTTAGAGATCCTAAGGTAGAACCTGCATGTCTCATAGGTTAAGCATAATATAATAAAGTCACACATACCTCATAAGTAGAACAAAGATTATGGATGAGTCTTTGTCTTCATGTTTTCATGGTCATGGAACCTTATTTATCTTTTGTGATGTACCTGTATCTTGTTAGCAGACAACATCAACCTCACACAACATCATAATGCATTAGTACAATCATATAGCCCTAATCAAAGAATGTATTTGATCATTCACATGCATTCATACTGTTACTAGGGTGATAAGACAATTCTAACATTAATCAAGATTGTACTAATAAATAATATGAAGACAAACACATCATGAACTTAATCAAGAATTAGATTTCAAGACATACCTGAGCCTCCTTAAGTCATACCTGTCGAGACTTCTTGTAGTCTTCTTATGTAAGGCCTTAGCCTCAACTCCCCCTGAAACTTGATCTGGAGCTTGATTAGGGTTTTCTAGAGAAACCCTAAAAATTCAATCTTTGACTTTCACACTTCTGAATGGATGAAAGAATATGTCTTGCTGAGCTGATCAAAGTAGCATACTTCAATTTTGGAATTTCCAAAATTTGACCCCTCAAAATTGCCTTTGAAACTTCTGGATCTTCTGGACAAGATCCCGAACTAGGGTTTGATGAAGCCCACCCTTCTACCCAAACAAAAGGTTCAATCCAAGGCTCTAAACTCTTATTTTTCTTAAGAGTTTCCAGCCGTGGTTACAGACTTCAAAAATTCCAACTTTTGCTGAAGCCCTAATTTTCCATCTTTCCGATCAAAATCCTGAACTGGGGTTTGATCAAGCCCGGTCTTCCACCCAACCAAAAAATTCGATCTTGGTCTCTAAATTTCGATTTTCCTGAGTAGCATTCAGCCGTGGACTCCGATTCCAAAAATTCTAACTTTCTCCGAAACCCTAAATTCCGGAAGCCATGAATAAAGGTGCTCGAAAAATAATTCTGTTTTGACAGAAATATGCACCTGATTGTTTCTGCTATAACTATGAAATTTTTGCTCCACAGGGTTTGAAACCCTTTTTCTGCAGTAGCCTGACCTGTCATCTTTCCATCCTGACAGGTCTGACCTCAATTGGGTTTTCTGAGAGAGAGTTATGCCAAGTGTCGCAGCGTGACCTGTTTATGGGATAAAACAGGAGAGCGAACTTGTACGGCATTCCACGTGTCACTGTTTGAAATTCGGCCTCTGAAAACTTTTCCTGAGATAGCTCGACCTGTTATCTTTCCATCCTGATAGCTATGACCTCAATTGGACTCTCTGAGAGAGAGTTATGCCAAGTGTCGCAACGTGACCTGTTTATGGGATAAAACAGGAGAGCAAACTTGTACGGCGTTCCACGTGTCACTGGTTAAACTTCGGCCTCTGAAAAAGTTTCCTGAGATAGTATGGTCTGTGTACTACCTGTCACTTTTTATGAAATTTCATTTGGAGCTTCCTAGCCCAAGTTATGACCTTTTTTCCTAGGTCACCTGATTTTGACTGAGATCTGGAAGAGGCAGAAACCCTAACTTGTACTGATCATAACTCACAAAGTACAACGAATCTGAGGGTGCCCTTTGGACAAAAGGTACCTGGGGATGTTATCTTCGACTTGGAAACTTTTCAAACCCTGAACCTTCGCAAAAATGGATTTATAGCGAAAGTTCCATGATGACTGGTTTTTGCTATTTAAAACCCTAACCTTCAAATTGTCGTAAGTAAAGCAAGTGTCGTAAGTGCCATACCTTGCCTTCCTTCAGGTTAGCTCTGATACCATGTTAAAATTTAATATGCTAAGACAGAAAATAGCAGCATTACATTCCATTTCACAATAATAGCATATACAGGATCACTGAAGAAACAACAAGCACAGCATAAACACAAGAGACATAGATTTATACTGGGAAACCCTCATGGGGTAGAAAACCCAGCAAAGCTTCCTAAATATAGATGACCAGCAATATACAAAGATGAAACCCTAGGTCATAACGACCAGCAATATACATTCCATTTCATAAGTAGAATCATCAAAGTATGCACATTCTAGGTCATAACGACTTTCTATAGTTTGCGCATGCGTTCGGAAATAAGAAAAGCTTACTTACACCGTTTTTTAAAATCACAGCTTCTAGAAGGTTTACATGATTTCGTAAAAAACACGAGTTTTTAGAAAATGTGTTTTATTTCATAAATGGAACCTACAAAGTATGCACATTCTACGTCATAACGACTTTCTATAGTTTGCGCATGCGTCCGGAAATAAGAAAAGCTTACTTCCCCCGTTTTTTAAAACCACAGCTTCTAGAAGGTTTAGATGATTTCTTAAAAAACACAAGTTTTTAGAAAATGTGTTTTATTTAATAAATGGAATCTACAAAGTATGCACATTCTACGTCATTACGACTTTCTATAGTTTGCCCATGCGTCTGGAAATAAGAAAAGCTTACTTCCACCGTTTTTTAAAATCACAGCTTCTAGAAGGTTTACATGATTTCGTAAAAAACACGAGTTTTTAGAAAATGTGTTTTATTTCATAAATGGAATCTACAAAGTATGCACATTCTATGTCATAACGACTTTCTATAGTTTGTGCATGCGTCCGGAAATAAGAAAAGCTTACTTCCCCCGTTTTTTAAAATCACAGCTTCTAGAAGGTTTACATGATTTCTTAAAAAACACGAGTTTTTAGAAAATGTGTTTTATTTCATAAATGGAATAAACAAAGTATGCACATTCTATGTCATAACGACTTTCTATAGTTTGTGCATGCGTCCGGAAATAAGAAAAGCTCACTTCCACCATTTTTTAAAATCACAGCTTCTAGAAGGTTTACATGATTTCTTAAAAAAAAATAGTTTTTAGAAAATGTGTTTTATTTCATAAATGGAATCAACAAAGTATGCACATTCTACGTCATAACGACTTTCTATAGTTTGCGCATGCGTCCAGAAATAAGAAAAGCTTACTTCCACCGTTTTTTAAGATCACAGCTTCTAGAAGGTTTACATGATTTCTTAAAAAACATGAGTTTTTAGAAAGTGTGTTTTATTTCATAAATGGAATCAACAAAGTATGCACATTCTACGTCATAACGATTTTCTATAGTTTGCGCATGCGTCTGGAAATAAGAAAAACTTACTTCCACCGCTTTTTAAAATCGCAGCTTCTAGAAGGTTTACATCATTTCGTAAAAAACACGAGTTTTTGGAAAATGTGTTTTATTTCATAAATGGAATCTACAAAGTATGCACATTCTACGTCATAACGACTTTCTATAGTTTGCGCATGCATCCGGAAATAAGAAAATCTTACTTCCCCCGTTTTATAAAATCAAAGCTTATAGATGGTTTACATGATTTCTTAAAAAACACGAGTTTTTAGAAAATGTGTTTTATTTCATAAATGGAACCTACAAAGTATGCACATTCTACGTCATAACGACTTTCTATAGTTTGCGCATGCGTCCGGAAATAAGAAAAGCTTACTTCCCCCGTTTTTTAAAATCACAGCTTCTAGAATGTTTACATGATTTCTTAAAAAGCACGAGTTTTTAGAAAATGTGTTTTATTTCATAAATGGAATCTTCAAAGTATGCACATTCTACGTCATAAACGACTTTCTATAGTTTGCACATGCGTTTGCAAATAAGAAAAGCTTACTTCCGCCATTTTTTAAAATCACAGCTTCTAGAAGCTTTACATGATTTCTTAAAAAACACGAGTTTTTAGAAAATGGGTTTTATTTCAAAAATGGAATCTACAATGTATGCACATTCTACGTCATAACGAATTTCTATAGTTTGCGCATGCGTTTGGAAATAAGAAAAGCTTACTTCCCCCGTTTTGTAAAATCACAGCTTCTAGAAGGTTTACATGATTTCTTAAAAAACACGAGTTTTTAGAAAATGTGTTTTATTTCATAAATGGAATCTAGAAAGTATGCACATTCTATGTCATAACGACTTTCTATAGTTTGCGCATGCGTTTGGAAATAAGAAAAGCTTACTTCCCCCGTTTTTTAAAATCACAGCTTCTAGAAGGTTTACATGATTTCTTAAAAAACACGAGTTTTTAGAAAATGTGTTTTATTTCATCAATGGAATCAACAAAGTATGCACATTCTACGACATAACGACTTTCTATAGTTTGCGCATGCGTCCGGAAATAAGAAAAGCTTACTTACACCATTTTTTAAAATCACAGCCTCTAGAAGGTTTAACATGATTTCTTAAAAAACATGAGTTTTTAGAAAATGTGTTTTATTTCATAAATGGAATCAACAAAGTATGCACATTCTACGTCATAATAACTTTCTATAGTTTGCGCATTCGTCCGGAAATAAGAAAAGCTTACTTCCACCGTTTTTTAAAATCACAGCTTCTAGAAGGTTTACATGATTTCGTAAAAAACACGAGTTTTTAGAAAATGTGTTTTATTTCATAAATGGAATCTACAAAGTATGCACATTCTACGTCATAAAGGACTTTCTATAGTTTGCGCATGCATTTGGAAATAAGAAAAGCTTACTTCCCCCGTTTTTTAAAATCACAGCTTCTAGAAGGTTTACATGATTTCTTAAAAAACACGAGTTTTTAGAAAATGTGTTTTATTTCATAAATGGAATCAACAAAGTATGCACATTCTACGTCATAACGACTTTCTATAGTTTGTGCATGTGTCCGGAAATAAGAAAAGCTTACTTCCACCATTTTTTAAAATCACAGCTTCTAGAAGGTTTACATGATTTCTTAAAAAACAATAGTTTTTAGAAACTGTGTTTTATTTCATAAATGGAATCAACAAAGTATGCACATTCTACGTCATAAAGACTTTCTATCGTTTGCGCATGCATCCGGAAATAAGAAAAGCTTACTTCCGCCGTTTTTTAAAATCACAGCTTCTACAAGGTTTACATGATTTCGTAAAAAACACGAGTTTTTAGAAAATGTGTTTGATTTCATAAATGGAATCTACAAAGTATGCACATTCTACGTCATAACGACTTTCTATATTTTGCGCATGCGTATGGAAATAAGAAAAGCTTACTTCCCCCGTTTTTTAAAATCAAAGCTTCTAGAAGGTTTACATGATTTCGTAAAAAACACGAGTTTTTAAAAAATGTGTTTTATTTCATAAATCGAATCTACAAAGTATGCACATTCTACGTCATAACGACTTTCTATAGTTTGCGGATGCGTCCGAAAATAAGAAAATCTTACTTCCCCCGTTTTCTAAAATCACAGCTTCTAGAAGGTTCACATGATTTCTTAAAAAACACGAGTTTTTAGAAAATGTGTTTTATTTCATAAATGGAATCAACAAAGTATGCACATTCTACGTCATAACGATTTTCTATAGTTTGCGCATGCATTTGGAAATAAGAAAAGCTTACTTCCCCCGTTTTTTAAAATCACAGCTTCTAGAAGGTTTACATGAGTTCTTAAAAAACACAACTTTTTTGAAAATGTGTTTTATTTCATAAATGGAATCAACAAAGTATGCACATTCTACGTCAGAACGACTTTGTATAGTTTGCGCATGCGTTTGGAAATAAGAAAATCTTATTTCCACCGTTTTTTAAAATCACAGCTTCTAGAAGGTTTATTTCATAAATGGAATCTACAACGTATGCACATTCTACGTCATAACGACATTCTATAGTTTGCGCATGCGTCCCGAAATAAGAAAAGCTTACTTCCCCCGTTTTTTAAAATCACGGCTTCTAGAAGGTTTACATGATTTCTTAAAAAACACGAGTTTTTAGAAAATGTGTTTTATTTCATAAATGGAATCTACAAAGTATGCACATTCTATGTCATAACGACTTTCTATAGTTTGCGCATGTGTTTGGAAATAAGAAAAGCTTACTTCCCCCGTTTTTTAAAATCACGGCTTCTAGAAGGTTTACATTATTTCTTAAAAAACACGAGTTTTTAGAAAATGTGTTTTATTTCATAAATGGAATCAACAAAGTATGCACATTCTACGTCATAACGACTTTCTATAGTTTGCGCATTCGTTCGGAAATATGAAAAGCTTACTTCCCCCGTTTTTTAAAATCATAGCTTCTAGAAGGTTTACATGATTTCGTAAAAAACACGAGTTTTTAGAAAATGTGTTTTATTTCATAAATGGAATCTACAAAGTATGCACATTCTACGTCATATCGACTTTCTATAGTTTGCGCATGCGTTTGGAAATAAGAAAAGCTTACTTCCCCAGTTTTTTAAAATCACAGCTTCTAGAAGGTTTACATGATTTCTTAAAAAATATGAGTTTTTAGAAAATGTGTTTTATTTCATAAATTGAATCAACAAAGTATGCACATTGTACGTCATAACGACTTTCTATAGTTTGTGCATGCGTTTGGAAATAAGAAAAGCTTACTTCCCCCGTTTTTTAAAATCACAGCTTCTAGAAGGTTTACATGATTTCTTAAAAAACACGAGTTTTTAGAAAATGTGTTTTATTTCATAAATGGAATCAACAAAGTATGCACATTCTACGTCATAACGACTTTCTATACTTTGCACATGCGTTTGGAAATAAGAAAAGCTTACTTCCCCCGTTTTTTAAAATCACATCTTCTAGAAGGTTTACATGATTTCTTAAAAAATACGAGTTTTTAGAAAATGTGTTTTATTTCATAAATGGAATCTACAAAGTATGCACATTCTACGTCATAACTACTTTCTATAGTTTGCGCATGCGTTTGGAAATAAGAAAAGCTTACTTCCCACGTTTTTTAAAATCACAGCTTCTAGAAGGTTTACATGATTTCTTAAAAAACACGAGTTTTTAGAAAATGTGTTTTATTTCATAAATAGAATCAACAAAGTATGCACATTCTACGTCATAATGACATTCTATAGTTTGCGGATGCGTCCTGAAATAAGAAAAGCTTACTTCCCCCGTTTTTTAAAATCACAGCTTCTAGAAGGTTTACATGATTTCGTAAAAAACACGAGTTTTTAGAAAATGTGTTTTATTTCATAAATGGAATCTACAACGTATACACATTCTACGTCATAACGACTTTCTATAGTTTGCGCATGCGTCCCGAAATAAGAAAAGCTTACTTCCCCCGTTTTTTAAAATCACGGCTTCTAGAAGGTTTACATGATTTCTTAAAAAACACGAGTTTTTAGAAAATGTGTTTTATTTCATAAATGGAATCAAAAAATTATGCACATTCTACGTCATAACGAATTGCTATAGTTTGCGCATGCGTTTGGAAATAAGAAAAACTTACTTCCCCCGTTTTTTAAAATCATAGCTTCTAGAAGGTTTACATGATTTCGTAAAAAACACGAGTTTTTAGAAAATGTGTTTTATTTCATAAATGGAATCTACAAAGTATGCACATTCTACGTCATAACAACTTTCTATAGTTTGCGCATGCGTCCGGAAATAAGAAAAGCTTACTTCCACCGTTTTTTAAAATCACAGCTTCTAGAAGGTTTACGTGATTTCTTAAAAAACACGAGATTTTAGAAAATCTGTTTTATTTCATAAATGGAATCAAAAAAGTATGCACATTCTACATCATAATGACTTTCTATAGTTTGTGCATGCGTTTGGAAATAAGAAAAGCTTACTTACCCCATTTTTTAAAATCACAGCTTCTAGAAGGTTTACATGATTTCTTAAAAAACACGAGTTTTTAGAAAATGTGTTTTTTTTCATAAAAGGAATCAACAAAGTATGCACATTCTACGTCTTAACGACTTTCTATAGTTTGCGCATGCGTCCGCAAATAAGAAAAGCTTACTTCCATTGTTTTTTAAAATCACAGCTTCTAGAAGGTTTACATGATTTCTTAAAAAACACGAGTTTTTAGAAAATGTGTTTTATTTCTTAAATGGAATCAACAAAGTATGCACATTCTACGTCATAATGACTTTCTATAGTTTGCGCATTCGTCCGGAAATAAGAAACGCTTACTTCCCCCGTTTTTTAAAATCACAGCTTCTAGAAGGTTTACATGATTTCGTAAAATACACGAGTTTTTAGAAAATGTGTTTTATTTCATAATTGGAATCTACAAAGTATGCACATTCTACGTCATAACGACTTTCTATAGTTTGTGCATGCGTTTGGAAATAAGAAAAGCTTACTTCCCCCCCTTTTTAAAATCACAGCTTCTAGAAGGTTTACATGATTTCTTAAAAAACACGAGTTTTTAGAAAATGTGTTTTATTTCATAAATGGAATCAACAAAGTATGCACATTCTACGTCATAACGACTTTCTATATTTTGCGCATGGGTCCGGAAATAAGAAAAGCTTACTTCCAACGTTTTTTAAAATCACAGCTTCTAGAAGGTTTACATGATTTCTTAAAAAACACGAGTTTTTAGAAAATGTGTTTTATTTCATAAATGGAATCAACAAAGTATGTACATTCTACGTCATAACGAATTTCTATAGTTTGCGCATTCGTCCGGAAATAAGAAAAGCTTACTTCCACCGCTTTTTAAAATCACAGCTTCTAGAAGGTTTACATGATTTCTTAAAAAACACGAGTGTTTAGAAAATGTGTTTTATTTCATAAATGGAATTAACCATGTATGCACATTCTACGTCATAACGAATTTCTATACTTTGCGCATGCATTTGGAAATAAGAAAAGCTTACTTCCCCCGTTTTTTAAAATCACAGCTTCTAGAAGGTTTACATGATTTCTTAAAAAACACGAGTTTTTAGAAAATGTGTTTTATTTCATAAATGGAATCAACAAAGTATGCACATTCTACGTCATAACGAATTTCTATAGTTTGTGCATGCGTTTGGAAATAAGAAAAACTTACTTCCCCCGTTTTTTAAAATCATAGCTTCTAGAAGGTTTACATGATTTCGTAAAAAACATGAGTTTTTAGAAAATGTGTTTTATTTCATAAATGGAATCTACAAAGTATGCACATTCTACGTCGTAACGACTTTCTATAGTTTGCGCATGCGTCCGGAAATAAGAAAAGCTTACTTCCACCGTTTTTTAAAATCACAGCTTCTAGAAGGTTTACATGATTTCGTAAAAAACACGAATTTTTAGAAAATGTGTCTTATTTCATAAATGGAATCTACAAAGTATGCACATTCTACGTCATAAAGACTTTCTATAGTTTGCGCATGCGTCCGTAAATAAGAAAAGCTTACTTGCCCCGTTTTTTAAAATCACAGCTTCTAGAAGGTTTACATGATTTCTTAAAAAACACTAGTTTTTAGAAAATGTGTTTTATTTCATAAATCGAATCAACAAAGTATGCACATTCTACATCATAACGAGTTTCTATACTTTTCGCATGCGTTTGGAAATAAGAAAAGCTTACTTCCCCCGTTTTTTAAAATCATAGCTTCTAGAAGGTTTACATGATTTCTTAAAAAACATGAGTTTTCAGAAAATGTGTTTTATTTCTTAAATGGAATCAACAAAGTATGCACATTCTAGGTCATAATGACTTTCTATAGTTTGCGCATGCGTCCGTAAATAAGAAAAGCTTACTTCCACCGTTTTTTAAAATCACAGCTTCTAGAAGGTTTACATGATTTCTTAAAAAACACGAGTTTTTAGAAACTATGTTTTATTTCATAAATGGAATCAATAAAGTATGCACATTCTACGTCCTAACGACTTTCTATAGTTTGCGCATTCGTCTGGAAATAAGAAAAGCTTTCTTCCACCGTTTATTAAAATCACAGCTTCTAGAAGGTTTACATGATTTCGTAAAAAACATGAGTTTTTAGAAAATGTGTTTTATTTCATAAATGCAATCTACAAAGTATGCACATTCTACGTCATAAATTCACATTCTACGTCATAACGACTTTCTATAGTTTGCGCATTCGTCCGGAAATAAGAAAAGCTTACTTCCACCATTTTTTAAAATCACAGCTTCTAGAAGGTTTACATGATTTCGTAGAAAACACGAGTTTTTAGAAAATGTTTTTTATTTCATAAAAGGAATCTACAAAGTATGCACATTCTACGTCATAACGAATTTCTATAGTTTGCGCATGCGTCCGGAAATAAGAAAAGCTTGCTTCCCCCGTTTTTTAAAATCACGGCTTCTAGAAGGTTTACATGATTTCTTAAAAAACACGAGTTTTTAGAAAATGTGTTTTATTTCATAAATGCAATATACAAAGTATGCACATTCTACGTCATAAATGCACATTCTACGTTATAACGACTTTCTATAGTTTGCGCATTCGTTCGGAAATAAGAAAAGCTTACTTCCCTCATTTTTTAGAATCACAGCTTCTAGAAGGTTTACATGATTTCTTAAAAAACACGAGTTTTTAGAAAATGTGTTTTATTTCATAAATGATATCTACAAAGTATGCATATTCTACGTCATAACGAGTTTCTATAGCTTCTGCATGCGTTTGGAAATAAGAAAAGCTTACTTCCCCCCTTTTTTAAAATCACAGCTTCTAGAAGGTTTAGATGATTTCTTAAAAAACATGAGTTTTTAGAAAATGTGTTTTATTTCATAAATGGAATCAACAAAGTATGCACATTCTATGTCATAACGAATTTCTATAGTTTACGCATGCGTCCGGAAATAAGAAAAGCTTACTTCCACCGTTTTTTAAAATCACAGCTTCTAGAAGGTTTACATGATTTCTTAAAAAACACGAGTTTTTAGAAAATGTGTTTTATTTCATAAATGGAATCAACAAAGTATGCACATTCTATGTCATAACGACTTTCTATAGTTTGCGCATTCGTCCGGAAATATGAAAAGCTTACTTCCACCGTTTTTTTAAATCACAGCTTCTAGAAGGTTTACATGATTTCGTAAAAAACACGAGTTTTTAGAAAATGTGTTTTATTTCATAAATGGAATCTACAAAGTATGCACATTCTACATCATAACGCCTTTCTATAGTTTACGCATGCGTCCGGAAATAAGAAAAGCTTACTTGCCCCGTTTTTTAAAATCACAGCTTCTAGAAGATTTACATGATTTCTTAAAAAACACGAGTTTTTAGAAAATGTGTTTTATTTCATAAATGGAATCAACAAATTATGCACATTCTACGTCATAACAACTCTCTATAGTTTGCGCATGCCTCCGGAAATAAGAAAAGATTACTTCCCCCGTTTTTTAAAATCACGGCTTCTAGAAGGTTTACATGATTTCTTAAAAAACATGAGTTTTTAAAAAATGTGTTTTATTTCTTAAATGGAATCTTCAAAGTATGCATATTCTACGTCATAATGACTTTCTATAGTTTGCACATGCGTCCGGAAATAAGAAATGCTTACTTCCACCATTTTTTAAAATCACAGCTTTTAGAAGGTTTACATGATTTCTTAAAAAACACGAGTTTTTAGAAAATGTGTTTTATTTCATAAATGCAATCTACAAAGAATGCACATTCTACGTCATAACGACTCTCTATAGTTTGCCCATGCGTCCATAAATAAGAAAAGCTTACTTCCCCCGTTTTTTAAAATCACAGCTTCTAGAAGGTTTACATGATTTCTTAAAAAACACGAGGTTTTAGAAAATGTGTTTTATTTCATAAATGGAATCTACAAAGTATGCACATTCTACTTCATAACGTCTTTCTATAGTTTGCGCATGCGTTTGAAAATAAGAAAAGCTTACTTCCCCCGTTTTTTAAAATCACAGCTTCTAGAAGGTTTACATGATTTCTTAAAAAACACGAGGTTTTAGAAAAGGTGTTTTATTTCATAAATGGAATCTACAAAGTATGCACATTCTACTTCATAACGTCTTTCTATAGTTTGCGCATGCGTTTGAAAATAAGAAAAGCTTACTTCCCCCGTTTTTTAAAATCACAGCTTCTAGAAGGTTTACATGATTTCTTAAAAAACACGAGTTTTTAGAAAATGTGTTTTATTTCATAAATGGAATCTACAAAGTATGCACATTCTACGTCATAACGACTTTCTATAGTTTGCGCATGCATCCGAAAATAAGAAACGCTTACTTCCACCGTTTTTTAAAATCAGAGCTTCTTGTAGGTTTACATGATTTCGTAAAAAACACGAGTTTTTAGAAAATGTGTTTTATTTCATAAATGGAATATACAAAGTATGCACATTCTACGTCATAACAACTTTCTATAGTTTGTGCATGCGTCCGGAAATATAAAAGCTTACTTCCCCCGTTTTTTAAAATCACAGCTTCTAAAAGGTTTACATGATTTCTTAAAAAACACGAGTTTTTAGAAAATATTTTTTGTTTCATAAATGTAATCAACAAATTATGCACATTCTACGTCATAACGACTTTCTATAGTTTGCGCATTCGTCCGGAAATATGAAAAGCTTACTTCCACCATTTTTTAAAATCACAACTTCTAGAAGGTTTACATGATTTCGTAAAAAACACGAGTTTTTAGAAAATGTGTTTTATTTCATAAATGGAATCTACAAAGTATGCACATTCTATGTCAGAACGACTTTCTATAGTTTGTGCATGCGTCCGGAAATAAGAAAAGCTTCCTTCCCCCGTTTTTTAAAATCACTGCTTCTAGAAGGTTTACATGATTTCTTAAAAAACACGAGTTTTTAGAAAATGTGTTTTATTTCATAAATGCAATCTACAAAGTATGCACATTCTACGTCATAAATACACATTCTACGTTGTAACGACTTTCTATAGTTTGCGCATTCGTCCGGAAATAAGAAAAGCTTACTTCCCCCATTTTTTAAAATCACAGCTTCTAGAAGGTTTACATGATTTCTTAAAAAACACGAGTTTTTAGAAAATGTGTTTTATTTCATAAATGATATCTACAAAGTATGCACATTCTACGTCATCACGAGTTTCTATAGTTTATGCATGCGTTTGAAAATAAGAAAAGCTTACTTCCCCCATTTTTTAAAATCACGGCTTCTAGAAGGTTTACATGATTTCTTAAAAAACACGAGTTTTTAGAAAATGTGTTTTATTTCATAAATGGAATCAACAAAGTATGCACATTCTATGTCATAACGACTTTCTATAGTTTGCGCATGCGTCCGAAAATAAGAAAAGCTTAATTCCACCATTTTTTAAAATCACAGCTTCTAGAAGGTTTACATGATTTCTTAAAAAACACGAGTTTTTAGAAAATGTGTTTTATTTCATAAATGGAATCAACAAAGTGTGCACATTCTACGTCATAACGACTTTCTATAGTTAGCGCATTCGTCCGGAAATATGAAAAGCTTACTTCCACCTTTTTTTAAAATCACAGCTTCTAGAAGGTTTACATGATTTCGTAAAAAACACGAGTTTTTAGAAAATGTGTTTTATTTCATAAATGGAATCTACAAAGTATCCACATTCTACGTCACAATGACATTCTATAGTTTGCGCATGCGTCCGGAAATAAGAAAAGCTTACTTGCCCCGTTTTTTAAAATCACAGCTTCTAGAAGATTTACATGATTTCTTAAAAAACACGAGTTTTTAGAAAATTTGTTTTATTTCATAAATGGAATCAACAAATTATGCACATTCTACGTCATAATGACTTTCTATAGTTTGCGCATGCGTCCGGAAATAAGAAAAGCTTACTTCCCCCGTGTTTTAAAATCACGGCTTCTAGAAGGTTTACATGATTTCTTAAAAAACACGAGTTTTTAGAAAATGTGTTTTATTTCATAAATGGAATCTACAAAGTATGCACATTCTACGTCATAACGATTTTCTATAGTTTGCACATGCGTCCGGAAATAAGAAAAGCTTACTTCCACCGTTTTTTAAAATCACAGCTTCTAGAAGGTTTACATGATTTCTTAAAAAACACGAGTTTTTAGAAAATGTGTTTTATTTCATAAATGCAATCTACAAAGAATGCACATTCTACGTCATAACGACTCTCTATAGTTTGCCCATGCGTACAGAAATAAGAAAAGCTTACTTCCCCCGTTTTTTAAAATAACAGCTTCTAGAAGGTTTACATGATTTCGTAAAAAACACGAGTTTTTAGAAAATGTGTTTTATTTCGTAAATGGAATCAACAAAGTATGCACATTCTACATCATAACGACTTTCTATAGTTTGCGCATGCCTTTGGAAATAAGAAAAGCTTACTTCCCCCGTTTTTTAAAATCACAGCTTCTGGAAGGTTTACATGATTTCCTAAAAAACACGAGTTTTTAGAAAATGTGTTTTATTTCGTCAATGGAATCTACAAAGTATGCACATTCTACGTCATAACGACTTTCTATAGTTTGCGCATGCGTCCGAAAATAAGAAACGCTTACTTCCACCGTTTTTTAAAATCACAGCTTCTTGTAGGTTTACATGATTTCGTAAAAAACACGAGTTTTTAGAAAATTTGTTTTATTTCATAAATGGAATCTACAAAGTATGCACATTCTATGTCATAACAACTTTCTATAGTTTGTGCATGCGTCCGGAAATATAAAAGCTTACTTCCCCCGTTTTTTAAAATCACAGCTTCTAGAAGGTTTACATGATTTCTTAAAAAACACGAGTTTTTAGAAAATGTTTTTTGCTTCATAAATGTAATCAACATATTATGCACATTCTACGTCATAACGACTTTCTATAGTTTGCGCATCCGTCCGGAAATATGAAAAGCTTACTTCCACCATTTTTTAAAATCACAGCTTCTAGAAGGTTTACATGATTTCGTAAAAAACCACGAGTTTTTAGAAAATGTGTTTTATTTCATAAATGGAATCTACAAAGTATGCACATTCTACGTCATAACGACTTTCTATAGTTTGCGCATGTGTCCGGAAATAAGAAAGCTTCCTTCCCCCGTTTTTTAAAATCACGGCTTCTAGAAGGTTTACATGATTTCTTAAAAAACACGAGTTTTTAGAAAATATGTTTTATTTCATAAATGCAATCTACAAAGTATGCACATTCTACGTCATAAATGCACATTCTACGTTATAACGACTTTCTATAGTTTTCGCATTCGTCCGGAAATAAGAAAAGCTTACTTCCCCCATTTTTTAAAATCACAGCTTCTAGAAAGTTTACATGATTTCTTAAAAAACACGAGTTTTTAGAAAATGTGTTTTATTTCATAAATGATATCTACAAAGTATGCACATTCTACGTCATAACGAGTTTCTATAGTTTATGCATGCGTTTGGAAATAAGAAAAGCTTACTTCCCCGCTTTTTTAAAATCACAGCTTCTAGAAGGTTTACATGATTTTTTAAAAAACACGAGTTTTTAGAAAATGTGTTTTATTTCATAAATGGAATCAACAAAGTATGCACATTCTATGTCATAACGACTTTCTATAGTTTGCGCATGCGTCCGCAAATAAGAAAAGCTTACTTCCACCGTTTTTTAAAATCGCAGCTTCTAGAAGGTTTACATGATTTCTTAAAAAACACGAGTTTTTAGAAAATGTGTTTTATTTCATAAATGGAATCAACAAAGTATGCACATTCTACGTCATAACGACTTTCTATAGTTTGCGCATTCGTCCGGAAATATGAAAAGTTCACTTCCACCGTTTTTTAAAATCACAGCTTCTAGAAGGTTTACATGATTTCGTAAAAAACACGAGTTTTTAGAAAATGTGTTTTATTTCATAAATGGAATCTACAAAGTATGCACATTCTATGACATAATGACTTTCTATAGTTTGCGCATGCGTCCGGAAATAAGAAAAGCTTACTTGCCCCGTTTTTTAAAATCACAGCTTCTAGAAGATTTACATGATTTCTTAAAAAACACGAGTTTTTAGAAAATGTGTTTTATTTCATAAATGGAATCAACAAATTATACACATTCTACGTCATAATGACTTTCTATAGTTTGCGCATGCGTCCGGAAATAAGAAAAGATTACCTCCCCCGTGTTTTAAAATCACGGCTTCTAGAAGGTTTACATGATTTCTTAAAAAACACGAGTTTTTAGAAAATGTGTTTTATTTCATAAATGGAATCTACAAAGTATGCACATTCTACGTCATAACGACTTTCTATAGTTTGCATATGCGTCCGGAAATAAGAAAAGCTTACTTCCACCGTTTTTTAAAATCACAGCTTCTAGAAGGTTTACATGATTTCTTAAAAAACACGAGTTTTTAGAAAATGTGTTTTATTTCATAAATGCAATCTACAAAGAATGCACATTCTATGTCATAACGACTCTCTATTGTTTTCCCATGCGTTTGGAAATAAGAAAAGCTTACTTCCCCCGTTTTTTAAAATCACAGCTTCTAGAAGGTTTACATGATTTCTTAAAAAACACGAGTTTTTAAAAAATGTGCTTTATTTCATAAATGGAATCTACAAAGTATGCACATTCTACGTCATAACGACTTTCTATAGTTTGCGCATGCGTTTGGAAATAAGAAAAGCTTACTTCCCACGTTTTTTAAAATCACAGCTTCTAGAAGGTTTACATGATCTCTTAAAAAACACGAGTTTTTAGAAAATGTGTTTTATTTCATAAATAGAATCAACAAAGTATGCACATTCTACATCATAATGACTTTCTATAGTTTGCGGATGCGTCCGGAAATAAGAAAAGCTTACTTCCATCGTTTTTTAAAATCACAGCTTCTAGAAGGTTTACATGATTTCGTAAAAAACACAAGTTTTTAGAAAATGTGTTTTATTTCTTAAATGGAATCTACAAAGTATGCACATTCTACGTCATAACGACTTTCTATAGTTTGTGCATGCGTCCGGAAATAAGAAAATCTTACTTCCACCGTTTTTTAAAATCACAGCTTCTAGAAGGTTTACATGATTTCGTAAAAAACACGAGCTTTTAGAAAATGTGTTTTATTTCATAAATGGAATCAACAAAGTATGCACATTCTATGTCATAACGACTTTCTATAGTTTGCGCATGCGTTTGGAAATAAGAAAAGCTTACTTCCCCCGTTTTTTAAAATCACATCTTCTGGAAGGTTTACATGATTTCTTAAAAAACACGAGTTTTTAGAAAATATGTTTTATTTCATAAATGGAATTTACAAACTATGCACATTCTACGTCATAACGAATTTCTATAGTTTGCGCATGCGTCCAGAAATAAGAAACGCTTACTTCCACCGTTTTTTAAAATCACAGCTTCTTGTAGGTTTACATGATTTCGTAAAAAACACGAGTTTTTATAAAATGTGTTTTATTTCATAAATGGAATCTACAAAGTATGCACATTCTACGTCATAACAACTTTCTATAGTTTGTGCATGCGTCCGGAAATAAGAAAAGCTTACTTCCCCCGTTTTTTAAAATCACAGCTTCTAGAAGGTTTACATGATTTCTTAAAAAACACGAGTTTTTAGAAAATGTTTTTTGTTTCATAAATGTAATCAACAAATTATGCACATTCTACGTCATAACGACTTTCTATAGTTTGCGCATGTGTCCGGAAATAAGAAAAGCTTGCTTCCCCCATTTTTTAAAATCATGGCTTCTAGAAGGTTTACATGATTTCTTAAAAAACACGAGTTTTTAGAAAATGTGTTTTATTTCATAAATGCAATATACAAAGTATGCACATTCTACGTCATAAGTGCACATTCTACGTTATAACGACTTTCTATAGTTTGCGCATTCGTCCGGAAATAAGAAAAGCTTAATTCCCCCATTTTTTAAAATCACAGCTTCTAGATCGTTTACATGATTTCTTAAAAAACACGAGTTTTTAGAAAATGTGTTTTATTTCATAAATGATATCTACAAAGTATGCACATTCTACATCATAACGAGTTTCTATAGTTTGTGCATGCGTTTGGAAATTAGAAAAGCTTACTTCCCCCCTTTTTTAAAATCACAGCTTCTAGAAGGTTTACATGATTTCTTAAAAAACACGAGTTTTTAGAAAATGTGTTTTATTTCATAAATGGAATCAACAAATTATGCACATTCTATGTCATAACGACTTTCTATAGTTTGCGCATGCGTCCGGAAATAAGAAAAGCTTACTTCCACCGTTTTTTAAAATCACAGCTTCTAGAAGGTTTACATGATTTCTTAAAAAACACGAGTTTTTAGAAAATGTGTTTTATTTCATAAATGGAATCAACAAAGTATGCACATTCTACGTCATAACGACTTTCTATAGTTTGCGCATTCGTCCGGAAATATGAAAAGCTTACTTCCACCGTTTTTTAAAATCACAGCTTCTAGAAGGTTTACATGATTTCGTAAAAAACATGAGTTTTTAGAAAATGTGTTTGATTTCATAAATGGAATCTACAAAGTATGCACATTCTACGTCATAACGACTTTCTATAGTTTGCGCATGCGTCCGGAAATAAGAAATGCTTACTTGCCCCGTTTTTTAAAATCACAGCTTCTAGAAGATTTACATGATTTCTTAAAAAACACGAGTTTTTAGAAAATGTGTTTTATTTCATAAATGGAATCAACAAATTATGCACATTCTACGTCATAATGACTTTCTATAGTTTGCGCATGCGTCTGGAAATAAGAAAAGCTTACTTCCCCCATTTTTTAAAATCACGGCTTCTAGAAGGTTTACATGATTTCTTAAAAAACACGAGTTTTTAGAAAATGTATTTTATTTCATAAATGGAATCTAAAAAGTATGCACATTCTACGTCGTAACGACTTTCTATAGTTTGCACATGCGTCCGGAAATAAGAAAAGCTTACTTCCACCGTTTTTTAAAATCACAGCTTCTAGAAGGTTTACATGATTTCTTAAAAAACACGAGTTTTTAGAAAATGTGTTTTATTTCATAAATGGAATCTGTTAAATTTTCAGAATTTACTTCAATCCGATCTAGGATCTTAACTGAGAGAACAGCATGTACAGCATATCAATCATGGAGACAATAATGCAAGCACACAAGAGACACAAAGATTTACTTGGGGAAAACCATAAAGGTGAAAAACCCCAATAACTTCCTCAGAGATAGATAGAGCAATGATACAACCAACCAAGAGAGATAGCCATAACCTAGCAGCAGATCCTCCTCCTCCATAAGTGCGCCACTCCTCCGTGAGTGCATGTGTGAGAAGTGAGTGAGTAAATAGAGTGCCTCCCACACTCTATTTATACTTGACTTGACTTGCCTTTTTACCTAACTCATGTAGGCTCGAACTTAACCACATAATATAATGCTGACTGGGCCGACCCCCAATAGGGTGGTCTAATAACCCTTTGACCCACATGGCCGACCCCCAATAGGGTGGTCTAATAACCCTTCGACCCACATGACTTATACAGGGCCGACCCCAACAAGTTGGTCTAATAACCCATCAAGTATAAGTTACGACACTTAAAATATAAATGACGACACTTCCTTATAGAGGAATAATACCATCTCTATAGGAATACAATATACATATATGTGAAATACATTCCGAAGTTACATATACATCAACACTCCCTCTTAACTAGGAAGGTATTTCTCAGCACAGTTCTTCTAGCACAAGTCATCTTCTCTGGATCATCGTCACTGGATAATCGTCATCGAGTCATCATCATCGTCACTGCTGCTGCTATCTCAATCAATCTCTGAATCTACTTGTCATAGGAAGTTCTACAGAGCCAGTCCTTTTTCATACTGGATGTAGGCCCACCACCTGCAGGTCTTCATCATCACTGGCTATACTGTGGAATCCTCAGGGCATATTACGTGCGTCACAAAACCTCGAAAGAGCATTTGCCAGATGTCCCAGGGCACAGATTACATGCCATAGGCAAAACCTCGAAAGACCATCTGCAAATCTCCCAGGGCACAAATTATATGTGACCTCACCACAAAGCCTCGAAAGAGAATCCCAGGACTGATTACGAGCACAAGGCTCAACCTATCGGATCTCCCAGGGCACAAATTACATGTGGTCACCACAAAACCTCGCAAGAGCATCCCAGGACTGATTACGAGCACACAGCTCAACCTATCGTATCTCCTAGGGCACAAATTACATGTGGTCATGGTAAAACCTCGCAAGAGCATCCCAGGACTAATTACGAGCACACAGCTCAACCTATCGGATCTCCCAGGGCACAAATTACATGCCATAGGACAAAACCTCGAAAGAGAATCTACCAGATATCCCAGGGCACAAATTACATACCATAGGTAAAACCTCGAAAGACTATCTGCAGATCTCCCAGGGCACAAATTATATGTCCTCCCAAGCAAAACCTCGAAAGAGCATTTTCCAGATGTCCCAGGGCACAGATTACATGCCATATGCAAAACCTCGAAAGACCATCTGCAAATCTCCCAGGGCACAAATTACATGCTTATCTGCACAACCTGATCCACGGCCACAGAGTATCAACCTGATACTCACCATACATCATCCTGATGTATCCATGATCATCCTGATCATCATCACTGCAACGTCCTGCTGCATGTCATCTGGAGCAACATCCTGAAGCTCGTCATCTATGATCATCCTGATCATCACTGCAACATCCTGCTGCATGATCCACCTGATCATCAATGCATCTACCTGATGCATACCAAGTATCTACCTGATACATATCATCATACATGATCCTCCTGATCATCAATGTATCCACTTGATACAAATACATGATACATATCATCATGCATGATCCTCCTGATCATCAATGTATCCACCTGATACAAATACATGATACATATCATCATACATGATCCTCCTGATCATCAATGCATCTACCTGATGCATACCAAGTATCTACCTGATACATATCATCATACATGATCCTCCTGATCATCAATGCATCTACCTGATGCATACCAAGTATCTACCTGATACATATCATCATACATGATCCTCCTGATCATCAATGTATCCACCTGATACAAATACAAATACATGATACATATCACCATACATGATCCACCTGATCATACAATGTATCCACCTGATACATATACAGATACATGGTCCAAGCATCCAACATGATGCATATACAAAATACGTACACATGATCCAATTGATCATATCCAGCATCCAACATGATGCATACATACATAAATGATCCAACTGATCATATCCAGCATCCAACATGATGCGTACATACATACATAAAAATGATCCAACTGATCATATCAAGCAGAAACTAGAACATCATCCTGATGCTCATCATCCAGCGCTTACATCCACAGCCATGTGAAGGATCCTCCTTCCAACATGCTTGGAATGGCTTCAGCAAATGTGTCCATCACTTCTTCCTCGAAGTGTCCTCGATCTAAAGAACGCTAAGCCTCTCTCTGAAGTACTCGAACTTCACTCTGGCTAGTGGCTTCGTCAGCACATCTGCAATCTGCTCATCCGTCGCAACATACAGGAGCTTCACAGCTCCTCTCTGCACCATATCCCTGATATAGTGATATTTGATCTCTATGTGTTTCGACCTGTCATGAAACACTGGGTTCTCGGACAGCTTCACACAAATCTGGTTATCACAGAAGATACCAGTAGCCTCCAACGGGAGATCAAATAACTCAGATAGTAGCTTCCGTAGCCATACTGCCTCGCAACTAGCTGAGCAGGCTGCAACATACTCTGCCTCAGCTGTACTCAGTGCTACGCAGGACTGCTTCCTGCTAAACCAAGAGATCACACCTGATCCCATACTGAAGCAGCACCCAGATGTGCTCTTCCTATCTGCAGCACTGCCAGCCCAATCTGAATCAACATAACCCTGCAGGTTAAACTTTTGATTCGCCTCATACCTGAGCCCATAATCCACTGTACCCTTCAGGTACCTCAGAATATGCTTTACAACAACCAGGTGAACACTCCTCGGATCCGTCAGGAACTGGCTCAATGTGTTCACAACAAAGCAAATGTCTGGTCTCGTGTTCGTCAGGTACATCAAGGACCCAATCATCTGATGGTACATGGAGACATCAACCGGCTCAGATGAAGCATCACATAGAAGCTTCAGATTCGATGCCATAGGTGTGGCCATGGCCTTGCAATCCATCATCCTGAACCTCTTGAGGATCTCTTACTGCATACTTCCCTTGTCCAAGGAAGATTCTATCTGCACTCTGCCACACCTCCATGTCAAAAACAAATAGTGCATCATCCCCAAGTTCTTCATCTCGAACTCGGTAGTAAGCTTCCGCTGCGTGTCGGCAATCAATCTATCTTCACCATACCAAGTTCTGCACATATATGATTTCCTATCATGTGTCTCAGAACCATCTGGTGCATCTTCTATTTCATCTCAATGCTGCCATCTGCAACATGCTTGATCTGATAGTTCCATTTGGAAGTCATAGCAAACTTCCCTTCATGTCTTGGGATTACATCCCAAACATCATTCTTCATGATCGACGGATCAAGGCATTTCATTTCTTCATCCCAGATCCTGGGAACTTCAATATCTTCAATATCTTCAATATCTTCAATAGATATCTTTGTTGCTGGAACAAAATGTTGTAGTTCTTCTTTTGTAGGAGATGGCATACGATCTTTCCTACACAACAAGTTAAATTGCATGATTAGAAAACATCTCATAGTTTTCAGAACAAATTCTTACACATAAAGAAATATGCCATACAGTCATGCAATTATCTTAGCCAATGCTTCAATACAACATTTATCCATATTCCGTAACTTTCTAGATGCCTTCCAATCTCTACCAGAACATTGTTAAGAGTGTGCACAACTCCCAACATGTCAGCAAAGAGGTTTCATTCTAGATAAGTAGCAATGGAATGTTGTACAGTGCCATAGGCCACTTACCCATGCATATTAGGAGTATACTGTTCATCAATGCCATTATTCTAATATGCATAATACACAACCTAATTCTAGGAACATCAGTATATACATTATTGAACAATTTTATTTAAACAAACAAATATGCAAGAAATGATGATTAAAATACTTATCTTTCTTTATTCGTTGGGTGGACTCCCTCTGAGTCTTTGCTTCCTTGCAGGAGCTGCTGGAGTCCTAATCTGAGGTAGCTTCTTCTACACCTTTCTATTGTGAAATGTAGAGAGATTATCAACTCCCTCTGAATATCTGCATCCTTGCAGAAACTACTGAAGTGTGCTCCTTTGCTTTCTTGCAGGAACAACTAGAGTGTGCTCCCTCTTGATCTTTGTTTCCTGAATTACCTGTTCTTGAACTCATATTCATCCTTGGTCCCTATGCATGCTTATTAGTATCATGAATGTGTTATCCTTGTGATCTCATATAAAATCATACATTCACTAGTATACTATTAAAACACAATAATCTTAAGCATGTATAGTTATGATCATTTCAAACAGAAATAATAAGCATTAGCATTCAAGGATTCTTATGGTTAGTCAAATCATAAGAAACATAACATGTCTAAACCTGTAATTACTCAAGCCTATGACTTCATGAATAATCATTATCAACAACGCGATAGTATAAGATCCTAACCCAAGGTAGGAATCTAGCTTGATATAGGAAAAACATACCTGGATTATCATGTTAGCTAGTTATGTCTAACATACCCGTATAATGTCTTTTGGTTCTCTTCAGTGACTTGTGCTAGTAACCTGCATGTCTCATAAGTTAACCATTATAAAACCAAGTTATACATACCTCGTGAATGGATCTTGTATGAGATCCATGACAATGGATGAATCTTTGTCCTCATGTTATCATGATCATATGTTCTTGGACCAGAACATGATCTGTCTTTCTTGGTGTACCTTTCATGTTAGTAGACAACATAAACCTCATACAACACCATAATGCATTAGTACAATCATAAGTGTCAACACCCTAACCAATGAATATCTTCTATCATGCATTCATAATTTTGTTAAGGTGATACAACAAATCTAAAATCAAAATTGTACTAACCGTAATAACATGAAGACAAACATACAATAAACTTAATCATGGACAAATATCGAAACATACCTCGATGAGTCATACCTATCGAGATCGCTTTTAATCTTCTTATGTAAGGCCTTATCCTCATCTCCCTCTGAGACAGAAACTTCTTTCACTTATGCAGGTGATCAATCCATCTTCTTCTAGGATTAACCCAATCCACTTGATTTGCAAGAACTGGACCTTGAGCTGGATATGGGTTTGTCAGAGAAACCCCAAAAATTCAAACTTTGAATTTCAACCTTCCGATAGGATAGGAATATGCGCCTTGATGAACTGATCAAACTGGTATATTCAGAATTTGAAAACTGCAAAGTTTCACTCCTCAATTTTGCCTTTGAAACTTCTGGATTCACTGGACATGACCCTGAACTGGGGTTTGATGAAGCCCACTCTTTTTCCCCATCAAAATGTTTGATCCAAATCTCTAAGCTTCTATTTTTCTGAGGAGCTTCCAGCCGTGTTCACAGATTTCAAAAATTCCCATTTTTACAAAAGCCCTAATTTTCCACTTTTCTGATCAAAGTCCCGAACTAGGGTCTAATCAAGCCCGGCCTTCTGCCCAACCAAAAATTCTGATCTTGGTCTCTAAATTTCTATTTTGATGAGTAGCATCCAGCCGTGGTCTCCGATTACAAAAATTCCAACTTTCTCCAAAGCCCTAAATTCCGGAAGCCATGAATGAAGGTACCAAAAAATAATTATGTTTTGACAGAAATATGTACCTAATTGTTTCTGGTGTAACTCCAAAATTTTTGATCCACAGGGTCTGAAAAAGTTTTCTGAGATAGCTTGACCTGTTGTCTTTCCATCCTGACAGGTCTGACCTCAATTGCATTCTCTGAGAGAGAGTTATGCCAAATGTCGCAACGTGACCTGTTTTGGGATAAAACAGGAGAGCGAACTTGTACGGCGTGCCACATGTCACTGTTTTAACTTCGGCCTCTGAAAAAGTTTTCTGAGATAGCTCGGCCTGTTACCTTTCTATCCTGACAGGTTTGACCTCAATTGGACTCTCTAAGAGAGAGTTATTCCAAATGTCGCAACGTGACCTGTTTATGGGATAATACAGGAGAACGAACTTGTACGGAGTGCCACGTGTCACTGGTTCAACTTCGGCCTCTGAAAACGTTTTCTGAGATAGTGCAGACTGTGTACTACCTGTCACTTTTTACGAAATTTCATTTGGAGCTTCCTAGCCGAAGATATGACCTTTTTCCCAAGGTCACCTGATTTTGACTCAGATCTGGAAGAGGCAGAAACCCTATATTGTACAGATCATAAATCACAAAGTACAACGAATTAGAGGTTGTCCTTTGGACACAAGATACCTGGAGATCTTAGCTTCTTCCTGTAACAATTTCAGATCCGAAAACTTCTCCAAAACTGATTTATAGCGAAAGTGCTACGATGACTGGTTTTTGCTATATCAAGCCCTAGCATCGTAAGTGCAACAAGTGTCATACATGCCATATCATGCCTTCTTTCAGGCTAGCTCTGATACCATGTTAAATTTTCAGAATTTACTTCAATCTGATCTAGGATCTTAACTGAGAGAACAACATGTACAGCATATCAATCATGGAGACAATAATGCAAGCACACAAGAGACACAAAGATTTACTTGGGGAAAACCATAAAGGTGAAAAACCCCAATAACTTCCTCGGAGATAGATAGGGCAATGATACAACCAACCAAGAGAGATAGCCATAACCTAGCAGCAGATCCTCCTCCTCCATAAGTGCACCACTCCTCCTTGAGTGCATGTGTGAGAAGTGAGTGAGTAAATAGAGTGCCTCCCACACTCTATTTATACTTGACTTGACTTGCCTTTTTACCTAACTCATGTAGGCTCGAACTTAACCACATAATATAATGCTGACTGGGCCGACCCCCAATAGGGTGGTCTAATAACCCTTTGACCCACATGGCCGACCCCCAATAGGGTGGTCTAATAACCCTTCGACCCACATGACTTATACAGGGCCGACCCCAACAAGGTGATCTAATAACCCATCAAGTATAAGTTACGACACTTACAGTATAAATGACGACACTTCCTTATAGAGGAATAATACCATCTCTATAGGAATACAATATACATATATGTGAAATACATTCCGAAGTTACATATACATCAACAGAATCTACAAAGAATGCACATTCTACGTCGTAACGATTTCCACCGTTTTTTAAAATCACAGCTTCTAGAAGGTTTACATGATTTCTTAAAAAACACGAGTTTTTAGAAAATGTGTTTTATTTCATAAATGCAATCTACAAAGAATGCACATTCTACGTCATAACGACTCTCTATAGTTTGCCCATGCGTCCAGAAATAAGAAAAGCTTACTTCCCCCGTTTTTTAAAATCACAGCTTCTAGAAGGTTTACATGATTTCTTAAAAAAAACGAGTTTTTAGAAAATGTGTTTTATTTCATAAATGGAATCTACAAAGTATGCACATTCTACGTCATAACGACTTTCTATAGTTTGCGCATGCGTTTGGAAATAAGAAAAGCTTACTTCCCCAGTTTTTTAAAATCACAGCTTCTAGAAGGTTTACATGATTTCTTAAAAAACACGAGTTTTTAGAAAATGTGTTTTATTTCATAAATGGAATCAACAAAGTATGCACATTCTACGTCATAACGAATTTCTATACTTTGCACATGCGTTTGGAAATAAGAAAAGCTTACTTCCCCCGTTTTTTAAAATCACAGCTTCTAGAAGGTTTACATGATTTCTTAAAAAACACGATTTTTAGAAAATGTGTTTTATTTCATAAATGGAATCTACAAAGTATGCAGATTCTAAGTCATAACGACTTTCTATAGTTTGCGCATGCGTTTGGAAATAAGAAAAGCTTACTTTCCACGTTTTTTAAAATCACAGCTTCTAGAAGGTTTACATGATCTCTTAAAAAACACGAGTTTTTAGAAAATGTGTTTTATTTCATAAATAGAATCAACAAAGTATGCACATTCTACATCATAATGACTTTCTATAGTTTGCGGATGCGTCCGGAAATAAGAAAAGCTTACTTCCACCGTTTTTTAAAATCACAGCTTCTAGAAGGTTTACATGATTTCGTAAAAAACACGAGTTTTTAGAAAATGTGTTTTATTTCATAAATGGAATCTACAATGTATGCACATTCTACATCATAACGACTTTCTATAGTTTGCGAATGCGTCCATAAATAAGAAAATCTTACTTCCACCGTTTTTTAAAATCACAGCTTCTAGAAGGTTTACATGATTTCGTAAAAAACACGCGTTTTTAGAAAATTTGTTTTATTTCATAAATGGAATCAACAAAGTATGCACATTCTACGTCATAACGACTTTCTATAGTTTGCGCATGCGTTTGGAAATAAGAAAAGCTTACTTCCCCCGTTTTTTAAAATCACAGCTTCTGGAAGGTTTACATGATTTCTTAAAAAACACGAGTTTTTAGAAAATGTGTTTTATTTCATAAATGGAATCTACAAAGTATGCACATTCTACGTCATAACGACTTTCTATAGTTTGCGCATGCGTCCGGAAATAAGAAACGCTTCCTTCCACCATTTTTTAAAATCACATCTTCTTGTAGGTTTACATGATTTCGTAAAAAACACGAGTTTAAGGAAAATGTGTTTTATTTCATAAATGGAATCTACAAAGTATGCACATTCTACGTCATAACAAATTTCTATAGTTTGTGCATGCGTCCGGAAATAAGAAAAGCTTACTTCCCCTGTTATTTAAAATCACAGCTTCTAGAAGGTTTACATGATTTCTTAAAAAACACGAGTTTTTAGAAAATATGTTCTATTTCATCAATGGAATCAACAAAGTATGCACATTCTACGTCATAACGACTTTCTATAGTTTGCGCATTCGTCCGGAAATAAGAAAAGCTTACTTCCCCCGTTTTTTAAACTCACAGCTTCAAGAAGGTTTACATGATTTCTTAAAAAACACGAGTTTTTAGAAAATGTGTTTTATTTCATAAATGGAATCTACAAAGTATGCACATTCTACGTCATAACGAATTTCTATAGTTTGCTCATGCGTCCGGAAATAAGAAAAGATTGCTTCCCCCGTTTTTTAAAATCACGGCTTCTAGAAGGTTTACATGATTTCTTAAAAAACACGAGTTTTTAGAAAATGTGTTTTATTTCATAAATGATATCTACAAAGTATGCACATTCTACATCATAAAGAGTTTCTATAGTTTGTGCATGCGTTTGGAAATAAGAAAAGCTTACTTCCCCCCTTTTTTAAAATCACAGCTTCTAGAAGGTTTACATGATTTCTTAAAAAACACGAGTTTTTAGAAAATATGTTTTATTTCATAAATGGAATCAACAAAGTATGCACATTCTATGTCATAACGACTTTTTATAGTTTGCACATGCGTCCGGAAATAAGAAAAGCTTACTTCCACCGTTTTTTTAAATCACAGCTTCTAGAAGGTTTACATGATTTCTTAAAAAACACGAGTTTTTAGAAAATGTGTTTTATTTCATAAATGGAATCAACAAAGTATGCACATTCTACGTCATAACGACTTTCTATAGTTTGCGCATTCGTCCGGAAATATGAAAAGCTTACTTCCACCGTTTTTTAAAATCACAACTTCTAGAAGGTTTACATGATTTCGTAAAAAACACGAGTTTTTAGAAAATGTGTTTTATTTCATAAATGGAATCTACAAAGTATGCACATTCTACGTCATAACGACTTTCTATAGTTTGCGCATGCGTCCAGAAATAAGAAAAGCTTACTTGCCCCGTTTTTTAAAATCACAGCTTCTAGAAGATTTACATGATTTCTTAAAAAACACGAGTTTTTAGAAAATGTGTTTTATTTCATAAATGGAATCAACAAATTATGCACATTCTACGTCATAACGACTTTCTATAGTTTGTGCATGTATCCGGAAATAAGAAAAGCTTACTTCCCCCGTTTTTTAAAATCACGGCTTCTAGAAGGTTTACATGATTTCTTAAAAAACACGAGTTTTTAGAAAATGTGTTTTATTTCATAAATGGAATCTACAAAGTATGCACATTCTACGTCATAATGACTTTCTATAGTTTGCACATGCGTCCAGAAATAAGAAAAGCTTACTTCCACCGTTTTTTAAAATCACAGCTTCTAGAAGGTTTACATGATTTCTTAAAAAACAAGAGTTTTTAGAAAATGTGTTTTATTTCATAAATGCAATCTACAAAGAATGCACATTCTACGTCATAACGACTCTCTATAGTTTGCCCATGCATCCAGAAAGAAGAAAAGATTACTTCCCCCGTTTTTTAAAATCACAGCTTCTAGAAGGTTTACATGATTTCTTAAAAAACACGAGTTTTTAGAAAATGTGTTTTATTTCATAAATGGAATCTACAAAGTATGCACATTCTACGTCATAACGACTTTCTATAGTTTGCGCATGCGTTTGGAAATAAGAAAAGCTTACTTCCCCAGTTTTTTAAAATCACAGCTTCTAGAAGGTTTACATGATTTCTTAAAAAACACGAGTTTTTAGAAAATGTGTTTTATTTCATAAATGGAATCAACAAAGTATGCACATTCTACGTCATAACGAATTTCTATACTTTGCGCATGCGTTTGGAAATAAGAAAAGGTTACTTCCCCCATTTTTTAAAATCACAGCTTCTAGAAGGTTTACATGATTTCTTAAAAAACACGAGTTTTTAGAAAATGTGTTTTATTTCATCAATGGAATCTGCAAAGTATGCACATTCTACGCCATAACGACTTTCTATAGTTTGCGCATGCGTCGTGAAATAAGAAAAGCTTACTTCCACTGTTTTTTAAAATCACAGCTTCTAGAAGGTTTACATGATTTCTTAAAAAACACGAGTTTTTAGAAAATGTGTTTTATTTCATCAATGGAATCTACAAAGTATGCACATTCTACACCATAACGACTTTCTATAGTTTGCGTATGCGTCGGGAAATAAGAAAAGCTTACCTCCCCTGTTTTTTAAAATCACAGCTTCTAGAAGGTTTACATGATTTCTTAAAAAACACGAGTTTTTAGAAAATGTGTTTTATTTCATAAATGGAATCAACAAAGTATGCACATTCTATGTCATAACGACTTTCTATAGTTTGCGCATGCGTTTGGAAATAAGAAAAGCTTACTTCCCCCGTTTTTTAAAATCACAGCTTCTAGAAGGTTTACATGATTTGTTAAAAAACAAGAGTTTTTAGAAAATGTGTTTTATTTCATAAATGGAATCAACAAAGTATGCACATTCTACATCATAACGACTTTCTATAGTTTGCGCATGCGTCCGCAAATAAGAAAAGCTTACTTCCACCATTTTCTAAAATCACAGCTTCTAGAAGGTTTACATGATTTCGTAAAAAACACGAGTTTTTAGAAAATGTGTTTTATTTCATAAATGGAATCTACAAAGTATTCACATTCTACCTCATAACGACTTTTTATAGTTTGCGCATGCGTCCGTAAATAAGAAAAGCTTACTTCCCCCGTTTTTTAAAACTAGATCTTCTAGAAGGTTTACATGATTTATTAAAAAACACGAGTTTTTAGAAAATGTGTTTTATTTCATAAATGGAATCAACAAAGTATGCACATTCTACGTCATAACGACTTTCTATAATTTGCGCATTCTTCCGGAAATAAGAAAAGCCTAATTCCACTGTTTTTTAAAATCACAGCTTCTATAAGGTTTACATGATTTCGTAAAAAACACGATTTTTTAGAAAATGTGTTTTATTTCATAAATGGAATTTACAAAGTATGCACATTCTACGTCATAACGACTTTCTATAGTTTGCGCATGCGTCCGGAAATAAGAAAAGTTTGCTTCCCTTGTTTTTTAAAATCACAACTTCTAGAAGGTTTACATGATTTCTTAAAAAACACGAGTTTTTAGAAAATGTGTTTTATTTCATAAATGGAATCAACAAAGTATGCACATTCTACGTCATAACGACTTTCTATAGTTTTCGCATGCGTCATGAAATAAGAAAAGTTTACTTCCCTCGTTTTTTAGAATCACAACTTCTAGAAGGTTTACATGATTTCTTAAAAAACACGAGTTTTTAGAAAATGTGTTTTATTTCATAAATGGAATCAACAAAGTATGCACATTCTACGTCATAACGACTTTCTATAGTTTGCGCATGCGTCGTGAAATAAGAAAAGCTTACTTCGACCGTTTTTTAAAATCACAGCTTCTAGAAGGTTTACATGATTTCGTAAAATACACTAGTTTTTAGAAAATGTGTTTTATTTCATAAATGGAATCTACAAAGTATGCACATTCTACGTCATAACGACTTTCTATAGTTTGCACATGCGTCCAGAAATAAGAAAAGCTTACTTCCGTCGTTTTTTAAAATCACAGCTTCTAGAAGGTTTACATCATTTCTTAAAAAACACCAGTTTTAGAAAAAAAAAATTATTTCATAAATGGAATCAACAAAGTATGCACATTCTACATCATAACGACTTTCTATAGTTTGCGCATGCGTCCAGAAATAAGAAAAGCTTACTTCCACCGTTTTTTAAAATCACAGCTTCTAGAAGGTTTACATGATTTCTTAAAAAACACGAGTTTTTAGTAAATGTGTTTTATTTCATAAATGGAATCAACAAAGTATGCACATTCTACATCATAACGACTTTCTATAGTTTGCGTATTCGTCCGGAAATAAGAAAAGCTTACTTCCACCGTTTTTTAAAATCACAGCTTCTAGAAGGTTTACATGATTTCTTAAAAAACACGAGTTTTTAGAAAATGTGTTTTATTTCATAAATGGAATCAACAAGGTATGCACATTCTATGTCATAACGAGTTTCTATAATTTGCGCATTCTTCCGGAAATAAGAAAAGCCTAATTCCACTGTTTTTTAAAATCACAGCTTCTATAAGGTTTACATGATTTCGTAAAAAACACGAGTTTTTAGAAAATGTGTTTTATTTCATAAATGGAATTTACAAAGTATGCACATTCTACGTCATAACGACTTTCTATAGTTTGCGCATGCGTCCGGAAATAAGAAAAGTTTACTTCCCTTGTTTTTTAAAATCACAACTTCTAGAAGGTTTACATGATTTCTTAAAAAACACGAGTTTTTAGAAAATGTGTTTTATTTCATAAATGGAATCAACAAAGTATGCACATTCTACGTCATAACGACTTTCTATAGTTTGCGCATGCGTCATGAAATAAGAAAAGTTTACTTCCCTCGTTTTTTAGAATCACAACTTCTAGAAGGTTTACATGATTTCTTAAAAAACACGAGTTTTTAGAAAATGTGTTTTATTTCATAAATGGAATCAACAAAGTATGCTACTTCTACGTCATAAGGATTTTCTATAGTTTGCGCATGCGTCGTGAAATAAGAAAAGCTTACTTCCACCGTTTTTTAAAATCACAGCTTCTAGAAGGTTTACATGATTTCGTAAAATACACTAGTTTTTAGAAAATGTGTTTTATTTCATAAATGGAATCTACAAAGTATGCACATTCTACGTCATAACGACTTTCTATAGTTTGCACATGCGTCCAGAAATAAGAAAAGCTTACTTCCGTCGTTTTTTAAAATCACAGCTTCTAGAAGGTTTACATCATTTCTTAAAAAACACCAGTTTTTAGAAAAAAAAAATTATTTCATAAATGGAATCAACAAAGTATGCACATTCTACATCATAACGACTTTCTATAGTTTGCGCATGCGTCCAGAAATAAGAAAAGCTTACTTCCACCGTTTTTTAAAATCACAGCTTCTAGAAGGTTTACATGATTTCTTAAAAAACACGAGTTTTTAGTAAATGTGTTTTATTTCATAAATGGAATCAACAAAGTATGCACATTCTACATCATAACGACTTTCTATAGTTTGCGCATGCGTCCAGAAATAAGAAAAGCTTACTTCCACTGTTTTTTAAAATCACAGCTTCTAGAAGGTTTACATGATTTCTTAAAAAACACGAGTTTTTAGAAAATGTGTTTTATTTCATAAATGGAATCAACAAAGTATGCACATTCTACGTCATAACGACTTTCTATAGTTTGCGCATGCGTCATGAAATAAGAAAAGTTTACTTCCCTCGTTTTTTAGAATCACAACTTCTAGAAGGTTTACATGATTTCTTAAAAAACACGAGTTTTTAGAAAATGTGTTTTATTTCATAAATGGAATCAACAAAGTATGCACATTCTACGTCATAACGACTTTCTATAGTTTGCGCATGCGTCGTGAAATAAGAAAAGCTTACTTCCACCGTTTTTTAAAATCACAGCTTCTAGAAGGTTTACATGATTTCGTAAAATACACTAGTTTTTAGAAAATGTGTTTTATTTCATAAATGGAATCTACAAAGTATGCACATTCTACGTCATAACGACTTTCTATAGTTTGCACATGCGTCCAGAAATAAGAAAAGCTTACTTCCGTCGTTTTTTAAAATCACAGCTTCTAGAAGGTTTACATCATTTCTTAAAAAACACCAGTTTTTAGAAAAAAAAAATTATTTCATAAATGGAATCAACAAAGTATGCACATTCTACATCATAACGACTTTCTATAGTTTGCGCATGCGTCCAGAAATAAGAAAAGCTTACTTCCACCGTTTTTTAAAATCACAGCTTCTAGAAGGTTTACATGATTTCTTAAAAAACACGAGTTTTTAGTAAATGTGTTTTATTTCATAAATGGAATCAACAAAGTATGCACATTCTACATCATAACGACTTTCTATAGTTTGCGTATTCGTCCGGAAATAAGAAAAGCTTACTTCCACCGTTTTTTAAAATCACAGCTTCTAGAAGGTTTACATGATTTCTTAAAAAACACGAGTTTTTAGAAAATGTGTTTTATTTCATAAATGGAATCAACAAGGTATGCACATTCTATGTCATAACGAGTTTCTATAGTTTGCGCATGCGTTTGGAAATAAGAAAAGCTTACTTCCCCCGTTTTTTAAAATCACAGCTTCTAGAAGGTTTACATGATTTGTTAAAAAACACGAGTTTTTAGAAAATGTGTTTTATTTCATAAATGGAATCAACAAAGTATGCACATTCTACGTCATAACGAGTTTCTATAGTTTGCGCATGCGTCTGGAAATAAGAAAAGCTTACTTCCACTATTTTTTAAAATCACAGCTTCAATAAGGTTTACATGATTTCGTAAAAAACACGAGTTTTTAGATAATGTGTTTTATTTCATAAATGGAATCTACAAAGTATGCACATTCTACGTCATAACGACTTTCTATAGTTTGCGCATGCGTCCGGAAATAAGAAAAGTTTACTTCCCTCGTTTTTTAGAATCACAACTTCTAGAAGGTTTACATGATTTCTTAAAAAACACGAGTTTTTAGAAAATGTGTTTTATTTCATAAATGGAATCAACAAAGTATGCACATTCTACGTCATAACGACTTTCTATAGTTTGCGCATGCGTCGTGAAATAAGAAAAGCTTACTTCCACCGTTTTTTAAAATCACAACTTCTAGAAGGTTTACATGATTTCTTAAAAAACACGAGTTTTTAGAAAATGTGTTTTATTTCATAAATGGAATCAACAAAGTATGCACATTCTACGTCATAACGACTTTGTATAGTTTTCGCAAGCGTCTGCAAATAAGAAAAGCTTCTTCCACCGTTTTTTAAAATCACAGCTTTTATAAGGTTTACATGATTTCGTAAAAAACACGAGTTTTTAGAAAATGTGTTTTATTTCAAAAATGGAATCTACAAAGTATGCACATTCTACGTCATAAGGATTTTCTATAGTTTGCGCATGCGTCCGGAAATAAGTAAAGCTTACTTCCACCGTTTTTTAAAATCACAGCTTCTAGAAGGTTTACATGATTTCGTAAAATACACTAGTTTTTAGAAAATGTGTTTTATTTCATAAATGGAATCTACAAAGTATGCACATTCTACGTCATAACGACTTTCTATAGTTTTCACATGCGTCCAGAAATAAGAAAAGCTTACTTCCGTCGTTTTTTAAAATCACAGCTTCTAGAAGGTTTACATCATTTCTTAAAAAACACCAGTTTTTAGAAAAAAAAATTTATTTCATAAATGGAATCAACAAAGTATGCACATTCTACATCATAACGACTTTCTATAGTTTGCGCATGCGTCCAGAAATAAGAAAAGCTTACTTCCACCGTTTTTTAAAATCACAGCTTCTAGAAGGTTTACATGATTTCTTAAAAAACACGAGTTTTTAGTAAATGTGTTTTATTTCATAAATGGAATCAACAAAGTATGCACATTCTACATCATAACGACTTTCTATAGTTTGCGTATTCGTCCGGAAATAAGAAAAGCTTACTTCCACCGTTTTTTAAAATCACAGCTTCTAGAAGGTTTACATGATTTCTTAAAAAACACGAGTTTTTAGAAAATGTGTTTTATTTCATAAATGGAATCAACAAAGTATGCACATTCTATGTCATAACGAGTTTCTATAGTTTGCGCATGCGTTTGGAAATAAGAAAAGCTTACTTCCCCCGTTTTTTAAAATCACAGCTTCTAGAAGGTTTACATGATTTGTTAAAAAACACGAGTTTTTAGAAAATGTGTTTTATTTCATAAATGGAATCAACAAAGTATTCACATTCTACGTCATAACGACTTTCTATAGTTTGCGCATGCGTCCGGAAATAAGAAAAGCTTACTTCCCCCGTTTTTTTAAATCACAGCTTCTAGAAGGTTTCCATGATTTCTTAAAAAACACGAGTTATTAGAAAATGTGTTTTATTTCATAAATGGAATCAACAAAGTATGCACATTCTATGTCATAACGACTTTCTATAGTTTGCGGATGCGTTCGGAAATAAGAAAAGCTTACTTCCCCCATTTTTTAAAATCACAGCTTCTAGAAGGTTTACATGATTTCTTAAAAAACACGAGTTTTTAGAAAATGTGTTTTATTTCATCAATGGAATCAACAAAGTATGCACATTCTACGTCATAACGACTTTCTATAGTTTGCGCATGCGTCCGGAAATAAGAAAAGCTTACTTCCCCCGTTTTTTAAAATCACAGCTTCTAGAAGGTTTGCATGATTTCTTAAAAAACACGAGTTTTTAGAAAATGTGTTTTATTTCATAAATGGAATCAACAAAGTATGCACATTCTACGTCTTAACGACTTTCTATAGTTTGCGCATGCGTCCAAAAATAAGAAAAGCTTACTTCCACCGTTTTTTAAAATCACAGCTTCTAGAAGGTTTACATGATTTCTTAAAAAACACGAGTTTTTAGAAAATGTGTTTTATTTCATAAATGGAATCAACAAAGTATGCACATTATAAGTCATAACTACTTTCTATAGTTTGCACATTTGTCCGGAAATAAGAAAAGCTTACTTCCACCGTTTTTTAAAATCACAGCTTCTAAAAGGTTTACATGATTTCGTAAAAAACACGAGTTTTTAGAAAATGTGTTTTATTTCATAAATGGAATCAACAAAGTATGCACATTCTACGTCATAACGACTTTCTATAGTTTGCGCATGCGTCCGGAAATAAGAAAAGCTTACTTCCCCCGTTTTTTGAAATCACAGCTTCTACAAGGTTTACATGATTTCTTAAAAAACATGAGATTTTAGAAAATGTGTTTTATTTCATCAATGGAATCAACAAAGTATGCACATTCTACGTCATAACGAGTTTCTATAGTTTGCGCATGCGTCCTGAAATAAGAAAAGCTTACTTCCACCGTTTTTTAAAATCACAGCTTCTAGAAGGTTTACATGATTTCTTAAAAACCACGAGGTTTTAGAAAATGTGTTTTATTTCATAAATGGAATGAACAAAGTATGCACATTCTACGTCATAACGACTTTCTATAGTTTGCGCATTCGTCCGGAAATAAGAAAAGCTTACTTACACCGTTTTTTAAAATCACAGCTTCTAGAAGGTTTACATGATTTTGTAAAAAACAGGAGTTTTTAGAAAATGTGTTTTATTTGATAAATGCAATATACAAAGTATGCACATTCTACATCATAACGACTTTATATAGTTTGCGCATGCGTCCGGAAATAAGAAAAGCTTACTTCCCCCGTTTTTTAAAATCACAGCTTCTACAAGGTTTACATGATTTCTTAAAAAACATGAGTTTTTAGAAAATGTGTTTTATTTCATAAATGGAATCAACAAAGTATGCACATTCTACATCATAACTACTTTCTATAGTTTGCGCATTTGTCAGGAAATAAGAATAGCTTACTTCCACCGTTTTTTAAAATCACAGCTTCTAGAAGGTTTACATGATTTCGTAAAAAACATGAGTTTTTAGAAAATGTGTTTTTTTTGATCAATGGAATCTACAAAGTATGCACATTCTACGTCATAACGACTTTCTATAGTTTGCGCATGCGTCCGGAAATAAGAAAAGCTTACTTCCCCCATTTTTTAAAATCACAGCTTCTACAAGGTTTACATGTTTTCTTAAAAAACATGAGTTTTTAGAAAATGTGTTTTATTTCATAAATGGAATCAACAAAGTATGCACATTCTACGTCATATCGACTTTCTACAGTTTGCGCATTTGTCCGGAAATAAGAAAAGCTTACTTCCACCGTTTTTTAAAATCACAGCTTCTAGAAGGTTTACATGATTTCGTAAAAAACACGAGTTTTTAGAAAATGTGTTTTATTTGATCAATGGAATCTACAAAGTATGCACATTCTACGTCATAACGACTTTCTATAGTTTGCGCATGCGTCCGGAAATAAGAAAACCTTACTTACCCCGTTTTTTAAAATCACAGCTTCTAGATGGTTTACAAGATTTCTTAAAAAAAACGAGTTTTTAGAAAATGTGTTTTATTTCATAAATGGAATCAACAAAGTATGCACATTCTATGTCATAACGACTTTCTATAGTTTGCGCATGCGTCCGGAAATAAGAAAAGCTTACTTCCCCCGTTTTTTAAAATCACAGCTTCTAGAAGCTTTACATGATTTGTTAAAAAACACGAGTTTTTAGAAAATGTGTTTTATTTCATAAATGGAATCAACAAAGTATGCACATTCTACGTCATAACGACTTTCTATAGTTTGCGCATGCGTCCGGAAATAAGAAAAGCTTACTTCCACCGTTTTTTAAAATCACAGCTTCTAGAAGGTTTACATGATTTCGTAAAAAACATGAGTTTTTAGAAAATGTGTTCTATTTGATAAATGGAATCTATAAAGTATGCACATTCTACGTCATAACGACTTTCTATAGTTTGTGCATGTGTCCGGAAATAAGAAAAGCTTACTTCCCCCGTTTTTTAAAATCACAGCTTCTAGAAGGTTTACATGATTTCTTAAAAAACACGAGTTTTTCTAAAATGTGTTTTATTTCATAAATGGAATCAACAAAGTATGCACATTCTACGTCATAACGACTATTTATAGTTTGCGCATGCGTTTGGAAATAAGAAAAGCTTACTTCCCCCGTTTTTTAAAATCACAGCTTCTAGAAGGTTTACATAATTTCTTAAAAAACACGAGTTTTTAGAAAATGTGTTTTATTTCATAAATGGAATCAACAAAGTATGCACATTCTACGTCATAAGTACTTTCTATAGTTTGCGCATGCGTCCGTAAATAAGAAAAGCTTACATCCACCGTTTTTTAAAATCACAGCTTCTAGAAGGTTTACATGATTTCTTAAAAAACACTAGAAAATGTGTTTTATTTCATAAATGGAATCAACAAAGTATGCACATTCTACTTCATAACGAGTTTCTATAGTTTGCGCATGCGTCCGGAAATAAGAAAAGCTTACTTCCACCGTTTTTTAAAATCACATCTTCTAGAAGGTTTACATGATTTCGTAAAAAACACGAGTTTTTAGAAAATGTGTTTTATTTCATAAATGGAATCTAAAAAGTATGCAAATTCTACATCATAACCACTTTCTATAGTTTGCGCATGCGTCCGGAAATAAGAAAAGCTTACTTCGCCCGTTTTTTAAAATCACAGCTTCTAGAAGGTTTACATGATTTCTTAAAAAACACGAGTTTTTAGAAAATGTGTTTTATTTCATAAATGGAATCAACAAAGTATGCACATTCTACGTCATAACGACTTTCTATAGTTTGCGCATGCGTCCGGAAATAAGAAAATCTTACTTTTACCGTTTTTTAAAATCACAGCTTTTAGAAGGTTTACATGATTTCGTAAAAAACACGAGTTTTTAGAAAATGTGTTTTATTTCATAAATGGAATCTACAAAGTATGCACATTCTACGTCATAATGACTTTCGATAGTTTGTGCATGCGTCCGGAAATAAGAAAAGCTTACTTCGCCCGTTTTTTAAAATCACAGCTTCTAGAAGGTTTACATGATTTCTCAAAAAACACGAGTTTTTAGAAAATGTATTTTAGTTCATAAATGGAATCAACAAAGTATGCACATTCTATGTCATAACGACTTTCTATAGTTTGCGCATTCGTCCGGAAATAAGAAAAGCTTACTTCCACCATTTTTTAAAATCACAGCTTCTAGAAGGTTTACATGATTTCGTAAAAAACACGAGTTTTTAGAAAATGTGTTTTATTTCATAAATCGAATCAACAAAGTAAGCACATTCTACGTCATAACGAATTTCTATAGTTTCCGCATTCGTCCCTAAATAAGAAAAGCTTACTTCCACCATTTTTTAAAATCACAGCTTCTAGAAGGTTTACATGATTTCGTTAAAAACACGAGGTTTTAGAAAATGTGTTTTGTTTCATAAATGGAATCTACAAAGTATGCACATTCTACGTCATAATGACTTTCTCTAGTTTGCGCATGAATCCCAAAATAAGAAAAGCTTACTTCCACCGTTTTTTAAAATCACAGCTTCTAGAAGGTTTACATGATTTCGTAAAAAACACGAGTTTTTAGAAAATGTGTTTTATTTCATAAATGGAATCTAAAAAGTATGCACATTCTACGTCATAACGACTTTCTATAGTTTGCGCATGCGTCCGGAAATAAGAAAAGCTTACTTCCCCATTTTTTAAAATCACAGCTTCTAGAAGGTTTACATAATTTCTTAAAAAACACGAGTTTTTAGAAAATGTGTTTTATTTCATAAATTTAATCAACAAAGTATGCACATTCTATGTCATAACGACTTTCTATAGTTTGCGCATGCGTTTGGAAATAAGAAAAGCTTACTTCCCCCGTTTTCTAAAATCACAGCTTCTACAAGGTTTACATGATTTCTTAAAAAACACGAGTTTTTAGAAAATGTGTTTTATTTCATAAATGGAATCGACAAAGTATGCACATTCTATGTCATAACGACTTTCTATAGTTTGCCCATGCGTCCGGAAATAAGAAAAGCTTACTTCCACCGTTTTTTAAAATCACAGCTTCTAGAAGGTTTACATGATTTCTTAAAAAACCCGAGTTTTTAGAAAATCTGTTTTATTTCATAAATGGAATCAACAAAGTATGCACATTCTACGTCATAATGACTTTCTATAGTATGCGCATTCGTCCGGAAATAAGAAAAGCTTACTTCCACCGTTTTTTAAACTCACAACTTCTAGAAGGTTTACATGATTTTGTAAAAAACACGAGTTTTTAAAAAATGTGTTTTATTTCATAAATGGAATCTAAAAAGTATGCACATTCTACGTCATAACGACTTTCTATAGTTTTCGCATGCGTCTGGAAATAAGAAAAGCTTGCTTCCCCCGTTTTTTAAAATCACAGCTTCTAGAAGGTTTACATGATTTCTTAAAAAACACGAGTTTTTAGAAAATGTGTTTTATTTCATAAATGGAATCAACAAAGTATGCACATTCTACGTCATAACGACTTTCTATAGTTTGCGCATGCGTCCGGAAATAAGAAAAGCTTACTTCCACCGTTTTTTAAAATCACAGCTTCTAGAAGGTTTACATGATTTCGTAAAAAACACGAGTTTTTAGAAAATGTGTTTTATTTCATAAATGGAATCTAAAAAGTATGCACATTCTACGTCATAACGACTTTCTATAGTTTTCGCATGTGTCCGGAAATAAGAAAAGCTTACTTCCCCCGTTTTTTAAAAGCACAGCTTCTAGAAGGTTTACATGATTTCTTAAAAAACACGAGTTTTTAGAAAATGTGTTTTATTTCATAAATGGAATCTACAAAGTATGCACATTCTACGTCATAACGACTTTCTATAGTTTGCGCATTCGTCCGGAAATAATAAAAGCTTACTTCCACCGTTTTTTAAAATCATAGCTTCTAGAAGGTTTACATGATTTCGTAAAAAACCCGAGTTTTTAGAAAATGTATTTTATTTCATAAATGGAATCTACAAACTATGCACATTCTACGTCACAACGATTTTCTATAGTTTGCTCATGCGTCCGGAAATAAGAAAAGCTTACTTCCCCCGTTTTTTAAAATCACCGCTTCTAGAAGGTTTACATGATTTCTTAAAAAACCGGAGTTTTTAGAAAATGTGTTTTATTTCATAAATGGAATAAACAAAGTATGCACATTCTACGTCATAACGACTTTCTATAGTTTGCGCATGCGTTTGGAAATAAGAAAAGCTTACTTCCCCCATTTTTTAAAAGCACAGCTTCTAGAAGGTTTACATGATTTCTTAAAAAACACGAGTTTTTAGAAAATGTGTTTTATTTCATAAATGGAATCAACAAAGTATGCACATTCTACGTCATAACGACTTTCTATAGTTTGCGCATGCATCCGGAAATAAGAAAAGCTTACTTCCACCGTTTTTTAAAATCACAGCTTCTAGAAGGTTTACATGATTTCCTAAAAAACACGAGTTTTTAGAAAATGTGTTTTATTTCATAAATGGAATCTACAAAGTATGCACATTCTACATCATAACGACTTTCTAAAGTTTGCGCATGCGTCCGGAAATAAGAAAAGCTTACTTCCACCGTTTTTTGAAATCACAGCTTCTAGAAGGTTTACATGATTTCGTAAAAAACACGAGTTTTTAGAAAATGTGTTTTATTTCATAAATGGAATCTATGAAGTATGCACATTCTACGTCATGATGAATTTCTATAGTTTGCCCATGCGTCCGGAAATAAGAAAAGCTTACTTCCTCCGTTTTATAAAATCACAGCTTGTAGAAGGTTTACCTGATTTCTTAAAAAACACGAGTTTTTAAAAAATGTTTTTTATTTCATAAATGGAATCAACAACGTATGCACATTCTACGTCATAACGACTTTCTATAGTTTGCACATGCGTTTCGAAATAAGAAAAGCCTACTTCCCCCGTTTTTTAAAATCACAGCTTCTAGAAGGTTTACATGATTTCTTAAAAAACACAACTTTTTAGAAAATGTGTTTTATTTCATAAATGGAATCAACAAAGTATGCACATTCTACGTCATAACGACTTTCTATAGTTTGTGCATGCATCCGGAAATAACAAAAGCTTACTTCCACCGTTTTTTTAAATCACAGCTTCTAGAAGGTTTACATGATTTCTTAAAAAACTCGAGTTTTTAGAAAATGTGTTTTATTTCATAAATGGAATCAACAATGTATGCACATTCTACGTCATAACGTCTTTCTAGAGTTTGCGCATTCGTCCGGAAATAAGAAAAGCTTACTTCCACCATTTTTTAAAATCACAGCTTCTAGAAGGTATACATGATTTTGTAAAAAACAAGAGTTTTTAGAAAATGTGTTTTATTTCATAAATGTAATCTACAAAGTATGCACATTCTACATCATAACAACTTTCTATAGTTTGCGCATGCATTTGGATATAAGAAAAGCTTACTTTCCCCGTTTTTTAAAATCACAGCTTCTAGAAGGTTTACATGATTTCTTAAAAAACACGAGTTTTTAGAAAATGTGTTTTATTTCATAAATGGAATCAACAAAGTATTCACATTCTACGTCATAACGACTTTCTATAGTTTGTGCATGCGTTTGGAAATAAGAAAAGCTTACTTCCCCCGTTTTTTAAAATCACAGCTTCTAGAAGGTTTACATGATTTCCTAAAAAACACGAGTTTTTAGAAAATGTGTTTTATTTCATAAATGGAATCAACAAAGTATGCACATTCTATGTCATAACGACTTTCTATAGTTTGCGCAAGCGTTTGGAAATAAGAAAAGCTTACTTCCCCCGTTTTTTAAAATCACAGGTTCTAGAAGGTTTACATGATTTCTTAAAAAACACGAGTTTTTAGAAAATGTGTTTTAGTTCATCAATGGAATCTACAAAGTATGCACATTCTATGTCATAACGACTTTCTATAGTTTGCGCATGCGTCCAGAAATAAGAAAAGCTTACTTCCCCCGTTTTTTAAAATCACAACTTCTAGAAGGTTTACATGATTTCTTAAAAAACATGAGTTTTTAGAAAATGTGTTTTATTTCATAAATGGAATCAACAAAGTATGCACATTCTACGTCATAACGACTTTCTATAGTTTGCGCATTCGTCCGGAAATAAGAAAAGCTTACTTCCCCCGTTTTTTAAAATCACAGCTTCTAGAAGGTTTACATGATTTCTTAAAAAACATGAGTTTTTAGAAAATGTGTTTTAGTTCATCGATGGAATCTACAAAGTATGCACATTCTATTTCATAACGACTTTCTATAGTTTGCGCATTCGTCCGGAAATAAGAAAAGCTTAATTCCACCGTTTTTTAAAATCACAGCTTCTAGAAGGTATACATGATTTTGTAAAAAACAAGAGTTTTTAGAAAATGTGTTTTATTTCATAAATGGAATCTACAAAGTATGCACATTCTACGTCATAACGACTTTCTATAGTTTGCGCATGCGTTTGGAAATAAGAAAATCTTACTTCCCCCGTTTTTTAAAATCACAGCTACTAGAAGGTTTACATGATTTCTTAAAAAACACGAGTTTTTAGAAAATGTGTTTTATTTCATAAATGGAATCGACAAAGTATGCACATTCTATGTCATAACGACTTTCTATAGTTTGCGCATGCATCCGGAAATAAGAAAAGCTTACTTCCACCGTTTTTTAAAATCACAGCTTCTAGAAGGTTTACATGATTTCTTAAAAAACATGAGTTTTTAGAAAATGTGTTTTATTTCATAAATGGAATCAACAAAGTATGCACATTCTACGTCATAACGACTTTCTATAGTTTGCGCATTCGTCCGGAAATAAGAACAGCTTACTTCCACCGTTTTTTAAAATCACAGCTTCTAGAAGGTTTACATCATTTCGTAAAAAACACGAGTTTTTAGAAAATGTGTTTTATTTCACAAATTGAATCTACAAAGTATGCACATTCTACGTCGTAACGACTTTCTATAGTTTGCACATGCGTCGGGAAATAAGAAAATCTTACTTCCACCGTTTTTTGAAATCTCAGCTTCTAGAAGGTTTACATGATTTCGTAAAAAACACGAGTTTTTTGAAAATGTGTTTTATTTCATAAATGGAATCTACAAAGTATGCACATTCTACGTCATAACGAATTTCTATAGTTTGCGCATGCGTCCAGAAATAAGAAAAGCTTACTTCCTCCGTTTTTTAAAATCACAGCTTGTAGAAGAAAACCTTATCACTCTACGAAAGCTGATAACCTGTATGCCAAGTTTGCACAATGAAGCTTGATCATCCTTACTTGGTTTACATGATTTCTTAAAAAACACGAGTTTTTAGAAAATGTGTTTTATTTCATAAATGGAATCAACAACGTATGCACATTCTACGTCATAACGAATTTCTATAGTTTGCGCATGCATTTGGAAATAAGAAAAGCTTACTTCCCCCGTTTTTTAAAATCACAGCTTCTAGAAGGTTTACATGGTTTCGTACAAAACACGAGTTTTTAGAAAATGTGTTTTATTTCATAAATGGAATCTAAAAAGCATGCACATTCTACGTCATAACGACTTTCTATAGTTTTCGCATGCGTCCGGGAATAAGAAAAGCTTACTTGCCCCGTTTTTTAAAATCACAGCTTCTAGAAGGTTTACATGATTTCTTAAAAAACACGAGTTTTTAGAAAATGTGTTTTATTTCATAAATGGAATCAAAAAAGTATGCACATTCTACGTCATAACGACTTTCTATAGTTTGCGCATGCATCCGGAAATAAGAAAAGCTTACTTCCGCCGTTTTTTAAAATCACAGCTTCTAGAAGGTTTACATTATTTCGTAAAAAACACGAGTTCTTAGAAAATGTGTTTTATTTCATAAATTGAATCTACAAAGTATGCACATTCTACGTCATAACGAATTTTGATAGTTTGTGCATGCGTCCGGAAATAAGAAAAGCTTACTTCCACCGTTTTTTAAAATCATAGCTTCTAGAAGGTTTACATGATTTCCTAAAAAAAACGAGTTTTTAGAAAATGTGTTTTATTTCATAAATGGAATCTACAAAGTATGCACATTCTACGTCATAACGACTTTCTATAGTTTGCGCATGCGTTTGGAAATAAGAAAAGCTTACTTCCCCCGTTTTTTTAAAATCATAGCTTCTATAAGGTTTACATGATTTCTTAAAAAACACGAGTTTTTAGTAAATGTGTTTTATTTGATAAATGGAATCGACAAAGTATGCACATTCTACGTCATAACGACTTTCTATAGTTTGCACATGCGTCCGAAAATAAGAAAAGCTTACTTCCCCCGTTTTTTAAAATCACAGCTTCTAGAAGGTTTACATGATTTCGTAAAAAACACGACTTTTTATAAAATGTGTTTTATTTAATAAATGGAATCTACAAAGTATGCACATTCTATGTCATAACGACTTTCTATAGTTTGCGCATGCGTCCGGAAATAAGAAAAGCTTACTTCCACCGTTTTTTAAAATCACAGCTTCTAGAAGGTTTACATGACTTCGTAAAAAACACGAGTTTTTAGAAAATGTGTTTTATTTCATAAATGGAATCTACAAAGTATGCACATTCTACGTCATAACGACTTTGTATAGTTTGCGCATGCGTCCGGAAATAAGAAAAGATTACTTCCCCCATTTTTTAAAATCTCAGCTTCTAGAAGGTTTACATTATTTCTTAAAAAACACGAGTTTTTAGAAAATGTGTTTTATTTCATAAATGGAATCAACAAAGTATGCACATTCTACGCCATAAGGACTTTCTATAGTTTTCGCATGCGTCCGAAAATAAGAAAAGCTTACTTCCACCGTTTTTTAAAATCACAGCTTCTAGAAAGTTTACATGATTTCGTAAAAAACACCAGTTTTTAGAAAATGTGTTTTATTTCATAAATGGAATTTACAAAGTATACACATTCTACGTCATAACGACTTTCGATAGTTTGTGTATGCGTCCGGAAATAAGAAAAGCTTACTTCGCCCGTTTTTTAAAGTCACAGCTTCTAGAAGGTTTACATGATTTCTTAAAAAACATGAGTTTTTAGAAAATGTGTTTTAGTTCATAAATGGAATCAACAAAGTATGCACATTCTACGTCATAACGACTTTCTATAGTTTGCGCATGCGTCCGGAAATAAGAAAAGCTTACTTCCACCGTTTTTTAAAATCACAGCTTCTAGAAGGTTTACATGATTTCATAAAAAACATGAGTTTTTAGAAAATGTGTTTTATTTCATAAATGGAATCAACAAAGTATGCACATTCTATGTCATAACGACTTTCTATAGTTTGCGCAAGCGTTTGGAAATAAGAAAAGCTTACTTCCCCCGTTTTTTAAAATCACAGGTTCTAGAAGGTTTACATGATTTCTTAAAAAACACGAGTGTTTAGAAAATGTATTTTAGTTCATCAATGGAATCTACAAAGTATGCACATTCTACGTCGTAACGACTTTCTATAGTTTGCGCATGCGTCCGGAAATAAGAAAATCTTACTTCCACCGTTTTTTGAAATCACAGCTTCTAGAAGGTTTACATGATTTCGTAAAAAACACGAGTTTTTTGAAAATGTGTTTTATTTCATAAATGGAATCTACAAAGTATGCACATTCTACGTCATAACGACTTTCTACAGTTTGCTCATGCGTTTGGAAATAAGAAAAGCTTACTTCCCCCGTTTTTTAAAATCACAGCTTCTAGAAGGTTTACATCATTTCGTAAAAAACACGAGTTTTTAGAAAATGTGTTTTATTTCACAAATGGAATCTACAAAGTATGCACATTCTACGTTGTAACTACTTTCTATAGTTTGCGCATGCGTCCGGAAATAAGAAAATCTTACTTCCACCGTTTTTTGAAATCACAGCTTCTAGAAGGTTTACATGATTTCGTAAAAAACACGAGTTTTTTGAAAATGTGTTTTATTTCATAAATGGAATCTACAAAGTATGCACATTCTACATCATAACGACTTTCTATAGTTTGCGCATGCGTCCAGAAATAAGAAAAGCTTACTTCCTCCATTTTTTAAAATCACAGCTTGTAGAAGGTTTACATGATTTCTTAAAAAACACGAATTTTTAGAAAATGTGTTTTATTTCATAAATGGAATCAACAACGTATGCACATTCTACGTCATAACGAATTTCTATAGTTTGCGCATGCATTTGGAAATAAGAAAAGCTTACTTCCCCCGTTTTTTAAAATCACAACTTCTAAAAGGTTTACATGATTTCTTAAAAAACACGAGTTTTTAGAAAATGTGTTTTCTTTCATAAATGGAATTGACAAAGTATGCACATTCTACGTCATAACGACTTTCTATAGTTTGCGCATGCGTCCGGAAATAAGAAAATCTTACTTCCACCGTTTTTTTAAATCACAGCTTCTAGAAGGTTTACATGACTTCGTAAAAAACACGAGTTTTTAGAAAATGTGTTTTATTTCATAAATGGAATCTACAAAGTATTCACATTCTACATCATAACGACTTTCTATAGTTTGCGCATGCGTCCGAAAATAAGAAAAGCTTACTTCCACCGTTTTTTAAAATCACAGCTTCTAGAAGGTTTACATGATTTCGTAGAAAAAACGAGTTTTTAGAAGATGTGTTTTATTTCATAAATGGAATCTACAAAGTATGCACATTCTACGTCATAAAGACTTTCTATAGTTTTCGCATTCGTCCGGAAATAAGAAAAGCTTAATTCCACTGTTTTTTAAAATCATAGCTTCTAGAAGGTTTACATGATTTCGTAAAAAAAACGAGTTTTTAGAAAATGTGTTTTATTTCATAAATGGAATCTACAAAGTATGCACATTCTACGTCATAACGACTTTCTATAGTTTGTGCATGCGTCCGGAAATAAGAAAAGCTTACTTCCCCCGTTTTTTAAAATTACAGCTTCTAGAAGGTTTACATGATTTCTTAAAAAACACTTGTTTTTAAAAAATGTGTTTTATTTCATAAATGGAATAAACAAAGTATGCACATTCTACGTCATAACGAATTTCTATAGTTTGCGCATGCGTTTGGAAATAAGAAAAGCTTACTTCCCCCGTTTTTTAAAATCATAGCTTCTATAAGGTTTACATGATTTCTTAAAAAACACGATCTTTTAGTAAATGTGTTTTATTTGATAAATGGAATCGACAAAGTATGCACATTCTACGTCATAACGACTTTCTATAGTTTGCACATGCGTCCGAAAATAAGAAAAGCTTACTTCCCCCGTTTTTTAAAATCACAGCTTCTAGAAGGTTTACATGATTTCGTAAAAAACACGACTTTTTATAAAATGTGTTTTATTTCATAAATGGAATCTACAAAGTATGCACATTCTATGTCATAACGACTTTCTATAGTTTGCGCATGCGTCCGGAAATAAGAAAAGCTTACTTCCACCGTTTTTTAAAATCACAGCTTCTAGAAGGTTTACATGACTTCGTAAAAAACACGAGTTTTTAGAAAATGTGTTTTATTTCACAAATGGAATCTACAAAGTATGCACATTCTACGTCGTAACGACTTTCTATAGTTTGCGCATGCGTCCAGAAATAAGAAAATCTTACTTCCACCGTTTTTTGAAATCACAGCTTCTAGAAGGTTTACATGATTTCGTAAAAAACATGAGTTTTTTGAAAATGTGTTTTATTTCATAAATGGAATCTACAAAGTATGCACATTCTACGTCATAACGACTTTCTATAGTTTGCGCATGCGTCCAGAAATAAGAAAAGCTTACTTCCTCCGTTTTTTAAAATCACAGCTTGTAGAAGGTTTACATGATTTCTTAAAAAACACGAGTTTTTAGAAAATGTGTTTTATTTCATAAATGGAATCAACAACGTATGCACATTCTACGTCATAACGACTTTCTATAGTTTGCGCATGCGTCGTGAAATAAGAAAAGCTTACTTCCACCGTTTTTTAAAATCACAACTTCTAGAAGGTTTACATGATTTCTTAAAAAACACGAGTTTTTAGAAAATGTGTTTTATTTCATAAATGGAATCAACAAAGTATGCACATTCTACGTCATAACGACTTTGTATAGTTTTCGCAAGCGTCTGCAAATAAGAAAAGCTTCTTCCACCGTTTTTTAAAATCACAGCTTTTATAAGGTTTACATGATTTCGTAAAAAACACGAGTTTTTAGAAAATGTGTTTTATTTCAAAAATGGAATCTACAAAGTATGCACATTCTACGTCATAAGGATTTTCTATAGTTTGCGCATGCGTCCGGAAATAAGTAAAGCTTACTTCCACCGTTTTTTAAAATCACAGCTTCTAGAAGGTTTACATGATTTCGTAAAATACACTAGTTTTTAGAAAATGTGTTTTATTTCATAAATGGAATCTACAAAGTATGCACATTCTACGTCATAACGACTTTCTATAGTTTTCACATGCGTCCAGAAATAAGAAAAGCTTACTTCCGTCGTTTTTTAAAATCACAGCTTCTAGAAGGTTTACATCATTTCTTAAAAAACACCAGTTTTTAGAAAAAAAAATTTATTTCATAAATGGAATCAACAAAGTATGCACATTCTACATCATAACGACTTTCTATAGTTTGCGCATGCGTCCAGAAATAAGAAAAGCTTACTTCCACCGTTTTTTAAAATCACAGCTTCTAGAAGGTTTACATGATTTCTTAAAAAACACGAGTTTTTAGTAAATGTGTTTTATTTCATAAATGGAATCAACAAAGTATGCACATTCTACATCATAACGACTTTCTATAGTTTGCGTATTCGTCCGGAAATAAGAAAAGCTTACTTCCACCGTTTTTTAAAATCACAGCTTCTAGAAGGTTTACATGATTTCTTAAAAAACACGAGTTTTTAGAAAATGTGTTTTATTTCATAAATGGAATCAACAAAGTATGCACATTCTATGTCATAACGAGTTTCTATAGTTTGCGCATGCGTTTGGAAATAAGAAAAGCTTACTTCCCCCGTTTTTTAAAATCACAGCTTCTAGAAGGTTTACATGATTTGTTAAAAAACACGAGTTTTTAGAAAATGTGTTTTATTTCATAAATGGAATCAACAAAGTATTCACATTCTACGTCATAACGACTTTCTATAGTTTGCGCATGCGTCCGGAAATAAGAAAAGCTTACTTCCCCCGTTTTTTAAAATCACAGCTTCTAGAAGGTTTCCATGATTTCTTAAAAAACACGAGTTATTAGAAAATGTGTTTTATTTCATAAATGGAATCAACAAAGTATGCACATTCTATGTCATAACGACTTTCTATAGTTTGCGGATGCGTTCGGAAATAAGAAAAGCTTACTTCCCCCATTTTTTAAAATCACAGCTTCTAGAAGGTTTACATGATTTCTTAAAAAACACGAGTTTTTAGAAAATGTGTTTTATTTCATCAATGGAATCAACAAAGTATGCACATTCTACGTCATAACGACTTTCTATAGTTTGCGCATGCGTCCGGAAATAAGAAAAGCTTACTTCCCCCGTTTTTTAAAATCACAGCTTCTAGAAGGTTTGCATGATTTCTTAAAAAACACGAGTTTTTAGAAAATGTGTTTTATTTCATAAATGGAATCAACAAAGTATGCACATTCTACGTCTTAACGACTTTCTATAGTTTGCGCATGCGTCCAAAAATAAGAAAAGCTTACTTCCACCGTTTTTTAAAATCACAGCTTCTAGAAGGTTTACATGATTTCTTAAAAAACACGAGTTTTTAGAAAATGTGTTTTATTTCATAAATGGAATCAACAAAGTATGCACATTATAAGTCATAACTACTTTCTATAGTTTGCACATTTGTCCGGAAATAAGAAAAGCTTACTTCCACCGTTTTTTAAAATCACAGCTTCTAAAAGGTTTACATGATTTCGTAAAAAACACGAGTTTTTAGAAAATGTGTTTTATTTCATAAATGGAATCAACAAAGTATGCACATTCTACGTCATAACGACTTTCTATAGTTTGCGCATGCGTCCGGAAATAAGAAAAGCTTACTTCCCCCGTTTTTTGAAATCACAGCTTCTACAAGGTTTACATGATTTCTTAAAAAACACGAGATTTTAGAAAATGTGTTTTATTTCATCAATGGAATCAACAAAGTATGCACATTCTACGTCATAACGAGTTTCTATAGTTTGCGCATGCGTCCTGAAATAAGAAAAGCTTACTTCCACCGTTTTTTAAAATCACAGCTTCTAGAAGGTTTACATGATTTCTTAAAAACCACGAGGTTTTAGAAAATGTGTTTTATTTCATAAATGGAATGAACAAAGTATGCACATTCTACGTCATAACGACTTTCTATAGTTTGCGCATTCGTCCGGAAATAAGAAAAGCTTACTTACACCGTTTTTTAAAATCACAGCTTCTAGAAGGTTTACATGATTTTGTAAAAAACAGGAGTTTTTAGAAAATGTGTTTTATTTGATAAATGCAATATACAAAGTATGCACATTCTACATCATAACGACTTTATATAGTTTGCGCATGCGTCCGGAAATAAGAAAAGCTTACTTCCCCCGTTTTTTAAAATCACAGCTTCTACAAGGTTTACATGATTTCTTAAAAAACATGAGTTTTTAGAAAATGTGTTTTATTTCATAAATGGAATCAACAAAGTATGCACATTCTACATCATAACTACTTTCTATAGTTTGCGCATTTGTCAGGAAATAAGAATAGCTTACTTCCACCGTTTTTTAAAATCACAGCTTCTAGAAGGTTTACATGATTTCGTAAAAAACATGAGTTTTTAGAAAATGTGTTTTTTTTGATCAATGGAATCTACAAAGTATGCACATTCTACGTCATAACGACTTTCTATAGTTTGCGCATGCGTCCGGAAATAAGAAAAGCTTACTTCCCCCATTTTTTAAAATCACAGCTTCTACAAGGTTTACATGTTTTCTTAAAAAACATGAGTTTTTAGAAAATGTGTTTTATTTCATAAATGGAATCAACAAAGTATGCACATTCTACGTCATATCGACTTTCTACAGTTTGCGCATTTGTCCGGAAATAAGAAAAGCTTACTTCCACCGTTTTTTAAAATCACAGCTTCTAGAAGGTTTACATGATTTCGTAAAAAACACGAGTTTTTAGAAAATGTGTTTTATTTGATCAATGGAATCTACAAAGTATGCACATTCTACGTCATAACGACTTTCTATAGTTTGCGCATGCGTCCGGAAATAAGAAAACCTTACTTACCCCGTTTTTTAAAATCACAGCTTCTAGATGGTTTACAAGATTTCTTAAAAAAAACGAGTTTTTAGAAAATGTGTTTTATTTCATAAATGGAATCAACAAAGTATGCACATTCTATGTCATAACGACTTTCTATAGTTTGCGCATGCGTCCGGAAATAAGAAAAGCTTACTTCCCCCGTTTTTTAAAATCACAGCTTCTAGAAGCTTTACATGATTTGTTAAAAAACACGAGTTTTTAGAAAATGTGTTTTATTTCATAAATGGAATCAACAAAGTATGCACATTCTACGTCATAACGACTTTCTATAGTTTGCGCATGCGTCCGGAAATAAGAAAAGCTTACTTCCACCGTTTTTTAAAATCACAGCTTCTAGAAGGTTTACATGATTTCGTAAAAAACATGAGTTTTTAGAAAATGTGTTCTATTTGATAAATGGAATCTATAAAGTATGCACATTCTACGTCATAACGACTTTCTATAGTTTGTGCATGTGTCCGGAAATAAGAAAAGCTTACTTCCCCCGTTTTTTAAAATCACAGCTTCTAGAAGGTTTACATGATTTCTTAAAAAACACGAGTTTTTCTAAAATGTGTTTTATTTCATAAATGGAATCAACAAAGTATGCACATTCTACGTCATAACGACTATTTATAGTTTGCGCATGCGTTTGGAAATAAGAAAAGCTTACTTCCCCCGTTTTTTAAAATCACAGCTTCTAGAAGGTTTACATAATTTCTTAAAAAACACGAGTTTTTAGAAAATGTGTTTTATTTCATAAATGGAATCAACAAAGTATGCACATTCTACGTCATAAGTACTTTCTATAGTTTGCGCATGCGTCCGTAAATAAGAAAAGCTTACATCCACCGTTTTTTAAAATCACAGCTTCTAGAAGGTTTACATTATTTCTTAAAAAACACTAGAAAATGTGTTTTATTTCATAAATGGAATCAACAAAGTATGCACATTCTACTTCATAACGAGTTTCTATAGTTTGCGCATGCGTCCGGAAATAAGAAAAGCTTACTTCCACCGTTTTTTAAAATCACATCTTCTAGAAGGTTTACATGATTTCGTAAAAAACACGAGTTTTTAGAAAATGTGTTTTATTTCATAAATGGAATCTAAAAAGTATGCACATTCTACATCATAACCACTTTCTATAGTTTGCGCATGCGTCCGGAAATAAGAAAAGCTTACTTCGCCCGTTTTTTAAAATCACAGCTTCTAGAAGGTTTACATGATTTCTTAAAAAACACGAGTTTTTAGAAAATGTGTTTTATTTCATAAATGGAATCAACAAAGTATGCACATTCTACGTCATAACGACTTTCTATAGTTTGCGCATGCGTCCGGAAATAAGAAAATCTTACTTTTACCGTTTTTTAAAATCACAGCTTTTAGAAGGTTTACATGATTTCGTAAAAAACACGAGTTTTTAGAAAATGTGTTTTATTTCATAAATGGAATCTACAAAGTATGCACATTCTACGTCATAATGACTTTCGATAGTTTGTGCATGCGTCCGGAAATAAGAAAAGCTTACTTCGCCCGTTTTTTAAAATCACAGCTTCTAGAAGGTTTACATGATTTCTCAAAAAACACGAGTTTTTAGAAAATGTATTTTAGTTCATAAATGGAATCAACAAAGTATGCACATTCTATGTCATAACGACTTTCTATAGTTTGCGCATTCGTCCGGAAATAAGAAAAGCTTACTTCCACCATTTTTTAAAATCACAGCTTCTAGAAGGTTTACATGATTTCGTAAAAAACACGAGTTTTTAGAAAATGTGTTTTATTTCATAAATCGAATCAACAAAGTAAGCACATTCTACGTCATAACGAATTTCTATAGTTTCCGCATTCGTCCCTAAATAAGAAAAGCTTACTTCCACCATTTTTTAAAATCACAGCTTCTAGAAGGTTTACATGATTTCGTTAAAAACACGAGGTTTTAGAAAATGTGTTTTGTTTCATAAATGGAATCTACAAAGTATGCACATTCTACGTCATAATGACTTTCTCTAGTTTGCGCATGAATCCCAAAATAAGAAAAGCTTACTTCCACCGTTTTTTAAAATCACAGCTTCTAGAAGGTTTACATGATTTCGTAAAAAACACGAGTTTTTAGAAAATGTGTTTTATTTCATAAATGGAATCTAAAAAGTATGCACATTCTACGTCATAACGACTTTCTATAGTTTGCGCATGCGTCCGGAAATAAGAAAAGCTTACTTCCCCATTTTTTAAAATCACAGCTTCTAGAAGGTTTACATAATTTCTTAAAAAACACGAGTTTTTAGAAAATGTGTTTTATTTCATAAATTTAATCAACAAAGTATGCACATTCTATGTCATAACGACTTTCTATAGTTTGCGCATGCGTTTGGAAATAAGAAAAGCTTACTTCCCCCGTTTTCTAAAATCACAGCTTCTACAAGGTTTACATGATTTCTTAAAAAACACGAGTTTTTAGAAAATGTGTTTTATTTCATAAATGGAATCGACAAAGTATGCACATTCTATGTCATAACGACTTTCTATAGTTTGCCCATGCGTCCGGAAATAAGAAAAGCTTACTTCCACCGTTTTTTAAAATCACAGCTTCTAGAAGGTTTACATGATTTCTTAAAAAACCCGAGTTTTTAGAAAATCTGTTTTATTTCATAAATGGAATCAACAAAGTATGCACATTCTACGTCATAATGACTTTCTATAGTATGCGCATTCGTCCGGAAATAAGAAAAGCTTACTTCCACCGTTTTTTAAACTCACAACTTCTAGAAGGTTTACATGATTTTGTAAAAAACACGAGTTTTTAAAAAATGTGTTTTATTTCATAAATGGAATCTAAAAAGTATGCACATTCTACGTCATAACGACTTTCTATAGTTTTCGCATGCGTCTGGAAATAAGAAAAGCTTGCTTCCCCCGTTTTTTAAAATCACAGCTTCTAGAAGGTTTACATGATTTCTTAAAAAACACGAGTTTTTAGAAAATGTGTTTTATTTCATAAATGGAATCAACAAAGTATGCACATTCTACGTCATAACGACTTTCTATAGTTTGCGCATGCGTCCGGAAATAAGAAAAGCTTACTTCCACCGTTTTTTAAAATCACAGCTTCTAGAAGGTTTACATGATTTCGTAAAAAACACGAGTTTTTAGAAAATGTGTTTTATTTCATAAATGGAATCTAAAAAGTATGCACATTCTACGTCATAACGACTTTCTATAGTTTTCGCATGTGTCCGGAAATAAGAAAAGCTTACTTCCCCCGTTTTTTAAAAGCACAGCTTCTAGAAGGTTTACATGATTTCTTAAAAAACACGAGTTTTTAGAAAATGTGTTTTATTTCATAAATGGAATCTACAAAGTATGCACATTCTACGTCATAACGACTTTCTATAGTTTGCGCATTCGTCCGGAAATAATAAAAGCTTACTTCCACCGTTTTTTAAAATCATAGCTTCTAGAAGGTTTACATGATTTCGTAAAAAACCCGAGTTTTTAGAAAATGTATTTTATTTCATAAATGGAATCTACAAACTATGCACATTCTACGTCACAACGATTTTCTATAGTTTGCTCATGCGTCCGGAAATAAGAAAAGCTTACTTCCCCCGTTTTTTAAAATCACCGCTTCTAGAAGGTTTACATGATTTCTTAAAAAACCGGAGTTTTTAGAAAATGTGTTTTATTTCATAAATGGAATAAACAAAGTATGCACATTCTACGTCATAACGACTTTCTATAGTTTGCGCATGCGTTTGGAAATAAGAAAAGCTTACTTCCCCCATTTTTTAAAAGCACAGCTTCTAGAAGGTTTACATGATTTCTTAAAAAACACGAGTTTTTAGAAAATGTGTTTTATTTCATAAATGGAATCTACAAAGTATGCACATTCTACATCATAACGACTTTCTAAAGTTTGCGCATGCGTCCGGAAATAAGAAAAGCTTACTTCCACCGTTTTTTGAAATCACAGCTTCTAGAAGGTTTACATGATTTCGTAAAAAACACGAGTTTTTAGAAAATGTGTTTTATTTCATAAATGGAATCTATGAAGTATGCACATTGTACGTCATGATGAATTTCTATAGTTTGCCCATGCGTCCGGAAATAAGAAAAGCTTACTTCCTCCGTTTTATAAAATCACAGCTTGTAGAAGGTTTACCTGATTTCTTAAAAAACACGAGTTTTTAAAAAATGTTTTTTATTTCATAAATGGAATCAACAACGTATGCACATTCTACGTCATAACGACTTTCTATAGTTTGCACATGCGTTTCGAAATAAGAAAAGCCTACTTCCCCCGTTTTTTAAAATCACAGCTTCTAGAAGGTTTACATGATTTCTTAAAAAACACAACTTTTTAGAAAATGTGTTTTATTTCATAAATGGAATCAACAAAGTATGCACATTCTACGTCATAACGACTTTCTATAGTTTGTGCATGCATCCGGAAATAACAAAAGCTTACTTCCACCGTTTTTTTAAATCACAGCTTCTAGAAGGTTTACATGATTTCTTAAAAAACTCGAGTTTTTAGAAAATGTGTTTTATTTCATAAATGGAATCAACAATGTATGCACATTCTACGTCATAACGTCTTTCTAGAGTTTGCGCATTCGTCCGGAAATAAGAAAAGCTTACTTCCACCATTTTTTAAAATCACAGCTTCTAGAAGGTATACATGATTTTGTAAAAAACAAGAGTTTTTAGAAAATGTGTTTTATTTCATAAATGTAATCTACAAAGTATGCACATTCTACATCATAACAACTTTCTATAGTTTGCGCATGCATTTGGATATAAGAAAAGCTTACTTTCCCCGTTTTTTAAAATCACAGCTTCTAGAAGGTTTACATGATTTCTTAAAAAACACGAGTTTTTAGAAAATGTGTTTTATTTCATCAATGGATTCAACAAAGTATGCACATTCTACGTCATAACGACTTTCTATAGTTTGCGCATGCATCCGGAAATAAGAAAATCTTACTTCCACCGTTTTTTAAAATCACAGCTTCTAGAAGGTTTACATGATTTCCTAAAAAACACGAGTTTTTAGAAAATGTGTTTTATTTCATAAATGGAATCAACAAAGTATGCACATTCTATGTCATAACGACTTTCTATAGTTTGCGCAAGCGTTTGGAAATAAGAAAAGCTTACTTCCCCCGTTTTTTAAAATCACAGGTTCTAGAAGGTTTACATGATTTCTTAAAAAACACGAGTTTTTAGAAAATGTGTTTTAGTTCATCAATGGAATCTACAAAGTATGCACATTCTATGTCATAACGACTTTCTATAGTTTGCGCATGCGTCCAGAAATAAGAAAAGCTTACTTCCCCCGTTTTTTAAAATCACAACTTCTAGAAGGTTTACATGATTTCTTAAAAAACATGAGTTTTTAGAAAATGTGTTTTATTTCATAAATGGAATCAACAAAGTATGCACATTCTACGTCATAACGACTTTCTATAGTTTGCGCATTCGTCCGGAAATAAGAAAAGCTTACTTCCCCCGTTTTTTAAAATCACAGCTTCTAGAAGGTTTACATGATTTCTTAAAAAACATGAGTTTTTAGAAAATGTGTTTTAGTTCATCGATGGAATCTACAAAGTATGCACATTCTATTTCATAACGACTTTCTATAGTTTGCGCATTCGTCCGGAAATAAGAAAAGCTTAATTCCACCGTTTTTTAAAATCACAGCTTCTAGAAGGTATACATGATTTTGTAAAAAACAAGAGTTTTTAGAAAATGTGTTTTATTTCATAAATGGAATCTACAAAGTATGCACATTCTACGTCATAACGACTTTCTATAGTTTGCGCATGCGTTTGGAAATAAGAAAATCTTACTTCCCCCGTTTTTTAAAATCACAGCTACTAGAAGGTTTACATGATTTCTTAAAAAACACGAGTTTTTAGAAAATGTGTTTTATTTCATAAATGGAATCGACAAAGTATGCACATTCTATGTCATAACGACTTTCTATAGTTTGCGCATGCATCCGGAAATAAGAAAAGCTTACTTCCACCGTTTTTTAAAATCACAGCTTCTAGAAGGTTTACATGATTTCTTAAAAAACATGAGTTTTTAGAAAATGTGTTTTATTTCATAAATGGAATCAACAAAGTATGCACATTCTACGTCATAACGACTTTCTATAGTTTGCGCATTCGTCCGGAAATAAGAACAGCTTACTTCCACCGTTTTTTAAAATCACAGCTTCTAGAAGGTTTACATCATTTCGTAAAAAACACGAGTTTTTAGAAAATGTGTTTTATTTCACAAATTGAATCTACAAAGTATGCACATTCTACGTCGTAACGACTTTCTATAGTTTGCACATGCGTCGGGAAATAAGAAAATCTTACTTCCACCGTTTTTTGAAATCTCAGCTTCTAGAAGGTTTACATGATTTCGTAAAAAACACGAGTTTTTTGAAAATGTGTTTTATTTCATAAATGGAATCTACAAAGTATGCACATTCTACGTCATAACGAATTTCTATAGTTTGCGCATGCGTCCAGAAATAAGAAAAGCTTACTTCCTCCGTTTTTTAAAATCACAGCTTGTAGAAGAAAACCTTATCACTCTACGAAAGCTGATAACCTGTATGCCAAGTTTGCACAATGAAGCTTGATCATCCTTACTTGGTTTACATGATTTCTTAAAAAACACGAGTTTTTAGAAAATGTGTTTTATTTCATAAATGGAATCAACAACGTATGCACATTCTACGTCATAACGAATTTCTATAGTTTGCGCATGCATTTGGAAATAAGAAAAGCTTACTTCCCCCGTTTTTTAAAATCACAGCTTCTAGAAGGTTTACATGGTTTCGTACAAAACACGAGTTTTTAGAAAATGTGTTTTATTTCATAAATGGAATCTAAAAAGCATGCACATTCTACGTCATAACGACTTTCTATAGTTTTCGCATGCGTCCGGGAATAAGAAAAGCTTACTTGCCCCGTTTTTTAAAATCACAGCTTCTAGAAGGTTTACATGATTTCTTAAAAAACACGAGTTTTTAGAAAATGTGTTTTATTTCATAAATGGAATCAAAAAAGTATGCACATTCTACGTCATAACGACTTTCTATAGTTTGCGCATGCATCCGGAAATAAGAAAAGCTTACTTCCGCCGTTTTTTAAAATCACAGCTTCTAGAAGGTTTACATTATTTCGTAAAAAACACGAGTTCTTAGAAAATGTGTTTTATTTCATAAATTGAATCTACAAAGTATGCACATTCTACGTCATAACGAATTTTGATAGTTTGTGCATGCGTCCGGAAATAAGAAAAGCTTACTTCCACCGTTTTTTAAAATCATAGCTTCTAGAAGGTTTACATGATTTCCTAAAAAAAACGAGTTTTTAGAAAATGTGTTTTATTTCATAAATGGAATCTACAAAGTATGCACATTCTACGTCATAACGACTTTCTATAGTTTGCGCATGCGTTTGGAAATAAGAAAAGCTTACTTCCCCCGTTTTTTTAAAATCATAGCTTCTATAAGGTTTACATGATTTCTTAAAAAACACGAGTTTTTAGTAAATGTGTTTTATTTGATAAATGGAATCGACAAAGTATGCACATTCTACGTCATAACGACTTTCTATAGTTTGCACATGCGTCCGAAAATAAGAAAAGCTTACTTCCCCCGTTTTTTAAAATCACAGCTTCTAGAAGGTTTACATGATTTCGTAAAAAACACGACTTTTTATAAAATGTGTTTTATTTAATAAATGGAATCTACAAAGTATGCACATTCTATGTCATAACGACTTTCTATAGTTTGCGCATGCGTCCGGAAATAAGAAAAGCTTACTTCCACCGTTTTTTAAAATCACAGCTTCTAGAAGGTTTACATGACTTCGTAAAAAACACGAGTTTTTAGAAAATGTGTTTTATTTCATAAATGGAATCTACAAAGTATGCACATTCTACGTCATAACGACTTTGTATAGTTTGCGCATGCGTCCGGAAATAAGAAAAGATTACTTCCCCCATTTTTTAAAATCTCAGCTTCTAGAAGGTTTACATTATTTCTTAAAAAACACGAGTTTTTAGAAAATGTGTTTTATTTCATAAATGGAATCAACAAAGTATGCACATTCTACGCCATAAGGACTTTCTATAGTTTTCGCATGCGTCCGAAAATAAGAAAAGCTTACTTCCACCGTTTTTTAAAATCACAGCTTCTAGAAAGTTTACATGATTTCGTAAAAAACACCAGTTTTTAGAAAATGTGTTTTATTTCATAAATGGAATTTACAAAGTATACACATTCTACGTCATAACGACTTTCGATAGTTTGTGTATGCGTCCGGAAATAAGAAAAGCTTACTTCGCCCGTTTTTTAAAGTCACAGCTTCTAGAAGGTTTACATGATTTCTTAAAAAACATGAGTTTTTAGAAAATGTGTTTTAGTTCATAAATGGAATCAACAAAGTATGCACATTCTACGTCATAACGACTTTCTATAGTTTGCGCATGCGTCCGGAAATAAGAAAAGCTTACTTCCACCGTTTTTTAAAATCACAGCTTCTAGAAGGTTTACATGATTTCATAAAAAACATGAGTTTTTAGAAAATGTGTTTTATTTCATAAATGGAATCAACAAAGTATGCACATTCTATGTCATAACGACTTTCTATAGTTTGCGCAAGCGTTTGGAAATAAGAAAAGCTTACTTCCCCCGTTTTTTAAAATCACAGGTTCTAGAAGGTTTACATGATTTCTTAAAAAACACGAGTGTTTAGAAAATGTATTTTAGTTCATCAATGGAATCTACAAAGTATGCACATTCTACGTCGTAACGACTTTCTATAGTTTGCGCATGCGTCCGGAAATAAGAAAATCTTACTTCCACCGTTTTTTGAAATCACAGCTTCTAGAAGGTTTACATGATTTCGTAAAAAAACACGAGTTTTTTGAAAATGTGTTTTATTTCATAAATGGAATCTACAAAGTATGCACATTCTACGTCATAACGACTTTCTACAGTTTGCTCATGCGTTTGGAAATAAGAAAAGCTTACTTCCCCCCGTTTTTTAAAATCACAGCTTCTAGAAGGTTTACATCATTTCGTAAAAAACACGAGTTTTTAGAAAATGTGTTTTATTTCACAAATGGAATCTACAAAGTATGCACATTCTACGTTGTAACTACTTTCTATAGTTTGCGCATGCGTCCGGAAATAAGAAAATCTTACTTCCACCGTTTTTTTGAAATCACAGCTTCTAGAAGGTTTACATGATTTCGTAAAAAACACGAGTTTTTTGAAAATGTGTTTTATTTCATAAATGGAATCTACAAAGTATGCACATTCTACGTCATAACGAATTTCTATAGTTTGCGCATGCGTCCAGAAATAAGAAAAGCTTACTTCCTCCATTTTTTAAAATCACAGCTTGTAGAAGGTTTACATGATTTCTTAAAAAACACGAATTTTTAGAAAATGTGTTTTATTTCATAAATGGAATCAACAACGTATGCACATTCTACGTCATAACGAATTTCTATAGTTTGCGCATGCATTTGGAAATAAGAAAAGCTTACTTCCCCCGTTTTTTAAAATCACAACTTCTAAAAGGTTTACATGATTTCTTAAAAAACACGAGTTTTTAGAAAATGTGTTTTCTTTCATAAATGGAATTGACAAAGTATGCACATTCTACGTCATAACGACTTTCTATAGTTTGCGCATGCGTCCGGAAATAAGAAAATCTTACTTCCACCGTTTTTTTAAATCACAGCTTCTAGAAGGTTTACATGACTTCGTAAAAAACACGAGTTTTTAGAAAATGTGTTTTATTTCATAAATGGAATCTACAAAGTATTCACATTCTACATCATAACGACTTTCTATAGTTTGCGCATGCGTCCGAAAATAAGAAAAGCTTACTTCCACCGTTTTTTAAAATCACAGCTTCTAGAAGGTTTACATGATTTCGTAGAAAAAACGAGTTTTTAGAAGATGTGTTTTATTTCATAAATGGAATCTACAAAGTATGCACATTCTACGTCATAAAGACTTTCTATAGTTTTCGCATTCGTCCGGAAATAAGAAAAGCTTAATTCCACTGTTTTTTAAAATCATAGCTTCTAGAAGGTTTACATGATTTCGTAAAAAAAACGAGTTTTTAGAAAATGTGTTTTATTTCATAAATGGAATCTACAAAGTATGCACATTCTACGTCATAACGACTTTCTATAGTTTGTGCATGCGTCCGGAAATAAGAAAAGCTTACTTCCCCCGTTTTTTAAAATTACAGCTTCTAGAAGGTTTACATGATTTCTTAAAAAACACTTGTTTTTAAAAAATGTGTTTTATTTCATAAATGGAATAAACAAAGTATGCACATTCTACGTCATAACGAATTTCTATAGTTTGCGCATGCGTTTGGAAATAAGAAAAGCTTACTTCCCCCGTTTTTTAAAATCATAGCTTCTATAAGGTTTACATGATTTCTTAAAAAACACGATCTTTTAGTAAATGTGTTTTATTTGATAAATGGAATCGACAAAGTATGCACATTCTACGTCATAACGACTTTCTATAGTTTGCACATGCGTCCGAAAATAAGAAAAGCTTACTTCCCCCGTTTTTTAAAATCACAGCTTCTAGAAGGTTTACATGATTTCGTAAAAAACACGACTTTTTATAAAATGTGTTTTATTTCATAAATGGAATCTTAAAGTATGCACATTCTATGTCATAACGACTTTCTATAGTTTGCGCATGCGTCCGGAAATAAGAAAAGCTTACTTCCACCGTTTTTTAAAATCACAGCTTCTAGAAGGTTTACATGACTTCGTAAAAAACACGAGTTTTTAGAAAATGTGTTTTATTTCACAAATGGAATCTACAAAGTATGCACATTCTACGTCGTAACGACTTTCTATAGTTTGCGCATGCGTCCAGAAATAAGAAAATCTTACTTCCACCGTTTTTTGAAATCACAGCTTCTAGAAGGTTTACATGATTTCGTAAAAAACATGAGTTTTTTGAAAATGTGTTTTATTTCATAAATGGAATCTACAAAGTATGCACATTCTACGTCATAACGACTTTCTATAGTTTGCGCATGCGTCCAGAAATAAGAAAAGCTTACTTCCTCCGTTTTTTAAAATCACAGCTTGTAGAAGGTTTACATGATTTCTTAAAAAACACGAGTTTTTAGAAAATGTGTTTTATTTCATAAATGGAATCAACAACGTATGCACATTCTACGTCATAACGAATTTCTATAGTTTGCGCATGCATTTGGAAATATGAAAAGCTTACTTCCCCCGTTTTTTAAAATCACAGCTTCTAAAAGGTTTACATGATTTCTTAAAAAACACGAGTTTTTAGAAAATGTGTTTTCTCTCATAAATGGAATCGACAAAGTATGCACATTGTACGTCATAACGACTTTCTATAGTTTGCGCATGCGTCCGGAAATAAGAAAAGCTTACTTCCACCGTTTTTTTAAATCACAGCTTCTAGAAGGTTTACATGATTTTGTAAAAAACATGACTTTTTAGAAAATGTGTTTTATTTCATAAATGGAATCTACAAAGTATGCACATTCTACATCATAACCACTTTCTATAGTTTGCGCATGCGTCCAAAAATAAGAAAAGCTTACTTCCACCGTTTTTTAAAATCACAGCTTCTAGAAGGTTTACATGATTTCGTAGAAAACACGAGTTTTTAGAAGATGTGTTTTATTTCATAAATGGAATCTACAAAGTATGCACATTCTACGTCATAATGACTTTCTATAGTTTGCGCATTCGTCCGGAAATAAGAAAAGCTTAATTCCATCGTTTTTTAAAATCATAGCTTCTAGAAGGTTTACATGATTTCGTAAAAAAAACGAGTTTTTAGAAAATGTGTTTTATTTCATAAATGGAATCTACAAAGTATGCACATTCTACGTCATAACGACTTTCTATAGTTTGTGCATGCGTCCGGAAATAAGAAAAGCTTACTTCCCCCGTTTTTTAAAATTACAGCTTGTAGAAGGTTTACATGATTTCTTAAAAAACACTTGTTTTTAAAAAATGTGTTTTATTTCATAAATGGAATAAACAAAGTATGCACATTCTACGTCATAACGACTTTCTATAGTTTGCGCATGCGTTTGGAAATAAGAAAAGCTTACTTCCCCCGTTTTTTAAAATCATAGCTTCTATAAGGTTTACATGATTTCTTAAAAAACACGAGTTTTTAGTAAATGTGTTTTATTTGATAAATGGAATCGACAAAGTATGCACATTCTACGTCATAACGACTTTCTATAGTTTTCACATGCGTCCGAAAATAAGAAAAGCTTACTTCCCCCATTTTTTAAAATCACAGCTTCTAGAAGGTTTACATGATTTCGTAAAAAACACGACTTTTTATAAAATGTGTTTTATTTCATAAATGGAATCTACAAAGTATGCACATTCTATGTCATAACGACTTTCTATAGTTTGCGCATGCGTCCGTAAATAAGAAAAACTTACTTCCATCGTTTTTTAAAATTACAGCTTCTAGAAGGTTTACATGACTTCGTAAAAAACACGAGTTTTTAGAAAATGTGTTTTATTTCATAAATGGAATCTACAAAGTATGCACATTCTACGTCATAACGACTTTGTATAGTTTGCACATGCGTCCGGAAATAAGAAAAGATTACTTCCTCCGTTTTTTAAAATCACAGCTTGTAGAAGGTTTACATGATTTCTTAAAAAACACGAGTTTTTAGAAAATGTGTTTTATTTCATAAATGGAATCAACAACGTATGCACATTCTACGTCATAACGAATTGCTATAGTTTGCGCATGCATTTGGAAATAAGAAAAGCTTACTTCCCCCGTTTTTTAAAATCACAGCTTCTAGAAGGTTTACATGATTTCTTAAAAAACACGAGTTTTAAGAAAATGTGTTTTATTTCATAAATTTAATCAACAAAGTATGCACATTCTACGTCATAACGACTTTCTATACTTTGCGCATGCGTTTGGAAATAAGAAAAGCTTACTTTCCCCAGTTTTTAAAATCACAGCTTCTAGACGGTTTACATGATTTCTTAAAAAACACGAGTTTTTTGAAAATGTGTTTTATTTCATAAATGGAATCAACAAAGTATGCACATTCTATGTCATAACGACTTTCTATAGTTTGTGCATGCATCCGGAAATGACAAAAGCTTACTTCCACCGTTTTTTAAAATCACAGCTTCTAGAAGGTTTACATGATTTCTTAAAAAACACGAGTTTTTAGAAAATGTGTTTTATTTCATAAATGGAATCTACAAAGTATGCACATTCTACATCATAACGACGTTCTATAGTTTGCGCATTCGTCCGGAAATAAGAAAAGCTTACTTCCACCGTTTTTTAAAATCACAGCTTCTAGAAGGTTTACATGATTTCTTAAAAAACACGAGTTTTTAGAAAATGTGTTTTATTTCATAAATGGAATCTAAAAAGTATGCACATTCTACGTCATAATGACTTTCTATAGTTTGCGCATGCTTCCGGAAATAAGAAAAGATTACTTCCCCCCTTTTTTAAAATCACAGCTTCCAGAAGGTTTACATGATTTCTTAAAAAACATGAGTTTTTAGAAAATGTCTTTTATTTCATAAATGGAATCTAAAAAGTATGCACATTCTACGTCATAATGACTTTCTATAGTTTGCGCATGCGTCCGGAAATAAGAAAAGCTTACTTCCCCCGTTTTTTAAAATCACAACTTCTAGAAGGTTTACATGATTTCTTAAAAAACACGAGTTTTTAGAAAATGTGTTTTATTTCATCAATGGAATCTACAAAGTATGCACATTCTACGTCATAACGACTTTCTATAGTTTGCGCATGCGTTTGGAAATAAGAAAAGCTTACTTCCTCCGTTTTTTAAAATCACAGCTTCTAGAAGGTTTACATGATTTCTTAAAAAGCACGAATTTTTAGAAAATGTGTTTTATTTCATAAATGGAATCAACAAAGTATGCACATTCTACCTCATAACGACTTTCTATAGTTTGCGCATGCGTCCGGAAATAAGAAAATATTACTTCCCCCCATTTTTTAAAATCACAGCTTCTAGAAGGTTTACATTATTTCTTAAAAAACACGAGTTTTTAGAAAATGTGTTTTATTTCATAAATGGAATCAACAAAGTATGCACATTCTACATCATAACGACTTTCTATAGTTTGCGCATGCGATTGGAAATAAGAAAAGCTTACTTCCCCCGTTTTTTAAAATCACAGCTTCTAGAACGTTTACATGATTTCTTAAAAAACACGAGTTTTTAGAAAATGTGTTTTATTTCATAAATGGAATCTACAAAGTATGCACATTCTACATCATAACGACGTTCTATAGTTTGCGCATTCGTCCGGAAATAAGAAAAGCTTACTTCCACCGTTTTTTAAAATCACAGCTTCTAGAAGGTTTACATGATTTCTTAAAAAACACGAGTTTTTAGAAAATGTGTTTTATTTCATAAATGGAATCTAAAAAGTATGCACATTCTACGTCATAATGACTTTCTATAGTTTGCGCATGCTTCCGGAAATAAGAAAAGATTACTTCCCCCCTTTTTTAAAATCACAGCTTCCAGAAGGTTTACATGATTTCTTAAAAAACACGAGTTTTTAGAAAATGTCTTTTATTTCATAAATGGAATCTAAAAAGTATGCACATTCTACGTCATAATGACTTTCTATAGTTTGCGCATGCGTCCGGAAATAAGAAAAGCTTACTTCCCCCGTTTTTTAAAATCACAACTTCTAGAAGGTTTACATGATTTCTTAAAAAACACGAGTTTTTAGAAAATGTGTTTTATTTCATCAATGGAATCTACAAAGTATGCACATTCTACGTCATAACGACTTTCTATAGTTTGCGCATGCGTTTGGAAATAAGAAAAGCTTACTTCCTCCGTTTTTTAAAATCACAGCTTCTAGAAGGTTTACATGATTTCTTAAAAAGCACGAATTTTTAGAAAATGTGTTTTATTTCATAAATGGAATCAACAAAGTATGCACATTCTACCTCATAACGACTTTCTATAGTTTGCGCATGCGTCCGTAAATAAGAAAATATTACTTCCCCCATTTTTTAAAATCACAGCTTCTAGAAGGTTTACATTATTTCTTAAAAAACACGAGTTTTTAGAAAATGTGTTTTATTTCATCAATGGAATCTACAAAGTATGCACATTCTACGTCATAAACGACTTTCTATAGTTTGCGCATGCGTTTGGAAATAAGAAAAGCTTACTTCCACCGTTTTTTAAAATCACAACTTCTAGAAGGTTTAAATGACTTCGTAAAAAACACGAGTTTTTAGAAAATGTGTTTTATTTCATAAATGGAATCTACAAAGTATGCACATTCTACGTCATAACGACTTTGTATAGTTTGCGCATGCGTCCGGAAATAAGAAAATATTACTTCCCCCATTTTTTAAAATCACAGCTTCTAGAAGGTTTACATTATTTCTTAAAAAACACGAGTTTTTAGAAAATGTGTTTTATTTCATAAATGGAATCAACAAAGTATGCACATTCTACATCATAACGACTTTCTATAGTTTGCGCATGCGATTGGAAATAAGAAAAGCTTACTTCCCCCGTTTTTTAAAATCACAGCTTCTAGAACGTTTACATCGTTTCTTAAAAAACACGAGTTTTTAGAAAATGTTTTTTATTTCATAAATGGAATCAACAATGTATGCACATTCTACATCATAACAACTTTCTATAGTTTGCACATGCGTCCGGAAATAAGAAAAGCTTACTTCCCCCGTTTTTTAAAATCACAGCTTCTAGAAGGTTTACATGATTTCTAAGAAAACATGAGTTTTTAGAAAATGTGTTTTATTTCATAAATGGAATCAACAAAGTATGCACATTCTACGTCATAACGACATTCTATAGTTTGCGCATTCGTCCGGAAATAAGAAAAGCTTACTTCCACAGTTTTTTAAAATCACAGCTTCTAGAAGGTTTACATGATTTTTTAAAAAACACGAGTTTTTAGAAAATGTGTTTTATTTTATAAATGGAATCAACAAAGTATGCACATTCTACCTCATAACGACTTTCTATAGTTTGCGCATTCGTCCAGAAATAAGAAAAGCTTACTTCCACCGTTTTTTCAAATCACAGCTTTTAGAAGGTTTACATGCTTTCTTAAAAAACACGAGTTTTTAGAAAATGTGTTTTATTTCATAAATGGAATCAACAAAGTATGCACATTCTAAGTCATAACGACTTTCTATAGTTTGCGCATTCGTCCGGAAATAAGAAAAGCTTACTTCCACCGTTTTTTAAAATCACAGCTTCTAGAAGGTTTACATGATTTCGTAAAAAACAAGAGTTTTTAGAAAATGTGTTTTATTTAATAAATGGAATCTACAAAGTATGCACATTCTACGTCATAACGACTTTCTATAGTTTGCGCATGCATTTGGAAATAAGAAAAGCTTACTTCCCCCGTTTTTTAAAATCACAGCTTCTAGAAGGTTTACATGATTTCTTAAAAAACACGAGTTTTTAGAAAATGTGTTTTATTTCATAAATGGAATCTACAAAGTATGCACATTCTACGTCATAACGACTTTCTATAGTTTCGCATGCGTTTGGAAATAAGAAAAGCTTACTTCCCCCCGTTTTTTAAAATCACAGCTTCTAGAAGGGTTACATGATTTCCTAAAAAACAAGAGTTTTTAGAAAATGTGTTTTATTTCATAAATGGAATCGACAAAGTATGCACATTCTACGTCATAACGACTTTCTATAGTTTGCGCATGCGTTTGGAAATAAGAAAAGCTTACTTCCCCCGTTTTTTAAAATCACAGCTTCTAGAAGGTTTACATGATTTCTTAAAAAACACGAGTTTTTAGAAAATGTGTTTTATTTCATAAATGGAATCAACAAAGTATGCACATTCTACGTCATAACCACTTTCTATAGTTTGCGCATTCGTTCGGAAATAAGAAAAGCTTACTTCCACCGTTTTTTAAAATCACAGCTTCTAGAAGGTTTACATGATTTCGTAAAAAACACGAGTTTTTAGAAAATGTGTTTTATTTCACAAATGGAATCTACAAAGTATGCACATTCTACATCATAACGACTTTCTATAGTTTGCGCATGCATCCGGAAATAAGAAAACCTTACTTCCACCGTTTTTTGAAATCATAGCTTCTAGAAGGTTTACATGATTTCGTAAAAAACACGAGTTTTTTGAAAATGTGTTTTATTTCATAAATGGAATCTACAAAGTATGCACATTCTACGTCATAACGACTTTCTATAGTTTGCGCATGCGTCCGGAAATAAGAAAAGCTTACTTCCACCGTTTTTTTAAAATCACAGCTTCTAGAAGGTTTACATGATTTCGTAAAAAACATGAGTATTTAGAAAATGTTTTTTATTTCATAAATGGAATCTACAAAGTATGCACATTCTACGTCACAACGACTTTCTATAGTTTGCGCATGCGTCCGAAAATAAGAAAAGCTTACTTCCACCATTTTTTAAAATCACAGCTTCTAGAAGGTTTACATGATTTCTTAAAAAACACGAGTTTTTAGAAAATGTGCTTTATTTCATAAATGGAATCAACAAAGTATGCACATTCTACGTCATAACGACTTTAGATAGTTTGCGCATTCGTTCGGAAATAAGAAAAGCTTACTTCCCCCGTTTTTTAAAATCACAGCTTCTAGAAGGTTTACATGATTTCTTAAAAAACACGAGTTTTTAGAAAATGTGTTTTATTTCATAAATGGAATCTACAAACTATGCACATTCTACGTCATAATGACTTTCTATAGTTTGCGCATGCGTCCGGAAATAAGAAAAGATTACTTCCACGGTTTTTTAAAATCACAGCTTCTAGAAGGTTTACGTGATTTCTTAAAAAGCACGAATTTTTAGAAAATGTGTTTTATTTCATAAATGGAATCAACAAAGTATGCACATTCTGCCTCATAATGACTTTCTATAGTTTTCGCATTCGTCCGGAAATAAGAAAAGCTTACTTCCACCGTTTTTTAAAATCACAACTTCTAGAAGGTTTATATGATTTCGTAAAACACACGAGTTTTTAGAAAATGTGTTTTATTTTATAAATGGAATCTACAAAGAATGCACATTCTACTTCATAACGACTTTCTATAGTTTGTGCATGCGTCCGGAAATAAGAAAATCTTACTTCCCCCGTTTTTTAAAATCACAGCATCTAGAAGGTTTACATGATTTCTTAAAAAACACGAGTTTTAAGAAAATGTGTTTTATTTCATAAATTGAATCAACAAAGTATGCACATTCTACGTCATAACGACTTGCTATACTTTGCGCATGCGTTTGGAAATAAGAAAAGCTTACTGTCCCCGTTTTTTAAAATCACAGCTTCTAGAAGGTTTACATGATTTCTTAAAAAACACGAGCTTTTAGAAAATGTGTTTTATTTCATAAATGGAATCAACAAAGTATGCACATTCTATGTCATAACGACATTCTATAGTTTGTGCATGCATCCGGAAATAACAAAAGCTTACTTCCACCGTTTTTTAAAATCACAGCTTCTAGAAGGTTTACATGATTTCTTAAAAAACACGAGTTTTTAGAAGATGTGTTTTATTTCATAAATGGAATCAACAAAGTATGCACATTCTACGTCATAAGGACGTTCTATAGTTTGCACATTCGTCCGGAAATAAGAAAAGCTTACTTCACCGTTTTTTAAAATCACAGCTTCTAGAAGGTTTACATGATTTCGTAAAAAACACGAGTTTTTAGAAAATGTGTTTTATTTCATAAATGGAATCTACAAAGTATGCACATTCTACGTCATAACGACTTTCTATAGTTTGTGCATGCTTCCGGAAATAAGAAAAGATTACTTCCCCCATTTTTTAAAATCATAGCTTCCAGAAGGTTTACATGATTTCTTAAAAAACACGAGTTTTTAGAAAATGTGTTTTATTTCATAAATGGAATCTAAAAAGTATGCACATTCTACGTCATAATGACTTTCTATAGCTTGCGCATGTGTCCAGAAATCAGAAAAGCTTACTTCCCCCGTTTTTTAAAATCACAGCTTCTAGAAGGTTTACATGATTTCTTAAAAAACACGAGTTTTTAGAAAATGTGTTTTATTTCATAAATGGAATCTACAAAGTATGCACATTCTACGTCATAACGACTTTCTATAGTTTGCGCATGCGTTTGGAAATAAGAAAAGCTTACCTCCCCCGTTTTTTAAAATCACAGCTTCTAGAAGGTTTACATGATTTCTTAAAAAGCATGAATTTTTAGAAAATGTGTTTTGTCTTATAAATGGAATCAACAAAGTATGCACATTCTACCTCATAACGACTTTCTATAGTTTGCGCATTCGTCCGGAAATAAGAAAAGCTTACTTCCACCGTTTTTTAAAATCACAACTTCTAGAAGGTTTACATGATTTCGTAAAAAACACAAGTTTTTAGAAAATGTGTTTTATTTCATCAATGGAATCTACAAAGAATGCACATTCTACGTCATAACGACTTTCTATAGTTTGCGCATGCGTCCGGAAATAAGAAAAGCTTACTTCCCCCGTTTTTTAAAATCACAGCTTCTAGAAGGTTTACATGATTTCTTAAAAAACATGAGTTTTAAGAAAATGTGTTTTATTTCATAAATTTAATCAACAAAGTATGCACATTCTACGTCATAACGACTTTCTATACTTTGCGCATGCGTTTGGAAATAAGAAAAGCTTACTTTCCCCGTTTTTTAAAATCACAGCTTCTAGAAGGTTTACATGATTTCTTAAAAAACACGAGTTTTTTGAAAATATGTTTTATTTCATAAATGGAATCAACAAAGTATGCACATTCTATGTCATAACGACTTTCTATAGTTTGTGCATGCATCCGGAAATAACAAAAGCTTACTTCCCCCGTTTTTTAAAATCACAGCTTCTAGAAGGTTTACATGATTTCTTAAAAAACACGAGTTTTTAGAAAATGTGTTTTATTTCATAAATGGAATCAACAAAGTATGCACATTCTACGTCATATCGACTTTCTATAGTTTGCGCATGCGTTTGGAAATAAGAAAAGCTTACTTCCCCCGTTTTTTAAAATCACAGCTTCTAGAAGGTTTACATGATTTCTTAAAAAACACGAGTTTTTAGAAAATGTGTTTTATTTCATAAATGGAATCAACAAAGTATGCACATTCTACGTCATAACGACTTTCTCTGGTTTGCGCATGCGTTTGGAAATAAGAAAAGCTTACTTCCCCCATTTTTTAAAATCACAGCTTCGAGAAGGTTTACATGGTTTCTTAAAAAACATGAGTTTTTAGAAAATGTGTTTTATTTCATAAATGGAATCAACAATGTATGCACATTCTACGTCAAAACGACTTTCTATAGTTTGCGCATGCGTCCGGAAATAAGAAAAGCATACTTCTACCGTTTTTTAAAATCACAGCTTCTAGAAGGTTTACATGATTTCTTAAAAAACACGAGTTTTTAGAAAATGTGTTTTATTTCATAAATGGAATCAACAAAGTATGCACATTCTACGTCATAACGACTTTCTATAGTTTGTGCATGCGTTTGGAAATAAGAAAAGCTTACTTCCCCCGTTTTTTAAAATCACAGCTTCTAGAAGGTTTACATGATTTCTTAAAAAACACGAGTATTTAGAAAATGTGTTTTATTTCATAAATGGAATCAACAAAGTATGCACATTCTACGTCACTACCACTTTCTATAGTTTGTGCATGCGTTTGGAAATAAGAATAGCTTACTTCCCCCGTTTTTTAAAATCACAGCTTCTAGAAGTTTTACACGATTTCTTAAAAAACACGATTTTTTAGAAAATATGTTTATTTCATAAATGGAATCAACAAAGTATGCACATTCTACGTCATAACGACTTTCTATAGTTTGCGCATGCGTTTGGAAATAAGAAAAGCTTACTTCCCCCATTTTTTAAAATCACAGCTTCTACAAGGTTTAAATAGTTTCTTAAAAAACACGAGTTTTTAGAAAATGTGTTTTATTTCATAAATGGAATCGACAAAGTATGCACATTCTATGTCATAACGACTTTCTATTGTTTGTGCATGCGTCCGGAAATAAGAAAAGCTTACTTCCCCCATTTTTTGAAATCACAGCTTCTAGAAGGTTTACATGATTTCTTAAAAAACACGACTTTTTAGAAAATGTGTTTTATTTCATAAATGGAATCTACAAAGTATGCACATTCTACGTCATAACGACTTTCTATAGTTTGCGCATGCGTCCAGAAATAAGAAAAGCTTACTTCCAACGTTTTTTAAAATCACAGCTTCTAGAAGGTTTACATGATTTCGTAAAAAACACGAGTTTTTAGAAAATGTGTTTTAATTCATAAATGGCATCTACAATGTATGCACATTCTACGTCATAACGACTTTCTATAGTTTGCGCATGAGTCCGGAAGTAAGAAAAGCTTACTTCCACCGTTTTTTAAAATCACAGCTTCTAGAAGGTTTACATGATTTCGTAAAAAACACGAGTTTTTAGAAAATGTGTTTTATTTCATCAATGGAATCTACAAAGTATGCACATTCTACGTCATAACGACTTTCTATAGCTTGCGCATGAGTCCGGAAGTAAGAAAAGCTTACTTCCACCGTTTTTTAAAATCACAGCTTCTAGAAGGTTTACATGATTTCGTAAAAAACACGAGTTTTTAGAAAATGTGTTTTTTTTCATCAATGGAATCTACAAAGTATGCACATTCTACGTCATAACGACTTTCTATAGTTTGCGCATGCGTTTGGAAATAAGAAAAGCTTACTTCCCCCGTTTTTTAAAATCAGAGCTTCTAGAAGGTTTACATGATTTCTTAAAAAACACGAGTTTTTAGAAAATGTGTTTTAATTCATAAATGGAATCAACAAAGTATGCACATTCTACGTCATAACGACTTTCTATAGTTTGCGCATGCGTTTGGAAATAAGAAAAGCTTACTTCCCCCGTTTTTTAAAATCACAGCTTCTAGAAGGTTTACATGATTTCTTAAAAAACACGAGTTTTTAGAAAATGTGTTTTATTTCATAAATGGAATCAACAAAGTATGCACATTCTACGTCATAACGACTTTCTCTGGTTTGTGCATGCGTTTGGAAATAAGAAAAGCTTACTTCCCCCATTTTTTAAAATCACGGCTTCGAGAAGGTTTACATGGTTTCTTAAAAAACACGAGTTTTTAGAAAATGTGTTTTATTTCATAAATGGAATCAACAATGTATGCACATTCTACGTCATAACGACTTTCTATAGTTTGCGCATGCGTCCGGAAATAAGAAAAGTATACTTCCACCATTTTTTAAAATCACAGCTTCTAGAAGGTTTACATGATTTCTTAAAAAACACGAGTTTTTAGAAAATGTGTTTTATTTCATAAATGGAATCAACAAAGTATGCACATTCTACGTCATAACGACTTTCTATAGTTTGTGCATGCGTTTGGAAATAAGAAAAGCTTACTTCCCCCGTTTTTTAAAATCACAGCTTCTAGAAGGTTTACATGATTTCTCAAAAAACACGAGTATTTTGAAAATGTGTTTTATTTCATAAATGGAATCAACAAAGTATGCACATTCTACGTCATTACCACTTTCTATAGTTTGCGCATGCGTTTGGAAATAAGAAAAGCTTACTTCCCCCGTTTTTTAAAATCACAGCTTCTAGAAGTTTTACACGATTTCTTAAAAAACACGATTTTTTAGAAAATATGTTTTATTTCATAAATGGAATCAACAAAGTATGCACATTCTACGTCATAACGACTTTCTATAGTTTGCGCATGCGTTTGGAAATAAGAAAAGCTTACTTCCCCCATTTGTTAAAATCACAGCTTCTACAAGGTTTAAATAGTTTCTTAAAAAACACGAGTTTTTAGAAAATGTGTTTTATTTCATAACTGGAATCAACAAAGTATGCACATTCTACGTCATAACGACATTCTATAGTTTGCGCATTCGTCCGGAAATAAAAAAAGCTTACTTCCACCGTATTTTAAAATCACAACTTCTAGAAGGTTTACATTATTTCTTAAAAAACACGAGTTTTTAGAAAATGTGTTTTATTTCATAAATGGAATCAACAAAGTATGCACATTCTACATCATAACGACATTCTATAGTTTGCGCATTCGTCCGGAAATAAGAAAAGCTTACTTCCACCATTTTTTAAAATCACAGCTTCTAGAAGGTTTACATTATTTCTTAAAAAACACGAGTTTTTAGAAAATGTGTTTTATTTCATAAATGGAATCAACAAAGTATGCACATTCTACGTCATAACGACTTTGTATAGTTTGCGCATGCGTCCGGAAATAAGAAAAGCTTACTTCCCCCGTTTTTTAAAATCACAGCTTCTAGAAGGTTTACATGATTTCTTAAAAAACACGAGTTTTTAGAAAATGTGTTTTATTTCATAAATGGAATCAACAAAGTATGCACATTCTACGTCATAACGACTTTCTATAGTTTGCGCATTCGTCCGGAAATAAGAAAAGCTTACTTCCACCGTTTTTTAAAATCACGGCTTCTAGAAGGTTTACATGATTTCGTAAAAAACATGAGTTTTTAGAAAATGTGTTTTATTTCATAAATGGAATCTACAAATTATGCACATTCTATATCAGAACGACTTTCTATAGTTTGCGCATGCGTCCGGAAATAAGAAAAGCTTAGTTCCCCCGTTTTTTAAAATCACAGCTTCTAGAAGGTTTACATGATTTCTTAAAAAACACGAGTTTTTAGAAAATGTGTTTTATTTCATAAATGGAATCAACAAAGTATGCACATTCTACGTCATAACGACTTTCTATAGTTTGCGCATGCGTTTGGAAATAAGAAAAGCTTACTTCCCCGTTTTTTAAAATTACAGCTTCTAGAAGGTTTACATGATTTCTTAAAAAACATGAGTTTTTAGAAAATGTGTTTTATTTCATAAATGGAATCGACAAAGTATGCACATTCTATGTCATAACGACTTTCTATAGTTTGCGCATGCGTCCGGAAATAAGAAAATCTTACTTCCACCGTTTTTTAAAATCACAGCTTCTAGAAGGTTTACATGATTTCGTAAAAAACAGGAGTTTTTAGAAAATGTATTTTATTTCATAAATGGAATCTACAAAGTATGCACATTCTATGTCAAAGTATGCAAATTCTACGTCATAACGACTTTCTATAGTTTTTGCATTCGTCCGGAAATAAGAAAAGCTTACTTCCACCCTTTTTTAAAATCACAGCTTCTAGAAGGTTTACATGATTTTGTAAAAAACACGAGTTTTTAGAAAATGTGTTTTATTTCATAAATGGAATCTACAAAGTATGCACATTCTACGTCATAACGACTTTCTATAGTTTGCGCATGCGTTCGGAAATAAGAAAAGCTTACTTCCCCCGTTTTTTAAAATCACAGCTTCTAGAAGGTTTCCATGATTTCGTAAAAAACATGAGTTTTTAGAAAATGTGTTTTATTTCATAAATGGAATCTACAAAGTATGCACATTCTACGTCATAACGACTTTCTATAGTTTGCGCATGCGTCCGGAAATAAGAAAAGCTTACTTCCACCATTTTTTAAAATCACAGCTTCTAGAAGGTTTACATGATTTCGTAAAAAACACGAGTTTTTAGAAAATGTGTTTTATTTCATAAATGGAATTTACAAAGTATGCACATTCTACGTCATAACGAATTTCTATAGTTTGCGCATGCGTCCAGAAATAAGAAAAGCTTACTTCCCCCATTTTTTAAAACCACAGCTTCTAGAAGGTTTACATGATTTCGTAAAAAACACAAGTTTTTAGAAAATGTGTTTTATTTCATAAATGGAAAAGACAAAGTATGCACATTCTACGTCATAACGACTTTCTATAGTTTGCAGATGAGTCCGGAAGTAAGAAAAGCTTACTTCCCCCGTTTTTTAAAATCACAGCTTCTAGAAGGTTTACATGGTTTCTTAAAAAACACGAGTTTTTAGAAAATGTGTTTTATTTCTTAAATGGAATCAACAATTTATGCACATTCTACGTCATAACGACTTTCTATAGTTTGAGCATGCGTTTGGAAATAAGAAAATCTTACTTCCCCCATTTTTTAAAATCACAGCTTCTAGAAGGTTTACATGATTTCTTAAAAAACACGAGTTTTTGGAAAATGTGTTTTATTTCATAAATGGAATCAACAAAGTATGAACATTCTACGTCATAACGACTTTCTATAGTTTGCGCATGTGTTTGGAAATAAGAAAAGATTACTTCCCCCGTTTTTTAAAATCACAGGTTCTAGAAGGTTTACATGATTTCTTAAAAAACGTGATTTTTTAGAAAATGTGTTTTATTTCATAAATGGAATCGACAAAGTATCCACATTCTACGTCATAACGACTTTGTATAGTTTGCGCATGCGTCCGAAAATAAGAAAAGCTTACTTCCACCGTTTTTTAAAATCACAACTTCTAGAAGGTTTACTTGATTTCGTGAAAAACACGAGCTTTTAGAAAATGTGTTTTATTTCATAAATGGAATCTACAAAGTATGCACATTCTGCGTCATAACGACTTTCTATAGTTTGCGCATTCATCTGGAAATAAGAAAAGCTTACTTCCACCGTTTTTTAAAATCACAGCTTCAGAAGGTTTACATGATTTCGTAAAAAACACGAGTTTTTAGAAAATGTGTTTTATTTCATAAATGGAATCTACAAAGTATGCACATTCTATGTCATAACGACTTTCTATAGTTTGCGCATGCGTCCGGAAATAAGAAAAGCTTACTTCCCCCATTTTTTAAAATCACAGCTTCTAGAAGGTTTACATGATTTCTTAAAAAACATGAGTTTTAAAAATGTGTTTTATTTCATAAATGGAATCAACAAAGTATGCACATTCTACGTCATAACGACTTTCTATAGTTTGCGCATGCGTCCGGAAATTAGAAAAGCTTACTTCCACCGTTTTTTAAAATCACAGCTTCTAGAAGGTTTACATGATTTCGTAAAAAACATGAGTTTTTAGAAAATGTGTTTTATTTCATAAATTGAATCTACAAAGTATGCACATTCTACGTCATAACGACTTTCTATAGTTTGCGCATGCATCCGGAAATAAGAAAAGCTTACTTCCACCGTTTTTTAAAATCACAGCTTCTAGAAGGTTTACATGATTTCGTAAAAAACACGAGTTTTTAGAAAATGTGTTTTATTTCATAAATGGAATCTACAAAGTATGCACATTCTACGTCATAACGACTTTCTATAGTTTGCGCATGCATCCGGAAATAAGAAAAGCTTACTTCCTTCGTTTTTTAAAATCACAGCTTTTAGAAGGTTTACACGATTTCTTAAAAAACACGAGTTTTTAGAAAATGTGTTTTATTTCATAAATGGAATCAACAAAGTATGCACATTCTACGTCATAACGACTTTCTATAGTTTGCGCATGCGGTTGGAAATAAGAAAAGCTTAATTCCCCCGTTTTTTAAAACCACAGCTTCTAGAAGGTTTACATGATTTCGTAAAAAACACGAGTTTTTAGAAAATGTATTTTATTTCATAAATGGAATCGACAAAGTATGCACATTCTATGTCATAACGACTTTCTATAGTTTGCAGATGAGTCCGGAAGTAAGAAAAGCTTACTTCCCCCGTTTTTTAAAATCACAGCTTCTAGAAGGTTTACATGGTTTCTTAAAAAACACGAGTTTTTAGAAATTGTGTTTTATTTCATAAATGGAATCAACAATGTATGCCCATTCTACGTCATAACGACTTTCTATAGTTTGCGCATGCGTTTGGAAATAAGAAAAGCTTACTTCCCCCGTTTTTTAAAATCACAGCTTCTAGAAGGTTTACATGATTTCTTAAAAAACACGAGTTTTTAGAAAATGTTATTTATTTCATAAATGGAATCAACAAAGTATGCACATTCTATGTCATAACGACTTTCTATAGTTTGCGCATGCGTTTGGAAATAATAAAAGGTTACTTCCCCCGTTTTTTAAAATCACAGCTTCTAGAAGGTTTACATGATTTCTTAAAAAACAAGAGTTTTTAGAAAATGTGTTTTATTTCATAAATGGAATCGACAAAGTATGCACATTCTACGTCATAACGACTTTCTATAGTTTGCGCATGCGTCCGGAAATAAGAAAAGGTTACTTCAACCATTTTTTAAAATCACACCTTCTAGAAGGTTTACATGATTTCTTAAAAAACACGAGTTTTTAGAAAATGTGTTTTATTTCATAAATGGAATCGACAAAGTATGCACATTCTACGTCATAACGACTTTCTATAGTTTGCGCATGTGTCCGGAAATAAGAAAAGCTTACTTCCACCGTTTTTTTAAATCACAGCTTCTAGAAGGTTTACATGATTTCTTAAAAAACACAAGTTTTTAGAAAATGTGTTTTATTTCATAAATGGAATCGACAAAGTATGCACATTCTACGTCATAACGACTTTCTATAGTTTGCGCATGTTTTCGGAATAAGAAAAGCGTACTTCCACCGTTTTTTTAAATCACAGCTTCTAGAAGGTTTACATGATTTCGTAAAAAACACAAGTTTTTAGAAAATGTGTTTTATTTCATAAATGGAATCTACAAAGTATGCACATTCTACGTCATAACTAATTTCTATAGTTTGCGCATGCGTCCGGAAATAAGAAAAGCTTACTTCCACCGTTTTTTTAAATCACAGCTTCTAGAAGGTTTACATGATTTCGTAAAAAACACAAGTTTTTAGAAAATGTGTTTTATTTCCTAAATGGAATCTACAAAGTATGCACATTCTACGTCATAACTAATTTCTATAGTTTGTGCATGCGTCCGGAAATAAGAAAAGCTTACTTCCCCCGTTTCTTAAAATCACAGCTTCTAGAAGGTTTACATGATTTTGTAAAAAACAAGAGTTTTTAGAAAATGTGTTTTATTTCATAAATGGAATCCACAAAGTATGCACATTCTACATCATAACGACTTTCTATAGTTTGCGCATGCGTTTGGAAATAAGAAAAGCTTACTTCCACCGTTTTTTAAAATCACAGCTTCTAGAAGGTTTACATGATTTCGTAAAAAACACGAGTTTTTAGAAAATGTGTTTTATTTCATTAATGGAATCTACAAAGTATGCACATTCTACATCATAACGACTTTCTATAGTTTGCGCATGCGTTTGGAAATAAGAAAAGCTTACTTTCCCCGTTTTTTAAAATCACAGCTTCTAGAAGGTTTACATGATTTCTTAAAAAACACGAGTTTTTAGAAAATGTGTTTTATTTGATAAATGGTATCAACAAAGTATGCACATTCTACGTCATAACGACTTTCTATAGTTTGCACATGCGTCCGGAAATAAGAAAAGCTTACTTCCACCGTTTTTTAAAATCACAACTTCTAGAAGGTTTACATGATTTCTTAAAAAACACGAGTTTTTAGAAAATGTGTTCTATTTCATAAATGGAATCGAAAAAGTATGCACATTCTACGTCATAACGACTTTCTATAGTTTGCGCATGTGTCCGGAAATAAGAAAAGCTTACTTCCACCGTTTTTTTAAATCACAGCTTCTAGAAGGTTTACATGATTTCGTAAAAAACACAAGTTTTTAGAAAATGTGTTTTATTTCGTAAATGGAATCTACAAAGTATGCACATTCTACGTCATAACGAATTTCTATAGTTTGCGCATGCGTCCGGAAATAAGAAAAGCGTACTTCCCCTGTTTCTTAAAATCACAGCTTCTAGAAGGTTTACATGATTTTGTAAAAAACACGAGTTTTTAGAAAATGTGTTTTATTTCATAAATGGAATCCACAAAGTATGCACATTCTACGTCATAACGACTTTTTATAGTTTGCGCATGCGTTTGGAAATAAGAAAAGCTTACTTCCACCGTTTTTTAAAATCACAGCTTCTAGAAGGTTTACATGATTTCGTAAAAAACACGAGTTTTTAGAAAATGTGTTTTATTTCATAAATGGAATCTACAAAGTATGCACATTCTACGTCATAACGACTTTCTATAGTTTGCGCATGCGTTTGGAAATAAGAAAAGCTTACTTCCCCCGTTTTTTAAAATCACCACTTTCTAGAAGGTTTACATGATTTCTTAAAAAACACGAGTTTTTAGAAAATGTGTTTTATTTCATAAATGGAATCTACAAAGTATGCACATTCTACGTCAAAACGACTTTCTATAGTTTGCGCATGCGTTTGGAGATAAGAAAAGCTTACTTCCCCCATTTTTTAAAATCACAGCTTCTAGAAGGTTTACATGGTTTCTTAAAAAACACGAGTTTTTAGAAAATGTGTTTTATTTCATAAATGGAATCGACAAAGTATGCACATTCTATGTTATAACGACATTCTATAGTTTGCGCATTCGTCTGGAAATAAGAAAAGCTTACTTCCACCGTTTTTTAAAATCACAGCTTCTAGAAGGTTTACATGATTTCCTAAAAAACACGAGTTTTTAGAAAATGTGTTTTATTTCATAAATGTAATCAACAAAGTATGCACATTCTACCTCATAACGACTTTCTATAGTTTGCGCATTCGGCCGGAAATAAGAAAAGCTTACTTCCACCGTTTTTAAAAATCACAGCTTCTAGAAGGTTTACACGATTTCGTAAAAAACACGAGTTTTTAGAAAATGTGTTTTATTTCATAAATGGAATCTACAAAGTATGAACATTCTACGTCATAACGACTTTCTATAGTTTGCGCATGCGTTTGGAAATAAGAAAAGCTTACTTCCCCCGTTTTTTAAAATCACAGCTTCTAGAAGGTTTACATGATTTCTTAAAAAGCCAGAGTTTTTAGAAAATGTGTTTTATTTCATAAATGGAATCAACAAAGTATGCACATTCTACGTCATAACGACTTTCTATAGTTTGCGCATGCGTCCGGAAATAAGAAAAGCTTACTTGTTAGGAACCCATATCTTTACTTTGTTAGTATGTTGTTGTTGGACGCATATGCTTTGTAAGTCGTCCCGTAGTATTTGTGATCAATAGTTTGTGTTATTGTTGTTGGCGCATATGCTTTGTAAGTCGCCCGTAGTATTGTTGATCCATAGTTTGTAACGGCCCATGGTTTCGACCCATAGTATTGGCGCCTAGAATTAGTATATAAGTGTGTGTTGAGACCTATGAAGGAACCGGGAAGTTATTTGTATTGAGCTTGCTCAAAGGAGGTTGCCCCCTCGAAGTGGCCCGTGATCAATACAAAAGTGATTCTGAGTTCTGTCATTTCTGCTATTTCGCGCATTCTTGTTAATTAATTGTTGCAGGTGCCTCACATCTGGTATCAGAGCACTTTCCTGGGCTCGCTGGGTGAAATTTCTGCAAAAAAAAATTTCACATCTGTTGCAGGTTCGGATTTGGGAATAATCCCTATCCGCTTAACTGTGGGAAGTACTTGGGCATAAGCCCTAAAACTCATTGTGAGGAGTACCACAGGAACCCCGAAGTAGCTGGCCCATTGAGAGGACCTGCCGGTGAAAAGGGCAACGACCCCTACCTGATTGACTAGTTCCCACCCGTGAGGTAAACCAAGAGCTGTCGTTTGTGGCAAAGTGGTTATCAGTTTTACCTGAGCCGTGGAGTGAGGGGTACTGCCCCAATACGCAAGCCGTCAGACAGCATTGGTGGCCGAGTGAAAACCCTGAACTGTTAGGAAGCCGCACATACCTGGGGTCCATATCTACTTTCAGCTGAACTATTGTCGATCACTGCTGCGCCGTTTCATATTCATTTTGCAAACCGTTCCAGATCCAGCCGTTCGGCGTCGTTCCAGAATCCTTGGAACCGGAAATCCCATTCTGCAAGCAGAGCCGTAGCCGCTCCAGTCTGTAAAAAAAAAAAAATTAAAAAAAAAATTAAAAAAAAAAACACCGAGCCGAGCCGTAGAGCTCCAGAAAAAATAAAAAAAATAAAAAATAAAAAATAAATAAAAAATAAAAAATAAAAAATAAAAATAAAATAAATAAATAAATTTTGTTTTTTCTCCATATCTCCCTTGTTTTACCTCTGTTTTCCTTGAAAATTTCAGGGAACCCCTATCATTCCATTCTTCATATTTCATCCCTGAGGACCCTATCCTCAATTCCATTTTCTACAGCCCGAAATCCCACATTTGTCTATTTTTAGGGTTTGCCATAACTTCCTCAGATTTCACCCAATCACCTTCAATTTTTACCACAGAGTTCCTTTCTGAATTCTGCTTCTTTGTTCCCTTCTGCCAAATTTTCCCATCCTTTCACCCCGCTGCTGAAATACTCATTTTTACTTCCCTGTCTATCCAACAGTGTCCAAAAAACGAGTCAAACCCCAATTACCCTTCTGATTTTTTCCCAAATCCAAATTTTCCTTTACTGAAGTAGTTCCTGTTTTTGTTTTCCTACCCAATCAAAAAAAAAAATAAAAATCCCTAGTTATGGTTGTCACCCGTGCAAGAGCAAAAACCATGGAGGAAGCCCTTGCAGCCATCCAAGCCAAACTCCAGGATCTGGATGAAAAATTTCTTGGTCTCCATCTTGAGCATTCAGCTATGAACAACAAACGGCAGTCCGAGTCTTCAGTAGACAATGGGTTCTCTTCTTCCAGCAATTTCCGTGGTCCAAAGCTTGATTCTCCTCACTTCAATGGTACCGATCCAACTGGATGGATCTATCGTGCAGAACAATATTTCAGTCTGCATAATACGTTTGATGTCAACAAAGTTCCATTGGCATCCTTTCATTTGGAACAGGAAGCTCTTCAGTGGTACCGTTGGTACATCAAGGCTCATCCAGAGCCCAACTGGCCAAACTTTTGTCAGCTCCTTCTGCAACGATTTGGTCCTAGTGCTTTTGATGACTTCACAGAAGCCCTCACTAAACTTCGCCAGACTGGCACTGTGAGAGAGTATCAAACCGAATTTGAGAATCTAGCCAACCACACCGAAGGATTGTCTGATGAATTTTACCGGAGTTGTTTTATCAGTGGTCTAAAGGATGCCATCCGCTCCGAGGTCAAAATGTTCTGCCCCAACACAATGATGGAAGCACTCGAGTTGGCTAAATTGGCAGAAGACAAGATTGCAGCCCAACAACGCTCCAAGCCCACTTTTGTTCCCTTCAGAAATATGGGGTCTCAGCGACCTCCTATACCGCAGGCTCCTCGACCGACTCCTATCAAGCGTTTGTCGGAAACAGAGATGCAAGCACGCAGAGAAAAGGGTCTTTGCTATAATTGTGATGAGAAATTCACTCGGGGGCATAGATGTGTTCAGCAAAAACTCTATCTCCTGGATGTGGAGTCTCCACCTGCCTCTGAAATGGGTGACGAAGATCCATAAACACTAGATGCTCCGGTCGACATTCAGGAACCACCTATTGACCCTCCGTCTCAGGATGACCAGCCAGAGATATCTCTCCATGCTTTAGCTGGAGTCACCACCCCCCAAACAATGCGGGTCAGGGGTTACTTCAAGAAGCTTCCTCTTACAATCCTCATTGATTCTGGTAGCACTCATAAATTCATTGACCCTCGGATTGCCAAACAAGCTGATTGTTTTATCCATCCTTGCTCCAACTTTGAAGTCATGGTTGCCAATGGGGGTACCTTACCTTGCAAAGGGAAGTGTCGAAATGTGCGTATCTCTATGGGAGATTATACCTTACGCTCTGACATGTTTTCCTTGCCCTTAGGCGGATGTGATGTGGTTTTGGGCGCTCAATGGCTACGCACACTCGGCCCTATCTTATGGGATTTTGCCGAACTTTGGATGCAGTTTTCCCTCAATGGACACAAACACACATTGACAGGATTACAACCAGGTTCTCTCAGCATTATCAGTTCACATCACATGGAAAAACTCCTCAAGAAGAATTCACATGGTGTCATCGCTCAGATCCATTCCATCCAGATGCAACCATCAGCGGTCTCCACTACTCCTTGGGATCTACAACAAATTCTGGATCGATATACAGGTGTCTTTGCTGAACCAGTGGGATTACCACCTTCCAGACCAGAAGACCATCGTATTCAGCTCCTTCCTGGCAGCGCTCCTCCCAACATCTGGCCCTATCGCTACCCATTCCACCAAAAAACGGAGATTGAAATGCTCGTTCGGGACTTATTGAAGCAAGGTATTATTCGCCCAAGCACTAGTTCCTTTTCTTCTCCAGTTATTCTTGTCCGCAAAAAAGATGGGTCATGGCGCCTCTGCATTGACTTCCGAGCACTTAATCACCTCACCATCAAGGATAAGTTTCCAATTCCTGTTGTTGATGAACTTCTTGACGAGCTTCATGGGGCTCACTTTTTCTCCAAGTTGGATCTTCGTTCTGGGTATCATCAAATTCGGGTTCATGAGGATGATATTCCTAAAAAAGCTTTCCGCACACATGATGGCCATTATGAGTTTTTGGTCATGCCCTTTGGCCTCACTAATGCTCCTTCCACATTCCAGGCCTTAATGAATAAAATATTTCGACCCTACTTGCGGAAATACATTTTGGTATTCTTTGATGATATCCTCATCTATAGTAAAACATGGGATGAACATCTCCAGCATCTGGATCTTGTCATGCAACTTTTCTCTGACCATCATCTCCATGCCAAGCAGTCTAAATGTGTTTTTGGACAAAAGGAAGTTGAGTATCTCGGGCACATTATCTCAGCACAAGGGGTTCGCGTGGATCCTGCCAAAATCGACGCCATGAACAATTGGCCATGTCCTCAGACACTCAAGAGCCTTCGTGGTTTTTTGGGGTTGACTGGCTACTACCGCAAGTTTGTCAAGGATTATGGGAAGATTGCAGCTCCATTAACCGCTCTGTTGAAAAAGGATGCTTTTACATGGACACCTGCTGCTCAGTGTGCATTTGACAAACTCAAACAAGCTATGTGCACTACACCTGTGCTAGCTATGCCCGATTTTTCCAAGCCCTTCACTATTGAGAGTGATGCTTGCGGCAATGGACTTGGTGTCGTTCTCCTTCAAGATGAACACCCCATTGCGTTCACCAGCAAAGCCCTTTCAGGTAAGAATTTAGCTGCCTCTACCTATGAGAAGGAAATGATGGCTATTTTGCATGCAGTACAGAAGTGGCGTCCATACCTATTAGGGAATCATTTCTGCATCAAGACTGATCACCAGAGTCTGAAATATTTCTTGGACCAGCGTGTCTCCTCCCCGACACAACAGAAATGGGTTAGCAAACTCATGGGTTATGACTATGAGATCACTTACAAGAAGGGTAAAGACAATATCGTGGCAGATGCTCTTTCTCGCACATTTGGTGCCCAAGGTTCTCTTTCAGCTATTTCTATGCCTGTTCCAAATTGGTTGCAATCTGTTCAACAGGGTTATGTCAATGACTCTTCCTTATCTCAGATAATCCAACACTTGACCAACAACCCTTCTGCTGTACCACATTACTCTTGGTATGGTGCTTCTCTGCGATACAAGGGTCGTCTGGTGCTTCCCCAGAGCACAGATCTTCAACAAGCTGTCTTCTATGAACTCCATGCTTCTCCATCGGCCGGGCACTCTGGGTTCCTCAAAACATATGAACGAGCACGACGTAACTTCTTTTGGCAGGGCATGAAAAGGACAATTCAACATATGGTGGCCGAATGTGATACCTGCCAGCGCAATAAGGGGGAAACAACACTCGTTCCAGGATTGCTTGAACCCCTACCCATACCTACACGGATTTGGACAGATATTTCTATGGATTTCATTGAAGGGCTCCCTAAATCTGGCGGGAAGACAGTGATTCTCGTTGTGGTTGATCGCCTCTCCAAATATAGTCATTTTTTTGCTCTCAGTCATCCCTATACCGCCTCCTCAGTTGCTCAAATTTTTATGGACCAGATCTTTCGTCTTCATGGCATCCCTTCTTCCATTGTCTCGGATCGTGATGCGACTTTCACTAGTCATTTTTGGACAGAACTATTTCGCCACACTGGCACCAAACTGAAGATGAGTTCAGGGTATCACCCACAAACAGACGGTCAGACTGAAATTGTCAATAAATGCTTGGAAACTTATCTTCGTTGCTTCACCTCAGAACAACAACATCAGTGGGCAAAGTGGCTCCCTCTTGCTGAATGGTGGTACAATACCTCTTACCACACTGCCTCTAAAATGACCCCATATGAAGCAGTCTATGGTCAAGCACCTCCAGCTCTTCTTCCATACACCCCCACCAGTTCACCAGTTCAGGAAGTTGACACGGTCCTTCACAACCGCGATCAGATTCTTCGCATTTTGCGGGACAATCTTCACATGGCAAGAAATCGCATGAAGCAACAAGCGGATCAGCACCGTTCAGAGCGCACTTTTCAAGTCGGCGATATGGTTTTTATTCGTCTCCAGCCGTACAAACAATCCTCCTTGAAACTCAAAGGGCGTCATAAGCTTGCTCCAAAGTTCTATGGGCCATATCGGATTCTTCAGAAGATTGGGTCCGTTGCTTATAAATTGGAACTTCCTCCTTCTTCCCGCATTCATCCAGTATTTCATGTCTCTTGTTTGAAGAAAGTTCTTGGCACCAACATCAGCGGCCAAACGATTTTACCCGAACTGGATAATGAAGGATCCATCCTTTTGGAGCCAGAGGCCATCCTCAATCGGCGCACACGTCAGCTTCGCTCTCGCTCTATCACAGAGGTCTTAATTCAGTGGCACGGCATGCAACCAGAGGATGCTACATGGGAACCACTCCTTCAGATTCAACAACAATTTCCACATCTGAAGCTTTGAGGACAAAGCTTTTTTTAAGGGGGAGGGGATGTTAGGAACCCATATCTTTACTTTGTTAGTATGTTGTTGTTGGACGCATATGCTTTGTAAGTCGTCCCGTAGTATTTGTGATCAATAGTTTGTGTTATTGTTGTTGGCGCATATGCTTTGTAAGTCGCCCGTAGTATTGTTGATCCATAGTTTGTAACGGCCCATGGTTTCGACCCATAGTATTGGCGCCTAGAATTAGCATATAAGTGTGTGTTGAGACCTATGAAGGCACCGGGAAGTTATTTGTATTGAGCTTGCTCAAAGGAGGTTTCCCCCTCGAAGTAGCCCGTGATCAATACAAAAGTGATTCTGAGTTCTGTCATTTCTGCTATTTCGTGCATTCTTGTTAATTAATTGTTGCAGGTGCCTCACATTACTTCCACCGTTTTTTAAAATCACAGCTTCTAGAAGGTTTACATGATTTCGTAAAAAACATGAGTTTTTAGAAAATGTGTTTTATTTCATAAATGGAATCTACAAAGTATGCACATTCTACGTCATAACGACTTTCTATAGTTTGTGCATGCGTTTGGAAATAAGAAAAGCTTACTTCCCCCGTTTTTTAAAATCACAGCTTTTAGAAGGTTTACATGATTTCTTAAAAAACACGAGTTTTTAGAAAATGTGTTTTATTTCATAAATGGAATCAACAAAGTATGCACATTCTACGTCATAACGACTTTCTATAGTTTGCGCATGCGTTTGGAAATAAGAAAAGATTACTTCCCCCGTTTTTTAAAATCACAGCTTCTAGAAGGTTTACATGATTTCTTAAAAAACATGAGTTTTTAGAAAATGTGTTTTATTTCATAAATGGAATCATCAAAGTATGCACATTCTACGTCATAACGACTTTCTATAGTTTGCGCATGCGTCCGGATATAAGAAAATCTTACTTCCCCCGTTTTTTAAAATCACAGCTTCTAGAATGTTTACATGATTTCTTAAAAAACACTAGTTTTTAGAAAATATGTTTTATTTCATAAATGGAATCAACAAACTATGCACATTCTACGTCATAACGACATTCTATAGTTTGCGCATTCGTTTGGAAATAAGAAAAGCTTACTTCCCCCGTTTTTTAAAATCACAGCTTCTAGAAGGTTTACATGATTTCTTAAAAAACACGAGGTTTTAGAAAATGTGTTTTATTTCATAAATGGAATCAACAATGTATGCACATTCTACGTCATAACGACTTTCTATAGTTTGCGCATGCGTTTGGAAATAAGAAAAGCTTACTTACCCCGCTTTTTAAAATCACAGCTTCTAGAAGGTTTACATGATTTCTTAAAAAACACGAGTTTTTAGAAAATGTGTTCTATTTCATAAATGGAATCAACAAAGTATGCACATTCTACGTCATAACGACCTTCTATAGTTTGCGCATGCGTTCGGAAATAAGAAAATCTTACTTCCCCCGTTTTTTAAAATCACAGCTTCTAGAATGGTTACATGATTTCTTAAAAAACACGAGTTTTTAGAAAATGTGTTTTATTTTATAAATGGAATCAACAAAGTATGCACATTCTACGTCATAACGACTTTCTATAGTTTGCGCATGCGTTTGGAAATAAGAAAAGCTTACTTCCCCCTTTTCTTAAAATCACAGCTTCTAGAAGGTTTACATGATTTCTTAAAAAACATGAGTTTTTAGAAAATGTGTTTTAGTTCATAAATGGAATCAACAAAGTATGCACATTCTACGTCATAACGACTTTCTATAGTTTGCGCATGCGTTTGGAAATAAGAAAAGCTTACTTCCCCCGTTTTTTAAAATTACAGCTTCTAGAATGTTTACATGATTTCTTAAAAAACACGAGTTTTTAGAAAATGTGTTTTATTTCATAAATGGAATCAACAAAGTATGCACATTCTACGTCATAACGACTTTCAATAGTTTGCGCATGCGTTTGGAAATAAGAAAAGCTTACTTACCCCGTTTTTTAAAATCACAGCTTCTAGAAGGTTTACATGATTTCTTAAAAAACACGAGTTTTTAGAAAAAGAGTTCTATTTCATAAATGGAATCAACAAAGTATGCACATTCTACGTCATAACGACCTTCTATAGTTTGCGCATGCGTCCGGAAATAAGAAAAGCTTACTTCCCCCGTTTTTTAAAATCACAGCTTCTAGAATGTTTACATGATTTCTTAAAAAACACGAGTTTTTAGAAAATGTGTTTTATTTCATAAATGGAATCAACAAAGTATGCACATTCTACATCATAACGACTTTCTATAGTTTGCGCATGCGTTTGGAAATAAGAAAAGCTTACTTCCCCCTTTTCTTAAAATCACAGCTTCTAGAAGGTTTGCATGATTTCTTAAAAAACACGAGTTTTTAGAAAATGTGTTTTATTTCATAAATGGAATCAACAAAGAATGCACATTCTACGTCATAACAACTTTCTATAGTTTGCGCATGCGTTTGGAAATAAGAAAAGCTTACTTAACCCGTTTTTTAAAATCACAGCTTCTAGAAGGTTTACACGATTTCCTAAAAAACACGAGTTTTTAGAAAATGTGTTTTATTTCATAAATGGAATCAACAAAGTATGCACATTCTACGTCATAACGACTTTCTATAGTTTGCGCATGCTTCCGGAAATAAGAAAAGCTTACTTTCCCCGTTTTTTAAAATCACAGCTTCTAGAATGTTTACATGATTTCCTAAAAAACACGAGTTTTTAGAAAATGTGTTTTATTTCATAAATGGAATCAACAAAGTATGCACATTCTACGTCATAACGACTTTCTATAGTTTGCGCATGCTTCCGGAAATAAGAAAAGCTTACTTTCCCCGTTTTTTAAAATCACAGCTTCTAGAATGTTTACATGATTTCTTAAAAAACACGAGTTTTTAGAAAATGTGTTTTATTTCATCAATGGAATCAACAAAGTATGCACATTCTATGTCATAACGACTTTCTATAGTTTGCGCATTCGTCCGGAAATAAGAAAAGCTTACTTCCACCGTTTTTTAAAATCACAGCTTTTAGAAGGTTTACATGATTTCGTAAAAAACACGAGTTTTTAGAAAATGTGTTTTATTTCATAAATGGAATCAATAAAGTATGCACTTTCTACGTCATAACAACTTTCTATAGTTTGCGCTTGCGTTTGGAAATAAGAAAAGCTTACTTCCCCCATTTTTTAAAATCATAGCTTCTAGAAGGTTTACATGATTTCTTAAAAAACCCGAGTTTTTAGAAAATGTGTTTTATTTCATCAATGGAATCGACAAAGTATGCACATTCTGCGTCATAACGACTTTCTATAGTTTGCGCATGCGTCCGGAAATAAGAAAAGCTTACTTCCACTGTTTTTTAAAATCATAGCTTGTAGAAGGTTTACATGATTTCGTAAAAAAAACGAGTTTTTAGAAAATGTGTTTTATTTCATAAATTGAATCTACAAAGTATGCACATTCTACGTCATAACGACATTCTATAGTTTGCACATCCGTCCGGAAATAAGAAAAGCTTACTTCCACTGTTTTTTAAAATCACAGCTTCTAGAAGGTTTACATGATTTCGTAAAAAACACGAGTTTTTGGAAATGTGTTTTATTTCATCAATGGAATCAACAAAGTATGCACATTCTATGTCATAACGACTTTCTATAGTTTGCGCATTCATCCGGAAATAAGAAAAGCTTACTTCCACCGTTTTTTAAAATCATAGCTTCTAGAAGGTTTACATGATTTCGTAAAAAACACGAGTTTTTAGAAAATGTGTTTTATTTCATAAATGGAATCAACAAAGTATGCACATTCTACGTCATAACGACTTTCTCTAGTTTGCGCATGCGTCCGGAAATAAGAAAAGCTTACATCCCCCATTTTTTAAAATCACAGCTTCTAGAAGGTTTACATGATTTCTTAAAAAACACAAGTTTTTAGAAAATGTGTTTTATTTCATAAATGGAATCTACAAATTATGCACATTCTACGTTATAACGACTTTCTATAGTTTGCGCATGCGTCCGGAAATAGGAAAAGCTTACTTCCCCCGTTTTTTAAAATCATAGCTTCTAGATGGTTTACATGAATTCCTAAAAAACACGAGTTTTTAGAAAATGTGTTGTATTTCATAAATGGAATCAGCAAAGTATGCACATTCTACGTCATAACGACTTTCTATAGTTTGCGCATGCGTTTGGAAATAAGAAAAGCTTACTTCCCCTGTTTTTTAAAATCACAGCTTCTAGAAGGTTTACATGATTTCTTAAAAAACACGAGTTTTTAGAAAATTTGTTTTATTTCATAAATGGAATCTACAAAGTATGCACATTCTACGTCATAACGACTTTCTATAGTTTGCGCATGCATCCGGAAATAAGAAAAGCTTACTTCCCCCGTTTTTTAAAATCACAGCTTCTACATGATTTCTTAAAAAGCACGAGTTTTTAGAAAATGTGTTTTATTTCATAAATGGAATCTACAAAGTATGCACATTCTACGTCATAATGACTTTCTATAGTTTGCACATGCGTCCGGAAATAAGAAAAGCTTACTTCCACCGTTTTTTAAAATCACAGCTTCTAGAAGGTTTACATGACTTCCTAAAAAACACGAGTTTTTAGAAAATGTGTTTTATTTCATAAATGGAATCAACAAAGTATGCACATTCTACGTCATAACGACTTTCTGCAGTTTTCGCATTCGTCTGGAAATAAGAAAAGCTTACTTCCACTGTTTTTTAAAATCACAGCTTCTAGAAGGTTTACATGATTTCGTAAAAAACACGAGTTTTTAGAAAATGTGTTTTATTTCAACAAAGGAATCAACAAAGTATGCACATTCTATGTCATAACGACTTTCTATAGTTTGCGCATTCGTCCGGAAATAAGAAAAGCTTACTTCCACCGTTTTTTAAAATCACAGCTTCTAGAAGGTTTACATGATTTCGTAAAAAACACGAGTTTTTAGAAAATGTGTTTTATTTCAAAAATGGAATCAACAAAGTATGCACTTTCTACGTCATAACGACTTTCTCTAGTTTGCGCTTGCGTTTGGAAATAAGAAAAGCTTACTTCCCCCGTTTTTTAAAATCACAGCTTCTAGAAGGTTTACATGACTTCTTAAAAAACACGAGTTTTTAGAAAATGTGTTTTATTTCATCAATGGAATCAACAAAGTATGCACATTCTACGTCATAACGACTTTCTATAGTTTGCGCATTCGTCAGGAAATAAGAAAAGCTTACTTCCACCGTTTTTTAAAATCACAGCTTCTAGAAGGTTTACGTGATTTCGTAAAAATCACGAGTTTTTAGAAAATGTGTTTTATTTCATAAATGGAATCTACAAAGTATGCACCTTCTACATCATAACGACTTTCTATAGTTTGTGCATGCGTCCGGAAATAAGAAAAGCTTACTTCCACCGTTTTTTAAAATCACAGCTTCTAGAAGATTTACATGATTTCGTAAAAAACACGAGTTTTTAGAAAATGTGTTTTATTTCATAAATGGAATAAACAAAATATGCACATTCTAAGTCATAACGACTTTCTCTAGTTTGCGCATGCGTCCGGAAATAAGAAAAGCGTACGTCCCCCATTTTTTAAAATCACAGCTTCTAGAAGGTTTACATGATTTCTTACAAAACACGAGTTTTTAGAAAATGTGTTTTATTTCATAAATGGAATCTGCAAAGTATGCACATTCTACGTCATAACGACTTTCTATAGTTTGCGCATGCGTTTGGAAATAAGAAAAGCTTACTTCCCCCGTTTTTTAAAATCACAGCTTCTAGAACGTTTACATGATTTCTTAAAAAACACGAGTTTTTAGAAAATGTGTTTTATTTCATAAATGGAATCAACAAAGTATGCACATTCTACGTCATAATGACTTTCTAATGACTTTGTAAACCTTCTAAAGCTTTTTTTTAAAAATCACAGCTTCTAGAAGGTTTACATGATTTCGTAAAAAACACGAGTTTTTATAAAATGTGTTTTATTTCATCAATGGAATCAACAAAGCATGCACATTCTATGTCATAATGACTTTCTATAGTTTGCGCATTCGTCCGGAAATAAGAAAAGCTTACTTCCACCGTTTTTTAAAATCACAGCTTCTAGAAGGTTTACATGATTTCGTAAAAAACTCGAGTTTTTACAAAATGCGTTTTATTTCATAAATGGAATCTACAAAGTATGCACATTCTATGTCATAACGAATTTCTATAGTTTGTGCATGCGTCTGGAAATAAGAAAAGCTTACTTCCACCGTTTTTTAAAATCACAGCTTCTAGAAGATTTACATGATTTCGTAAAAAACACGAGTTTTTAGAAAATGTGTTTTATTTCATAAATGGAATCTACAAAGTATTCACATTCTACATCATAATGAGTTTCTATAGTTTGTGCATGCGTCCGGAAATAAGAAAAGCTTACTTCCCCCGTTTTTTAAAATCACAGCTTCCAGAAGGTTTACATAATTTCCTAAAAAACATGAGTTTTTAGAAAATGTGTTTTATTTCATCAATGGAATCAACAAATTATGCACATTCTACGTCATAACGACTTTCTGTTAGTTTGCGCATGCGTCCGGAAATAAGAAAAGCTTACTTCCACCGTTTTTTAAAATCACAGCTTCTAGAAGGTTTACATGATTTCGTAAAAAACATGAGTTTTTAGAAAATGTGTTTTATTTCATAAATGGAATCTACAAAGTATGCACATTCTATGTCATAACGACTTTGTATAGTTTGCTCATGCATCTGGAAATAAGAAAAGCTTACTTCCACCGTTTTTTAAAATCACAGCTTCTAGAAGGTTTACATGATTTCGTAAAAAACACGAGTTTTTAAAAAATGTGTTTTATTTCATAAAAGGAATCTACAAAGTATGCACATTCTACATCATAACGACTTTCTATAGTTTGCGCATGCGTCCGGAAATAAGAAAAGCTTACTTCCACCGTTTTTCAAAATCACAGCTTCTAGAAGGTTTACAAGATTTCTTAAAAAACATGAGTATTTAGAAAATGTGTTTTATTTCATAAATGGAATCAACAAAGTATGCACATTCTACGTCATAACGACTTTCTATAGTTTACGCATGCGTTTGGAAATAAGAAACGCTTACTTCCCCCGTTTTTTAAAATCACAGCTTCTAGAAGGTTTACATGATTTCGTAAAAAACACAAGTTTTTAGAAAATGTGTTTTATTTCATAAATGGAATCAACAAAGTATCCACATTCTACATCATAACGACTTTCTATAGTTTGCGCATGCGTCCGGAAATTAGAAAAACCTTACTTCCCCCGTTTTTCAAAATCACAGCTTCTAGAAGGTTTACATGATTTCGTAAAAAACACGAGTTTTTACAAAATGTGTTTTATTTCAAAAATAGAATCAACAAAGTATGCACATTCTACATCATAACGACTTTCTATAGTTTGTGCATGTGTCCGGAAATAAGAAAAGCTTACTTCCCCCGTTTTTTAAAATCACAGCTTCCAGAAGGTTTACATAATTTCGTAAAAAACATGAGTTTTTAGAAAATGTGTTTTATTTCATCAATGGAATCAACAAAGTATGCACATTCTACGTCATAACGACTTTCTATAGTTTGCGCGTGCGTCCCGAAATAAGAAACGCTTACTTCCCCCATTTTTTAAAATCACAGCTTCCAGAAGGTTTACATGATTTCGTAAAAGACACGAGTTTTTAGAAAATGTGTTTTATTTCATAAATGGAATCTACAAAGTATGCACATTCTAGGTCATAAGGACTTTCTATAGTTTCGCATGCGTCCGGAAATAAGAAAAGCTTACTTCCCTCGTTTTTTAAAATCACAGCTTCTAGAAGGTTTACATGATTTCGTAAAAAACAAGAGTTTTTAGAAAATGTGTTTTATTTCATAAATGGCATCTACAAAGTATGCACATTCTATGTCATAACGACTTTGTATAGTTTGCTCATGCATCTGGAAATAAGAAAAGCTTACTTCCACCGTTTTTTAAAATCACAGCTTCTAGAAGGTTTACATGATTTCGTAAAAAACACGAGTTTTTAAAAAATGTGTTTTATTTCATAAAAGGAATCTACAAAGTATGCACATTCTACATCATAACGACTTTCTATAGTTTGCGCATGCGTCCGGAAATAAGAAAAGCTTACTTCCACCGTTTTTCAAAATCACAGCTTCTAGAAGGTTTACAAGATTTCTTAAAAAACATGAGTTTTTAGAAAATGTGTTTTATTTCATAAATGGAATCAACAAAGTATGCACATTCTACGTCATAACGACTTTCTATAGTTTACGCATGCGTTTGGAAATAAGAAACGCTTACTTCACCCGTTTTTTAAAATCAGAGCTTCTAGAAGGTTTACATGATTTCGTAAAGAACACGAGTATTTAGAAAATGTGTTTTATTTCATAAATGGAATCTACAAAGTATGCAGATTGTACATCATAATGAATTTCCATAGTTTGCGCATGCATCCGGAAATAAGAAAAGCTTACTTCCCCCGTTTTTTAAAATCACAGCGTCTAGAAGGTTTACATGATTTCTTAAAAAACACGAGTTTTTAGAAAATGTGTTTTATTTCATAAATGGAATCTACAAAGTATGCACATTCTACATCATAACGAATTTCTATAGTTTGCGCATGCATCTGGAAATAAGAAAAGCTTACTTCCCCTGTTTTTTAAAATCACAGCTTCTAAAAGGTTTACATGATTTCGTAAAAAACACAACTTTTTAGAAAATGTGTTCTATTTCATAAATAGAATCAACTAAGTATGCACATTCTACATCATAACGACTTTCTATAGTTTGCGCATGCGTTTGGAAATATGAAAAGCTTACATGATTCATAAATGGAATCTACAAAGTATGCACATTCTACATCATAATGACTTTCTATAGTTTGCGCATGCGTCCGGAAATAAGAAAATCTTACTTCCTCCGTTTTTGAAAATCACAGCTTGTAGAAGGTTTACATGATTTCTTAAAAAACACGATTTTTTAGAAAATGTGTTTTATTTCATAAATGGAATAAAAAAAGTATGCACATTCTACGTCATAATGACTTTCTATAGTTTGCGCATGCGTTTGGAAATAAGAAACGCTTACTTCCCCCGTTTTTTAAAATCACAGCTTCTAGATGGTTTACATGATTTAGTAAAAAACACGGGTTTTTAGAAAATGTGTTTTATTTCATAAATGGAATCAACAAAGTATGCACATTCTATGTCAGAACGACTTTCTATAGTTTGCGCATGCGTTCGGAATTTAGAAAAGCTTACTTTCCCCGTTTTTTAAAGTCACAGCTTCTAGAAGGTTTACATGATTTCGTAAAAAACACGAGTTTTTAGAAAATGTGTTTTATTTCATAAATGGAATCTACAAAGTATGCACATTCTACGTCATAACAACTTTCTATAGTATGCGCATGTGTCCGGAAATAAGAAAAGCTTACTTCCCCCGTTTTTTAAAATCACAGCTTCTAAAAGGTTTACATGATTTCTTAAAAAACACGTGTTTTTAGAAAATGTGTTTTATTTCATAAATGGAATCAACAAAGTATGCACATTCTACGTCATAACGACTTTCTAGAGTTTGCGCATTCGTCCGGAAATAAGAAAAGCTTACTTCTACCGTTTTTTTAAATCACAGCTTCTAGCAGGTTTACATGATTTCGTAAAAAGCACGAGTTTTTAGAAAATGTGTTTTATTTCATAAATGGAATCTACAAAGTATGCACATTCTACCTCATAATGACTTTCTATAGTTTGCGCATGCGTCCGGAAATAAGAAAAGCTTACTTCCCCTGTTTTTTAAAATCACAGCTTCTAGAAGGTTTACATGATTTCTTAAAAAACACGAGTTTTTAGAAAATGTGTTTTATTTCATAAATAGAATTAACAAAGTATGCACATTCTACATCATAACGACTTTCTATAGTTTGCGCATGCGTCTGGAAATAAGAAAAGCTTACTTCCACCGTTTTTTAAAATCACAGCTTCTAGAAGGTTTACATGATTTCGTAAAAAACACGAGTTTTTAGAAAATGTGTTTTATTTCATAAACGGAATCAACAAAGTATGCACATTCTATGTAATAACGACTTTCTATAGTTTGCGCATGCGTCCAGAAATATGAAAAGCTTACTTCCACCGTTTTTTAAAATCATAGCTTCTAGAAGGTTTACATGATATCTTAAAAAACACGAGTTTTTAGAAAATGTGTTTTATTTCATAAATGGAATCAACAAAGTATGCACATTCTATGTCAGAACGACTTTCTATAGTTTGCGCATGCGTCCGGAATTTAGAAAAGCTTACTTTCCCCGTTTTTTAAAGTCACAGCTTCTAGAAGGTTTACATGATTTCGTAAAAAACACGAGTTTTTAGAAAATGTGTTTTATTTCATAAATGGAATCTACAAAGTATGCACATTCTATGTCATAACGACTTTCTATAGTTTGCGCATGCGTCCGGAAATAAGAAAAGCTTACGTCCCCCGTTTTTTAAAATCATAGCTTCTAGAAGGTTTACATGATTTCTTAAAAAACACGAGTTTTTAGAAAATGTGTTTTATTTCATAAATGGAATCAACAAAGTATGCACATTCTACGTCATAATGACTTTCTATAGTTTGCGCATGCGTTTGGAAATAAGAAAAGCTTACTTCCCCCGTTTTTTAAAATCACATCTTCTAGAAGGTTTACATGATTTCGTAAAAAACACGAGTTTTTAGAAAATGTGTTTTATTTCATAAATGGAATCAACAAAGTATGCACATTCTACATCATAACGACTTTCTATAGTTTGCACATGCGTCCGGAAATAAGAAAAGCTTACTTCCCCCGTTTTTTAAAATCACAGCTTCTAGAAGGTTTACATGATTTCTTAAAAAACACGAGTTTTTAGAAAATCTGTTTTATTTCATAAATGGAATCAACAAAGTATGCACATTCTACGTCATAACGACTTTCTATAGTTTGCGCATGCGTTCGGAAATAAGAAAAGCTTACTTCCCGCGTTTTTTAAAATCACAGCTTCTAGAAGGGTTACATGATTTGTTAAAAAACACGACTTTTTAGAAAATGTGTTTTATCTCATAAATGGAATCAACAAAGTATGCACATACTATGTCATAACGACTTTCTATAGTTTGCGCATGCGTCCGGAAATAAGAAAAGCTTACTTCCACCATTTTTTAAAATCACAGCTTCTTGAAGGTTTACATGATTTCTTAAAAAACACGAGTTTTTAGAAAATGTGTTTTATTTCATAAATGGAATCAACAAAGTATGCACATTCTACGTCATAACGACTTTCTATAGTTTGCGCATGCGTCCGGAAATAAGAAAAGCTTACTTCCACCATTTTTTAAAATCACAGCTTCTTGAAGGTTTACATGATTTCTTAAAAAACACGAGTTTTTAGAAAATGTGTTTTATTTCATCAATGGAATCTACAAAGTATGCACATTCTACGTCATAACGACTTTCTATAGTTTGCGTATGCATTTGGAAATAAGAAAAACTTACTTCCACCGTTTTTTAAAATCACAGCTTCTAGAAGGTTTACATGATTTCTTAAAAAACATGAGTATTTAGAAAATGTGTTTTATTTCATAAATGGAATCTACAAAGTATGCACATTCTACGTCATAACGAATTTCTATAGTTTGCGCATGCGTCCGGAAATAAGAAAAGCTTACTTCCGTCGTTTTTTAAAAGCATGGCTTCTAGAAGGTTTACATGATTTCGTAAAATACATGAGTTTTTAGAAAATGTGTTTTATTTCATAAATGGAATCAACAAAGTATGCACATTCTACGTCATAACGACTTTCTGTAGTTTGCGCACGCGTCCAGAAATAAGAAAAGCTTACTTCCCCTGTTTTTTAAAATCACAGCTTCTAGAAGGTTTACATGATTTCGTAAAAAACACGAGTTTTTAGAAAATGTGTTTTATTTCAAAAATGGAATCAACAAAGTATGGACATTCTACGGCATAACGACTTTCTATAGTTTGCGCATGCGTCCGGAAATAAGAAAAGCTTACTTCCCCCGTTTTTTAAAATCACAGCTTCTAGAAGGTTTACATGATTTCTTAAAAAACACGAGTTTTTAGAAAATGTGTTTTATTTCATAAATGGAATCAACATAGTATGCACATTCTACGTCATAACGACTTTCTATACTATGCGCATGCGTTTGGAAATAAGAAAAGCTTACTTCCCCCGTTTTTTAAAATAACAGCTTCTAGAAGGTTTACATGATTTCTTAAAAAACACGAGTTTTTAGAAAATGTGTTTTATTTCATAAATGGAATCAACAAAGTATGCACATTCTACGTCATAACGACTTTCTATAGTTTGCGCATGCGTTTGGAAATAAGAAAAGCTTACTTCCACCGTTTTTTAAAATCACAGCTTCTAGAAGGTTTACATGATTTCTTAAAAAACACGAATTTTTAGAAAATGTGTTTTATTTCATCAATCGAATCGACAAAGTATGCACATTGTACGTCATAACGACTTCCTATAGTTTGCGCATGCGTTCGGAAATAAGAAAAGCTTACTTCCCCCATTTTTTAAAATCACAGCTTCTAGAAGGTTTACATGATGTCGTAAAAAACACGAGTTTTTAGAATATGTGTTTTATTTCATCAATGGAATCAACAAAGTATGCACATTCTACGTCATAACGACTTTCTATAGTTTGCGCATGCGTCCGGAAATAAGAAAAGCTTACTTCCCCCGTTTTTTGAAATCATAGCTTCTAGAAGGTTTAAATGATTTCCTAAAAAACACGAGTTTTTAGAAAATGTGTTTTATTTCATAAATGGAATCAACAAAGTATGCACATTCTACGTCATAACGACTTTCTATAGTTTGCGCATGCGTTTGGAAATAAGAAAAGCTTACTTCCCCCGTTTTTTAAAATCACAGCTTCTAGAAGGTTTACATGATTTCTTAAAAAACACGAGTTTTTAGAAAATATGTTTTATTTCATAAACGGAATCCACAAAGTATGCACATTCTACGTCAAAACGACTTTCTATAGTTTGCGCATGCGCCCGGAAATAAGAAAAGCTTACTTCCACCGTTTTTTAAAATCATAGCTTCTAGAAGGTTTACATCATTTCGTAAAAAACACGAGTTTTGAGAAAATGTGTTTTATTTCATAAATGGAATCTAGAAAGTATGCACATTTAACGTCATAACGACTTTCTATAGTTTGCGCATGCGTCCAGAAATAAGAAAAGCTTACTTCGCCCGTTTTTTAAAATCACAGCTTCTAGAAGGTTTACATGATTTCTTAAAAAACACGAGTTTTTAGAAAATGTGTTTTATTTCATAAATGGACAACAAAGTTTGCACATTCTACGTCATAACGACTTTCTATAGTTTGCGCATGCGTCCGGAAATAAGAAAAGCTTACTTCCACCGTTTTTTAAAATAACAGCTTCTAGAAGGTTTACATGATTTCGTAAAAAACACGAGTTTTTAGAAAATGTGTTTTATTTCGTAAATGGAATCTACAAAGTATGCACATTCTACGTCATAAGGACTTTCTATAGTTTGTGCATGCGTCCGGGAATAAGAAAAGCTTACCTCCACCGTTTTTCAAAATCACAGCTTCTAGAAGGTTTACATGATTTCTTAAAAAACACGAGTTTTTAGAAAATGTGTTTTATTTCATAAATGGAATCAACAAAGTATGCACATTCTACGTTATAACGACTTTCTATAGTTTGCGCATGCGTTTGGAAATAAGAAAAGCTTACTTCCCCTGTTTTTTAAAATCACAGCTTCTAGAAGGTTTACATGATTTGTTAAAAAACACGAGTTTTTAGAAAATGTGTTTTATTTCATCAATGGAATCTACAAAGTATGCACATTCTACGTCATAACGAATTTCTCTAGTTTGCGCATGCGTCCGGAAATAAGAAAAGCTTACGTCCCCCATTTTTTAAAATCACGGCTTCTAGAAGGTTTACATGATTTCTTAAAAAACACGAGTTTTTAGAAAATGTGTTTTATTTCATAAATGGAATCAACAAAGTATGCACATTCTACGTCATAATGACTTTCTATAGTTTGCACATGCGTCCGCAAATAAGAAAAGCTTACTTCCACCGTTTTTTAAAATCACAGCTTCTAGAAGGTTTACATGACTTCTTAAAAAACACGAGTTCTTAAAAAATGTGTTTTATTTCATAAATGGAATCAACAAAGTATGCACATTCTACGTTATAACGACTTTCTGCAGTTTTCGCATTCGTCCGGAAATAAGAAAAGCTTACTTCCACCGTTTTTTAAAATCACAGCTTCTAGAAGGTTTACATGATTTCGTAAAAAACAAGAGTTTTTAGAAAATTTGTTTTATTTAATCAATGGAATCAACAAAGTATGCACATTCTATGTCATAAGGACTTTCTATAGTTTGCGCATTCGTCCGGAAATAAGAAAAGCTTACTTCCACAGTTTTTTAAAATCACAGCTTCTAGAAGGTTTACATGTTTTCCTAAAAAACACGAATTTTTAGAAAATGTGTTTTATTTCTTAAATGGAATCAACAAAGTATGCACATTCTACGTCATAAGGACTTTCTATAGTTTGCACATGCGTCCGGAAATAAGAAAAGCTCACTTCCACCGTTTTTTAAAATCACAGCTTGTAGAAGGTTTACATGATTTCGTAAAAAACACGAGTTTTTAGAAAATGTGTTTTATTTCATAAATGGAATCAACAAAGTATGCACATTCTACGTCATAACGACTTTCTCTAGTTTGCGCATGCGTCTGGAAATAAGAAAGCTTACATCCCCCATTTTTTAAAATCACAGCTTCTAGAAGGTTTACATGATTTCTTAAAAAACACTAGTTTTTAGAAAATGTGTTTTATTTCATAAATGGAATCTACAAAGTATGTACATTCTACGTCATAACGACTTTCTATAGTTTGCGCATGCGTCTGGAAATAAGAAAAGCTTACTTCCCCCCTTTTTTAAAATCATGGCTTCTAGAAGGTTTACATGATTTCCTAAAAAACACGAGTTTTTAGAAAATGTGTTTTATTTCATAAATGGAATCAACAAAGTATGCACATTCTACGTCATAACGACTTTCTATAGTTTGCGCATGAGTTTTGAAATAAGAAAAGCTTACTTCCCCCGTTTTTTAAAATCACAGCTTCTAGAAGGTTTACATGATTTCTTAAAAAACATGAGTTTTTAGAAAATGTGTTTTATTTCATAAATAGAATCAACAAAGTATGCACATTCTACGTCATAACGAGTTTCTATAGTTTGCGGATTCGTCCGGAAATAAGAAAAGCTTACTTCCACCGTTTTTTAAAATCACAGCTTCTAGAAGTTTTACATGATTTCGTAAAAAACATGAGTTTTAAGAAAATGAGTTTTATTTCATAAATGGAATCAACAAAGTATGCACATTCTACGTCATAACGACTTTCTATAGTTTGCGCATGCGTCCGGAAATAAGAAAAGCTTACTTCCCCCGTTTTTTAAAATCACAGCTTCTAGAAGGTTTACATGGTTTCTTAAAAAACACGAGTTTTTAGAAAATGTGTTTTATTTCATAAATAGAATCAACAAAGTATGCACATTCTATGTCATAACGACTTTCTATAGTTTACGCATGCGTTTGGAAATAAGAAAAGCTTACTTCCATCGTTTTTTAAAATCACAGCTTCTAGAAGTGTTACATGATTTGTTAAAAAACACGAGTTTTTAGAAAATGTGTTTTATTTCATAAATGGAATCAACAAAGTGTGCACATTCTACGTCATAACGGCTTTCTATAGTTTGCGCATGCGTTTGGAAATATGAAAATCTTACTACCACGGTTTTTTAAAATCACAGCTTCTTGAAGGTTTACATGATTTCTTAAAAAACACGAGTTTTTAGAAAATGTGTTTTATTTCATAAATGGAATCAACAAAGTATGCACATTCTACGTGATAACGACTTTCTATAGTTTGCGCATGCATTTGGAAATAAGAAAAACTTACTTCCCCCGTTTTTTAAAATCACAGCTTCTAGAAGGTTTACATGATTTCTTAAAAAACACGAGTTTTTAGAAAATGTGTTTTATTTCATAAATGGAATCAAAAAAGTATGCACATTCTACGTCATAATGACTTTCTATAGTTTGCGCATGCGTCCGGAAATAAGAAACGCTTAGTTCCCCCGTTTTTTAAAATGACAGCTTCTTGAAGGTTTACATGATTTCGTAAAAAACACGAGTTTTTAGAAAATGTGTTTTGTTTCATAAATGGAATCTACAAAGTATGCACATTCTACGTCATAACGACTTTCTATAGTTTGCGCATGCGTCCGAAATAAGAAAAGCTTACTTCCACCATTTTTTAAAATCACAGCTTCTAGAAGGTTTACATGATTTCGTAAAAAACACGAGTTTTTAGAAAATGTGTTTTATTTCATAAATGGAATCTACAAAGTTTGCACATTCTACATCATAACAACTTTCTATAGTATGCGCATGCGTCCGGAAATAAGAAAAGCTTACTTCCCCCGTTTTTTAAAATCACAGCTTCTAGAAGGTTTACATGATTTCTTAAAAAACACGTGTTTTTAGAAAATGTGTTTTATTTCATAAATGGAATCTACAAAGTATGCACATTCTATGTCATAACGACTTTCTATAGTTTGCGCATGCGTCCGCAAATAAGAAAAGCTTACTTCCACCATTTTTTAAAATCACAGCTTCTAGAAGGTTTACATGATTTCTTAAAAAACATGAGTTTTTAGAAAATGTGTTTTATTTCATAAATGGAATCTACAAAGTATGCACATTCTACATCATAACAACTTTCTATAGTATGCGCATGCGTCCGGAAATAAGAAACGCTTACTTCCACCATTTTTTAAAATGACAGCTTCTAGAAGGTTTACATGATTTCGTAAAAAACACGAGTTTTTAGAAAATGTGTTTTATTTCATAAATGGAATCTACAAAGTATGCACATTCTACGTCATAACGACATTCTATAGTTTGCACACGCGTCCGCAAATAAGAAAAGCTTACTTCCACCATTTTTTAAAATCACAGCTTCTAGAAGGTTTACATGATTTCGTAAAAAACACGAGTTTTTAGAAAATGTGTTTTATTTCATAAATGGAATCTACAAAGTATGCACATTCTACATCATAACAACTTTCTATAGTATGCGCATGCGTCCGGAAATAAGAAAAGCTTACTTCCCCCATTTTTTAAAATCACAGCTTCTAGAAGGTTTACATGATTTCTTAAAAAACACGTGTTTTTAGAAAATGTGTTTTATTTCATAAATGGAATCTACAAAGTATTCACATTCTACGTCATAACAACTTTCTATAGTTTGCGCATGCGTCCGCAAATAAGAAAAGCTTACTTCCACCGTTTTTTAAAATCACAGCTTCTAGAAGGTTTACCTGATTTCGTAAAAAACATGAGTTTTTAGAAAATGTGTTTTATTTCATAAATGGAATCTACAAAGTATGCACATTCTACCTCATAATGACTTTCTATAGTTTGCGCATGCGTCCAGAAATAAGAAAATCTTACTTCCCATGTTTCTTAAAATCACAGCTTCTAGAAGGTTTACATGATTTCTTAAAAAACACGAGTTTTTAGAAAATGTGTTTTATTTCATAAATAGAATCAACAAAGTATGCACATTCTATATCATAACGACTTTCTATAGTTTGCGCATGCGTCCGGAAATAAGAAAAGCTTACTTCCACCGTTTTTTAAAATCACAGCTTCTATAAGGTTTACATGATTTCGTAAAAAACACGAGTTTTTAGAAAATGTGTTCTATTTCATCAGTGGAATCTACAAAGTATGCACATTCTACATCATAACGACTTTCTATAGTTTGCGCATGCGTCCGGAAATAAGAAAAGCTTACGTCCCCCGTTTTTTAAAATCACAGCTTCTAGAAGGTTTACATGATTTCGTAAAAAACACGAGTTTTTAGAAAATGTGTTCTATTTCATCAATGGAATCTACAAAGTATGCACATTCTACGTCATAACGAATTTCTATAGTTTGCGCATGCGACCGGAAATAAGAAAAGGTTACTTCCCCCGTTTTTTAAAATCACAGCTTCTAGAAGGTTTACATGACTTCTTAAAAAACACGAGTTTTTAGAAAATGTGTTTTATTTCATAAATGGAATCAACAAAGTATGCACATTCTATGTCATAACGACTTTCTATAGTTTGCGCATGCGTCCGGAAATAAGAAAAGCTTACTTCCCCCGTTTTTGAAAATCATAGCTTCTAGAAGGTTTACATGATTTCTTAAAAAACACGAGTTTTTAGAAAATGTGTTTTATTTCATAAATGGAATCAACAAAGTATGCACATTCTACGTCATAATGACTTTCTATAGTTTGCGCATGCGTTTGGAAATAAGAAAAGCTTACTTCCCCCGTTTTTTAAAATCACAGCTTCTAGAAGGTTTACATGATTTCGTAAAAAACACGAGTTTTTAGAAAATGTGTTTTATTTCATAAATGGAATCAGCAAAGTATGCACATTCTACGTCATAACGACTTTCTATAGTTTGCGCATGCGTCCGGAAATAAGAAAAGCTTACTTCCCCCGTTTTTTAAAATCACAGCTTCTAGAAGTGTAACATGATTTGTTAAAAAACACGAGTTTTTAGAAAATGTGTTTTATTTCATAAATGGAATCAACAAAGTATGCACATTCTACGTCATAACGACTTTCTATTGTTTGCGCATGCGTCCGGAAATAAGAAAAGCTTACTTCCACCATTTTTTGAAATCACAGCTTCTTGAAGGTTTACATGATTTCTTAAAAAACACGAGTTTTTAGAAAATGTGTTTTATTTCATAAATGGAATCTACAAAGTATGCACATTCTACGTCATAACGACTTTCTATAGTTTGCGCATGCATCCGGAAATAAGAAAAACTTACTTCCACCGTTTTTTAAAATCACAGCTTCTAGAAGGTTTACATGATTTCTTAAAAAACATGAGTTTTTAGAAAATGTGTTTTATTTCATAAATGGAATCTACAAAGTATGCACATTCTACATCATAACGAATTTCTATAGTTTGCGCATGCGTCCGGAAATAAAAAAAGCTTAGTTCCCCCGTTTTTTAAAAGAATAGCTTCTAGAAGGTTTACATGATTTCGTAAAAAACATGAGTTTTTAGAAAATGTGTTTTATTTCATAAATGGAATCAACAAAGTATGCACATTCTACGTCATAACGACTTTCTGTAGTTTGCGCATGCGTCCAAAAATAAGAAAAGCTTACTTCCCCTGTTTTTTAAAATCACAGCTTCTAGAAGGTTTACATGATTTCGTAAAAAACACGAGTTTTTAGAAAATGTGTTTTATTTCATAAATGGAATCAACAAAGTATGGACATTCTACGGCATAACGACTTTCTATAGTTTGCGCATGCGTCCGGAAATAAGAAAAGCTTACTTCCCCCGTTTTTTAAAATCACAGCTTCTAAAAGGTTTACATGATTTCTTAAAAAACACGAGTTTTTAGAAAATGTGTTTTATTTCATAAATGGAATCAACAAAGTATGCACATTCTACGTCATAACGACTTTCTATAGTTTGCGCATGCGTCCGGTAATAAGAAAAGCTTACTTCCCCCGTTTTTTAAAATCACAGCTTCTAGAAGGTTTACATGATTTCTTAAAAAACACGAGTTTTTAGAAAATGTGTTTTATTTCATAAATGGAATCAACAAAGTATGCACATTCTACGTCATAACGACTTTCTATAGTTTGCGCATGCGTTTGGAAATAAGAAAAGCTTACTTCCCCCGTTTTTTAAAATCACAGCTTCTAGAAGGTTAACATGATTTTGTAACAAACACGAGTTTTTAGAAAATGTGTATTATTTCATAAATGGAATCTACAAAGTATGCACATTCTATGTCATAACGACTTTCTATAGTTTGCGCATTCGTCCGGAAATAAGAAAAGCTTACTTCCACCGTTTTTTAAAATCATAGCTTCTAGAAGGTTTACATGATTTCTTAAAATACACGAGTTTTTAGAAAATGTGTTTTATTTCATAAATGGAGTCTTCAATGTATGCACATTCTTCGTCATAACGACTTTCTATATTTTGCGCATGTGTTTGGAAATAAGAAAAACTTACTTCCCCCGTTTTTTAAAATCACAGCTTCTAGAAGGTTTACATGATTTCGTAAAAAACACGAGTTTTTAGAAAATGTGTTTTATTTCCTCAATGGAATCAACAAAGTATGCACATTCTTCGTCATAACGACTTTCTATAGTTTGCGCATGCGTCCGGAAATAAGAAAAGCTTACTTCCCCCGTTTTTTAAAATCACAGCTTCTAGAAGGTTTACATGATTTCGTAAAAAACACGAGTTTTTAGAAAATGTGTTTTATTTCATCAATGGAATCAACAAAGTATGCACATTCTAAGTCATAACTACTTTCTATAGTTTGCGCATGCGTTTGGAAATAAGAAAAGCTTACATCCCCCGTTTTTTAAAATCACAGCTTCTAGAAGGTTTAAATGATTTCGTAAAAAACACGAGTTTTTAGAAAATGTGTTTTATTTCATAAATGGAATCTACAAAGTATGCACATTCTACGTCATAACGACTTTCTATAGTTTGCGCATGCGTTTGGAAATAAGAAAAGCTTACTTCCCCCGTTTTTTAAAATCACAGCTTCTAGAAGGTTTACATGATTTCGTAAAAAACACGAGTTTTTAGAAAATGTGTTTTATTTCATCAATGGAATCAACAAAGTATGCACATTCTACGTCATAACGACCTTCTATAGTTTGCGCATGCGTCCGGAAATAAGAAAAGCTTACTTCCCCCGTTTTTTGAAATCACAGCTTCTAGAAGGTTTAAATGATTTCTTAAAAAACACGAGTTTTTAGAAAATGTGTTTTATTTCATAAATGGAATCTACAAAGTATGCACATTCTACGTCATAACGAATTTCTATAGTTTGCGCATGCGTTTGGAAATAAGAAAAGCTTACTTCCCCCGTTTTTTAAAATCACAGTTCCTAGAAGGTTTACATGATTTCTTAAAAAACACGAGTTTTTAGAAAATGTGTTTTATTTCATAAATGGAATCTAGAAAGTATGCACATTCTACGTCATAATGACTTTCTATAGTTTGCGCATGCGTCCGGAAATAAGAAAAGGTTACTTCCACCGTTTTTTAAAATCACAGCTTCTAGAAGGTTTACATGATTTCTTAAAAAACACGAGTTTTTAGAAAATGTGTTTTATTTCATAAATGGAAACAACAAAGTATGCACATTCTACGTCATAACGACTTTCTATAGTTTGCGCATGCGTCCGGAAATAATAAAAGAATACTTCCACCGTTTTTTAAAATCACAGCTTCTAGAAGGTTTACATGATTTCTTAAAAAACACGAGTTTTTAGAAAATGTGTTTTATTTCATAAATGGAATCTACAAAGTATGGACATTCTACGTCATAACGACTTTCTATAGTTTGTGCATGCGTCCGGAAATAAGAAAAGCTTACTTCGCCCGTTTTTTAAAATCACAGCTTCTAGAAGGTTTACATGATTTCTTAAAAAACACGAGTTTTTAGAAAATGTGTTTTATTTCATAAATGGAATCTACAAAGTATGCACATTCTACGTCATAACGACTTTCTATAGTTTGTGCATGCGTCCGGAAATAAGAAAAGCTTACTTCGCCCGTTTTTTAAAATCACAGCTTCTAGAAGGTTTACATGATTTCTTAAAAAACACGAGTTTTTAGAAAATGTGTTTTATTTCACAAATGGAATCTACAAAGTATGCACATTCTACGTCATAACGACTTTCTATAGTTTGCGCATGCGTCCGGAAATAAGAAAAGCTTACTTCCCCCATTTTTTAAAATCACAGCTTCTAGAAGGTTTACATGATTTCTTAAAAAACACGTGTTTTTAGAAAATGTGTTTTATTTCATAAATGGAATCTACAAAGTATTCACATTCTACGTCATAACGACTTTATATAGTTTGCGCATGCGTCCGCAAATAAGAAAAGCTTACTTCCACCGTTTTTTAAAATCACAGCTTCTAGAAGGTTAACCTGATTTCGTAAAAAACATGAGTTTTTAGAAAATGTGTTTTATTTCATAAATGGAATCTAAAAAGTATGCACATTCTACCTCATAATGACTTTCTATAGTTTGCGCATGCGTCCGGAAATAAGAAAAGCTTACTTCCCATGTTTCTTAAAATCACAGCTTCTAGAAGGTTTACATGATTTCTTAAAAAACACGAGTTTTTAGAAAATGTGTTTTATTTCATAAATAGAATCAACAAAGTATGCACATTCTACATCATAACGACTTTCTATAGTTTGCGCATGCGTCCGGAAATAAGAAAAGCTTACTTCCACCGTTTTTTAAAATCACAGCTTCTAGAAGGTTTACATGATTTCGTAAAAAACACAAGTTTTTAGAAAATGTGCTTTATTTCATAAACGGAATCAACAAAGTATGCACATTCTACGTAATAACGACTTTCTATAGTTTGCGCATGCGTCCAGAAATATGAAAAGCTTACTTCCACCATTTTTTAAAATCACAACTTCTAGAAGGTATACATGATTTCTTAAAAAACACGAGTTTTTAGAAAATGTGTTTTATTTCATAAATGAAATGAACAAATTATGCACATTCTACGTCATAACTACTTTCTATTGTTTGCGCATGCGTCCGGAAATAAGAAAAGCTTACGTCCCCCATTTTTTAAAATCACAGCTTCTAGAAGGTTTACATGATTTCGTAAAAAACACGAGTTTTTAGAAAATGTGTTCTATTTCATCAATGGAATCTACAAAGTATGCACATTCTACGTCATAACGACTTTCTATAGTTTGCGCATGCGACCGGAAATAAGAAAAGATTACTTCCCCCGTTTTTTAAAATCACAGCTTCTAGAAGGTTTACATGATTTCGTAAAAAACACGAGTTTTTAGAAAATGTGTTTTATTTCATCAATGGAATCAACAAAGTATGCACATTCTACGTCATAACGACCTTCTATAGTTTGCGCATGCGTCCGGAAATAAGAAAAGCTTACTTCCCCGGTTTTTTGAAATCACAGCTTCTAGAAGGTTTAAATGATTTCTTAAAAAACACGAGTTTTTATAAAATGTGTTTTATTTCATAAATGGAATCTACAAAGTATGCACATTCTACGTCATAACGACTTTCTATAGTTTGCGCATGCGTTTGGAAATAAGAAAAGCTTACTTCTCCCGTTTTTTAAAATCACAGCTCCTAGAAGGTTTACATGATTTCTTAAAAAACACGAGTTTTTAGAAAATGTGTTTTATTTCATAAATGGAATCTAGAAAGTATGCACATTCTACGTCATAATGAATTTCTATAGTTTGCGCATGCGTCCGGAAATAAAAAAAGGTTACTTCCACCGTTTTTTAAAATCACAGCTTCTAGAAGGTTTACATGATTTCTTAAAAAACACGAGTTTTTAGAAAATGTGTTTTATTTCATAAATGGAAACAACAAAGTATGCACATTCTACGTCATAACGACTTTCTATAGTTTGCGCATGCGTCCGGAAATAATAAAAGCTTACTTCCACCGTTTTTTAAAATCACAGCTTCTAGAAGGTTTACATGATTTCTTAAAAAACACGAGTTTTTAGAAAATGTTTTTTATTTCATAAATGGAATCTACAAAGTATGGACATTCTACGTCATAACGACTTTCTATAGTTTGTGCATGCGTCCGGAAATAAGAAAAGCTTACTTCGCCCGTTTTTTAAAATCACAGCTTCTAGAAGGTTTACATGATTTCTTAAAAAACACGAGTTTTTAGAAAATGTGTTTTATTTCATAAATGGAATCTACAAAGTATGCACATTCTACGTCATAACGACTTTCTATAGTTTGTGCATGCGTCCGGAAATAAGAAAAGCTTACTTCGCCCGTTTTTTAAAATCACAGCTTCTAGAAGGTTTACATGATTTCTTAAAAAACACGAGTTTTTAGAAAATGTGTTTTATTTCACAAATGGAATCTACAAAGTATGCACATTCTACGTCATAACGACTTTCTATAGTTTGCGCATGCGTTGGGAAATAAGAAAAGCTTACTTCCCCCGTTTTTTAAAATCACAACTTCTAGAAGGTCTACATGATTTCTTAAAAAACACAACTTTTTAGAAATTGTGTTTTATTTCATAAATGGAATCTACAAAGTATTCACATTCTTCGTCATAAGGACTTTCTATAGTTTGTGCATGCGTCCGGAAATAAGAAAAGCTTACTTCCCCCGTTTTTTAAAATCACAGCTTCCAGAAGGTTTACATAATTTCGTAAAAAACACGAGTTTTTAGAAAATGTGTTTTATTTCATCAATGGAATCAACAAATTATGCACATTCTACGTCATAACGACTTTCTGTTAGTTTGCGCATGCGTCCGGAAATAATAAAAGCTTACTTCCACCGTTTTTTAAAATCACAGCTTCTAGAAGGTTTACATGATTTCGTAAAAAACATGAGTTTTTAGAAAATGTGTTTTATTTCATAAATGGAATCTACAAAGTATGCACATTCTATGTCATAACGACTTTGTATAGTTTGCTCATGCATCTGGAAATAAGAAAAGCTTACTTCCACCGTTTTTTAAAATCACAGCTTCTAGAAGGTTTACATGATTTCGTAAAAAACACGAGTTTTTAAAAAATGTGTTTTATTTCATAAAAGGAATCTACAAAGTATGCACATTCTACATCATAACGACTTTCTATAGTTTGCGCATGCGTCCGGAAATAAGAAAAGCTTACTTCCACCGTTTTTCAAAATCACAGCTTCTAGAAGGTTTACAAGATTTCTTAAAAAACATGAGTTTTTAGAAAATGTGTTTTATTTCATAAATGGAATCAACAAAGTATGCACATTCTACGTCATAACGACTTTCTATAGTTTACGCATGCGTTTGGAAATAAGAAACGCTTACTTCCCCCGTTTTTTAAAATCACAGCTTCTAGAAGGTTTACATGATTTCGTAAAAAACACAAGTTTTTAGAAAATGTGTTTTATTTCATAAATGGAATCAACAAAGTATCCACATTCTACATCATAACGACTTTCTATAGTTTGCGCATGCGTCCGGAAATTAGAAAAACCTTACTTCCCCCGTTTTTCAAAATCACAGCTTCTAGAAGGTTTACATGATTTCGTAAAAAACACGAGTTTTTAAAAAATGTGTTTTATTTCAAAAATAGAATCAACAAAGTATGCACATTCTACATCATAACGACTTTCTATAGTTTGTGCATGTGTCCGGAAATAAGAAAAGCTTACTTCCCCCGTTTTTTAAAATCACAGCTTCCAGAAGGTTTACATAATTTCGTAAAAAACATGAGTTTTTAGAAAATGTGTTTTATTTCATCAATGGAATCAACAAAGTATGCACATTCTACGTCATAACGACTTTCTATAGTTTGCGCGTGCGTCCCGAAATAAGAAACGCTTACTTCCCCCATTTTTTAAAGTCACAGCTTCTAGAAGGTTTACATGATTTCGTAAAAAACACGAGTTTTTAGAAAATGTGTTTTATTTCATAAATGGAATCTACAAAGTATGCACATTCTACGTCATAACAACTTTCTATAGTATGCGCATGTGTCCGGAAATAAGAAAAGCTTACTTCCCCCGTTTTTTAAAATCACAGCTTCTAAAAGGTTTACATGATTTCTTAAAAAACACGTGTTTTTAGAAAATGTGTTTTATTTCATAAATGGAATCAACAAAGTATGCACATTCTACGTCATAACGACTTTCTAGAGTTTGCGCATTCGTCCGGAAATAAGAAAAGCTTACTTCTACCGTTTTTTTAAATCACAGCTTCTAGAAGGTTTACATGATTTCGTAAAAAACATGAGTTTTTAGAAAATGTGTTTTATTTCATAAATGGAATCTACAAAGTATGCACATTCTACCTCATAATGACTTTCTATAGTTTGCGCATGCGTCCGGAAATAAGAAAAGCTTACTTCCCGTGTTTTTTAAAATCACAGCTTCTAGAAGGTTTACATGATTTCTTAAAAAACATGAGTTTTTAGAAAATGTGTTTTATTTCATAAATAGAATCAACAAAGTATGCACATTCTACGTCATAACGACTTTCTATAGTTTGCGCATGCGTCCAGAAATATGAAAAGCTTACTTCCACCGTTTTTTAAAATCACAGCTTCTAGAAGGTTTACCTGATATCTTAAAAAACATGAGTTTTTAGAAAATGTCTTTTATTTCATAAATGGAATCAACAAAGTATGCACATTCTACCTCATAACGACTTTCTATAGTTTGCGCATGCGTCCAGAATTTAGAAAAGCTTACTTCCCCCGTTTTTTAAAATCACAGCTTCTAGAAGGTTTACATGATTTCGTAAAAAACACGAGTTTTTAGAAAATGTGTTTTATTTCATCAATGGAATCAACAAAGTATGCACATTCTAAGTCATAACTACTTTCTATAGTTTGCGCATGCGTTTGGAAATAAGAAAAGCTTACTTCCCCCGTTTTTTAAAATCACAGCTTCTAGAAGGTTTAAATGATTTCGTAAAAAACACGAGTTTTTAGAAAATGTGTTTTATTTCATAAATGGAATCTACAAAGTATGCACATTCTACGTCATAACGACTTTCTATAGTTTGCGCATGCGTTTGGAAATAAGAAAAGCTAACTTCCCCCGTTTTTTAAAATCACAGCTTCTAGAAGGTTTACATGATTTCGTAAAAAACACGAGTTTTTAGAAAATGTGTTTTATTTCATCAATGGAATCAACAAAGTATGCACATTCTACATCATAACGACTTTCTATAGTTTGCACATGCGTCCGGAAATAAGAAAAGCTTACTTCCCCCGTTTTTTAAAATCACAGCTTCTAGAAGGTTTACATGATTTCTTAAAAAACACGAGTTTTTAGAAAATCTGTTTTATTTCATAAATGGAATCAACAAAGTATGCACATTCTACGTCATAACGACTTTCTATAGTTTGCGCATGCGTTCGGAAATAAGAAAAGCTTACTTCCCGCGTTTTTTAAAATCACAGCTTCTAGAAGGGTTACAAGATTTGTTAAAAAACACGACTTGTTAGAAAATGTGTTTTATCTCATAAATGGAATCAACAAAGTATGCACATACTATGTCATAACGACTTTCTATAGTTTGCGCATGCGTCCGGAAATAAGAAAAGCTTACTTCCACCATTTTTTAAAATCACAGCTTCTTGAAGGTTTACATGATTTCTTAAAAAACACGAGTTTTTAGAAAATGTGTTTTATTTCATAAATGGAATCAACAAAGTATGCACATTCTACGTCATAACGACTTTCTATAGTTTGCGCATGCGTCCGGAAATAAGAAAAGCTTACTTCCACCATTTTTTAAAATCACAGCTTCTTGAAGGTTTACATGATTTCTTAAAAAACACGAGTTTTTAGAAAATGTGTTTTATTTCATCAATGGAATCTACAAAGTATGCACATTCTACGTCATAACGACTTTCTATAGTTTGCGTATGCATTTGGAAATAAGAAAAACTTACTTCCACCGTTTTTTAAAATCACAGCTTCTAGAAGGTTTACATGATTTCTTAAAAAACATGAGTATTTAGAAAATGTGCTTTATTTCATAAATGGAATCTACAAAGTATGCACATTCTACGTCATAACGAATTTCTATAGTTTGCGCATGCGTCCGGAAATAAGAAAAGCTTACTTCCGTCGTTTTTTAAAAGCATGGCTTCTAGAAGGTTTACATGATTTCGTAAAATACATGAGTTTTTAGAAAATGTGTTTTATTTCATAAATGGAATCAACAAAGTATGCACATTCTACGTCATAACGACTTTCTGTAGTTTGCGCACGCGTCCAGAAATAAGAAAAGCTTACTTCCCCTGTTTTTTAAAATCACAGCTTCTAGAAGGTTTACATGATTTCGTAAAAAACACGAGTTTTTAGAAAATGTGTTTTATTTCAAAAATGGAATCAACAAAGTATGGACATTCTACGGCATAACGACTTTCTATAGTTTGCGCATGCGTCCGGAAATAAGAAAAGCTTACTTCCCCCGTTTTTTAAAATCACAGCTTCTAGAAGGTTTACATGATTTCTTAAAAAACACGAGTTTTTAGAAAATGTGTTTTATTTCATAAATGGAATCAACATAGTATGCACATTCTACGTCATAACGACTTTCTATACTATGCGCATGCGTTTGGAAATAAGAAAAGCTTACTTCCCCCGTTTTTTAAAATAACAGCTTCTAGAACGTTTACATGATTTCTTAAAAAACACGAGTTTTTAGAAAATGTGTTTTATTTCATAAATGGAATCAACAAAGTATGCACATTCTACGTCATAACGACTTTCTATAGTTTGCGCATGCGTTTGGAAATAAGAAAAGCTTACTTCCACCGTTTTTTAAAATCACAGCTTCTAGAAGGTTTACATGATTTCTTAAAAAACACGAATTTTTAGAAAATGTGTTTTATTTCATCAATGGAATCGACAAAGTATGCACATTCTACGTCATAACGACTTCCTATAGTTTGCGCATGCGTTCGGAAATAAGAAAAGCTTACTTCCCACGTTTTTTAAAATCACAGCTTCTAGAAGGTTTACATGATGTCGTAAAAAAAAAGAGTTTTTAGAATATGTGTTTTATTTCATCAATGGAATCAACAAAGTATGCACATTCTACGTCATAACGACTTTCTATGGTTTGCGCATGCGTCCGGAAATAAGAAAAGCTTACTTCCCCCGTTTTTTGAAATCATAGCTTCTAGAAGGTTTAAATGATTTCCTAAAAAACACGAGTTTTTAGAAAATGTGTTTTATTTCATAAATGGAATCAACAAAGTATGCACATTCTACGTCATAACGACTTTCTATAGTTTGCGCATGCGTTTGGAAATAAGAAAAGCTTACTTCCCCCGTTTTTTAAAATCACAGCTTCTAGAAGGTTTACATGATTTCTTAAAAAACACGAGTTTTTAGAAAATATGTTTTATTTCATAAACGGAATCCACAAAGTATGCACATTCTACGTCAAAACGACTTTCTATAGTTTGCGCATGCGCCCGGAAATAAGAAAAGCTTACTTTGACCGTTTTTTAAAATCATAGCTTCTAGAAGGTTTACATCATTTTGTAAAAAACACGAGTTTTGAGAAAATGTGTTTTATTTCATAAATGGAATCTAGAAAGTATGCACATTTAACGTCATAACGACTTTCTATAGTTTGCGCATGCGTCCAGAAATAAGAAAAGCTTACTTCGCCCGTTTTTTAAAATCACAGCTTCTAGAAGGTTTACATGATTTCTTAAAAAACACGAGTTTTTAGAAAATGTGTTTTATTTCATAAATGGACAACAAAGTTTGCACATTCTACGTCATAACGACTTTCTATAGTTTGCGCATGCGTCCGGAAATAAGAAAAGCTTACTTCCACCGTTTTTTAAAATAACAGCTTCTAGAAGGTTTACATGATTTCGTAAAAAACACGAGTTTTTAGAAAATGTGTTTTATTTCGTAAATGGAATCTACAAAGTATGCACATTCTACGTCATAAGGACTTTCTATAGTTTGTGCATGCATCCGGGAATAAGAAAAGCTTACCTCCACCGTTTTTCAAAATCACAGCTTCTAGAAGGTTTACATGATTTCTTAAAAAACACGAGTTTTTAGAAAATGTGTTTTATTTCATAAATGGAATCAACAAAGTATGCACATTCTACGTTATAACGACTTTCTATAGTTTGCGCATGCGTTTGGAAATAAGAAAAGCTTACTTCCCCTATTTTTTAAAATCACAGCTTCTAGAAGGTTTACATGATTTGTTAAAAAACACGAGTTTTTAGAAAATGTGTTTTATTTCATCAATGGAATCTACAAAGTATGCACATTCTACGTCATAACGAATTTCTCTAGTTTGCGCATGCGTCCGGAAATAAGAAAAGCTTACGTCCCCCATTTTTTAAAATCACAGCTTCTAGAAGGTTTACATGATTTCGTATAAAACACGAGTTTTTAGAAAATGTGTTTTATTTCATCAATGGAATCTACAAAGTATGCACATTCTACGTCATAACGAATTTCTCTAGTTTGCGCATGCGTCCGGAAATAAGAAAAGCTTACGTCCCCCATTTTTTAAAATCACAGCTTCTAGAAGGTTTACATGATTTCTTAAAAAACACGAGTTTTTAGAAAATGTGTTTTATTTGATAAATGGAATCTACAAAGTATGCACATTCTACGTCATAACGACTTTCTATAGTTTGCGCATGCGTTTGGAAATAAGAAAAGCTTACTTCTCCCGTTTTTTAAAATCACAGCTTCTAGAACGTTTACATGATTTCTTAAAAAACACGAGTTTTTAGAAAATGTGTTTTATTTCATAAATGGAATCAACAAAGTATGCACATTCTACGTCATAATGACTTTCTATAGTTTGCGCATGCGTTTGGAAATAAGAAAAGCTTACTTCCCCCCGTTTTTTAAAATCACAGCTTCTAGAAGGTTTACATGATTTCTTAAAAAACACGAGTTTTTAGAAAATGTGTTTTATTTCATAAATGGAATCAACAAAGTATGCACATTCTACGTCATAATGACTTTCTATAGTTTGCACATGCGTCCGGAAATAAGAAAAGCTTACTTCCACCGTTTTTTAAAATCACAGCTTCTAGAAGGTTTACATGACTTCTTAAAAAACACGAGTTCTTAAAAAATGTGTTTTATTTCATAAATGGAATCAACAAAGTATGCACATTCTACGTTATAACGACTTTCTGCAGTTTTCGCATTCGTCCGGAAATAAGAAAAGCTTACTTCCACCGTTTTTTAAAATCACAGCTTCTAGAAGGTTTACATGATTTCGTAAAAAACAAGAGTTTTTAGAAAATTTGTTTTATTTAATCAATGGAATCAACAAAGTATGCACATTCTATGTCATAAGGACTTTCTATAGTTTGCGCATTCGTCCGGAAATAAGAAAAGCTTACTTCCACAGTTTTTTAAAATCACAGCTTCTAGAAGGTTTACATGTTTTCCTAAAAAACACGAATTTTTAGAAAATGTGTTTTATTTCTTAAATGGAATCAACAAAGTATGCACATTCTACGTCATAAGGACTTTCTATAGTTTGCACATGCGTCCGGAAATAAGAAAAGCTCACTTCCACCGTTTTTTAAAATCACAGCTTGTAGAAGGTTTACATGATTTCGTAAAAAACACGAGTTTTTAGAAAATGTGTTTTATTTCATAAATGGAATCAACAAAGTATGCACATTCTACGTCATAACGACTTTCTCTAGTTTGCGCATGCGTCTGGAAATAAGAAAGCTTACATCCCCCATTTTTTAAAATCACAGCTTCTAGAAGGTTTACATGATTTCTTAAAAAACACTAGTTTTTAGAAAATGTGTTTTATTTCATAAATGGAATCTACAAAGTATGTACATTCTACGTCATAACGACTTTCTATAGTTTGCGCATGCGTCTGGAAATAAGAAAAGCTTACTTCCCCCGTTTTTTAAAATCATAGCTTCTAGAAGGTTTACATGATTTCCTAAAAAACACGAGTTTTTAGAAAATGTGTTTTATTTCATAAATGGAATCAACAAAGTATGCACATTCTACGTCATAACGACTTTCTATAGTTTGCGCATGAGTTTTGAAATAAGAAAAGCTTACTTCCCCCGTTTTTTAAAATCACAGCTTCTAGAAGGTTTACATGATTTCTTAAAAAACATGAGTTTTTAGAAAATGTGTTTTATTTCATAAATAGAATCAACAAAGTATGCACATTCTACGTCATAACGAGTTTCTATAGTTTGCGGATTCGTCCGGAAATAAGAAAAGCTTACTTCCACCGTTTTTTAAAATCACAGCTTCTAGAAGTTTTACATGATTTCGTAAAAAACATGAGTTTTAAGAAAATGAGTTTTATTTCATAAATGGAATCAACAAAGTATGCACATTCTACGTCATAACGACTTTCTATAGTTTGCGCATGCGTCCGGAAATAAGAAAAGCTTACTTCCCCCGTTTTTTAAAATCACAGCTTCTAGAAGGTTTACATGGTTTCTTAAAAAACACGAGTTTTTAGAAAATGTGTTTTATTTCATAAATAGAATCAACAAAGTATGCACATTCTATGTCATAACGACTTTCTATAGTTTGCGCATGCGTCCGGAAATAAGAAAAGCTTACTTCCACCGTTTTTCAAAATCACAGCTTCTAGAAGGTTTACAAGATTTCTTAAAAAACATGAGTTTTTAGAAAATGTGTTTTATTTCATAAATGGAATCAACAAAGTATGCACATTCTACGTCATAACGACTTTCTATAGTTTACGCATGCGTTTGGAAATAAGAAACGCTTACTTCCCCCGTTTTTTAAAATCACAGCTTCTAGAAGGTTTACATGATTTCGTAAAAAACACAAGTTTTTAGAAAATGTGTTTTATTTCATAAATGGAATCAACAAAGTATCCACATTCTACATCATAACGACTTTCTATAGTTTGCGCATGCGTCCGGAAATTAGAAAAACCTTACTTCCCCCGTTTTTCAAAATCACAGCTTCTAGAAGGTTTACATGATTTCGTAAAAAACACGAGTTTTTACAAAATGTGTTTAATTTCAAAAATAGAATCAACAAAGTATGCACATTCTACATCATAACGACTTTCTATAGTTTGTGCATGTGTCCGGAAATAAGAAAAGCTTACTTCCCCCGTTTTTTAAAATCACAGCTTCCAGAAGGTTTACATAATTTCGTAAAAAACATGAGTTTTTAGAAAATGTGTTTTATTTCATCAATGGAATCAACAAAGTATGCACATTCTACGTCATAACGACTTTCTATAGTTTGCGCGTGCGTCCCGAAATAAGAAACGCTTACTTCCCCCATTTTTTAAAGTCACAGCTTCTAGAAGGTTTACATGATTTCGTAAAAAACACGAGTTTTTAGAAAATGTGTTTTATTTCATAAATGGAATCTACAAAGTATGCACATTCTACGTCATAACAACTTTCTATAGTATGCGCATGTGTCCGGAAATAAGAAAAGCTTACTTCCCCCGTTTTTTAAAATCACAGCTTCTAAAAGGTTTACATGATTTCTTAAAAAACACGTGTTTTTAGAAAATGTGTTTTATTTCATAAATGGAATCAACAAAGTATGCACATTCTACGTCATAACGACTTTCTAGAGTTTGCGCATTCGTCCGGAAATAAGAAAAGCTTACTTCTACCGTTTTTTTAAATCACAGCTTCTAGAAGGTTTACATGATTTCGTAAAAAACACGAGTTTTTAGAAAATGTGTTTTATTTCATAAATGGAATCTACAAAGTATGCACATTCTACCTCATAATGACTTTCTATAGTTTGCGCATGCGTCCGGAAATAAGAAAAGCTTACTTCCCCTGTTTTTTAAAATCACAGCTTCTAGAAGGTTTACATGATTTCTTAAAAAACACGAGTTTTTAGAAAATGTGTTTTATTTCATAAATAGAATCAACAAAGTATGCACATTCTACGTCATAACGACTTTCTATAGTTTGCGCATGCGTCCAGAAATATGAAAAGCTTACTTCCACCGTTTTTTAAAATCACAGCTTCTAGAAGGTTTACCTGATATCTTAAAAAACATGAGTTTTTTGAAAATGTCTTTTATTTCATAAATGGAATCAACAAAGTATGCACATTCTACCTCATAACGACTTTCTATAGTTTGCGCATGCGTCCAGAATTTAGAAAAGCTTACTTCCCCCGTTTTTTAAAATCACAGCTTCTAGAAGGTTTACATGATTTCGTAAAAAACACGAGTTTTTAGAAAATGTGTTTTATTTAATCAATGGAATCAACAAAGTATGCACATTCTAAGTCATAACTACTTTCTATAGTTTGCGCATGCGTTTGGAAATAAGAAAAGCTTACTTCCCCCATTTTTTAAAATCACAGCTTCTAGAAGGTTTAAATGATTTCGTAAAAAACACGAGTTTTTAGAAAATGTGTTTTATTTCATAAATGGAATCTACAAAGTATGCACATTCTACGTCATAACGACTTTCTATAGTTTGCGCATGCGTTTGGAAATAAGAAAAGCTAACTTCCCCCATTTTTTAAAATCACAGCTTCTAGAAGGTTTACATGATTTCGTAAAAAACACGAGTTTTTAGAAAATGTGTTTTATTTCATCAATGGAATCAACAAAGTATGCACATTCTACATCATAACGACTTTCTATAGTTTGCACATGCGTCCGGAAATAAGAAAAGCTTACTTCCCCCGTTTTTTAAAATCACAGCTTCTAGAAGGTTTACATGATTTCTTAAAAAACACGAGTTTTTAGAAAATCTGTTTTATTTCATAAATGGAATCAACAAAGTATGCACATTCTACGTCATAACGACTTTCTATAGTTTGCGCATGCGTTCGGAAATAAGAAAAGCTTACTTCCCGCGTTTTTTAAAATCACAGCTTCTAGAAGGGTTACATGATTTGTTAAAAAACACGACTTTTTAGAAAATGTGTTTTATCTCATAAATGGAATCAACAAAGTATGCACATACTATGTCATAACGACTTTCTATAGTTTGCGCATGCGTCCGGAAATAAGAAAAGCTTACTTCCACCATTTTTTAAAATCACAGCTTCTTGAAGGTTTACATGATTTCTTAAAAAACACGAGTTTTTAGAAAATGTGTTTTATTTCATAAATGGAATCAACAAAGTATGCACATTCTACGTCATAACGACTTTCTATAGTTTGCGCATGCGTCCGGAAATAAGAAAAGCTTACTTCCACCATTTTTTAAAATCAGAGCTTCTTGAAGGTTTACATGATTTCTTAAAAAACACGAGTTTTTAGAAAATGTGTTTTATTTCATCAATGGAATTTACAAAGTATGCACATTCTACGTCATAACGACTTTCTATAGTTTGCGTATGCATTTGGAAATAAGAAAAACTTACTTCCACCGTTTTTTAAAATCACAGCTTCTAGAAGGTTTACATGATTTCTTAAAAAACATGAGTATTTAGAAAATGTGCTTTATTTCATAAATGGAATCTACAAAGTATGCACATTCTACGTCATAACGAATTTCTATAGTTTGCGCATGCGTCCGGAAATAAGAAAAGCTTACTTCCGTCGTTTTTTAAAAGCATGGCTTCTAGAAGGTTTACATGATTTCGTAAAATACATGAGTTTTTAGAAAATGTGTTTTATTTCATAAATGGAATCAACAAAGTATGCACATTCTACGTCATAACGACTTTCTGTAGTTTGCGCACGCGTCCAGAAATAAGAAAAGCTTACTTCCCCTGTTTTTTAAAATCACAGCTTCTAGAAGGTTTACATGATTTCGTAAAAAACACGAGTTTTTAGAAAATGTGTTTTATTTCATCAATGGAATCAACAAAGTATGGACATTCTACGGCATAACGACTTTCTATAGTTTGCGCATGCGTCCGGAAATAAGAAAAGCTTACTTCCCCCGTTTTTTAAAATCACAGCTTCTAGAAGGTTTACATGATTTCTTAAAAAACACGAGTTTTTAGAAAATGTGTTTTATTTCATAAATGGAATCAACATAGTATGCACATTCTACGTCATAACGACTTTCTATACTATGCGCATGCGTTTGGAAATAAGAAAAGCTTACTTCCCCCGTTTTTTAAAATAACAGCTTCTAGAAGGTTTACATGATTTCTTAAAAAACACGAGTTTTTAGAAAATGTGTTTTATTTCATAAATGGAATCAACAAAGTATGCACATTCTACGTCATAACGACTTTCTATAGTTTGCGCATGCGTTTGGAAATAAGAAAAGCTTACTTCCACCGTTTTTTAAAATCACAGCTTCTAGAAGGTTTACATGATTTCTTAAAAAACACGAATTTTTAGAAAATGTGTTTTATTTCATCAATCGAATCGACAAAGTATGCACATTCTACGTCATAACGACTTCCTATAGTTTGCGCATGCGTTCGGAAATAAGAAAAGCTTACTTCCCCCATTTTTTAAAATCACAGCTTCTAGAAGGTTTACATGATGTCGTAAAAAACATGAGTTTTTAGAATATGTGTTTTATTTCATCAATGGAATCAACAAATTATGCACATTCTACGTCATAACGACTTTCTATAGTTTGTGCATGCGTCCGGAAATAAGAAAAGCTTACTTCCCCCGTTTTTTGAAATCATAGCTTCTAGAAGGTTTAAATGATTTCCTAAAAAACACGAGTTTTTAGAAAATGTGTTTTATTTCATAAATGGAATCAACAAAGTATGCACATTCTACGTCATAACGACTTTCTATAGTTTGCGCATGCGTTTGGAAATAAGAAAAGCTTACTTCCCCCGTTTTTTAAAATCACAGCTTCTAGAAGGTTTACATGATTTCTTAAAAAACACGAGTTTTTAGAAAATATGTTTTATTTCATAAACGGAATCCACAAAGTATGCACATTCTACGTCAAAACGACTTTCTATAGTTTGCGCATGCGCCCGGAAATAAGAAAAGCTTACTTCCACCGTTTTTTAAAATCATAGCTTCTAGAAGGTTTACATCATTTCGTAAAAAACACGAGTTTTGAGAAAATGTGTTTTATTTCATAAATGGAATCTAGAAAGTATGCACATTTAACGTCATAACGACTTTCTATAGTTTGCGCATGCGTCCAGAAATAAGAAAAGCTTACTTCGCCCGTTTTTTAAAATCACAGCTTCTAGAAGGTTTACATGATTTCTTAAAAAACACGAGTTTTTAGAAAATGTGTTTTATTTCATAAATGGACAACAAAGTTTGCACATTCTACGTCATAACGACTTTCTATAGTTTGCGCATGCGTCCGGAAATAAGAAAAGCTTACTTCCACCGTTTTTTAAAATAACAGCTTCTAGAAGGTTTACATGATTTCGTAAAAAACACGAGTTTTTAGAAAATGTGTTTTATTTCGTAAATGGAATCTACAAAGTATGCACATTCTACGTCATAAGGACTTTCTATAGTTTGTGCATGCGTCCGGGAATAAGAAAAGCTTACCTCCACCGTTTTTCAAAATCACAGCTTCTAGAAGGTTTACATGATTTCTTAAAAAACACGAGTTTTTAGAAAATGTGTTTTATTTCATAAATGGAATCAACAAAGTATGCACATTCTACGTTATAACGACTTTCTATAGTTTGCGCATGCGTTTGGAAATAAGAAAAGCTTACTTCCCCTGTTTTTTAAAATCACAGCTTCTAGAAGGTTTACATGATTTGTTAAAAAACACGAGTTTTTAGAAAATGTGTTTTATTTCATCAATGGAATCTACAAAGTATGCACATTCTACGTCATAACGAATTTCTCTAGTTTGCGCATGCGTCCGGAAATAAGAAAAGCTTACGTCCCCCATTTTTTAAAATCACGGCTTCTAGAAGGTTTACATGATTTCTTAAAAAACACGAGTTTTTAGAAAATGTGTTTTATTTCATAAATGGAATCTACAAAGTATGCACATTCTACGTCATAACGACTTTCTATAGTTTGCGCATGCGTCCGGAAATAAGAAAATCTTACTTCCCCCGTTTTTTAAAATCATAGCTTCTAGAATGTTTTCATGATTTCCTCTAAAAAACGAGTTTTTAGAAAATGTGTTTTATTTCATAAATGGAATCAACAAAGTATGCACATTCTACGTCATAACGACTTTCTATAGTTTGCGCATGCGTTTGGAAATAAGAAAAGCTTACTTCTCCCGTTTTTTAAAATCACAGCTTCTAGAACGTTTACATGATTTCTTAAAAAACACGAGTTTTTAGAAAATGTGTTTTATTTCATAAATGGAATCAACAAAGTATGCACATTCTACGTCATAATGACTTTCTATAGTTTGCGCATGCGTTTGGAAATAAGAAAAGCTTACTTCCCCCGTTTTTTAAAATCACAGCTTCTAGAAGGTTTACATGATTTCTTAAAAAACACGAGTTTTTAGAAAATGTGTTTTATTTCATAAATGGAATCAACAAAGTATGCACATTCTACGTCATAATGACTTTCTATAGTTTGCACATGCGTCCGCAAATAAGAAAAGTTTACTTCCACCGTTTTTTAAAATCACAGCTTCTAGAAGGTTTACATGACTTCTTAAAAAACACGAGTTCTTAAAAAATGTGTTTTATTTCATAAATGGAATCAACAAAGTATGCACATTCTACGTTATAACGACTTTCTGCAGTTTTCGCATTCGTCCGGAAATAAGAAAAGCTTACTTCCACCGTTTTTTAAAATCACAGCTTCTAGAAGGTTTACATGATTTCGTAAAAAACAAGAGTTTTTAGAAAATTTGTTTTATTTAATCAATGAAATCAACAAAGTATGCACATTCTATTTCATAAGGACTTTCTATAGTTTGCGCATTCGTCCGGAAATAAGAAAAGCTTACTTCCACAGTTTTTTAAAATCACAGCTTCTAGAAGGTTTACATGTTTTCCTAAAAAACACGAATTTTTAGAAAATGTGTTTTATTTCTTAAATGGAATCAACAAAGTATGCACATTCTACGTCATAAGGACTTTCTATAGTTTGCACATGCGTCCGGAAATAAGAAAAGCTCACTTCCACCGTTTTTTAAAATCACAGCTTGTAGAAGGTTTACATGATTTCGTAAAAAACACGAGTTTTTAGAAAATGTGTTTTATTTCATAAATGGAATCAACAAAGTATGCACATTCTACGTCATAACGACTTTCTCTAGTTTGCGCATGCGTCTGGAAATAAGAAAGCTTACATCCCCCATTTTTTAAAATCACAGCTTCTAGAAGGTTTACATGATTTCTTAAAAAACACTAGTTTTTAGAAAATGTGTTTTATTTCATAAATGGAATCTACAAAGTATGTACATTCTACGTCATAACGACTTTCTATAGTTTGCGCATGCGTCTGGAAATAAGAAAAGCTTACTTCCCCCCTTTTTTAAAATCATAGCTTCTAGAAGGTTTACATGATTTCCTAAAAAACACGAGCTTTTAGAAAATGTGTTTTATTTCATAAATGGAATCAACAAAGTATGCACATTCTACGTCATAACGACTTTCTATAGTTTGCGCATGAGTTTTGAAATAAGAAAAGCTTACTTCCCCCGTTTTTTAAAATCACAGCTTCTAGAAGGTTTACATGATTTCTTAAAAAACATGAGTTTTTAGAAAATGTGTTTTATTTCATAAATAGAATCAACAAAGTATGCACATTCTACGTCATAACGAGTTTCTATAGTTTGCGGATTCGTCCGGAAATAAGAAAAGCTTACTTCCACCGTTTTTTAAAATCACAGCTTCTAGAAGTTTTACATGATTTCGTAAAAAACATGAGTTTTAAGAAAATGAGTTTTATTTCATAAATGGAATCAACAAAGTATGCACATTCTACGTCATAACGACTTTCTATAGTTTGCGCATGCGTCCGGAAATAAGAAAAGCTTACTTCCCCCGTTTTTTAAAATCACAGCTTCTAGAAGGTTTACATGGTTTCTTAAAAAACACGAGTTTTTAGAAAATGTGTTTTATTTCATAAATAGAATCAACAAAGTATGCACATTCTATGTCATAACGACTTTCTATAGTTTACGCATGCGTTTGGAAATAAGAAAAGCTTACTTCCATCGTTTTTTAAAATCACAGCTTCTAGAAGTGTTACATGATTTGTTAAAAAACACGAGTTTTTAGAAAATGTGTTTTATTTCATAAATGGAATCAACAAAGTGTGCACATTCTACGTCATAACGGCTTTCTATAGTTTGCGCATGCGTTTGGAAATATGAAAATCTTACTACCACGGTTTTTTAAAATCACAGCTTCTTGAAGGTTTACATGATTTCTTAAAAAACACGAGTTTTTAGAAAATGTGTTTTATTTCATAAATGGAATCAACAAAGTATGCACATTCTACGTGATAACGACTTTCTATAGTTTGCGCATGCATTTGGAAATAAGAAAAACTTACTTCCCCCGTTTTTTAAAATCACAGCTTCTAGAAGGTTTACATGATTTCTTAAAAAACACGAGTTTTTAGAAAATGTGTTTTATTTCATAAATGGAATCAAAAAAGTATGCACATTCTACGTCATAATGACTTTCTATAGTTTGCGCATGCGTCCGGAAATAAGAAACGCTTAGTTCCCCCGTTTTTTAAAATGACAGCTTCTTGAAGGTTTACATGATTTCGTAAAAAACACGAGTTTTTAGAAAATGTGTTTTGTTTCATAAATGGAATCTACAAAGTATGCACATTCTACGTCATAACGACTTTCTATAGTTTGCGCATGCGTCCGAAATAAGAAAAGCTTACTTCCACCATTTTTTAAAATCACAGCTTCTAGAAGGTTTACATGATTTCGTAAAAAACACGAGTTTTTAGAAAATGTGTTTTATTTCATAAATGGAATCTACAAAGTTTGCACATTCTACATCATAACAACTTTCTATAGTATGCGCATGCGTCCGGAAATAAGAAAAGCTTACTTCCCCCGTTTTTTAAAATCACAGCTTCTAGAAGGTTTACATGATTTCTTAAAAAACACGTGTTTTTAGAAAATGTGTTTTATTTCATAAATGGAATCTACAAAGTATGCACATTCTATGTCATAACGACTTTCTATAGTTTACGCATGCGTCCGCAAATAAGAAAAGCTTACTTCCACCATTTTTTAAAATCACAGCTTCTAGAAGGTTTACATGATTTCTTAAAAAACACGAGTTTTTAGAAAATGTGTTTTATTTCATAAATGGAATCTACAAAGTATGCACATTCTACATCATAACAACTTTCTATAGTATGCGCATGCGTCCGGAAATAAGAAACGCTTACTTCCACCATTTTTTAAAATGACAGCTTCTAGAAGGTTTACATGATTTCGTAAAAAACACGAGTTTTTAGAAAATGTGTTTTATTTCATAAATGGAATCTACAAAGTATGCACATTCTACGTCATAACGACATTCTATAGTTTGCACACGCGTCCGCAAATAAGAAAAGCTTACTTCCACCATTTTTTAAAATCACAGCTTCTAGAAGGTTTACATGATTTCGTAAAAAACACGAGTTTTTAGAAAATGTGTTTTATTTCATAAATGGAATCTACAAAGTATGCACATTCTACATCATAACAACTTTCTATAGTATGCGCATGCGTCCGGAAATAAGAAAAGCTTACTTCCCCCATTTTTTAAAATCACAGCTTCTAGAAGGTTTACATGATTTCTTAAAAAACACGTGTTTTTAGAAAATGTGTTTTATTTCATAAATGGAATCTACAAAGTATTCAGATTCTACGTCATAACGACTTTCTATAGTTTGCGCATGCGTCCGCAAATAAGAAAAGCTTACTTCCACCGTTTTTTAAAATCACAGCTTCTAGAAGGTTTACCTGATTTCGTAAAAAACATGAGTTTTTAGAAAATGTGTTTTATTTCATAAATGGAATCTACAAAGTATGCACATTCTACCTCAAAATGACTTTCTATAGTTTGCGCATGCGTCCAGAAATAAGAAAAGCTTACTTCCCATGTTTCTTAAAATCACAGCTTCTAGAAGGTTTACATGATTTCTTAAAAAACACGAGTTTTTAGAAAATGTGTTTTATTTCATAAATAGAATCAACAAAGTATGCACATTCTATATCATAACGACTTTCTATAGTTTGCGCATGCGTCCGGAAATAAGAAAAGCTTACTTCCACCGTTTTTTAAAATCACAGCTTCTATAAGGTTTACATGATTTCGTAAAAAACACGAGTTTTTAGAAAATGTGTTCTATTTCATCAATGGAATCTACAAAGTATGCACATTCTACATCATAACGACTTTCTATAGTTTGCGCATGCGTCCGGAAATAAGAAAAGCTTACGTCCCCCGTTTTTTAAAATCACAGCTTCTAGAAGGTTTACATGATTTCGTAAAAAACACGAGTTTTTAGAAAATGTGTTCTATTTCATCAATGGAATCTACAAAGTATGCACATTCTACGTCATAACGAATTTCTATAGTTTGCGCATGCGACCGGAAATAAGAAAAGGTTACTTCCCCCGTTTTTTAAAATCACAGCTTCTAGAAGGTTTACATGATTTCTTAAAAAACACGAGTTTTTAGAAAATGTGTTTTATTTCATAAATGGAATCAACAAAGTATGCACATTCTATGTCATAACGACTTTCTATAGTTTGCGCATGCGTCCGGAAATAAGAAAAGCTTACTTCCCCCGTTTTTGAAAATCATAGCTTCTAGAAGGTTTACATGATTTCTTAAAAAACACGAGTTTTTAGAAAATGTGTTTTATTTCATAAATGGAATCAACAAAGTATGCACATTCTACGTCATAATGACTTTCTATAGTTTGCGCATGCGTTTGGAAATAAGAAAAGCTTACTTCCCCCGTTTTTTAAAATCACAGCTTCTAGAAGGTTTACATGATTTCGTAAAAAACACGAGTTTTTAGAAAATGTGTTTTATTTCATAAATGGAATCAGCAAAGTATGCACATTCTACGTCATAACGACTTTCTATAGTTTGCGCATGCGTCCGGAAATAAGAAAAGCTTACTTCCCCCGTTTTTTAAAATCACAGCTTCTAGAAGTGTAACATGATTTGTTAAAAAACACGAGTTTTTAAAAAATGTGTTTTATTTCATAAATGGAATCAACAAAGTATGCACATTCTACGTCATAACGACTTTCTATTGTTTGCGCATGCGTCCGGAAATAAGAAAAGCTTACTTCCACCATTTTTTGAAATCACAGCTTCTTGAAGGTTTACATGATTTCTTAAAAAACACGAGTTTTTAGAAAATGTGTTTTATTTCATAAATGGAATCTACAAAGTATGCACATTCTACATCATAACAACTTTCTATAGTATGCGCATGCGTCCGGAAATAAGAAAAGCTTACTTCCCCCATTTTTTAAAATCACAGCTTCTAGAAGGTTTACATGATTTCTTAAAAAACACGTGTTTTTAGAAAATGTGTTTTATTTCATAAATGGAATCTACAAAGTATTCACATTCTACATCATAACGACTTTCTATAGTTTGCGCATGCGTCCGCAAATAAGAAAAGCTTACTTCCACCGTTTTTTAAAATCACAGCTTCTAGAAGGTTTACCTGATTTCGTAAAAAACATGAGTTTTTAGAAAATGTGTTTTATTTCATAAATGGAATCTACAAAGTATGCACATTCTACCTCATAATGACTCTCTATAGATTGCGCATGCGTCCAGAAATAAGAAAAGCTTACTTCCCATGTTTCTTAAAATCACAGCTTCTAGAAGGTTTACATGATTTCTTAAAAAACACGAGTTTTTAGAAAATGTGTTTTATTTCATAAATAGAATCAACAAAGTATGCACATTCTATATCATAACGACTTTCTATAGTTTGCGCATGCGTCCGGAAATAAGAAAAGCTTACTTCCACCGTTTTTTAAAATCACAGCTTCTATAAGGTTTACATGATTTCGTAAAAAACACGAGTTTTTAGAAAATGTGTTCTATTTCATCAATGGAATCTACAAAGTATGCACATTCTACATCATAACGACTTTCTATAGTTTGCGCATGCGTCCGGAAATAAGAAAAGCTTACGTCCCCCGTTTTTTAAAATCACAGCTTCTAGAAGGTTTACATGATTTCGTAAAAAACACGAGTTTTTAGAAAATGTGTTCTATTTCATCAATGGAATCTACAAAGTATGCACATTCTACGTCATAACGAATTTCTATAGTTTGCGCATGCGACCGGAAATAAGAAAAGGTTACTTCCCCCGTTTTTTAAAATCACAGCTTCTAGAAGGTTTACATGATTTCTTAAAAAACACGAGTTTTTAGAAAATGTGTTTTATTTCATAAATGGAATCAACAAAGTATGCACATTCTATGTCATAACGACTTTCTATAGTTTGCGCATGCGTCCGGAAATAAGAAAAGCTTACTTCCCCCGTTTTTGAAAATCATAGCTTCTAGAAGGTTTACATGATTTCTTAAAAAACACGAGTTTTTAGAAAATGTGTTTTATTTCATAAATGGAATCAACAAAGTATGCACATTCTACGTCATAATGACTTTCTATAGTTTGCGCATGCGTTTGGAAATAAGAAAAGCTTACTTCCCCCGTTTTTTAAAATCACAGCTTCTAGAAGGTTTACATGATTTCGTAAAAAACACGAGTTTTTAGAAAATGTGTTTTATTTCATAAATGGAATCAGCAAAGTATGCACATTCTACGTCATAACGACTTTCTATAGTTTGCGCATGCGTCCGGAAATAAGAAAAGCTTACTTCCCCCGTTTTTTAAAATCACAGCTTCTAGAAGTGTAACATGATTTGTTAAAAAACACGAGTTTTTAGAAAATGTGTTTTATTTCATAAATGGAATCAACAAAGTATGCACATTCTACGTCATAACGACTTTCTATTGTTTGCGCATGCGTCCGGAAATAAGAAAAGCTTACTTCCACCATTTTTTGAAATCACAGCTTCTTGAAGGTTTACATGATTTCTTAAAAAACACGAGTTTTTAGAAAATGTGTTTTATTTCATAAATGGAATCTACAAAGTATGCACATTCTACGTCATAACGACTTTCTATAGTTTGCGCATGCATCCGGAAATAAGAAAAACTTACTTCCACCGTTTTTTAAAATCACAGCTTCTAGAAGGTTTACATGATTTCTTAAAAAACATGAGTTTTTAGAAAATGTGTTTTATTTCATAAATGGAATCTACAAAGTATGCACATTCTACATCATAACGAATTTCTATAGTTTGCGCATGCGTCCGGAAATAAAAAAAGCTTAGTTCCCCCGTTTTTTAAAAGCATAGCTTCTAGAAGGTTTACATGATTTCGTAAAAAACATGAGTTTTTAGAAAATGTGTTTTATTTCATAAATGGAATCAACAAAGTATGCACATTCTACGTCATAACGACTTTCTGTAGTTTGCGCATGCGTCCAAAAATAAGAAAAGCTTACTTCCCCTGTTTTTTAAAATCACAGCTTCTAGAAGGTTTACATGATTTCGTAAAAAACACGAGTTTTTAGAAAATGTGTTTTATTTCATAAATGGAATCAACAAAGTATGGACATTCTACGGCATAACGACTTTCTATAGTTTGCGCATGCGTCCGGAAATAAGAAAAGCTTACTTCCCCCGTTTTTTAAAATCACAGCTTCTAAAAGGTTTACATGATTTCTTAAAAAACACGAGTTTTTAGAAAATGTGTTTTATTTCATAAATGGAATCAACAAAGTATGCACATTCTACGTCATAACGACTTTCTATAGTTTGCGCATGCGTCCGGTAATAAGAAAAGCTTACTTCCCCCGTTTTTTAAAATCACAGCTTCTAGAAGGTTTACATGATTTCTTAAAAAACACGAGTTTTTAGAAAATGTGTTTTATTTCATAAATGGAATCAACAAAGTATGCACATTCTACGTCATAACGACTTTCTATAGTTTGCGCATGCGTTTGGAAATAAGAAAAGCTTACTTCCCCCGTTTTTTAAAATCACAGCTTCTAGAAGGTTAACATGATTTTGTAACAAACACGAGTTTTTAGAAAATGTGTATTATTTCATAAATGGAATCTACAAAGTATGCACATTCTATGTCATAACGACTTTCTATAGTTTGCGCATTCGTCCGGAAATAAGAAAAGCTTACTTCCACCGTTTTTTAAAATCATAGCTTCTAGAAGGTTTACATGATTTCTTAAAAAACACGAGTTTTTAGAAAATGTGTTTTATTTCATAAATGGAGTCTACAATGTATGCACATTCTTCGTCATAACGACTTTCTATATTTTGCGCATGTGTTTGGAAATAAGAAAAACTTACTTCCCCCGTTTTTTAAAATCACAGCTTCTAGAAGGTTTACATGATTTCGTAAAAAACACGAGTTTTTAGAAAATGTGTTTTATTTCCTCAATGGAATCAACAAAGTATGCACATTCTTCGTCATAACGACTTTCTATAGTTTGCGCATGCGTCCGGAAATAAGAAAAGCTTACTTCCCCCGTTTTTTAAAATCACAGCTTCTAGAAGGTTTACATGATTTCGTAAAAAACACGAGTTTTTAGAAAATGTGTTTTATTTCATCAATGGAATCAACAAAGTATGCACATTCTAAGTCATAACTACTTTCTATAGTTTGCGCATGCGTTTGGAAATAAGAAAAGCTTACTTCCCCCGTTTTTTAAAATCACAGCTTCTAGAAGGTTTAAATGATTTCGTAAAAAACATGAGTTTTTAGAAAATGTGTTTTATTTCATAAATGGAATCTACAAAGTATGCACATTCTACGTCATAACGACTTTCTATAGTTTGCGCATGCGTTTGGAAATAAGAAAAGCTTACTTCCCCCGTTTTTTAAAATCACAGCTTCTAGAAGGTTTACATGATTTCGTAAAAAACACGAGTTTTTAGAAAATGTGTTTTATTTCATCAATGGAATCAACAAAGTATGCACATTCTACGTCATAACGACCTTCTATAGTTTGCGCATGCGTCCGGAAATAAGAAAAGCTTACTTCCCCCGTTTTTTGAAATCACAGCTTCTAGAAGGTTTAAATGATTTCTTAAAAAACACGAGTTTTTAGAAAATGTGTTTTATTTCATAAATGGAATCTACAAAGTATGCACATTCTACGTCATAACGAATTTCTATAGTTTGCGCATGCGTTTGGAAATAAGAAAAGCTTACTTCCCCCGTTTTTTAAAATCACAGTTCCTAGAAGGTTTACATGATTTCTTAAAAAACACGAGTTTTTAGAAAATGTGTTTTATTTCATAAATGGAATCTAGAAAGTATGCACATTCTACGTCATAATGACTTTCTATAGTTTGCGCATGCGTCCGGAAATAAGAAAAGGTTACTTCCACCATTTTTTAAAATCACAGCTTCTAGAAGGTTTACATGATTTCTTAAAAAACACGAGTTTTTAGAAAATGTGTTTTATTTCATAAATGGAAACAACAAAGTATGCACATTCTACGTCATAACGACTTTCTATAGTTTGCGCATGCGTCCGGAAATAATAAAAGAATACTTCCACCGTTTTTTAAAATCACAGCTTCTAGAAGGTTTACATGATTTCTTAAAAAACACGAGTTTTTAGAAAATGTGTTTTATTTCATAAATGGAATCTACAAAGTATGGACATTCTACGTCATAACGACTTTCTATAGTTTGTGCATGCGTCCGGAAATAAGAAAAGCTTACTTCGCCCGTTTTTTAAAATCACAGCTTCTAGAAGGTTTACATGATTTCTTAAAAAACACGAGTTTTTAGAAAATGTGTTTTATTTCATAAATGGAATCTACAAAGTATGCACATTCTACGTCATAACGACTTTCTATAGTTTGTGCATGCGTCCGGAAATAAGAAAAGCTTACTTCGCCCGTTTTTTAAAATCACAGCTTCTAGAAGGTTTACATGATTTCTTAAAAAACACGAGTTTTTAGAAAATGTGTTTTATTTCACAAATGGAATCTACAAAGTATGCACATTCTACGTCATAACGACTTTCTATAGTTTGCGCATGCGTCCGGAAATAAGAAAAGCTTACTTCCCCCATTTTTTAAAATCACAGCTTCTAGAAGGTTTACATGATTTCTTAAAAAACACGTGTTTTTAGAAAATGTGTTTTATTTCATAAATGGAATCTACAAAGTATTCACATTCTACGTCATAACGACTTTATATAGTTTGCGCATGCGTCCGCAAATAAGAAAAGCTTACTTCCACCGTTTTTTAAAATCACAGCTTCTAGAAGGTTAACCTGATTTCGTAAAAAACATGAGTTTTTAGAAAATGTGTTTTATTTCATAAATGGAATCTACAAAGTATGCACATTCTACCTCATAATGACTTTCTATAGTTTGCGCATGCGTCCGGAAATAAGAAAAGCTTACTTCCCATGTTTCTTAAAATCACAGCTTCTAGAAGGTTTACATGATTTCTTAAAAAACACGAGTTTTTAGAAAATGTGTTTTATTTCATAAATAGAATCAACAAAGTATGCACATTCTACATCATAACGACTTTCTATAGTTTGCGCATGCGTCCGGAAATAAGAAAAGCTTACTTCCACCGTTTTTTAAAATCACAGCTTCTAGAAGGTTTACATGATTTCGTAAAAAACACAAGTTTTTAGAAAATGTGCTTTATTTCATAAACGGAATCAACAAAGTATGCACATTCTACGTAATAACGACTTTCTATAGTTTGCGCATGCGTCCAGAAATATGAAAAGCTTACTTCCACCGTTTTTTAAAATCACAGCTTCTAGAAGGTATACATGATTTCTTAAAAAACACGAGTTTTTAGAAAATGTGTTTTATTTCATAAATGAAATTAACAAATTATGCACATTCTACGTCATAACTACTTTCTATTGTTTGCGCATGCATCCGGAAATAAGAAAAGCTTACGTCCCCCGTTTTTTAAAATCACAGCTTCTAGAAGGTTTACATGATTTCGTAAAAAACACGAGTTTTTAGAAAATGTGTTCTATTTCATCAATGGAATCTACAAAGTATGCACATTCTACGTCATAACGACTTTCTATAGTTTGCGCATGCGACCGGAAATAAGAAAAGGTTACTTCCCCCGTTTTTTAAAATCACAGCTTCTAGAAGGTTTACATGATTTCTTAAAAAACACGACTTTTTAGAAAATGTGTTTTATTTCATAAATGGAATCAACAAAGTATGCACATTCTATGTCATAACGACTTTCTATAGTTTGCGCATGCGTCCGGAAATAAGAAAAGCTTACTTCCCCCGTTTTTGAAAATCATAGCTTCTAGAAGGTTTACATGATTTCTTAAAAAACACGAGTTTTTAGAAAATGTGTTTTATTTCATAACTGGAATCAACAAAGTATGCACATTCTACGTCATAATGACTTTCTATAGTTTGCGCATGCGTTTGGAAATAAGAAAAGCTTACTTCCCCCGTTTTTTAAAATCACAGCTTCTAGAAGGTTTACATGATTTCGTAAAAAACACGAGTTTTTAGAAAATGTGTTTTATTTCATAAATGGAATCAACAAAGTATGGACATTCTACGTCATAACGACTTTCTATAGTTTGCGCATGCGTCCGGAAATAAGAAAAGCTTACTTCCCCCGTTTTTTAAAATCACAGCTTCTAGAAGGGTTACATGATTTGTTAAAAAACACGAGTTTTTAGAAAATGTGTTTTATTTCATCAATGGAATCAAGAAAGTATGCACATTCTACGTCATAACGACTTTCTATTGTTTGCGCATGCGTCCGGAAATAAGAAAAGCTTACTTCCACCATTTTTTAAAATCACAGCTTCTTGAAGGTTTACATGATTTCTTAAAGAACACGAGTTTTTAGAAAATTTGTTTTATTTCATAAATGTAATCAACAAAGTATGCACATTCTACGTCATAACGACTTTCTATAGTTTGCGCATGCGTCCGGAAATAAGAAAAGCTTACTTCCACCATTTTTTAAAATCACAGCTTCTTGAAGGTTTACATGATTTCTTAAAAAACACGAGTTTTTAGAAAATGTGTTTTATTTCATAAATGGAATCTACAAAGTATGCACATTCTACGTCATAACGACTTTCTATAGTTTGCGCATGCATCCGGAAATAAGAAAAACTTACTTCCACCGTTTTTTAAAATCACAGCTTCTAGAAGGTTTACATGATTTCTTAAAAAACATGAGTTTTTAGAAAATGTGTTTTATTTCATAAATGGAATCTACAAAGTATGCACATTCTACATCATAACGAATTTCTATAGTTTGCGCATGCGTCCGGAAATAAGAAAATCTTAGTTCCCCCGTTTTTTAAAAGCATAGCTTCTAGAAGGTTTACATGATTTCGTAAAAAACATGAGTTTTTAGAAAATGTGTTTTATTTCATAAATGGAATCAACAAAGTATGCACTTTCTACGTCATAACGACTTTCTGTAGTTTGCGCATGCGTCCAAAAATAAGAAAAGCTTACTTCCCCTGTTTTTTAAAATCACAGCTTCTAGAAGGTTTACATGATTTCGTAAAAAACACGAGTTTTTAGAAAATGTGTTTTATTTCATAAATGGAATCAACGAAGTATGGACATTCTACGGCATAACGACTTTCTATAGTTTGCGCATGCGTCCGGAAATAAGAAAAGCTTACTTCCCCTGTTTTTTAAAATCACAGCTTCTAAAAGGTTTACATGATTTCTTAAAAAACAAGAGTTTTTAGAAAATGTGTTTTATTTCATAAATGGAATCAACAAAGTATGCACATTCTACGTCATAACGACTTTCTATAGTTTGCGCATGCGTCCGGAAATAAGAAAAGCTTACTTCCCCCGTTTTTTAAAATCACAGCTTCTAGAAGGTTTACATGATTTCTTAAAAAACACGAGTTTTTAGAAAATGTGTTTTATTTCATAAATGGAATCAACAAAGTATGCACATTCTACGTCATAACGACTTTCTATAGTTTGCCCATGCGTTTGGAAATAAGAAAAGCTTACTTCCCCCGTTTTTTAAAATCACAGCTTCTAGAAGGTTTACATGATTTTGTAACAAACACGAGTTTTTAGAAAATGTGTTTTATTTCATAAATGGAATCTACAAAGTATGCACATTCTATGTCATAACGACTTTCTATAGTTTGCGCATTCGTCCGGAAATAAGAAAAGCTTACTTCCACCGTTTTTTAAAATCATAGCTTCTAGAAGGTTTACATGATTTCTTAAAAAACACGAGTTTTTAGAAAATGTGTTTTATTTCATAAATGGAGTCTACAATGTATGCACATTCTTCGTCATAACGACTTTCTATATTTTGCGCATGTGTTTGGAAATAAGAAAAACTTACTTCCCCCGTTTTTTAAAATCACAGCTTCTAGAAGGTTTACATGATTTCATAAAAAACACGAGTTTTTAGAAAATTTGTTTTATTTCATCAATGGAAACAACAAAGTATGCACATTCTTCGTCATAACGACTTTGTATAGTTTGCGCATGCGTCCGGAAATAAGAAAAGCTTACTTCCCCCGTTTTTTAAAATCACAGCTTCTAGAAGGTTTACATGATTTCGTAAAAAACACGAGTTTTTAGAAAATGTGTTTTATTTCATCAATGGAATCAACAAAGTATGCACATTCTAAGTCATAACTACTTTCTATAGTTTGCGCATGCGTTTGGAAATAAGAAAAGCTTACTTCCCCCGTTTTTTAAAATCACAGCTTCTAGAAGGTTTAAATGATTTCGTAAAAAACACGAGTTTTTAGAAAATGTGTTTTATTTCATAAATGGAATCTACAAAGTATGCACATTCTACGTCATAACGACTTTCTATAGTTTGCGCATGCGTTTGGAAATAAGAAAAGCTAACTTCCCCCGTTTTTTAAAATCACAGCTTCTAGAAGGTTTACATGATTTCGTAAAAAACACGAGTTTTTAGAAAATGTGTTTTATTTCATCAATGGAATCAACAAAGTATGCACATTCTACGTCATAACGACCTTCTATAGTTTGCGCATGCGTCCGGAAATAAGAAAAGCTTACTTCCCCGGTTTTTTGAAATCACAGCTTCTAGAAGGTTTAAATGATTTCTTAAAAAACACGAGTTTTTATAAAATGTGTTTTATTTCATAAATGGAATCTACAAAGTATGCACATTCTACGTCATAACGACTTTCTATAGTTTGCGCATGCGTTTGGAAATAAGAAAAGCTTACTTCTCCCGTTTTTTAAAATCACAGCTCCTAGAAGGTTTACATGATTTCTTAAAAAACACGAGTTTTTAGAAAATGTGTTTTATTTCATAAATGGAATCTAGAAAGTATGCACATTCTACGTCATAATGAATTTCTATAGTTTGCGCATGCGTCCGGAAATAAAAAAAGGTTACTTCCACCGTTTTTTAAAATCACAGCTTCTAGAAGGTTTACATGATTTCTTAAAAAACACGAGTTTTTAGAAAATGTGTTTTATTTCATAAATGGAAACAACAAAGTATGCACATTCTACGTCATAACGACTTTCTATAGTTTGCGCATGCGTCCGGAAATAATAAAAGCTTACTTCCACCGTTTTTTAAAATCACAGCTTCTAGAAGGTTTACATGATTTCTTAAAAAACACGAGTTTTTAGAAAATGTTTTTTATTTCATAAATGGAATCTACAAAGTATGGACATTCTACGTCATAACGACTTTCTATAGTTTGTGCATGCGTCCGGAAATAAGAAAAGCTTACTTCGCCCGTTTTTTAAAATCACAGCTTCTAGAAGGTTTACATGATTTCTTAAAAAACACGAGTTTTTAGAAAATGTGTTTTATTTCATAAATGGAATCTACAAAGTATGCACATTCTACGTCATAACGACTTTCTATAGTTTGTGCATGCGTCCGGAAATAAGAAAAGCTTACTTCGCCCGTTTTTTAAAATCACAGCTTCTAGAAGGTTTACATGATTTCTTAAAAAACACGAGTTTTTAGAAAATGTGTTTTATTTCACAAATGGAATCTACAAAGTATGCACATTCTACGTCATAACGACTTTCTATAGTTTGCGCATGCGTTGGGAAATAAGAAAAGCTTACTTCCCCCGTTTTTTAAAATCACAACTTCTAGAAGGTCTACATGATTTCTTAAAAAACACAACTTTTTAGAAATTGTGTTTTATTTCATAAATGGAATCTACAAAGTATTCACATTCTTCTTCATAAGGACTTTCTATAGTTTGTGCATGCGTCCCGAAATAAGAAAAGCTTACTTCCCCCGTTTTTTAAAATCACAGCTTCCAGAAGGTTTACATAATTTCGTAAAAAACACGAGTTTTTAGAAAATGTGTTTTATTTCATCAATGGAATCAACAAATTATGCACATTCTACGTCATAACGACTTTCTGTTAGTTTGCGCATGCGTCCGGAAATAATAAAAGCTTACTTCCACCGTTTTTTAAAATCACAGCTTCTAGAAGGTTTACATGATTTCGTAAAAAACATGAGTTTTTAGAAAATGTGTTTTATTTCATAAATGGAATCTACAAAGTATGCACATTCTATGTCATAACGACTTTGTATAGTTTGCTCATGCATCTGGAAATAAGAAAAGCTTACTTCCACCGTTTTTTAAAATCACAGCTTCTAGAAGGTTTACATGATTTCGTAAAAAACACGAGTTTTTAAAAAATGTGTTTTATTTCATAAAAGGAATCTACAAAGTATGCACATTCTACATCATAACGACTTTCTATAGTTTGCGCATGCGTCCGGAAATAAGAAAAGCTTACTTCCACCGTTTTTCAAAATCACAGCTTCTAGAAGGTTTACAAGATTTCTTAAAAAACATGAGTTTTTAGAAAATGTGTTTTATTTCATAAATGGAATCAACAAAGTATGCACATTCTACGTCATAACGACTTTCTATAGTTTACGCATGCGTTTGGAAATAAGAAACGCTTACTTCCCCCGTTTTTTAAAATCACAGCTTCTAGAAGGTTTACATGATTTCGTAAAAAACACAAGTTTTTAGAAAATGTGTTTTATTTCATAAATGGAATCAACAAAGTATCCACATTCTACATCATAACGACTTTCTATAGTTTGCGCATGCGTCCGGAAATTAGAAAAACCTTACTTCCCCCGTTTTTCAAAATCACAGCTTCTAGAAGGTTTACATGATTTCGTTAAAAACACGAGTTTTTACAAAATGTGTTTTATTTCAAAAATAGAATCAACAAAGTATGCACATTCTACATCATAACGACTTTCTATAGTTTGTGCATGTGTCCGGAAATAAGAAAAGCTTACTTCCCCCGTTTTTTAAAATCACAGCTTCCAGAAGGTTTACATAATTTCGTAAAAAACATGAGTTTTTAGAAAATGTGTTTTATTTCATCAATGGAATCAACAAAGTATGCACATTCTACGTCATAACGACTTTCTATAGTTTGCGCGTGCGTCCCGAAATAAGAAACGCTTACTTCCCCCATTTTTTAAAGTCACAGCTTCTAGAAGGTTTACATGATTTCGTAAAAAACACGAGTTTTTAGAAAATGTGTTTATTTCATAAATGGAATCTACAAAGTATGCACATTCTACGTCATAACAACTTTCTATAGTATGCGCATGTGTCCGGAAATAAGAAAAGCTTACTTCCCCCGTTTTTTAAAATCACAGCTTCTAAAAGGTTTACATGATTTCTTAAAAAACACGTGTTTTTAGAAAATGTGTTTTATTTCATAAATGGAATCAACAAAGTATGCACATTCTACGTCATAACGACTTTCTAGAGTTTGCGCATTCGTCTGGAAATAAGAAAAGCTTACTTCTACCGTTTTTTTAAATCACAGCTTCTAGAAGGTTTACATGATTTCGTAAAAAACACGAGTTTTTAGAAAATGTGTTTTATTTCATAAATGGAATCTACAAAGTATGCACATTCTACCTCATAATGACTTTCTATAGTTTGCGCATGCGTCCGGAAATAAGAAAAGCTTACTTCCCGTGTTTTTTAAAATCACAGCTTCTAGAAGGTTTACATGATTTCTTAAAAAACACGAGTTTTTAGAAAATGTGTTTTATTTCATAAATAGAATCAACAAAGTATGCACATTCTACGTCATAACGACTTTCTATAGTTTGCGCATGCGTCCAGAAATATGAAAAGCTTACTTCCACCGTTTTTTAAAATCACAGCTTCTAGAAGGTTTACCTGATATCTTAAAAAACATGAGTTTTTAGAAAATGTCTTTTATTTCATAAATGGAATCAACAAAGTATGCACATTCTACCTCATAACGACTTTCTATAGTTTGCGCATGCGTCCAGAATTTAGAAAAGCTTACTTCCCCCGTTTTTTAAAATCACAGCTTCTAGAAGGTTTACATGATTTCGTAAAAAACACGAGTTTTTAGAAAATGTGTTTTATTTCATCAATGGAATCAACAAAGTATGCACATTCTAAGTCATAACTACTTTCTATAGTTTGCGCATGCGTTTGGAAATAAGAAAAGCTTACTTCCCCCGTTTTTTAAAATCACAGCTTCTAGAAGGTTTAAATGATTTCGTAAAAAACACGAGTTTTTAGAAAATGTGTTTTATTTCATAAATGGAATCTACAAAGTATGCACATTCTACGTCATAACGACTTTCTATAGTTTGCGCATGCGTTTGGAAATAAGAAAAGCTAACTTCCCCCGTTTTTTAAAATCACAGCTTCTAGAAGGTTTACATGATTTCGTTAAAAACACGAGTTTTTAGAAAATGTGTTTTATTTCATCAATGGAATCAACAAAGTATGCACATTCTACATCATAACGACTTTCTATAGTTTGCACATGCGTCCGGAAATAAGAAAAGCTTACTTCCCCCGTTTTTTAAAATCACAGCTTCTAGAAGGTTTACATGATTTCTTAAAAAACACGAGTTTTTAGAAAATCTGTTTTATTTCATAAATGGAATCAACAAAGTATGCACATTCTACGTCATAACGACTTTCTATAGTTTGCGCATGCGTTCGGAAATAAGAAAAGCTTACTTCCCGCGTTTTTTAAAATCACAGCTTCTAGAAGGGTTACATGATTTGTTAAAAAACACGACTTTTTAGAAAATGTGTTTTATCTCATAAATGGAATCAACAAAGTATGCACATACTATGTCATAACGACTTTCTATAGTTTGCGCATGCGTCCGGAAATAAGAAAAGCTTACTTCCACCATTTTTTAAAATCACAGCTTCTTGAAGGTTTACATGATTTCTTAAAAAACACGAGTTTTTAGAAAATGTGTTTTATTTCATAAATGGAATCAACAAAGTATGCACATTCTACGTCATAACGACTTTCTATAGTTTGCGCATGCGTCCGGAAATAAGAAAAGCTTACTTCCACCATTTTTTAAAATCACAGCTTCTTGAAGGTTTACATGATTTCTTAAAAAACACGAGTTTTTAGAAAATGTGTTTATTTCATCAATGGAATCTACAAAGTATGCACATTCTACGTCATAACGACTTTCTATAGTTTGCGTATGCATTTGGAAATAAGAAAAACTTACTTCCACCGTTTTTTAAAATCACAGCTTCTAGAAGGTTTACATGATTTCTTAAAAGACATGAGTATTTAGAAAATGTGCTTTATTTCATAAATGGAATCTACAAAGTATGCACATTCTACGTCATAACGAATTTCTATAGTTTGCGCATGCGTCCGGAAATAAGAAAAGCTTACTTCCGTCGTTTTTTAAAAGCATGGCTTCTAGAAGGTTTACATGATTTCGTAAAATACATGAGTTTTTAGAAAATGTGTTTTATTTCATAAATGGAATCAACAAAGTATGCACATTCTACGTCATAACGACTTTCTGTAGTTTGCGCACGCGTCCAGAAATAAGAAAAGCTTACTTCCCCTGTTTTTTAAAATCACAGCTTCTAGAAGGTTTACATGATTTCGTAAAAAACACGAGTTTTTAGAAAATGTGTTTTATTTCAAAAATGGAATCAACAAAGTATGGACATTCTACGGCATAACGACTTTCTATAGTTTGCGCATGCGTCCGGAAATAAGAAAAGCTTACTTCCCCCGTTTTTTAAAATCACAGCTTCTAGAAGGTTTACATGATTTCTTAAAAAACACGAGTTTTTAGAAAATGTGTTTTATTTCATAAATGGAATCAACATAGTATGCACATTCTACGTCATAACGACTTTCTATACTATGCGCATGCGTTTGGAAATAAGAAAAGCTTACTTCCCCCGTTTTTTAAAATAACAGCTTCTAGAACGTTTACATGATTTCTTAAAAAACACGAGTTTTTAGAAAATGTGTTTTATTTCATAAATGGAATCAACAAAGTATGCACATTCTACGTCATAACGACTTTCTATAGTTTGCGCATGCGTTTGGAAATAAGAAAAGCTTACTTCCACCGTTTTTTAAAATCACAGCTTCTAGAAGGTTTACATGATTTCTTAAAAAACATGAATTTTTAGAAAATGTGTTTTATTTCATCAATGGAATCGACAAAGTATGCACATTCTACGTCATAACGACTTCCTATAGTTTGCGCATGCGTTCGGAAATAAGAAAAGCTTACTTCCCACGTTTTTTAAAATCACAGCTTCTAGAAGGTTTACATGATGTCGTAAAAAACACGAGTTTTTAGAATATGTGTTTTACTTCATCAATGGAATCAACAAAGTATGCACATTCTACGTCATAACGACTTTCTATAGTTTGCGCATGCGTCCGGAAATAAGAAAAGCTTACTTCCCCCGTTTTTTGAAATCATAGCTTCTAGAAGGTTTAAATGATTTCCTAAAAAACACGAGTTTTTAGAAAATGTGTTTTATTTCATAAATGGAATCAACAAAGTATGCACATTCTACGTCATAACGACTTTCTATAGTTTGCGCATGCGTTTGGAAATAAGAAAAGCTTACTTCCCCCGTTTTTTAAAATCACAGCTTCTAGAAGGTTTACATGATTTCTTAAAAAACACGAGTTTTTAGAAAATATGTTTTATTTCATAAACGGAATCCACAAAGTATGCACATTCTACGTCAAAACGACTTTCTATAGTTTGCGCATGCGCCCGGAAATAAGAAAAGCTTACTTCCACCGTTTTTTAAAATCATAGCTTCTAGAAGGTTTACATCATTTCGTAAAAAACACGAGTTTTGAGAAAATGTGTTTTATTTCATAAATGGAATCTAGAAAGTATGCACATTTAACGTCATAACGACTTTCTATAGTTTGCGCATGCGTCCAGAAATAAGAAAAGCTTACTTCGCCCGTTTTTTAAAATCACAGCTTCTAGAAGGTTTACATGATTTCTTAAAAAACACGAGTTTTTAGAAAATGTGGTTTATTTCATAAATGGACAACAAAGTTTGCACATTCTACGTCATAACGACTTTCTATAGTTTGCGCATGCGTCCGGAAATAAGAAAAGCTTACTTCCACCGTTTTTTAAAATAACAGCTTCTAGAAGGTTTACATGATTTCGTAAAAAACACGAGTTTTTAGAAAATGTGTTTTATTTCCTAAATGGAATCTACAAAGTATGCACATTCTACGTCATAAGGACTTTCTATAGTTTGTGCATGCGTCCGGGAATAAGAAAAGCTTACCTCCACCGTTTTTCAAAATCACAGCTTCTAGAAGGTTTACATGATTTCTTAAAAAACACGAGTTTTTAGAAAATGTGTTTTATTTCATAAATGGAATCAACAAAGTATGCACATTCTACGTTATAACGACTTTCTATAGTTTGCGCATGCGTTTGGAAATAAGAAAAGCTTACTTCCCCTGTTTTTTAAAATCACAGCTTCTAGAAGGTTTACATGATTTGTTAAAAAACACGAGTTTTTAGAAAATGTGTTTTATTTCATCAATGGAATCTACAAAGTATGCACATTCTACGTCATAACGAATTTCTCTAGTTTGCGCATGCGTCCGGAAATAAGAAAAGCTTACGTCCCCCATTTTTTAAAATCACAGCTTCTAGAAGGTTTACATGATTTCGTATAAAACACGAGTTTTTAGAAAATGTGTTTTATTTCATCAATGGAATCTACAAAGTATGCACATTCTACGTCATAACGAATTTCTCTAGTTTGCGCATGCGTCCGGAAATAAGAAAAGCTTACGTCCCCCATTTTTTAAAATCACAGCTTCTAGAAGGTTTACATGATTTCTTAAAAAACACGAGTTTTTAGAAAATGTGTTTTATTTCATAAATGGAATCTACAAAGTATGCACATTCTACGTCATAACGACTTTCTATAGTTTGCGCATGCGTCCGGAAATAAGAAAATCTTACTTCCCCCGTTTTTTAAAATCATAGCTTCTAGAATGTTTTCATGATTTCCTCTAAAAAACGAGTTTTTAGAAAATGTGTTTTATTTCATAAATGGAATCAACAAAGTATGCACATTCTACGTCATAACGACTTTCTATAGTTTGCGCATGCGTTTGGAAATAAGAAAAGCTTACTTCTCCCGTTTTTTAAAATCACAGCTTCTAGAACGTTTACATGATTTCTTAAAAAACACGAGTTTTTAGAAAATGTGTTTTATTTCATAAATGGAATCAACAAAGTATGCACATTCTACGTCATAATGACTTTCTATAGTTTGCGCATGCGTTTGGAAATAAGAAAAGCTTACTTCCCCCGTTTTTTAAAATCACAGCTTCTAGAAGGTTTACATGATTTCTTAAAAAACACGAGTTTTTAGAAAATGTGTTTTATTTCATAAATGGAATCAACAAAGTATGCACATTCTACGTCATAATGACTTTCTATAGTTTGCACATGCGTCCGGAAATAAGAAAAGCTTACTTCCACCGTTTTTTAAAATCACAGCTTCTAGAAGGTTTACATTACTTCTTAAAAAACACGAGTTCTTAAAAAATGTGTTTTATTTCATAAATGGAATCAACAAAGTATGCACATTCTACGTTATAACGACTTTCTGCAGTTTTCGCATTCGTCCGGAAATAAGAAAAGCTTACTTCCACCGTTTTTTAAAATCACAGCTTCTAGAAGGTTTACATGATTTCGTAAAAAACAAGAGTTTTTAGAAAATTTGTTTTATTTAATCAATGGAATCAACAAAGTATGCACATTCTATGTCATAAGGACTTTCTATAGTTTGCGCATTCGTCCGGAAATAAGAAAAGCTTACTTCCACAGTTTTTTAAAATCACAGCTTCTAGAAGGTTTACATGTTTTCCTAAAAAACACGAATTTTTAGAAAATGTGTTTTATTTCTTAAATGGAATCAACAAAGTATGCACATTCTACGTCATAAGGACTTTCTATAGTTTGCACATGCGTCCGGAAATAAGAAAAGCTCACTTCCACCGTTTTTTAAAATCACAGCTTGTAGAAGGTTTACATGATTTCGTAAAAAACACGAGTTTTTAGAAAATGTGTTTTATTTCATAAATGGAATCAACAAAGTATGCACATTCTACGTCATAACGACTTTCTCTAGTTTGCGCATGCGTCTGGAAATAAGAAAGCTTACATCCCCCATTTTTTAAAATCACAGCTTCTAGAAGGTTTACATGATTTCTTAAAAAACACTAGTTTTTAGAAAATGTGTTTTATTTCATAAATGGAATCTACAAAGTATGTACATTCTACGTCATAACGACTTTCTATAGTTTGCGCATGCGTCTGGAAATAAGAAAAGCTTACTTCCCCCGTTTTTTAAAATCATAGCTTCTAGAAGGTTTACATGATTTCCTAAAAAACACGAGTTTTTAGAAAATGTGTTTTATTTCATAAATGGAATCAACAAAGTATGCACATTCTACGTCATAACGACTTTCAATAGTTTGCGCATGAGTTTTGAAATAAGAAAAGCTTACTTCCCCCGTTTTTTAAAATCACAGCTTCTAGAAGGTTTACATGATTTCTTAAAAAACATGAGTTTTTAGAAAATGTGTTTTATTTCATAAATAGAATCAACAAAGTATGCACATTCTACGTCATAACGAGTTTCTATAGTTTGCGGATTCGTCCGGAAATAAGAAAAGCTTACTTCCACCGTTTTTTAAAATCACAGCTTCTAGAAGTTTTACATGATTTCGTAAAAAACATGAGTTTTAAGAAAATGAGTTTTATTTCATAAATGGAATCAACAAAGTATGCACATTCTACGTCATAACGACTTTCTATAGTTTGCGCATGCGTCCGGAAATAAGAAAAGCTTACTTCCCCCGTTTTTTAAAATCACAGCTTCTAGAAGGTTTACATGGTTTCTTAAAAAACACGAGTTTTTAGAAAATGTGTTTTATTTCATAAATAGAATCAACAAAGTATGCACATTCTATGTCATAACGACTTTCTATAGTTTACGCATGCGTTTGGAAATAAGAAAAGCTTACTTCCATCGTTTTTTAAAATCACAGCTTCTAGAAGTGTTACATGATTTGTTAAAAAACACGAGTTTTTAGAAAATGTGTTTTATTTCATAAATGGAATCAACAAAGTGTGCACATTCTACGTCATAACGGCTTTCTATAGTTTGCGCATGCGTTTGGAAATATGAAAATCTTACTACCACGGTTTTTTAAAATCACAGCTTCTTGAAGGTTTACATGATTTCTTAAAAACACGAGTTTTTAGAAAATGTGTTTTATTTCATAAATGGAATCAACAAAGTATGCACATTCTACGTGATAACGACTTTCTATAGTTTGCGCATGCATTTGGAAATAAGAAAAACTTACTTCCCCCGTTTTTTAAAATCACAGCTTCTAGAAGGTTTACATGATTTCTTAAAAAACACGAGTTTTTAGAAAATGTGTTTTATTTCATAAATGGAATCAAAAAAGTATGCACATTCTACGTCATAATGACTTTCTATAGTTTGCGCATGCGTCCGGAAATAAGAAACGCTTAGTTCCCCCGTTTTTTAAAATGACAGCTTCTTGAAGGTTTACATGATTTCGTAAAAAACACGAGTTTTTAGAAAATGTGTTTTGTTTCATAAATGGAATCTACAAAGTATGCACATTCTACGTCATAACGACTTTCTATAGTTTGCGCATGCGTCCGAAATAAGAAGAGCTTACTTCCACCATTTTTTAAAATCACAGCTTCTAGAAGGTTTACATGATTTCGTAAAAAACACGAGTTTTTAGAAAATGTGTTTTATTTCATAAATGGAATCTACAAAGTTTGCACATTCTACATCATAACAACTTTCTATAGTATGCGCATGCGTCCGGAAATAAGAAAAGCTTACTTCCCCCATTTTTTAAAATCACAGCTTCTAGAAGGTTTACATGATTTCTTAAAAAACACGTGTTTTTAGAAAATGTGTTTTATTTCATAAATGGAATCTACAAAGTATGCACATTCTATGTCATAACGACTTTCTATAGTTTGCGCATGCGTCCGCAAATAAGAAAAGCTTACTTCCACCATTTTTTAAAATCACAGCTTCTAGAAGGTTTACATGATTTCTTAAAAAACACGAGTTTTTAGAAAATGTGTTTTATTTCATAAATGGAATCTACAAAGTATGCACATTCTACATCATAACAACTTTCTATAGTATGCGCATGCGTCCGGAAATAAGAAACGCTTACTTCCACCATTTTTTAAAATGACAGCTTCTAGAAGGTTTACATGATTTCGTAAAAAACACGAGTTTTTAGAAAATGTGTTTTATTTCATAAATGGAATCTACAAAGTATGCACATTCTACGTCATAACGACATTCTATAGTTTGCACACGCGTCCGCAAATAAGAAAAGCTTACTTCCACCATTTTTTAAAATCACAGCTTCTAGAAGGTTTACATGATTTCGTAAAAAACACGAGTTTTTAGAAATTGTGTTTTATTTCATAAATGGAATCTACAAAGTATGCACATTCTACATCATAACAACTTTCTATAGTATGCGCATGCGTCCGGAAATAAGAAAAGCTTACTTCCCCCATTTTTTAAAATCACAGCTTCTAGAAGGTTTACATGATTTCTTAAAAAACACGTGTTTTTAGAAAATGTGTTTTATTTCATAAATGGAATCTACAAAGTATTCACATTCTATGTCATAACGACTTTCTATAGTTTGCGCATGCGTCCGCAAATAAGAAAAGCTTACTTCCACCGTTTTTTAAAATCACAGCTTCTAGAAGGTTTACCTGATTTCGTAAAAAACATGAGTTTTTAGAAAATGTGTTTTATTTCATAAATGGAATCTACAAAGTATGCACATTCTACCTCATAATGACTTTCTATAGTTTGCGCATGCGTCCAGAAATAAGAAAAGCTTACTTCCCATGTTTCTTAAAATCACAGCTTCTAGAAGGTTTACATGATTTCTTAAAAAACACGAGTTTTTAGAAAATGTGTTTTATTTCATAAATAGAATCAACAAAGTATGCACATTCTATATCATAACGACTTTCTATAGTTTGCGCATGCGTCCGGAAATAAGAAAAGCTTACTTCCACCGTTTTTTAAAATCACAGCTTCTATAAGGTTTACATGATTTCGTAAAAAACACGAGTTTTTAGAAAATGTGTTCTATTTCATCAATGGAATCTACAAAGTATGCACATTCTACGTCATAACGACTTTCTATAGTTTCCGCATGCGTCCGGAAATAAGAAAAGCTTACGTCCCCCGTTTTTTAAAATCACAGCTTCTAGAAGGTTTACATGATTTCGTAAAAAACACGAGTTTTTAGAAAATGTGTTCTATTTCATCAATGGAATCTACAAAGTATGCACATTCTACGTCATAACGAATTTCTATAGTTTGCGCATGCGACCGGAAATAAGAAAAGGTTACTTCCCCCGTTTTTTAAAATCACAGCTTCTAGAAGGTTTACATGATTTCTTAAAAAACACGAGTTTTTAGAAAATGTGTTTTATTTCATAAATGGAATCAACAAAGTATGCACATTCTATGTCATAACGAATTTCTATAGTTTGCGCATGCGTCCGGAAATAAGAAAAGCTTACTTCCCCCGTTTTTGAAAATCATAGCTTCTAGAAGGTTTACATGATTTCTTAAAAAACACGAGTTTTTAGAAAATGTGTTTTATTTCATAAATGGAATCAACAAAGTATGCACATTCTACGTCATAATGACTTTCTATAGTTTGCGCATGCGTTTGGAAATAAGAAAAGCTTACTTCCCCCGTTTTTTAAAATCACAGCTTCTAGAAGGTTTACATGATTTCGTAAAAAACACGAGCTTTTAGAAAATGTGTTTTATTTCATAAATGGAATCAGCAAAGTATGCACATTCTACGTCATAATGACTTTCTATAGTTTGCGCATGCGTCCGGAAATAAGAAAAGCTTACTTCCCCCGTTTTTTAAAATCACAGCTTCTAGAAGTGTAACATGATTTGTTAAAAAACACGAGTTTTTAGAAAATGTGTTTTATTTCATAAATGGAATCAACAAAGTATGCACATTCTACGTCATAACGACTTTCTATTGTTTGCGCATGCGTCCGGAAATAAGAAAAGCTTACTTCCACCATTTTTTGAAATCACAGCTTCTTGAAGGTTTACATGATTTCTTAAAAAACACGAGTTTTTAGAAAATGTGTTTTATTTCATAAATGGAATCTACAAAGTATGCACATTCTACGTCATAACGACTTTCTATAGTTTGCGCATGCATCCGGAAATAAGAAAAACTTACTTCCACCGTTTTTTAAAATCACAGCTTCTAGAAGGTTTACATGATTTCTTAAAAAACATGAGTTTTTAGAAAATGTGTTTTATTTCATAAATGGAATCTACAAAGTATGCACATTCTACATCATAACGAATTTCTATAGTTTGCGCATGCGTCCGGAAATAAAAAAAAGCTTAGTTCCCCCGTTTTTTAAAAGCATAGCTTCTAGAAGGTTTACATGATTTCGTAAAAAACATGAGTTTTTAGAAAATGTGTTTTATTTCATAAATGGAATCAACAAAGTATGCACATTCTACGTCATAACGACTTTCTGTAGTTTGCGCATGCGTCCAAAAATAAGAAAAGCTTACTTCCCCTGTTTTTTAAAATCACAGCTTCTAGAAGGTTTACATGATTTCGTAAAAAACACGAGTTTTTAGAAAATGTGTTTTATTTCATAAATGGAATCAACAAAGTATGGACATTCTACGGCATAACGACTTTCTATCGTTTGCGCATGCGTCCGGAAATAAGAAAAGCTTACTTCCCCCGTTTTTTAAAATCACAGCTTCTAAAAGGTTTACATGATTTCTTAAAAAACACGAGTTTTTAGAAAATGTGTTTTATTTCATAAATGGAATCAACAAAGTATGCACATTCTACGTCATAACGACTTTCTATAGTTTGCGCATGCGTCCGGTAATAAGAAAAGCTTACTTCCCCCGTTTTTTAAAATCACAGCTTCTAGAAGGTTTACATGATTTCTTAAAAAACACGAGTTTTTAGAAAATGTGTTTTATTTCATAAATGGAATCAACAAAGTATGCACATTCTACGTCATAACGACTTTCTATAGTTTGCGCATGCGTTTGGAAATAATAAAAGCTTACTTCCCCCGTTTTCTAAAATCACAGCTTCTAGAAGGTTAACATGATTTTGTAACAAACACGAGTTTTTAGAAAATGTGTTTTATTTCATAAATGGAATCTACAAAGTATGCACATTCTATGTCATAACGACTTTCTATAGTTTGCGCATTCGTCCGGAAATAAGAAAAGCTTACTTCCACCGTTTTTTAAAATCATAGCTTCTAGAAGGTTTACATGATTTCTTAAAAAACACGAGTTTTTAGAAAATGTGTTTTATTTCATAAATGGAGTCTACAATGTATGCACATTCTTCGTCATAACGACTTTCTATATTTTGCGCATGTGTTTGTAAATAAGAAAAACTTACTTCCCCCGTTTTTTAAAATCACAGCTTCTAGAAGGTTTACATGATTTCGTAAAAAACACGAGTTTTTAGAAAATGTGTTTTATTTCCTCAATGGAATCAACAAAGTATGCACATTCTTCGTCATAACGACTTTCTATAGTTTGCGCATGCGTCCGGAAATAAGAAAAGCTTACTTCCCCCGTTTTTTAAAATCACAGCTTCTAGAAGGTTTACATGATTTCGTAAAAAACACGAGTTTTTAGAAAATGTGTTTTATTTCATCAATGGAATCAACAAAGTATGCACATTCTAAGTCATAACTACTTTCTATAGTTTGCGCATGCGTTTGGAAATAAGAAAAGCTTACTTCCCCCGTTTTTTAAAATCACAGCTTCTAGAAGGTTTAAATGATTTCGTAAAAAACACGAGTTTTTAGAAAATGTGTTTTATTTCATAAATGGAATCTACAAAGTATGCACATTCTACGTCATAACGACTTTCTATAGTTTGCGCATGCGTTTGGAAATAAGAAAAGCTTACTTCCCCCGTTTTTTAAAATCACAGCTTCTAGAAGGTTTACATGATTTCGTAAAAAACACGAGTTTTTAGAAAATGTGTTTTATTTCATCAATGGAATCAACAAAGTATGCACATTCTACGTCATAACGACCTTCTATAGTTTGCGCATGCGTCCGGAAATAAGAAAAGCTTACTTCCCCCGTTTTTTGAAATCACAGCTTCTAGAAGGTTTAAATGATTTCTTAAAAAACACGAGTTTTTAGAAAATGTGTTTTATTTCATAAATGGAATCTACAAAGTATGCACATTCTACATCATAACGAATTTCTATAGTTTGCGCATGCGTTTGGAAATAAGAAAAGCTTACTTCCCCCGTTTTTTAAAATCACAGTTCCTAGAAGGTTTACATGATTTCTTAAAAAACACGAGTTTTTAGAAAATGTGTTTTATTTCATAAATGGAATCTAGAAAGTATGCACATTCTACGTCATAATGACTTTCTATAGTTTGCGCATGCGTCCGGAAATAAGAAAAGGTTACTTCCACCGTTTTTTAAAATCACAGCTTCTAGAAGGTTTACATGATTTCTTAAAAAACACGAGTTTTTAGAAAATGTGTTTTATTTCATAAATGGAAACAACAAAGTATGCACATTCTACGTCATAACGACTTTCTATAGTTTGCGCATGCGTCCGGAAATAATAAAAGAATACTTCCACCGTTTTTTAAAATCACAGCTTCTAGAAGGTTTACATGATTTCTTAAAAAACACGAGTTTTTAGAAAATGTGTTTTATTTCATAAATGGAATCTACAAAGTATGGACATTCTACGTCATAACGACTTTCTATAGTTTGTGCATGCGTCCGGAAATAAGAAAAGCTTACTTCGCCCGTTTTTTAAAATCACAGCTTCTAGAAGGTTTACATGATTTCTTAAAAAACACGAGTTTTTAGAAAATGTGTTTTATTTCATAAATGGAATCTACAAAGTATGCACATTCTACGTCATAACGACTTTCTATAGTTTGTGCATGCGTCCGGAAATAAGAAAAGCTTACTTCGCCAGTTTTTTAAAATCACAGCTTCTAGAAGGTTTACATGATTTCTTAAAAAACACGAGTTTTTAGAAAATGTGTTTTATTTCACAAATGGAATCTACAAAGTATGCACATTCTACGTCATAACGACTTTCTATAGTTTGCGCATGCGTCCGGAAATAAGAAAAGCTTACTTCCCCCATTTTTTAAAATCACAGCTTCTAGAAGGTTTACATGATTTCTTAAAAAACACGTGTTTTTAGAAAATGTGTTTTATTTCATAAATGGAATCTACAAAGTATTCACATTCTACGTCATAACGACTTTATATAGTTTGCGCATGCGTCCGCAAATAAGAAAAGCTTACTTCCACCGTTTTTTAAAATCACAGCTTCTAGAAGGTTAACCTGATTTCGTAAAAAACATGAGTTTTTAGAAAATGTGTTTTATTTCATAAATGGAATCTACAAAGTATGCACATTCTACCTCATAATGACTTTCTACAGTTTGCGCATGCGTCCGGAAATAAGAAAAGCTTACTTCCCATGTTTCTTAAAATCACAGCTTCTAGAAGGTTTACATGATTTCTTAAAAAACACGAGTTTTTAGAAAATGTGTTTTATTTCATAAATAGAATCAACAAAGTATGCACATTCTACATCATAACGACTTTCTATAGTTTGCGCATGCGTCCGGAAATAAGAAAAGCTTACTTCCACCGTTTTTTAAAATCACAGCTTCTAGAAGGTTTACATGATTTCGTAAAAAACACGAGTTTTTAGAAAATGTGCTTTATTTCATAAACGGAATAAACAAAGTATGCACATTCTACGTAATAACGACTTTCTATAGTTTGCGCATGCGTCCAGAAATATGAAAAGCTTACTTCCACCGTTTTTTAAAATCACAGCTTCTAGAAGGTATACATGATTTCTTAAAAAACACGAGTTTTTAGAAAATGTGTTTTCTTTCATAAATGAAATGAACAAATTATGCACATTCTACGTCATAACTACTTTCTATTGTTTGCGCATGCGTCCGGAAATAAGAAAAGCTTACGTCCCCCGTTTTTTAAAATCACAGCTTCTAGAAGGTTTACATGATTTCGTAAAAAACACGAGTTTTTAGAAAATGTGTTCTATTTCATCAATGGAATCTACAAAGTATGCACATTCTACGTCATAACGACTTTCTATAGTTTGCGCATGCGACCGGAAATAAGAAAAGGTTACTTCCCCCGTTTTTTAAAATCACAGCTTCTAGAAGGTTTACATGATTTCTTAAAAAACACGACTTTTTAGAAAATGTGTTTTATTTCATAAATGGAATCAACAAAGTATGCACATTCTATGTCATAACGACTTTCTATAGTTTGCGCATGCGTCCGGAAATAAGAAAAGCTTACTTCCCCCGTTTTTGAAAATCATAGCTTCTAGAAGGTTTACATGATTTCTTAAAAAACACGAGTTTTTAGAAAATGTGTTTTATTTCATAACTGGAATCAACAAAGTATGCACATTCTACGTCATAATGACTTTCTATAGTTTGCGCATGCGTTTGGAAATAAGAAAAGCTTACTTCCCCCGTTTTTTAAAATCACAGCTTCTAGAAGGTTTACATGATTTCGTAAAAAACACGAGTTTTTAGAAAATGTGTTTTATTTCATAAATGGAATCAACAAAGTATGGACATTCTACGTCATAACGACTTTCTATAGTTTGCGCATGCGTCCAGAAATAAGAAAAGCTTACTTCCCCCGTTTTTTAAAATCACAGCTTCTAGAAGGGTTACATGATTTGTTAAAAAACACGAGTTTTTAGAAAATGTGTTTTATTTCATCAATGGAATCAAGAAAGTATGCACATTCTACGTCATAACGACTTTCTATTGTTTGCGCATGCGTCCGGAAATAAGAAAAGCTTACTTCCACCATTTTTTAAAATCACAGCTTCTTGAAGGTTTACATGATTTCTTAAAGAACACGAGTTTTTAGAAAATTTGTTTTATTTCATAAATGGAATCAACAAAGTATGCACATTCTACGTCATAACGACTTTCTATAGTTTGCGCATGCGTCCGGAAATAAGAAAAGCTTACTTCCACCATTTTTTAAAATCACAGCTTCTTGAAGGTTTACATGATTTCTTAAAAAACACGAGTTTTTAGAAAATGTGTTTTATTTCATAAATGGAATCTACAAAGTATGCACATTCTACGTCATAACGACTTTCTATAGTTTGCGCATGCATCCGGAAATAAGAAAAACTTACTTCCACCGTTTTTTAAAATCACAGCTTCTAGAAGGTTTACATGATTTCTTAAAAAAAAAAAGTTTTTAGAAAATGTGTTTTATTTCGTAAATGGAATCTACAAAGTATGCACATTCTACATCATAACGAATTTCTATAGTTTGCGCATGCGTCCGGAAATAAGAAAATCTTAGTTCCCCCGTTTTTTAAAAGCATAGCTTCTAGAAGGTTTACATGATTTCGTAAAAAACATGAGTTTTTAGAAAATGTGTTTTATTTCATAAATGGAATCAACAAAGTATGCACATTCTACGTCATAACGACTTTCTGTAGTTTGCGCATGCGTCCAAAAATAAGAAAAGCTTACTTCCCCTGTTTTTTAAAATCACAGCTTCTAGAAGGTTTACATGATTTCGTAAAAAACACGAGTTTTTAGAAAATGTGTTTTATTTCATAAATGGAATCAACAAAGTATGGACATTCTACGGCATAACGACTTTCTATAGTTTGCGCATGCGTCCGGAAATAAGAAAAGCTTACTTCCCCTGTTTTTTAAAATCACAGCTTCTAAAAGGTTTACATGATTTCTTAAAAAACACGAGTTTTTAGAAAATGTGTTTTATTTCATAAATGGAATCAACAAAGTATGCACATTCTACGTCATAACGACTTTCTATAGTTTGCGCATGCGTCCGGAAATAAGAAAAGCTTACTTCCCCCGTTTTTTAAAATCACAGCTTCTAGAAGGTTTACATGATTTCTTAAAAAACACGAGTTTTTAGAAAATGTGTTTTATTTCATAAATGGAATCAACAAAGTATGCACATTCTACGTCATAACGACTTTCTATAGTTTGCGCATGCGTTTGGAAATAAGAAAAGCTTACTTCCCCCGTTTTTTAAAATCACAGCTTCTAGAAGGTTTACATGATTTTGTAACAAACACGAGTTTTTAGAAAATCTGTTTTATTTCATAAATGGAATCTACAAAGTATGCACATTCTATGTCATAACGACTTTCTATAGTTTGCGCATTCGTCCGGAAATAAGAAAAGCTTACTTCCACCGTTTTTTAAAATCATAGCTTCTAGAAGGTTTACATGATTTCTTAAAAAACACGAGTTTTTAGAAAATGTGTTTTATTTCACAAATGGAATCTACAAAGTATGCACATTCTACGTCATAACGACTTTCTATAGTTTGCGCATGCGTTGGGAAATAAGAAAAGCTTACTTCCCCCGTTTTTTAAAATCACAACTTCTAGAAGGTCTACATGATTTCTTAAAAAACACAACTTTTTAGAAATTGTGTTTTATTTCATAAATGGAATCTACAAAGTATTCACATTCTTCGTCATAAGGACTTTCTATAGTTTGTGCATGCGTCCGTAAATAAGAAAAGCTTACTTCCCCCGTTTTTTAAAATCACAGCTTCCAGAAGGTTTACATAATTTCGTAAAAAACACGAGTTTTTAGAAAATGTGTTTTATTTCATAAATGGAATCAACAAAGTATGGACATTCTACGTCATAACGACTTTCTATAGTTTGCGCATGCGTCCAGAAATAAGAAAAGCTTACTTCCCCCGTTTTTTAAAATCACAGCTTCTAGAAGGTTTACATGATTTCGTAAAAAACACGAGTTTTTAGAAAATGTGTTTTATTTCATAAATGGAATCAACAAAGTATGGACATTCTACGTCATAACGACTTTCTATAGTTTGCGCATGCGTCCAGAAATAAGAAAAGCTTACTTCCCCCGTTTTTTAAAATCACAGCTTCTAGAAGGGTTACATGATTTGTTAAAAAACACGAGTTTTTAGAAAATGTGTTTTATTTCATCAATGGAATCAAGAAAGTATGCACATTCTACGTCATAACGACTTTCTATTGTTTGCGCATGCGTCCGGAAATAAGAAAAGCTTACTTCCACCATTTTTTAAAATCACAGCTTCTTGAAGGTTTACATGATTTCTTAAAGAACACGAGTTTTTAGAAAATTTGTTTTATTTCATAAATGGAATCAACAAAGTATGCACATTCTACGTCATAACGACTTTCTATAGTTTGCGCATGCGTCCGGAAATAAGAAAAGCTTACTTCCACCATTTTTTAAAATCACAGCTTCTTTAAGGTTTACATGATTTCTTAAAAAACACGAGTTTTTAGAAAATGTGTTTTATTTCATAAATGGAATCTACAAAGTATGCACATTCTACGTCATAACGACTTTCTATAGTTTGCGCATGCATCCGGAAATAAGAAAAACTTACTTCCACCGTTTTTTAAAATCACAGCTTCTAGAAGGTTTACATGATTTCTTAAAAAAAAAAAGTTTTTAGAAAATGTGTTTTATTTCATAAATGGAATCTACAAAGTATGCACATTCTACATCATAACGAATTTCTATAGTTTGCGCATGCGTCCGGAAATAAGAAAATCTTAGTTCCCCCGTTTTTTAAAAGCATAGCTTCTAGAAGGTTTACATGATTTCGTAAAAAACATGAGTTTTTAGAAAATGTGTTTTATTTCATAAATGGAATCAACAAAGTATGCACATTCTACGTCATAACGACTTTCTGTAGTTTGCGCATGCGTCCAAAAATAAGAAAAGCTTACTTCCCCTGTTTTTTAAAATCACAGCTTCTAGAAGGTTTACATGATTTCGTAAAAAACACGAGTTTTTAGAAAATGTGTTTTATTTCATAAATGGAATCAACAAAGTATGGACATTCTACGGCATAACGACTTTCTATAGTTTGCGCATGCGTCCGGAAATAAGAAAAGCTTACTTCCCCTGTTTTTTAAAATCACAGCTTCTAAAAGGTTTACATGATTTCTTAAAAAACACGAGTTTTTAGAAAATGTGTTTTATTTCATAAATGGAATCAACAAAGTATGCACATTCTACGTCATAACGACTTTCTATAGTTTGCGCATGCGTCCGGAAATAAGAAAAGCTTACTTCCCCCGTTTTTTAAAATCACAGCTTCTAGAAGGTTTACATGATTTCTTAAAAAACACGAGTTTTTAGAAAATGTGTTTTATTTCATAAATGGAATCAACAAAGTATGCACATTCTACGTCATAACGACTTTCTATAGTTTGCGCATGCGTTTGGAAATAAGAAAAGCTTACTTCCCCCGTTTTTTAAAATCACAGCTTCTAGAAGGTTTACATGATTTTGTAACAAACACGAGTTTTTAGAAAATCTGTTTTATTTCATAAATGGAATCTACAAAGTTTGCACATTCTATGTCATAACGACTTTCTATAGTTTGCGCATTCGTCCGGAAATAAGAAAAGCTTACTTCCACCGTTTTTTAAAATCATAGCTTCTAGAAGGTTTACATGATTTCTTAAAAAACACGAGTTTTTAGAAAATGTGTTTTATTTCATAAATGGAGTCTACAATGTATGCACATTCTTCGTCATAACGACTTTCTATATTTTGCGCATGTGTTTGGAAATAAGAAAAACTTACTTCCCCCGTTTTTTAAAATCACAACTTCTAGAAGGTTTACATGATTTCGTAAAAAACACGAGTTTTTAGAAAATTTGTTTTATTTCATCAATGGAATCAACAAAGTATGCACATTCTTCGTCATAACGACTTTCTATAGTTTGCGCATGCGTCCGGAAATAAGAAAAGCTTACTTCCCCCGTTTTTTAAAATCACAGCTTCTAGAAGGTTTACATGATTTCGTAAAAAACACGAGTTTTTAGAAAATGTGTTTTATTTCATCAATGGAATCAACAAAGTATGCACATTCTAAGTCATAACTACTTTCTATAGTTTGCTCATGCGTTTGGAAATAAGAAAAGCTTACTTCCCCCGTTTTTTAAAATCACAGCTTCTAGAAGGTTTAAATGATTTCGTAAAAAACACGAGTTTTTAGAAAATGTGTTTTATTTCATAAATGGAATCTACAAAGTATGCACATTCTACGTCATAACGACTTTCTATAGTTTGCGCATGCGTTTGGAAATAAGAAAAGCTAACTTCCCCCGTTTTTTAAAATCACAGCTTCTAGAAGGTTTACATGATTTCGTAAAAAACACGAGTTTTTAGAAAATGTGTTTTATTTCATCAATGGAATCAACAAAGTATGCACATTCTACGTCATAACGACCTTCTATAGTTTGCGCATGCGTCCGGAAATAAGAAAATCTTACTTCCCCGGTTTTTTGAAATCACAGCTTCTAGAAGGTTTAAATGATTTCTTAAAAAACACGAGTTTTTATAAAATGTGTTTTATTTCATAAATGGAATCTACAAAGTATGCACATTCTACGTCATAACGACTTTCTATAGTTTGCGCATGCGTTTGGAAATAAGAAAAGCTTACTTCTCCCGTTTTTTAAAATCACAGCTCCTAGAAGGTTTACATGATTTCTTAAAAAACACGAGTTTTTAGAAAATGTGTTTTATTTCATAAATGGAATCTAGAAAGTATGCACATTCTACGTCATAATGAATTTCTATAGTTTGCGCATGCGTCCGGAAATAAAAAAAGGTTACTTCCACCGTTTTTTAAAATCACAGCTTCTAGAAGGTTTACATGATTTCTTAAAAAACACGAGTTTTTAGAAAATGTGTTTTATTTCATAAATGGAAACAACAAAGTATGCACATTCTACGTCATAACGACTTTCTATAGTTTGCGCATGCGTCCGGAAATAATAAAAGCTTCCTTCCACCGTTTTTTAAAATCACAGCTTCTAGAAGGTTTACATGATTTCTTAAAAAACACGAGTTTTTAGAAAATGTTTTTTATTTCATAAATGGAATCTACAAAGTATGGACATTCTACGTCATAACGACTTTCTATAGTTTGTGCATGCGTCCAGAAATAAGAAAAGCTTACTTCGCCCGTTTTTTAAAATCACAGCTTCTAGAAGGTTTACATGATTTCTTAAAAAACACGAGTTTTTAGAAAATGTGTTTTATTTCATAAATGGAATCTACAAAGTATGCACATTCTACGTCATAACGACTTTCTATAGTTTGTGCATGCGTCCGGAAATAAGAAAACCTTACTTCGCCCGTTTTTTAAAATCACAGCTTCTAGAAGGTTTACATGATTTCTTAAAAAACACGAGTTTTTAGAAAATGTGTTTTATTTCACAAATGGAATCTACAAAGTATGCACATTCTACATCATAACGACTTTCTATAGTTTGCGCATGCGTTGGGAAATAAGAAAAGCTTACTTCCCCCGTTTTTTAAAATCACAACTTCTAGAAGGTCTACATGATTTCTTAAAAAACACAACTTTTTAGAAATTGTGTTTTATTTCATAAATGGAATCTACAAAGTATTCACATTCTTCGTCATAAGGACTTTCTATAGTTTGTGCATGCGTCCGTAAATAAGAAAAGCTTACTTCCCCCGTTTTTTAAAATCACAGCTTCCAGAAGGTTTACATAATTTCGTAAAAAACACGAGTTTTTAGAAAATGTGTTTTATTTCATCAATGGAATCAACAAATTATGCACATTCTACGTCATAACGACTTTCTGTTAGTTTGCGCATGCGTCCGGAAATAAGAAAAGCTTACTTCCACCGTTTTTTAAAATCACAGCTTCTAGAAGGTTTACATGATTTCGTAAAAAACATGAGTTTTTAGAAAATGTGTTTTATTTCATAAATGGAATCTACAAAGTATGCACATTCTATGTCATAACGACTTTGTATAGTTTGCTCATGCATCTAGAAATAAGAAAAGCTTACTTCCACCGTTTTTTAAAATCACAGCTTCTAGAAGGTTTACATGATTTCGTAAAAAACACGAGTTTTTAAAAAATGTGTTTTATTTCATAAAAGGAATCTACAAAGTATGCACATTCTACATCATAACGACTTTCTATAGTTTGCGCATGCGTCCGGAAATAAGAAAAGCTTACTTCCACCGTTTTTCAAAATCACAGCTTCTAGAAGGTTTACAAGATTTCTTAAAAAACATGAGTTTTTAGAAAATGTGTTTTATTTCATAAATGGAATCAACAAAGTATGCACATTCTACGTCATAACGACTTTCTATAGTTTACGCATGCGTTTGGAAATAAGAAACGCTTACTTCCCCCGTTTTTTAAAATCACAGCTTCTAGAAGGTTTACATGATTTCGTAAAAAACACAAGTTTTTAGAAAATGTGTTTTATTTCATAAATGGAATCAACAAAGTATCCACATTCTACATCATAACGACTTTCTATAGTTTGCGCATGCGTCCGGAAATTAGAAAAACCTTACTTCCCCCGTTTTTCAAAATCACAGCTTCTAGAAGGTTTACATGATTTCGTAAAAAACACGAGTTTTTACAAAATGTGTTTTATTTCAAAAATAGAATCAACAAAGTATGCACATTCTACATCATAACGACTTTCTATAGTTTGTGCATGTGTCCGGAAATAAGAAAAGCTTACTTCCCCCGTTTTTTAAAATCACAGCTTCCAGAAGGTTTACATAATTTCGTAAAAAACATGAGTTTTTAGAAAATGTGTTTTATTTCATCAATGGAATCAACAAAGTATGCACATTCTACGTCATAACGACTTTCTATAGTTTGCGCGTGCGTCCCGAAATAAGAAACGCTTACTTCCCCCATTTTTTAAAGTCACAGCTTCTAGAAGGTTTACATGATTTCGTAAAAAACACGAGTTTTTAGAAAATGTGTTTTATTTCATAAATGGAATCTACAAAGTATGCACATTCTACGTCATAACAACTTTCTATAGTATGCGCATGTGTCCGGAAATAAGAAAAGCTTACTTCCCCCGTTTTTTAAAATCACAGCTTCTAAAAGGTTTACATGATTTCTTAAAAAACACGTGTTTTTAGAAAATGTGTTTTATTTCATAAGTGGAATCAACAAAGTATGCACATTCTACGTCATAACGACTTTCTAGAGTTTGCGCATTCGTCCGGAAATAAGAAAAGCTTACTTCTACCGTTTTTTTAAATCACAGCTTCTAGAAGGTTTACATGATTTCGTAAAAAACACGAGTTTTTAGAAAATGTGTTTTATTTCATAAATGGAATCTACAAAGTATGCACATTCTACCTCATAATGACTTTCTATAGTTTGCGCATGCGTCCGGAAATAAGAAAAGCTTACTTCCCCTGTTTTTTAAAATCACAGCTTCTAGAAGGTTTACATGATTTCTTAAAAAACACGAGTTTTTAGAAAATGTGTTTTATTTCATAAATAGAATCAACAAAGTATGCACATTCTACGTCATAACGACTTTCTATAGTTTGCGCATGCGTCCAGAAATATGAAAAGCTTACTTCCACCGTTTTTTAAAATCACAGCTTCTAGAAGGTTTACCTGATATCTTAAAAAACATGAGTTTTTAGAAAATGTCTTTTATTTCATAAATGGAATCAACAAAGTATGCACATTCTACCTCATAACGACTTTCTATAGTTTGCGCATGCGTCCGGAATTTAGAAAAGCTTACTTCCCCCGTTTTTTAAAATCACGGCTTCTAGAAGGTTTACATGATTTCGTAAAAAACACGAGTTTTTAGAAAATGTGTTTTATTTCATCAATGGAATCAACAAAGTATGCACATTCTAAGTCATAACTACTTTCTATAGTTTGCGCATGCGTTTGGAAATAAGAAAAGCTTACTTCCCCCGTTTTTTAAAATCACAGCTTCTAGAAGGTTTAAATGATTTCGTAAAAAACACGAGTTTTTAGAAAATGTGTTTTATTTCATAAATGGAATCTACAAAGTATGCACATTCTACGTCATAACGACTTTCTTTAGTTTGCGCATGCGTTTGGAAATAAGAAAAGCTAACTTCCCCCGTTTTTTAAAATCACAGCTTCTAGAAGGTTTACATGATTTCGTAAAAAACACGAGTTTTTAGAAAATGTGTTTTATTTCATCAATGGAATCAACAAAGTATGCACATTCTACGTCATAACGACCTTCTATAGTTTGCGCATGCGTCCGGAAATAAGAAAAGCTTACTTCCCCGGTTTTTTGAAATCACAGCTTCTAGAAGGTTTAAATGATTTCTTAAAAAACACGAGTTTTTATAAAATGTGTTTTATTTCATAAATGGAATCTACAAAGTATGCACATTCTACGTCATAACGACTTTCTATAGTTTGCGCATGCGTTTGGAAATAAGAAAAGCTTACTTCTCCCGTTTTTTAAAATCACAGCTCCTAGAAGGTTTACATGATTTCTTAAAAAACACGAGTTTTTAGAAAATGTGTTTTATTTCATAAATGGAATCTAGAAAGTATGCACATTCTACGTCATAATGACTTTCTATAGTTTGCGCATGCGTCCGGAAATAAGAAAAGGTTACTTCCACCGTTTTTTAAAATCACAGCTTCTAGAAGGTTTACATGATTTCTTAAAAAACACGAGTTTTTAGAAAATGTGTTTTATTTCATAAATGGAAACAACAAAGTATGCACATTCTACGTCATAACGACTTTCTATAGTTTGCGCATGCGTCCGGAAATAATAAAATCTTACTTCCACCGTTTTTTAAAATCACAGCTTCTAGAAGGTTTACATGATTTCTTAAAAAACACGAGTTTTTAGAAAATGTTTTTTATTTCATAAATGGAATCTACAAAGTATGGACATTCTACGTCATAACGACTTTCTATAGTTTGTGCATGCGTCCGGAAATAAGAAAAGCTTACTTCGCCCGTTTTTTAAAATCACAGCTTCTAGAAGGTTTACATGATTTCTTAAAAAACAGGAGTTTTTAGAAAATGTGTTTTATTTCATAAATGGAAACAACAAAGTATGCACATTCTACGTCATAACGACTTTCTATAGTTTGCGCATGCGTCCGGAAATAATAAAAGCTTACTTCCACCGTTTTTTAAAATCACAGCTTCTAGAAGGTTTACATGATTTCTTAAAAAACACGAGTTTTTAGAAAATGTTTTTTATTTCATAAATGGAATCTACAAAGTATGGACATTCTACGTCATAACGACTTTCTATAGTTTGTGCATGCGTCCAGAAATAAGAAAAGCTTACTTCGCCCGTTTTTTAAAATCACAGCTTCTAGAAGGTTTACATGATTTCTTAAAAAACACGAGTTTTTAGAAAATGTGTTTTATTTCATAAATGGAATCTACAAAGTATGCACATTCTACGTCATAACGACTTTCTATAGTTTGTGCATGCGTCCGGAAATAAGAAAAGCTTACTTCGCCCGTTTTTTAAAATCACAGCTTCTAGAAGGTTTACATGATTTCTTAAAAAACACGAGTTTTTAGAAAATGTGTTTTATTTCACAAATGGAATCTACAAAGTATGCACATTCTACGTCATAACGACTTTCTATAGTTTGCGCATGCGTTGGGAAATAAGAAAAGCTTACTTCCCCCGTTTTTTAAAATCACAACTTCTAGAAGGTCTACATGATTTCTTAAAAAACACAACTTTTTAGAAATTGTGTTTTATTTCATAAATGGAATCTACAAAGTATTCACATTCTTCGTCATAAGGACTTTCTATAGTTTGTGCATGCGTCCGTAAATAAGAAAAGCTTACTTCCCCCGTTTTTTAAAATCACAGCTTCCAGAAGGTTTACATAATTTCGTAAAAAACACGAGTTTTTAGAAAATGTGTTTTATTTCATCAATGGAATCAACAAATTATGCACATTCTACGTCATAACGACTTTCTGTTAGTTTGCGCATGCGTCCGGAAATAAGAAAAGCTTACTTCCACCGTTTTTTAAAATCACAGCTTCTAGAAGGTTTACATGATTTCGTAAAAAACATGAGTTTTTAGAAAATGTGTTTTATTTCATAAATGGAATCTACAAAGTATGCACATTCTATGTCATAACGACTTTGTATAGTTTGCTCATGCATCTGGAAATAAGAAAAGCTTACTTCCACCGTTTTTTAAAATCACAGCTTCTAGAAGGTTTACATGATTTCTTAAAAAACATGAATTTTTAGAAAATGTGTTTTATTTCATCAATGGAATCGACAAAGTATGCACATTCTACGTCATAACGACTTCCTATAGTTTGCGCATGCGTTCGGAAATAAGAAAAGCTTACTTCCCCCGTTTTTTAAAATCACAGCTTCTAGAAGGTTTACATGATTTCGTAAAAAACACGAGTTTTTATAAAATGTGTTTTATTTCATCAATGGAATCAACAAAGTATGCACATTCTACGTCATAACGACTTTCTATAGTTTGCGCATGCGTCTGGAAATAAGAAAAGCTTACTTCCCCCGTTTTTTGAAATCATAGCTTCTAGAAGGTTTAAATGATTTCCTAAAAAACACGAGTTTTTAGAAAATGTGTTTTATTTCATAAATGGAATCAACAAAGTATGCACATTCTATGTCATAACGACTTTCTATAGTTTGCGCATGCGTCCAGAAATAAGAAAAGCTTACTTCCCCCGTTTTTTAAAATCAGAGCTTCTAGAAGGTTTACATGATTTCTTAAAAAACACGAGTTTTTAGAAAATGTGTTTTATTTCATAAATGGAATCAACAAAGTATGCACATTCTACGTCATAACGACTTTCTATAGTTTGCGCATGCGTCCGGAAATAAGAAAAGCTTACTTCCACCGTTTTTTAAAATAACAGCTTCTAGAAGGTTTACATGATTTCGTAAAAAACACGAGTTTTTAGAAAATGTGTTTTATTTCATAAATGGAATGTACAAAGTATGCACATTCTACGTCATAACGACTTTCTATAGTTTGCGCATGCGTCCGGAAATAAGAAAAGCTTACTTCCACCGTTTTTTAAAATCACAGCTTCTTGAAGGTTTACATGATTTCTTAAAAAACACGAGTTTTTATAAAATGTGTTTTATTTCATAAATGGAATATACAAAGTATGCACATTCTACGTCATAACGACTTTCTATAGTTGCGCATTCGTCCGGAAATAAGAAAAGCTTACTTCCACCGTTTTTTAAAATCACAGCTTCTAGAAGGTTTACAAGATTTCTTAAAAAACACGAGTTTTTAGAAAATGTGTTTTATTTCATAAATGGAATCAACAAAGTATGCACATTCTACGTAATAACGACTTTCTATAGTTTCCACATTCGACCGGAAATAAGAAAAGCTTACTTCCACCGTTTTTTAAAATCACAGCTTCTAGAAGGTTTACATGATTTCGTAAAAAACACGAGTTTTTAGAAAATGTGTTTTATTTCATAAATGGAATCAACAAAGTATGCACATTCTACATCATAAGGACTTTCTATAGTTTGTGCATGCGTCCGGAAATAAGAAAATATTACCTCCACCGTTTTTCAAAATCACAGCTTCTAGAAGGTTTACATGATTTCTTAAAAAACACGAGTTTTTAGAAAATGTGTTTTATTTCATAAATGGAATCAACAAAGTATGCACATTCTACGTTATAACGACTTTCTATAGTTTGCGCATGCGTTTGGAAATAAGAAAAGCTTACTTCCCCCGTTTTTTAAAATCACAGCTTCTAGAAGGTTTACATTATTTGCTAAAAAACACGAGTTTTTAGAAAATGTGTTTTATTTCATAAATCGAATCAACAAAGTATGCACATTCTACGTCATAACGACTTTCTATAGTTTGCGTATACATCCGGAAATAAGAAAAGCTTACTTCCACCGTTTTTTAAAATAATAGCTTCTAGAAGGTTTACATGATTTCGTAAAAAACACGAGTTTTTAGAAAATGTGTTTTATTTCATAAATGGAATCTACAAAGTATGCACATTCTACGTCATAACGACTTTCTATAGTTTGCGCATTCGTCCGGAAATAAGAAAAGCTTACTTCCACCGTTTTTTAAAATCATAGCTTCTAGAAGGTTTACATGATTTCTTAAAAAACACGAGTTTTTAGAAAATGTGTTTTATTTCATAAATGGAGTCTACAATTTATGCACATTCTTCATCATAACGACTTTCTATATTTTGCGCATGTGTTTGGAAATAAGAAAAACTTACTTCCCCCGTTTTTTAAAATCACAGCTTCTAGAAGGTTTACATGATTTCGTAAAAAACACGAGTTTTTAGAAAATGTGTTTTATTTCATCAATGGAATCAACAAAGTATGCACATTCTTCGCTATAACGACTTTCTATAGTTTGCGCATGCGTCCGGAAATAAAAAAAACTTACTTCCCCCGTTTTTTAAAATCACAGCTTCTAGAAGGTTTACATGATTTCGTATAAAACACGAGTTTTTAGAAAATGTGTTTTATTTCATCAATGGAATCAACAAAGTATGCACATTCCACGTCATAACAACCTTCTATAGTTTGCGCATGCGTCCGGAAATAAGAAAAGCTTACTTCGCCCGTTTTTTGAAATCACAGCTTCTAGAAGGTTTAAATGATTTCTTAAAAAACACGAGTTTTTAGAAAATGTGTTTTATTTCATAAATGGAATCTACAAAGTATGCACATTCTACGTCATAACGACTTTCTATAGTTTGCGCATGCGTTTGGAAAGAAGAAAAGCTTACTTCCCCCGTTTTTTAAAATCACAGCTTCTAGAAGGTTTACATGATTTCTTAAAAAACACGAGTTTTTAGAAAATGTGTTTTATTTCATCAATGGAATCAACAAAGTATGCACATTCTACGTCATAACGACCTTCTATAGTTTGCGCATGCGTCCGGAAATAAGAAAAGCTTACTTCCCCCGTTTTTTGAAATCACAGCTTCTAGAAGGTTTAAATGATTTTTTAAAAAACACGAGTTTTTAGAAAATGTGTTTTATTTCATAAATGGAATCTACAAAGTATGCACATTCTACGTCATAACGACTTTCTATAGTTTGCGCATGCGTTTGGAAATAAGAAAAGCTTACTTCCCCCATTTTTTAAAATCACAGCTCCTAGAAGGTTTACATGATTTCTTAAAAAACACGAGTTTTTAGAAAATGTGTTTTATTTCATAAATGGAATCTAGGAAGTATGCACATTCTACGTCATAACGACTTTCTATAGTTTGCGCATGCGTCCGGAAATAAGAAAAGGTTACTTCCACCGTTTTTTAAAATCACAACTTCTAGAAGGTTTACATGATTTCTTAAAAAACATGAGTTTTTAGAAAATGTGTTTTATTTCATAAATGGAAACAACAAAGTATGCACATTCTACGTCATAACGACTTTCTATAGTTTGCGCATGCGTCCGGAAATAAGAAAAGCTTACTTCCACCGTTTTTTAAAATCACAACTTCTAGAAGGTTTACATGATTTCTTAAAAAACACGAGCTTTTAGAAAATGTGTTTTATTTCATCAATGGATTCGACAAAGTATGCACATTCTACGTCATAACGACTTTCTATAGTTTGCGCATTCATCCGGAAATAATAAAAGCTTACTTCCACTGTTTTTTAAAATCACGGCTTCTAGAAGGTTTACATGATTTCGTAAAAAACACGAGTTTTTAGAAAATGTGCTTTATTTCATCAATGGAATCTACAAAGTATGCACATTCTACGTCATAACGACTTTCTATAGTTTGCGCATGCATCCGGAAATAAGAAAAGCTTACTTCCCCCGTTTTTTAAAATCACAGCTTCTAGAAGGTTTACATAATTTCTTAAAAAACACGAGTTTTTAGAAAATGTATTTTATTTCATAAATGGAATCTACAAAGTATGGACATTCTACGTCATAACGACTTTCTATAGTTTGTGCATGCGTCCGGAAATAAGAAAAGGTTACTTCCCCTGTTTTTTAAAATCACAGCTTCTAGAAGGTTTACATGATTTCGTAAAAAACACGAGTTTTTAGAAAATATGTTTTATTTCATAAACGGAATCAACAAAGTATGCACATTCTACGTCATAACGACTTTCTATTGTTTTCGCATGCGTCCGGAAATAAGAAAAGCTTACTTCCACCGTTTTTTAAAATCATAGCTTCTAGAAGGTTTACATCATTTCGTAAAAAACATGAGTTTTTAGAAAATGTGTTTTATTTCATAAATTGAATCTAGAAAGTATGCACATTCTACGTCATAACGACTTTCTATAGTTTGCGCATGCGTCCGGAAATAAGAAAAGCTTAATTCCATCGTTTTTTAAAATCACAACTTCTTGATGGTTTACATGATGTCGTAAAAAACATGAGTTTTTAGAAAATGTGTTTTATTTCATAAATGGAATCTACAAAGTATGCACATTCTACGTCATAACGACTTTCTATAGTTTGTGCATGCGTCCGGAAATAAGAAAAGCTTACTTCGCCCGTTTTTTAAAATCACAGCTTCTAGAAGGTGTACATGATTTCTTAAAAAACACAAGTTTTTAGAAAATGTGTTTTATTTCACAAATGGAATCTACAAAGTATGCACATTCTACGTCATAACGACTTTCTATAGTTTGCGCATGCATTTGGAAATAAGAAAAGCTTACTTCCCCCGTTTTTTAAAATCACAACTTCTAGAAGGTCTACATGATTTCTTAAAAAACACAAGTTTTTAGAAATTGTGTTTTATTTCATAAATGGAAACAACAAAGTATGCACATTCTAGGTCATAACGACTTTCTATAGTTTGCGCATGCGTCCGGAAATAAGAAAAGCTTACTTCCACCATTTTTTAAAATCACAGCTTCTAGAAGGTTTACATGATTTCTTAAAAAACACGAATTTTTAGAAAATATGTTTTATTTCATCAATGGAATCGACAAAGTATGCACATTCTACGTCATAACGACTTCCTATAGTTTGCGCATGCGTTCGGAAATAAGAAAAGCTTACTTCCCCCGTTTTTTAAAATCACAGCTTCTAGAAGGTTTACATGATTTCGTAAAAAACACGAGTTTTTAGAAAATGTGTTTTATTTCATCAATGGAAACAACAAAGTATGCACATTCTACGTCATAACGACTTTCTATAGTTTGCGCATGCGTCTGGAAATAAGAAAAGCTTACTTCCCCCGTTTTTTGAAATCATAGCTTCTAGAAGGTTTAAATGATTTCCTAAAAAACACGATTTTTTAGAAAATGTGTTTTATTTCATAAATGGAATCAACAAAGTATGCACATTCTATGTCATAACGACTTTCTATAGTTTGCGCATGCGTCCAGAAATAAGAAAAGCTTACTTCCCCCGTTTTTTAAAATCAGAGCTTCTAGAAGGTTTACATGATTTCTTAAAAAACACGAGTTTTTAGAAAATGTGTTTTATTTCATAAATGGAATCAACAAAGTATGCACATTCTGCGTCATAACGACTTTCTATAGTTTGCGCATGCGTCCGGAAATAAGAAAAGCTTACTTCCACCGTTTTTTAAAATAACAGCTTCTAGAAGGTTTACATGATTTCGTAAAAAACACGACTTTTTAGAAAATGTGTTTTATTTCATAAATGGAATCTACAAAGTATGCACATTCTACGTCATAACGACTTTCTATAGTTTGCGCATGCGTCCGGAAATAAGAAAAGCTTACTTCAACCGTTTTTTAAAGTCACAGCTTCTTGAAGGTTTACATGATTTCTTAAAAAACACGAGTTTTTATAAAATGTGTTTTATTTCATAAATGGAATATACAAAGTATGCACATTCTACGTCATAACGACTTTCTATAGTTGCGCATTCGTCCGGAAATAAGAAAAGCTTACTTCCACCGTTTTTTAAAATCACAGCTTCTAGAAGGTTTACAAGATTTCTTAAAAAACACGAGTTTTTAGAAAATGTGTTTTATTTCATAAATGGAATCAACAAAGTATGCACATTCTACATAATAACGACTTTCTATAGTTTCCACATTCGACCGGAAATAAGAAAAGCTTACTTCCACCGTTTTTTAAAATCACAGCTTCTAGAAGGTTTACATGATTTCGTAAAAAACACGAGTTTTTAGAAAATGTGTTTTATTTCATAAATGGAATCAACAAAGTATGCACATTCTACATCATAAGGACTTTCTATAGTTTGTGCATGCGTCCGGAAATAAGAAAATATTACCTCCACCGTTTTTCAAAATCACAGCTTCTAGAAGGTTTACATGATTTCTTAAAAAACACGAGTTTTTAGAAAATGTGTTTTATTTCATAAATGGAATCAACAAAGTATGCACATTCTACGTTATAACGACTTTCTATAGTTTGCGCATGCGTTTGGAAATAAGAAAAGCTTACTTCCCCCGTTTTTTAAAATCACAGCTTCTAGAAGGTTTACATGATTTGTTAAAAAACACGAGTTTTTAGAAAATGTGTTTTATTTCATAAATCGAATCAACAAAGTATGCACATTCTACATCATAACGACTTTCTATAGTTTGCGTATACATCCGGAAATAAGAAAAGCTTACTTCCACCGTTTTTTAAAATAATAGCTTCTAGAAGGTTTACATGATTTCGTAAAAAACATGAGTTTTTAGAAAATGTGTTTTATTTCATAAATGGAATCTACAAAGTATGCATATTCTATGTCATAAAGACTTTCTATAGTTTGCCGTGCGTCCGGAAATAAGAGAAGCTTACTTCCCTCGTTTTTTTAAAATCACAGCTTCTAGAAGGTTTACATGATTTCGTAAAAAACACGAGTTTTTAGAAAATGTGTTCTATTTCATAAATGGAATCTACAAAGTATGCACATTCTACGTCATAACGACTTACTATAGTTTGCGCATGCTTCCGGAAATAAGAAAAGCTTACTTCCCCCGTTTTTTAAAATCACAGCTTCTAGAAGGTTTACATGATTTCGTAAAAAACATGAGTTTTTAGAAAATGTGTTTTATTTGACAAATAGAATCAACAAAGTATGCACATTCTACGTCATAACGACTTTCTATAGTTTGCGGATGCGTCCGGAAATAAGAAAAGCTTACTTCCACCGTTTTTTAAAATCACAGCTTCTAGAAGGTTTAAATGATTTCGTAAAAAACACGAGTTTTTAGAAAATGTTTTTTATTTCATAAATGGAATCAACAAAGTATGCACATTCTACATCATAAGGACTTTATATAGTTTGCGCATTCGTCCGGTAATAAGAAAAGCTTACTTCCATCGTTTTTTAAAATCACAGCTTTTAGAAGGTTTACATGATTTCTTAAAAAACACGAGTTTTTAGAAAATGTGTTTTATTTCATAAATGGAATCTACAAAGTATGCACATTCTACGTCATAACGACTTTCTATAGTTTGTGCATGCGTCCGGAAATAAGAAAAGCTTACTTCCCCCGTTTTTTAAAATCACAGCTTCTAAAAGGTTTACATGATTTCTTAAAAAACACGAGTTTTTAGAAAATGTGTTTTATTTCCTAAATGGAATCAACAAAGTATGGACATTCTACGTCATAACGACTTTCTATAGTTTGCGCATGCGTTTGGAAATAAGAAAAGCTTACTTCCCCCGTTTTTTAAAATCACAGCTCCTAGAAGGTTTACATGATTTCTTAAAAAACACGAGTTTTTAGAAAATGTGTTTTATTTCATAAATGGAAACAACAAAGTATGCACATTCTACATCAGAACGACTTTCTATAGTTTGCGCATGCGTCCGGAAATAAGAAAAGCTTACTTCCACCGTTTTTTAAAATCACAACTTCTAGAAGGTTTACATGATTTCTTAAAAAACACGAGCTTTTAGAAAATGTGTTTTATTTCATCAATGGATTCGACAAAGTATGCACATTCTACGTCATAACGACTTTCTATAGTTTGCGCATTCATCCGGAAATAATAAAAGCTTACTTCCACTGTTTTTTAAAATCACGGCTTCTAGAAGGTTTACATGATTTCGTAAAAAACACGAGTTTTTAGAAAATGTGCTTTATTTCATCAATGGAATCTACAAAGTATGCACATTCTACGTCATAACGACTTTCTATAGTTTGCGCATGCATCCGGAAATAAGAAAAGCTTACTTCCCCCGTTTTTTAAAATCACAGGTTCTAGAAGGTTTACATGATTTCTTAAAAAACACGAGTTTTTAGAAAATGTGTTTTATTTCATAAATGGAATCAAGAAAATATGCACATTCTACGTCATAACGACTTTCTATAGTTTGCGCATGTGTTTGGAAATAAGAAAAGTTTACTTCCCTCGTTTTTTAAAATCACAGGTTCTAGAAGGTTTACATGATTTCTCAAAAAACACGAGTTTTTAGAAAATGTGTTTTATTTCATAAATGGAATCTACAAAGTATGCACATTCTACGTCATAACGACTTTACATAGTTTGCGCATGGGTCCGGAAATAAGAAAAACTTACTTCCCCCTATTTTTTAAAATCACAGCTTCTAGAAGGTTTACATGATTTGTTAAAAAACACGAGTTTTTAGAAAATGTGTTTTATTTCATAACTGGAATCAACAAAGTATGCACATTCTATGTCATAACGACTTTCCATAGTTTGCGCATGCGTTTGGAAATAAGAAAAGGTTACTTCCCCCGTTTTTTAAAATCATAGCTTCTAGAAGGTTTACATGATTTCTTAAAAAACACGAGTTTTTAGAAAATGTGTTTTATTTCATAAATGGAAACAACAAAGTATGCATATTCTACGTGATAACGACTTTCTATAGTTTGCGCATGTTGATGTATATGTAACTTCGGAATGTATTTCATCTGTATATTATATATATACTTAATGTACCCTTATAAGAGATGTGTTATTCGTCTATAAGGAAGTGTCGTCATGTGGATTGACAAGTGTCGCAAGTGTGTGTACTTGCCGATGGGTTATTAGACCACCTTATGGGGTCAGCCCTGATTAATATATAATATAATGTGGGTGTATCAAAGTAGACAAGTCGGCCCCAGTAGGTCACTGGGCAAAAAGGTGAGTATAAATAGAGATAGGAGATCTCTATTTTACTCACTCGGAAAAGTAAATATCTCTCTCTGAAAAGTGGCGCACTAGTGAGGAGGAGGAGGATCATCTGCTAGGAGACTATCTCAGTGTTATTTGGTTGTATTTTGGTTGAGCCATTACTCTCTCTATCTCTGAGGAAGTTGTGGGGTTTTTCACCTTAGGGTTTTCCCCACGGAAACTCTGTGTCTCTTGTCTCTATGCTTTTGATTCTTTCGATGCTTGTGATGCTTGTCATATTATGATTATCATGCATTGATATACTGTAGATGTCATTCTCTCAGTAAAGATCCTATAGTATTGTGATTTAATACTGAAAATTTAACATGGTATCAGAGCTTAACTGAGAAGAAGACATTTTGCAGTGACGGAAGCTTGTATTCCTTGTTTATTGGGCTTCTCTCCACAGATTTTTGAAATTCATTATAGTAGATTGGATCTACTCATCAAGGCGCATCTATCTGTCCAATCAGAATTCAGTTCCGAGCATTTTCAGATTTGGCCCTAAAAATTAGGGTTTCCACAAAAATAGGAATTTCTGTAAACTGAAGGCACAGCTGGAAGCTCCTTGCAAAAATCGAAGGTTTGAGCTTTGGATCGAGATTTTTGGCTTGGTAGATCTCCGGGAAACTCAAACCCTAATTCAGGGCTCTCCCTAGTGAACCTAGGAGGACAAAAAGGCAATTTTGAAGGGCAAGACCTTGCTGATCTCAAATTCTGAATGTACTAGGCTGATCAGCTCTCCAAGGCACATCTTTCTATCCTTTCGAAATTTTGAAATTCACATTTTGAATTTTTAGGGTTTCTCTGACAAACCCTAATCCGGGACCAGATCCAGTTTTTAGCACTTCAAGTGGTAAGTCCTAAATCTTTTCTATTTCCATTTGAAGTACTCTTAAAGATGTCTCTCCACACTAAGCTTGAGGATAAGCTTGAAGGGGCTGATAACTTCCGAGCCTGGAAGTATAGGATTGGGTTAATCCTGGAAGAGAATGAGTTGGACTCATATGTGAAAGAAGACATCCCTATCCCAGAGGATGAAGAAGCCAAGGCATTGCACAAGAAGAACTTGGTCAAGGCAAAGAGAATCATTGCTGATTCTATCAAAGACCATCTCATTCCTCATGTGTCTTCTCTTAAGACACCCAAAGAGATGTTTGAATCTTTGACCAAGCTATTTGAAGGAAAGAACATAAATCGGAAGATGACCCTGCGGAACCAATTGAAAGCAGTGAAGTTTCAGAATGGAGAAACCATTCAATCTTACTTTTCAAGGGTCTCCTAGATCAATGAACAATTAGAAGCAGTAGATGAAATGGTGGAGAATGGTGAAGTGGTGATGACCACTCTAAATGGCCTACCCAGGTCATGGGACTCCTTTATTCAAGGAATTTGTGCAAGGAAGAAGTTGATCTCATTCAGTAGACTTCGGGAAGAATGCTCTCAAGAAGAAGCTAGACATATAGCTCGTGAAGAAAAGATGGGAGGTGAAGATCAAGCTCTTGCAACTCACACCAAAAGAAGCAAAGTCAAGAAGGATCACTCTCGCCACAATAGATCCTATAAAAAGAACAAGAAAGATCTAAGATGCTTCACATGCAATGAGAAGGGTCACTTTGCTTCAGATTGTCCCAAGAACAAAAGGGATAATAACAACAACTCCAGTAAGAAGAAGAAGGGCAGCAAAAGAAGGTTTCATGCTCATGCTGCCGAAGATGATGAACCTCCAAAGAAGAAGGCTAAGGCAGAATGTGATAGTGATGATGACTCATCAAGTGAAGAAGAGTATGTTCTGATCTCTGTTCTCACAGGTACTATTTCTCATGGTTGTAATGATTGGTTGATTGATAGTGGGGCCTCCAAACACATGACTGGGTTCAAGGAATCTTTTGTGAACCTTTCTGAACATGAATCACCCCATAAGGTGAAACTTGGGGATGATTATCAATATCCAATCAAAGGAAGTGGTGAAGCCTCCTACAACCTAGATTCTGGAAAATCATTGAAGATGAAAGAAGTACTGTATGTACCTGGACTCAAGAAGAACTTACTCTCCATATCTGCATTGGATGCAAAAGGTATGAGGGTTGCATTTGTGGATGGCCAAGTCCTAATGTGGCCAAAGGGAAAGAACATAGATGATGCAGTAGTGATTGGAGAGCAAGAGGGAGGCTTGTATAAATTGAAGGGACAACCTGAACATGCCATGGTACATGAATCCATGGAGCCAAGTGAACTTTGGCATAGAAGACTTGCTCATATGCACTATAGGGCACTTCCAATTGCAAGCAAGGAAGTAGAGGGTCTTCCTGAAATCAAGACCAAACATGAAGGTGTTTGCAAAGGATGTGCAAAAGGAAAGAACACTAAGAAGGCTTTCCCAAGCAGCGAAAGCAAGGCAAAAGACATTCTGGAAATCATCCACTCAGATGTATGTGACCCCATGTCATCCAGTTCCCTAAGTGGGTATGTTTACTATGTATCATTTATTGATGACTTCTCCAGGAAGACTTGGGTATACTTCTTGAAAGGAAAAGATGAGGTGCTTATCAAATTCAAGGAATTCAAAAACTTGATGGAGAATCAAACTGACAAGAAGATCAAAACATTCAGATCCGACAATGGTGGAGAATTCACCTCAAATGACTTCAAGAAACTTTGCAGTGATTCAGGGATTAAGAGGGAGTTGACTGCTCCTTATAATCCTCAACAGAATGGATTTGCAGAAAGGAAGAACAGAACTATCATGGAAGCAGCAAGGTCAATGTTGCATGATCAAGATCTTCCTATGCATCTATGGGCAGAAGCAGCCAGAATAGCTGTATACGTGCAGAACATAACACCCCACAAGATATTGGACAACAAGACACCAGAAGAGGTATTTTCTGGTAAGAGACCTGAAGTCAGCCATCTCAGAATATTTGGTTGTCCAGTATATACTCATGTCCCAAAAGAGAAGAGGACTAAACTAGATCCTTCAGGAAAGAAGGGCATCTTTGTGGGTTATAGTGAAAGCTCGAAGGATTACAGAATATACTTTCCAGGATTCAAGAAGATTGATGTCAGCAGGGATGTAACATTTGATGAAAACTCAGCATTCATCAAATCAAGGAAGGCACCTACCGAAGGTTATGAAGAACCTAAGGAAACAAGATTTCAGGACACTACCATGACTGAAGCAGTTCCAGAAGTTGTTCGTGAGTTTGAAGATCCACAAGAACCTGTAGATCCACCCCGTGAGGATAACTCTCACAAGAGGAAACCTGTATGGGCTAGAGAGCTCATTCATGATGCAGAAAGATTTGGCATTCCAGAAGAAGAACACAGAGCAAAGAAGAGAACCAGATCACACACCAGTTATGTTGCCTTACTCTGTGACATTATGAACAAAGAGCCTTCCAGTTATGAAGAGGCAGCAGAAAAGAAAGAATGGAAGGATGCTATGGTTGAGGAATACCAATCAATAATGAAGAATGATGTTTGGGATGTTGTCCCAAGACCTAAAGAGAAGTCTGTTGTGACTTCCAAGTGGATCTACAAAATCAAGCATGCTGCAGATGGCAGTGTGGAAAAATACAAAGCAAGATTCGTAGCTCGTGGTTTCTCTCAAAAAGAAGGAATAGATTATGAAGAAACCTTTGCACCTGTAGCCAGGTATACTTCCATCAGAACAGTGCTTGCCCTGGCTGCAGCAATGAAATGGAAAATACACCAGATGGATGTCAAGACTGCTTTCCTGAATGGTGTAGTAGAAGAGGAAGTATATGTGGAACAGCCACTCGGTTTTGAAATACATGACAGGGAATCATATGTATGCAGATTGAAGAAAGCCTTATATGGCTTGAAGCAAGCTCCCAGAACCTGGTATGGTAGGATGGACAGTTTCCTATCTAGTTTGGGCTTTACCAAGAGTAAAGCGGATTCCAACCTTTACTACAAGGTTGAGGAAGGGAATCCTGTGATTCTACTACTGTATGTGGATGACCTATTTGTGACAGGAGATGACAGACTGATTGCAGATACTAAAAGGAAGCTTGCAGCTGAATTCGACATGAAAGATTTGGGAATGATGCACTATTTCCTAGGTATGGAGGTGTGGCAGAGTGCAGGTGGGATCTTCCTTGGTCAAGGGAAGTACACAGTAGATATCCTGAAGAGATTTGGGATGATGGATTGCAAGGGCATGGCCACACCTATGGCATCGAATCTAAAGCTTCTATGTGATGCTTCATCTGAGCCGGTTGATATCACTATGTATCGTCAGATGATTGGGTCCTTGATGTACCTGACGAACACGAGACCAGACATTTGCTTTGCTGTGAACACATTGAGCCAGTTCTTGACAGATCCGAGGAGTGTTCACCTGGTTGCTCTAAAGCATGTTCTGAGGTACCTGAAGGGTACAGTGGATTATGGGCTCAAGTATGAAGCAAATCAAAAGTTTAACCTACAGGGTTATGTTGATTCAGATTGGGCTGGCAGTGTTGGAGATAGGAAGAGCACATCTGGGTGTTGCTTCAGTATGGGATCAGGTGTGATCTCTTGGTTTAGCAGGAAGCAGTCCTGCGTAGCACTGAGTACAGCTGAGGCAGAATATGTTGCAGCCTGCTCAGCTAGTTGCGAGGCAGTATGGCTACGGAAGCTACTGTCTGAGTTATTTGATCTCCCGTTGGAGGCTACTGGTATCTTCTGTGATAACCAGAGTTGTGTGAAGCTGTCCGAGAACCCAGTGTTTCATGATAGGTCGAAACACATAGAGATCAAATATCACTATATCAGGGATATGGTGCAGAGAGGAGCTATGAAGCTCCTGTATGTTGCGATGGACGAGCAGATTGCAGATGTGCTGACGAAGCCACTAGCCAACGTGAAGTTCGAGTACTTCAGAGAGAGGCTTGGCGTTCCTCAGATCGAGGACACTTCGAGGAAGAAGTGATGGACACATCTGCTGAAGCCATTCCAAGCATGTTGGAAGGAGGATCCTTCACATGGCTGTGGATGTAAGCGCTGGATGATGAGCATCAGGATGATGTTCTGGTTTCTGCTTGATATGATCAGTTGGATCATTTTTATGTATGTATGTACGCATCATGTTGGATGCTGGATATGATCAGTTGGATCATTTTTATGTATGTATGTACGCATCATGTTGGATGCTGGATATGATCAGTTGGATCATTTTCATGTATGTATGTACGCATCATGTTGGATGCTGGATATGATCAGTTGGATCATTTATGTATGTATGCATCATGTTGGATGCTGGATATGATCAGTTGGATCATGTGTAAGTATTTTGTATATGCATCATGTTGGATGCTTGGACCATGTATCTGTATATGTATCAGGTGGATACATTGTATGATCAGGTGGATCATGTATGGTGATATGTATCATGTATTTGTATTTGTATCAGGTGGATACATTGATGATCAGGAGGATCATGTATGATGATATGTATCAGGTAGATACTTGGTATGCATCAGGTAGATGCATTGATGATCAGGAGGATCATGTATGATGATATGTATCATGTATTTGTATCAGGTGGATACATTGATGATCAGGAGGATCATGTATGATGATATGTATCAGGTAGATACTTGGTATGCATCAGGTAGATGCATTGATGATCAGGTGGATCATGCAGTAGGATGTTGCAGTGATGATCAGGATGATCATAGATGATGAGCTTCAGGATGTTGCTCCAGATGACATGCAGTAGGATGTTGCAGTGATGATCAGGATGATCATAGATGACGAGCTTCAGGATGTTGCTCTAGATGACATGCAGCAGGATGTTGCAGTGATGATCAGGATGATCATAAATGACGAGCTTCAGGATGTTGCTCCAGATGACATGCAGTAGGACGTTGCAGTGATGATGATCAGGATGATCATGGATACATCAGGATGATGTATGGTGAGTATCAGGTTGATACTCTGTGGCCGTGGATCAGGTTGTGCAGATGAGCATGTAATCCGGTGCCCTGGGAGATTTGCAGATGGTCTTTCGAGGTTTTTCCTATGGCATGTAATTCGGTGCCCTGGGACATCTGGCAAATGCTCTTGCGAGGTTTTGCTCTGGGAGGACATGTAATTCGGTGCCCTGGGAGATCTACAGATAGTCTTTTGAGGTTTTGCCTATGGCATGTAATTCGGTTCCCTGGGATATCTGGCAGATGCTCTTTCGAGGTTTTGTCCTATGGCATGTAATTCGTTTCCCTGGGAGATCCGATAGGTTGGGCTGTGTGCCCGTAATCAGTCCTGGGATGCTCTTGCGAGGTTTTTCCATGACCACATTTAATTCGTTTCCCTGGGAGATCCTATAGGTAGAGCTGTGTGCTCGTAACAGCCTGGGATGCTCTTGCGAGGTTTTGTGGTGAGGTCACATGTAATTCGGTGCCCTGGGAGATCCTATAGGTAGAGCTGTGTGCTCGTAACAGCCTGGGATGCTCTTTCGAGGTTTTGTGACGCACGTAATAAGTCCTGAGGATTCCACAGTATGGCCAATGATGATGAAGACCTGCAGGTGGTGGGCCTACATCCAGTATGAAAAAGGACTGGCTCTATAGAACTTCCTATGATGAGTAGAGTCAGAGATTGGTTGAGATAGTAGTAGCAGTGACGATGATGATGACGATGCATCGATGACGATGATCCAGATAAGAAGACTTGTCTAGCAGATCTGTGTCGAGAAATACCTTCCTAGTTAAGAGGGAGTGTTGATGTATATGTAACTTCGGAATGTATTTCATCTGTATATTATATATATATTTAATGTACCCTTATAAGAGATGTGTTATTCGTCTATAAGGAAGTGTCGTCATGTGGATTGACAAGTGTCGCAAGTGTGTGTACTTGCCGATGGGTTATTAGACCACCTTATGGGGTCAGCCCTGATTAATATATAATATGATGTGGGTGTATCAAAGTAGACAAGTCGGCCCCAGTAGGTCACTGGGCAAAAAGGTGAGTATAAATAGAGATAGGAGATCTCTATTTTACTCACTCGGAAAAGTAAATATCTCTCTCTCTGAAAAGTGGCGCACTAGTGAGGAGGAGGAGGATCATCTGCTAGGAGACTATCTCAGTGTTATTTGGTTGTATTTTGGTTGAGCCATTACTCTCTCTATCTCTGAGGAAGTTGTGGGGTTTTTCACCTTAGGGTTTTCCCCACAGAAACTCTGTGTCTCTTGTCTCTATGCTTTTGATTCTTTCGATGCTTGTGATGCTTGTCATATTATGATTGTCATGCATTGATATACTGTAGATGTCATTCTCTCAGCAAAGATCCTATAGTATTGTGATTTAATACTGAAAATTTAACAGCGCATGCGTCCGGAAATAAGAAAAGCTTACTTCCACCATTTTTTAAAATCACAGCTTCTAGAAGGGTTACATGATTTCTTAAAAAACACGAGTTTTTAGAAAATGTTTTTTATTTCATAAATGGAATCAACAAAGTATGCACATTCTACGTCATAAAGACTTTCTATAGTTTGCGCATGCATCCGGAAATAAGAAAAGCTTACTTCCACCGTTTTTTAAAATAATAGCTTCTAGAAGGTTTACATGATTTCGTAAAAAACACGAGTTTTTAGAAAATGTGTTTTATTTCATAAATGGAATCTACAAAGTATGCACATTCTACGTCATAACGACTTTCTATAGATTGCGCATGCGTCCGGAAATAAGAAAAGCTTACTTCCACCGTTTTTAAAAATCACAGCTTCTAGAAGGTTTACATGATTTCTTAAAAAACACGAGTTTTTAGAAAATGTGTTTTATTTCATAAATGGAATATACAAAGTATGCACATTCTACGTCATAACGACTTTCTATAGTTTGCGCATTCGTCCGGAAATAAGAAAAGCTTACTTCCACCGTTTTTTAAAATCACAGCTTCTAGAAGGTTTACAAGATTTCTTAAAAAACACGAGTTTTTAGAAAATGTGTTTTATTTCATAAATGGAAACAACAAAGTATGCACATTCTACGTAATAACGACTTTCTATAGTTTCCGCATTCGACCGGAAATAAGAAAAGCTTACTTCCACCGTTTTTTAAAATCACAGCTTCTAGAAGGTTTACATGATTTCGTAAAAAACACGAGTTTTTAGAAAATGTGTTTTATTTCATAAATGGAATCAAAAAAGTATGCACATTCTACGTCAGAAGGACTTTCTATAGTTTCCGCATGCGTCCGGAAATAAGAAAAGCTTACCTCCACCGTTTTTCAAAATCACAGCTTCTAGAAGGTTTACATGATTTCTTAAAAAACACGAGTTTTTAGAAAATGTGTTTTATTTCATAAATGGAATCAACAAAGTATTCACATTCTATGTCATAACGACTTTCTATAGTTTGCGCATGCGTTTGGAAATAAGAAAAGCTTACTTCCCCCGTTTTTTAAAATCACAGCTTCTAGATGGTTTACATGATTTCTTAAAAAACACGAGTTTTTAGAAAATGTGTTTTATTTCATAAATGGAATCTACAAAGTATGCATATTCTATGTCATAAAGACTTTCTATAGTTTGCGCATGCGTCCGGAAATAAGAAAAGCTTACTTCCCCCGTTTTTTAAAATCACAGCTTGTAGAAGGTTTACATGATTTCGTAAAAAACACGAGTTTTTAGAAAATGTGTTTTATTTCGCAAATGGAATCAACAAAGTATGCACATTCTACGTCATAAGGACTTTCTATAGTTTCCGCATGCGTCCGGAAATAAGAAAAGCTTACCTCCACCGTTTTTCAAAATCACAGCTTCTAGAAGGTTTACATGATTTCTTAAAAAACACGAGTTTTTAGAAAATGTGTTTTATTTCATAAATGGAATCAACAAAGTATGCACATTCTACGTCATAATGACTTTCTATAGTTTGCGCATGCGTTTGGAAATAAGAAAAGCTTACTTCCCCCATTTTTTAAAATCACAGCTTCTAGATGGTTTACATGATTTCTTAAAAAACACGAGTTTTTAGAAAATGTGTTTTATTTCATAAATGGAATCTACAAAGTATGCATATTCTATGTCATAAAGACTTTCTATAGTTTGCGCATGCGTCCGGAAATAAGAAAAGCTTACTTCCCCCGTTTTTTAAAATCACAGCTTGTAGAAGGTTTACATGATTTCGTAAAAAACACGAGTTTTTAGAAAATGTGTTTTATTTCAAAATAGAATCAACAAAGTATGCACATTCTACGTCATAATGACTTTCTATAGTTTGCGCATGCGTCCGGAAATAAGAAAAGCTTACTTCCACCATTTTTTAAAATCACAGCTTTTAGAAGGTTTACATAATTTCATAAAAAACACGAGTTTTACGAAAATGTTTTTTATTTCATAAATGGAATCAACAAAGTATGCACATTCTACGTCATAACGACTTTCTATAGTTTGCGCATTCGTCCGGTAATAAGAAAAGCTTACTTCCACCGTTTTTTAAAATCACAGCTTTTAGAAGGTTTAGATGATTTCTTAAAAAACACGAGTTTTTAGAAAATGTGTTTTATTTCATAAATGGAATCAACAAAGTATGCACATTCTACGTCATAACGACTTTCTATAGTTTGCGCATGCGTCCGGAAATAAGAAGAGCTTATTCCCCCGTTTTTTAAAACTACAGCTTCTAGAAGGTTTACATGATTTCTTAAAAAACACGAGTTTTTAGAAAATGTGTTTTATTTCATAAATGATATCAACAAATTACACACATTCTACGTCATAACTACTTTCTATAGTTTGCGCATGCGTTTGGAAATAAGAAAAGCATACTTGCCCTGTTTTTTAAAATCACGGCTTCTAGAAGTTTTACATGATTTCGTAAAAAACACGAGTTTTTAGAAAATGTGTTTTATTTCATAAATGGAATCAACAAAGTATGCACATTCTATGTCATAATGACTTTCTATAGTTTGTGCATGCGTCCGGAAATAAGAAAAGCTTACTTCCACCGTTTTTTGAAATCACATCTACTAGAAGGATTACATGATTTCGTAAAAAACACGAGTTTGTAGAAAATGTGTTTTATTTCATAAATGGAATCAACAAAGTATGCACATTCTACGTCATAACGACTTTCTATAGTTTGCGCATGCGTCCGGAAATAAGAAAAGCTTACTTTCAACGTTTTTCAAAATCACAGCTTCTAGAAGGTTTACATGATTTCGTAAAAAACACGAGTTTTTAGAAAATGTGTTTTATTTCATAAATGGAATCAACAAAGTATGCACATTCTATGTCATAACAAATTTCTATAGTTTGCGCATTCGTCCGGAAATAAGAAAAACTTACTTCCACCGTTTTTTAAAATCACAGCTTCTAGAAGGTTTACATGATTTCCTAAAAAACACGATTTTTTGGAGAATTTGTTTTATTTCATAAATGGAATGAACAAAGTATGCACATTCTACGTCATAACGACTTTCTATAGTTTGTGCATTCGTCCGGTAATAAGAAAAGTTTACTTCCACCGTTTTTTAAAATCAAAGCTTTTAGAAGGTTTACATGATTTCTTAAAAAACACGAGTTTTTAGAAAATGTGTTTTATTTCATAAATGGAATCAACAAAGTATGCACATTCTACGTCATAACGAATTTCTATAGTTTGCGCATGCGTCCGAAAATAAGAAAAGCTTACTTCCCCCGTTTTTTAAAATTACAGCTTCTAGAAGGTTTACATGATTTCTTAAAAAACACGAGTTTTTAGAAAATGTGTTTTATTTCATCAGTGGAATCGGCAAAGTATGCCCATTCTATGTCATAAAGACTTTCTATAGTTTGCGCATGCGTCCGGAAATAAGAAAAGCTTACTTCCACCATTTTTTAAAATCACAGCTTCTAGAAGGTTTACATGATTTCTTAAAAAACACGAGTTTTTAGAAAATGTGTTTTATTTCATAATTGGAATCAACAAAGTATGCACATTCTACATCATAACGACTTTCTATAGTTTGCGCATGCGTCCGGAAATAAGAAAAGCTTACTTCCACCGTTTTTTAAAATCACAGCTTCTAAAAGGTTTACATGATTTTGTAAAAAACACGAGTTTTTAGAAAATGTGTTTTATTTCATAAATGGAATCAACAAATTACGCATATTCTACGTCATAACGACTTTCTATAGTTTGCGCATGCGTTTGGAAATAAGAAAAGCTTACTTGCCCCGTTTTTTAAAATCACGGCTTCTAGAAGTTTTACATGATTTCGTAAAAAACACGAGTTTTTAGAAAATGTGTTTTATTTCATAAATGGAATCAACAAAGTATGCAAATTCTACGTCATAACGACTTTCTATAGTTTGTGCATGCATCCGGAAATAAGAAAAGCTTACTTCCACCGTTTTTTGAAATCACATCTTCTAGAAGGTTTACATGATTTCGTAAAAAACACGAGTTTGTAGAAAATGTGTTTTATTTCATAAATGGAATCAACAAAGTATGCACATTCTACGTCATAATGACTTTCTATAGTTTGCGCATGCGTCCGGAAATAAGAAAAGCTTACTTCCAACGTTTTTCAAAATCACAGCTTCTAGAAGGTTTACATGATTTCGTAAAAAACACGAGTTTTTAGAAAATATGTTTTATTTCATAAATGGAATCAACAAAGTATGCACATTCTACGTCATAACGACTTTCTATAGTTTGTGCATTCCTCCGGAAATAAGAAAAGCTTGCTTCCACCGTTTTTCAAAAACACAGCTTCTAGAAGGTTTACATGATTTCGTAAAAAACACGAGTTTTTAGAAAATGTGTTTTATTTCATAAATGGAACCTACAAAGTATGCACATTCTACATCATAACGACTTTCTATAGTTTGCTCATGCGTCCGGAAATAAGAAAAGCTTACTTCCCCCGTTTTTTAAAATCACAGCTTCTAGAAGGTTTACATGATTTCTTAAAAAACACGAGTTTTTAGAAAACCTGTTTTATTTCATAAATGGAATCAACAAAGTATGCACATTCTATGTCATAACGACTTTCTATAGTTTGCGCATGCCTTTGGAAATAAGAAAAGCTTACTTCCCCCGTTTTTTAAAATCACAGCTTCTAGAAGGTTTACATGATTTCGTAAAAAACACGAGTTTTTAGAAAATGTGTTTTATTTCATAAATGGAATCAACAAAGTATGCACATTCTCCGTCATAACGACTTTCTATAGTTTGCGCATGCGTCCGGAAATAAGAAAAGTGACTTCCCCCGTTTTTTAAAATCACAGCTTCTAGAAGGTTTACATGATTTCTTAAAAAACACGAGTTTTTAGAAAATGTGTTTTATTTGATAAATGGAATCAACAAAGTATGCAGATTCTACGTCATAACGACTTTCTATAGTTTGCGCATGCGTTTGGAAATAAGAAAAGCTTACTTCCCCCGTTTTTTAAAATCACAGCTTCTAGAAGGTTTACATGATTTCTTAAAAAACACTTGTTTTTAGAAAATGTGTTTTATTTCATAAATGGATTCTACAAAGTATGCACATTCTATGTCATAACGACTTTCTATAGTTTGCGCAAGCGTCCGGAAAAAAGAAAAGCTTACTTCCCCCGTTTTTTAAAATCACAGCTTCTAGATGGTTTACATGATTTCGTAAAAAACACGAGTTTTTTGGAAAATGTGTTCTATTTCATAAATGGAATCTACAAAGTAAGCACATTCTACATCATAACGACTTTCTATAGTTTGCGCATGCATCCGGAAATAAGAAAAGCTTACTTCCCCCGTTTTTTAAAATCACAGCTTCTAGAAGGTTTACATGATTTCTTAAAAAACACGAGTTTTTAGAAAATGTGTTTTATTTCATAAATGGAATCAACAAAGTATGCACGTTCTATGTCATAACGACTTTCTATAGTTTGCGCATGCGTTTGGAAATAAGAAAAGCTTACTTCCCTTGTTTTTTAAAATCACAGCTTCCAGAAGGTTTACATGATTTCTTAAAAAACACGAGTTTTTAAAAAATGTGTTTTATTTCATTAATGGATTCAACAAAGTATGCACATTCTACGTCGTAATGACTTTCTATAGTTTGCGCATGCGTTTGCAAATAAGAAAAGCTTACTTCCTCCGTTTTTTAAAATCACAGCTTCTAGAAGGTTTACATGATTTGTTAAAAAACACGAGTTTTTAGAAAATGTGTTTTATTTCATAAATGGAATCAACAAAGTATGCACATTCTACATCATAACGACTTTCTATAGTTTGCGCATGCGTTTGGAAATAAGAAAATCTTACTTCCCCCGTTTTTTAAAATCACAGCTTCTAGAAGGTTTACATGATTTCGTAAAAAACACGAGTTTTTACAAAATGTTTTTTATTTCATAAATGGAACCAACAAAGTATGCACATTCTACGTCATAACGACTTTCTATAGTTTTCGCATGCATCCGGAAATAAGAAAAGCTTACTTTCCCCGTTTTTTAAAATCACAGCTTCTAGAAGGTTTACATGATTTCTTAAAAAACACGAGTTTTTAGAAAATGTGTTTTATGTCATAAATGGAAACAACAAAGTATGCACATTCTACGTGATAACGACTTTCTATAGTTTGCACATGCGTCCGGAAATAAGAAAAGCTTACTTCCACCGTTTTTTAAAATCACAGCTTCTAGAAGGTTTACATGATTTCTTAAAAAACACGAGTTTTTAGAAAATGTGTTTTATTTCATCAATGGAATCGACAAAGTATGCACATTCTACATCATAACGACTTTCTATAGTTTGCGCATTCGTCTGGAAATAAGAAAAGCTTACTTCCACCGTTTTTTAAAATAATAGCTTCTAGAAGGTTTACATGATTTCGTAAAAAACACGTGTTTTTAGAAAATGTGTTTTATTTCATAAATGGAATCTACAAAGTATGCACATTCTACATCATAACGACTTTCTATAGTTTGCGCATGCGTCCGGAAATAAGAAAAGCTTCCTTCCCTAGTTTTTTAAAATCACAGCTTCTAGAAGGTTTACATGATTTCGTAAAAAACACAAGTTTTTAGAAAATGTGTTTTATTTCATAAATGGAATCTAGAAAGTATGCACATTCTACGTCATAACGACTTTCTATAGTTTGCGCATGCGTCCGGAAATAAGAAAAGCTTACTTCCCCCGTTTTTTAAAATCACAGCTTCTAGAAGGTTTACAAGATTTCTTAAAAAACACGAGTTTTTAGAAAATGTGTTTTATTTCATACATGGAATAAACAAAGTATGCACATTCTACGTCATAACGACTTTCTATAGTTTGTGCATGCGTTTGGAAATAAGAAAAGCTTACTTCCCCCATTTTTTAAAATCACAGCTTCTAGAAGGTTTACATGATTTCGTAAAAAACACGAGTTTTTAGAAAATGTGTTTTATTTCATAAATGGAATCTACAAAGTATGCACATTCTACATCATAATGACTTTCTATAGTTTGCGCATGCGTCCGGAAATAAGAAAAGCTTACTTCCCTCGTTTTTTAAAATCACAGCTTCTAGAAGGTTTACATGATTTCGTAAAAAAACCAAGTTTTTAGAAAATGTGTTTTATTTCATAAATGGAATCTACAAAGTATGCACATTCTACGTCATAACGACTTTCTATAGTTTGCGCATGCGTCCGGAAATAAGAAAAGCTTACTTCCCCCATTTTTTAAAATCACAGCTTATAGAAGGTTTACAAGATTTCTTAAAAAACACGAGTTTTTAGAAAATGTGTTTTATTTCATAAATGGAATAAACAAAGTATGCACATTCTACGTCATAACGACTTTCTATAGTTTGCGCATGCGTTTGGAAATAAGAAAAGCTTACTTCCCCCGTTTTTTAAAATCACAGCTTCTAGAAGGTTTACATGATTTCTTAAAAAACACGAGTTTTTAGAAAATCTGTTTTATTTCATAAATGGAATCAACAAAGTATGCACATTCTATGTCATAACGACTTTCTATAGTTTGCGCATGCCTTTGGAAATAAGAAAAGCTTACTTCCCCCGTTTTTTAAAATCACAGCTTCTAGAAGGTTTACATGATTTCGTAAAAAACACGAGTTTTTAGAAAATGTGTTTTATTTCATAAATGGAATCAACAAAGTATGCACATTCTACGTCATAACGACTTTCTATAGTTTGTGCATGCATCCGGAAATAAGAAAAGCTTACTTCCCCCGTTTTTTAAAATCACAGCTTCTAGAAGGTTTACATGATTTCTTAAAAAACATGAGTTTTTAGAAAATGTGTTTTATTTCATAAATGGAATCAAAACAGTATGCACATTCTACGTCATAACGACTTTCTATAGTTTGCGCATGCGTTTGGAAATAAGAAAAGCTTACTTCCCCCGTTTTTTAAAATCACAGCTTCTAGAAGATTTACATGATTTCTTAAAAAACACGAGTTTTTAGAAAATGTGTTTTATTTCATAAATGGATTCTACAAAGTATGCACATTCTACGTCATAACGACTTTCTATAGTTTGCGCAAGCGTCCGGAAAAAAGAAAAGCTTACTTCCCCCGTTTTTTAAAATCACAGCTTCTAGAAGGTTTACATGATTTTGTAAAAAACACGAGTTTTTAGAAAATGTGTTCTATTTCATAAATGGAATCTACAAAGTATGCACATTCTACATCATAACGACTCTCTATAGTTTGCGCATGCATCCGGAAATAAGAAAAGCTTACTTTCCCCGTTTTTTAAAATCACAGCTTCTAGAAGGTTTACATGATTTCTTAAAAAACACGAGTTTTTAGAAAATGTGTTTTATGTCATAAATGGAAACAACAAAGTATGCACATTCTACGTGATAACGACTTTCTATAGTTTGCACATGCGTCCGGAAATAAGAAAAGCTTACTTCCACCGTTTTTTAAAATCACAGCTTCTAGAAGGTTTACATGATTTCTTAAAAAACACGAGTTTTTCGAAAATGTGTTTTATTTCATCAATGGAATCGACAAAGTATGCACATTCTACATCATAACGACTTTCTATAGTTTGCGCATTCGTCTGGAAATAAGAAAAGCTTACTTCCACCGTTTTTTAAAATAATTGCTTCTAGAAGGTTTACATGATTTCGTAAAAAACACGAGTTTTTAGAAAATGTGTTTTATTTCATAAATGGAATCTACAAAGTATGCACATTCTACGTCATAACGACTTTCTATAGTTTGCGCATGCGTCCGGAAATAAGAAAAGCTTCCTTCCCTGGTTTTTTAAAATCACAGCTTCTAGAAGGTTTACATGATTTCGTAAAAAACACAAGTTTTTAGAAAATGTGTTTTATTTCATAAATGGAATCTACAAAGTATGCACATTCTACGTCATAACGACTTTCTATAGTTTGCGCATGCGTCCGGAAATAAGAAAAGCTTACTTCCCCCGTTTTTTAAAATCACAGCTTCTAGAAGGTTTACAAGATATCTTAAAAAACACGAGTTTTTAGAAAATGTGTTTTATTTCATAAATGGAATAAACAAAGTATGCACATTCTACATCATAACGAGTTTCTATAGTTTGCGCATTCGTCTGGAAATAAGAAAAGCTTACTTCCACCGTTTTTTAAAATAATAGCTTCTAGAAGGTTTACATGATTTCTTAAAAAACACGAGTTTTTAGAAAATGTGTTTTATTTCATAAATGGAATCTACAAAGTATGCACATTCTACATCATAACGAATTTCTATAGTTTGCGCATGTGTCCGGAAATAAGAAAAGCTTACTTCCCTCGTTTTTTAAAATCCCAGCTTCTAGAAGGTTTACATGATTTCTTAAAAAACACAAGTTTTTAGAAAATGTGTTTTATTTCATAAATGGAATCTACAAAGTATGCACATTCTACGTCATAACGACTTTCTATAGATTGCGCATGCGTCCGGAAATAAGAAAAGCTTACTTCCCCCATTTTTTAAAATCACAGCTTCTAGAAGGTTTACAAGATTTCTTAAAAAACACGAGTTTTTAGAAAATGTGTTTTATTTCATAAATGGAATAAACAAAGTATGCACATTCTACGTCATAACGACTTTCTATAGTTTGCGCATGCGTCCGGAAATAAGAAAAGCTTACTTCCCCCGTTTTTTAAAATCACAGCTTGTAGAAGGTTTACATGATTTCGTAAAAAACATGAGTTTTTAGAAAATGTGTTTTATTTCACAAATGGAATCAACAAAGTATGCACATTCTACGTCATAACGACTTTCTATAGTTTGCGCATGCGTCCAGAAATAAGAAAAGCTTACTTCCACCGTTTTTTAAAATCACAGCTTCCAGAAGGTTTACATAATTTCATAAAAAACACAAGTTTTACGAAAATGTTTTTTATTTCATAAATGGAATCAACAAAGTATGCACATTCTACGTCATAACGACTTTCTATAGTTTGCGCATTCGTCCGGTAGTAAGAAAAGCTTACTTCCACCGTTTTTTAAAATCACAGCTTTTAGAAGGTTTACATGATTTCGTAAAAAACACGAGTTTTTAGAAAATGTGTTTTATTTCATAAATGGAATCAACAACGTATGCACATTCTACGGAATAATGACTTTCTATAGTTTGCGCATGCGTTTGGAAATAAGAAAAGCTTACTTCCCCCGTTTTTTAAAATCACAGCTTCTAGAAGATTTACATGATTTCTTAAAAAACATGAGTTTTTAGAAAATGTGTTTTATTTCATAAATGGATTCTACAAAGTATGCACATTCTACGTCATAACGACTTTCTATAGTTTGCGCAAGCGTCCGGAAAAAAGAAAAGCTTACTTCCCCCGTTTTTTAAAATCACAGCTTCTAGAAGGTTTACATGATTTCGTAAAAAACACGAGTTTTTAGAAAATGTGTTCTATTTCATAAATGGAATCTACAAAGTATGCACATTCTACATCATAACGACTTTCTATAGTTTGCGCATGCATCCGGAAATAAGAAAAGCTTACTTCCCCCGTTTTTTAAAATCACAGCGTCTAGAAGGTTTACATGATTTCTTAAAAAACACGAGTTTTTAGAAAATGTGTTTTATTTCATAAATGGAATCAACAAAGTATGCACGTTCTATGTCATAACGACTTTCTATAGTTTGCGCATGCGTTTGGAAATAAGAAAAGCTTACTTCCCTCGTTTTTTAAAATCACAGCTTCCAGAAGGTTTACATGATTTCTTAAAAAACACGAGTTTTTAGAAAATGTGTTTTATTTCATTAATGGATTCAACAAAGTATGCACATTCTACGTCATAATGACTTTCTATAGTTTGCGCATGCGTTTGCAAATAAGAAAAGCTTACTTCCTACGATTTTTAAAATCACAGCTTCTAGAAGGTTTACATGATTTGTTAAAAAACACGAGTTTTTAGAAAATGTGTTTTATTTCATAAATGGAATCAACAAAATATGCACATTCTACCTCATAACGACTTTCTATAGTTTGCGCATGCGTTTGGAAAAAAGAAAAGCTTACTTCCCCCGTTTTTTAAAATCACAGTTTCTAGAAGGTTTACGTGATTTCGTAAAAAACACGAGTTTTTAGAAAATGTGTTTTATTTCATAAATGGAACCAACAAAGTATGCACATTCTACGTCATAACGACTTTCTATAGTTTTCGCATGCATCCGGAAATAAGAAAAGCTTACTTTCCCCGTTTTTTAAAATCACAGCTTCTAGAAGGTTTACATGATTTCTTAAAAAACACGAGTTTTTAGAAAATGTGTTTTATGTCATGAATGGAAACAACAAAGTATGCACATTCTACGTGATAATGACTTTCTATAGTTTGCACATGCGTCCGGAAATAAGAAAAGCTTACTTCCACCGTTTTTTAAAATCACAGCTTCTAGAAGGTTTACATGATTTCTTAAAAAACACGAGTTTTTAGAAAATGTGTTTTATTTCATCAATGGAATCGACAAAGTATGCACATTCTACATCATAACGACTTTCTATAGTTTGCGCATCCGTCTGGAAATAAGAAAAGCTTACTACCACCGTTTTTTAAAATAATAGCTTCTAGAAGGTTTACATGATTTCGTAAAAAACACGAGTTTTTAGAAAATGTGTTTTATTTCATAAATGGAATCTACAAAGTATGCACATTCTACGTCATAACGACTTTCTATAGTTTGCGCATGCGTCCGGAAATAAGAAAAGCTTCCTTCCCTGGTTTTTTAAAATCACAGCTTCTAGAAGGTTTACATGATTTCGTAAAAAACACAAGTTTTTAGAAAATGTGTTTTATTTCATAAATGGAATCTACAAAGTATGCACATTCTACGTCATAACGACTCTCTATAGTTTGCGCATGCGTCCGGAAATAAGAAAAGCTTACTTCCCCCGTTTTTTAAAATCACAGCTTCTAGAAGGTTTACAAGATTTCTTAAAAAACACGAGTTTTTAGAAAATTTGTTTTATTTCATAAATGGAATAAACAAAGTATGCACATTCTACGTCATAACGACTTTCTATAGTTTGCGCATGCGTTTGGAAATAAGAAAAGCTTACTTCCCCCATTTTTTAAAATCACAGCTTCTAGAAGGTTTACATGATTTCGTAAAAAACACGAGTTTTTAGAAAATGTGTTTTATTTCATAAATGGAACCAACAAAGTATGCACATTCTACGTCATAACGACTTTCTATAGTTTTCGCATGCGTCCGGAAATAAGAAAAGCTTACTTCCCCCGTTTTTTAAAATCACAGCTTCTAGAAGGTTTACATAATTTCTTAAAAAACACGAGTTTTTAGAAAATGTGTTTTATGTCATAAATGGAAACAACAAAGTATGCACATTCTACGTGATAATGACTTTCTATAGTTTGCGCATGCGTCCGGAAATAAGAAAAGCTTACTTCCACCGTTTTTTAAAATCACTGCTTCTAGAAGGTTTACATGATTTCTTAAAAAACACGAGTTTTTAGAAAATATGTTTTATTTCATCAATGGAATCGACAAAGTATGCACATTCTACGTCATAACGACTTTCTATAGTTTGCGCATTCGTCCGGAAATAAGAAAAGCTTACTTCCACCGTATTTTAAAATCATAGCTTCTAGAAGGTTTAAATGATTTTGTAAAAAACACGAGTTTTTAGAAAATGTGTTTTATTTCACAAATGGAATCTACAAAGTATGCACATTCTACGTCATAACGACTTTCTATAGTTTGCGCATTCATCCGGAAATAAGAAAAGCTTACTTCCCCCGTTTTTTAAAATCACAGCTTCTAGAAGGTTTACACGATTTCGTAAAAAACATGAGTTTTTAGAAAATGTGTTTTATTTCGTAAATGGAATCAACAAAGTATGCACATTCTACGTGATAACGACTTTCTATAGTTTGCGCATGCGTTTGGAAATAAGAAAAGCTTACTTCCCCTATTTTTTAAAATCACAGTTTCTAGAAGGTTTACATGATTTGTTACAAAACACGAGTTTTTAGAAAATGTGTTTTATTTCACAAATGGAATCAACAAAGTATACACATTCTATGCCATGACGACTTTCTATAGTTTGTGCATGCGTCCGAAAATAAGAAAAGCTTACTTCCACCGTTTTTTAAAATCACAGCTTCCAGAAGGTTTACATAATTTCATAAAAAACACGAGTTTTACGAAAATGTTTTTTATTTCATAAATGGAATCAACAAAGTATGCACATTCTATGTCATAACGACTTTCTATAGTTTGCGCATTCGTCCGGTAATAAGAAAACCTTACTTCCACCGTTTTTTAAAATCACAGCTTCTAGAAGGTTTACATGATTTCGTAAAAAACACGAGTTTTTAGAAAATGTGTTTTATTTCATCAATGGAATCTACAAAGTATGCACATTCTACGTCATAACGACTTTCTATAGTTTGCGAATTCATCCGGAAATAAGAAAAGGTTACTTCCCCCGTTTTTTAAAATCACAGCTTCTAGAAGGTTTACACGATTTCGTAAAAAACATGAGTTTTTAGAAAATGTGTTTTATTTCATAAATGGAATCAACAAAGTATGCACATTCTACATCATAACGACTTTCTATAGTTTGCGCATGCGTTTGGAAATAAGAAAATCTTACTTCCCCTGTTTTTTAAAATCACAGCTTCTAGATGGTTTACATGATTTCTTAAAAAACACGAGTTTTTAGAAAATGTGTTTTATTTCATAAATAGAATCAACAAAGTATGCACATTCTATGTCATAACGACTTTCTATAGTTTGCGCATGCGTCCGGAAATAAGAAAAGCTTACTTCCACCGTTTTTTAAAATAATAGCTTCTAGAAGGTTTACATGATTTCGTAAAAAACACTAGTTTTTAGAAAATGTGTTTTATTTCATAAATGGAATCTACAAAGTATGCATATTCTATGTCATAAAGACTTTCTATAGTTTGCGCATGCGTCCGGAAATAAGAAAAGCTTACTTCCCCCGTTTTTTAAAATCACAGCTTGTAGAAGGTTTACATGATTTCGTAAAAAACACGAGTTTTTAGAAAATGTGTTTTATTTCACAAATGGAATCAACAAAGTATGCACATTCTACGTCATAACGACTTTCTATAGTTTGCGCATGCGTCCAGAAATAAGAAAAGCTTACTTCCACCGTTTTTTAAAATCACAGCTTCCAGAAGGTTTACATAATTTCATAAAAAACACGAGTTTTACGAAAATGTTTTTTATTTCATAAATGGAATCAACAAAGTATGCACATTCTACGTCATAACGACTTTCTATAGTTTGCGCATTCGTCCGGTAATAAGAAAAGCTTACTTCCACCGTTTTTTAAAATCACAGCTTTTAGAAGGTTTACATGATTTCGTAAAAAACACGAGTTTTTAGAAAATGTGTTTTATTTCATAAATGGAATCAACAAAGTATGCACATTCTACGGAATAATGACTTTCTATAGTTTGCGCATGCGTTTGGAAATAAGAAAAGCTTACTTCCCCCGTTTTTTAAAATCACAGCTTCTAGAAGGTTTACATGATTTCGTAAAAAACACGAGTTTTTAGAAAATGTGTTTTATTTCATAAATGATATCAACAAATTACACACATTCTACGTCATAACGACTTTCTATAGTTTGCGCATGCGTTTGGAAATAAGAAAAGCATACTTGCCCTGTTTTTTAAAATCACGGCTTCTAGAAGTTTTACATGATTTCGTAAAAAACACGAGTTTTTAGAAAATGTGTTTTATTTCATAAATGGAATCAACAAAGTATGCACATTCTACGTCATAACGACTTTCTATAGTTTGTGCATGCGTCCGGAAATAAGAAAAGCTTACTTCCACCGTTTTTTGAAATCACATCTACTAGAAGGATTACATGATTTCGTAAAAAACACGAGTTTGTAGAAAATGTGTTTTATTTCATAAATGGAATGAACAAAGTATGCACATTCTACGTTATAATGACTTTCTATAGTTTGCGCATGCGTCCGGAAATAAGAAAAGCTTACTTTCAACGTTTTTCAAAATCACAGCTTCTAGAAGGTTTACATGATTTCGTAAAAAACACGAGTTTTTAGAAAATGTGTTTTATTTCATAAATGGAATCAACAAAGTATGCACATTCTATGTCATAACAAATTTCAATAGTTTGCGCATTCGTCCGGAAATAAGAAAAACTTACTTCCACCGTTTTTTAAAATCATAGCTTCTAGAAGGTTTACATGATTTCCTAAAAAACACGATTTTTTGGAAAATTTGTTTTATTTCATAAATGGAATGAACAAAGTATGCACATTCTACGTCATAACGAATTTCTATAGTTTGCGCATGCGTTTGGAAATAAAAAAGCTTACTTGCCCCGTTTTTTAAAATGACGGCTTCTACAAGGTTTACATGATTTCTTAAAAAACACGAGTTTTTAGCAAATGTGTTTTATTTCATAAATGGAATCTACAAAGTATGCACATTCTACATCATAACGACTTTCTATAGTTTGCGCATGCGTCCGGAAATAAGAAAAGCTTACTTCCACCGTTTTTTGAAATCACAGCTTCTAGAAGGTTTACATGATTTCGTAAAAAACACGAGTTTGTAGAAAATGTGTTTTATTTCATAAATGGAATCAACAAAGTATGCACATTATACGTCATAATGACTTTCTATAGTTTGCGCATGCATCCCGAAATAAGAAAAGCTTACTTCCAACGTTTTTCAAAATCACAGCTTCTAGAAGGTTTACATGATTTCTTAAAAAACACAAGTTTTTAGAAAATGTGCTTTATTTCATAAATCGAATCAACAAAGTATGCACATTCTACGTCATAACGACTTTCTATAGTTTGCGCATGCTTCCGGAAATAAGAAAAGCTTACTTTCAACGTTTTTCAAAATCACAGCTTCTAGAAGGTTTACATGATTTCGTAAAAAACACGAGTTTTTAGAAAATGTTTTTTATTTCATAAATGGAATCAACAAAGTATGCACATTCTACGTCATAACGACTTTCTATAGTCTGCGCATTCGTCCGGTAATAAGAAAAGCTTACTTCCACCGTTTTTTAAAATCAAAGCTTTTAGAAGGTTTACACGATTTCTTAAAAAACACGAGTTTTAAGAAAATGTGTTTATTTCATAAATGGAATGAACAAAGTACGCACATTCTACGTCATAATGACTTTCTATAGTTTGTGCATGCGTCCGGAAATAAGAAAAGCTTACTTCCACCGTTTTTTGAAATCACATCCTCTAGAAGGTTTACATGATTTCGTAAAAAACATGAGTTTGTATAAAATGTGTTTTATTTCATAAATGGAATCAACAAAGTATGCACATTCTACGTCATAATGACTTTCTATAGTTTGCGCATGCATCCGGAAATAAGAAAAGCTTACTTCCAACGTTTTTCAAAATCACAGCTTCTAGAAGGTTTACATGATTTCTTAAAAAACACGAGATTTTAGAAAATGTGTTTTATTTCATAAATGGAATCAACAAAGTATGCACATTCTACGTCATAACAGCTTTCTATAGTTTGCGCATTCGTCCGGAAATAAGAAAAGCTTCCTTCCACCGTTTTTTAAAATCACAGCTTCTAGAAGGTTTACATGATTTCGTAAAAAACACGAGTTTTTAGAAAATGTGTTTTATTTCATAAATGGAATCAACAAAGTATGCACATTCTACGTCATAACAACTTTCTATAGTTTGCGCAAGCGTCCGAAAATAAGAAAATTTTACTTCCCCCGTTTTTTAAAATCACAGCTTTTAGAAGGTTTACATGATTTCGTAAAAAACACGAGTTTTTAGAAAATGTGTTCTATTTCATAAATGGAATCAACAAAGTATGCACATTCTACGTCATAATGACTTTCTATAGTTTGCGCATGCATTTGGAAGTAAGAAAAGCTTACTTCCCCCGTTTTTTAAAATCACAGCTTCTAGAAGGTTTACATGATTTGTTAAAAAACACGAGTTTTTAGAAAATGTGTTTTATTTCATAAATGGAATCAACAAAGTATGCACATTCTACATCATAACGACTTTCTATAGTTTTCGCATGCGTTTGGAAATAAGAAAAGCTTACTTCCCCCGATTTTTAAAATCACAGCTTCTAGAAGGATTACATGATTTCGTAAAAACCACGAGTTTTTAGAAAATTTGTTTTATTTCATAAATGGAACAACCAAAGTATGCACATTCTACGTCATAATGAATTTCTATAGTTTTCGCATGCGTCGGGAAATAAGAAAAGCTTACTTCCACCGTTTTTTAAAATCACAGCTTCTAGAAGGTTTACATCATTTCGTAAAAAACACGAGTTTTTAGAAAATGTGTTTTATTTCATAAATGGAATCTACAAATTATGCAAATTCTACGTCATAACGACTTTCTATAGTTTGCGCATGCGTCCGGAAATAAGAAAAGCTTACTTCCACCGTTTTTTAAAATGACAGCTTCTTGAAGGTTTACATGATTTCGTAAAAAACACGAGTTTTTAGAAAATGTGTTTTATTTAATAAATTGAATCTACAAAGTATGCACATTCTACGTCATAACGACTTTCTATAGTTCGCGCATGCGTCCGGAAATAAGAAATGCTTACTTCCCCCGTTTTTTAAAATCACAGCTTCCAGAAGGTTTACATGATTTCTTAAAAAACACGAGTTTTTAGAAAATGTGTTTTCTTTCATAAATGGAATCTACAAAGTATGCACATTCTACGTCATAACGACTCTCTATAGTTTGCGCATTCGTCCGGAAATAAGAAAAGCTTACTTCCACCGTTTTTTAAAATCACAACTTCTAGAAGGTTTACATGATTTCTTAAAAAACACGAGTTTTTAGAAAACGTGTTTTATTTCATAAATGGAATCAACAAAGTATGCACATTCTACATAATAACGACTTTCTATAGTTTCCGCATTCGACCGGAAATAAGAAAAGATTACTTCCACCGTTTTTTAAAATCACAGCTTCTAGAAGGTTTACATGATTTCGTAAAAAACACGAGTTTTTAGAAAATGTGTTTTATTTCATAAATGGAACCAACAAAGTATGCACATTCTACGTCATAATGACTTTCTATAGTTTTCACATGCATCCGGAAATAAGAAAAGCTTACTTTCCCCGTTTTTTAAAATCACAGCTTCTAGAAGGTTTACATGATTTCTTAAAAAACATGAGTTTTTAGAAAATGTGTTTTATGTTATAAATGGAAACAACAAAGTATGCACATTCTACGTGATAACGACTTTCTATAGTTTGCACATGCGTCCGGAAATAAGAAAAGCTTACTTCCACCGTTTTTTAAAATCACAGCTTCTAGAAGGTTTACATGATTTCTTAAAAAACACGAGTTTTTAGAAAATGTGTTTTATTTCATCAATGGAATCGACAAAGTATGCACATTCTACATCATAACGACTTTCGATAGTTTGCGCATTCGTCCGGAAATAAGAAAAGCTTACTTCCCTCGTTTTTTAAAATCACAGCTTCTAGAAGGTTTACATGATTTCGTAAAAAACACGAGTTTTTAGAAAATGTGTTTTATTCCATAAATGGAATCTACAAAGTATGCACATTCTACGTCATAACGACTTTCTATAGTTTGCGCATGCGTCCGGAAATAAGAAAAGCTTACTTCCCCCGTTTTTTAAAATCACAGCTTCTAGAAGGTTTACAAGATTTCTTAAAAAACACGAGTTTTTAGAAAATGTGTTTTATTTCATAAATGGAATAAACAAAGTATGCACATTCTACGTCATAACGACTTTCTATAGTTTGCGCATGCGTCCGGAAATAAGAAAAGCTTACTTCCCCCGTTTTTTAAAATCACAGCTTCTAGAAGGTTTACAAGATTTCTTAAAAAACACGAGTTTTTAGAAAATGTGTTTTATTTCATAAATGGAATAAACAAAGTATGCACATTCTACGTCATAACGACTTTCTATAGTTTGCGCATGCGTTTGGAAATAAGAAAAGCTTACTTCCCCCGTTTTTTAAAATCACAGCTTCTAGAACGTTTACATGATTTCGTGAAAAACACGAGTTTTTAGAAAATGTGTTTTATTTCATAAATGGAACCAACAAAGTATGCACATTCTACGTCATAACGACTTTCTATGGTTTTCGCATGCGTCCGGAAATAAGAAAAGCATACTTCCCCCGTTTTTTAAAATCACAGCTTCTAGAAGGTTTACATGATTTCTTAAAAAACACGAGTTTTTAGAAAATGTGTTTTATGTCATAAATGGAAACAACAAAGTATGCACATTCTACGTGATAACGACTTTCTATAGTTTGCGCATGCGTCCGGAAATAAGAAAAGCTTACTTCCACCGTTTTTTAAAATCACAGCTTCTAGAATGTTTACATGATTTCTTAAAAAACACTAGTTTTTAGAAAATGTGTTTTATTTCATCAATGGAATCGACAAAGTATGCACATTCTACGTCATAACGACTTTCTATAGTTTGCGCATTCGTCCGGAAATAAGAAAAGCTTACTTCCACCGTTTTTTAAAATCATAGCTTCTAGAAGGTTTAAATGATTTTATAAAACACACGAGTTTTTAGAAAATGTGTTTTATTTCATAAATGGAATCTACAAAGTATGCAGATTCTATGTCATAACGACTTTCTATAGTTTGCGCATTCATCCGGAAATAAGAAAAGCTTACTTCCCCCGTTTTTTAAAATCACATCTTCTAGAAGGTTTACACGATTTCGTAAAAAACATGAGTTTTTAGAAAATGTGTTTTATTTCATAATGGAATCAACAAAGTATGCACATTCTACATCATAACGACTTTCTATAGTTTGCGCATGCGTTTGGAAATAAGAAAAGCTTACTTCCCCTGTTTTTTAAAATCACAGCTTCTAGAAGGTTTACATGATTTGTTAAAAAACACAAGTTTTTAGAAAATGTGTTTTATTTCACAAATGGAATCAACAAAGTATACACATTCTACCTCATAACGACTTTCTATAGTTTGCGCATGCGTCCAGAAATAAGAAAAGCTTACTTCCACCGTTTTTTAAAATCACAGCTTCTAGAAGGTTTACATGATTTCGTAAAAAACACGAGTTTTTAGAAAATGTGTTTTCTTTCATAAATGGAATCTACAAAGTATGCACATTCTACGTCATAACGACTTTCTATAGTTTGCGCATGCGTCCGGAAATAAGAAAAGCTTACTTCCCCCGTTTTTTAAAATCACAGCTTCTAGAAGGTTTACAAGATTTCTTAAAAAACACGAGTTTTTAGAAAATGTGTTTTATTTCATAAATGGAATCAACAAAGTATGCACATTCTACGTCATAACGACTTTCTATAGTCTGCGCATTCGTCCGGTAATAAGAAAAGCTTACTTCCACCGTTTTTTAAAATCAAAGCTTTTAGAAGGTTTACACGATTTCTTAAAAAACACGAGTTTTAAGAAAATGTGTTTATTTCATAAATGGAATGAACAAAGTACGCACATTCTACGTCATAATGACTTTCTATAGTTTGTGCATGCGTCCGGAAATAAGAAAAGCTTACTTCCACCGTTTTTTGAAATCACATCCTCTAGAAGGTTTACATGATTTCGTAAAAAACATGAGTTTGTATAAAATGTGTTTTATTTCATAAATGGAATCAACAAAGTATGCACATTCTACGTCATAATGACTTTCTATAGTTTGCGCATGCATCCGGAAATAAGAAAAGCTTACTTCCAACGTTTTTCAAAATCACAGCTTCTAGAAGGTTTACATGATTTCTTAAAAAACACGAGATTTTAGAAAATGTGTTTTATTTCATAAATGGAATCAACAAAGTATGCACATTCTACGTCATAACAGCTTTCTATAGTTTGCGCATTCGTCCGGAAATAAGAAAAGCTTCCTTCCACCGTTTTTTAAAATCACAGCTTCTAGAAGGTTTACATGATTTCGTAAAAAACACGAGTTTTTAGAAAATGTGTTTTATTTCATAAATGGAATCAACAAAGTATGCACATTCTACGTCATAACAACTTTCTATAGTTTGCGCAAGCGTCCGAAAATAAGAAAATTTTACTTCCCCCGTTTTTTAAAATCACAGCTTTTAGAAGGTTTACATGATTTCGTAAAAAACACGAGTTTTTAGAAAATGTGTTCTATTTCATAAATGGAATCAACAAAGTATGCACATTCTACGTCATAATGACTTTCTATAGTTTGCGCATGCATTTGGAAGTAAGAAAAGCTTACTTCCCCCGTTTTTTAAAATCACAGCTTCTAGAAGGTTTACATGATTTGTTAAAAAACACGAGTTTTTAGAAAATGTGTTTTATTTCATAAATGGAATCAACAAAGTATGCACATTCTACATCATAACGACTTTCTATAGTTTTCGCATGCGTTTGGAAATAAGAAAAGCTTACTTCCCCCGATTTTTAAAATCACAGCTTCTAGAAGGATTACATGATTTCGTAAAAACCACGAGTTTTTAGAAAATTTGTTTTATTTCATAAATGGAACAACCAAAGTATGCACATTCTACGTCATAATGAATTTCTATAGTTTTCGCATGCGTCGGGAAATAAGAAAAGCTTACTTCCACCGTTTTTTAAAATCACAGCTTCTAGAAGGTTTACATCATTTCGTAAAAAACACGAGTTTTTAGAAAATGTGTTTTATTTCATAAATGGAATCTACAAATTATGCAAATTCTACGTCATAACGACTTTCTATAGTTTGCGCATGCGTCCGGAAATAAGAAAAGCTTACTTCCACCGTTTTTTAAAATGACAGCTTCTTGAAGGTTTACATGATTTCGTAAAAAACACGAGTTTTTAGAAAATGTGTTTTATTTAATAAATTGAATCTACAAAGTATGCACATTCTACGTCATAACGACTTTCTATAGTTCGCGCATGCGTCCGGAAATAAGAAATGCTTACTTCCCCCGTTTTTTAAAATCACAGCTTCCAGAAGGTTTACATGATTTCTTAAAAAACACGAGTTTTTAGAAAATGTGTTTTCTTTCATAAATGGAATCTACAAAGTATGCACATTCTACGTCATAACGACTCTCTATAGTTTGCGCATTCGTCCGGAAATAAGAAAAGCTTACTTCCACCGTTTTTTAAAATCACAACTTCTAGAAGGTTTACATGATTTCTTAAAAAACACGAGTTTTTAGAAAACGTGTTTTATTTCATAAATGGAATCAACAAAGTATGCACATTCTACATAATAACGACTTTCTATAGTTTCCGCATTCGACCGGAAATAAGAAAAGATTACTTCCACCGTTTTTTAAAATCACAGCTTCTAGAAGGTTTACATGATTTCGTAAAAAACACGAGTTTTTAGAAAATGTGTTTTATTTCATAAATGGAACCAACAAAGTATGCACATTCTACGTCATAATGACTTTCTATAGTTTTCACATGCATCCGGAAATAAGAAAAGCTTACTTTCCCCGTTTTTTAAAATCACAGCTTCTAGAAGGTTTACATGATTTCTTAAAAAACATGAGTTTTTAGAAAATGTGTTTTATGTTATAAATGGAAACAACAAAGTATGCACATTCTACGTGATAACGACTTTCTATAGTTTGCACATGCGTCCGGAAATAAGAAAAGCTTACTTCCACCGTTTTTTAAAATCACAGCTTCTAGAAGGTTTACATGATTTCTTAAAAAACACGAGTTTTTAGAAAATGTGTTTTATTTCATCAATGGAATCGACAAAGTATGCACATTCTACATCATAACGACTTTCGATAGTTTGCGCATTCGTCCGGAAATAAGAAAAGCTTACTTCCCTCGTTTTTTAAAATCACAGCTTCTAGAAGGTTTACATGATTTCGTAAAAAACACGAGTTTTTAGAAAATGTGTTTTATTTCATAAATGGAATCTACAAAGTATGCACATTCTACGTCATAACGACTTTCTATAGTTTGCGCATGCGTCCGGAAATAAGAAAAGCTTACTTCCCCCGTTTTTTAAAATCACAGCTTCTAGAAGGTTTACAAGATTTCTTAAAAAACACGAGTTTTTAGAAAATGTGTTTTATTTCATAAATGGAATAAACAAAGTATGCACATTCTACGTCATAACGACTTTCTATAGTTTGCGCATGCGTCCGGAAATAAGAAAAGCTTACTTCCCCCGTTTTTTAAAATCACAGCTTCTAGAAGGTTTACAAGATTTCTTAAAAAACACGAGTTTTTAGAAAATGTGTTTTATTTCATAAATGGAATAAACAAAGTATGCACATTCTACGTCATAACGACTTTCTATAGTTTGCGCATGCGTTTGGAAATAAGAAAAGCTTACTTCCCCCGTTTTTTAAAATCACAGCTTCTAGAACGTTTACATGATTTCGTGAAAAACACGAGTTTTTAGAAAATGTGTTTTATTTCATAAATGGAACCAACAAAGTATGCACATTCTACGTCATAACGACTTTCTATGGTTTTCGCATGCGTCCGGAAATAAGAAAAGCATACTTCCCCCGTTTTTTAAAATCACAGCTTCTAGAAGGTTTACATGATTTCTTAAAAAACACGAGTTTTTAGAAAATGTGTTTTATGTCATAAATGGAAACAACAAAGTATGCACATTCTACGTGATAACGACTTTCTATAGTTTGCGCATGCGTCCGGAAATAAGAAAAGCTTACTTCCACCGTTTTTTAAAATCACAGCTTCTAGAATGTTTACATGATTTCTTAAAAAACACTAGTTTTTAGAAAATGTGTTTTATTTCATCAATGGAATCGACAAAGTATGCACATTCTACGTCATAACGACTTTCTATAGTTTGCGCATTCGTCCGGAAATAAGAAAAGCTTACTTCCACCGTTTTTTAAAATCATAGCTTCTAGAAGGTTTAAATGATTTTATAAAACACACGAGTTTTTAGAAAATGTGTTTTATTTCATAAATGGAATCTACAAAGTATGCAGATTCTATGTCATAACGACTTTCTATAGTTTGCGCATTCATCCGGAAATAAGAAAAGCTTACTTCCCCCGTTTTTTAAAATCACATCTTCTAGAAGGTTTACACGATTTCGTAAAAAACATGAGTTTTTAGAAAATGTGTTTTATTTCATAATGGAATCAACAAAGTATGCACATTCTACATCATAACGACTTTCTATAGTTTGCGCATGCGTTTGGAAATAAGAAAAGCTTACTTCCCCTGTTTTTTAAAATCACAGCTTCTAGAAGGTTTACATGATTTGTTAAAAAACACAAGTTTTTAGAAAATGTGTTTTATTTCACAAATGGAATCAACAAAGTATACACATTCTACCTCATAACGACTTTCTATAGTTTGCGCATGCGTCCAGAAATAAGAAAAGCTTACTTCCACCGTTTTTTAAAATCACAGCTTCTAGAAGGTTTACATGATTTCGTAAAAAACACGAGTTTTTAGAAAATGTGTTTTCTTTCATAAATGGAATCTACAAAGTATGCACATTCTACGTCATAACGACTTTCTATAGTTTGCGCATGCGTCCGGAAATAAGAAAAGCTTACTTCCCCCGTTTTTTAAAATCACAGCTTCTAGAAGGTTTACAAGATTTCTTAAAAAACACGAGTTTTTAGAAAATGTGTTTTATTTCATAAATGGAATCAACAAAGTATGCACATTCTACGTCATAACGACTTTCTATAGTTTGCGCATGCGTTTGGAAATAAGAAAAGCTTACTTCCCCCGTTTTTTAAAATCACAGCTTCTAGAAGGTTTACATGATTTCGTAAAAAACACGAGTTTTTAGAAAATGTGTTTTATTTCATAAATGGAACCAACAAAGTATGCACATTCTACGTCATAACGACTTTCTATAGTTTTCGCATGCGTCCGGAAATAAGAAAAGCTTACTTCCCCCGTTTTTTAAAATCACACCTTCTAGAAGGTTTACATGATTTCTTAAAAAACACAAGTTTTTAGAAAATGTGTTTTATGTCATAAATGGAAACAACAAAGTATGCACATTCTACTTGATAACGACTTTCTATAGTTTGCGCATGCGTCCGGAAATAAGAAAAGCTTACTTCCACCGTTTTTTAAAATCACAGCTTCTAGAAGGTTTACATGATTTCTTAAAAAACACGAGTTTTTAGAAAATGTGTTTTATTTCATCAATGGAATCGACAAAGTATGCACATTCTACATCATAACAACTTTCTATAGTTTGCCCATTCGTCCGGAAATAAGAAAAGCTTACTTCCACCGTTTTTTAAAATCATAGCTTCTAGAAGGTTTACATGATTTCGTAAAAAACACGAGTTTTTAGAAAATGTGTTTTATTTCATAAATGGAATCTACAAAGTATGCACATTCTACATCATAACAACCTTCTATAGTTTGCGCATGCATCCGGAAATAAGAAAAGCTTACTTCCACTGTTTTTTAAAATCACAGCTTCTAGAAGGTTTACATGATTTCGTAAAAAACACGAGTTTTTAGAAAATGTGTTTTCTTTCATAAATGGAATCTACAAAGCATGCACATTCTACGTCATAACGACTTTCTATAGTTTGCGCATTCGTCCGGAAATAAGAAAAGCTTACTTCCACCGTTTTTTAAAATCACAACTTCTAGAAGGTTTACATGATTTCTTAAAAAACACGAGTTTTTAGAAAACGTGTTTTATTTCATAAATGGAATCAACAAAGTATGCACATTCTACACAATAACGACCTTCTATAGTTTTCGCATTCGACCGGAAATAAGAAAAGCTTACTTCCACCGTTTTTTAAAATCACAGCTTCTAGAAGGTTTACATGATTTCGTAAAAAACATGAGTTTTTAGAAAATGTGTTTTATTTCATAAATGGAATCAACAAAGTATGCACATTCTACATCATAACGACTTTCTATAGTTTGCGCATTCTTCCGGAAATAAGAAAAGCTTACTTCCCCCGTTTTTTAAAATCACAGCTTCTAGAAGGTTTACATGATTTCTTAAAAAACACGAGTTTTGAGAAAATGTGTTTTATTTCATAAATGGAATCAACAAAGTATGCACATTCTACGTCATAACGACTTTCTATAGTTTGCGCATGCGTTTGGAAATAAGAAAAGCTTACTTCCCCCGTTTTTTAAAATCACATCTTCTAGAAGGTTTACATGATTTCTTACAAAACATGAGTTTTTAGAAAATGTGTTTTATTTCATAAATGGATTCTACAAAGTATGCACATTCTATGCCATAACGACTTTCTATAGTTTGCGCAAGCGTCCGGAAAGAAGAAAATTTTACTTCCCCCGTTTTTTAGAATCACAGCTTCTAGAAGGTTTACATGATTTCGTAAAAAACACGAGTTTTTAGAAAATATGTTCTATTTCATAAATGGAATCTACAAAGTATGCACATTCTACGTCATAACGACTTTCTATAGTTTGCGCATGCGTCCGGAAATAAGAAAATCTTACTTCCCCCGTTTTTTAAAATCACAGCTTCCAGAAGGTTTACACGATTTCTTAAAAAACACGAGTTTTTAGAAAATCTGTTTTATTTCATCAATGGAATCAACAAAGTATGCACATTCTACGTCATAATGACTTTCTATAGTTTGCGCATGCATTTGGAAGTAAGAAAAGCTTACTTCCCCCGTTTTTTAAAATCACAGCTTCTAGAAGGTTTACATGATTTGTTAAAAAACACGAGTTTTTAGAAAATGTGTTTTATTTCATAAATGGAATCAACAAAGTATGCACATTCTACATCATAACGAATTTCTATAGTTTGCGCATGCGTTTGGAAATAAGAAAAGCTTACTTCCCCCGATTTTTAAAATCACAGCTTCTAGAAGGTTTACATCATTTCGTAAAAAACACGAGTTTTTAGAAAATGTGTTTTATTTCATAAATGGAACCAACAAAGTATGCACATTCTACGTCATAATGAATTTCTATAGTTTTCGCATGCGTCCGGAAATAAGAAAATCTTACTTCCACAGTTTTTAAAATCACAGCTTCTAGAAGGTTTACATCATTTCGTAAAAAACACGAGTTTTTAGAAAATGTGTTTTAATTCATAAATGGAATCTACAAGTTATGCAAATTCTACGTCATAACGACTTTATATAGTTTGCGCATGCGTCCGGAAATAAGAAAAGCTTACTTCCACCGTTTTTTAAAATGACAGCTTCTTGAAGGTTTACATGATTTCGTAAAAAACACGAGTTTTTAGAAAATGTGTTTTATTTAATAAATTGAATCTACAAAGTCTGCACATTCTACGTTATAACGACTTTATATAGTTCGCGCATGCGTCCGAAAATAAGAAAAGCTTACTTCCCCCGTTTTTTAAAATCACAGCTTCCAGAAGGTTTACATGAATTCTTAAAAAACACGAGTTTTTAGAAAATGTTTTTTATTTCATAAATGGAATCTACAAAGTATGCACATTCTACGTCATAACGACTTTCTATAGTTTGCACATGCGTCCGGAAATAAGAAAAGCTTACTTCCACCGTTTTTTAAAATAACAACTTCTAGAAAGTTTACATGATTTCGTAAAAAACACGAGTTTTTAGAAAATGTGTTTTATTTCATAAATGGAATCTACAAAGTATGCACATTCTACGTCATAACGACTTTGTATAGTTTGCGCATGCGTCCGGAAATAAGAAAAGCTTACTTCCCCCATTTTTTAAAATCACAGCTTCTAGAAGGTTTACATGATTTCGTAAAAAACACGAGTTTTTAGAAAATGTGTTTTATTTTATAAATGGAACCTACAAGGTATGCACATTCTACGTCATAACGACTTTCTATAGTTTGCGCATGCGTCCGGAAATAAGAAAAGCTTACTTCCCCCGTTTTTTAAAATCACAGCTTCTAGAAGGTTTACATGATTTCTTAAAAAACACGAGTTTTTAGAAAATGTGTTTTATTTCATAAATGGAATCAACAAAGTATGCACATTCTATGTCATAACGACTTTCTATAGTTTGCGCATGCCTGTGGAAATAAGAAAAGCTTACTTCCCCCGTTTTTTAAAATCACAGCTTCTAGAAGGTTTACATGATTTCGTAAAAAACACGAGTTTTTAGAAAATGTGTTTTATTTCATAAATGGAATCAACAAAGTATGCACATTCTACGTCATAACGACTTTCTATAGTTTGCGCATGCGTCCGGAATTAAGAAAAGCTTACTTCCCCCGTTTTTTAAAATCACAGCTTCTAGAAGGTTTACATGATTTCTTAAAAAACACGAGCTTTTAGAAAATGTGTTTTATTTCATAAATGGAATCAACAAAGTATGCACATTCTACGTCATAACGAGTTTCTATAGTTTGCCCATGCGTTTGGAAATAAGAAAAGCTTACTTCCCACGTTTTTTAAAATCACAGCTTCTAGAAGGTTTACATGATTTCTTAAAAAACACGAGTTTTTAGAAAATGTGTTTTATTTCGTAAATGTAATCAACAAAGTATGCACATTCTAGGTCATAACGACTCTCTATAGTTTTGCGCATTTGTTTGGAAATAAGAAAAGCTTACTTCCCCCGTTTTTTAAAATCACAGCTTCTATTTCATAAATGGAATCTAGAAAGTATGCACATTCTACGTCATAACGACTTTCTATAGTTTGCGCATGTGTCCGGAAATAATAAAAGCTTACTTCCCCCGTTTTTTAAAATCACAGCTTCCAGAAGGTTTACACGATTTCTTAAAAAACACGAGTTTTTAGAAAATCTGTTTTATTTCATCAATGGAATCAACAAAGTATGCACATTCTACGTCATAATGACTTTCTATAGTTTGCGCATGCATTTGGAAGTAAGAAAAGCTTACTTCCCCCGTTTTTTAAAATCACAGCTTCTAGAAGGTTTACATGATTTGTTAAAAAACACGAGTTTTTAGAAAATGTGTTTTATTTCATAAATGGAATCAACAAAGTATGCACATTCTACATCATAACGAATTTCTATAGTTTGCGCATGCGTTTGGAAATAAGAAAAGCTTACTTCCCCCGATTTTTAAAATCACAGCTTCTAGAAGGTTTACATCATTTCGTAAAAAACACGAGTTTTTAGAAAATGTGTTTTATTTCATAAATGGAACCAACAAAGTATGCACATTCTACGTCATAATGAATTTCTATAGTTTTCGCATGCGTCCGGAAATAAGAAAAGCTTACTTCCACCGTTTTTTAAAATCACAGCTTCTAGAAGGTTTACATCATTTCGTAAAAAACACAAGTTTTTAGAAAATGTGTTTTAATTCATAAATGGAATCTACAAATTATGCAAATTCTACATCATAATGACTTTCTATAGTTTGCGCATGCGTCCGGAAATAAGAAAAGCTTACTTCCACCGTTTTTTAAAATGACAGCTTCTTGAAGGTTTACATGATTTCGTAAAAAACACGAGTTTTTAGAAAATGTGTTTTATTTAATAAATCGAATCTACAAAGTCTGCACATTCTACGTCATAACGACTTTCTATAGTTCGCGCATGCGTCCGGAAATAAGAAAAGCTTACTTCCCCCGTTTTTTAAAATCACAGCTTCCAGAAGGTTTACATGAATTCTTAAAAAACACGAGTTTTTAGAAAATGTGTTTTATTTCATAAATGGAATCTACAAAGTATGCACATTCTACGTCATAACGACTTTCTATAGTTTGCACATGCGTCCGGAAATAAGAAAAGCTTACTTCCACCGTTTTTTAAAATAACAGCTTCTAGAAAGTTTACATGATTTCGTAAAAAACACGAGTTTTTAGAAAATGTGTTTTATTTCATAAATGGAATCTACAAAGTATGCACATTCTACGTCATAACGACTTTGTATAGTTTGCGCATGTGTCCGGAAATAAGAAAAGCTTACTTCCCCCATTTTTTAAAATCACAGCTTCTAGAAGGTTTACATGATTTCGTAAAAAACACGAGTTTTTAGAAAATGTGTTTTATTTTATAAATGGAACCTACAAGGTATGCACATTCTACGTCATAACGACTTTTTATAGTTTGCGCATGCGTCCGGAAATAAGAAAAGCTTACTTCCCCCGTTTTTTAAAATCACAGCTTCTAGAAGGTTTACATGATTTCTTAAAAAACACGAGTTTTTAGAAAATGTGTTTTATTTCATAAATGGAATCAACAAAGTATGCACATTCTATGTCATAACGACTTTCTATAGTTTGCGCATGCCTGTGGAAATAAGAAAAGCTTACTTCCCCCGTTTTTTAAAATCACAGCTTCTAGAAGGTTTACATGATTTCGTAAAAAACACGAGTTTTTAGAAAATGTGTTTTATTTCATAAATGGAATCAACAAAGTATGCACATTCTACGTCATAACGACTTTCTATAGTTTGCGCATGCGTCCGGAAATAAGAAAAGCTTACTTCCCCCGTTTTTTAAAATCACAGCTTCTAGAAGGTTTACATGATTTCTTAAAAAACACGAGCTTTTAGAAAATGTGTTTTATTTCATAAATGGAATCAACAAAGTATGCACATTCTACGTCATAACGAGTTTCTATAGTTTGCCCATGCGTTTGGAAATAAGAAAAGCTTACTTCCCACGTTTTTTAAAATCACAGCTTCTAGAAGGTTTACATGATTTCTTAAAAAACACGAGTTTTTAGAAAATGTGTTTTATTTCGTAAATGTAATCAACAAAGTATGCACATTCTAGGTCATAACGACTCTCTATAGTTTTCCGCATGCGTTTGGAAATAAGAAAAGCTTACTTCCGCCGTTTTTTAAAATCACAGCTTCTAGAAGGTTTACATGATTTCTTAGAAAACACGAGTTTTTAGAAAATGGGTTTTATTTCATAAAAGGAATCAACAAAGTATCTACATTCTACATCATAACGACTTTCTATAGTTTGCCCATGCGTCCAGAAATAAGAAAAGCTTACTTCCACCATTTTTTAAAATCACAGCTTCTAGAAGGTTTACATGATTTTGTAAAAAACACGAGTTTTTAGAAAATGTGTTTTATTTCATAAATGGAATCTACAAAGTATGCACATTCTATGTCATAACGACTTTCTATAGTTTGTGCATTCGTCCGGAAATAAGAAAAGCTTACTTCCACCGTTTTTTAAAATCACAGCTTCTAGAAGGTTTACATGATTTCTTAAAAAACACGAGTTTTTAGAAAATGTGTTTTATTTCATCAATGGAATCGACAAAGTATGCACATTCTACATCATAACGACTTTCGATAGTTTGCGCATTCGTCCGGAAATAAGAAAAGCTTACTTCCCTCGTTTTTTAAAATCACAGCTTCTAGAAGGTTTACATGATTTCGTAAAAAACACGAGTTTTTAGAAAATGTGTTTTATTTCATAAATGGAATCTACAAAGTATGCACATTCTATGTCATAACGACTTTCTATAGTTTGCGCATGCGTCCGGAAATAAGAAAAGCTTACTTCCCCCGTTTTTTAAAATCACAGCTTCTAGAAGGTTTACAAGATTTCTTAAAAAACACGAGTTTTTAGAAAATGTGTTTTATTTCATAAATGGAATAAACAAAGTATGCACATTCTACGTCATAACGACTTTCTATAGTTTGCGCATGCGTCCGGAAATAAGAAAAGCTTACTTCCCCCGTTTTTTAAAATCACAGCTTCTAGAAGGTTTACAAGATTTCTTAAAAAACACGAGTTTTTAGAAAATGTGTTTTATTTCATAAATGGAATAAACAAAGTATGCACATTCTACGTCATAACGACTTTCTATAGTTTGCGCATGCGTTTGGAAATAAGAAAAGCTTACTTCCCCCGTTTTTTAAAATCACAGCTTCTAGAACGTTTACATGATTTCGTGAAAAACACGAGTTTTTAGAAAATGTGTTTTATTTCATAAATGGAACCAACAAAGTATGCACATTCTACGTCATAACGACTTTCTATGGTTTTCGCATGCGTCCGGAAATAAGAAAAGCATACTTCCCCCGTTTTTTAAAATCACAGCTTCTAGAAGGTTTACATGATTTCTTAAAAAACACGAGTTTTTAGAAAATGTGTTTTATGTCATAAATGGAAACAACAAAGTATGCACATTCTACGTGATAACGACTTTCTATAGTTTGCGCATGCGTCCGGAAATAAGAAAAGCTTACTTCCACCGTTTTTTAAAATCACAGCTTCTAGAATGTTTACATGATTTCTTAAAAAACACTAGTTTTTAGAAAATGTGTTTTATTTCATCAATGGAATCGACAAAGTATGCACATTCTACGTCATAACGACTTTCTATAGTTTGCGCATTCGTCCGGAAATAAGAAAAGCTTACTTCCACCGTTTTTTAAAATCATAGCTTCTAGAAGGTTTAAATGATTTTGTAAAACACACGAGTTTTTAGAAAATGTGTTTTATTTCATAAATGGAATCTACAAAGTATGCAGATTCTACGTCATAACGACTTTCTATAGTTTGCGCATTCATCCGGAAATAAGAAAAGCTTACTTCCCCCGTTTTTTAAAATCACATCTTCTAGAAGGTTTACACGATTTCGTAAAAAACATGAGTTTTTAGAAAATGTGTTTTATTTCATAATGGAATCAACAAAGTATGCACATTCTACATCATAACGACTTTCTATAGTTTGCGCATGCGTTTGGAAATAAGAAAAGCTTACTTCCCCTGTTTTTTAAAATCACAGCTTCTAGAAGGTTTACATGATTTGTTAAAAAACACAAGTTTTTAGAAAATGTGTTTTATTTCACAAATGGAATCAACAAAGTATACACATTCTACCTCATAACGACTTTCTATAGTTTGCGCATGCGTCCAGAAATAAGAAAAGCTTACTTCCACCGTTTTTTAAAATCACAGCTTCTAGAAGGTTTACATGATTTCGTAAAAAACACGAGTTTTTAGAAAATGTGTTTTCTTTCATAAATGGAATCTACAAAGTATGCACATTCTACGTCATAACGACTTTCTATAGTTTGCGCATGCGTCCGGAAATAAGAAAAGCTTACTTCCCCCGTTTTTTAAAATCACAGCTTCTAGAAGGTTTACAAGATTTCTTAAAAAACACGAGTTTTTAGAAAATGTGTTTTATTTCATAAATGGAATCAACAAAGTATGCACATTCTACGTCATAACGACTTTCTATAGTTTGCGCATGCGTTTGGAAATAAGAAAAGCTTACTTCCCCCGTTTTTTAAAATCACAGCTTCTAGAAGGTTTACATGATTTCGTAAAAAACACGAGTTTTTAGAAAATGTGTTTTATTTCATAAATGGAACCAACAAAGTATGCACATTCTACGTCATAACGACTTTCTATAGTTTTCGCATGCGTCCGGAAATAAGAAAAGCTTACTTCCCCCGTTTTTTAAAATCACACCTTCTAGAAGGTTTACATGATTTCTTGAAAAACACGAGTTTTTAGAAAATGTGTTTTATGTCATAAATGGAAACAACAAAGTATGCACATTCTACTTGATAACGACTTTCTATAGTTTGCGCATGCGTCCGGAAATAAGAAAAGCTTACTTCCACCGTTTTTTAAAATCACAGCTTCTAGAAGGTTTACATGATTTCTTAAAAAACACGAGTTTTTAGAAAATGTGTTTTATTTCATCAATGGAATCGACAAAGTATGCACATTCTACGTCATAACAACTTTCTATAGTTTGCCCATTCGTCCGGAAATAAGAAAAGCTTACTTCCACCGTTTTTTAAAATCATAGCTTCTAGAAGGTTTACATGATTTCGTAAAAAACACGAGTTTTTAGAAAATGTGTTTTATTTCATAAATGGAATCTACAAAGTATGCACATTCTACATCATAACAACCTTCTATAGTTTGCGCATGCGTCCGGAAATAAGAAAAGCTTACTTCCACTGTTTTTTAAAATCACAGCTTCTAGAAGGTTTACATGATTTCGTAAAAAACACGAGTTTTTAGAAAATGTGTTTTCTTTCATAAATGGAATCTACAAAGCATGCACATTCTACGTCATAACGACTTTCTATAGTTTGCGCATTCGTCCGGAAATAAGAAAAGCTTACTTCCACCGTTTTTTAAAATCACAACTTCTAGAATGTTTACATGATTTCTTAAAAAACACGAGTTTTTAGAAAACGTGTTTTATTTCATAAATGGAATCAACAAAGTATGCACATTCTACACAATAACGACCTTCTATAGTTTTCGCATTCGACCGGAAATAAGAAAAGCTTACTTCCACCGTTTTTTAAAATCACAGCTTCTAGAAGGTTTACATGATTTCGTAAAAAACATGAGTTTTTAGAAAATGTGTTTTATTTCATAAATGGAATCAACAAAGTATGCACATTCTACATCATAACGACTTTCTATAGTTTGCGCATTCTTCCGGAAATAAGAAAAGCTTACTTCCCCCGTTTTTTAAAATCACAGCTTCTAGAAGGTTTACATGATTTCTTAAAAAACACGAGTTTTGAGAAAATGTGTTTTATTTCATAAATGGAATCAACAAAGTATGCACATTCTACGTCATAACGACTTTCTATAGTTTGCGCATGCGTTTGGAAATAAGAAAAGCTTACTTCCCCCGTTTTTTAAAATCACATCTTCTAGAAGGTTTACATGATTTCTTACAAAACATGAGTTTTTAGAAAATGTGTTTTATTTCATAAATGGATTCTACAAAGTATGCACATTCTATGCCATAACGACTTTCTATAGTTTGCGCAAGCGTCCGGAAAGAAGAAAATTTTACTTCCCCCGTTTTTTAAAATCACAGCTTCTAGAAGGTTTACATGATTTCGTAAAAAACACGAGTTTTTAGAAAATATGTTCTATTTCATAAATGGAATCTACAAAGTATGCACATTCTACGTCATAACGACTTTCTATAGTTTGCGCATGCGTCCGGAAATAAGAAAATCTTACTTCCCCCGTTTTTTAAAATCACAGCTTCCAGAAGGTTTACACGATTTCTTAAAAAACACGAGTTTTTAGAAAATCTGTTTTATTTCATCAATGGAATCAACAAAGTATGCACATTCTACGTCATAATGACTTTCTATAGTTTGCGCATGCATTTGGAAGTAAGAAAAGCTTACTTCCCCCGTTTTTTAAAATCACAGCTTCTAGAAGGTTTACATGATTTGTTAAAAAACACGAGTTTTTAGAAAATGTGTTTTATTTCATAAATGGAATCAACAAAGTATGCACATTCTACATCATAACGAATTTCTATAGTTTGCGCATGCGTTTGGAAATAAGAAAAGCTTACTTCCCCCGATTTTTAAAATCACAGCTTCTAGAAGGTTTACATCATTTCGTAAAAAACACGAGTTTTTAGAAAATGTGTTTTATTTCATAAATGGAACCAACAAAGTATGCACATTCTACGTCATAATGAATTTCTATAGTTTTCGCATGCGTCCGGAAATAAGAAAAGCTTACTTCCACAGTTTTTAAAATCACAGCTTCTAGAAGGTTTACATCATTTCGTAAAAAACACGAGTTTTTAGAAAATGTGTTTTAATTCATAAATGGAATCTACAAGTTATGCAAATTCTACGTCATAACGACTTTATATAGTTTGCGCATGCGTCCGGAAATAAGAAAAGCTTACTTCCACCGTTTTTTAAAATGACAGCTTCTTGAAGGTTTACATGATTTCGTAAAAAACACGAGTTTTTAGAAAATGTGTTTTATTTAATAAATTGAATCTACAAAGTCTGCACATTCTACGTTATAACGACTTTATATAGTTCGCGCATGCGTCCGAAAATAAGAAAAGCTTACTTCCCCCGTTTTTTAAAATCACAGCTTCCAGAAGGTTTACATGAATTCTTAAAAAACACGAGTTTTTAGAAAATGTGTTTTATTTCATAAATGGAATCTACAAAGTATGCACATTCTACGTCATAACGACTTTCTATAGTTTGCACATGCGTCCGGAAATAAGAAAAGCTTACTTCCACCGTTTTTTAAAATAACAACTTCTAGAAAGTTTACATGATTTCGTAAAAAACACGAGTTTTTAGAAAATGTGTTTTATTTCATAAATGGAATCTACAAAGTATGCACATTCTACGTCATAACGACTTTGTATAGTTTGCGCATGCGTCCGGAAATAAGAAAAGCTTACTTCCCCCATTTTTTAAAATCACAGCTTCTAGAAGGTTTACATGATTTCGTAAAAAACACGAGTTTTTAGAAAATGTGTTTTATTTTATAAATGGAACCTACAAGGTATGCACATTCTACGTCATAACGACTTTCTATAGTTTGCGCATGCGTCCGGAAATAAGAAAAGCTTACTTCCCCCGTTTTTTAAAATCACAGCTTCTAGAAGGTTTACATGATTTCTTAAAAAACACGAGTTTTTAGAAAATGTGTTTTATTTCATAAATGGAATCAACAAAGTATGCACATTCTATGTCATAACGACTTTCTATAGTTTGCGCATGCCTGTGGAAATAAGAAAAGCTTACTTCCCCCGTTTTTTAAAATCACAGCTTCTAGAAGGTTTACATGATTTCGTAAAAAACACGAGTTTTTAGAAAATGTGTTTTATTTCATAAATGGAATCAACAAAGTATGCACATTCTACGTCATAACGACTTTCTATAGTTTGCGCATGCGTCCGGAATTAAGAAAAGCTTACTTCCCCCGTTTTTTAAAATCACAGCTTCTAGAAGGTTTACATGATTTCTTAAAAAACACGAGCTTTTAGAAAATGTGTTTTATTTCATAAATGGAATCAACAAAGTATGCACATTCTACGTCATAACGAGTTTCTATAGTTTGCCCATGCGTTTGGAAATAAGAAAAGCTTACTTCCCACGTTTTTTAAAATCACAGCTTCTAGAAGGTTTACATGATTTCTTAAAAAACTCGAGTTTTTAGAAAATGTGTTTTATTTCGTAAATGTAATCAACAAAGTATGCACATTCTAGGTCATAACGACTCTCTATAGTTTTGCGCATTTGTTTGGAAATAAGAAAAGCTTACTTCCCCCGTTTTTTAAAATCACAGCTTCTATTTCATAAATGGAATCTATAAAGTATGCACATTCTACGTCATAACGACTTTCTATAGTTTGTGCATGTGTCCGGAAATAATAAAAGCTTACTTCCCCCGTTTTTTAAAATCACAGCTTCCAGAAGGTTTACACGATTTCTTAAAAAACACGAGTTTTTAGAAAATCTGTTTTATTTCATCAATGGAATCAACAAAGTATGCACATTCTACGTCATAATGACTTTCTATAGTTTGCGCATGCATTTGGAAGTAAGAAAAGCTTACTTCCCCCGTTTTTTAAAATCACAGCTTCTAGAAGGTTTACATGATTTGTTAAAAAACACGAGTTTTTAGAAAATGTGTTTTATTTCATAAATGGAATCAACAAAGTATGCACATTCTACATCATAACGAATTTCTATAGTTTGCGCATGCGTTTGGAAATAAGAAAAGCTTACTTCCCCCGATTTTTAAAATCACAGCTTCTAGAAGGTTTACATCATTTCGTAAAAAACACGAGTTTTTAGAAAATGTGTTTTATTTCATAAATGGAACCAACAAAGTATGCACATTCTACGTCATAATGAATTTCTATAGTTTTCGCATGCGTCCGGAAATAAGAAAAGCTTACTTCCACCGTTTTTTAAAATCACAGCTTCTAGAAGGTTTACATCATTTCGTAAAAAACATGAGTTTTTAGAAAATGTGTTTTAATTCATAAATGGAATCTACAAATTATGCAAATTCTACATCATAACGACTTTCTATAGTTTGCGCATGCGTCCGGAAATAAGAAAAGCTTACTTCCACCGTTTTTTAAAATGACAGCTTCTTGAAGGTTTACATGATTTCGTAAAAAACACGAGTTTTTAGAAAATGTGTTTTATTTAATAAATCGAATCTACAAAGTCTGCACATTCTACGTCATAACGACTTTCTATAGTTCGCGCATGCGTCCGGAAATAAGAAAAGCTTACTTCCCCCGTTTTTTAAAATCACAGCTTCCAGAAGGTTTACATGAATTCTTAAAAAACACGAGTTTTTAGAAAATGTGTTTTATTTCATAAATGGAATCTACAAAGTATGCACATTCTACGTCATAACGACTTTCTATAGTTTGCACATGCGTCCGGAAATAAGAAAAGCTTACTTCCACCGTTTTTTAAAATAACAGCTTCTAGAAAGTTTACATGATTTCGTAAAAAACACGAGTTTTTAGAAAATGTGTTTTATTTCATAAATGGAATCTACAAAGTATGCACATTCTACGTCATAACGACTTTGTATAGTTTGCGCATGTGTCCGGAAATAAGAAAAGCTTACTTCCCCCATTTTTTAAAATCACAGCTTCTAGAAGGTTTACATGATTTCGTAAAAAACACGAGTTTTTAGAAAATGTGTTTTATTTTATAAATGGAACCTACAAGGTATGCACATTCTACGTCATAACGACTTTCTATAGTTTGCGCATGCGTTCGGAAATAAGAAAAGCTTACTTCCCCCGTTTTTTAAAATCACAGCTTCTAGAAGGTTTACATGATTTCTTAAAAAACACGAGTTTTTAGAAAATGTGTTTTATTTCATAAATGGAATCAACAAAGTATGCACATTCTATGTCATAACGACTTTCTATAGTTTGCGCATGCCTGTGGAAATAAGAAAAGCTTACTTCCCCCGTTTTTTAAAATCACAGCTTCTAGAAGGTTTACATGATTTCGTAAAAAACACGAGTTTTTAGAAAATGTGTTTTATTTCATAAATGGAATCAACAAAGTATGCACATTCTACGTCATAACGACTTTCTATAGTTTGCGCATGCGTCCGGAAATAAGAAAAGCTTACTTCCCCCGTTTTTTAAAATCACAGCTTCTAGAAGGTTTACATGATTTCTTAAAAAACACGAGCTTTTAGAAAATGTGTTTTATTTCATAAATGGAATCAACAAAGTATGCACATTCTACGTCATAACGAGTTTCTATAGTTTGCCCATGCGTTTGGAAATAAGAAAAGCTTACTTCCCACGTTTTTTAAAATCACAGCTTCTAGAAGGTTTACATGATTTCTTAAAAAACACGAGTTTTTAGAAAATGTGTTTTATTTCGTAAATGTAATCAACAAAGTATGCACATTCTAGGTCATAACGACTCTCTATAGTTTTCCGCATGCGTTTGGAAATAAGAAAAGCTTACTTCCGCCGTTTTTTAAAATCACAGCTTCTAGAAGGTTTACATGATTTCTTAGAAAACACGAGTTTTTAGAAAATGTGTTTTATTTCATAAATGGAATCAACAAAGTATCTACATTCTACATCATAACGACTTTCTATAGTTTGCCCATGCGTCCAGAAATAAGAAAAGCTTACTTCCACCATTTTTTAAAATCACAGCTTCTAGAAGGTTTACATGATTTTGTAAAAAACACGAGTTTTTAGAAAATGTGTTTTATTTCATAAATGGAATCTACAAAGTATGCACATTCTATGTCATAACGACTTTCTATAGTTTGTGCATTCGTCCGGAAATAAGAAAAGCTTACTTCCACCGTTTTTTAAAATCACAGCTTCTAGAAGGTTTACATGATTTCATAAAAAACACGAGTTTTTACAAAATGTGTTTTATTTCATAAATGGAATCTACAACGTATGCACATTCTACGTCATAACGACTTTCTATAGTTTGCACATTCATCCGGAAAAAATAAAAGCTTACTTCCACCGTTTTTTAAAATCACAGCTTCTAGAAGGTTTACATGATTTCTTAAAAAACACGAGTTTTTAGAAAATGTGTTTTATTTCATGAATGGAATCAACAAAGTATGCACATTCTACGTAATAACGACTTTCTATAGTTTCCGCATTCCACTGGAAATAATAAAAGCTTACTTCCACCGTTTTTTAAAATCACAGCTTCTAGAAGGTTTACATGATTTCGTAAAAAACATGAGTTTTTAGAAAATTTGTTTTATTTCATAAATGGAATCAACAAAGTATGCACATTATACGTCATAAGGACTTTCTATAGTTTGCGCATGCGTCCGGAAATAAGAAAAGCTTACTTCCACCGTTTTTCAAAATCACAGCTTCTAGAAGGTTTACATGATTTCTTAAAAAAAACGAGTTTTTAGAAAATGTGTTTTATTTCATAAATGGAATCAACAAAGTATGCACATTCTACGTCATAACGACTTTCTATAGTTTGCGCATGCGTTTGGAAATAAGAAAAGCTTACTTCCCCCGTTTTTTAAAATCACAGCTTCTAGAAGGTTTACATGATTTCTTAAAAAACACGAGTTTTTAGAAAATGTGTTTTATTTCATAAATGGAATCAACAAAGTATGCACATTCTACGTCATAACGACTTTCTATAGTTTGCGCATGCCTGTGGAAATAAGAGAAGCTTACTTACCCCCGTTTTTTAAAATCACAGCTTCTAGAAGGTTTACATGATTTTGTAAAAAACACGAGTTTTTAGAAAATGTGTTTTATTTCATAAATGGAATCAACAAAGTATGCACATTCTACGTCATAATGACTTTCTATAGTTTGCGCATGCTTCCGGATATAAGAAAAGCTTACTTCCCCCGTTTTTTAAAATCACAGCTTCTAGAAGGTTTACATGATTTCTTAAAAAACACGAGTTTTTAGAAAATGTGTTTTACTTCATAAATGGAATCAACAAAGTATGCACATTCTACGTCATAACGACTTTCTATAGTTTGCGCATGCGTTTGGAAATAAGAAAAGCTTACTTCCCCCATTTTTTAAAATCACAGCTTCTAGAAGGTTTACATAATTTCTTAAAAAACACGAGTTTTTAGAAAATGTGTTTTATTTCATAAATGGAATCAACAAAGTATGCACATTCTACGTCATAACTGTTAAATTTTCATTATTAAATCACAATACTATAGGATCTTTGCTGAGAGAATAACATCTACAGTATATCAATGCATGACAATCATAATATGACAAGCATCACAAGCATCACAAGAATCAAAAGCATAGAGACAAGAGACACAGAGTTTCCGTGGGGAAAACCCTAAGGTGAAAAACCCCACAACTTCCTCAGAGATAGAGAGAGCAATGGCTCAACCAAAATACAACCAAATAATACAGAGATAGTCTCCTAGCAGATGATCCTCCTCCTTCTCACTAGTGCGCCACTTTTCAGAGAGAGAGATAGATACTTTTCCGAGTGAGTAAAATAGAGATCTCCTATCTCTATTTATACTCACCTTTTTTCCCAGTGACCTACTGGGGCCGACTTGTCTACTTGAGTACATCCACATTATATTATATATTAATTAGGGCCGACCCCATAAGGTGGTCTAATAACCCACCGGCAAGTACACACACTTGCGACACTTGTCAATCCACATGACGACACTTCCTTATAGAGGAATAACACATCTCTTATAAGGGTACAATAAATATATATATAATACACAGATGAAATACATTCCGAAGTTACATATACATCAACACTCCCTCTTAACTAGGAAGGTATTTCTCGACACAGATCTGCTAGACAAGTCTTCTTCTCTGGATCATCGTCATCATCATCGTCACTGCTGCTGCTATCTCATCCAATCTCTGTCTCTACTCGTCATAGGAAGTTCTACAGAGCCAGTCCTTTTTCATACTAGATGTAGGCCCACCACCTGTAGGTCTTCGTCATCACTGGCCATACTGTGGAATCCTCAGGACGTTTACGTGCGTCACAAAACCTCGCAAGAGAATCCCAGGCTGTTACGAGCACACAGATCTACCTATAGGATCTCCCAGGGAAACGAATTACATGTGACCTCACCACAAAACCTCGCAAGAGCATCCCAGGCTGTTACGAGCACATAGCTCTACCTATAGGATCTCCCAGGGCAACGAATTACATGTGGTCATGGCAAAACCTTGCAAGAGCATCCCAGGACTGATTACGGGCACACAGCCCAACCTATCGGATCTCCCAGGGAAACGAATTACATGCCATAGGACAAAACCTCGCAAGAGCATCTACCAGATATCCCAGGGCGCTATTATTTGCCATAGGCAAAACCTCGAAAGACTATCTGCAAATCTCCCAGGGCAACGAATTACATGTCCTCCCAGAGCAAAACCTCGAAAGAGCATTTGCCAGATGTCCCAGGGAAACGAATTACATGCCATAGGAAAAACCTCGCAAGACCATCTACAAATCTCCCAGGGCAACGAATTACATGCTCATCTGCACAACCTGATCCACGGCCACAGAGTATCAACCTGATACTCACCATACATCATCCTGATGTATCCATGATCATCCTGATCATCATCACTGCAACGTCCTGCTGCATGTCATCTGGAGCAACATCCTGAAGCTCGTCATCTATGATAGTCCTGATCATCACTGCAACATCCTGCTGCATGTCATCTGGAGCAACATCCTGAAGCTCGTCATCTATGATCATCCTGATCATCACTGCAACATCCTGCTGCATGTCATCTGGAGCAACATCCTGAAGCTCGTCATCTATGATCATCCTGATCATCAATGCAACATCCTGCTACATGTCATCTGGAGCAACATCCTGAAGCTCGTCATCTATGATCATCCTGATCATCAATGCAACATCCTGCTGCATACCAAGTATCTACCTGATACATATCATGATCCATGATCCTCCTGATCATCATTGCAACATCCTGCTGCATGCCAAGTATCTACCTGATACATATCATCATACATGATCCTCCTGATCATCAATGTATCCACCTGATACAAATACAAAACATATGATATATATCACCATACATGATCCACCTGATCATACAATGTATCCACCTGATAGATATACAGATACATGGTCCAAGCATCCAACATGATGCATATAAAATACATACACATGATCCAACTGATCATATCCAGCATCCAACATGATGCGTACATACATACATAAAATGATCCAACTGATCATATCCAGCAGAAACTAGAACATCATCCTGATGCTCATCATCCAGTGCTTACATCCACAGCCATGTGAAGGATCCTTCTTCCAACATGCTTGGAATGGCTTCAGCAAATGTGTCCATCACTTCTTCCTCGAAGTGTCCTCGATCAGAATAACGCCAAGCCTCTCTCTGAAGTACTCGAACTTCACCCTGGCTAGTGGCTTCATCAGCACATCTGCAATCTGCTCGTCCGTCGCAACATACAGGAGCTTCACAGCTCCTCTCTGCACCATATCCCTGATATAGTGGTATTTCATCTCTATGTGTTTCGACCTGTCATGAAACACTGGGTTCTCGGACAGCTTCACACAACTCTGGTTATCACAGAAGATACTAGTAGCTTCCAATGGGAGATCAAATAACTCAGACAGTAGCTTCCGTAGCCATACTGCCTCACAACTAGCTGAACAGGCTGCAACATACTCTGCCTCAGCTGTACTCAGTGCTACGCAGGACTGCTTCCTGCTAAACCAAGATATCACACCTGATCCCATACTGAAGCAACACCCAGATGTGCTCTTCCTATCTGCAGCACTGCCAGCCCAATCTGAATCAACATAACCCTGCAGGTTAAACTTTTGATTCGCCTCATACCTGAGCCCATAATCCACTGTACCCTTCAGATACCTCAGAACATGCTTTACAGCAACCAGGTGAACACTTCTCGGATCCGTCAGGAACTGGCTCAATGTGTTCACAGCAAAGAAAATGTCTGGTCTCGTGTTCGTCAGGTACATCAAGGACCCAATCATCTGACGATACATAGAAACATCAACTGGCTCAGATGAGGCATCACAAAGAAGCTTCAGATTCGATTCCATAGGTGTGGCCATGGCCTTGCAATCCATCATCCCAAATCTCTTCAGGATATCTACTGTGTACTTCCCTTGACCAAGGAAGATCCCACTTGCACTCTGCCACACCTCCATACCTAGGAAATAGTGCATCATTCCCAAGTATTTCATATCGAATTCAGCTGCAAGCTTCCTCTTGGTATCTGCAATCATTCTGTCATCTCCTATCACAAATAGGTCATCTACATACAGTAGTAGAATCACAGGATTCCCTTCCTCAACTTTGCAGTAAAGGTTGGAATCTGCTTTACTCTTGGTAAAGCCCAAACTAGATAGGAAACTGTCCATCCTACCATACCAGGTTCTGGGGGCTTGCTTCAAGCCATACAAGGCTTTCTTCAATCTGCATACATAAGATTCCCTGTCATGTATTTCAAAGCCGAGTGGTTGTTCCACATATACTTCCTCTTCTACTACACCGTTCAGGAAAGCAGTCTTGACATCCATCTGGTGTATCTTCCATTTCATTGCTGCAGCCAGGGAAAGTACTGTTCTGATGGAAGTATATCTGGCTACAGGTGCAAAGGTTTCTTCATAGTCTATTCCTTCCTTCTGAGAGAAACCACGAGCTACGAATCTTGCTTTATATTTTTCCACACTGCCATCTGCAGCATGCTTGATTTTGTAGATCCACTTGGAAGTCACAACAGACTTCTCTTTAAGTCTTGAGACAACATCCCAAACATCATTCTTCATAATTGATTGATATTCCTCAACCATAGCATCCTTCCATTCTTTCTTTTCTGCTGCCTCTTCATAACTGGAAGGCTCTTTGTTCATGATGTCACAGAGTAAAGCAACATAACTGGTGTGTGATCTGGTTCTCTTCTTTTCTCTGTGTTCTTCTTCTGGAATGCCAAATCTTTCTGCATCATGAATGAGCTCTCTAGCCCATACAGGTTTCCTTTTGTGAGAGTTATCCTCACGGGGTGGATCTACAGGTTCTTGTGGATCTTCAAACTCGCGAGCAGTTTCTGGAACTGCTTCAGTCATGGTAGTGTCCTGAAATCTTGTTTCCTTAGGTTCTTCATAAACTTCGGTAGGTGCCTTTCTTGATTTGATGAATGCTGAATTCTCATCAAATGTTACATCCCTGCTGACATCAATCTTCTTGAACCCTGGAAAATATATTCTGTAAGCCTTCGAGCTTTCACTATAACCCACAAAGATACCCTTCTTTCCTGAAGGATCTAGTTTAGTCCTCTTCTCCTTTGGGACATGAGTGTATACTGGACAACCAAATATTCTAAGATGGCTGACTTCAGGTTTCTTACCAGAAAAGATTTCTTCTGGTGTCTTGTTGTCCAAAATCTTGTGGGGTGTTCTATTCTGCACATATACAGCTGTTCTAGCTGCTTCTGCCCATAGATGCATAGGAAGATCCTGGTCATGCAACATTACCCTTGCTGCTTCCATGATAGTTCTGTTCTTCCTTTCTGCAACTCCATTCTGTTGAGGATTATAAGGAGTAGTCAACTCCCTCTTAATCCCTGAATCACTGCAAAGCTTCTTGAAGTCATTTGAGGTGAATTCTCCACCATTGTCAGATCTGAATGTCTTGATTTTCTTGTCAGTTTGATTCTCCATCAAGGTTTTGAATTCCTTGAATTTATCAAGCACCTCATCTTTGCCCTTCAAGAAGTATACCCAAGTCTTCCTGGAGAAGTCATCAATAAATGATACATAGTAAACATACCCACTTAGGGAACTGGATGACATGGGGCCACATACATCTGAGTGGATGATTTCCAGGATGTCTTTTGCCTTGCTTTCACTGCTTGGGAAAGCCTTCTTAATGTTCTTACCTTTTGCACATCCTTTGCAAACACCTTCATGTTTGGTCTTGATTTCAGGAAGACCTTCTACAGCCTTGCTTGCAATTGGAAGTGCTCTATAGTGCATGTGAGCAAGTCTCCTATGCCAAAGTTCACTTGGCTCCATGGATTCATGTATCATGGCATGTTCAGGTTGACCCTTTAGTTTATACAAGCCTCCCTCTTGCTCTCCAATCACTACTGCATCATCCATGGTCTTTCTCTTTGGCCACATTAGTACTTGGCCATCAACAAATGCAACTCTCATACCTTTTGCATCTAAAGCAGAGATGGCGAGTAAGTTCTTCTTGAGTCCAGGTACATAGAGGACTTCCTTCATCTTCAGAGATTTTCCAGAATCTAGGTTGTAAGAAGCTTCACCACTTCATAAATGGAATCTACAAAGTATGCACATTCTACGTCATCATGACTTTCTATAGTTTGTGCATGCGTCCGGAAATAAGAAAAGCTTACTTCCCCCATTTTTTAAAATCACAGCTTCTAGAAGGTTTACATGATTTCTTAAAAAACACGAGTTTTTAGAAAATGTGTTTTATTTCATAAATGGTATCAACAAAGTATGCAGATTCTACGTCATAACGACTTTCTATAGTTTGCGCATGCGTCCAGAAATAAGAAAAGCTTACCTCCCCCGTTTTTTAAAATCACAGATTCTAGAAGGTTTACATGATTTCGTAAAAAACAAAAGTTTTTAGAAAATGTGTTTTATTTCATAAATGAAATCTAAAAAGTATGCACATTCTACGTCATAACGACTTTCTATAGTTTGTGCATGCGTCCGGAAATAAGAAAAGCTTACTTCCCCCATTTTTTAAAATCACAGCTTCTAGAAGGTTTACATGATTTCTTAAAAAACACGAGCTTTTAGAAAATGTGTTTTATTTCACAAATCGAATCAACAAAGTATGCAGATTCTACGTCATAACGACTTTCGATAGTTTGCGCATGCGTCTGGAAATAAGAAAAGCTTACCTCCCCCATTTTTTAAAATCACAGATTCTAGAAGGTTTACATGATTTCGTAAAAAACACGAGTTTTTAGAAAATGTGTTTTATTTCATAATTGGAATCAACAAAGTATGCACATTCTACGTCATAACCACTTTCTATAGTTTTCGCATGCGTCCGGAAATAAGAAAAGCTTACTTCCACCATTTTTTAAAATCACAGCTTCTAGGAGCTTTACATGATTTCGTAAAAAACACGAGTTTTTAGAAATTGTGTTTTATTTCATAAATGGAATCTACAAAGTATGCACATTCTACGTCATAACGACTTTCTAAAGTTTGCGCATGCGTCCGGAAATAAAAAAAAGCTTACTTCCACCGTTTTTTAAAATCACAGCTTCTAGAAGCTTTACATGATTTCTTAAAAAACACGAGTTTTTAGAAAATGTGTTTTATTTCATAAATGGAATCTACAAAGTATGCACATTCTACATCATAACGACTTTCTATAGTTTGCGCATGCGTCCGGAAATAAGAAAAGATTACTTCCACCGTTTTTTAAAATCACAGCTTCTAGAAGCTTTACATGATTTCGTAAAAAACACGAGTTTTTAGAAAATGTGTTTTATTTCATAAATGGAATCTACAAAGTATGCACATTCTACGTCATAGCGACTTTCTATAGGTTGCGCATGCGTCCGGAAATAAGAAAAGCTTAGTTCCACCGTTTTTTAAAATCACAGCTTCTAGAAGGTTTACATTATTTCGTAAAAAACACGAGTTTTTAGAAAATGTGTTTTATTTCATAAATGGAATCAACAAAGTATGCACATTCTACGTCATCACTACTTTCTATAGGTTGCGCATGCGTCCGGAAATAAGAAAAGCTTAATTCCATCGTTTTTTAAGATCACAGCTTCTAGAAGGTTTACATGATTTCGTAAAAAACACGAGTTTTTAGAAAATGTGTTTTATTTCATAAATGGAATCTACAAAGTATGCACATTCTACTTCATAACGACTTTCTATAGTTTGCACATGCGTTTGGAAATAAGAAAAGCTTACTTCCCTCGTTTTTTAAAATCACAGCTTCTAGAAGGTTTACATGATTTCCTAAAAAACACGAGTTTTTAGAAAATGTGTTTTATTTCATAAATGGAATCTACAAAGTATGCACATTCTACGTCATAGCGACTTTCTATAGGTTGCGCATGCGTCCGGAAATAAGAAAAGCTTAGTTCCACCATTTTCTAAAATCACAGCTTCTAGAAGGTTTACATGATTTCTTAAAAAACACGAGTTTTTAGAAAATGTGTTTTATTTCATAAATAAAATCAACAAAGTATGCACATTCTACGTCATAACGACTTTCTATAGTTTGCGCATGCGTCCGGAAATAAGAAAAGCTTACTTCCACCGTTTTTTAAAATCACAGCTTCTAAAAGCTTTACATGATTTCGTAAAAAACACGAGTTTTTAGAAAATGTGTTTTATTTCATAAATGGAATCTACAAAGTATGCACATTCTACGCCATAACGACTTTCTATAGTTTGCGCATGCGTCCGGAAATAAGAAAAGCTTAGTTCCACCGTTTTTTAAAATCACAGCTTCTAGAAGGTTTACATGATTTCGTAAAAAACACGAGTTTTTAGAAAATGTGTTTTATTTCATAAATGGAATCTACAACGTATACACATTCTACGTCATAACGACTTTCTATAGTTTGTGCATGCGTCCGGAAATAAGAAAAGCTTACTTCCACCATTTTTTAAAATCACAGCTTCTAGAAGCTTTACATGATTTCGTAAAAAACACGAGTTTTTAGAAAATGTGTTTTATTTCATCAATGGAATCTACAAAGTATGCACATTCTACGCCATAACGACCTTCTATAGTTTGCGCATGCGTCCGGAAATAAGAAAAGCTTACTTCCACCGTTTTTTAAAATCACAGCTTCTAGAAGGTTTACATGATTTCGTAAAAAACAAGAGTTTTTAGAAAATGTGTTTTATTTCATAAATGGAATCTACAAAGTATGCACATTCTACGTCATAACGACTTTCTATAGTTTGCGCATGCGTCCGGAAATAAGAAAAGCTTAGTTCCCCCGTTTTTTAAAATCACAGCTTCTAGAAGGTTTACATGATTTAAAAAACATGAGTTTTTAGAAAATGTGTTTTATTTCATAAATGGAATCTACAAAGTATGCACATTTTACGTCATAACGACTTTCTATAGTTTGCGCATGCATTTGGAAATAAGAAAAGCTTACTTCCCCCGTTTATTAAAATAACAGCTTCTAGAAGGTTTACCTGTTTTCGTAAAAAACACGAGTTTTTAGAAAATGTGTTTTATTTCATAAATGGAATCTACAAAGTATGCACATTCTACGTCATAACGACTTTCTATAGTTTGCGCATGCGTCTGGAAATAAGAAAAGCTTACTTCCCCTGTTTTTTAAAATCACAGCTTCTAGAAGGTTTACATGATTTCTTAAAAAACACGAGTTTTTAGAAACTGTGTTTTATTTCATAAATGGAATCTACAAAGTATGCACATTCTATGTCATAACGAATTTCTATAGTTTGCGCATGTGTTTGGAAATAAGAAAAGCTTACTTCCCTCGTTTATTAAAATCACAGCTTCTAGAAGGTTTACATGATTTCTTAAAAAACACGAGTTTTTAGAAATTTTGTTTTATTTCATAAATGGAATCTACAAAGTATGCACATTCTACGTCATAACGACTTTCTATAGTTTGTGCATGCGTCCGGAGATAAGAAAAGCTTACTTCCACCGTTTTCTAAAATCACAGCTTCTAGAAGGTTTACATGATTTCGTAAAAAACAGGAGTTTTTAGAAAATGTGTTTTATTTCATAAATGGAATCTACAAAGTATGCAAATTCTACGTCATAACGACTTTCTATAGTTTGCGCATGCGTCCGGAAATAAGAAAAGCTTACTTCCACCGTTTTTTAAAATCACAGATTCTAGAAGCTTTACATGATTTCCTAAAAAACACGAGTTTTTTTAAAATCACAGATTCTAGAAGCTTTACATGATTTCGTAAAAAACACGAGTTTTGAGAAAATGTGTTTTATTTCATAAATGGAATCTACAAAGTATGCACATTCTACGTAATAACGAATTTCTATAGTTTGCGCATGCGTCCGGAAATAAGAGAAGCTTACTTCCACCGTTTTTTAAAATCACAGCTTCTAGAAGGTTTACATGATTTCGTGAAAAACAAGAGTTTTTAGAAAATGTGTTTTATTTCATAAATGGAATCTACAAAGTATGCACATTCTACGTCATAACGACTTTCTATAGTTTGCGCATGCGTTCGGAAATAAGAAAAGCTTACTTCCACCATTTTTTAAAATCACAGCTTCTAGAAGCTTTACATGATTTAAAAAACACGAGTTTTTAGAAAATGTGTTTTATTTCATAAATGGAATCTACAAAGTATGCACATTCGACGTCATAACGACTTTCTATAGTTTGCGCATGCATTTGGAAATAAGAAAAGCTTACTTCCCCCGTTTATTAAAATCACAGCTTCTAGAAGGTTTACCTGTTTTCGTAAAAAACACGAGTTTTTAGAAAATGTGTTTTATTTCATATATGGAATATACAAAGTATGCACATTCTACGTCATAACAACTTTCTATAGTTTGCGCATGCGTCCGAAAATAAGAAAAGCTTACTTCCCCCGTTTTTTAAAATCACAGTTTCTAGAAGGTTTACATGATTTCTTAAAAAACACGAGTTTTTAGAAACTGTGTTTTATTTCATAAATGGAATCTACAAAGTATGCACATTCTACGTCATAATGAATTTCTATAGTTTGCGCATGCGTTTGGAAATAAGAAAAGCTTACTTCCCTCGTTTATTAAAATCACAGCTTCTAGAAGGTTTACATGATTTCTTAAAAAACACGAGTTTTTAGAAAATTTGTTTTATTTCATAAATGGAATCTACAAAGTATGCACATTCTACGTCATAACCACTTTCTATAGTTTGCGCATGCGTCTGAAGATAAGAAAAGCTTACTTCCACCGTTTTCTAAAATCACAGCTTCTAGAAGGTTTACATGATTTCGTAAAAAACATGAGTTTTTAGAAAATGTGTTTTATTTCATAAATGGAATCTACAAAGTATGCAAATTCTACGTCATAACGACTTTCTATAGTTTGCGCATGCGTCCGGAAATAAGAAAAGCTTACTTCCACCGTTTTTTAAAATCACAAATTCTAGAAGCTTTACATGATTTCATAAAAAACACGAGTTTTTTTAAAATCACAGATTCTAGAAACTTTACATGATTTCGTAAAAAACACGAGTTTTTAGAAAATGTGTTTTATTTCATAAATGGAATCTACAAATTATGCACATTCTACGTCATAACGAATTTCTATAGTTTGCGCATGCGTCCGGAAATAAGAAAAGCTTACTTCCACCGTTTTTTAAAATCACAGCTTCTAGAAGGTTTACATGATTTCGTAAAAAACAAGAGTTTTTAGAAAATGTGTTTTATTTCATAAATGGAATCTACAAATTATGCACATTCTACGTCATAACGAATTTCTATAGTTTGCGCATGCGTCCGGAAATAAGAAAAGCTTACTTCCACCGTTTTTTAAAATCATAGCTTCTAGAAGGTTTACATGATTTCTTAAAAAACACGAGTTTTTACAAAATGTGTTTTATTTCATAAATGGAATCTACAAAGTATGCACATTCTACGTCATAATGACTTTCTATAATTTGCGCATGCATTTGGAAATAAGAAAAGCTTACTTCCCCCGTTTATTAAAATCACAGCTTCTAGAAGGTTTATATGTTTTCGTAAAAAACACGAGTTTTTAGAAAATGTGTTTTATTTCATAAATGGAATCTACAAAGTATGCACATTCAACGTCATAACGACTTTCTATAGTTTGCGCATGCGTCCGGAAATAAGAAAAGCTTACTTCCCCTGTTTTTTAAAATCACAGCTTCCAGAAGGTTTACATGATTTCTTAAAAAACATGAGTTTTTAGAAAATGTGTTTTATTTCATAAATGGAATCTACAAAGTATGCACATTCTACGTCATAACGACTTTCTATAGTTTGCGCATGCGTCCGGAGATAAGAAAAGCTCACTTCCACCGTTTTCTAAAATCACAGCTTCTAGAAGGTTTACATGATTTCGTAAAAAACACGAGTTTTTAGAAAATGTGTTTTATTTCATAAATGGAATCTACAAAGTATGCACATTCTACGTCATAACGACTTTCTATAGTTTGCGCATGCGTCCGGAAATAAGAAAAGCTTACTTCCACCGTTTTTTAAAATCACAGATTCTAGAAGCTTTACATGATTTCGTAAAAAACACGAGTTTTTAGAAAATGTGTTTTATTTCATAAATGGAATATACAAAGTATGCACATTCTATGTCATAACGACTTTCTATAGTTTGCGCATGCGTCCGGAAATAAGAAAAGCTTAATTCAACCGTTTTTTAAAATCACAACTTCTAGAAGGTTTACATGATTTCGTAAAAAACAAGAGTTTTTAGAAAATGTGTTTTATTTCATAAATGGAATCTACAAAGTATGCACATTCTACGTCATAACGACTTTCTATAGTTTGCGCATGCGTCCGGAGATAAGAAAAGCTTACTTCCCCCGTATTTTAAAATCACAGCTTCTAGAAGGTTTACATGATTTCTTAAAAAACACGAGTATTTAGAAAATGTGTTTTATTTCATAAATGGAATCTACAAAGTATGCACATTCTACGTCATAACGACTTTCTATAGTTTGCGCATGCGTTTGGAAATAAGAAAAGCTTACTTCCCACGTTTATTAAAATCACAGCTTCTAGAAGGTCTACATGTTTTCGTAAAAAACACGATTTTTTAGAAAATGTGTTTTATTTCATAAATGGAATCTACATAGTATGCACATTCAAAGTCATAACGACTTTCTATAGTTTGCGCATGCGTCCGGAAATAAGAAAAGCTTACTTCCCCTGTTTTTTAAAATCATAGCTTCTAGAAGGTTTACATGATTTCTTAAAAAACACGAGTTTTTAGAAAATGTGTTTTATTTCATAAATGGAATCTACAAAGTATGCACATTCTACATAATAACGACATTCTATAGTTTGCGCATGCGTCCGGAAATAAGAAAAGCTTACTTCCACCGTTTTTTAAAATCACAGCTTCTAGAAGGTTTACATGATTTCGTAAAAAACAAAAGTTTTTAGAAAATGTGTTTTATTTCATAAATGGAATCAACAAAGTATGCACATTCTACGTCATAATGACTTTCTATAGTTTGTGCATGCGTCCGGAAATAAGAAAAGCTTACCTCCCCCGTTTTTTAAAATCACAGATTCTAGAAGGTTTACATGATTTCTTAAAAAACACGAGTTTTTAGAAAATGTGTTTTATTTCATAAATAGAATCAACAAAGTATGCACATTCTACCTCATAACGACTTTCTATAGTTTGAACATGCGTCCGGAAATAAGAAAAGCATACTTCCACCGTTTTTTAAAATCACAGCTTCTAGAAGGTGTTCATGATTTCGTAAAAAACACAAGTTTTTAGAAAATTTGTTTTATTTCGTAAATAGAATCAACAAAGTATGCACATTCTACGTCATAACGACTTTCTATAGTTTGCGCATTCGTCCGGAAATAAGAAAAGCTTACTTCCACCGTTTTTTAAAATCACAGCTTCTAGAAGGTTTACATGATTTCGTAAAAAACACGAGTTTTTAGTAAATGTGTTTTATTTCATCAATGGAATCTACAAAGTATGCACATTCTACGTCATAACGACTTTCTATAGTTTGCGCATGCGTCCGGAAATAAGAAAAGCTTACTTCCAGCGTTTTTTAAAATCACAGCTTCTAGAAGGTTTACATGATTTCAAAAAAAACACGAGTTTTTAGAAAGTCTGTTTTATTTCATCAATGGAATCAACAAAGTATGCACATTCTACGCCATAACGAATTTGTATAGTTTGCGCATGCGTCCGGAAATAAGAAAAGATTACTTCCACCATTTTTTAAAATCACAGCTTCTAGAAGGTTTACATGATTTCGTAAAAAACAAGAGTTTTTAGAAAATGTGTTTTATTTCATAAATGGAATCTACAAAGTATGCACATTCTACGTCATAACGACTTTCTATAGTTTGCGCATGCGTCCGGAAATAAGAAAAGCTTACCTCCCCCGTTTTTTAAAATCACAGCTTCTAGAAGGTTTACATGATTTATTAAAAAACACGAGTTTTTAGAAAATGTGTTTTATTTCATAAATGGAATCAACAAAGTATGTAGATTCTACGTCATAACGACTTTCTATAGTTTGCGCATGCATCCGGAAATAAGAAAAGCTCACCTCCCCCGGTTTTTAAAATCACAGATTCTAGAAGGTTTTCATGATTTCGTAAAAAACACAAGTTTTTAGAAAATTTGTTTTATTTCGTAAATAGAATCAACAAAGTATGCACATTCTACGTCATAGCGACTTTCTATAGTTTGCGCATTCGTCCGGAAATAAGAAAAGCTTACTTCCACCGTTTTTTAGAAAATGTGTTTTATTTCATCAATGGAATCTACAAAGTATGCACATTCTACGCCATAACGACCTTCTATAGTTTGCGCATGCGTCCGGAAATAAGAAAAGCTTACTTCCACCGTTTTTTAAAATCACAGCTTCTAGAAGGTTTACATGATTTCGTAAAAAACAAGAGTTTTTAGAAAATGTGGTTTATTTCGTAAATGGAATCTACAAAGTATGCACATTCTACGTCATAACGACTTTCTATAGTTTGCGAATGCGTCCGGAAATAAGAAAAGCTTACCTCCCCCGTTTTTTAAAATCACAGCTTCTAGAAGGTTTACATGATTTATTAAAAAACACGAGTTTTTAGAAAATGTGTTTTATTTCATAAATGGAATCAACAAAGTATGCAGATTCTACGTCATAACGACTTTCTATAGTTTGCGCATGCATCCGTAAATAAGAAAAGCTCACCTCCCCCGTTTTTTAAAATCACAGATTCTAGAAGGTTTTCATGATTTCGTAAAAAACACAAGTTTTTAGAAAATTTGTTTTATTTCGTAAATAGAATCAACACAGTATGCACATTCTACGTCATAACGACTTTCTATAGTTTGCGCATTCATCCGGAAATAAGAAAAGCTTACTTCCACCGTTTTTTAAAATCACAGCTTTTAGAAGGTTTACATGATTTCGTAAAAAACAAGAGTTTTTAGAAAATGTGTTTTATTTCATAAATGGAATCTACAAAGTATGCACATTCTACGTCATAACGACTTTCTATACTTTGTGCATGCGTCTAGAAATAAGAAAAGCTTACTTCCCCCGTTTTTTAAAATCACGGCTTCTAGAAGGTTTACATGATTTCTTAAAAAACACGAGTTTTTAGAAAATGTGTTTTATTTCATAAATGGAATCTACAAAGTATGCAAATTCTACGTCATAACGACTTTCTATAGGTTGCGCATGCGTCCGGAAATAAGAAAAGCTTACTTCCACCGTTTTTTAAAATCACAGCTTCTAGAAGGTTTACATGATTTCGTAAAAAACACGAGTTTTTAGAAAATGTGTTTTATTTCATAAATAGAATCTACAAAGTATGCACATTCTACGTCATAACGACTTTCTATAGTTTGCGCATACGTCCGGAAATAAGAAAAGCTTACTTCCACCGTTCTTTAAAATCACAGTTCTAGAAGGTTTACATGATTTCGTAAAAAACACGAGTTTTTAGAAAATGTGTTTTATTTCATAAATGGAATCTACAAAGTATGCACATGCTACGTCATAATGACTTTCTATAGTTTGCGCATGCGTCCGGAAATAAGAAAAGCTTACTTCCAGCGTTTTTTAAAATCACAGCTTCTAGAAGGTTTACATGATTTCAAAAAAAACACGAGTTTTTAGAAAATGTGTTTTATTTCATCAATGGAATCAACAAAGTATCCACATTCTACGTCATAACGAATTTGTATAGTTTGCGCATGCGTCCGGAAATAAGAAAAGCTTACTTCCACCATTTTTTAAAATCACAGCTTCTAGAAGATTTACATGATTTCGTAAAAAACACGAGTTTTTAGAAAATGTGTTTTATTTCATAAATGGAATCTACAAAGTATACACATTCTACATCATAACGAATTTCTATAGTTTGCGCATGCGTTTGGAAATAAGAAATGCTTACTTCCCCCGTTTATTAAAATCACAGCTTCTAGAAGGTTTACATGATTTCTTAAAAAACACGAGTTTTTAGAAAATGTGTTTTATTTCATAAATGGAATCAACAAAGTATGCAGACTCTACGTCATAACGACTTTCTATAGGTTGCGCATGCGTCCGGAAATAAGAAAAGCTTACTTCCACCGTTTTTTAAAATCACAGCTTCTAGAAGGTTTCGTGATTTCTTAAAAAACACGAGTTTTTAGAAAATGTGTTTTATTTCATAAATGGAATCTACAAAGTATGCACATTCTACGTCATAACGACTTTCTATAGGTTGCGCATGCGTCCGGAAATAAGAAAAGCTTACTTCCACCGTTTTTTAAAATCACAGCTTCTAGAAGGTTTACATGATTTCGTAAAAAACACGAGTTTTTAGAAAATGTGTTTTATTTCATAAATGGAATCTACAAAGTATGCACATTCTACGTCATAACGACTTTCTATAGTTTGCGCATGCCACCGGAAATAAGAAAAGCTTACTTCCACCGTTTTTTAAAATCACAGCTTCTAGAAGGTTTCGTGATTTCTTAAAAAACACGAGTTTTTAGAAAATGTGTTTTATTTCATAAATGGAATCTACAAAGTATGCACATTCTACGTCATAACTACTTTCTATAGGTTGCGCATGCGTCCGAAAATAAGAAAAGCTTACTTCCACCGTTTTTTAAAATCACAGATTCTAGAAGGTTTACATGATTTCGTAAAAAACACGAGTTTTTAGAAAATGTGTTTTATTTCGTAAATAGAATCAACAAAGTATGCACATTCAACGTCATAACGACTTTCTATAGTTTGTGCATGCGTCCAGAAATAAGAAAAGCTTACTTCCCCCGTTTTTTAAAATCACAGCTTCTAGAAGGTTTACATGATTTCTTAAGAAACACGAGTTTTTAGAAAATGTGTTTTATTTCATAATTGGAAACTACAAAGTATGGACATTCTACGTCATAACGAATTTCTATAGTTTGCGCATGTGTCCGGAAATAAGATATGCTTACTTCCCCCTTTTATTAAAATCACAGCTTCTAGAAGGTTTACATGATTTCTTAAAAAGCATGAGTTTTTAGAAAATGTGTTTTATTTCATAAATGGAATCAACAAAGTATGCAAATTCTATGTCATAACGACTTTCTATAGGTTGCACATGCGTCCGGAAATAAGAAAAACTTACTTCCACCGTTTTTTAAAATCACAGCTTCTAGAAGGTTTACATGATTTCGTAAAAAACACGAGTTTTTAGAAAATGTGTTTTATTTCATAAATAGAATCTACAAAGTATGCACATTCTACGTCATAACGACTTTCTATAGTTTGCGCATACGTCCGGAAATAAGAAAAGATTACTTCCACCGTTTTTTAAAATCACAGCTTCTAGAAGGTTTACATGATTTCGTAAAAAACACGAATTTTTAGAAAATGTGTTTTATTTCATAAATGGAATCTACAAAGTATGCACATTCTACGTCATAACGACTTTCTATAGTTTGCGCATGCGTCCGGAAATAAGAAAAGCTTACTTCCCCCGTTTTTTAAAATCACAGCTTCTAGAAGGTTTACATGATTTCGTAAAAAACTCTAGTTTTTAGAAAATGTGTTTTATTTCATAAATGGAATCAACAAAGTATGCACATTCTACGTCATAACGACTTTCTACAGTTTGCACATGCGTCTGGAAATAAGAAAAGCTTACTTCCACCGTTTTTTAAAATCACAGCTTCTAGAAGCTTTACATAATTTCGTAAAAAACACGAGTTTTTAGAAAATGTGTTTTATTTCATAAATGGAATCAACAAAGTATGCAAATTCTACGTCATAACGACTTTCTATAGTTTGCGTATGCATCCAGAAATAAGAAAAGCTTACTTCCACCGTTTTCTAAAATCACAGCTTCTAGAAGCTTTACATGATTTCATAAAAAACACGAGTTTTTAGAAAATGTGTTTTATTTCATAAATGGAATCTACAAAGTATGCACATTCTACGTCATAACGACTTTCTATAGTTTGCGCATGTGACCGGAAATAAGAAAAGCTTACTTCCTCTGTGGTTTAAAATCACAGCTTCTAGAAGGTTTACATGATTTCGTAAAAAACACGAGCTTTTAGAAAATGTGTTTTATTTCATAAATGGAATCTACAAAGTATGCACATTCTACGTCATAACGACTTTCTATAGTTTGCGCATGCGTTTGGAAATAAGAAAAGCTTACTTCCACCGTTTTTTAAAATCACAGCTTCTAGAAGGTTTACATGATTTCGTAAAAAACACGAGGTTTTAGAAAATGTGTTTTATTTCATAAATGGAATCAACAAAGTATGCACTTTCTACGTCATAACGACTTTCTATAGGTTGCGCATGCGTCCGGAAATAAGAAAAGCTTACTTCCCCCGTTTTTTAAAATCACAGCTTCTAGTAGGTTTACATGATTTCATAAAAAACACGAGTTTTTAGAAAATGTGTTTTATTTCATAAATGGAATCAACAAAGTATGCACATTCTACGTCATAATGACTTTCTATAGTTTGCGCATGCGTCCAGAAATAAGAAAAGCTTACTTCCCCCGTTTTTTAAAATCACAGCTTCTAGAAGGTTTACATGATTTCTTAAAAAGCATGAGTTTTTAGAAAATGTGTTTTATTTCCTAAATGGAATCAACAAAGTGTTCAGATTCTACGTCATAACGACTTTCTATAGTTTGTGCATGCATCCGGAAATAAGAAAAGCTTACCTCCCCCGTTTTTTAAAATCACAGCTTCTAGAAGGTTTACATGATTTCGTAAAAAACACGAGTTTTTAGAAAATGTGTTTTATTTCGTAAATAGAATCAACAAAGTATGCACATTCTATGTCATAACAACTTTCTATAGTTTGCACATGCATCCGGAAATAAGAAAACCTTACTTCCACCGTTTTTTAAAATCACAGATTGTAGAAGGTTTACATGATTTCGTAAAAAACACGAGTTTTAAGAAAATGTGTTTTATTTCATAAATGGAATCTACAAAGTATGCACATTCTACGTCATAACGACTTTCTATAGTTTGCGCATGCGTCTGGAAATAAGAAAAGCTTACTTCCCCCGTTTTTTAAAATCACAGCTTTTAGAAGGTTTACATGATTTCTTAAAAAGCACGAGTTTTTAGAAAATGTGTTTTATTTCCTAAATGGAATCAACAAAGTATGCAGATTCTACGTCATAACGACTTTCTATAGTTTGCGCATGCATCCGGAAATAAGAAAAGCTTACCTCCCACGTTTTTTAAAATCACAGCTTCTAGAAGGTTTACATGATTTCGTAAAAAACACGAGTTTTTAGAAAATGTGTTTTATTTCATAAATAGAATCTACGAAGTATCCACATTCTACGTCATAACGACTTTCTATAGTTTGCGCATGCGTCGGGAAATAAGAAAAGCTTACTTCCACCGTTTTTTAAAATCACAGATTGTAGAAGGTTCACATGATTTCGTAAAAAACACGAGTTTTTAGAAAATGTGTTTTATTTCATAAATGGAATCTACAAAGTATGCACATTCTACATCATAACGACTTTCTATAGGTTTCCCATGCATCCGGAAATAAGAAAAGCTTACCTCCCCCGTTTTTTAAAATCACAGCTTCTAGAAGGTTTACATGATTTATTAAAAAACACTAGTTTTTAGAAAATGTGTTTTATTTCATAAATGGAATCAACAAAGTATGCAGATTCTACGTCATAACGACTTTCTATAGTTTGCGCATGCATCCGGAAATAAGAAAAGCTCACCTCCCCCGTTTTTTAAAATCATAGATTCTAGAAGGTTTTCATGATTTCGTAAAAAACACAAGTTTTTAGAAAATTTGTTTTATTTCGTAAATAGAATCAACAAAGTATGCACATTCTACGTCATAACGACTTTCTATAGTTTGCGCATTCGTCCGGAAATAAGAAAAGCTTACTTCCACCGTTTTTTAAAATCACAGCTTCTAGAAGGTTTACATGATTTCGTAAAAAACAAGAGTTTTTAGAAAATGTGTTTTATTTCATAAATGGAATCTACAAAGTATGCACATTCTACGTCATAACGAATTTCTATAGTTTGTGCATGCGTCCAGAAATATGAAAAGCTTACTTCCCCCGTTTTTTAAAATCACGCCTTCTAGAAGGTTTACATGATTTCTTAAAAAACACGAGTTTTTAGAAAATGTGTTTTATTTCATAAATGGAATCTACAAAGTATGCACATTCTATGTCATAACGAATTTCTATATTTTGCGCATGCGTCCGGAAATAAGATATGCTTACTTCCCCCGTTTATTAAAATCACAGCTTCTAGAAGGTTTACATGATTTCTTAAAAAGCACGAGTTTTTAGAAAATGTGTTTTATTTCATAAATGGAATCAACAAAGTATGCAAATTCTACGTCATAACGACTTTCTATAGGTTGCGCATGCGTCCGGAAATAAGAAAAGCTTACTTGCCCCGTTTTTTAAAATCACAGCTTCTAGAAGGTTTACATGATTTCTTAAAAAACACGAGTTTTTAGAAAATATGTTTTATTTCATAAATAGAATCTACAAAGTATGCACATTCTACGTCATAACGAATTTCTATAGTTTGCGCATATGTCTGGAAATAAGAAAAGCTTACTTCCACCGTTCTTTAAAATCACAGCTTCTAGAAGGTTTACATGATTTCGTAAAAAACACGAGTTTTTAGAAAATTTGTTTTATTTCATAAATGGAATCTACAAAGTATGCACATTCTACGTCATAACGACTTTCTATAGTTTGCGCATGCGTTCGGAAATAAGAAAAGCTTACTTCCCCCGTTTTTTAAAATCACAGCTTCTAGAAGGTTTACATGATTTCGTAAAAAACTCTAGTTTTTAGAAAATGTGTTTTATTTCATAAATAGAATCAACAAAGTATGCACATTCTGTTAGATTTTCAGAATTTACTTCAATATGATCTAGGATCTTAACTAAGAGAACAACATGTACAGCATATCAATCATGGAGACAATAATGCAAGCACACAAGAGACACAAAGATTTACTTGGGGAAAACCATAAAGGTGAAAAACCCCAATAACTTCCTCAGAGATAGATAGAGCAATGATACAACCAACCAAGAGAGATAGCCATAAACTAGCAGCAGATCCTCCTCCTCCATAAGTGTGCCTCTCCTCCTTGAGAGCATGTGTGAGAAGTGAGTGAGCAAATAGAGTGCCTCCCGCACTCTATTTATACTTGACTTGACTTGCCTTTTTACCTAACTCATGTAGGCTCAAACTTAACCACATAACATAATGCTGAGTGGGCCGACCCCCAATAGGTTGGTCTAATAACCCTTTGACCCACATGACTTATACAGGGCCGACCCCAAATAAGGTGGTCTAATAACCCATCAAGTATAAGTTACGACACTTACAATATAAATGACGACACTTCCTTATAGAGGAATAATACCATCTCTATAGGAATACAATATACATATATGTGAAATACATTCCGAAGTTACATATACATCAACACTCCCTCTTAACTAGGAAGGTATTTCTCAGCACAGTTCTTCTAGCACAAGTCATCTTCTCTGGATCATCGTCACTGGATAATCGTCATCGAGTCATCATCATCATCGTCACTGCTGCTGCTATCTCAATCAATCTCTGAATCTACTCGTCATAGGAAGTTCTACAGAGCCAGTCCTTTTTCATACTGGATGTAGGCCCACCACCTGCAGGTCTTCGTCATCACTGGCCATACTGTGGAATCCTCAGGACTTTTACGTGCGTCACAAAACCTCGAAAGAGCATCCCAGGCTGTTACGAGCACACAGCTCTACCTATAGGATCTCCCAGGGCAACGAATTACATGTGACCTCACCACAAAACCTCGCAAGAGCATCCCAGGTTGTTACGAGCACACAGCTCTACCTATAGGATCTCCCAGGGAAACGAATTACATGTGGTCATGGCAAAACCTCGCAAGAGCATCCCAGGACTAATTACGGGCACACAGCCCAACCTATCGGATCTCCCAGGGAAACGAATTACATGCCATAGGACAAAACCTCGCAAGAGCATCTGCCAAATATCCCAGGGCGCTATTATATGCCATAGGAAAAACCTCAAAAGACTATTTGCAGATCTCCCAGGGCAACGAATTACATGTCCTCCCAGAGCAAAACCTCGAAAGAGCATTTGCCAAATGTCCCAGGGCACCGAATTACATGCCATAGGCAAAACCTCGAAAGACCATCTGCAAATCTCCCAGGGCAACGAATTACATGCTCATCTGCACAACCTGATCCATGGCCATAGAGTATCAACCTGATACTCACCATACATCATCCTGATGTATCCATGATCATCCTGATCATCATCACTGCAACGTCCTGCTGCATGTCATCTGGAGCAACATCCTGAAGCTCGTCATCTATGATCATCCTGATCATCACTGCAACATCCTGCTGCATGTCATCTGGAGAAACATCCTGAAGCTCGTCATCTATGATCATCCTGATCATCACTGCAACATCCTGCTGCATGTCATCTGGAGCAACATCCTGAAGCTCGTCATCTATGATCATCCTGATCATCACTGCAACATCCTGCTGCATGATCCACCTGATCATCAATGCATCTACCTGATGCATACCAAGTATCATACATGATCCTCCTGATCATCAATGTATCCACCTGATACAAATACATGATACATATCATCATACATGATCCTCCTGATCATCAATGCATCTACCTAATGCATACCAAGTATCATACATGATCCTCCTGATCATCAATGTATCCACCTGATACAAATACATGATACATATCATCATACATGATCCTCCTGATCATCAATGTATCCACCTGATACAAATACAAATACATGATACATATCACCATACATGATCCACCTGATCATACAATGTATCCACCTGATACATATACAGATACATGGTCCAAGCATCCAACATGATGCATACATAAATACATAAAATGATCCAACTGATCATATCTAGCATCCACATGATGCGTACATACATACATAAAATGATCCAACTGATCATATCCAGCATCCACATGATGCGTACATACATACATAAAATGATCCAACTGATCATATCCAAGCAGAAACCAGAACATCATCCTGATGCTCATCATCCAGTGCTTACATCCACGACCATGTGAAGGATCCTCCTTCCAACATGCTTGGAATGGCTTCAGCACATGTGTCCATCACTTCTTCCTCGAAGTATCCTCGATCTGAAGCACGCCAAGCCTCTCTCTGAAGTACTCGAACTTCACCCCGGCTAGTGGCTTCGTCAGCACATCTGCAATCTGCTCGTCCGTCGCAACATACAGGAGCTTCACAGCTCCTCTCTGCACCATATCCCTGATACAGTGATATTTGATCTCTATGTGTTTCGACCTGTCATGAAACACTGGGTTCTCGGACAGCTTCACACAACTCTGGTTATCACAGAAGATACCAGTAGCCTCCAACGGGAGATCAAATAACTCAGACAGTAGCTTCCGTAGCCATACTGCCTCACAACTAGTTGAACAGGCTGCAACATACTCTGCCTCAGCTGTACTCAGTGCTACGCAGGATTGCTTCCTGCTAAACCAAGAGATCACACCTGATCCCATACTGAAGCAACACCCAGATGTGCTCTTCCTATCTGCAGCACTGCCAGCCCAGTCTAAATCAACATAACCCTGCAGGTTAAACTTTTGATTCGCCTCATACCTGAGCCCATAATCCACTGTACCCTTTAGGTACCTCAGAACATGCTTTACAGCAACCAAGTGAACACTTCTTGGATCTGTCAGGAACTGGCTCAATGTGTTCACAGCAAAGTAAATGTCTGGTCTCGTGTTCGTCAGGTACATCAAGGACCCAATCATCTGGCGATCAACCGGCTCAGATGAAGCATCACATAGAAGCTTCAGATTCGATGCCATAGGTGTGGCCATATCCTTGCAGTCCATCATCCCGAACCTCTTCAGGATCTCTACTACATACTTCCCTTGTCCAAGGAAGATTCCATATGCACTTTGCCACACCTCCATGCCAAAAACAAATAGTGCATCATCCCCAAGTTCTTCATCTCGAACTTGGAAGAAAGCTTCCGTTGCGTGTCAGCAATCAATCTATCTTTACCTGTAACAACCAGGTTATCTGCATACAAAAAGTAGTATCACTGGATTGCCTTCTTCAACCTTGTAGAAAAGGTTGGAATCTGCTTTACTCTTGGTAACACCCAAACTGGATAGAAAGCTGTCTATCCTACCATACCAAGTTCTGCACACATATATGACTACACCATGCTGTCTTGAGATCCATCTGGTGCATCTTCTATTTCATCACTTTTATATTTCTCAATGCTGCCATCTGCAACATGCTTGATCTGATAGTTCCATTTGGAAGTCATAACAAACTTCCCTCCGCATCTTGGGACTACATCCCAAACATCATTCTTCATGATCGACGGATCATGGCATTTCATTTCTTCATCCCAGATCCTGGGAACTTCAATATCTTCAATAGATATCTTTGTTGCTGGAACAAATGTTGTAGTTCTTCTTTTGTAGGAGATGGCATACGATCTTTCCTACACAACAAGTTAAATTGCATGATTAGAAAACATCTCATAGTTTTCAGAACAAATTTTTACACATAAATAAATATGTCATACAGTCATGCAATTACTTAGCCAATGCTTCAATACAACATTTATCCATATCCCGTAACTTTCTAGATGCCTTCCAATCTCTACCAGAACATTGTTAAGAGTGTGCACAACTCCCAACATGTCAGCAAAGAGGTTTCATTCTAGATAAGTAGCAATGGAATGTTGTACAGTGCCATAGGCTACTTACCCATGCATATTAGTAGTATACTGTTCATTAATGTAATTATTCTAATATGCACAATACATATCCTAAGTCTAAGACCATGAGCATATACATCATTGAACAATTTTATTTAAACAAACAAATATGTAAGAAATGATAATTAAAATACTTATCTTTGTTTGTTCGTTGGGTGGACTCCCTCTGAGTCTTCGCTTCCTTGCAGGAGCTGTTGGAGTCCTAATCTGAAGTAGCTTCTTCTACACCTTTCTATTGTGGAATGTAGAGAGATGGACAACTCCCTCTGAATATATGCATCCTTGCATAAACCACTAGAGTGTACTCCCTCTTGATCTTTGCTTCCTGGATTACCTGTCCTTGAACTTACATTCATCCTTGGTTCCTATGCATGCTTATTAGTATCATGAATGTGTTATCCTTGTGATCTCATATAAAATCATACATCCATTAGTATACTATTAAAACACAATAATCTCAAGCATGTATAGTCATGATCATTTCAAACATAAATAATAAGCATTAGCATTCAAGGTTTATGTAGGATTCTTATGGTTAGTCAAATCATAAGAAACATAACATGTCTAAACCTGTAATTACTCAAACCTATACCATCATGATTCTTCTGGTTAGTCATATCATCAATTATGGTAAGAAACATAATATGCATACAATTATGACTTCATGAATAATCATTATCAACAACAGTATAAGATCCTAACACAAGTAGGATTCTATCTTGATATAGGAAAAACATACCTGGATTAGCATGCTATCTATTTATGTCTAACATACTCACATGATGTCTTCTTGTTTTTCTTCAATGACTTGTGCTAGTAACCTGTATATCTCATAGGTTAACTATTACAAAACCAAGTTATACATACCTCGTAAATGGATCTTCTATGAGATCCATGACAATGGATGAATCTTTGTCCTCATGTTATCATGATCATATGTTCTTGGACCAGAACATGATTTGTCTTTCTTGGTGTACCTTTCATGTTAGTAGACAACATAAACCTCATACAACACCATAATGCATTAGTACAATCATAAGTGTCAACACCCTAACCAATGAATATCTTCTATCATGCATTCATAATTTTGTTAAGGTTATACAACAAATCTAAAATCAAAATTGTACTAACCGTAATAACATGAAGACAAACATACCATAAACTTAATCATGGACAAATATCGAAACATACCTCGATGAGTCATACCTGTCGAGATCGCTTGTATTCTTCTTATGTAAGGCCTTATCCTCATCTCCCTCTGAGACAGGAACTTCTTCACTTATGCAGGTGACTAATCCATCTTCTTCTAGGATTAACCCAATCCACTTGATTTGCAAGAACTGGACCTAGAGCTGGATATGGGTTTGTCAGAGAAACCCCAAAAATTCAAACTTTGAATTTCAAACTTCCGAAAGGATAGAAATATGCGCCTTGATGAGCTGATCAAACTGGTATATTCAGAATTTGAAAACTGCAAAGTTTCACTCCTCAATTTTGCTTTTGAAACTTCTGGATTCACTGGACGTGACCCTGAACTGGGGTTTGATGAAGCCCACTCTTCTTCCCAATCAAAATGTTTGATCCAAAGCTAGAAGCTTCTATTTTTCTGAGGAGCTTCCAGCCGTGGTCACAGATTTCAAAAATTCCCATTTTTACAGAAGCCCTAATTTTTCACTTTTCTGATCAAAGTCCCAAACTAGGGTTTGATCAAGACCGGCCTTCTTCCCAACCAAAAATTCTGATCTTGGTCTCTAAATTTCTATTTTGATGAGTACCATCCAGCCGTGGTCTCCGATTACAAAAATTCCAACTTTCTTCAAAGCCCTAAATTCTGGAAGCCATGAATGAAGGTACCAAAAAATAATTCTGTTTTGACATAAATATGTACCTGATTGTTTCTGGTGTAACTCCGAAATTTTTGATCCACAGGGTCTGAACAAAGTTTCCTGAGATATCCTGACCTGTTATCTTTCCATCCTGACAGGTCTGACCTCAATTGGATTCTCTGAGAGAGAGTTATGCCAAATGTCGCAACGTGACCTGTTTTGGGATAAAACAGGAGAGCAAACTTGTACGGCGTGCCACGTGTCACTGTTTTAACTTCGGCCTCTGAAAAAGTTTTATGAGATATCTCTGCCTGTTACCTTTCCATCCTGACAGGTCTGACCTCAATTGGACTCTCTGAGAGAGAGTTATGCCAAATGTCGCAATGTGACCTGTTTATGGGATAATACAGGAGGGCGAACTTGTACGGAGTGCCACGTGTCATTGGTTAAACTTCGGCCTCTGACAAAGTTCTCTGAGATAGTAAAGACTGTGTACTACCTGTCACTTTTTACGAAATTTCATTTGGAGCTTCCTAGCCCAAGATATGACCTTTTTCCCAAGGTCACCTGATTTTGACTCAGATCTGGAAGAGGCACAAACCCTATATTGTACAGATCATAAATCACAAAGTACAACGAATTAGAGGTTGTCCTTTGGACACAAGGTACCTGGAGATTTAATCTTCATCCTGTAACAATTTCAGATCCGAAAAATTCACCAAAACAGATTTATAGCGAAAGTTCTACGATGACTGGTTTTTGCTATATCAAGCCCTAGCATCGTAAGTGCAACAAGTGTCATACATGCCATATCATGCCTTCTTTCAGGCTAGCTCTGATACCATGTTAGATTTTCAGAATTTACTTCAATATGATCTAGGATATTAACTAAGAGAACAACATGTACAGCATATCAATCATGGAGACAATAATGCAAGCACACAAGAGACACAAAGATTTACTTGGGGAAAACCATAAAGGTGAAAAACCCCAATAACTTCCTCAGAGATAGATAGAGCAATGATACAACCAACCAAGAGAGATAGCCATAGCCTAGCAGCAGATCCTCCTCCTCCATAAGTGTGCCTCTCCTCCTTGAGAGCATGTGTGAGAAGTGAGTGAGCAAATAGAGTGCATCCCGCACTCTATTTATACTTGACTTGACTTGCCTTTTTACCTAACTCATGTAGGCTCAAACTTAACCACATAACATAATGCTGAGTGGGACGACCCCCAATAGGGTGGTCTAATAACCCTTTGACCCACATGACTTATACAGGGCCGACCCCAAATAAGGTGGTCTAATAACCCATCAAGTATAAGTTACGACACTTACAATATAAATGACGACACTTCCTTATAGAGGAATAATACCATCTCTATAGGAATACAATATACATATATGTGAAATACATTCCGAAGTTACATATACATCAACACATTCTACGTCATAACGACTTTCTACAGTTTGCGCACGCGTCCAGAAATAAGAAAAGCTTACTTCCACCATTTTTTAAAATCACAGCTTCTAGAAGCTTTACATGATTTCGTAAAAAACACGAGTTTTTAGAAAATGTGTTTTATTTCATAAATGGAATCAACAAAGTATGCACATTCTACGTCATAACGACTTTCTATAGTTTGCGTATGCGTCCAGAAATAAGAAAAGCTTACTTCCTCCGTTTTCTAAAATCACAGCTTCTAGAAGCTTTACATGATTTCGTAAAAAACACGAGTTTTTAGAAAATGTGTTTTATTTCATAAATGGAATCTACAAATTATGCACATTCTACGTCCTAATGACTTTCTATAGTTTGCGCATGCGTCCGGAAATAAGAAAAGCTTACTTCCTCCGTTTTTTAAAATCACAGCTTCTAGAAGGTTTACATGATTTCGTAAAAAACACGAGCTTTTAGAAAATGTGTTTTATTTCATAAATGGAATCTACAAAGTATGCACATTCTACATCATAACGACTTTCTATAGTTTGCGCATGCGTTTGGAAATAAGCAAAGCTTACTTCCACCGTTTTTTAAAATCACAGCTTCTAGAAGGTTTACATGATTTCGTAAAAAACACGAGTTTTTAGAAAATGTGTTTTATTTCATAAATGGAATCAACAAAGTATGCACATTCTACGTCATAACGACTTTCTATAGGTTGCGCATGCGTCCGGAAATAAGAAAAGCTTACTTCCCCCGTTTTTTAAAATCACAGCTTCTACAAGGTTTACATGATTTCATAAAAAACACGAGTTTTTAGAAAATGTGTTTTATTTCATAAATGGAATGAACAAAGTATGCTCATTCTACGTCGTAATGACTTTCTATAGTTTGCGCATGCGTCCGGAAATAAGAAAAGCTTACTTCCCCCATTTTTTAAAATCACAGCTTCTAGAAGGTTTACATGATTTCTTAAAAAGCACGAGTTTTTAGAAAATGTGTTTTATTTCCTAAATGGAATCAACAAAGTATGCAGATTCTACGTCATAACGACTTTCTATAGTTTGCGCATGCATCCGGAAATAAGAAAAGCTTACCTCCCCAATTTTTTAAAATCACAGATTCTAGAAGGTTTACATGATTTCGTAAAATACACAAGTTTTTAGAAATTGTGTTTTATTTCATAAATGGAATCTACAAAGTATGCACATTCTACGTCATAACGACTTTCTATAGTTTGCGCATGCGTCCGGAAATAAGAAAAGCTTACTTCCACCGTTTTTTAAAATCACAGCTTCTAGAAGCTTTACATGATTTCGTAAAAAACACGAGTTTTTAGAAATTGTGTTTTATTTCATAAATGGAATCTACAAAGTATGCACATTCTACGTCATAACGACTTTCTATAGTTTGCGCATGCGTCCGGAAATAAAAAAAGCTTACTTCCACCGTTTTTTAAAATCACAGCTTCTAGAAGCTTTACATGATTTCGTAAAAAACATGAGTTTTTAGAAAATGTGTTTTATTTCATTAATGGAATCTACAAAGTATGCACATTCTACGTCATAACAACTTTCTATAGTTTGCGCATGCGTCCGGAAATAAGAAAAGCTTACTTCCACCGTTTTTTAAAATCACAGCTTCTAGAAGGTTTACATGATTTCGTAAAAAACACGAGTTTTTAGAAAATGTGTTTTATTTCGTAAATAGAATCTACAAAGTATGCACATTCTACGTCATAATGACTTTCTATAGTTTGCGCATGCGTCCAGAAATAAGAAAAGCTTACTTCCCCCGTTTTTTAAAATCACAGCTTCTAGAAGGTTTACATGATTTCTTAAAAAACACGAGTTTTTTGAAAATGTGTTTTATTTCATAAATGGAATCTACAAAGTATGCACATTCTACGTCATAATGACTTTCTATAGTTTGCGCATGCGTCCGTAAATAAGAAAAGCTTACCTCCACCGTTTTCTAAAATCACAGATTCTAGAAGGTTTACATGATTTCGGAAAAAACATGAGTTTTTAGAAAATGTGTTTTATTTCATAAATCGAATCAACAAAGTATGCACATTCCACATCATAACGACTTTCTATAGTTTGTGCATGCGTCCGGAAATAAGAAAAGCTTACTTCCACCGTTTTTTAAAATCACAGCTTCTAGAAGCTTTACATGATTTCGTAAAAAACACGAGTTTTTAGAAAATGTGTTTTATTTCGTAAATGGAATCTACAAAGTATGCACATTATACATCATAACGACTTTCTATAGTTTGCGCATGCGAACGGAAATAAGAAAAGCTTACTTCCTCCGTTTTTTAAAATCACAGATTCTAGAAGGTTTACATGATTTCGTAAAAAACACGAGTTTTTAGAAATTGTGTTTTATTTCATAAATGGAATCTACAAAGTATGCACATTCTACGTCATAACGACTTTCTATAGTTTGCGCATGCGTCCGGAAATAAGAAAAGCTTACTTCCACCGTTTTTTAAAATCACAGCTTCTAGAAGCTTTACATGATTTCGTAAAAAACACGAGTTTTTAGAAATTGTGTTTTATTTCATAAATAGAATCTACAAAGTATGCACATTCTACGTCATAACGACTTTCTATAGTTTGCGCATGCGTGCGGAAATAAAAAAAGCTTACTTCCACCGTTTTTTAAAATCACAGCTTCTAGAAGCTTTACATGATTTCGTAAAAAACATGAGTTTTTAGAAAATGTGTTTTATTTCATTAATGGAATCCACAAAGTATGCACATTCTACGTCATAACGACTTTCTATAGTTTGCGCATGCGTCCGGAAATAAGAAAAGCTAACTTCCACCGTTTTTTAAAATCACAGCTTCAAGAAGCTTTACATGATTTCGCAAAAAACACGAGTTTTTAGAAAATGTGTTTTATTTAGTAAATAGAATCTAAAAAGTATGCACATTCTACGTCATAATGACTTTCTATAGTTTGCGCATGCGTCCGGAAATAAGAAAAGCTTACTTCCCCCGTTTTTTAAAATCTCAGCTTCTAGAAGGTTTACATGATTTCTTAAAAAACACGAGTTTTTTGAAAATGTGTTTTATTTCATAAATGGAATCTACAAAGTATGCACATTCTACGTCATAATGACTTTCTATAGTTTGCGCATGCGTCCGTAAATAAGAAAAGCTTACCTCCACCGTTTTCTAAAATCACAGATTCTAGAAGGTTTACATGATTTCGGAAAAACACGAGTTTTTAGAAAATGTGTTTTATTTCATAAATCGAATCAACAAAGTATGCACATTCCACATCATAACGACTTTCTATAGTTTGTGCATGCGTCCGGAAATAAGAAAAGCTTGCTTCCACCGTTTTTTAAAATCACAGCTTCGAGAAGGTTTACATGATTTCGTAAAAAACAAGAGTTTTTAGAAAATGTGTTTTATTTCATCAATGGAATCTAGAAACTATGCACATTCTACGTCATAACGACTTTCTATAGTTTGTGCATGCGTCCGGAAATAAGAAAAGCTTGCTTCCACCGTTTTTTAAAATCACAGCTTCGAGAAGGTTTACATGATTTCGTAAAAAACAAAAGTTTTTAGAAAATGTGTTTTATTTCATAAATAGAATCTACAAAGTATGCACATTCTACGTCATAACGAATTTCTATAGTTTGCGCATACGTCCGGAAATAAGAAAAGCTTACTTCCACCGTTCTTTAAAATCACAGCTTCTAGAAGGTTTACATGATTTCGTAAAAAACACGAGTTTTTAGAAAATGTGTTTTATTTCATAAATGGAATCTACAAAGTATGCACATTCTACATCATAACAACTTTCTATAGTTTGTGCATGCGTCCGGAAATAAGAAAAGCTTACTTCTTCCGTTTTTTAAAATCACAGCTTCTATAAGGTTTACATGATTTCTTAAAAAACACGAGTTTTTAGAAAATGTGTTTTATTTGACAAAGGGAATGAACAAAGTATGCACATTCTACATCATAACGACTTTCTATAGTTTGCGCATGCGTCCGGAAATATGAAAAGCTTACCTCCCCCGTTTTTTAAAATCACAGATTCTAGAAGGTTTACATGATTTCGTAAAAAACACGAGTTTTTAGAAAATGTGTTTTATTTCATAAATAGAATCAACAAAGTATGCACATTCTACGTCATAACGACTTTCTATAGTTTTAGCATGCGTCCGGAAATAAGAAAAGCTTACTTCCACCGTTTTTTAAAATCACAGCTTCTAGAAGCTTTACATGATTTCGTAAAAAACACGAGTTTTTAGAAAATGTGTTTTATTTCATAAATGGAATCTACAAAGTATGCACATTATACATCACATTGACTTTCTATAGTTTGCGCATGCGTCCGGAAATAAGAAAAGCTTTCTTCCACCGTTTTTTAAAATCACAGCTTCTAGAAGCTTTACATGATTTCGTAAAAAACACGAGTTTTTAGAAAATGCGTTTTATTTCATAAATGGAATCTACAAAGTATGCACATTCTACATCATAACGACTTTCTATAGTTTGCGCACGCGTCCGGAAATAAGAAACGCTTACTTCCACCGTTTTTTAAAATCACAGCTTCTAGAAGATTTACATGATTTCGTAAAAAACACGAGTTTTTAGAAAATGTCTTTTATTTCATAAATGGAATCTTCAAAGTATGCATATTCTACGTCATAACGACTTTCTATAGTTTGCGCATGCGTCTGGAAATAAGAAAAGCTTACTTCCACCGTTTTTTAAAATCACAGCTTCTAGAAGGTTTACATGATTTCTTAAAAAACATGAGTTTTTAGAAAATGTGTTTTATTTCATAAATGGAATCTACAAAGTATGCATATTCTACGTTATAACGACTTTCTATAGTTTGCCCATGCGTCCGGACATGAGAAAAGCTTACCTCCCCCGTTTTTAAAAATCACAGATTCTAGAAGGTTTACATGATTTCGTAAAAAACACGAGTTTTTAGAAAATGTGTTTTATTTCATAAATAGAATCAACAAAGTGTGCACATTCTACGTCATAACGACTTTCTATAGGTTGCGCATGCGTCTGGAAATAAGAAAAGCTTACTTCCCCGGTTTTTTAAAATCATAGCTTCTAGAAGGTTTGATGATTTTTTTAAAAACACGAGTTTTTAGAAAATGTGTTTTATTTCATAAATGGAATCAACAAAGCATGCAGATTCTATGTCATAACGACTTTCTATAGTTTGCGCATGCGTCCGGAAATAAGAAAAGCTTACCTCGCCCGTTTTCTAAAATCACAGATTCTAGAAGGTTTACATGATTTCGTAAAAAACACGAGTTTTTAGAAAATGTGTTTTACTTCATAAATAGAATCAACAAAGTATGCACATTCTACGTCATAATGACTTTCTATAGTTTACACATGCGTCCGGAAATAAGAAAAGCTTACTACCACCATTTTTTAAAATCACAGCTTCTAGAAGCTTTACATGATTTCGTAAAAAACACGAGTTTTTAGAAAATGTGTTTTATTTCGTAAATGGAATCTACAAAGTATGCACATTCTACGTCATAACGACTTTCTACAGTTTGCGCATGCGTCCAGAAATAAGAAAAGCTTACTTCCACCGTGTTTTAAAATCACAACTTCTAGAAGCTTTACATGATTTCGTAAAAAACACGAGTTTTTAGAAAATGTGTTTTATTTCATAAATTGAATCTACAAAGTATGCACAATCTACGTCATAACGAATTTCTATAGGTTGTGCATGCGTCCGGAAATAAGAAAAGCTTACTTCCACTGTTTTTTAAAATCACAGCTTCTAGAAGGTTTACATGATTTCGTAAAAAACACGAGTATTTAGAAAATGTGTTTTATTTCATAAATGGAATCAAAAAAGTATGCACATTCTACGTCATAACGACTTTCTATAGTTTGCACAATCGTCTGGAAATAAGAAAAGCTTACTTCCACCGTTTTTTAAAATCACAGCTTCTAGAAGGTTTACATGATTTCGTAAAAAACACGAGTTTTTAGAAAATGTGCTTTATTTCATAAATGGAATCTACAAAGTTTGCACATTCTACATCATAACGAATTTCTATAGTTTGCGCATGCGTCCGGAAATAAGAAAAACTTACTTCCACCGTTTTTTAAAATCACAGCTTCTAGACGGTTTACATGATTTCATAAAAAATACGAGTTTTTAGAAAATGTGTTTTATTTCATAAATGGAATCTACAAAGTATGCACATTCTACGTCATAACGACTTTCTATAGTTTGCGCATCCGTCCGGAAATAAGAAAAGCTTACTTCCACCGTTTTTTAAAATCACAGCTTCTAGAAGCTTTACATGATTTCTTAAAAAACACGAGTTTTTAGAAAATGTGTTTTATTTCATAAATGGAATCGACAAAGTATGCGCATTCTACGTCATAACGACTTTCTATAGTTTGCGCATGCGTTCGGAAATAAGAAAAGCTTACTTCCACCATTTTTTAAAATCACAGCTTCTAGTAGGTTTACATGATTTCTTAAAAAACACGAGTTTTTAGAAAATGTGTTTTATTTCATAAATGGAATCTACAAATTATGCACATTCTACGTCATAACGACTTTCTATAGTTTGCGCATGCGTCCGGAAATAAGAAAAGCTTACTTCCACCGTTTTTTGAAATCAGAGCTTCTAGAAGGTTTACATGATTTCGTAAAAAACATGAGTTTTTAGAAAATGTGTTTTATTTCATAAATGTAATCTGCAAAGTATGCACATTCTACGTCATAACGACTTTCTATAGTTTGCGCATGCGTCCGGAAATAAGAAAAGCTTACTTCCCCCGTTTTTTAAAATCACAGCTTCCAGAAGGTTTACATGATTTCTTAAAAAACACGAGTTTTTAGAAAATGTGTTTTATTTCATCAATGGAATCAACAAAGTATGCACATTCTACATCATAACGACTTTCTATAGTTTGCGCATTCGTCCGGAAATAAGAAAAGCTTACTTCCCCCGTTTTTTAAAATCACAACTTCTAGAAGGTTTACATGATTTCGTAAAAAACACGAGTTTTTAGAAAATGTGTTTTATTTCATAAATTGAATCTTCAAAGTATGCACATTCTACGTCATAACGAATTTATATACTTTGCGCATGCGTCCGGAAATAAGAAAAGCTTACTTCCCCCGTTTTTTAAAATCACAGCTTCTAGAAGGTTTACATGATGTCTTAAAAAACACGAGTTTTTAGAAAATATGTTTTATTTCATAAATGGAATGAACAAAGTATGCACATTCTACATCATAACGACATTCTATAGTTTGCGAATAACTTTGGAAATAAGAAAAGCTTACTTCCCCCGTTTTTTAAAATCATAGCTTCTAGAAGGTTTACATGATTTTGTAAAAAACACGAGTTTTTAGAAAATGTGTTTTATTTCAAAAATGGAATCAACAAAGTATGCACATTCTACGTCATAACGACATTCTATAGTTTGCGAATTCGTTTGGAAATAAGAAAAGCTTACTTCCACCGTTTTTTAAAATCACAGCTTCTAGATGGTTTACAAGATTTCGTAAAAAACACGAGTTTTTAGAAAATGTGCTTTATTACATAAATGGAATCTACAAAGTATGCACATTCTACGTCATAACGACTTTCTATAGTTTGCCCATGCGTCCGGAAATAAGAAAAGCTTACTTCCACCATTTTTAAAATCACAGCTTCTAGAAGGTTTACATGATTTCCTAAAAAACACGAGTTTCTAGAAAATGTGTTTTATTTCATAAATGGAATCAACAAAGTATGCACATTCTACGTCATAACCACTTTCTATAGTTTGCGCATGCGTTTGGAAATAAGAAAAGATTACTTCCCCCGTTTTTTAAAATCACAGCTTCTAGAAGGTTTACATGATTTCTTAAAAAACACGAGTTTTTAGAAAATGTGTCTTATTTCATAAATGGAATCTACAAAGTATGCACATTCTACATCATAACGACTTTCTATAGTTTGCGCATGCGTCCAAAAATAAGAAAAGCTTACTTCCCCCCTTTTTTTAAAATCACAGCTTCTAGAAGGTTTACATGATTTCTTAAAAAACACGAGTTTTTAGAAAATGTGTTTTATTTCATAAATGGAATCAACAAAGTATGCACATGCTACGTCATAACGACTTTCTATAGTTTGTGCATGCGTTTGGAAATAAGAAAAGCCTACTTCCACCGTTTTTTAAAATCACAACTTCTAGAAGGTTTACATGATTTCGTAAAAAACACGAGTTTTTAGAAAATGTGTTTTATTTCATAAATGGAATCTACAAAGTATGCACATTCTACGTCATAACGACTTTCTATAGTTTGCGCATGCGTCCGGAAATAAGAAAAGCTTACTTCCACCATTTTTTGAAATCACAGCTTCTAGAAGGTTTACATGATTTCTTAAAAAACACGAGTTTTTAGAAAATGTGTTTTATTTCATAAATGGAATCTACAAAGTATGCACATTCTACGTCATAACGACTTTCTATAGTTTGCGCATCCGTTTGGAAATAAGAAAAGTTTACTTCCACCATTTTTTGAAATCACAACTTCTAGAAGCTTTACATGATTTCGTAAAAACAACGAGTTTTTAGAAAATGTGTTATATTTCATCAATGGAAACAACATAGTATGCACATTCTACATCATAACGACTTTCTATAGTTTGCGCATGCGTCCCGAAATAAGAAAAGCTTACTTTCACCGTTTTTTAAAATCACAGCTTCTAGAAGGTTTACATGATTTCGTAAATAACACGAGTTTTTAGAAAATGTGCTTTATTTCATAAATGGAATCTACAAAGTATGCACATTCTACGCATAACGACTTTCTATAGTTTTCGCATGCGTCCGGAAATAAGAAAAGCTTACTTCCCCCGTTTTTTAAAATCACAGCTTCTAGAAGGTTTACGTGATTTCTTAAAAAACACGAGATTTTAGAAAATGTGTTTTATTTCATAAATGGAATCAACAAAATATGCACATTCTACGTCATAACGACTTTCTATAGTTTGCCCATGCGTTTGGAAATAAGAAAAGCTTACTTCCCCCCTTTTTTAAAATCACAGCTTCTAGAAGCTTTACATGATTTCTTAAAAAACACGAGTTTTCAGAAAATGTGTTTTATTTCATAAATGGAATCAACAAAGTATGCACATTCTACGTCATAACGACTTTCTATAGTTTGCGCATGCGTCCGGAAATAAGAAAAGCTTACTTCCACCGTTTTTTAAAATCACAGCTTCTAGAAGGTTTACATGATTTCTTAAAAAACATGAGTTTTTAGAAAATGTGTTTTATTTCATAAATGGAATCAACAAAGTATGCACATTCTACGTCATAACGACTTTCTATATTTTGCACATTCGTCCGTAAATAAGAAAGGCTTACTTCCACCGTTTTTTAAAATCACAGCTTCTAGAAGGTTTACATGATTTCGTAAAAAACACGAGTTTTAGAAAATGTGTTTTATTTCATAAATGGAATCTACAAAGTATGCACATTCTACGTCATAACGACTTTCTATAGTTTGCGCATGCGTCCGGAAATAAGAAAAGCTTACTTCCCCCCGTTTTTTAAAATCACAGCTTCTAGAAGCTTTACATGATTTCTTAAAAAACACGAGTTTTTAGAAAATGTGTTTTATTTCATAAATGGAATCAACAAAGTATGCACATTCTATGTCATAACGACTTTGTATAGTTTGCGCATTCGTCCGGAAATAAGAAAAGCTTACTTCCCCCGTTTTATAAAATCACAGCTTCTAGAAGGTTTACATGATTTCGTAAAAAACACGAGTTTTTAGAAAATGTGTTTTATTTCATAAATGGAATCTTCAAAGTGTGCACATTCTACGTCATAACGACTTTCTATAGTTTGCGCATGCGTCCGGAAATAAGAAAAGCTTACTTCCCCCGTTTTTTAAAATCACAGCTTCTAGAAGGTTTACATGATTTCTTAAAAAACACGAGTTTTTAGAAAAAATGTTTTATTTCATAAATGGAATAAAAAAAGTATGCACATTCTACATCATAACGACATTCTATATTTTGCGCATAAGTTTGGAAATAAGAAAAGTTTACTTCTCCCGTTTTTTAAAATCATAGCTTCTAGAAGGTTTACATGATTTCGTAAAAAACACGATATTTTAGAAAATGTGTTTTATTTCATAAATGGAATCAACAAAGTATGCACATTTTACGTCATAACGACTTTCTATAGTTTGCGCAATCGTTTGGAAATAAGAAAAGCTTACTTCCACCGTTTTTTAAAATCACAGCTTCTAGATGGTTTACATGATTTCGTAAAAAACACGAGTTTTTAGAAAATGTGCTTTATTTCATAAATGGAATCTACAAAGTATGCACATTCTACGTCATAACGACTTTCTATAGTTTGCGCATGCGTCCGGAAATAATAAAAGCTTACTTCCACCATTTTTTAAAATCACAGCTTCTAGAAGGTTTACATGATTTCCTAAAAAACACGAGTTTCTAGAAAATGTGTTTTATTTCATAAATGGAATCAACAAAGTATGCACATTCTACGTCATAACCACTTTCTATAGTTTGCGCATCCGTTTGGAAATAAGAAAAGCTTACTTCCCCCGTTTTTTTAAATCACAGCTTCTAGAAGGTTTACATGATTTCTTAAAAAACACGAGTTTTTAGAAAATGTGTTTTATTTCATAAATGGAATCAACAAAGTATGCACATTCTACGTCATAACGACATTCTATAGTTTTCGCATTCATCCGGAAATAAGAAAAGCTTACTTCCACCGTTTTTTAAAATCAGAGCTTCTAGAAGGTTTACATGATTTCATAAAAAACACGAGTTTTTAGAAAATGTGCTTTATTATATAAATGGAATCTACAAAGTATGCACATTCTAAGTCATAACGACTTTCTATAGTTTGCGCAATCGTTTGGAAATAAGAAAAGCTTACTTCCACCGATTTTTAAAATCACAGCTTCTAGATGGTTTACATGATTTCGTAAAAAACACGAGTTTTTAGAAAATGTGCTTTATTTCATAAATGGAATCTACAAAGTATGCACATTCTACGTCATAACGACTTTCTATAGTTTGCGCATGCGTCCGGAAATAAGAAAAGCTTACTTCCACCATTTTTTAAAATCACAGCTTCTAGAAGGTTTACATGATTTCCTAAAAAACACGAGTTTCTAGAAAATGTCTTTTATTTCATAAATGGAACCAACAAAGTATGCACATTCTACGTCATAACGACTTTCTATAGGTGGCGCATGCGTTTGGAAATAAGAAAAGCTTACATCCCCCCTTTTTTAAAATTACAGCTTCTAGAAGGTTTACATGATTTCGTAAAAAACACGAGTTTTCAGAAAATGTGTTTTATTTCATAAATTGAATCAACAAAGTATGCACATTCTACGTCATAACGACTTTCTATAGTTTGCGCATGCGTCCGGAAATAAAAAAGCTTACTTCCACCGTTTTTTAAAATCACAGCTTCTAGAAGGTTTACATGATTTCTTAAAAAACACGAGTTTTTAGAAAATGTGTTTTATTTCATAAATGGAATCAACAAAGAATGCACATTCTACGTCATAACGACTTTCTATATTTTACACATTCGTCCGTAAATAAGAAAGGCTTACTTCCACCGTTTTTTAAAATCACAGCTTCTAGAAGGTTTACATGATTTCGTAAAAAACACGAGTTTTAGAAAATGTGTTTTATTTCATAAATGGAATCTACAAAGTATGCACATTCTACGTCATAACGAATTTCTATAGTTTGCGCATGCGTCCGGAAATAAGAAAAGCTTACTTCCCCCGTTTTTTAAAATCACAGCTTCTAGAAGGTTTACATGATTTCTTAAAAAACACGAGTTTTTAGAAAATGTGTTTTATTTCATAAATGGAATCAACAAAGTATGCACATTCTACGTCATAACGACTTTCTATAGTTTGCGCATGAGTTTGGAAATAAGAAAAGCTTACTTCCCCCGTTTTTTAAAATCACAGCTTCTATAAGGTTTACATCATTTGTTAAAAAACACGAGTTTTTCAAAAATGTGTTTTATTTCATAAATGGAATCAACAAAGTATGCACATTCTACGTCATAACGACTTTCTATAGTTTGCGCATGCGTCCGGAAATAAGAAAAGCTTACTTCCACCATTTTTTAAAATCACATCTTCTAGAAGGTTTACATGATTTCTTAAAAAACACGAGTTTTTAGAAAACGTGTTTTATTTCATAAATGGAATCAACAAAGTATGCACATTCTACGTCATAACGACTTTCTATAGTTTGCGCATGCCTCCGGAAATAAGAATAGCTTACTTCCACCGTTTTTTAAAATCACAGCTTCCAGAAGGTTTACATGATTTCTTAAAAAACACGAGTTATTAGAAAATGTGTTTTATTTCATAAATGGAATCAACAAAGTATGCAAATTCTACGTCATAACGACATTCTATAGTTTTCGAATTCATCCGGAAATAAGAAAAGCTTACTTCCACCGTTTTTTAAAATCACAGCTTCTAGAAGGTTTACATGATTTCGTAAAAAACACGAGTTTTTAGAAAATGTGTTTTATTTCATAAATGGAATCAACAAAGTATACACATTCTACGTCATAACGACTTTCTATAGTTTGTGCATGTGTTTGGAAATAAGAAAAGCTTACTTCCCACGTTTTTTAAAATCACAGTTTCTAGAAGGTTTACATGGTTTCTTAAAAAACACGAGTTTTTAGATAATGTGTTTTATTTCATAAAAGGAATCTACAAAGTATGCACATTCTACGTCATAACGACTTTCTATAGTTTGCGCATACGGCCGGAAATAAGAAAAGCTTACTTCCCCCGTTTTTTAAAATCACAGCTTCTAGAAGGTTTACATGGTTTCTTAAAAAACACGAGTTATTAGAAAATGTGTTTTATTTCATCAATGGAATCTGCAAAGTATGCACATTCTACGTAATAAGGACTTTCTATAGTTTGCGCATGCGTCCGGAAATAAGAAAAGCTTACTTCCACCGTTTTTTAAAATCACAGCTTCTAGAAGGTTTACATGATTTCTTAAAAAACACGAGTTTTTAGAAAATGTGTTTTATTTCATCAATGGAATCAACAATTATGCACATTCTACGTCATAACGACTTTCTATAGTTTGCGCATTCGTCCGGAAATAAGAAAAGCTTACTTCCACCGTTTTTTAAAATCACAGCTTCCAGAAGGTTTACATGATTTCGTAAAAAACACGAGTTTTTAGAAAATGTGTTTTATTTCATAAAAGGAATCTACAAAGTATGCACATTCTACGTCATAACGACATTCTATAGTTTGCGCATAAATTTGTAAATAAGAAAAGCTCACTTCCCCCGTTTTTTAAAATCATAGCTTCTAGAAGGTTTACATGATTTAGTAAAAAACACGAGTTTTTAGAAAATGTGTTTTATTTCAAAAATGCAATCAACAAAGTATGCACATTCTACGTCATAACGACTTTCTATAGTTTGCGAATTCGTTTGGAAATAAGAAAAGCTTACTTCCACCGTTTTTTAAAATCACAGCTTCTAGAAGGTTTACGTGATTTCGTAAAAAACACGAGTTTTTAGAAAATGTGTTTTATTTCATAAATAGAATCAACAAAGTATGCACATTCTGCGTCATAACGACTTTCTATAGTTTGCGCATTCGTCCGGAAATAAGAAAAGCTTACTTACACCGTTTTTCAAAATCACAGCTTCTAGAAGGTTTACATGATTTCTTAAAAAACACAAGTTTTTATAAAATGTGTTTTATTTCATAAATGGAATCAACAAAGTATGCACATTCTACGTCATAACGACTTTCTATAGTTTGCGAATTCGTTTGGAAATAAGAAAAGCTTACTTCCCCCGTTTTTTAAAATCACAGCTTCTAGAAGGTTTACATGATTTCTTAAAAAACACGAGTTTTTAGAAAATGTGTTTTATTTCATAAATGGAATCAACAAAGTATGCACATTCTACGTCATAACGACTTTCTATAGTTTGCGCATGCCTCCGGAAATAAGAAAAGCTTACTTCCACCGTTTTTTAAAATCACAGCTTCTAGAAGGTTTACATGATTTCTTAAAAAACACGAGTTTTTAGAAAATGTGTTTTATTTCATAAATGGAATCAACAAAGTATGCACATTCTACGTCATAATGACTTTTTATAGTTTGAGCATTCGTCGGGAAATAAGAAAATCTTACTTCCACCATTTTTTAAAATCACAGCTTCTAGAAGGTTTACATGATTTCGTAAAAAACACGAGTTTTTAGAAAATGTGTTTTATTTCATAAATGGAATCTACAAAGTATGCACATTCTACGTCATAACGACTTTCTATAGTTTGCGCATGCGTCCGGAAATAAGAAAAGCTTACTTCCACCGTTTTTTAAAATCACAGCTTCTAGAAGGTTTACATGATTTCTTAAAAAACACGAGTTTTTAGAAAATGTGTTTTATTTCATAAATGGAATCTACAAAGTATGCACATTCTACGTCATAACGACTTTCTATAGTTTGCGCATGCGTCCGGAAATAAGAAAAGCTTACTTCCACCATTTTTTGAAATCACAACTTCTAGAAGCTTTACATGATTTCGTAAAAACAACGAGTTTTTAGAAAATGTGTTATATTTCATAAATGTAATCTACAAAGTATGCACATTCTACGTCATAACGACTTTCTATAGTTTGCGCATGCGTCCGGAAATAAGGAAAGCTTACTTCCACAGTTTTTTAAAATCACAGCTTCTAGAAGGTTTACATGATTTCGTAAAAAACACGAGTTTTCAGCAAATGTGTTTTATTTCATAAATGGAATCTACAAAGTATGCACATTCTACGTCATAACGACTTTCTATAGTTTGCGCATGCATCCGGAAATAAGAAAAGCTTACTTCCCCCGTTTTTTAAAATCAAAGCTTCTAGAAGGTTTACATGATTTCTTAAAAAACATGAGTTTTTAGAAAATGTGTTTTATTTCATAAATGAAATCAACAAAGTATGCACATTCTACGTCATAACGACTTTTTATAGTTTTCACATTCGTCCGGAAATAAGAAAATCTTACTTCCACCATTTTTTAAAATCACAGCTTCTAGAAGGTTTACATGATTTCGTAAAAAACATGAGTTTTTAGAAAATGTGTTTTATTTCATAAATGGAATCTACAAAGTATGCACATTCTACGTCATAACGACTTTCTATAGTTTGCGCATGCGTCCGGAAATAAGAAAAGCTTACTTCCACCATTTTTTGAAATCACAGCTTCTAGAAGGTTTACATGATTTCTTAAAAAACACGAGTTTTTAGAAAATGTGTTTTATTTCATAAATGGAATCTACAAAGTATGCACATTCTACGTCATAACAACTTTCTATAGTTTGCGCATGCCTCCGGAAATAAGAAAAGCTTACTTCCACCGTTTTTTAAAATCACAGCTTCCAGAAGGTTTACATGATTTCGTAAAAAACACGAGTTATTAGAAAATGTGTTTTATTTCATAAATGGAATCAACAAAGTATGCACATTCTACGTCATAACGACTTTCTATAGTTTGTGCATGTGTTTGGAAATAAGAAAAGCTTACTTCCCCCGTTTTTTAAAATCACATTATCTAGAAGGTTTACATGGTTTCTTAAAAAACACGAGTTTTTAGATAATGTGTTTTATTTCATAAAAGTTATATACAAAGTATGCACATTCTACGTCATAACGACTTTCTCTAGTTTGCGCATGACGCCGGAAATAAGAAAAGCTTACTTCCCCCGTTTTTTAAAATCACAGCTTCTAGAAGGTTTACATGGTTTCTTAAAAAACACGAGCTTTTAGAAAATGTATTTTATTTCATCAATGGAAACAACAAAGTATGCCCATTCTACGTCATAACGACTTTCTATAGTTTACGCATGCGTCCGGAAATAGGAAAAGCTTACTTCCCCCGTTTTTTAAAATCACAGCTTCTAGAAGGTTTACATGATTTCTTAAAAAACATGACTTTTTAGAAAATATTTTTTATTTCATAAATGGAATCAACAAAGTATGCACATTCTACGTAATAACGACTTTCTATAGTTTGCGCATGCGTCCGGAAATAAGAAAAGCTTACTTCCCCCGTTTTTTAAAATCACAGCTTCTAGAAGGTTTACATGATTTCATAAAAAACACGAGTTTTTAGAAAATGTGTTTTATTTCATAAATGGAATCTTCAAAGTATGCACATTCTACGTCATAACGACTTTTTATAGCTTGCGCATGCGTCCGGAAATAAGAAAAGCGTACTTCCCCCGTTTTTTAAAATCACAGCTTCTAGAAGGTTTACATGATTTCCTAAAAAACACGAGTTTTTAGAAAATATGTTTTATTTCATAAATGGAATAAACATAGTATGCACATTCTACATCATAACGACATTCTATAGTTTGCGCATAAATTTGTAAATAAGAAAAGCTCACTTCCCCCGTTTTTTAAAATCATAGCTTCTAGAAGGTTTACATGATTTAGTAAAAAACACGAGTTTTTAGAAAATGTGTTTTATTTCAAAAATGGAATCAACAAAGTATGCACATTCTACGTCATAACGACTTTCTATAGTTTGCGAATTCGTTTGGAAATAAGAAAAGCTTACTTCCACCATTTTTTAAAATCACAGATTCTAGAAGGTTTACGTGATTTCGTAAAAAACACGAGTTTTTAGAAAATGTGTTTTATTTCATAAATGGAATCAACAAAGTATGCACATTCTACGTCATAACGACTTTCTATAGTTTGTGCATTCGTCCGGAAATAAGAAAAGCTTACTTCCACCGTTTTTCAAAATCACAGCTTCTACAAGGTTTACATGATTTCTTAAAAAACACAAGTTTTTAGAAAATGTGTTTTATTTCATTAATGGAATCAACAAAGTATGCACATTCTACGTCATAACGACTTTCTATAGTTTGCGCATGCGTCCGGAAATAAGAAAAGCTTACTTCCACTATTTTTTAAAATCACATCTTCTAGAAGGTTTACATGATTTCTTAAAAAACACAAGTTTTTAGAAAATGTTTTTTATTTCATAAATGGAATCAACAAAGTATGCACATTCTACGTCATAACGACTTTCTATAGTTTGCGCAAGCGTCCGGAAATAAGAAAAGCGTACTTCCCCCGTTTTTTAAAATCACAGCTTCCAGAAGGTTTACATGATTTCCTAAAAAACACGAGTTTTTAGAAAATATGTTTTATTTCAAAAATGGAATAAACATAGTATGCACATTCTACGTCATAACGACATTCTATAGTTTGCGCATAAATTTGTAAATAAGAAAAGCTCACTTCCCCCGTTTTTTAAAATCATAGCTTCTAGAAGGTTTACATGATTTAGTAAAAAACACGAGTTTTTAGAAAATGTGTTTTATTTCAAAAATGGAATCAACAAAGTATGCACATTCTACGTCATAACGACTTTCTATAGTTTGCGAATTCGTTTGGAAATAAGAAAAGCTTACTTCCACCGTTTTTTAAAATCACAGCTTCTAGAAGGTTTACGTGATTTCGTAAAAAACACGAGTTTTTAGAAAATGTGTTTTATTTCATAAATGGAATCAACAAAGTATGCACATTCTACGTCATAACGACTTTCTATAGTTTGCGCATTCGTCCGGAAATAAGAAAAGCTTACTTCCACCGTTTTTCAAAATCACAGCTTCTAGAAGGTTTACATGATTTCTTAAAAAACACAAGTTTTTAGAAAATGTGTTTTATTTCATTAATGGAATCAACAAAGTATGCACATTCTACGTCATAACGACTTTCTATAGTTTGCGCATGCGTCCGGAAATAAGAAAAGCTTACTTCCACTGTTTTTTAAAATCACATCTTCTAGAAGGTTTACATGATTTCTTAAAAAACACGAGTTATTAGAAAATGTGTTTTATTTCATAAATGGAATCAACAAAGTATGCACATTCTACGTCATAACGACATTCTATAGTTTTCGCATTCATCCGGAAATAAGAAAAGCTTACTTCCACCGTTTTTTAAAATCACAGCTTCTAGAAGGTTTACATGATTTCGTAAAAAACACGAGTTTTTAGAAAATGTGTTTTATTTCATAAATGGAATCAACAAAGTATGCACATTCTACGTCATAACGACTTTCTATAGTTTGTGCATGTGTTTGGAAATAAGAAAAGCTTACTTCCCCCATTTTTTAAAATCACAGTTTCTAGAAGGTTTACATGGTTTCTTAAAAAACATGAGTTTTTAGATAATGTGTTTTATTTCATAAAAGGAATCTACAAAGTATGCACATTCTACGTCATAACGACTTTATATATAGTTTGCGCATACGGCCGGAAATAAGAAAAGCTTACTTCCCCCGTTTTTTAAAATCACAGCTTCTAGAAGGTTTACATGGTTTCTTAAAAAACACGAGTTATTAGAAAATGTGTTTTATTTCATCAATGGAATCTGCAAAGTATGCACATTCTACGTAATAAGGACTTTCTATAGTTTGCGCATGCGTCCGGAAATAAGAAAAGCTTACTTCCACCGTTTTTTAAAATCATAGTTTCTAGAAGGTTTACATGATTTCTTAAAAAACACGAGTTTTTAGAAAATATGTTTTATTTCATCAATGGAATCAACAATTATGCACATTCTACGTCATAATGACTTTCTATAGTTTGCGCATTCGTCCGGAAATAAGAAAAGCTTACTTCCACCGTTTTTTAAAATCACAGCTTCCAGAAGGTTTACATGATTTCATAAAAAACACGAGTTTTTAGAAAATGTGTTTTATTTCATAAATGGAATCTACAAAGTATGCACATTCTACGTCATAATGACTTTCTATAGTTTGCGTAGTCGTCCGGAAATAAGAAAAGCTTACTTCCACCATTTTTTAAAATCACAGCTTCTAGAAGGTTTAGATGATTTCCTAAAAAACACGAGTTTTTAGAAAATGTGTTTTATTTCATAAATGGAATCAACAAAGTATGCACATTCTACGTCATAACGACTTTCTATAGTTTGCGCGTGCGTTTGGAAATAAGAAAAGCTTACTTCCCCCGTTTTTTAAAATCACAGCTTCTAGAAGGTTTACATGATTTCTTAAAAAACATGAGTTTTTAGAAAATGTGGTTTATTTCATAAATGGAATCAACAAAGTATGCACATTCTACGTCATAACGACTTTCTATAGTTTGCGCATGCGTCCGGAAATAAGAAAAGCTTACTTCCACCGTTTTTTAAAATCACAGCTTCTAGAAGGTTTACATGATTTCTTAAAAAACACGAGTTTTTAGAAAATGTGTTTTATTTCATAAATGGAATCAACAAAGTATCCACATTCTACGTCATAACGACTTTCTATAGTTTGAGCATTCGTCCGGAAATAAGAAAAGCCTACTTCCACCGTTTTTTAAAATCACAACTTCTAGAAGGTTTACATGATTTTGTAAAAAAGACGAGTTTTTAGAAAATGTGCTTTATTTCATAAATGGAATCTACAAAGTATGCACATTCTACGTCATAACGACTTTCTATAGTTTGCGCATGCGTCCGGAAATAAGAAAAGCTTACTTCCACCGTTTTTTAAAATCACAGCTTCTAGAAGGTTTACATGATTTCGTAAAAAACACGAGTTTTTAGAAAATGTGTTTATTTCATAAATGGAATCTACAAAATATGCACATTCTACGTCATAACGACTTTCTATAGTTTGCGCATGCGTCCGGAAATAAGAAAAGCTTACTTCCACCGTTTTTTAAAATCACAGCTTCTAGAAGGTTTACATGATTTCTTAAAAAACACGAGTTTTTAGAAAATGTGTTTTATTTCATAAATGGAATCAACAAAGTATGCACATTCTACGTCATAACGACTTTTTATAGTTTTCACATTCGTCCGGAAATAAGAAAATCTTACTTCCACCATTTTTTAAAATCACAGCTTCTAGAAGGTTTACATGATTTCTTAAAAAACACGAGTTTTTAGAAAATGTGTTTTATTTCATAAATGGAATCTACAAAGTATGCACATTCTACGTCATAACGACTTTCTATAGTTTGCGCATGCCTCCGGAAATAAGAAAAGCTTACTTCCACCGTTTTTTAAAATCACAGCTTCCAGAAGGTTTACATGATTTCGTAAAAAACACGAGTTATTCGAAAATGTGTTTTATTTCATAAATGGAATCAACAAAGTATGCACATTCTACGTCATAACGACATTCTATAGTTTTCACATTCATCCGGAAATAAGAAAAGCTTACTTCCACCATTTTTTAAAATCACAGCTTCTAGAAGGTTTACATGATTTTGTAAAAAACACGAGTTTTTAGAAAATGTGTTTTATTTCATAAATGGAATCAACAAAGTATGCACATTCTACGTCATAACGACTTTCTATAGTTTGTGCATGTGTTTGGAAATAAGAAAAGCTTACTTCCACCGTTTTTTAAAATCACAGCTTCTAGAAGTTTTACATGATTTCGTAAAAAACACGAGTTCTTAGAAAATGTGTTTTATTTCATAAATGGAATCTACAAAGTATGCACATTCTATGTCATAACGAATTTCCATAGTTTGCGCATGCGTCCGGAAATAAGAAAAGCTTACTTCCCCCGTTTTTTAAAATCACAGCTTCTAGAAGGTTTACATGATTTCTTAAAACACACGAGTTTTTAGAAAATGTGTTTTATTTCATAAATGGAATCAACAAAGTATGCACATTCTACGTCATAACAACTTTCTATAGTTTGTGCATGTGTTTGGAAATAAGAAAAGCTTACTTCCCCCGTTTTTTAAAATCACAGCTTCTAGAAGGTTTACATGATTTCTTAAAAAACACGAGTTTTTAGAAAATGTGTTTTATTTCATAAATGGAATCAACAAAGTATGCACATTCTACGTTGTTAAATTTTCTGAATTTACTTCAATCTGATCTAGGATCTTAACTGGGAGAACAACATGTACAACATATCTACAGCATATCAATCATGGAGACAATAATGCAAGCACACAAGAGACACAAAGATTTACTTGGGGAAAACCATAAAGGTGAAAAACCCCAATAACTTCCTCAGAGATAGATAGAGCAATGATACAACCAACCATAAGAGATAGACATAACCTAGCAGCAGATCCTCCTCCTCCATAAGTGCGCCACTCCTCCTTGAGTGCATGAGTGAGAAGTGAGTGAGCAAATAGAGTGCCTCCCACACTCTATTTATATTTGACTTGACTTTCCTTTTTACCTAACTCATGTAGGCTCGAACTTAACCACATAACATAATGCTGACTGGGCCGACCCCCAATAGGGTGGTCTAATAACCCTTTGACCCACATGGGCGACCCCCAATAGGGTGGTCTAATAACCATTCGACCCACATGACTTATACAGGGCCGACCCCAACAAGGTGGTCTAATAACCCGTCAAGTATAAGTTACGACACTTACAATATAAATGATGACACTTCCGTATAGAGGAATAATAACATCTCTATAGGAATACAATGTACATATATGTGAAATACATTCCGAAGTTTCATATACATCAACACTCCCTCTTAACTAGGAAGGTATTTCTCAACACAGTTCTTCTAGCACAAGTCATCTTCTCTGGATCATCGTCACTGGATAATCGTCATCGAGTCATCATCATTGTCACTACTACTGCTATCTCAATCAATCTCTGAATCTACTCATCATAGGAAGTTCTACAGAGCCAGTCCTTTTTCATACTGGATGTAGGACCACCACCTACAGGTCTTCATCATCATTGGCCATACTGTGGAATCCTCATGACTTATTACGTGCGTCACAAAACCTCGAAAGAGCATCCCAGGATGTTACGGGTACACAACTCCGACCTGTAGGATCTCCCAGGGCGCTATTACATGTGACCCCACCACAAAACCTCGGAAGAGCATCCCAGGATGTTATGGGTACACAAATCCAACCTGTAGGATCTCCCAGGGTGCTATTATATGTGGTCATGGAAAAACCTCACAAGAGCATCCTAGGACTGATTACGGGCACACAGCCCAACCTATCGGATCTCCCAGGGCGCTATTACATGCCATAGGACAAAACCTCACAAGAGCATCTGCCAGATATCCCAGGGCACTATTACATGCCATAGGCAAAACCTCAAAAGACTATCTGCAGATCTCCCAGGGCACCGAATTACATGTCCTCCCAGAGCAAAACCTCGAAAGAGCATTTTCCAGATGTCCCAGGGCACCGATATTACATGTCGTAGGCAAAACCTCGAAAGACCATCTACAAATCTCCCAGGGCACTGGATTACATGCTCATATGCACAACCTGATCCACGGCCATAGAGTATCAACCTGATACTCACCATACATCATCCTGATGTATCCATGATCATCCTGATCATCACTGCAACATCCTGCTCCATGTCATCTGGAGCAACATCCTGAAGCTCGTCATCTATGATCATCCTGATCATCACTGCAACATCCTGCTGCATGTCATCATACCTGATTCACCTGATCATCAATGCATCTACCTGATGCATACCAAGTATCTACCTGATACATATCATCATACATGATCCTCCTGATCATCAATGTATCCACCTGATACAAATACAAATACATGATACATATCACCATACATGATCCACCTGATCATACAATGTATCCACCTGATACATATACAGATACATGGTCCAAGCATCCAACATGATGCATATACAAAATACGTACACATGATCCAACTGATCATATCCAGCATCAACATGATGCGTACATACATACATAAAATGATCCAACTAATCATATCCAGCATCCAACATGATGCGTACATACATACATAAAAGTGATCCAACTGATCATATCCAAGCAGAAACCAGAACATCATCCTGATGCTCATCATCCAGCGCTTACATCCACAGCCATGTGAAGGATCCTCCTTCCAACATGCTTGGAATGGCTTCAGCAAATGTGTACATCACTTCTTCCTCAAAGTGTCCTCGATCTGAAGAACACCAAGTCTCTCTCTGAAGTACTCAAACTTCACCCTGGCTAGTGGCTTCGTCAGCACATCTGCAATCTGCTCGTCCGTCGCAACATACAGGAGCTTCACAGCTCCTCTCTGCACCATATCCCTGATATAGTGATATTTGATCTCTATGTGTTTCGACCTGTCATGAAACACTGGATAGCTTCACACAACTCTGGTTATCACAAAAGATACCAGTAGCATCCAACGGGAGATCAAATAACTCAGACAGTAGCTTCCGTAGCCATACTGCCTCACAACTAGCTGAACAGGCTGCAACATACTCTGCCTCAGCTGTACTCAGTGCTACACAGGATTGCTTCCTGCTAAACCAAGAGATCACACCTGATCCCATACTGAAGCAGCACCCAGATGTGCTCTTCCTATCTATAGCACTGCCAGCCCAATCTGAATCAACATAACCTTGTAGGTTAAACTTTTGATTTGCTTCATACTTGAGCCCATAATCCACTATACCCTTCAGGTACCTCAGAACATGCTTTACAGCAACCAGGTGAACACTCCTCGGATCCATCAGGAACTGGCTCAATGTGCTCATAGCAAAGCAAATATCTGGTCTCGTGTTCGTCAGGTACATCAAGGACCCAATCATCTGATGATACATAGATACATCAACTGGCTCAGATGAAGCATTGCATAGAAGCTTCAGATTCGATGCCATAGGTGTGGCCATGGCCTTGCAATCCATCATCCTGAACCTCTTCAGGATCTCTATTGCATACCTCCCTTGTCCAAGGAAGATTCCATCACTCTGCCACATCTCCATGCCAAAAACAAATAGTGCATCATCCCCAAGTTCCTCAACTCGAACTCGGCAGCAAGCTTCCGCTGTGTGTCGGCAATCAATCTATCCTCATCTGTAACAAACAGGTTATCTGCATACAAAAGTAGTATCACTGGATTGCCTTCCTCAACCTTGTAGTAAAGGTTGGAACCCGCTTTACTCTTGGTAAAGACCAAACTGGATAGAAGGCTGTCTATCCTACCATACCAAGTTCTGCACACATATATGACTACACCATGCTGTCTTGAAATCGATCTGGTGCATCTTCTATTTCATTACTTTTATATTTCTTAATGCTGCCATCTGCAACATGCTTGATCTGATAGTTTCATTTGGAAGTCATAACAAAATTCCCTTCAGGTCTTGGGACTATATCCCAAACATCATTCTTCATGATCGACGGATCATGGCATTCCATTTCTTCATCCCAGATCATGGGAACTTCAATATCTTCAATAGATATCTTTGTTGCTGGAACAAATGTTGTAGTCCTTTTGTAGGTGAAGATATACGATCTTTCCTACAAAACAGGTTAAATTGCATGATTAGAAAACATCTTATAGTTTTCAGAACAAATATAAAGAAATATGTCATACAATCATGCAATTATCTTAGCCAATGCTTCAATACAACATTTATCCATATCCCGTAACTTTCTATATGCCTTCCAATCTCTACCAGAACATTGTTAAGAGTGTGCACAACTCCCAACATGTCAGCAAAGAGGTTTCATTCTAGATAAGTAGCAATGGAATGTTGTACAGTGCCATAGGCCACTTACCCATGTATATTAGTAGTATACTGTTCATCAATGCAACTATTCTAATATGCACAATACATTTCCTAAGTCTAGGAACATGAGCATATACATCATTAAACAATTTTATTTAAACAAACAAATATGCAAGAAATGATGATTAAAATACTTATCTTTCTTTGTTCGTTGGGTGGACTCCCTCTGAGTCTTCGCTTCCTTGCAGGAGCTGCTGGAGTCCTAATCTGAAGTAGCTTCTTCTACACCTTTCTGTTGTGGAATGTAGAGAGATGGTCAACTCCCTCTGAATATCTGCATCCTTGCATAAACCATTGGAGTGTACTCCCTCTTGATCTTTGCTTCCTGAATTACCTGTTCTTGAACTCATGTTCATCCTTGGACCCTATGCATGCTTATTAGTATCATGATTGTGTTATCCTTGTGATCTCATATAAAATCATACATTCATTAGTATACTATTAAAACACAATAATCTCAAGCATGTATAGTCATGATCATTTCAAACAAAAATAATAAGCATTAGCATTCAAGGTTTATGTAGGAATCTTATGGTTAGTCAAATCATAAGAAATATAGCATGTATAAACCTGTAATTACTCAAACCTATGACTCTTCGGGTTAGTTGAATCATCAATCAAGATAAGAGATATAATATGCATAAAACCTGTGATTATTCAAACCTATACCTTCATGATTCTTCTGGTTAGTCATATCATCAATTATGGGAAGAAACATAATATGCATACAATCATGATTATTCAAACCTATGGCTTCATGAATAATCATTATCAACAACAGTATAAGATCCTAACACAAGGTAGGATTCTAGCTTGATATAGGAAAAACATACCTGGATTAGCATGCTAGCTATTTATGTCTAACATACCCGCATAATGTCTTCTGGTTCTCTTCAGTGACTTGTGCTAGTAACCTGCATGTCTCATAAGTTAACCATTGTAGAAACAAGTTATACATACCTCGAAAGTAGATCTTCTATGTGATCCATAACAATGGATGAATCCTTGTCTTCATGTCACCATGATCATACATTCTTGAAGTAGGACATGATTTGTCTTTCTTGGTGTACCTTTTATGTTAGCAGACAACATAAACCTCATACAACACCATAATGCATTAGTACAATCATAAGTGTCAACACCCTAACCAATGAATATCTTCTATCATGCATTCATAATTTTGTTAAGGTGATACAACAAATCTAAAATCAAGATTGTACTAACCGTAATAACATGAAGAAAAACATAACATAAACTTAATCATGAACAAATATCGAAACATACCTCGATGAGTCATACCTGTCGAGATCACTTGTAATATTCTTATGTAAGGCCTTAGCCTCATCTCCCTCAGGAACTTCTTCACTTATGCAGGTGACCAATCCATCTTCTTCTAGGATTAACCCAATCCACTTGATTTGCAAGAACTGGATCTGGAGCTGGATTAGGGTTTGTCAGAGAAACCCCAAAAATTAAAACTTTGAATTTCAAACTTCCGAAAGGATAGAAATATGTGCCTTGATGAGCCGATCAAGCTGGTATATTCAGAATTTGAAAACTGCAAAGTTTCACTCCTCAATTTTTGCCTTTGAAACTTCCGGATTCTCTAGACGTGACCCTGAACTGGGGTTTGATGAATCCCACTCTTCTGCCCAATCAAAAGGTTTGATCCAAGTCTCTAAGCTTCTATTTTTCTGAGGAGCTTCCAGCCGTGGTCACAGATTTCAAAAATTCCCATTTTTAGAAAAGCCCTAATTTTCCACTTTCCTGATCAAAGTCCCGAACTAGGGTCTAATCAAGCCCGGCCTTCTGCCCAACCAAAAATTCTTATCTTGGTCTCTAAATTTTTATTTTGATGAGTAGCATTCAGCCGTGGTCTCCAATTACAAAAATTCCAACTTTCTCCAAAGCCCTAAATTCTGGAAGCCATGAATGAAGGTACCAAAAAATAATTCTATTTTGACAGAAATATGTACCTGGTTGTTTCTGGTGTAACTCCGAAATTTTTGATCCACAGGGTCTAAAAACATTTCCTGAGATAGCCTGACCTGTTATCTTTCCATCCTAATAGGTCTGACCTCAATTGGATTCTCTAAGAGAGAGTTATACCAAATGTCGCAACGTGACCTGTTTTGTTATAATATAGGAGAGTGAATTTGTACGGCATGCCACGTGTCACTGTTTCAACTTCAGCCTCTAAACACTTTTCCTGAGATATCTTGTCCTGTTATCTTTCCATCCTGACAGGTCTGACCTCAATTGGATTCTCTGAGAGAGAGTTATGCCAAGTGTCGCAACGTGACCTGTTTATGGGATAATACAGGAGAGCGCATTTGTACGGCGTGGCACGTGTCACTAGTTCTACTTCGGCCTTTGTAAAAATTTTCTGAGATAGTACAGTCTGTGTACTGCATGTCACATTTTACGAAATTTCATTTGGAGCTTCCTAGCCCAAGTTATGACCTTTTTCCCAAGGTCACCGGATTTTGACTCAGATCTGGAAGAGGCAGAAACCCTATATTGCATAGATCATATATCCCAAAGTACAACGAATTAGAGGCTATCCTTCGGACACAAGGTACCTGGAGATTTAATATTCGTCCTGTAACAATTTCAGATCCGAAAACTTTGCCAAAACGTATTTATAGAGAAAGTACTACGATGACTGGTTTTTTCTATATCAAGCCCTAGCATCGTAAGTGCAACAAGTGTCATACATGCCATATCATGCCTTCTTTCAGGCTAGCTCTGATACCATGTTAAATTTTCTGAATTTACTTCAATCTGATCTAGGATCTTAACTGAGAGAACAACATGTATAGCATATCTACAGCATATCAATCATGGAGACAATAATGCAAGCACACAAGAGACACAAATATTTACTTGGGGAAAACCATAAAGGTGAAAAACCCCAATAACTTCCTCAGAGATAGATAGAGCAATGATACAACCAACCATAAGAGATAGACATAACCTAGCAGCAGATCCTCCTCCTCCATAAGTGCGCCACTCCTCCTTGAGTGCATGAGTGAGAAGTGAGTGAGCAAATAGAGTGCCTCCCACACTCTATTTATACTTGACTTGACTTTCCTTTTTACCTAACTCATGTAGGCTCGAACTTAACCACATAACATAATGCTGGCTGTGCCGACCCCCAATAGGGTGGTCTAATAACCCTTTGACCCACATGGCCGACCCCCAATAGGGTGGTCTAATAACCCTTTGACCCACATGACTTATACAGGGCCGACCCCAACAAGGTGGTCTAATAACCCATCAAGTATAAGTTACGACACTTACAATATAAATGACGACACTTCCGTATAAAGGAATAATAACATCTCTATAGGAATACAATGTAAATATATGTGAAATACATTCCGAAGTTACATATACATCAACATACGTCATAACGACTTTCTATAGTTTGCGCATGCGTCCGGAAATAAGAAAAGCTTACTTCCACCGTTTTTTAAAATCACAGCTTCTAGAAGGTTTACATGATTTCTTAAAAAACACGAGTTTTTAGAAAATGTGTTTTATTTCATAAATGGAATGTACAAAGTACGTGCATTCTACGTCATAACGACTTTCTATAGTTTGCGCATGCGTCCGGAAATAAGAAAAGGTTACTTCCACCGTTTTTTTAAATCACAGCTTCTTGAAGGTTTACATGATTTCGTAAAAACCATGAGTTTTTAGAAAATGTGTTTTATTTCATAAATGGAATCTACAAAGTATGCACATTCTACGTCATAACGACTTTCTATAGTTTGCGCATGCGTCTGAAAATAAGAAAAGCTTACTTCCCCCGTTTTTTAAAATCACAGCTTCTAGAAGTTTTACACGATTTCTTAAAGAATACGAGTTCTTAGAAAATGTGTTTTATTCCATAAATGGAATCAACAAAGTATGCACATTCTATGTCATAACGACTTTCTATAGTTTGCGCATGCGTTTGAAAATAAGAAAAGCTTACTTCCACCGTTTTTTAAAATCACAGCTTCTAGAAGGTTTACATGATTTCGTAAAAAACACGAGTTTTTAGAAAATGTGTTTTATTTCATAAATGGAATCAACAAAGTATGCACATTCTACGTCATAACGACTTTCTACAGTTTGCGCATTCGTCCGGAAATAAGAAAAGCTTACTTCCACCGTTTTTTAAAATCACAGCTTCTAGGAGGTTTACATGATTTCGTAAAAAACACGAGTTTTTAGAAAATGTGTTTTATTTCATCAATGGAATCGACAAAGTATGCACATTCTACCTCATGACGACTTTCTATAGTTTGCGCATTCCTCCGGAAATAAGAAAAGCTTACTTCCACCGTTTTTTAAATTCACAGCTTCTGGAAGGTTTACATGATTTCGTAAAAAACACGAGTTTTTAGAAAATGTGCTTTATTTCGTACATGGAATCTACAAATTATGCACATTCTACGTCATAACGACTTTCTATAGTTTGCGCATGCGTCCGGAAATAAGAAAAGCTTACTTCCCCCGTTTTTTAAAATTACAGCTTCCAGAAGGTTTACATAATTTATTAAAAAACACGAGTTTTTAGAAAATGTGTTTTATTTCATAAATGGAATCAACAAAGTATGCACATTCTACGTCACAACGACTTTCTATAGTTTGCGCATGCGTTTGGAAATAAGAAAAGCTTACTGCCCTCGTTTTTTAAAATCACAGCTTCTAGAAGGTTTACATGATTTCTTAAAACACACGAGTTTTTAGAAAATGTGTTTTATTTCATAAATGGAATCAACAAAGTATGCACATTCTACGTCATAATGACTTTCTATAGTTTGCGCATGCGTTTGGAAATAAGAAAAGCTGACTTCCCCCGTTTTTTAAAATCACAGCTTCTAGAAGGTTTACATGATTTCTTAAAAAACACGAGTTTTTAGAAAATATGTTTTATTTCATAAATGGAATCAACAAAGTATGCACATTCAACGTCGTAACGACTTTCTATAGTTTGCGCATGCATTTGGAAATAAGAAAAACTTACTTCCACCATTTTTCAAAAATCACAACTTCTAGAAGGTTTACATGATTTCTTCAAAAACATGAGTTTTCAGAAAATGTGTTTTATTTCATAAATGGAATCAACAAAGTATGCACATTCTACGTCATAACGACTTTCTATAGTTTGTGCATGCGTTTGGAAATAAGAAAAGCCTACTTCCCTCGTTTTTTAAAATCACAGCTTCTAGAACGTTTACATGATTTGTTAAAAAACACGAGTTTTTAGAAAATGTGTTTTATTTCATAAATGGAATCAACAAAGTATGCAGATTCTACGTCATAACGACTTTCTATAGTTTGTGCATGCGTCCGGAAAGAAGAAAAGCTTACTTCCACCGTTTTTTAAAATAATAGCTTCTAGAAGGTTTACATGATTTCGTAAAAAACATGAGTTTTGAGAAAATGTGTTTTATTTCATAAATGGAATCTACAAAGTATGCACATTCTACGTCATAACGACTTTCTATGGTTTGCGCATGCGTCCGGAAATAAGAAAAGCTTACTTCCCCCGTTTTTTAAAATCACAGCTTCTAGAAGGTTTACATGATTTCGTAAAAAACACGAGTTTTTAGAAAATGTGTTTTATATCATAAATGGAATCTACAAAGTATGCACATTATACATCATAACGACTTTCTATAGTTTGCGCATGCATCCGGAAATAAGAAAAGCTTACTTCCCCCGTTTTTTAAAATCACAGCTTCTAGAAGGTTTACATGATTTCCTAAACAACACGAGTTTTTAGAAAATGTGTTTTATTTCGTAAATGGAAGCAACAAAGTATGCACATTCTACGTCATAACGACTTTCTATAGTTTGCACATGCGTTTGGAAATAAGAAAAGCTTACTTCCCCCGTTTTTTAAAATCACAGCTTCTTGAAGGTTTACATGATTTCTTAAAAAACATGAGTTTTTAGAAAATGTGTTGAATTTCATAAATGGAATCAACAAAGTATGCACATTCTACGTCATAACGACTTTCTATAGTTTGCGCATGCGTTTGGAAATAAGAAAAGCTTACTGCCCCCATTTTTTAAAATCACAGCTTCTCGAAGGTTTACATGATTTGTTAAAAAACACGAGCTTTTAGAAAATGTGTTTTATTTCATAAATGGAATCTACAAAGTATGCACATTCTACGTCATAACAACTTTCTATAGTTTGCGGATGCGTTTGGAAATAAGAAAAGCTTACTTCCCCCATTTTTTAAAATCACAGCTTCTAGAAGGTTTACATGATTTCTTAAAAAACACGAGTTTTTAGAAAATGTGTTTTATTTCATAAATGGAATTAACAAAGTATGCACATTCTACATCATAACGACTTTCTATAGTTTGCGCATGCATTTGGAAATAAGAAAAGCTTACTTCCCCCGTTTTTTAAAATCACAGCTTCTAGAAGGTTTACATAATTTGTTAAAAAACACGAGCTTTTAGAAAATGTGTTTTATTCCATAAATGGAATCAACAAAGTATGTACATTCTATATCATAACGACTTTCTATAGTTTGCGCATGCGTCCGGAAATAAGAAAAGCTTACTTCCACCGTTTTTTAAAATCACAGCTTCTAGAAGGTTTACATGATTTCGTAAAAAACATGAGTTTTTAGAAAATGTGTTTTATTTCATCAATGGAATCTACAAAGTATGCACATTCTACGTCATAACGACTTTCTATAGTTTGCGCATGTGTCCGGAAATAAGAAAAGCTTACTTCCCCCGTTTTTTAAAATCACAGCTTCTAGAAGGTTTACATGATTTCGTAAAAAACACGAGTTATAGAAAATGTGTTTTATTTCATAAATGGAATCTACAAAGTATGCACATTCTACATCATAACGACATTCTATAGTTTGCGCATGCATCCGGAAATAAGAAAAGCTTACTTCCCCTGTTTTTTAAAATCACAGCTTCTAGAAGGTTTACATGATTTCTTAAAAAACACGAGTTTTTAGAAAATGTGTTTTATTTCTTAAATGGAATCAACAAAGTATGCACATTCTACGTCATAACGACTTTCTATAGTTTGCGCATGCGTTTGGAAATAAGAAAAGCTTACTGCCCCCGTTTTTTAAAATCATAGCCTCTAGAACGTTTACATGATTTGTTAAAAAACACGAACTTTTAGAAAATGTGTTTTATTTCATAAATGGAATCTACAAGGTATGCACATTCTACGTCATCACGACTTTCTATAGTTTGCACATGCGTTTGGAAATAAGAAAAGCTTACTTCCCCCATTTTTTAAAATCACAGCTTCTAGAAGGTTTACATGATTTCTTAAAAAACATGAGTTTTTAGAAAACCTGTTTTATTTCATAAATGGAAACAACAATGTATGCACATTCTACGTCATAACGACTTTCTATAGTTTGCGCATGCGTCCGGAAATAAGTAAAGCTTACTTCCCTCGTTTTTTAAAATCACAGCTTCTAGAAGGTTTACATGATTTCTTTAAAAACACAAGTTTTTAGAAAGTGTGTTTTATTTCATAAATGGTATCAACAAAGTATGCACATTCTACGTCATAACGACCTTCTATAGTTTGCGCATGCGTCCGGAAATAAGAAAAGTTTACTTCCCCCGTTTTTTAAAATCACAGCTTCTAGAAGGTTTACATGATTTCGTAAAAAACACGAGTTTTTAGAAAATGTGTTTTATTTCATAAATGGAATCTACAAAGTATGCACATTCTCCGTCATAACGACTTTTTATAGTTTGCACATTCGTCCGGAAATAAGAAAAGCTTACTTCCCCCGTTTTTTAAAATCACAGCTTCTAGAAGGTTTACATGATTTCTTAAAAAACACGAGTTTTTAGAAAATGTGTTTTATTTCATAAATGGAATCAACAAAGTATGCACATTCTACGTCATAACGAATTTCTATAGTTTGCGCATGCGTCCGAAAATAAGAAAAGCTTACTTCCACCGTTTTTTAAAATCACAGCTTCTTGAAGGTTTACATGATTTCGTAAAAAACACGAGTTTTTAGAAAATGTGTTTTATTTCATAAATGGAATCAACAAAGGATGCACATTCTACGTCATAACGACTTTCTACAGTTTGCGCATTCGTCAGGTAATAAGAAAAGCTTATTTCCACCGTTTTTTCAAATCACAGCTTCTAGAAGGTTTACATGATTTCGTAAAAAACACGAGTTTTTAGAAAATGTTTTTTATTTCATCAATGGAATTGACAAAGTATGCACATTCTACCTCATGACGACTTTCTATAGTTTGCGCATTCGTCCGGAAATAAGAAAAGCTTACTTCCACAGTATTTTAAATTCACAGCTTCTAGAAGGTTTACATGATTTCGTAAAAAACAAGAGTTTTTAGAAAATGTGCTTTATTTCGTAAATGGAATCTACAAATTATGCACATTCTACGTCATAAACGACTTTCTATAGTTTGCGCATGCGTCCGGAATTAAGAAAAGCTTACTTCCCCCGTTTTTTAAAATCACAGCTTCTAGAAGGTTTACATAATTTATTAAAAAACACGAGTTTTTAGAAAATGTGTTTTATTTCATAAATGGAATCAACAAAGTATGCACATTCTATGTCACAACGACTTTCTATAGTTTGCGCATGCGTTTGGAAATAAGAAAAGCTTACTGCCCTCGTTTTTTAAAATCACAGCTTCTAGAAGGTTTACATGATTTCTTAAAAAACACGAGTTTTTAGAAAATGTGTTTTATTTCATAAATGGAATCAACAAAGTATGCACATTCTACGTCATAACGACTTTCTATAGTTTGCGCATGCGTTTGGAAATAAGAAAAGCTGACTTCCCCCGTTTTTTAAAATCACAGCTTCTAGAAGGTTTACATGATTTCTTAAAAAACACGAGTTTTTAGAAAATGTGTTTTATTTCATAAATGGAATCAACAAAGTATGCACATTCTACGTCATAACGACTTTCTATAGTTTGCGCATGCATTTGGAAATAAGAAAAAATTACTTCCACCATTTTTCAAAAATCACAGCTTCTAGAAGGTTTACATGATTTCTTAAAAAACACGAGTTTTCAGAAAATGTGTTCTATTTCATAAATGGAATCAACAAAGTATGCACATTCTACGTCATAACGACTTTCTATAGTTTGTGCATGCGTTTGGAAATAAGAAAAGCTTACTTCCCCCGTTTTTTAAAATCACAGCTTCTAGAACGTTTACATGATTTGTTAAAAAACACGAGTTTTTAGAAAATGTGTTTTATTTCATAAATGGAATCAACAAAGTATGCACATTTTACGTCATAAGGACTTTCTATAGTTTGCGCATGCGTCCGAAAATAAGAAAAGCTTACTTCCACCGTTTTTCAAAATCACAGCTTCTAGAAGGTTTACATGATTTCTTAAAAACCATGAGTTTTTAGAAAATGTGTTTTATTTCATAAATGGAATCAACAAAGTATGCACATTCTACATCATAACGACTTTCTATAGTTTGCACATGCGTTTGGAAATAAGAAAAGCTTACTTCCCCCGTTTTTTAAAATCACAGCTTCTAGAAGATTTACATGATTTGTTAAAAAACACGAGCTTTTAGAAAATGTGTTTTATTTCATAAATAGAATCAACAAGTTATGGACATTCTACGTCATAACGACTTTCTATAGTTTGCGCATCCGTCCGGAAATAAGAAAAGCTTACTTCCACTATTTTTTAAAATAAAAGCTTCTAGAAGGTTTACATGATTTTGTAAATAACACGAGTTTCTAGAAAATGTGTTTTATTTCATAAATGGAATCTACAAAGTATGCAGATTCTACATCATAACGACTTTCTATAGTTTGCGCATACGTCCGGAAATAAGAAAAGATTACTTCCCCCGTTTTTTAAAATCACAGCTTCTAGAACGTTTACATGATTTCGTAAAAAACACGAGTTTTTAGAAAATGTGTTTTATTTGATAAATGGAATCAACAAAGTATGCACATTCTACGTCATAAGGACTTTCTATAGTTTGCGCATGCGTCCGGAAATAAGAAAAGCTTACTTCCCCCGTTTTTTAAAATCACAGCTTCTAGAAGGTTTACATGATTTCTTAAAAAACACGAGTTTTTAGAAAATGTGTTTTATTTCATAAATGGAATCAACAAAGTATGCACATTCTACGTCATAACGACTTTCTATAGTTTGCGCATGCGTTTGGAAATAAGAAAAGCTTACATCCCCCGTTTTTTAAAATCACAGCTTCTTGAAGGTTTACATGATATCTTAAAAAACACGAGTTTTTAGAAAATGTGTTGTATTTCATAAATGGAATCAACAAAGTATGCACATTCTACGTCATAATGACTTTCTATAGTTTGCGCATGCGTTTGGAAATAAGAAAAGCTTACTTCCCCCGTTTTTTGAAATCACGGCTTCTAGAAGGTTTACATGGTTTGTTAAAAAACACGAGCTTTTAGAAAATGTGTTTTATTTCATAAAGGGAATCTACAAAGTATGCACATTCTACGTCATAACGACTTTCTATAGTTTGCGCATGCGTTTGGAAATAAGAAAAGCTTACTTCCCCCGTTTTTTGAAATCACGGCTTCTAGAAGGTTTACATGGTTTGTTAAAAAACACGAGCTTTTAGAAAATGTGTTTTATTTCATAAAGGGAATCTACAAAGTATGCACATTCTACGTCATAACGACTTTCTATAGTTTGCGCATGCGTTTGGAAATAAGAAAAGCTTACTTCCCCCGTTTTTTAAAATCACAGCTTCTAGAAGGTTTACACGATTTCTTAAAAAACATGAGTTTTTAGAAAATGTGTTTTATTTCATAAATGGAAACAACAAAGTATGCACATTCTACGTCATAACGACTTTCTATAGTTTGCGCATGTGTCCAGAAATAAGAAAAGCTTACTTCCCTCGTTTTTTAAAATCACAGCTTCTAGAAGGTTTACATGATTTCTTAAAAAACACAAGTTTTTAGAAAATATGTTTTATTTCATAAATGGAATCAACAAAGTATGCACATTCTACGTCATAACGACTTTCTATAGTTTGCGCATGCGTTCGGAAATAAGAAAAGCTTACTTCCCCCGTTTTTTAAAATCACAACTTCTAGAAGGTTTATATGATTTCGTAAAAAACATGAGTTTTTAGAAAATGTGTTTTATTTCATAAATGGAATCAACAAAGTATGCACATTCTACATCATTACGACTTTCTATAGTTTGCGCATTCATTTGGAAATAAGAAAAGCTTACTTCCCCCGTTTTTTAAAATCACAGCTTCTAGAAGGTTTACATGATTTGTTAAAAAACACGAGCTTTTATAAAATGTGTTTTATTTCATAAATGGAATCAACAAAGTATGCACATTCTATATCATAACGACTTTCTATATATTGCGCATGTGTCCGGAAATAAGAAAAGCTTACTTCCACCGTTTTTTAAAATCACAACTTCTTGAAGGTTTACATGATTTCGTAAAAAACACGAGTTTTAAGAAATTGTGTTTTATTTCATCAATGGAATCGACAAAGTATGCACATTCTATGTCACAATGACTTTCTATAGTTTGCGCATGTGTTTGGAAATAAGAAAAGCTTACTGCCCTCATTTTTTAAAATCACAGCTTCTAGAAGGTTTACATGATTTCTTAAAAAACACGAGTTTTTAGAAAATGTGTTTTATTTCATAAATGGAATCAACAAAGTATGCACATTCTACGTCATAACGACTTTCTATAGTTTGCGCATGCGTTTGGAAATAAGAAAAGCTTACATCCCCCGTTTTTTAAAATCACAGCTTCTTGAAGGTTTACATGATATCTTAAAAAACACGAGTTTTTAGAAAATGTGTTGTATTTCATAAATGGAATCAACAAAGTATGCACATTCTACGTCAAAACGACTTTCTATAGTTTGCGCATGCGTTTGGAAATAAGAAAAGCTTACTTCCCCCGTTTTTTAAAATCACAGCTTCTAGAAGGTTTACATGGTTTGTTAAAAAACACGAGCTTTTAGAAAATGTGTTTTATTTCATAAATGGAATCTACAAAGTATGCACATTCTACGTCATAACGACTTTCTATAGTTTGCGCATGCGTTTGGAAATAAGAAAAGCTTACTTCCCCCGTTTTTTAAAATCACAGCTTCTAGAAGGTTTACATAATTTCTTAAAAAACATGAGTTTTTAGAAAACGTGTTTTATTTCATAAATGGAAACAACAAAGTATGCAAATTCTACATCATAACGACTTTCTATAGTTTGCGCATGCGTCCGGAAATAAGAAAAGCTTACTTCCCCCGTTTTTTAAAATCACAGCTTCTAGAAGGTTTACATGATTTCGTAAAAAACACGAGTTTTTAGAAAATGTGTTGTATTTCATAAATGGAATCAACAAAGTATGCACATTCTAAATCATAACGACTTGCTATAGTTTTCGCATGCATTTGGAAATAAGAAAAGCTTACTTCCCCCGTTTTTTAAAATCACAGCTTCTAGAAGGTTTACACGATTTGTTAAAAAACACGAGCTTTTAGAAAATGTGTTTTATTTCATAAATGGAATCTACAAAGTATGCACATTCTACGTCATAACGACTTTCTATAGTTTGCGCATGCATTTGGAAATAAGAAAAGCTTACTTCCCCCGTTTTTTAAAATCACAGCTTCTAGAAGGTTTACATGATTTGTTAAAAAACACGAGCTTTTAGAAAATGTGTTTTGTTTCATAAATGGAATCAACAAAGTATGCACATTCTATATCATAACGACTTTCTATAGTTTGCGCAGGCGTCCGGAAATAAGAAAAGCTTACTTCCACCGTTTTTTAAAATCACAGCTTCTAGAAGGTTTACATGATTTCGTAAAAAACACGAGTTTTTAGAAAATGTGTTTTACTTCATAAATGGAATCAACAAAGTATTCACATTCTACGTCATAAGGACTTTCTATATTTTGCGCATGCATCCGGAAATAAGAAAAGCTTACTTCCACCGTTTTTCAAGATCACAACTTCTAGAAGGTTTACATGATTTCTTAAAATACACGAGTTTTTAGAAAATGTGTTTTATTTCATAAATGGAATCAACAAATTATGCACATTCTACGTAATAACGACTTTCTATAGTTTCCGCATTCGAACGGAAATAAGAAAAGCTTACTTCCACCGTTTTTTAAAATCACAGCTTCTAGAAGGTTTATATGATTTCGTAAAAAACACGAGTTTTTAGAAAATGTGTTTTATTTCATAAATGGAATCTACAAACTATGCACATTCTACGTCATAACGACTTTCTATAGTTTGCGCATGCGTCCGGAAATAAGAAAAAATTGTTCCCCCTTTTTTTAAAATCACAACTTCTAGAAGGTTTACATGATTTCTTAAAAAACACGAGTTTTTAGAAAATGTGTTTTATTTCATAAATGGAATCAAGAAAGTATGCACATTCTACGTCATAACGACTTTCTATAGTTTGCGCATGCGTTTGGAAATAAGAAAAGCTGACTTCCCTCGTTTTTTAAAATCACAGCTTCTAGAAGGTTTACATGATTTCTTAAAAAACACGAGTTTTTAGAAAATGTGTTTTATTTCATAAATGGAATCAACAAAGTATGCACATTCTACGTCATAACGACTTTCTATAGTTTGCGCATGCATTTGGAAATAAGAAAAAATTACTTCCACCATTTTTCAAAAATCACAGCTTCTAGAAGGTTTACATGATTTCTTAAAAAACACGAGTTTTCAGAAAATGTGTTCTATTTCATAAATGGAATCAACAAAGTATGCACATTCTACGTCATAATGACTTTCTATAGTTTGTGCATGCGTTTAGAAATAAGAAAAGCTTACTTCCCCCGTTTTTTAAAATCACAGCTTCTAGAACGTTTACATGATTTGTTAAAAAACACGAGTTTTTAGAAAATGTGTTTTATTTCATAAATGGAATCAACAAAGTATGCACATTTTACGTCATAAGGACTTTCTATATTTTGCGCATGCGTCCGAAAATAAGAAAAGCTTACTTCCACCGTTTTTCAAAATCACAGCTTCTAGAAGGTTTACATGATTTCTTAAAAACCATGAGTTTTTAGAAAATGTGTTTTATTTCATAAATGGAATCAACAAAGTATGCACATTCTACGTCATAACGACTTTCTATAGTTTGCGCATGCGTTTGGAAATAAGAAAAGCTTACTTCCCCCGTTTTTTAAAATCACAGCTTCTAGAAGGTTTACATGATTTGTTAAAAAACACGAGCTTTTAGAAAATGTGTTTTATTTCATAAATGGAATCAACAAGTTATGGACATTCTACGTCATAACGACTTTCTATAGTTTGCGCATCCGTCCGGAAATAAGAAAAGCTTACTTCCACTGTTTTTTAAAATAAAAGCTTCTAGAAGGTTTACATGATTTTGTAAATAACACGAGTTTTTAGAAAATGTGTTTTATTTCATAAATGGAATCTACAAAGTATGCACATTCTACATCATAACGACTTTCTATAGTTTGTGTTGAGATATTGTAACTTCAAAGAATATTATATTTGTACTTTATTATTCCGGAGATGTTTCATTCCTCCGTGAAGATCTTATTGTATATCCGGAGATGTTTATTCCTCCGTCGGAATGTGGTAACTCGGGTTATTAGACTTCCCTAGTAGCGGTCGGCCCTGTATGTGTTATGTGGGTCAAAGGGTTATTAGACCACCCTAGAGGGGTCGGCCCAGTTAGTTGTAGTGGGGTATTTAACCTATTGGTTAAATACGAGCCTACGTGTACTTGTGTAAAATACATATCAGAGTAGTGTATAAATAGAGGAGGTGTGTTCCTCATTATACACACTCACTCACTTGAGAAAGGCGCATTTGTGGAGGAGAGGTCTGCTATGGAGGAGAAGGAGCTTATGCTCAGGGTTTGCATCTTTGTATATTGCTGGTCATCTATATTGAGGAAGCTTTGTTGGGTTTTCTACCCCATGAGGGTTTCCCAGGATAAATCTCTGTCTCTTGTGTTTATGCTATGCTTGTTGTTTCTTGAGTGATCCTGTATATGCTATTATTGTGAAATGGAATGTAATGCTGCTATTTTCTGTCTTAGCATATTGAATTTTAACATGGTATCAGAGCTGACCTGAAGGAAGACAAGGTATGGCACTAAAGACACTTGCTTTACTTACGACAATTTGAAGGTTAGGATTTTACATAGCAAAAACCAGTCATCGTAGCACTTTCGCTATAAATCCGTTTTGGCGACGTTTTCGGATCTGAAATTGTTACAGGACGAAGCTAAAATCTCCAGGTACCTTGTGTCCAAAGGACAACCTCTAATTCGTTGTACTTTGTGATTTATGATCTGTACAATATAGGGTTTCTGCCTCTTCCAGATCTGAGTCAAAATCAGGTGACCTTGGGAAAAAGGTCATATCTTAGGCTAGGAAGCTCCAAATGAAATTTCGTAAAAAGTGACAGGTAGTAAACAGTCTGCACTATCTCAGAAAACTTTTTCAGAGGCCGAAGTTGAACCAGTGACACGTGGAACTCCGTACAAGGGCGCTCTCCTGTATTATCCCATAAACAGGTCACGTTGCGACACTTGGCATAACTCTCTCTCAGAAAATCCAATTGAGGTCAGACCTGTCAGGATGGAAAGATAACAGGCCGGTATATCTCAGAAAACTTTTTCAGAGGCCGAAGGTCAAACAGTGACACGTGGCACGCCGTACAAGTTCGCTCTCCTGTATTTTCCCAAAACAGGTCACGTTGCGACATTTGGCATAAATATCTCTCAGAGAATCCAATTGAGGTCAGACCTGTCAGGATGGAAAGATAACAGGTCAGGCTATCTCAGGAAACTTTTTCAGACCCTGTGGATCAAAAATTTCAGATTTACACCAGAAACAATCAGGTACATATTTCTGTCAAAACAGAATTATTTTTTGGTATCTTCATTCATGACTTCCGGAATTTAGGGCTTTGGAGAAAGTTGGAATTTTTGTAATCAGAGACCACGGCTAGATGCTACTCATCAAAATAGAAATTTAGAGACCAAGATCAGAATTTTTGGTTGGGCAGAAGGCCGGGCTTGATTAGACCCTAGTTCGGGACTTTGATCAGAAAAGCGGAAAATTAGGGCTTCTGTAAAAATGGGAATTTTTGAAATCTGTGACCACGGCTGGAAGCTCCTCAGAAAAATAGAAGCTTAGAGCTTTGGATCAAACTTTTTGATGGGGCAAAAGAGTGGGCTTCATCAAACCCCAGTTCAGGGTCACGTCCAGTGAATCCGAAAGTTTCAAAGGCAAAATTAAGGAGTAAAACTTTGCAGTTTTCAAATTCTGAATATATCAGTTTGATCAGCTCATCAAGGCACATATCTCTATCCTTTCGGAAGTTTGAAATTCAAAGTTTGAATTTTTGGGGTTTCTCTGACAAACCCATATCCAGCTCCAGGTCCAGTTCTTGCAAATCAAGTGGATAGGGTTAATCCTAGAAGAAGATGGATTGGTCACCTACATAAGTGAAGGAGTTCATGTTTCAGAGGGAGATGAGGCTAAGGCTTTACATAAGGAGATTACAAGCGATCTCGACAGGTATGACTCATCGAGGTATGTTTTGAGATTTGTTCATGATTAAGTTTATGGTATGTTTGTCTTCATGTTATTACAGTTAGTACAATCTTGATTTTAGATTTGTTGTATCACCTTAACAAAATTATGAATGCATGATAGAAGATATTCATTGGTTAGGGTGTTGACACTTATGATTGTACTAATGCATTATGGTGTTGTGTGAGGTTGAGGTTGTCTGCTAACAAGATACAGGTACATCACAAAAGACAAATCAGGCTCCATGACCATGAAAACATGAAGACAAAGACTCATCCATAATCTTTGTTCTACTTACGAGGTATGTATGACTTTGTTATATTATGCTTAACCTATGAGACATGCAGGTTCTAGCTCAGGATCTCTAAATCATTGAAGAGGTTGTTTAGGTATGTTGTACATAACCAAGTAGGTATACTAATCCAGGTACGTTTCCCATGAATCTTACCTTGTGTTAGGATCCCTTATATAAGTATACTTGGAATGATTGGTTATGCTTATTCATAAAGTTAGTAATCAAGGGATTATGCATATTAAATCTTTTATCAATGATATGCATGAGTAAAAGAAGACTTCCCTGAAATCTTGAATACTAATGTTTATTAACTATAATCATGACTATACGTTTTCAAGATTATTTAGTACTATAATGTTTTGATAGCATTTAGAATATACTAATGAGTGTATGTTTGTGTATGAGATCATGAGGATGACTCTTGAGCATGCACAGTGGTACAGAATGAATAGAAGTTCAAAAGACATACAGAAGATCAAGCGGGAGGCAGCCACACAAACATAAAAGATAAGTATTTGAGTTGCTATTTGAAATAGTAATGATATTGCCTGCATGCATATTTGTATTCCTAGAATATATAATGCTGAGTGTAAACATTCATAGAGCATTGAACAGTATACAACTAATGTGCATATGTTTGGACAAACATTCCATTGTTGCTTGTCTAGAATGAAACCTCTTTGCTGACATGCTGAGAGTTGTGCACACTCTCGATAGTATGTTCTGGTAGAGATGGAAGGCATCTAGATAGCCACTGTATGCATACAGGATATGGGAAAGTGTTGTGCCAAAGTATTGGTCAAAATAGTTGCATCAATATGTAAATGATATCTGTATGCATAATGGGTTATCTTTTGATGATTATGAAGTATTACTAATCATGTACTTAATTTTGATTTGTAGGAAAGGTCATGAAGAATGATGGACACCGTACAAGTGGTGGATGTTCAAACAAGAAGATTTACAAATCAAACAAAATATAGAAGGCTCATGGATAGAAGATTCTCTTAGAAAGGGGAAGAGAATCACGACAAGATGTTTGCTCCAAGTATGGTGTAATTAAAGAAGAAGTATGAATCAGGTTCTGTATAGGTACCTAGGATCGATAATAATTTGATAAGCTTAATGATCACCATGGGTGATGTGGATCTCAACCTTTGCTACAAGGTTGAATATGATACACATATGACATGGACGCAAGAAGGAACTCACCACAGAGTTCGAAAGATATTGAGGCTCATATCAGTAGACCCATCTAACGAGAGATGGCACAGATAGATATGCAGAAGATCATTCAATGCAGAAATGAAGAATGAAAGATCTCAAATTGATGCTTTACTTCCTAGGTCTAGAAGTATGGCAAGGCTCAGAAGGAATATTTCTCATCCAGGGAAAGTATGATGAGAAATATGACTTGAGGTGTTGGAATGGCCACTCTTATGGATTCCAACTTGAAGCTGTTAGGGGATAACTCATCAGAGTTAGTGGATATAACTCTGTACAGTCAATTTATCGGGTCTTTGATATATCTAACATATACTAGGTTAGATATATGCTTTGTTATGAACACCTTGAGTTAGTATCTAGTGAAAACTAGATGTGTTTACCTGATAGTTGCAAAGTATGTGATGAGGCACATAAAGGACACGATAGAATTTGATCTATGCTATCTTGAAGATCATGACTTCAGATGGCTATTCAGATTCTGTTTGGGAAGGAAGTGTATCAGACAAGAAGAACACATCGAGAGGATGTTATTGTCTGGGATTAGCCATGATCTCGTGGTTTAGCTGGAAGCAGTCTAGTGTGGCTCTCAGCACAAGCGGAATATATGGCTGCTTGCTCTGCTAGTTGTGAAGAAGTTTGGCTTTAGGATTGTTTGACTTAGAGATAGAACCAACTGAGATCCTATGTGATATTTAGAGTTGTATCAAGATGACATAGAATCTAGTGTTCCATGATAAGTCAAAGAACATAGGGAACTAACAAGATATGACACAGAAAGGAACTCTAAAAGTTTGAATTTGTAACAGGTTACCGTTGTACTAACCAAGCCTCTACGTCAAGTGAAGAAGTTACCAACCAAACCTCTGTCTCGAGTGAAGTTTGAATACTTCCGAGACAAGCTTGGTGTAGTTCAAAAGGACCCTCCTCGAAAGGGGGAGTAGTATAGTCACTACTGATGAGATTGTCTCATCAAACAACAAGGTCGTTGATGAGGTAACCTGTTCTCTACACCCAGTTACTTAGAAATATTTAGATTTAGGACTCTTATACTTAGAATACTTAGCTTTACTTATACATGCTTTTGATGATAGATGTATTGGTGAGAATACATGCTAGATGTATACATGTTTTGGTGTGATGTATACATGTTTTGATGTATTAGTAAGAATACATGCTAGTTGTGATGTATACATGTTTTGATGTTAGATGTATTAGTAAGAATACATGCTAGTTGTGATGTATACATGTTTTGGTGTGATGTATACATGTTTTGGTGTATTAGTAAGAATACATGCTAGTTGTGATGTATACATGTTTTGATGTTAGATGTATTAGTAAGAATACATGCTAGATGTGATGTATACATGTTTTGATGTATTAGTAAGAATACATGCTAGTTGTGATGTATACATGTTTTGGTGTGATGTATACATGTTTTGATGTATTGGTGAGAATACATGCTAATGTGATAACTGCTCTTGTATAGATGAGAATACAGAAAGGGATTGGATCATCCCTGGACTTTCAGTCCTAAAGAGAGCCGTAGACGTGAAGTCTCCGAGAATGAAGTCCTTGGCGTACTTGAGGGGATTGGATCATCCCTGGACTTTCAGTCCTAAAGAGAGCCGTAGACGTGAGGTCTCCGAGAATGAAGTCCTTAGTGGACAGTTGAGGGGATTGGGATCATCCCTGGACTTTCAGTCCTAAAGAGAGCCGTAGACGTAAGGTCTCCGAGAATGAAGTCCTTAGTGGACAGTTGAGGGGATTGGGATCATCCCTGGACTTTCAGTCCTAAAGAGAGCCGTAGACGTGAGGTCTTCGATAATGAAAGGATTGGGATCATTCCTGGACTTCGGTCCGAAAGAAGAGCCGTAGACGTATGTCTCCGATAATGAAGGGATTGGGATCATTCTTGGACTTCGGTCCGAAAGAAGAGCCGTAGACGTATGTCTCCGATAATGAAGGGATTGGGATCATTCCTGGACTTTGGTCCGAAAGAAGAGTCGTAGACGTATGTCTCCGATAATGAAGGGATTGGGATCATTCCTGGACTTCGGTCCGAAAGAAGAGCCGTAGACGTATGTCTCTGATAATGAAGGGATTGGGATCATTCCTGGACTTTGGTCCAAAAGAAGATCCGTAGACGTATGTCTCCGATAATGAAGGGATTGGGATCATTCCTGGACTTCGGTCCGAAAGAAGAGCCATAGACGTATGTCTCCGATAATGAAGGGATTGGGATCATTCCTGGACTTCGGTCCGAAAGAAGAGCCGTAGACGTATGTCTCCGATAATGAAGGGATTGGGATCATTCCTGGACTTCGGTCCGAAAGAAGAGCCGTAGACGTATGTCTCCGATAATGAAGGGATTGGGATCATTCCTGGACTTCGGTCCGAAAGAAGAGCCGTAGACGTATGTCTCCGATAATGAAGGGATTGGGATCATTCCTGGACTTCGGTCCGAAAGAAGATCCGTAGACGTATGTCTCCGATAATGAAGGGATTGGGATCATTCCTGGACTTCAGTCCGAAAGAAGAGCCGTAGACGTATGTCTTCGAGAATGAAGGGATTGGATCATTCCTGGACTTAAGTCCGAAAGAAGAGCCGTAGACGTATGTCTTCGATAATGATAGGACTGGATCGTCCCTGGACTTCGGTTCAAAAGGTACATGACTGGTTTACATCATTCCTTGACGATGCCGATGATCGTGTGATGATGATGCTGATGATCGTATGATGACGATGCTGATGATCGTGTGATGACGATGCCGATGATCGTGTGATGACGATGCTGATGATCGTGTGATGACGATGCTGATGATCGTATGATGACGATGCTGATCGTGCTGCTGTTGATAGTGTGATGATGATGCTGTTGATCGTGTGATTACGATGCTGATGATCGTAATGCTGATATTGATGTTGACATTGATGTACCAGTAACTGTTTGAGTTACTGATGAAGACAAATTGAAGAAAGATTCCAATGATTTATAGATGTATCATGTATGATGTTGATGACTCCTTGCTCATGCAGATGTTGTTATAATATCCTTCTCGTTAAGGGGGAGTGTTGAGATATTGTAACTTCAAAGAATATTATATTTGTACTTTATTATTCCGGAGATGTTTCATTCCTCCGTGAAGATCTTATTGTATATCCGGAGATGTTTATTCCTCCGTCGGAATGTGGTAACTCGGGTTATTAGACTTCCCTAGTAGGGGTCGGCCCTGTATGTGTTATGTGGGTCAAAGGGTTATTAGACCACCCTAGAGGGGTCGGCCCAGTTAGTTGTAGTGGGGTATTTAACCTATTGGTTAAATACGAGCCTACGTGTACTTGTGTAAAATACATATCAGAGTAGTGTATAAATAGAGGAGGTGTGTTCCTCATTATACACACTCACTCACTTGAGAAAGGCGCATTTGTGGAGGAGAGGTCTGCTATGGAGGAGAAGGAGCTTATGCTCAGGGTTTGCATCTTTGTATATTGCTGGTCATCTATATTGAGGAAGCTTTGCTGGGTTTTCTACCCCATGAGGGTTTCCCAGGATAAATCTTTGTCTCTTGTGTTTATGCTATGCTTGTTGTTTCTTCAGTGATCCTGTATATGCTATTATTGTGAAATGGAATGTAATGCTGCTATTTTCTGTCTTAGCATATTGAATTTTAACAGTTTGCGCATGCGTCCGGAAATAAGAAAAGATTACTTCCCCCGTTTTTTAAAATCACAGCTTCTAGAAGGTTTACATGATTTGTTAAAAAACACGAGCTTTTAGAAAATGTGTTTTATTTCATAAATGGAATCAACAAGTTATGGACATTCTACGTCCTAACGACTTTCTATAGTTTGCGCATCCGTCCGGAAATAAGAAAAGCTTACTTCCACTGTTTTTTAAAACAAAAGCTTCTAGAAGGTTTACATGATTTTGTAAATAACACGAGTTTTTAGAAAATGTGTTTTATTTCATAAATGGAATCTACAAAGTATGCACATTCTACATCATAACGACTTTCTATAGTTTGCGCATGCGTCCGGAAATAAGAAAAGATTACTTCCCCCGTTTTTTAAAATCACAGCTTCTAGAACGTTTACATGATTTCGTAAAAAACACGAGTTTTTAGAAAATGTGTTTTAGTTCATCAATGGAATCTACAAAGTATGCACATTCTACGTCATAACGACTTTCTATAGTTTGCGCATGCGTCCGGAAATAAGAAAAGCTTAATTCCCTCATTTTTTAAAATCACAGCTTCTAGAAGGTTTACATGATTTTGTAAAAAACATGAGTTTTTAGAAAATGTGTTTTATTTGATAAATGGAATCAACAAAGTATGCACATTCTACGTCATAAGGACTTTCTATAGTTTGCGCATGCGTCCAGAAATAAGAAAAGCTTACTTCCCCCGTTTTTTAAAATCACAGCTTCTAGAAGGTTTACATGATTTCTTAAAAAACACGAGTTTTTAGAAAATGTGTTTTATTTCATAAATGGAATCAACAAAGTATGCACATTCTACGTCATAACGACTTTCTATAGTTTGCGCATGCGTTTGGAAATAAGAAAAGCTTACATCCCCCGTTTTTTAAAATCACAGCTTCTTGAAGGTTTACATGATATCTTAAAAAACACGAGTTTTTAGAAAATGTGTTGTATTTCATAAATGGAATCAACAAAGTATGCACATTCTACGTCATAATGACTTTCTATAGTTTGCGCATGCGTTTGGAAATAAGAAAAGCTTACTTCCCCCGTTTTTTGAAATCACGGCTTCTAGAAGGTTTACATGGTTTGTTAAAAAACACGAGCTTTTAGAAAATGTGTTTTATTTCATAAAGGGAATGTACAAAGTATGCACATTCTACGTCATAACGACTTTCTATAGTTTGCGCATGCGTTTAGAAATAAGAAAAGCTTACTTCCCCCGTTTTTTAAAATCACAGCTTCTAGAAGGTTTACACGATTTCTTAAAAAACATGAGTTTTTAGAAAATGTGTTTTATTTCATAAATGGAAACAACAAAGTATGCACATTCTACGTCATAACGACTTTCTATAGTTTGCGCATGTGTCCAGAAATAAGAAAAGCTTACTTCCCTCGTTTTTTAAAATCACAGCTTCTAGAAGGTTTACATGATTTCTTAAAAAACACGAGTTTTTAGAAAATATGTTTTATTTCATAAATGGAATCAATAAAGTATGCACATTCTACGTCATAACGAATTTCTATAGTTTGCGCATGCGTCCGGAAATAAGAAAAGCTTACTTCCCCCGTTTTTTAAAATCACAGCTTCTAGAAGGTTTATATGATTTCGTAAAAAACATGAGTTTTTAGAAAATGTGTTTTATTTCATAAATGGAATCAACAAAGTATGCACATTCTACGTCATTAAGACTTTCTATAGTTTGCGCATTCATTTGGAAATAAGAAAAGCTTACTTCCCCCATTTTTTAAAATCACAGCTTCTAGAAGGTTTACATGATTTGTTAAAAAACACGAGCTTTTAGAAAATGTGTTTTATTTCATAAATGGAATCAACAAAGTATGCACATTCTATATCATAACGACTTTCTATAGTTTGCGCATGCGTCCGGAAATAAGAAAAGCTTACTTCCACCGTTTTTTAAAATCACAACTTCTTGAAGGTTTACATGATTTCGTAAAAAACACGAGTTTTTAGAAATTGTGTTTTATTTCATAAATGGAATCGACAAAGTATGCACATTCTATGTCACAACGAATTTCTATAGTTTGCGCATGCGTTTGGAAATAAGAAAAGCTTACTGCCCTCATTTTTTAAAATCACAGCTTCTAGAAGGTTTACATGATTTCTTAAAAAACACGAGTTTTTAGAAAATGTGTTTTATTTCATAAATGGAATCAACAAAGTATGCACATTCTACGTCATAACGACTTTCTATAGTTTGCGCATGCGTTTGGAAATAAGAAAAGCTTACATCCCCCGTTTTTTAAAATCACAGCTTCTTGAAGGTTTACATGATATCTTAAAAAACACGAGTTTTTAGAAAATGTGTTGTATTTCATAAATGGAATCAACAAAGTATGCACATTCTACGTCAAAACGACTTTCTATAGTTTGCGCATGCGTTTGGAAATAAGAAAAGCTTACTTCCCCCGTTTTTTAAAATCACAGCTTCTAGAAGGTTTACATGGTTTGTTAAAAAACACGAGCTTTTAGAAAATGTGTTTTATTTCATAAATGGAATCTACAAAGTATGCACATTCTACGTCATAACGACTTTCTATAGTTTGCGCATGCGTTTGGAAATAAGAAAAGCTTACTTCCCCCGTTTTTTAAAATCACAGCTTCTAGAAGGTTTACATAATTTCTTAAAAAACATGAGTTTTTAGAAAACGTGTTTTATTTCATAAATAGAAACAACAAAGTATGCAAATTCTACATCATAACGACTTTCTATAGTTTGCGCATGCGTCCGGAAGTAAGAAAAGCTTACTTCCCCCGTTTTTTAAAATCACAGCTTCTAGAAGGTTTACATGATTTCGTAAAAAACACGAGTTTTTAGAAAATGTGTTGTATTTCATAAATGGAATCAACAAAGTATGCACATTCTACGTCATAACGACTTTCTATAGTTTGCGCATGCGTTTGGAAATAAGAAAAGCTTACTTCCCCCGTTTTTTAAAATCACAGCTTCTAGAAGGTTTACATGATTTGTTAAAAAACACGAGCTTTTAGAAAATGTGTTTTATTTCATAAATGGAATCTACAAAGTATGCACATTCTACGTCATAACAACTTTGTATAGTTTGCGCATGCATTTGGAAATAAGAAAAGCTTACTTCCCCCGTTTTTTAAAATCACAGCTTCTAGAAGGTTTACATGATTTGTTAAAAAACACGAGCTTTTAGAAAATGTGTTTTATTTCATAAATGGAATCAACAAAGTATGCACATTCTATATCATAACGACTTTCTATAGTTTGCGCATTCGTCCGGAACTAAGAAAAGCTTACTTCCACCGTTTTTTAAAATCACAGCTTCTAGAAGGTTTACATGATTTCGTAAAAAACACGAGTTTTTAGAAAATGTGTTTTACTTCATAAATGGAATCAACAAAGTATGCACATTCTACGTCATAAGGACTTTCTATAGTTTGCGCATGCATCCGGAAATAAGAAAAGCTTACTTCCACCGTTTTTCAAGATCACAGCTTCTAGAAGGTTTACATGATTTCTTAAAATACACGAGTTTTTAGAAAATGTGTTTTATTTCATAAATGGAATCAACAAAGTATGCACATTCTACGTAATAACGACTTTCTATAGTTTCCGCATTCGAACGGAAATAAGAAAAGCTTACTTCCACCGTTTTTTAAAATCACAGCTTCTAGAAGGTTTACATGATTTCGTAAAAAACACGAGTTTTTAGAAAATGTGTTTTATTTCATAAATGGAATCTACAAACTATGCACATTCTACGTCATAACGACTTTCTATAGTTTGCGCATGCGTCCGGAAATAAGAAAAAATTGTTCCCCCTTTTTTTAAAATCACAGCATCTAGAAGGTTTACATGATTTCTTAAAAAACACGAGTTTTTAGAAAATGTGTTTTATTTCATAAATGCAATCAACAGAGTATAAACATTCTACGTCATAACGACTTTCTATAGTTTGCGCATGCATCCGGAAATAAGAAAAGCTTACTTCCACCGTTTTTTAAAAGCACAGCTTCTAGAAGGTTTACATGATTTCGTAAAAAAAACGAGTTTTTTAGAAAATGTGCTTTATTTCAATAATGGAATCTACAAAGTATGCACATTCTACGTCATAACGACTTTCTATAGTTTGCGCATGCGTCCGGAAATAAGAAAAGCTTAATTCCCTCGTTTTTTAAAATCACAATTTCTAGAAGGTTTACATGATTTTGTAAAAAACATGAGTTTTTAGAAAATGTGTTTTATTTGATAAATGGAATCAACAAAGTATGCACATTCTACGTCATAAGGACTTTCTATAGTTTGCGCATGCGTCCGGAAATAAGAAAACCTTACTTCCACCGTTTTTCAAAATCACAACTTCTAGAAGGTTTACATGATTTCGTAAAAAACACTAGTTTTTAGAAAATGCGTTTTATTTCATAAATGGAATCAACAATGTATGCACATTCTACGTCATAAGGACTTCCTATAGTTTGCGCATGCATCGGGAAATAAGAAAAGCTTACTTACATCGTTTTTCAAAATCACAGCTTCTAGAAGGTTTACATGATTTCTTAAAAAACACGAGTTTTTAGAAAATGTGTTTTATTTCATAAATGGAATCAACAAAGTATGCACATTCTACGTCATAACGACATTCTATAGTTTGCGCATGCGTCCGGAAATAATAAAAGCTTACTTCCCCGTTTTTTTAAAATCACAGCTCCTAGAAGATTTACATGATTTCTTAAAAAACACGATTTTTTAGAAAATGTCTTTTATTTCATTTATGGAATCAACAAAGTATGCACATTCTACGTGATAACGACTTTCTATAGTTTGCGCATGCGTCCGGAAATAAGAAAAGCCTACTTCCACCGTTTTTTAAAATAAAAGCTTCTAGAAGGTTTACATGATTTCGTAAAAAACACGAGTTTTTAGAAAATGTGTTTTATTTCATAAAAGGAATCTACAAAGTATGCACATTCTACGTCATAATGACTTTCTATAGTTTACGCATGCGTCCGGAAATAAGAAAAGCTTACTTCCCCCGTTTTTTAAAATCACAGCTTCTAGAAGGTTTACATGATTTCTTAAAAAACACGAGTTTTTAGAAAATGTGTTTTATTTCATAAATGGAATCAATAAAGTATGCACATTCTACGTCATAATGACTTTCTATAGTTTGCACATGCGTTTGGAAATAAGAAAAGCTTACTTCCCCCGTTTTTTAAAATCACAACTTCCAGAAGGTTTACATGATTTCGTAAAAAACACGAGTTTTTAGAAAATGTGTTTTATTTCATAAATGGAATCTACAAAGTATGCACATTCTACATCATAACGACTTTCTATAGTTTCCGCATGCGTCCGGAAATAAGAAAAGCTTACTTCCCCCGTTTTTTAAAATCACAGCTTCTAGAACGTTTACATGATTTCGTAAAAAACACGAGTTTTTAGAAAATGTGTTTTATTTGATAAATGGAATCAACAAAGTATGCACATTCTACGTCATAAGGACTTTCTATAGTTTGCGCATGCGTCCGGAAATAAGAAAAGCTTACTTCCACCATTTTTCAAAATCACAGCTTCTAGAAGGTTTACATGATTTCTTAAAAAACATGAGTTTTTAGATAATGTGTTTTATTTCATAAATGGAATGAACAAAGTATGCACATTCTACGTAATAACGACTTTCTATAGTTTCCGCAATCGACAGGAAATAAGAAAAGCTTGCTTCGACCGTTTTTTAAAATCACAGCTTCTAGAAGGTTTAAATGATTTCGTAAAAAACACTAGTTTTTAGAAAATGTGTTTTATTTCATAAATGGAATCAACAAAGTATGCACATTCTACGTCATAACGACTTTCTATAGTTTGTGCATGCGTCCGGAAATAAGAAAAGTTTACTTTCCCCGTTTTTTAAAATCTTAGCTTCTAGAAGGTTTACATGATTTCGTAAAAAACACGAGTTTTTAGAAAATGTGTTGTATTTCATAAATGGAATCAACAAAGTATGCACATTCTACATCATAACGACTTTCTATAGTTTGCGCATGCGTTTGGAAATAAGAAAAGCTTACTTCCCCCGTTTTTTAAAATCACAGCTTCTAAAAGGTTTACATGATTTGTTAAAAAACACGAGCTTTTAGAAAATGTGTTTTATTTCATAAATGGAATCTACAAAGTATGCACATTCTACGTCATAACGACTTTCTATAGTTTGCGCATGCATTTGGAAATAAGAAAAGCTTACTTCCCCCGTTTTTTAAAATCACAGCTTCTAGAAGGTTTACCGTATTTGTTAAAAAACACGAGCTTTTAGAAAATGTGTTTTATTTCATAAATGGAATCAACAAAGTATGCACATTCTATATCATAACGACTTTCTATAGTTTGCGCATGCGTCCGGAAATAAGAAAAGCTTACTTCCACTGTTTTTTAAAATCACAGCTTTTAGAAGGTTTACATGATTTCGTAAAAAACACGAGTTTTTAGAAAATGTGTTTTATTTCATAAATGGAATCAACAACGTATGCACATTCTACGTCATAAGGACTTTCTATAGTTTGCGCATGCGTCCAGAAATAAGAAAAGCTTACTTCCACTGTTTTTCAAAATCACAGCTTCTGGAAGGTTTACATGATTTCTTAAAAAACATGAGTTTTTAGAAAATGTGTTTTATTTCATAAATGGAATCAACAAAGTATGCACATTCTACGTAATAACGACTTTCTATAGTTTCCGCATTCGAACGGAAATAAGAAAAGCTTACTTCGACCGTTTTTTAAAATCATAGCTTCTAGAAGGTTTACATGATTTCGTAAAAAACACTAGTTTTTAGAAAATGCGTTTTATTTCATAAATGGAATCAACAAAGTATGCACATTCTACGTCATAAGGACTTCCTATAGTTTGCGCATGCATCGGGAAATAAGAAAAGCTTACTTCCATCGTTTTTCAAAATCACAGCTTCTAGAAGGTTTACATGATTTCTTAAAAAACACGAGTTTTTAGAAAATGTGTTTTATTTCATAAATGGAATCAACAAACTATGCACATTCTACGTCATAACGACATTCTATAGTTTGCGCATGCGTCCGGAAATAATAAAAGCTTACTTCCCCATTTTTTTAAAATCACAGCTCCTAGAAGATTTACATGATTTCTTAAAAAACACGATTTTTAAGAAAATGTCTTTTATTTCATTTATGGAATCAACAAAGTATGCACATTCTACGTGATAACGACTTTCTATAGTTTGCGCATGCGTCCGGAAATAAGAAAAGCCTACTTCGACCGTTTTTTAAAATAAAAGCTTCTAGAAGGTTTACATGATTTCGTAAAAAACACGAGTTTTTAGAAAATGTGTTTTATTTCATAAAAGGAATCTACAAAGTATGCACATTCTACGTCATAATGACTTTCTATAGTTTACGCATGCGTCCGGAAATAAGAAAAGCTTACTTCCCCCGTTTTTTAAAATCACAGCTTCTAGAAGGTTTACATGATTTCTTAAAAAACACGAGTTTTTAGAAAATGTGTTTTATTTCATAAATGGAATCAATAAAGTATGCACATTCTACGTCATAATGACTTTCTATAGTTTGCACATGCGTTTGGAAATAAGAAAAGCTTACTTCCCCCGTTTTTTAAAATCACAACTTCCAGAAGGTTTACATGATTTCGTAAAAAACACGAGTTTTTAGAAAATGTGTTTTATTTCATAAATGGAATCTGCAAAGTATGCACATTCTACATCATAACGACTTTCTATAGTTTCCGCATGCGTCCGAAAATAAGAAAAGCTTACTTCCCCCGTTTTTTAAAATCACAGCTTCTAGAACGTTTACATGATTTCGTAAAAAACATGAGTTTTTAGAAAATGTGTTTTATTTGATAAATGGAATCAACAAAGTATGCACATTCTACGTCATAAGGACTTTCTATAGTTTGCGCATGCGTCCGGAAATAAGAAAAGCTTACTTCCACCATTTTTCAAAATCACAGCTTCTAGAAGGTTTACATGATTTCTTAAAAAACATGAGTTTTTAGAAAATGTGTTTTATTTCATAAATGGAATCAACAAAGTATGCACATTCTACGTAATAACGACTTTCTATAGTTTTCGCAATCGACAGGAAATAAGAAAAGCTTGCTTCGAACGTTTTTTAAAATCACAGCTTCTAGAAGGTTTAAATGATTTCGTAAAAAACACTAGTTTTTAGAAAATGTGTTTTATTTCATAAATGGAATCAACAAAGTATGCACATTCTACGTCATAACGACTTTCTATAGTTTGTGCATGCGTCCGGAAATAAGAAAAGTTTACTTCCCCCGTTTTTTAAAATCACAGCTTCTAGAAGGTTTACATGATTTCGTAAAAAACACGAGTTTTTAGAAAATGTGTTGTATTTCATAAATGGAATCAACAAAGTATGCACATTCTACATCATAACGACTTTCTATAGTTTGCGCATGCGTTTGGAAATAAGAAAAGCTTACTTCCCCCGTTTTTTAACATCACAACTTCTAAAAGGTTTACATGATTTGTTAAAAAACATGAGCTTTTAGAAAATGTGTTTTATTTCATAAATGGAATCTACAAAGTATGCACATTCTACGTCATAACGACTTTCTATAGTTTGCGCATGCATTTGGAAATAAGAAAAGCTTACTTCCCCCGTTTTTTAAAATCACAGCTTCTAGAAGGTTTACATGATTTGTTAAAAAACACGAGCTTTTAGCAAATGTGTTTTATTTCATAAATGGAATCAACAAAGTATGCACATTCTATATCACAACGACTTTCTATAGTTTGCGCATGCGTCCGGAAATAAGAAAAGCTTACTTCCACTGTTTTTTAAAATCACAGCTTTTAGAAGGTTTACATGATTTCGTAAAAAACACGAGTTTTTAGAAAATGTGTTTTATTTCATAAATGGAATCAACAACGTATGCACATTCTACGTCATAAGGACTTTCTATAGTTTGCGCATGCGTCCGGAAATAAGAAAAGCTTACTTCCATTGTTTTTCAAAATCACAGCTTCTAGAAGGTTTACATGATTTCTTAAAAAACACGAGTTTTTAGAAAATGTGTTTTATTTCATAAATGGAATCAACAAAGTATGCACATTCTACGTAATAACGACTTTCTATAGTTTCCGCATTCGAACGGAAATAAGAAAAGCTTACTTCCACCATTTTTTAAAATCACAGCTTCTAGAAGGTTTACATGATTTCGTAAAAAACACGAGTTTTAAGAAAATGTGTTTTATTTCATAAATGGAATCTACAAACTATGCACATTCTACGTCATAACGACTTTCTATAGTTTGCGCATACGTCCGGAAATAAGAAAAGCTTACTTCCCCCTTTTTTTAAAATCACAGCTTCTAGAAGGTTTACATGATTTCTTAAAAAACACGAGTTTTTAGAAAATGTGTTTTATTTCATAAATGGAATCAACAAAGTATGCACATTCTACGTCATAACGACTTTCTATAGTTTGCGCATGCATCCGGAAATAAGAAAAGCTTACTTCCACCATTTTTTAAATGCACAGCTTCTAGAAGGTTTACATGATTTCGTAAAAAACACGAGTTTTTAGAAAATGTATTTTATTTCATAAATGGAATCAACAAAGTATGCACATTCTACGTGATAACGACTTTCTATAGTTTGCGCATGCGTCCGGAAATAAGAAAAGCTTACTTCCACCGTTTTTTAAAATAAAAGCTTCTAGAAGGTTTACATGATTTCGTAAAAAACACGAGTTTTTAGAAAATGTGTTTTATTTCATAAATGGAATCTAGAAAGTATGCACATTCTACGTCATAATGACTTTCTATAGTTTACGCATGCGTCCGGAAATAAGAAAAGCTTACTTCCCCCGTTTTTTAAAATCACAGCTTCTAGAAGGTTTACATGATTTCTTAAAAAACACGAGTTTTTAGAAAATGTGTTTTATTTCATAAATGGAATCAAAAAAGTATGCACATTCTACGTCATAATGACTTTCTATAGTTTGCACATGTGTTTGGAAATAAGAAAAGCTTACTTCCCCCGTTTTTTAAAATCACAGCTTCCAGAAGGTTTACGTGATTTCGTAAAAAACACGAGTTTTTAGAAAATGTTTTTATTTCATAAATGGAATCTACAAAGTATGCACATTCTACATCATAACGACTTTCTATAGTTTCCGCATGCGTCCGGAAATAAGGAAAGCTTACTTCCACCGTTTTTTAAAATCACAGCTTCTTGAAGGTTTACATGATTTCGTAAAAAACACGAGTTTTTAGAGAATGTGTTTTATTTATAAAATGGAATCTACAAAGTATGCACATTCTACGTCATAACGACTTTCTATAGTTTGCGCATACGTCCGGAAATAAGAAAAGTTTACTTCCCCCGTTTTTTAAAATCACAGCTTCTAGAAGGTTTACATGATTTCGTAAAAAAAACGAGTTTTTAGAAAATGTGTTGTATTTCATAAATGGAATCAACAAAGTATGCACATTCTACATCATAACGACTTTCTATAGTTTGCGCATGCGTTTGCAAATAAGAAAAGCTTACTTCCCCCGTTTTTTAAAATCACAGCTTCTAAAAGGTTTACATGATTTCTTAAAAAACACGAGGTTTTAGAAAATGTGTTTTATTTCATAAATGGAATCTACAAGGTATGAACATTCTACGTCATAACGACTGTCTATAGTTTGCGCATGCATTTGGAAATATGAAAAGCTTACTTCCCCCGTTTTTTAAAATCACAGCTTCTAGAAGGTTTACATGATTTCTTAAAAAACACGAGCTTTTAGAAAATGTGTTTTATTTCATAAATGGAATCAACAAAGTATGCACATTCTATATCATAACGACTTTCTATAGTTTGCGCATGCGTCCGGAAATAAGAAAAGCTTACTTCCACCGTTTTTTAAAATCACAGCTTCTAGAAGGTTTACATGATTTTGTAAAAAACACGAGTTTTTAGAAAATGTGTTTTATTTCATAAATGGAATCAACAACGTATGCACATTCTACGTCATAAGGACTTTCTATAGTTTGCGCATGCGTCCGGAAATAAGAAAAGCTTACTTCCACCGTTTTTCAAAATCACAGCTTCTAGAAGGTTTACATGATTTCTTAAAAAACACGAGTTTTTAGAAAATGTGTTTTATTTCATAAATGGAATCAACAAAGTATGCACATTCTACGTAATAACGACTTTCTATAGTTTCCGCATTCGATTGGAAATAAGAAAAGCTTACTTCCACCATTTTTTAAAATCACAGCTTCTAGAAGGTTTACATGATTTCGTAAAAAACACGAGTTTTTAGAAAATGTGTTTTATTTCATAAATGGAATCTACAAACTATGCACATTCTACGTCATAACGAATTTCTATAGTTTGCGCATGCGTCAGGAAATAAGAAAAGCTTACTTCCCCCTTTTTTAAAAATCACAGCTTCTAGAAGGTTTACATGATTTCTTAAAAAACACGAGTTTTTAGAAAATGTGTTTTATTTCATAAATGGAATCAACAAAGTATGCACATTCTACGTCATAACGACTTTCTATAGTTTGCGCATGCGTCCGGAAATAAGAAAAGCTTACTTCCACCATTTTTTAAAAGCACAGCTTCTAGAAGGTTTACATGATTTCGTAAAAAACACGAGTTTTTAGAAAATGTGTTTTATTTGATAAATGGAATCAACAAAGTATGCACATTCTACGTCATAAGGACTTTCTATAGTTTGCGCATGCGTCCGGAAATAAGAAAAGCTTACTTCCACCGTTTTTCAAAATCACAGCTTCTAGAAGGTTTACATGATTTCTTAAAAAACACGAGTTTTTAGAAAATGTGTTTTATTTCATTAATGGAATCAACAAAGTATGCACATTCTACGTAATAACGACTTTCTATTGTTTCTGCATTCGACAGGAAATAAGAAAAGCTTACTTCCACCGTTTTTTAAAATCACAGCTTCTAGAAGGTTTACATGATTTCTTAAAAAACACGAGTTTTTAGAAAATGTGTTTTATTTCATAAATGGAATCAACAAAGTATGCACATTCTACGTCATAATGAATTTCTATAGATTGCACATGCGTTTGGAAATAAGAAAAGCTTACTTCCCCCGTTTTTTAAAATCACAGCTTCCAGAAGGTTTACATGATTTCGTAAAAAACACGAGTTTTTAGAAAATGTGTTTTATTTCATCAATGGAATCTAAAAAGTATGCACATTCTACATCATAACGACTTTCTATAGTTTCCGCATGCGTCCGGAAATAAGAAAAGCTTACTTCCACCGTTTTTTAAAATCACAGCTTCTTGAAGGTTTACATGATTTCGTAAAAAACATGAGTTTTTAGAAAATGTGTTTTATTTCATAAATGGAATCTTCAAAGTATGCACATTCTACGTCATAACGACTTTCAATAGTTTGCGCATGCGTCCGGAAATAAGAAAAGCTTACTTCCCCCGTTTTTTAAAATCACAGCTTCTAGAAGGTTTACATGATTTCTTAAAAAACATGAGTTTTTAGAAAATATGTTTTATTTCATAAATGGAATAAACAAACTATGCACATTCTACGTAATAACGACTTTCTATAGTTTGCGCATAAGTTTGGAAATAAGAAAAGCTTACTTCCCCCGTTTTTTAAAATCACAGCTTCCAGAAGGTTTACATGATTTCGTAAAAAACACGAGCTTTTAGAAAATGTGTTTTATTTCATAAATGGAATCTACAAAGTATGCACATTCTACGTCATAACGACTTTCTATAGTTTGCGCATGCGTCCGGAAATAAGAAAAGCTTACTTCCCCCGTTTTTTAAAATCACAGCTTCTAGAAGGTTTACATGATTTCGTAAAAAACACGACTTTTTAGAAAATGTGTTGTATTTCATCACTGGAATCAACAAAGTATGCACATTATACGTCATAATGACTTTCTATAGTTTGCGCATGCGTTTGGAAATAAGAAAAGCTTACTTCCCCCGTTTTTTAAAATCACAGCTTCTAGAAGGTTTACATGATTTGTTAAAAAACACGAGCTTTTAGAAAATGTGTTTTATTTCATAAATGGAATCAACAAAGTATGCACATTCTATATCATAACGACTTTCTATAGTTTGCGCATGCGTCCGGAAATAAGAAAAGCTTACTTCCACCGTTTTTTAAAATCACAGCTTCTAGAAGGTTTACATGATTTCGTAAAAAACACGAGTTTTTAGAAAATGTGTTTTATTTCATAAATGGAATCAACAAAGTATGCACATTCTACGTCATAACGACCTTCTATAGTTTGCGCATGCGTCCGGAAATAAGAAAAGCTTACTTCCACCGTTTTTCAAGATCACAGCTTCTAGAAGGTTTACATGATTTCGTAAAAAACACGAGTTTTTAGAAAATGTGTTTTATTTCATAAATGGAATCAACAAAGTATGCACATTCTACGTAATAACGACTTTCTATAGTTTCCGCATTCGAACGGAAATAAGAAAAGCTTACTTCCACCGTTTTTTAAAATCACAGCTTCTAGAAGGTTTACATGATTTCGTAAAAAACACGAGTTTTTAGAAAATGTATTTTATTTCATAAATGGAATCTACAAACTATGCACATTCTACGTCATAACGACTTTCCATAGTTTGCGCATGCGTCCGGAAATAAGAAAAGCTTAGTTCCCCCCTTTTTTTAAAATCACAGCTTCTAGAAGGTTTACATAATTTCTTAAAAAACACGAGTTTTTAGAAAATGTGTTTTATTTCATAAATGGAATCAACAGAGTATGCACATTCTACGTCATAACGACTTTCTATAGTTTGCACATGCGTCCGGAAATAAGAAAAGCTTACTTCCACCGTTTTTTAAAAGCACAGCTTCTAGAAGGTTTACATGATTTCATAAAAAAAATGAGTTTTTTAGAAAATGTGCTTTATTTCATAAATGGAATCTACAAAGTATGCACATTCTACGTCATAACTACTTTCTATAGTTTGCGCATGCGTCGGGAAATAAGAAAAGCTTACTTCCCTCGTTTTTTAAAATCACAGCTTCTAGAAGGTTTACATGATTTCGTAAAAAACACGAGTTTTTAGAAAATGTGTTTTATTTGATAAATGGAATCAACAAAGTATGCACAGTCTACGTCATAAGGACGTTCTATAGTTTGTGCATGCGTCCGGAAATAAGAAAAGCTTACTTCCACCGTTTTTCAAAATCACAGCTTCTAGAAGGTTTACATGATTTCTTAAAAAAAACGAGTTTTTAGAAAATGTGTTTTATTTCATAAATGGAATCAACAAAGTATGCACATTCTACGTAATAACGACTTTCTATAGTTTCCGCATTCGACAGGAAATAAGAAAAGCTTACTTCCACCATTTTTTAAAATCACAGCTTGTTCGGGTACACAGGGTACTACCAAAGGACCGAACACCAAGAGCAACCACTTCACATAAAGAGATCACAGATCAACACACCGATGTTTTGACGTGGTTTAAACCCTCTTGAGGGAAACACTCCACGGCCCCGGCCAAATAGCTTCTACGGGACAATTTATTATGCAAAGAAAGAAAGTTACAAATGAGCTTCTCATAATCGATCAACTAAACAATGACCCTCCATGCTCTTTAAATAGAGATCATGGACCAATCGGGTGTTAAGCCACGGATCAAGGTTAGGTTTGATCTAAGAGAAGTTGAGCCGTCGGATCACTCTATGTCGGAAACATATCGTGACCGTCGGATTAAATATTTACAAATGCATACTAATGCATACTAAAGAAACACACTATCCCTAACGGATATATTACACAAGTTGATCTTAACTAACTCCTAAGTGTCTAAATATCCTAACACAGCTTCTAGAAGGTTTACATGATTTCGTAAAAAGCACTAGTTTTTAGAAAATGTGTTTTATTTCATAAATGGAATCAACAAAGTATGCACATTCTACGTCATAAGGACTTCCTATAGTTTGCGCATGCGTCGGGAAATAAGAAAAGCTTACTTCCATCGTTTTTCAAAATCATAGCTTCTAGAAGGTTTACATGATTTCTTAAAAAACATGAGTTTTTAGAAAATGTGTTTTATTTCATAAATGGAATCAACAAAGTATGCACATTCTATGTCATAACGACTTTCTATAGTTTGTGCATGCGTTTGGAAATAAGAAAAGCTTACTTCCCCCGTTTTTTAAAATCACAGCTTCTAGAAGGTTTACATGATTTGTTAAAAAACACAAGTTTTTAGAAAATGTGTTTTATTTCATAAATGGAATCAACAAAGTATGCACATTCTACGTGATAACGACTTTCTATAGTTTGCGCATGCGTCCGGAAATAAGAAAAGCTTACTTCCACCGTTTTTTAAAATAAAAGCTTCTAGAAGGTTTACATGATTTCGTAAAAAACACGAGTTTTTAGAAAATGTGTTTTATTTCATAAATGGAATCTACAAAGTATGCACATTCTACGTCATAATGACTTTCTATAGTTTGTGCATGCGTTTGGAAATAAGAAAAGCTTACTTCCCCCGTTTTTTAAAATCACAGCTTCTAGAAGGTTTACATGATTTCTTAAAAAACACGAGTTTTTAGAAAATGTGTTTTATTTCATAAATGGAATCAACAAAGTATACACATTCTACGTCATAATGACTTTCTATAGTTTGCACATGCGTTTGGAAATAAGAAAAGCTTACTTCCCCCGTTTTTTAAAATCACAGCTTCCAGAAGGTTTACATGATTTCGTAAAAAACACGAGTTTTTAGAAAATGTGTTTTATTTCATAAATGGAATCTACAAAGTATGCACATTCTATATCATAACGACTTTCTATAGTTTGCGCATGCGTCCGGAAATAAGAAAAGCTTACTTCCACCGTTTTTTAAAATCACAGCTTCTAGAAGGTTTACATGATTTCGTAAAAAACACGGGTTTTTAGAAAATGTGTTTTATTTCATAAATGGAATCAACAACGTATGCACATTCTACGTCATAAGGACTTTCTATAGTTTGCGCATGCGTCCGGAAATAAGAAAAGCTTACTTCCACCGTTTTTCAAAATCACAGCTTATAGAAGGTTTACATGATTTCCTAAAAAATACGAGTTTTTGGAAAATGTGTTTTATTTCATTAATGGAATCAACAAAGTATGCACATTCTACGTAATAGCGACTTTCTATTGTTTCCGCATTCGACAGGAAATAAGAAAATCTTACTTCCACCATTTTTTAAAATCACAGCTTCTAGAAGGTTTACATGATTTCTTAAAAAACACGAGTTTTTAGAAAATGTTTTTTATTTCATAAATGGAATCAACAAAGTATGCACATTCTACGTGATAACGACTTTCTATAGTTTGCGCATGCGTCCGGAAATAAGAAAAGCTTACTTCCACCGTTTTTTAAAATAAAAGCTTCTAGAAGGTTTACATGATTTCGTAAAAAACACGAGTTTTTAGAAAATGTGTTTTATTTCATAAATGGAATCTAGAAAGTATGCACATTCTACGTCATAATGACTTTCTATAGTTTACGCATGCGTCCGGAAATAAGAAAAGCTTACTTCCCCCGTTTTTTAAAATCACAGCTTCTAGAAGGTTTACATGATTTCTTAAAAAACACGAGTTTTTAGAAAATGTGTTTTATTTCATAAATGGAATCAAAAAAGTATGCACATTCTACGTCATAATGACTTTCTATAGTTTGCACATGTGTTTGGAAATAAGAAAAGCTTACTTCCCCCGTTTTTTAAAATCACAGCTTCCAGAAGGTTTACGTGATTTCGTAAAAAACACGAGTTTTTAGAAAATGTTTTTATTTCATAAATGGAATCTACAAAGTATGCACATTCTACATCATAACGACTTTCTATAGTTTCCGCATGCGTCCGGAAATAAGGAAAGCTTACTTCCACCGTTTTTTAAAATCACAGCTTCTTGAAGGTTTACATGATTTCGTAAAAAACACGAGTTTTTAGAGAATGTGTTTTATTTATAAAATGGAATCTACAAAGTATGCACATTCTACGTTATAACGACTTTCTATAGTTTGCGCATGCATTTGGAAATAAGAAAAGCTTACTTCCCCCGTTTTTGAAAATCACAGCTTCTAGAAGGTTTACATGATTCGTTAAAAAACACGAGCTTTTAGAAAATGTGTTTTATTTCATAAATGGAATCAACAAAGTATGCACATTCTATATCATAACGACTTTCTATAGTTTGCGCATGCGTCCGGAAATAAGAAAAGCTTACTTCCACCGTTTTTTAAAATCACAGCTTCTAGAAGGTTTACATGATTTCGTAAGAAACACGGGTTTTTAGAAAATGTGTTTTATTTCATAAATGGAATCAACAACGTATGCACATTCTACCTCATAAGGACTTTCTATAGTTTGCGCATGCGTCCGGAAATAAGAAAAGCTTACTTCCACCGTTTTTCAAAATCACAGCTTCTAGAAGGTTTACATGATTTCTTAAAAAAAAACGAGTTTTTAGAAAATGTGTTTTATTTCATTAATGGAATCAACAAAGTATGCACATTCTACGTAATAGCGACTTTCTATTGCTTCCGCATTCGACAGGAAATAAGAAAATCTTACTTCCACCATTTTTTAAAATCACAGCTTCTAGAAGGTTTACATGATTTCTTAAAAAACACGAGTTTTTAGAAAAAAAAATTTATTTCATAAATGGAATCAACAAAGTATGCACATTCTACGTCATAACGACTTTCTATAGTTTGCACATGCGTTTGGAAATAAGAAAAGCTTACTTCCCCCATTTTTTAAAATCACAGCTTCCAGAAGGTTTACATGATTTCGTAAAAAACACGAGTTTTTAGAAAATGTGTTTTATTTCATAAATGGAATCTACAAAGTATGAACATTCTACATCATAACGACTTTCTATAGTTTCCGCATGCGTCCGGAAATAAGAAAATCTTACTTCCACCGTTTTTTAAAATCACAGCTTCTTGAAGGTTTACATGATTTCGAAAAAAACACGAGTTTTTAGAAAATGTGTTTTATTTCATAAATGGAATCAACAAAGTATGCACATTCTACATCATAACGACTTTCTATAGTTTGCGCATGCGTCCAGAAATAAGAAAAGCTTATTTCCCCCCGTTTTTTAAAATCACAGCTTCTAGGAGGTTTACATGATTTCGTAAAAAACATGAGTTTTTAGAAAATGTGTTTTATTTCATAAATGGAATCTTCAAAGTATGCACATTCTACGTCATAACGAATTTCTATAGTTTGCGCATGCGTCCAGAAATAAGAAAAGCTTACTTCCCCTATTTTTTAAAATCACAGCTTCTAGAAGGTTTACATGATTTCTTAAAAAACATGAGTTTTTAGAAAATATGTTTTATTTCATAAATGGAATAAACAAACTATGCACATTCTACGTCATAACGACTTTCTATAGTTTGTGCATAAGTTTGGAAATAAGAAAAGCTTACTTCCCCCGTTTTTTAAAATCACAGCTTCTAGAAGGTTTACATGATTTCGTAAAAAACACGAGTTTTTAGAAAATGTGTTTTATTTCATAAATGGAATCAACAAAGTATGCACATTCTACGTCATAACGACTTTCTATAGTTTGCGCATTCGTTTGGAAATAAGAAGAGCTTACTTCCACCGTTTTTTAAAATCACAGCTTCTTGAAAGTTTACATGATTTCGTAAAAAACACGAGTTTTTAGAAGATGTGCTTTATTTCACAAATGGAATCATCAATGTATGCATCTTCTACGTCATAACAACTTTCTATAGTTTGCGCATTTGTCCGGAAATAAGAAAAGCTTACTTCCACTATTTTTTAAAATCACAGCTTCTAGAAGGTTTACATGATTTCGAAAAAACACGAGTTTTTTAGAAAATGTGCTTTATTTCATAAATGGAAGCTACAAAGTATGCACATTCTACGTCATAACGACTTTCTATAGTTTAAGCATGCATCCGAAATAAGAAAAGCTTACTTCCCCCATTTTTTAAAATCATAGCTTCTAGAAGGTTTACATGAATTCTTAGAAAACACGAGTTTTTAGAAAATGTGTTTTATTTCATAAATGAAATCTACAAAGTATGCACATTCGACGTCATAACGACTTTCTATAGTTTGCGCATGCGTCCGGAAATAAGAAAAGCTTACTTCCACCGTTTTTTAAAATCACGGCTTCTTGAAGGTTTACATGATTTCGTAAAAAACACGAGTTTTTAGAAAATGTGTTTTATTTCATAGATGGAATCCAGAAAGTATGCACATTCTACGTCATAACGACTTTCTATAGTTTGCGCATGCGTCTGGAAATAAGAAAAGTTTACTTCCCCCGTTTTTTAAAATCACTGCTTGTAGAAGGTTTACATGATTTCTTAAAAAACACGAGTTTTTAGAAAATGTGTTTTAATTCAAAATTGGGATCAACAAAGTATGCACATTGTACGTCATAACGACTTTCTATAGTTTGCGCATGCATCTGGAAATAAGAAAAGCTTACTTCCCCCATTTTTTAAAATCACAGCTTCTAGAAGGTTTACATGATTTCATAAAAAACACGAGTTTTTAGAAAATGTGTTTTATTACATAAATGGAAACAACAAAGTATGCACATTCTACATCATAACGACTTTCTATAGTTTGCGCATGTGTACGGAAATAAGAAAAGCTTACTTCCCCCTTTTTTTAAAATCACAGGTTCTAGAAGGTTTACATGATTTCTTAAAAAACACGAGTTTTTAGAAAATGTGTTTTATTTCATAAATGGAATCAACAAAGTATGCACATTCTACGTCATAACGACTTTCTATAGTTTGCACATGCGTTTGCAAATAAGAAAATCTTACTTCCCTCGTTTTTTAAAATCACAGCTTCTAGAAGGTTTACATGATTTCTTAAAAAACACGAGTTTTTAGAAAATGTGTTTTTTTTCATAAATGGAATCAAGAAAGTATGCACATTCTACGTCATAACGACTTTCTATAGTTTGCGCATGCGTCCGAAAATAAGAAAAGCTTACTTCCCCCGTTTTTTAAAATCACAGCTTCTAGAAGGTTTACATGATTTCGTAAAAAACATGAGTTTTTAGAAAATGTGTTTTATTTCATAAATGGAATCAGCAAAGTATGACCATTCTATGTCATAACGACTTTCTATAGTTTGCGCATGCGTTTGGAAATAAGAAAAGCTACTTCCCCCGTTTTTTAAAATCACAGCTTCTAGAAGGTTTACATGATTTCTTAAGAAACACGAGTTTTTAGAAAATGTGTTTTATTTCATAAATGCAATCAACAAAGTATGCACATTCTACGTCATAACGACATTCTATAGTTTGCGCATGCGTCCGGAAATAAGAAAAGCTTACTTCCACCGTTTTTTAAAATCACGGCTCTTAGAAGGTTTACATCATTTCGTAAAAAACACGAGTTTTTAGAAAATGTGTTTTATTTCATAAATGGAATCTACAAAGTATGCACATTCTACGTCATAACGACTTTCTATAGTTTGCGCATGCGTCCAGAAATAAGAAAAGCTTACTTCCACCGTTTTTTAAAATCACAGCTTCTACAAGGTTTACATGATTTCTTAAAAAACACGAGTTTTTAGAAAATGTGTTTTATTTGATAAATGAAATCAACAAAGTATGCACATTCTACGTAATAACGACTTTCTATAGTTTTCACATTCTACCGGAAATAAGAAAAGCTTACTTCCACCGTTTTTTAAAATCACAGCTTCTAGAAGGTTTACATGATTTCGTAAAAAACACGAGTTTTTAGAAAATGTGTTTTATTTCATAAATGGAATCAACAAAGTATGCATATTCCACGTCATAAGGACTTTCTCTACTTTGCGCATGCGTCCGGAAATAAGAAAAGCTTACATCCACCGTTTTTCAAAATCACAGCTTCTAGAAGGTTTACATGATTTCGTAAAAAACATGAGTTTTTAGAAAATGTCTTTTATTTCATAAATGGAATCAACAATGTATGCACATTCTATGTCATAACGACTTTCTATAGTTTGCGCATGCGTCCGGAAATAAGCAAAGCTTACTCCCACCATTTTTTAAAATCACAGCTTCTTGAAGGTTTACATGATTTCGTAAAAAACACGAGTTTTTAGAAAATGTGTTTTATTTCATAAATGGAATCTACAAAGTATGCACATTCTATGTCATAACGGGTTTCTATAGTTTGCGCATGCGTCCGGAAATAAGAAAAGCTTACTTCCCCCTTTTTTTAAAATCACAGCTTCTAGTAGGTTTACATGATTTCTTAAAAAACATGAGTTTTTAGAAAATGTGTTTTATTTCATAAATGGAATCAACAAAGTATGCACATTCTACGTCATAACGACTTTCTATAGTTTGCGCATGCGTTTGGAATTAAGAAAAGCTTACTTCCCCCATTTTTTAAAATCACAGCTTCTAGAAGGTTTACATGATTTCTTAAAAAACACGAGTTTTTAGAAAATGTGTTTTATTTCATAAATGGAAACAACAAAGTATGCACATTCTACGTCATAACGACTTTCTATAGTTTGCGCATGCGTCTGGAAATAAGAAAAGCTTACTTCCACCATTTTTTAAAATCACAGCATCTAGAAGGTTTAAATGATTTCTTAAAAAACACGAGTTTTTAGAAAATGTGTTTTATTTCATCAATGGAATCGACAAAGTATGCACATTCTACGTCATAACAACTTTCTATAGTTTGCGCATTCGTCCGGAAATAAGAAAAGCTTACTTCCACCGTTTTTTAAAATCACAGCTTCTAGAAGGTTTACATGATTTCTTAAAAAACACTAGTTTTTAGAAAATGTGCTTTATTTCATAAATGGAATCTAGAAAGTATGCACATTCTACGTCATAACGACTTTCTATAGTTTGCGCATTCGTCCGGAAATAAAAAAAGCTTACTTCCCCCGTTTTTTAAAATCACAGCTTCCAGAAGGTTTACATAATTTCTTAAAAAACACGAGTTTTTAGAAAATGTGTTTTATTTCATAAATGGAATCAACAAAGTATGCACATTCTACGTCATAACGACTTTCTATAGTTTGCACATGCGTTTGGAAATAAGAAAAGCTTACTTCCCTCGTTTTTTAAAATCACAGCTTCTAGAAGATTTACATGATTTCTTAAAAAACACGAGTTTTTAGAAAATGTGTTTTTTTTTCATAAATGGAATCAAGAAAGTATGCACATTCTACGTCATAACGACTTTCTATAGTTTGCGCATGCGTCCGAAAATAAGAAAAGCTTACTTCCCCCGTTTTTTAAAATCACAGCTTCTAGAAGGTTTACATGATTTCGTAAAAAACATGAGTTTTTAGAAAATGTGTTTTATTTCATAAATGGAATCAGCAAAGTATGACCATTCTATGTCATAACGACTTTCTATTGTTTGCGCATGCGTTTGGAAATAAGAAAAGCTTACTTCCCCCGTTTTTTAAAATCACAGCTTCTAGAAGGTTTACATGATTTCTTAAGAAACACGAGTTTTTAGAAAATGTGTTTTATTTCATAAATGCAATCAACAAAGTATGCACATTCTACGTCATAACAACATTCTATAGTTTGCGCATGCGTCTGGAAATAAGAAAAGCTTACTTCCCCCGTTTTTTAAAATCACAGCTTCTAGAAGGTTTACATGATTTCTTAAAAAACACGAGTTTTTAGAAAATGTGTTTTATTTCATAAATGGAATCAAAAAAGTATGCACATTCTACGTCATAACGACTTTCTATAGTTTGCGCATTCGTTTGGAAATAAGAAAAGCTTACTTCCCCCCTTTTTTAAAATCACAGCTTCTGGAAGGTTTACATGATTTCGTAAAAAACACGTGTTTTTAGAAAATGTGTTTTATTTCATAAATGGAATCAACAAAGTATGCACATTCTACGTCATAACGACTTTCTATAATTTGCGCATGCGTTTGGAAATAAGAAAAGCTTACTTCCCCCGTTTTTTAAAATCACAGCTTCTAGAAGGTTTACATGATTTCGTAAAAAACAGGAGTTATAGAAAATGTGTTTTATTTCATAAATGGAATCTACAAAGTATGCACATTCTACATCATAACGACATTCTATAGTTTGCGCATGCATCCGGAAATAAGAAAAGCTTACTTCCCCTGTTTTTTAAAATCACAGCTTCTAGAAGGTTTACATGATTTCTTAAAAAACACGAGTTTTTAGAAAATGTGCTTTATTTCATAAATGGAATCAATAAAGTATGCACATTCTACGTCATAACGACTTTCTATAGCTTGCGCATTCCTCCAGAAATAAGAAAAGCTTACTTCCCCCGTTTTTTAAAATCACAGCTTCTAGAAGGTTTACATGATTTCTTAAAAAACACGAGTTTTTAGAAAATGTGTTTTATTTCTTAAACGGAATCTACAAAGTATGCACATTCTACGTCATAACGACTTTCTATAGTTTGCGCATTCCTCCGGAAATAAGAAAAGTTACCTCCCCCGTTTTTTAAAATCACAGCTTCTAGAAGGTTTACATGATTTCTTAAAAAACACGAGTTTTTAGAAAATGTGTTTTATTTCATAAATCGAATCTACAAAGTATGCACATTCTACGTCATAACGACTTTCTATAGTTTGCGCATGCGTCCGGAAATAATAAAAGCTTACTTCCACCGTTTTTTTGAAATCACGGCTTCTAGAAGGTTTACATCATTTCGTAAAAAACATGAGTTTTTAGAAAATGTGTTTTATTTCATAAATGGAATCAACAAAGTATGCACATTCTACGTCATAACGACTTTCTATAGTTTGCTCATGCGTTTGGAATTAAGAAAAGCTTACTTCCCCCGTTTTTTAAAATCACAGCTTCTAGAAGGTTTACATGATTTCTTTAAAAACACGAGTTTTTAGAAAATGTGTTTTATTTCATAAATGGAAACAACAAATTATGCACATTCTACGTCATAATGAATTTCTATAGTTTGCGCATGCGTTCGGAAATAAGAAAAGCTTACTTCCACCATTTTTTAAAATCACAGTATCTAGAAGGTTTAAATGATTTCTTAAAAAACACGAGTTTTTAGAAAATGTGTTTTATTTCATAAATGGAATCTAAAAAGTATGCACATTCTGCGTCATAACGACTTTCTATAGTTTGCGCATGCGTTTGGAAATAAGAAAAGCTTACTTCCCCCGTCTTTTAAATCACAGCTTCTAGAAGGTTTACATGATTTTTTAAAAAACACGAGTTTTTAGAAAATGTGTTTTATTTCATAAATGGAATCAACAAAGTATGCACATTCTACGTCATAACGACTTTCAATAGTTTGCGCATGCGTTTGGAAATAAGAAAAGCTTACTTCCCCCGTTTTTTAAAATCACAGCTTCTAGAAGGTTTACACGATTTCTTAAAAAACACGAGTTTTTAGAAAATGTGTTTTATTTCATAAATAGAATCAACAAAGTATGCACATTCTACGTCATAATGACTTTCTATAGTTTGCGGATGCGTTATGAAATAAGAAAAGCTGACTTCCCCCATTTTTTAAAATCACAGCTTCTAGAAGGTTTACATGATTTCTTAAAAAACACGAGTTTTTAGAAAATGTGTTTTATTTCAAAAATGGAATCAACAAAGTATGCACATTCTACGTCATAACGACTTTGTATAGTTTGTGCATGCGTCCGGAAATAAGAAAAGCTTACTTCCCCCGTTTTTTAAAATCGCAGCTTTAAAAGGTTTACATGATTTCTTAATAAACACGGTTTTTTAGAAAATGTGTTTTATTTCATCAATGGAATCTAGAAAGTATGCACATTCTATGTCATAATGACTTTCTATAGTTTGCGCATGCGTCCGGAAATAAGAAAAGCTTACTTCCACCGTTTTTTAAAATCAAAGCTTCTAGAATGTTTACATGATTTCTTAAAAAAGACGAGTTTTTAGAAAATGTGTTTTATTTCATAAATGGACTCAACAAATTATGCACATTCTAGGTAATAATGACTTTCTATAGTTTGCGCATTCGACTGGAAATAAGAAAAGCTTACCTCCACCGTTTTTTAAAATCACATCTTCTAGAAGGTTTACATGATTTCGTAAAAAACATGAGTTTTTAGAAAATGTGTTTTATTTCATAAATGGAATCAACAAAGTATGCACATTCTACGTCATAACGACTTTCTATAGTTTGCGCATGCGTTCGGAAATAAGAAAAGCTTACATCCACAGTTTTTCAAAACCACAGCTTCTAGAAGGTTTACATGATTTCGTAAAAAACACGAGTTTTTAGAAAATGTGTTTTATTTCATAAATGGAATCAACAAAGTATGCACATTCTACATCATAACGACTTTCTATAGTTTGCGCATGCGTCCGGAAATAAGCAAAGCTTACTTCCACCATTTTTTAAAATCGCAGCTTCTTGAAGGTTTACATGATTTCGTAAAAAACACGAGTTTTTAGAAAATGTGTTTTATTTCATAAATGGAATCAACAAATTATGCACATTCTACGTCATAACGACTTTCTATAGTTTGCGCATGTGTTTGGAAATAAGAAAAGCTTACTTCCCCCGTTTTTTAAAATCACAGCTTCTAGAAGGTTTACATGATTTCTTAAAAAACACGAGTTTTTAGAAAATGTGTTTTATTTCATAAATGGAAACAACAAACTATGCACATTCTACGTCATAACGACTTTCTATAGTTTGCCCATGCGTCTAGAAATAAGAAAAACTTACTTCCACCGTTTTTTAAAATCACAGCTTCTAGAAGGTTTAAATGATTTCTTAAAAAACACGAGTTTTTAGAAAATGTGTTTTATTTCATCAATGGAATCGACAAAGTATGCACATTCTACGTCATAACGACTTTCTATAGTTTGCGCATTCTCCGGAAATAAGAAAACCTTACTTCCACCGTTTTTTAAAATCACAGCTTCTAGAAGGTTTACATGATTTCGTAAAAAACACTAGTTTTTAGAAAATGTGCTTTATTTCATAAATTGAATCTAACAAGTATGCACATTCTACTTCATAACAACTTTCTATAGATTGCGCATGCGTCCGTAAATAAGAAAAGCTTACTTCCCCAGTTTTTTAAAATCACAGCTTCTACAAGGTTTACATAATTTCTTAAAAAACACGAGTTTTTAGAAAATGTGTTTTATTTCATAAATTGAATCAACAAAGTATACACATTCTATGTCATAACGACTTTCTATAGTTTACGCATGCGTTCGGAAATAAGAAAAGCTGACTTCCCCCGTTTTTTAAAATCACAGCTTCTAGAAGGTTTACATGGTTTCTTAAAAAACACGAGTTTTTAGAAAACGTGTTTTATTTCATAAATGGAATCAACAATGTATGCACATTCTACGTCATAACGACTTTCTATATTTTGCGCATGCGTCCGGAAATAAGAAAATCTTACTTCCACCGTTTTTTAAAATCACAGCTTCTTGAAGGTTTACATGATTTCGTAAGAAACACGAGTTTTTAGAAAATGTGTTTTATTTCATAAATGGAATCTAAAAAGTATGAATATTCTACGTCATAACGACTTTCTATAGTTTACGCATGCGTTCGGAAATAAGAAAAGCTTACTTCCCCTGTTTTTTAAAATCACAGCTTCTATAAGGTTTACATGATTTCTTAATAAACATGAGTTTTTAGAAAATGTGTTTTATTTCATAAATGGAATCAACAAAGTATGCACATTCTACGTCATAACGACTTTCTATTGTTTGCGCATGCATCCGGAAATAAGAAAAGCTTACTTCCAAAGTTTTTTAAAATCACAGCTTCTAGAAGGTTTACATGATTTTGTAAAAAACACGAGTTTTTAGAAAATGTGTTTTATTTCATAAATGGAATCTAGAAAGTATGCACATTCTACGTCATAACGACTTTCTATAGTTTGAGCATGCATCCGGAAATAAGAAAAGCTTACTTCGACCGTTTTTTTAAATCACAGCTTCTAGAAGGTTTACATGATTTCTTAAAAAACACGACTTTTTAGAAAATGTGTTTTATTTCATAAATGGAATCTACAAAGTATGCACATTCTACGTCATAACGACTTTCTATAGTTTGCGCATGCGTCCGGAAATAAGAAAAGCTTACTTCCACCGTTTTTTGAATTCACAGCTTCTAGAAGGTTTACATGATTTCCTAAAACCATGAGTTTTAAGAAAATGTGTTTTATTTCATAAATGGAATCTACAAAGTATGCACATTCTACGTCATAACGACTTTCTATAGTTTGTGCATGAGTCCGGCAGTAAGAAAAGCTTACTTCCACCATCTTTTAAAATCACAACTTCTAGAAGGTTTACATGATTTCGTAAAAAACACGAGTTTTTAGAAAATGTGTTTTATTTCATAAATGGAATCAACAAAGTATGCACATTCTACGTCAAAACGACTTTCTATAGTTTGCGCATTCGTCCGGAAATAAGAAAAGATTACTTCCCCCTTTTTTTAAAATCACCGCTTCTAGAAGGTTTACATGATTTCTTAAAAAACCGGAGTTTTTAGAAAATGTGTTTTATTTCATAAATGGAATCAACAAAGTATGCACATTCTACGTCATAACGACTTTCTATAGTTTGCGCATGCGTTTGGAAATAAGAAAAGCTTACTTCCCCCGTTTTTTAAAATCACAGCTTCTAGAAGGTTTACATGATTTCTTAAAAAACACGAGGTTTTAGAAAATGTGTTTTATTTCATAAATGGAATCAACAAAGTATGCACATTCTACGTCATAACGACTTTCTATAGTTTGCGCATGCGTTTGGAAATAAGAAAAGCTTACTTCCCCCGTTTTTTAAAATCACAGCTTCTAGAAGGTTTACATGCTTTCTTAAAAAACACGAGTTTTTAGAAAATGTGTTTTATTTCATAAATGGAATGAACAATGTATGCATATTCTACGGCATAACGACTTTCTATAGATTGTGTATTCGTCCATAAATAAGAAAAGCTTACTTCCGCCGTTTTTTAAAATCACAACTTCTAGAAGGTTTACATGATTTCATAAAAAACACGAGTTTTTAGAAAATGTGTTTTATTTCATAAATGGAATCTACAAAGTATGCACATTCTACATCATAACGACTTTCTATAGTTTGCGCATGCGTCCAGAAATAAGAAAAGCTTACTTCCACCGTTTTTTGAAATCACGGCTTCTAGAAGGTTTACATGATTTCGTAAAAAACACGATTTTTTAGAAAATGTGTTTTATTTCATAAATGGAATCTATGAAGTATGCACATTCTACGTCATAACGACTTTCTATAGTTTGCGCATGCGTCCGGAAATAAGAAAAGCTTACTTCCTCCGTTTTATAAAATCAAAGCTTGTAGAAGGTTTACCTGATTTCTTAAAAAACACGAGTTTTTAGAAAATGTGTTTTATTTCATAAATGGAATCAACAAAGTATGCACATTCTACGTCATAATGACTTTATATAGTTTGGGCATGCATCCGGAAATAATAAAAGCTTACTTCCACCGTTTTTTAAAATCAAAGCTTCTAGAAGGTTTACATGATTTCTTAAAAAACACGAGTTTTTAGAAAATTTGTTTTATTTCATAAATGGAATAAACAGAGTATGCACATTCTACGTCCTAACGACTTTCTATAGTTTGCGCATTCCTCCGGAAATAAGAAAAGCTTACTTCCACCATTTTTTGAAATCACAGCTTCTAGAAGGTTTACATGATTTCTTAAAAAACACAAGTTTTTAGAAAATGTGTTTTATTTCCTAAATGGAATCTACAAAGTATGCACATTCTACGTCATAACGACTTTCTATAGTTTGTGCATGCGTTTGGAAATAAGAAAAGCTTACTTTCCCCGTTTTTTAAAATCACAGCTTTTAGAAGGTATATATGATTTCTTAAAAAACACGAGTTTTTAGAAAATGTGTTTTATTTCATAAATGGAATCAACAAAGTATGCACATTCTATGTCATAACGAATTTCTATAGTTTGCGCATCCGTCCGGAAATAAGAAAAGCTTACTTCCACCATTTTTTAAAATCACAGCTTCTAGAAGGTTTACATGATTTCTTAAAAAACACGAGTTTTTAGAAAATGTGTTTTATTTCATCAATGGAATCTACAAAGTATGCACATTCTAGGTCACAATGACTTTCTATAGTTTGCGCATGCGTCCGGAAATAAGAAAGGCTTACTTCCACCGTTTTTTGAAATCATAGCTTCTAGAAGGTTTACATGATCTCGTAAAAAACATGAGTTTTTAGAAAATGTGTTTTATTTCATAAATGGAATCTAGAAAGTATGCACATTCTACGTCATAACGACTTGCTATAGTTTGTGCATGAGTCCGGAAGTAAGAAAAGCTTACTTCCACCGTTTTTTAAAATCACAGCTTCTAGAAGGTTTACATGATTTCGTAAAAAACACGAGTTTTTAGAAAATGTGTTTTATTTCATAAATGGAATCTACAAAGTATGCACATTCTACGTCATAACAACTTTCTATAGTTTGTGCATGCGTCCGGAAATAAGAAAAGCTTACTTCCCCCGTTTTTTCAAATCACAGCTTCTAGAAGGTTTCATGATTTCATAAAAAACACGAGTTTTTAGAAAATGTGTTTTATTTCATAAATGGAATCAACAACGTATGCACATTCTACGTCATAACGACTTTCTATAGTTTGCACATCCGTGTGGAAATAAGAAAAAGCTTACTTCCACCATTTTTTAAAATCACAGCTTCTAGAAGGTTTACATGATTTCGTAAAAAACACGAGTTTTTTGAAAATGTGTTTTATTTCATAAATGGAATCTACAAAGTATGCACATTCTACGTCATAAGGACTTTCTATAGTTTGCGCATAAGTCCGGAAATAAGAAAAGCTTACTTCCACCGTTTTTTTAAATCACAGCTTCTGGAAGGTTTACATGATTTCGTAAAAAACACGAGTTTTTAGAAAATGTGTTTTATTTCATAAATGGAATCAACAAAGTATGCACATTCTACATCATAATGACTTTCTATAGTTTGCACATGCGTCCGGAAATAAGAAAATCTTACTTCCTCCGTTTTTTAAAATCACAGCTTGTAGAAGGTTTACATGATTTCTTTAAAAACACGAGTTTTTAGAAAATGTGTTTTATTTCATAAATGGAATCAACAACGTATGCACATTCTACGTCATAACGAATTTCTATAGTTTGCGTATGCATTTGGAAATAAGAAAAGCTTACTTCCCCCGTTTTTTAAAATCACAGCTTCTAAAAGGTTTACGTGATTTCTTAAAAAACATGAGTTTTTAGAAATTGTGTTTTCTTTCATAAATGGAATCTAGAAAGTATGCACATTCTACGTCATAACGACTTTCTATAGTTTGAGCATGCATCCGGAAATAAGAAAAGCTTACTCCGACCGTTTTTTTAAATCACAGCTTCTAGAAGGTTTACATGATTTCTTAAAAAACACGAGTTTTTAGAAAATGTGTTTTATTTCATAAATGGAATCTACAAAGTATGCACATTCTACGTCATAACGACTTTCTATAGTTTGCGCATGCGTTTGGAAATAAGAAAAGCTTACTTCCCCCGTTTTTTAAAATCACAGATTCTAGAAGGTTTACATGATTTCTTAAAAAACACGAGTTTTTAGAAAATGTGTTTTAGTTCATAAATGGAATCAACAAAGTATGCACATTCTACATCATAACGACATTCTATAGTTTGCGCATTCGTCCGGAAATAAGAAAATCTTACTTCCGCCGTTTTTTAAAATCACAGCTTCTAGAAGGTTTACATGATTTCTTAAAAAACACGAGTTTTTAGAAAATGTGTTTTATTTCATAAATGGAATCGACAAAGTATGCACATTCTACGTCATAACGACTTTTTATAGTTTGCGCATGCGTCCGGAAATAAGAAAAGCTTACTTCCACCGTTTTTTAAAATCACAGCTTCTAGAAGGTTTACATGATTTCGTAAAAAACACGAGTTTTTAGAAAATGTGTTTTATTTCATAAATGGAATCCACAAAGTATGCACATTCTACGTCATAACGAATTTCTATAGTTTGCGCATGCGTCCGGAAATAAGAAAAGCTTACTTCCCCCGTTTCATAAAATCACAGCTTCTAGAAGGTTTACATGATTTCGTAAAAAACAAGATTTTTTAGAAAATGTGTTTTATTTCATAATTGGAATCCACAAAGTATGCACATTCTACGTCATAACGCCTTTCTATAGTTTGCGCATGCGTTTGGAAATAAGAAAAGCTTACTTCCACCGTTTTTTAAAATCACAGCTTCTAGAAGGTTTACATGATTTCGTAAAAAACACGAGTTTTTAGAAAATGTGTTTTATTTCATAAATGGAATCTACAAAGTATGCACATTCTACATCATAACGAATTTCTATAGTTTGCGCATGCGTTCGGAAATAAAAAAAGCTTAATTCCCCCGTTTTTTAAAATCACAGCTTCTAGAAGGTTTCCATGATTTCGTAAAAAACATGAGTTTTTAGAAAATGTGTTTTATTTCATAAATGGAATCTACAAAGTATGCACATTCTACGTCATAATGACTTTCTATAGTTTGCGCATGCGTCCGGAAATAAGAAAAGCTTACTTCCACTGTTTTTTAAAATCACAGCTTCTAGAAGGTTTACATGATTTTGTAAAAAACACGAGTTTTTAGAAAATGTGTTTTATTTCATAAATGGAATCTACAAAGTATGCACATTCTACGTCATAACGACTTTGTATAGTTTGCGCATGCGTTCGGAAATAAGAAAAGTTTACTTCCCCCGTTTTTTAAAATCACAGCTTCTAGAAGGTTTCCATGATTTCGTAAAAAACATGAGTTTTTAGAAAATGTGTTTTATTTCATAAATGGAATCTACAAAGTATGCACATTCTACGTCATAACGACTTTCTATAGTTTGCGCATGCGTCCGGAAATAAGAAAAGCTTACTTCCACCGTTTTTTTAAATCACAGCTTCTAGAAGGTTTACATGATTTCGTAAAAAACACGAGTTTTTAGAAAATGTGTTTTATTTCATCAATGGAATCTACAAAGTATGCACATTCTACGTCATAACGACTTTCTATAGTTTGCGCATGCATCCGGAAATAAGAAAAGCTTACTTCCCCCGTTTTTTAAAATCACAACTTCTAGAAGGTTTATATGATTTCTTAAAAAACACGAGTTTTTAGAAAATGTGTTTTATTTCATAAACGGAATCAACAAAGTATGCACATTCTACGTCATAACGACTTTCTATAGTTTGCGCATTCGTCCGGAAATAAGAAAAGCTTACATCCACCGTTTTTTAAAATCACAGCTTCTAGAAGGTTTACATGATTTCGTAAAAAACACAAGTTTTTAGAAAATGTGTTTTATTTCATAAATGGAATCTACAAAGTATGCACATTCTACGTCATAACGACTTTCTATAGTTTGCGCATGCGTCCGGAAATAAGAAAAGCTTACTTCCACCGTTTTTTAAAATCACAGCTTCTAGAAGGTTTACATGATTTCTTAAAAAACACGAGTTTTTAGAAAATGTATTTTATTTCATAAATGGAATCTACAAACTATGCAAATTCTACGTCATAACGACTTTCTATAGTTCGCGCATGCGTTTGGAAATAAGAAAAGCTTACATACCCCATTTTTTAAAATCACAGCTTCTAGAAGGTTTACATGATTTCTTAAAAAACACGAGTTTTTAGAGAATGTGTTTTATTACATAAATGTAATCAACAAAGTATGGACATTCTACATCATAATGACTTTCTATATTTTGCACATGCTTCCGGAAATAAGAAAAGCTTACTTCCACCGTTTTTTAAAATCACAGCTTCTAGAAGGTTTACATGACATCTTAAAAAACACGAGTTTTTAGAAAATGTGTTTTATTTCATAAATGGAATCAACAAAGTATGCACATTCTACGTCATAACGACTTTCTGCAGTTTTCGCATTCGTCCGGAAATAAGAAAAGCTTACTTCCACTGTTTTTTAAAATCACAGCTTCTAGAAGGTTTACATGATTTCGTAAAAAACACGAGTTTTTAGAAAATGTGTTTTATTTCATCAATGGAATCAACAAAGTATGCACATTCTATGTCATAACGACTTTCTATAGTTTGCGCATTCGGCCGGAAATAAGAAAAGCTTACTGCCACCGTTTTTTAAAATCACAGCTTCTAGAAGGTTTACATGATTTCGTAAAAAACACGAGTTTTTAGAAAATGTGTTTTATTTCATAAATGGAATCGACAAAGTATGCACATTCTACGTCATAACGACTTTCTATAGTTTGCGCATGCGTTTGGAAATAAAAAAAGCTTACATCGTTCGTTTTTTAAAACCACACCTTATAGAAGGTTTACATGATTTCTTAAAAAACACGAGTTTATAGAAAATGTGTTTTATTTCATAAATGGAATCAACAAAGTATGGACATTCTACGTCATAATGAGTTTCTATAGTTTGCAAATGCGTCCGGAAATAAGAAAAGCTTACTTCCACCGTTTTTTAAAATCACAACTTCTAGAAGGTTTACATGACTTCTTAAAAAACACGAGTGTTTATAAAATGTGTTTTATTTCATAAATGGAATCAACAAAGTATGCACATTCTACGTCATAACGACTTTCTGCAGTTTTCACATTCGTCCGGAAATAAGAAAAGCTTACTTCCACCGTTTTTTAAAATCACAGCTTTTAGAAGGTTTACATGATTTCGTAAAAAACACGAGTTTTTAGAAAATGTGTTTTATTTCATAAATGGAATCTACAAAGTATGCACATTCTACGTCATAACGGCTTTCTATAGTTTGTGCATGCGTCCGGAAATAAGAAAAGCTTACTTCCACCGTTTTTTAAAATCACAGCTTCTAGAAGATTTACATGATTTCGTAAAAAACACGAGTTTTTAGAAAATGTGTTTTATTTCATAAATGGAATCAACAAAGTATGCACATTCTACGTCATAACGACTTTCTCTAGTTTGCGCATGCGTCCGGAAATAAGAAAAGCTTACGTCCCCCATTTTTTAAAATCACAGCTTCTAGAAGGTTTACATGATTTCTTAAAAAACACGAGTTTTTAGAAAATGTGTTTTATTTCATAAATGGAATCTACAAAGTATGCACATTCTATGTCATAACGACTTTCTATAGTTTGCGCATGGGTCCGGAAATAAGAAAAGCTTACTTCCCCCGTTTTTTAAAATCATAGCTTCTAGAAGGTTTACAAGATTTCCTAAAAATCACCAGTTTTTAGAAAATGTGTTTTATTTCATAAATGGAATCAACAAAGTATGCACATTCTACGTCATAACGACTTTCTATAGTTTGCGCATGCGTTTGGAAATAAGAAAAGCTTACTTCCCCCGTTTTTTAAAATCACGGCTTCTAGAAGGTTTACATGATTTCTTAAAAAACACGAGTTTTTAGAAAATGTGTTTTATTTCATAAATGGAATCAACAAAGTATGCACATTCTACGTCATAATGACTTTCTATAGTTTGCACATGCGTTTGGAAATAAGAAAAGCTTACATACCACGTTTTTTAAAATCACTGCTTCTAGAAGGTTTACATGATTTCTTAAAAAACACGAGTTTTTAGAAAATGTGTTTTATTTCATAAATGGAATCAACAAAGTATGCACATTCTACGTCATAACGACTTTCTGCAGTTTTCACATTCGTCCGGAAATAAGAAAAGCTTACTTCCACCGTTTTTTAAAATCACAGCTTGTAGAAGGTTTACATGACGTCTTAAAAAACATGAGTTTTTAGAAAATGTGTCTTATTTCATAAATCGTATCAACAAAGTATGCACATTCTACGTCATAATGACATTCTATAGTTTGCGCATTCGTCTGGAAATAAGAAAATCTTACTTCCAATGTTTTTTAAAATCACAGCTTCTAGAAGGTTTACATGATTTCTTAAAAAACACGAGTTTTTAGAAAATGTCTTTTATTTCATAAATGGAATTAACAAAGTATGCACATTCTACGTCATAACGACTTTCTATAGTTTGCGCATTCGTCCGGAAATAAGAAAAGCTTACTTCCACCGTTTTTTAAAATCACAGCTTCTAGAAGCTTTACATGATTTCGTAAAAAACACGAGTTTTTAGAAAATGTGTTTTACTTCATAAATGGGATCTACAAAGTATGCACATTCTACGTCATAACGACTTTCTATAGTTTGCGCATGCGTTTGGAAATAAGAAAAGCTTACTTCCCCCGTTTTTTAAAATCACAGCTTCTAGAAGGTTTACGTGATTTCTTAAAAAACACGAGTTTTTAAAATTGTGTTTTATTTTATAAATGGAATCAACAAACTATGCACATTCTATGTCATAACGACTTTCTATAGTTTGCGCATGCGTCCGGAAATAAGAAAAGCTTACTTCCACCGTTTTTTAAAATCACAACTTCTAGAAGGTTTACATGATTTCTTAAAAAACACCAGTTTTTAGAAAATGTGTTTTATTTCATAAATGGATTCAACAAAGTATGCACATTCTACATCATAACGACTTTCTATAGTTTGCGCATGCGTCTGGAAATAAGAAAAGCTTACTTCCACCGTTTTTTAAAATCACAACTTCTAGAAGGTTTACATGATTTCGTAAAAAACACGAGTTTTTAGAAAATGTGTTTTATTTCATAAATGGAATCTACAAAGTATGCACGTTCTACGTCATAACGACTTTCTATAGTTTGCGCATGCGTCCGGAAATAAGAAAAGCTTGCTTCTGTCGTTTTTTAAAATCACAGCTTCCAGAAGGTTTACATGATTTCGTAAAAAACACGAGTTTTTAGAAAATGTGTTTTATTTCATAAATGGAATCTACAAAGTATGCACATTCTACGTCATAACGACTTTCTATAATTTGCGCATGCGTCCGGAAAGAAGAAAAGCTTACTTCCCCCATTTTTTAAAATCACAGCTTCTAGAAGGTTTACATTGTTTCTTAAAAAACACGAGTTTTTAGAAAATGTGTTTTATTTCATAAATGGAATCAACGAAGTATGCACATTCTACGTCATAACGACTTTCTATAGTTTGCGCATGCATCCAGAAATAAGAAAAGCTTACTTCCACCGTTTTTTAAAATCACAGCTTCTAGATGGTTTACATGATTTCGTAAAAAACACGAGTTTTTAGAAAATTTGTTTTATTTCATAAATGGAATCTACAAAGTATGCACATTCTACGTCATAACGACTTTCTATAGTTTGTGCATGCGTCTGGAAATAAGAAAAGCTTACTTCCCCCGTTTTTTAAAATCACAGCTTCTAGAAAGTTTACATGATTTATTAAAAAACACGAGTTTTTAGAAAATGTGTTTTATTTGATAAATGGAATAAACAAAGTATGCACATTCTACGTCATAACGACTTTCTATAGTTTGTGCATGCGTCCGGAAATAAGAAAAGCTTACTTCCCCCGTTTTTTAAAATCACAGCATCTAGAAGGTTTACATGATTTCTTAAAAAACATGAGTTTTTAAAAAATGTGTTTTATTTCATAAATGGAATCAACAAATTATGCAAATTCTACGTCATAATGCCTTTCTATAGTTTGCACATGCGTCCGGAAATAAGAAAAGCTTACTTCCACCGTTTTTTAAAATCACAGCTTCTAGAAGGTTTACATGACTTCTTAAAAAACACGAGTTTTTAAAAAATGTGTTTTATTTCATAAATGGAATCAACAAAGTATGCACATTCTACGTCATAACGACTTTCTGCAGTTTTCGCATTCGTCCGGAAATAAGAAAAGCTTACTTCCACCGTTTTTTAAAATCACAGCTTCTAGAAGGTTTACATGATTTCTTAAAAAACACGAGTTTTTAGAAAATGTGTTTTATTTCATCAATGGAATCAACAAAGTATGAACATTCTATGTCATAAGGACTTTCTATAGTTTGCGCATTCGTCCGGAAATAAGAAAAGCTTACTTCCACCAATTTTTAAAATCACAGCTTCTAGAAGGTTTACATGATTTCGTAAAAAACACGGGTTTTTAGAAAATGTGTTTTATTTCATAAATGGTATCAACAAAGTATGCACATTCTACGTCATAATGACTTTTTATAGTTTGTGCTTGCGTTTGGAAATAAGAAAAGCTTACTTTCCCCGTTTTTTAAAATCACAGCTTCTAGAAGGTTTACATGATTTCTTAAAAAACACGAGTTTTTAGAAAATGTGTTTTATTTCATAAATGGTATCAACAAAGTATGCACATTCTACGTCATAACGACTTTCTATAGTTTGCAAATGCGTTTGGAAATAAGAAAAGCTTACATCCCCCGTTTTTTAAAATCACAGCTTATAGAAGTTTTACATGATTTCTTAAAAAACACGAGTTTTTAGAAAATGTGTTTTATTTCATAAATGGAATCAACAAAGAATACGCATTCTACATCATAAGGACTTTCTATAGTTTGCACATGCGTCCGGAAATAAGAAAAGCTCACTTCCACAGTTTTTTAAAATCACAGCTTCTACAAGGTTTACATGATTTCTTAAAAAACACGAGTTTTTAGAAAATGTGTTTTATTTCATAAATGGAATCAACAAAGTATGCACATTCTACGTCATAACGACTTTCTCTAGTTTGCGCATGCGTCCGGAAATAAGAAAAGCTTACATCCCCCATTTTTTAAAATCACAGCTTCTAGATGGTTTACATGATTTCTTAAAAAACACGAGTTTTTAGAAAATGTGTTTTATTTCATAAATGGAATCTACAAAGTAAGCACATTCTACGTCATAACGACTTTCTATAGTTTGCGCATGCGTCCGGAAATAAGAAAAGCTTACTTCCCCTGTTTTTTAAAACCACAGCTTCTAGAAAGTTTACATGATTTCTTAAAAAACACGAGTTTTTAGAAAATATGTTTTATTTCATAAATGGAATCAACAAAGTATGCACATTCTACGTCATAACAACTTTCTATAGTTTGCGCATGCGTTTGGAAATAAGAAAATCTTACTTCCCCCGTTTTTTAAAATCACAGCTTCTAGAAGGTTTACATGATTTCTTAAAAAACATGAGTTTTTAGAAAATGTGTTTTATTTCATAAATAGAATCAACAAAGTATGCACATTCTACGTCATAACGACTTTCTATAGTTTGCGGATTCGTCCCGAAATAAGAAAAGCTTACTTCCACCGTTTTTTAAAATCACAGCTTCTAGAAGGTTTACATGATTTCGTAAAAAACATGAGTTTTTAGAAAATGTGTTTTATTTCATAAATGGAATCAACAAAGTATGCACATTCTACGTCATATCGACTTTCTATAGTTTGCGCATGCGTCCGGAAATAAGAAAAGCTTACTTCCCCCGTTTTTTAAACTCACAGCTTCTAAAAGGTTTACATGATTTCTTAAAAAACACGAGTTTTTAGAAAATGTGTTTTATTTCATAAATAGAATAAACAAAGTATGCACATTCTACGTCATAACGACTTTCTATAGTTTGGGCATGTGTCCGGAAATAAGAAAAGCTTACTTCCATCGTTTTTTAAAATCACAACTTCTAGAAGGTTTACATGATTTCTTAAAAAACACAAGTTTTTAGAAAATGTGTTTTATTTCATAAATGGAATCAACAAAGTATGCACATTCTACGTCATAACGACTTTCTATAGTTTGCGCACGCGTCCGGAAATAAGAAAAGCTTACTTCCACCGTTTTTTAAAATCACAACTTCTAGAAGGTTTACATGATTTCTTAAAAAACACAAGTTTTTAGAAAATGTGTTTTATTTCATAAATGGAATCAACAAATTATGCACATTCTACGTCATAATGACTTTCTATAGTTTGCGCATGCGTCCGGAAATAAGAAAAGCTTACTTCCACCGTTTTTTAAAATCACAGCTTCTAGAAGGTTTACATGATTTCGTAAAAAACACGAGTTTTTAGAAAATGTGTTTTATTTCATAATTGGAATCTACAAAGTATACACATTCTACGTCATAACGACTTTCTATAGTTTGCGCATGCATCTGGAAATAAGAAAAGCTTACTTCCACCGTTTTTTAAAATCACAGCTTCCAGAAGGTTTACATAATTTCGTAAAAAACACGAGTTTTTAGAAAATGTGTTTTATTTCATCAATTGAATCAACAAAGTATGCACATTCTACGTCATAACGACTTTCTATAGTTTGCGCATTCGTCCGGAAATAAGAAACGCTTACTTCCCCCGTTTTTTAAAATCACAGCTTCCAGAAGGTTTACATGATTTCGTAAAAGACACGAGTTTTTAGAAAATGTGTTTTATTTCATAAATGGAATCTACAAAGTATGCACATTCTAGGTCATAAGGACTTTCTATAGTTTCGCATGCGTCCGGAAATAAGAAAAGCTTACTTCCCCCGTTTTTTAAAATCACAGCTTCTAGAAGGTTTACATGATTTCTTAAAAAACAAGAGTTTTTAGAAAAGGTGTTTTATTTCATAAATGGAATCAACAAAGTATGCACATTCTACGTCATAACGACTTTCTAGAGTTTGCGCATGCGTTTGGAAATAAGAAAAGCTTACTTCCCCCGTTTTTTAAAATCACAGCTTCTAGAAGGTTTACATGATTTCTTAAAAAACACGAGTTTTTAGAAAATGTGTTTTATTCCATAAATAGAATCAACAAAGTATGCACATTCTACGTCATAATGACTTTCTATAGTTTGCGGATGCGTTTGGAAATAAGAAAAGCTGACTTCCCCCATTTTTTAAAATCACAGCTTCTAGAAGGTTTACATGATTTCTTAAAAAACACGAGTTTTTAGAAAATGTGTTTTATTTCAAAAATGGAATCAACAAAGTATGCACATTCTACGTCATAACGACTTTGTATAGTTTGTGCATGCGTCCGGAAATAAGAAAAGCTTACTTCCCCCGTTTTTTAAAATCGCAGCTTTAAAAGGTTTACATGATTTCTTAATAAACACGGTTTTTTAGAAAATGTGTTTTATTTCATCAATGGAATCTAGAAAGTATGCACATTCTATGTCATAATGACTTTCTATAGTTTGCGCATGCGTCCGGAAATAAGAAAAGCTTACTTCCACCGTTTTTTAAAATCAAAGCTTCTAGAATGTTTACATGATTTCTTAAAAAAGACGAGTTTTTAGAAAATGTGTTTTATTTCATAAATGGAATCAACAAATTATGCACATTCTACGTCATAACGACTTTCTATAGTTTGCGCATTCGTCCGGAAATAAGAAAAGCTTACTTCCACCGTTTTTTAAAATCACAGCTTCTACAAGGTTTACATGATTTCGTAGAAAACACGAGTTTTTAGAAAATGTGTTTTATTTCATCAATGGAATCAACAAAGTATGAACATTCTATGTCATAAGGACTTTCTATAGTTTGCGCATTCGTCCGGAAATAAGAAAAGCTTACTTCCACCAATTTTTAAAATCACAGCTTCCAGAAGGTTTACATGATTTCGTAAAAGACACGAGTTTTTAGAAAATGTGTTTTATTTCATAAATGGAATCTACAAAGTATGCACATTCTAGGTCATAAGGACTTTCTATAGTTTCGCATGCGTCCGGAAATAAGAAAAGCTTACTTCCCCCGTTTTTTAAAATCACAGCTTCTAGAAGGTTTACATGATTTCTTAAAAAACAAGAGTTTTTAGAAAAGGTGTTTTATTTCATAAATGGAATCAACAAAGTATGCACATTCTACGTCATAACGACTTTCTAGAGTTTGCACATGCGTTTGGAAATAAGAAAAGCTTACTTCCCCCGTTTTTTAAAATCACAGCTTCTAGAAGGTTTACATGATTTCTTAAAAAACACGAGTTTTTAGAAAATGTGTTTTATTCCATAAATAGAATCAACAAAGTATGCACATTCTACGTCATAACGACTTTCTATAGTTTGCGCATTCGTCCGGAAATAAGAAAAGCTTACTTCCACCGTTTTTTAAAATCACAACTTCTAGAAGGTTTACATGATTTCTTAAAAAACACGAGTTTTTAGAAAATGTGTTTTATTTCATCAATGGAATCAACAAAGTATGCACATTCTACGTCATAACGACTTTCTATAGTTTGCGCATTCGTCCGGAAATAAGAAAAGCTTACTTCCACCGTTTTTTAAAATCACAGCTTCTACAAGGTTTACATGATTTCTTAAAAAACACGAGTTTTTAGAAAATGTGTTTTATTTCATAAATGGAATCAACAAATTATGCACATTCTACGTCATAACGACTTTCTATAGTTTGCGCATTCGTCCGGAAATAAGAAAAGCTTACTTCCACCGTTTTTTAAAATCACAGCTTCTACAAGGTTTACATGATTTCGTAAAAAACACGAGTTTTTAGAAAATGTGCTTTATTTCATAAATGGAATCTACAAAGTATGCACATTCTACGTCATAACGACTTTCTATAGTTTGCAGATGCATTTGGAAATAAGGAAAGCTTACTTCCCTCGTTTTTTAAAATCACGGCTTTTAGAAGGTTTATATGATTTCTTAAAAAACACGAGTTTTTAGAAAATCTGTTTTATTTCATAAATGGAATCAACAAAGTACGCACATTCTACGTCATAACGACTTTCTATAGTTTGTGCATGCGTCCAGAAATAAGAAAAGCTTACTTCCCCCATTTTTTAAAATCACAGTTTCTAGAAGGTTTACATGATTTCGTAAAAAACATGAGTTTTTACAAAGTATGCACATTCTACGTCATAAAGACTTTCTATAGTTTGAGCATGCTTTTGGAAATAAGAAAAGCTTACTTCCCCCGTTTTTTAAAATCACAACTTCTAGAAGGTTTACATGATTTGTTAAAAAACACGAGTTTTTAGAAAATGTGTTTTATTTCATAAATGGAATCAACAAAGTATGCACATTCTACATCATAACGACTTTCTATAGTTTGTGCATGCGTTTGGAAATAAGAAAAGCTTACTTCCACCATTTTTTAAAATCACAGCTTCTAGAAGGTTTACATGATTTCTTAAAAAACACGAGTTTTTGGAAAATGTGTTTTATTTCATAAATCGAATCAACAAAGTATGCACACTCTACGTCATAACTACTTTCTATAGTTTACACATTCGTCCGGAAATAAGAAAAGCTTACTTCCACCGTTTTTTAAAATCACAGCTTCTAGAAGGTTTACAAGATTTCGTAAAAAACACGAGTTTTTTAGAAAATGTGCTTTATTTCATAAATGAAATCTTCAAAGTATGCACATTCTACCTGATAACGACTTTCTATAGTTTGCGCATGTGTCCGGAAATAAGAAAAGCTTACTTCCCCCGTTTTTTAGAATCACAGCTTCTAGAAGGTTTACATGATTTCTCAAAAAACACGAGTTTTTAGAAAATGTGTTTTATTTCATAAATGGAATCTACAAAGTATGCACATTCTACGTCATAACGACTTTACATAGTTTGCGCATGCGTCCGGAAATAAGAAAAGCTTACTTCCCCCTGTTTTTTAAAATCACAGCTTCTAGAAGATTTACATGATTTCTTAAAAAACACGAGTTTTTAGAAAATGTGTTTTATTTCATAAATGGAATCAACAAAGTATGCACATTCTATGTCATAACGACTTTCTATAGTTTGCGCATGCGTTTGGAAATAAGAAAAGCTTACTTCCCCGGTTTTTTAAAATCACAGCTTCTAGAAGGTTTAGATGATTTCTTAAAAAACACGAGTTTTTAGAAAATGTGTTTTATTTCATAAATGGAAACAACAAAGTATGCACAGTCTACGTGATAACGACTTTCTATAGTTTGCGCATGCGTCCAGAAATAAGAAAAGCTTACTTCCACCATTTTTTAAAATCACAGCTTCTAGAAGGTTTACATGAGTTCTTAAAAAACACGAGTTTTTGGAAAATGTGTTTTATTTCATAAATGGAATCAACAAAGTATGCACACTCTACGTCATAACTACATTCTATAGTTTGCACATTCGTCCGGAAATAAGAAAAGCTTACGTCCACCATTTTTTAAAATCACAGCTTCTAGAAGGTTTACATGATTTCGTAAAAAACACGAGTTTTTTAGAAAATGTGCTTTATTTCATAAATGGAATCTACAAAGTATGTACATTCTACATCATAACGACTTTCTATAGTTTGTGCATGCGTCCGGAAATAAGAAAAGCTTACTTCCCCCGTTTTTTAAAATCACAGCTCCTAGAAGGTTTACATGATTTCTTAAAAAACATGAGTTTTTAGAAAATGTGTTTTATTTCATAAATGGAATCTAGAAAGTATGCACATTCTACGTCATAACGACTTTCTATAGTTTGCGCATGCGTCCGGAAATAAGAAAAGCTTACTTCCACCGTTTTTTAAAATCGCAGCTTCTAGAAGGTTTACATGATTTTTTAAAAAACACGAGTTTTTAGAAAATGTGTTTTATTTCATAAATGGAATCTACAAAGTATGCACATTCTACGTCATAACGACTTTCTATAGTTTGCGCATGCGTCCGGAAATAAGAAAAGCTTACTTCCCCTGTTTTTTTAAATCACAGCTTCTAGAAGGTTTACATGATTTCGTAAAAAACACGAGTTTTTAGAAAATGTGTTTTATTTCATAAATGGAATCTACAAAGTATGCACATTCTACGTCATAACGACTTTCTATAGTTTGCGCATGTGTCCGGAAATAAGAAAAGCTTACTTCCCTCGTTTTTTAAAATCACAGCTTCTAGAAGGTTTACATGATTTCTTAAAAAACACGAGTTTTTAGAAAATGTGTTTTATTTCATAGATGGAATCAGCAAAGTATGCACATTCTACGTCATAACGACTTTCAATAGTTTGCGCATGCGCTTGGAAATAAGAAAAGCTTACTTCCCCCGTTTTTTAAAATCACAACTTTTAGAAGGTCTACATGATTTCGTAAAAAACACGAGTTTTTAGAAATTGTGTTTTATTTCATAAATGGAAACAACAAAGTATGCACATTCTAGGTCATAACGACTTTCTATAGTTTGCGCATGCGTCCGGAAATAAGAAAAGCTTACTTCCACCGTTTTTTAAAATCACAGCTTCTAAAAGGTTTACATGATTTCTTAAAAAACATGAATTTTTAAAAAATGTGTTTTATTTCATCAATAGAATCGACAAAGTATGCACATTCTACGTCATAATGACTTTCTATAGTTTGCGCATGCGTTTGGAAATAAGAAAAGCTTACTTCCCCCGTTTTTTAAAATCACAGCTTCTAGAAGGTTTACATGATTTCGTAAAAAACGTTAGTTTTTAGAAAATGTGTTTTTTTCATCAATGGAATCAACAAAGTATGCACATTCTACGTCATAACGACTTTCTATAGTTTGCGCATGCGTCCGGAAATAAGAAAAGCTTGATTCCCCCGTTTTTTAAAATCACAGCTTCTAGAAGGTTTACATGATTTCGTAACAAACACGAGTTTTTAGAAAATGTGTTCTATTTCATAAATGGAATCTAAAAGTATGCACATTCTACGTCATAACGACTTTCTTTAGTTTGCGCATTCGTCCGGAAATAAGAAAAGCTTACTTCCACTGTTTTTTAAAATCACAGCTTCTAGAAGGTTTACATGATTTCTCAAAAAGAACGAGTTTTTAGAAAATGTGTTTTATTTCATAAATGGAATCTACAAAGTATGCACATTCTACGTCATAATGACTTTACATAGTTTGCGCATGCGTCCGGAAATAAGAAAAGCTTACTTCCCCCTGTTTTTTAAAATCACAGCTTCTAGAAGATTTACATGATTTCTTAAAAAACACGAGTTTTTAGAAAATGTGTTTTATTTCATAAATGGAATCAACAAAGTATGCACATTCTATGTCATAACGACTTTCTATAGTTTGCGCATGCGTTTGGAAATAAGAAAAGCTTACTTCCCCCGTTTTTTAAAATCACAGCTTCTAGAAGGTTTAGATGATTTTTTAAAAAACACGAGTTTTTAGAAAATGTGTTTTATTTCATAAATGGAATCAACAAAGTATGCACACTCTACGTCATAACTACTTTCTATAGTTTGCACATTCGTCCGAAAATAAGAAAAGCTTACTTCCACCGTTTTTTAAAATCACAGCTTCTAGAAGGTTTACATGATTTCGTAAAAAACCCGAGTTTTTAAGAAAATGTGCTTTATTTCATAAATGGAATCTACAAAGTATGCACATTCTACCTCATAACGACTTTCTATAGTTTGCGCATGCGTCCGGAAATAAGAAAAGCTTACTTCCCCCGTTTTTTAGAATCACAGCTTCTAGAAGGTTTACATAATTTCTTAAAAAACAAGAGTTTTTAGAAAATGTGTTTTATTTCATAAATGGAATCAACAAAGTATGCACATTCTACGTCATAACGACTTTCTATAGTTTGCGCATGCGTTTGGAAATAAGAAAAGCTTACTTCCCTCGTTTTTTAAAATCACAGCTTCTAGAAGGTTTACATGATTTGTTAAAAAACACGAGTTTTTAGAAAATGTGTTTTATTTCATAAACGTAATCAACAAAGTATACACATTCTACGTCATAACGACTTTCTATAGTTTGTGCATGCGTTTGGAAATAAGAAAAGCTTACTTCCCCCGTTTTTTAAAATCACAGCTCCTAGAAGGTTTACATGATTTCTTAAAAAACACGAGTTTTTAGAAAATGTGTTTTATTTCATAAATGGAATCTAGAAAGTATGCACATTCTACGTCATAACGACTTTCTATAGTTTGCGCATGCGTTTGGAAATAAAAAAATCTTACTTCCCTCGTTTTTTAAAATCACAGCTTCTAGAAGGTTTACATGATTTCTTAAAAAACACGAGTTTTTAGAAAATGTGTTTTATTTCATAAATGAAATCTACAAAGTATGCACATTCTACGTCATAACGACTTTCTATAGTTTGCGCATGCGTCCGGAAATAAGAAAAGCTTACTTCCCCCGTTTTTTAGAATCACAGCTTCTAGAAGTGTTACATAATTTCTTAAAAAACGCGAGTTTTAGAAAATGTGTTTTATTTCATAAATGGAATCAACAAAGTATGCACATTCTACGTCATAACGACTTTCTATAGTTTGCGCATGCGTTTGGATATAAGAAAAGCTTACTTCCCCCATTTTTTAAAATCACAGCTTCTAGAAGGTTTACATGATTTCGTAAAAAACACGAGTTTTTAGAAATTGTGTTTTATTTCATAAATGGAAACAACAAAGTATGCACATTCTACGTCATAACGACTTTCTATAGTTTGCGCATGCGTCCGGAAATAAGAAAAGCTTACTTCCACCGTTTTTTAAAATCACAGCTTCTAGAAGGTTTACATGATTTCTTAAAAAACACGAGTTTTTAAAAAATGTGTTTTATTTCATAAACGGAATCAACAAAGTATGCACATTCTACGTCATAACGAATTTCTATAGTTTGCGCATGCGTCCGGAAATAAGAAAAGCTTACTTCCACCGTTTTTTAAAATCATAGCTTCTAGAAGGTTTACATCATTACGTAAAAAACACGAGTTTTTAGAAAATGTGTTTTATTTCATTAATCGAATCTAGAAAGTTTGCACATTCTACGTCATAACGACTTTCTATAGTTTGCGCATGCGTCCGGAAATAAGAAAAGCTTACTTCCACCGTTTTTTAAAATCACAGCTTCTTGAAGGTTTACATGATTTCGTAAAAAACACGAGTTTTTAGAAAATGTGTTTTATTTCATAAATGGAATCTACAAAGTATGTACATTCTACATCATAACGACTTTCTATATTTTGTGCATGCGTCCGGAAATAAGAAAAGCTTACTTCCCCCGTTTTTTAAAATCACAGCTTCTAGAAGGTTTACATGATTTCTTCAAAAACACGAGTTTTTAGAAAATGTGTTTTATTTCATAAATGGAATGAACAAAGTATGGACATTCTACGTCATAACGACTTTCTATAGTTTGCACATGCGTTTGGAAATAAGAAAAGCTTACTTCCCCCGTTTTTTAAAATCACAGCTCCTAGAAGGTTTACATGATTTCTTAAAAAACATGAGTTTTTAGAAAATGTGTTTTATTTCATAAATGGAATCTAGAAAGTATGCACATTCTACGTCATAACGACTTTCTATAGTTTGCGCATGCGTCCGGAAATAAGAAAAGCTTACTTCCACCGTTTTTTAAAATCGCAGCTTCTAGAAGGTTTACATGATTTGTTAAAAAACACGAGTTTTTAGAAAATGTGTTTTATTTCATAAATGGAATCTACAAAGTATGCACATTCTACGTCATAACGACTTTCTATAGTTTGCGCATGCGTCCGGAAATAAGAAAAGCTTACTTCCCCTGTTTTTTAAAATCACAGCTTCTAGAAGGTTTACATGATTTCGTAAAAAACACGAGTTTTTAGAAAATGTGTTTTATTTCATAAATGGAATCTACAAAGTATGCACATTCTACGTCATAACGACTTTCTATAGTTTGCGCATGTGTCCGGAAATAAGAAAAGCTTACTTCACCCGTTTTTTAAAATCACAGCTTCTAGAAGGTTTACATGATTTCTTAAAAAACACGAGTTTTTAGAAAATGTGTTTTATTTCATAGATGGAATCGGCAAAGTATGCACATTCTACGTCATAACGACTTTCAATAGTTTGCGCATGCGCTTGGAAATAAGTAAAGCTTACTTCCCCCGTTTTTTAAAATCACAACTTCTAGAAGGTCTACATGATTTCGTAAAAAACACGAGTTTTTAGAAATTGTGTTTTATTTCATAAATGGAAACAACAAAGTATGCACATTCTAGGTCATAACGAATTTCTATAGTTTGCGCATGCGTCCGGAAATAAGAAAAGCTTACTTCCACCGTTTTTTAAAATCACAGCTTCTAGAAGGTTTACATGATTTCTTAAAAAACATGAATTTTTAAAAAATGTGTTTTATTTCATCAATAGAATCGACAAAGTATGCACATTCTACGTCATAACGACTTTCTATAGTTTGCGCATGCGTCCAGAAATAAGAAAAGCTTGATTCCCCCATTTTTTAAAATCACAGCTTCTAGAAGGTTTACATGATTTCTTAAAAAACACGAGTTTTTAGAAAATGTGTCTTATTTCATAAGTGGAATCAACAAAGTATGCACATTCTACGTCATAACGACTTTCTATAGTTTGCGCATGCGTTTGGAAATAAGAAAAGCTTACTTCCCCCGTTTTTTAAAATCACAGCTTCTAGAAGGTTTACATGATTTCGTAACAAACACGAGTTTTTAGAAAATGTGTTCTATTTCATAAATGGAATCTACAAAGTATGCACATTCTACGTCATAACGACTTTCTATAGTTTGCGCATTCGTCCAGAAATAAGAAAAGCTTACTTCCACTGTTTTTTAAAATCACAGCTTCTAGAAGGTTTACATGATTTCTCAAAAAACACGAGTTTTTAGAAAATGTGTTTTATTTCATAAATGGAATCTACAAAGTATGCACATTCTACGTCATAACGACTTTACATAGTTTGCGCATGCGTCCGGAAATAAGAAAAGCTTACTTCCCCCTGTTTTTTAAAATCACAGCTTCTAGAAGATTTACATGATTTCTTAAAAAACACGAGTTTTTAGAAAATGTGTTTTATTTCATAAATGGAATCAACAAAGTATGCACATTCTATGTCATAACGACTTTCTATAGTTTGCGCATGCGTTTGGAAATAAGAAAAGCTTACTTCCCCCGTTTTTTAAAATCACAGCTTCTAGAAGGTTTAGATGATTTCTTAAAAAACACGAGTTTTTAGAAAATGTGTTTTATTTCATAAATGGAAACAACAAAGTATGCACATTCTACGTGATAACGACTTTCTATAGTTTGCGCATCCGTCTGGAAATAAGAAAAGCTTACTTCCACCATTTTTTAAAATCACAGCTTCTAGAAGGTTTACATGATTTCTTAAAAAACACGAGTTTTCGGAAAATGTGTTTTATTTTATAAATGGAATCAACAAAGTATGCACACTCTACGTCATAACTACTTTCTATAGTTTGCACATTCGTCCGGAAATAAGAAAAGCTTACTTCCACCGTTTTTTAAAATCACAGCTTCTAGAAGGTTTACATGATTTCGTAAAAAACACGAGTTTTTAGGAAAATGTGCTTTATTTCATAAATGGAATCTACAAAGTATGCACATTCTACCTCATAACGACTTTCTATAGTTTGCGCATGCGTCCGGAAATAAGAAAAGCTTACTTCCCCCGTTTTTTAGAATCACAGCTTCTAGAAGGTTTACATAATTTCTTAAAAAACATGAGTTTTTAGAAAATGTGTTTTATTTCATAAATGGAATCAACAAAGTATGCACATTCTACGTCATAACGACTTTCTATAGTTTGCGCATGCGTTTGGAAATAAGAAAATCTTACTTCCCTCGTTTTTTAAAATCACAGCTTCTAGAAGGTTTACATGATTTGTTAAAAAACACGAGTTTTTAGAAAATGTGTTTTATTTCATCAATGGAATCTAGAAAGTATGCACATTCTACGTCATAACGACTTTATATAGTTTGCGCATGCGTCCGGAAATAAGAAAAGCTTACTTCCACTGTTTTTTAAAATCTTAGCTTCTAGAAGGTTTACATGATTTATTAAAAAACACGAGTTTTTAGAAAATGTGTTTTATTTCATAAATGAAATCTACAAAGTATGCACATTCTTCGTCATAATGACTTTCTATAGTTTGCGCATGCGTCTGGAAATAAGAAAAGCTTACTTCCCCCGTTTTTTAGAATCACAGCTTCCAGATGGTTTACATAATTTCTTAAAAAACACGAGTTTTTAGAAAATGTGTTTTATTTCATCAATGGAATCTAGCAAGTATGCACATTCTACGTCATAACGACTTTCTATAGTTGGTGCATGCGTCCGGAAATAAGAAAAGCTTACTTCCACCGTTTTTTAAAATCACAGCTTCTTGAAGGTTTACATGATTTCGTAAAAAACACGAGTTTTTAGAAAATGTGTTTTATTTCATAAATGGAATCTACAAAGTATGTATATTCTATGTCATAACGAATTTCTATAGTTTGTGCATGCGTCCGGAAATAAGAAAAGCTTACTTCCCCCGTTTTTTAAAATCACAGCTTCTAGAAGGTTTACATGATTTCTTCAAAAACACGAGTTTTTAGAAAATGTATTTTATTTCATAAATGGAATGAACAAAGTATGGACATTCTACGTCATAACGACTTTCTATAGTTTGCGCATGCGTTTGGAAATAAGAAAAGCTTACTTCCCCCGTTTTTTAAAATCACAGCTTCTAGAAGGTTTACATGATTTCGTAACAAACACGAGTTTTTAGAAAATGTGTTTTATTTCATAAATGGAATCTACAAAGTATGCACATTCTACGTCATAAGGACTTTCTATAGTTTGCACATTCGTCCGAAAATAAGAAAAGCTTACTTCCACCGTTTTTTAAAATCACAGCTTCTAGAAGGTTTACATGATTTCTTAAAAAACACGAGTTTTTAGAAAATGTGTTTTATTTCATCAATGGAATCTACAAAGTATGCACATTCTTCGTCATAACGACTTTCTATAGTTTGCGCATGCGTTTGGAAATAATAAAAACTTACTTCCCCCGTTTTTTAAAATCACAGCTTCTAGAAGGTTTACATGATTTGTTAAAAAACACGAGTTTTTAGAAAATGTGTTTTATTTTATAAATGGAATTAACAAAGTATGCACATTCTACGTCATAACGACATTCTATAGTTTGCGCATGCGTCCAGAAATAAGAAAAGCTTACTTCCACTGTTTTTTAAAATAATAGCTTCTAGAAGGTTTACATGATTTCGTAACAAACACGAGTTTTTAGAAAATGTGTTTTATTTCATAAATGGAATCTACAAAGTATGCACATTCTACGTCATAACGACTTTCTATAGTTTGTGCATGTGTCCGGAAATAAGAAAAGCTTACTTCCCCTGTTTTTTAAAATCACAGCGTCTAGAAGGTTTACATGATTTGTTAAAAAACACGAGTTTTTAGAAAATGTGTTTTATTTCATAAACGGAATCAACAAAGTATGCACATTCTACGTCATAACGACTTTCTATAGTTTGTGCATGCGTTTGGAAATAAGAAAAGCTTACTTCCACCGTTTTTTAAAATCATAGCTTCTAGAAGGTTTACATGATTTCTTAAAAAACACGAGTTTTTAGAAAATGTGTTTTATTTCATAAATGGAATCTAGAAAGTATGCACATTCTACGTCATAACGACTTTCTATTGTTTGCGCATGCGTGCGAAAATAAGAAAAGCTTACTTCCACCCTTTTTTAAAATCACAGCTTCTAGAAGGTTTACATGATTTCTTAAAAAACACGAGTTTTTAGAAAATGTGTTTTATTTCATAAATGAAATCTACAAAGTATGCACATTCTACGTCATAACGACTTTCTATAGTTTGCGCATGCGTCCGGAAATAAGAAAAGCTTACTTCCCCCGTTTTTTAGAATCACAGCTTCTAGAAGGTTTACATAATTTCTTAAAAAACACGAGTTTTAGAAAATGTGTTTTATTTCATAAATGGAATCAACAAAGTATGCACATTCTATGTCATAACGACTTTCTATAGTTTGCGCATCCGTTTGGAAATAAGAAAAGCTGACTTCCCCCATTTTTTAAAATCACTGCTTCTAGAAGGTTTACATGATTTCGTAAAAAACACGAGTTTTTAGAAATTGTGTTTTATTTCATAAATGGAAACAACAAGGTATGCACATTCTACGTCATAACAACTTTCTATAGTTTGCGCATGCGTCCGGAAATAAGAAAAGCTTACTTCCACCGTTTTTTAAAATCACAGCTTCTAGAAGGTTTACATGATTTCTTAAAAAACACGAGTTTTTAGAAAATGTGTTTTATTTCATAAACGGAATCAACAAAGTATGCACATTCTACGTCATAACGACTTTCTATAGTTTGCGCATGCGTCCCGAAATAAGAAAAGATTACTTCCACCGTTTTTTAAAATCATAGCTTCTAGAAGGTTTACATCATTTCGTAGAAAACACCAGTTTTTAGAAAATGTATTTTATTTCATAAATGGAATCTAGAAAGTATGCACATTCTACGTCATAACGACTTTCTATAGTTTGCACATGCGTCCGGAAATAAGAAAAGCTTACTTCCCCCATTTTTTTAAATCACGGCTTCTAGAAGGTTTACATGATTTCTTAAAAAACACGAGTTTTTAGAAAATGTGTTTTTTTTCATCAATGGAATCAACAAAGTATGCACATTCTACGTCATAACGACTTTGTATAGTTTGCGCATGCGTCAGGAAATAAGAAAAGCTTACTTCCCCCGTTTTTTAAAATCACAGCTTCTAGAAGGTTTACATGATTTCTTAAAAAACACGAGTTTTTAGAAAATGTGTCTTATTTCATAAGTGGAATCAACAAAGTATGCACATTCTACGTCATAACGACTTTCTATAGTTTGCGCATGCGTTTGGAAATAAGAAAAGCTTACTTCCCCCGTTTTTTAAAATCACAGCTTCTAGAAGGTTTACATGATTTCGTAACAAACACGAGTTTTTAGAAAATGTGTTTTATTTCATAAATGGAATCTACAAAGTATGCACATTCTACGTCATAACGACTTTCTATAGTTTGCGCATTCGTCCGGAAATAAGAAAAGCTTACTTCCACCGTTTTTTAAAATCACAGCTTCTAGAAGGTTTACATGATTTCTTAAAAAACACGAGTTTTTAGAAAATGTGTTTTATTTCATCAATGGAATCTACAAAGTATGCACATTCTTCGTCATAACGACTTTCTATAGTTTGCGCATGCGTTTGGAAATAAGAAAAACTTACTTCCCCCGTTTTTTAAAATCACAGCTTCTAGAAGGTTTACAAGATTTGTTAAAAAACACGAGTTTTTAGAAAATGTGTTTTATTTTATAAATGGAATCAACAAAGTATGCACATTCTACGTCATAACGACTTTCTATAGTTTGCGCATGCGTCCAGAAATAAGGAAAGCTTACTTCCACTGTTTTTTAAAATAATAGCTTCTAGAAGGTTTACATGATTTCGTAACAAACACGAGTTTTTAGAAAATGTGTTTTATTTCATAAATGGAATCTACAAAGTATGCACATTCTACGTCATAACGACTTTCTATAGTTTGCGCATTCGTCCGGAAATAAGAAAAGCTTACTTCCACCGTTTTTTAAAATCACAGCTTCTAGAAGGTTTACATGATTTCTTAAAAAACACGAGTTTTTAGAAAATGTGTTTTATTTCATCAATGGAATCTACAAAGTATGCACATTCTTCGTCATAACGACTTTCTATAGTTTGCGCATGCGTTTGGAAATAAGAAAAACTTACTTCCCCCGTTTTTTAAAATCACAGCTTCTAGAAGGTTTACAAGATTTGTTAAAAAACACGAGTTTTTAGAAAATGTGTTTTATTTTATAAATGGAATCAACAAAGTATGCACATTCTACGTCATAACGACTTTCTATACTTTGCGCATGCGTCCAGAAATAAGGAAAGCTTACTTCCACTGTTTTTTAAAATAATAGCTTCTAGAAGGTTTACATGATTTCGTAACAAATACGAGTTTTTAGAAAATGTGTTTTATTTCATAAATGGAATCTACAAAGTATGCACATTCTACGTCATAACGACTTTCTATAGTTTGCGCATGCGTCCGGAAATAAGAAAAGCTTACTTCCCCCGTTTTTTAGAATCACAGCTTCTAGAAGGTTTACATAATTTCTTAAAAAACACGAGTTTTAGAAAATGTGTTTTATTTCATAAATGGAATCAACAAAGTATGCACATTCTACGTCATAACGACTTTCTATAGTTTGCGCATGCGTTTGGAAATAAGAAAAGCTGACTTCCCCCATTTTTTAAAATCACTGCTTCTAGAAGGTTTACATGATTTCGTAAAAAACACGAGTTTTTAGAAATTGTGTTTTATTTCATAAATGGAAACAACAAGGTATGCACATTCTACGTCATAACAACTTTCTATAGTTTGCGCATGCGTCCGGAAATAAGAAAAGCTTACTTCCACCGTTTTTTAAAATCACAGCTTCTAGAAGGTTTACATGATTTCTTAAAAAACACGAGTTTTTAGAAAATGTGTTTTATTTCATAAACGGAATCAACAAAGTATGCACATTCTACGTCATAACGACTTTCTATAGTTTGTGCATGCGTCCGGAAATAAGAAAAGATTACTTCCACCGTTTTTTAAAATCATAGCTTCTAGAAGGTTTACATCATTTCGTAGAAAACACCAGTTTTTAGAAAATGTATTTTATTTCATAAATGGAATCTAGAAAGTATGCACATTCTACGTCATAACGACTTTCTATAGTTTGCACATGCGTCCGGAAATAAGAAAAGCTTACTTCCCCCATTTTTTTAAATCACGGCTTCTAGAAGGTTTACATGATTTCTTAAAAAACACGAGTTTTTAGAAAATGTGTTTTTTTTTATCAATGGAATCAACAAAGTATGCACATTCTACGTCATAACGACTTTCTATAGTTTGCGCATGCGTCAGGAAATAAGAAAAGCTTACTTCCCCCGTTTTTTAAAATCACAGCTTCTAGAAGGTTTACATGATTTCTTAAAAAACACGAGTTTTTAGAAAATGTGTCTTATTTCATAAGTGGAATCAACAAAGTATGCACATTCTACGTCATAACGACTTTCTATAGTTTGCGCATGCGTTTGGAAATAAGAAAAGCTTACTTCCCCCGTTTTTTAAAATCACAGCTTCTAGAAGGTTTACATGATTTCGTAACAAACACGAGTTTTTAGAAAATGTGTTTTATTTCATAAATGGAATCTACAAAGTATGCACATTCTACGTCATAACGACTTTCTATAGTTTGCGCATGCGTCCGGAAATAAGAAAAGCTTACTTCCACCGTTTTTTAAAATCACAGCTTCTAGAAGGTTTACATGATTTCTTAAAAAACACGAGTTTTTAGAAAATGTGTTTTATTTCATCAATGGAATCTACAAAGTATGCACATTCTTCGTCATAACGACTTTCTATAGTTTGCGCATGCGTTTGGAAATAAGAAAAACTTACTTCCCCCGTTTTTTAAAATCACAGCTTCTAGAAGGTTTACAAGATTTGTTAAAAAACACGAGTTTTTAGAAAATGTGTTTTATTTTATAAATGGAATCAACAAAGTATGCACATTCTACGTCATAACGACTTTCTATAGTTTGCGCATGCGTCCAGAAATAAGGAAAGCTTACTTCCACTGTTTTTTAAAAAAATAGCTTCTAGAAGGTTTACATGATTTCTTAAAAAACACGAGTTTTTATAAAATGTGTTTTATTTCAAAAATGGAATCTACAAAGTATGCACATTCTTCGTCATAACAACTTTCTATAGTTGGCGCATGCGTTCGGAAATAAGAAAAACTTACTTCCCCCGTTTTTTAAAATCACAGCTTCTAGAAGGTTTACATGATTTGTTAAAAAACACGAGTTTTTAGAAAATGTGCTTTATTTCATAAATGGAATCAACAAAGTATGCTCATTCTACGTCATAACGACTTTCTATAGTTTGCGCATGCGTCCGGAAATAAGAAAAGCTTACTTCCCCCATTTTTTAAAATCACAGCTTCTAGAAGGTTTACATGATTTCTTAAAAAACACGAGTTTTTAGAAAATGTGTCTTATTTCATAAGTGGAATCAACAAAGTATGCACATTCTACGTCATAACGACTTTCTATAGTTTGCGCATGCGTTTGGAAATAACAGAAGCTTACTTCCCCCGTTTTTTAAAATCACAGCTTCTAGAACGTTTACATGATTTCGTAACAAACACGAGTTTTTAGAAAATGTGTTTTATTTCATAAATGGAATCTACAAAGTATGCACATTCTACGTCATAACGACTTTCTATAGTTTGCGCATTCGTCCGGAAATAAGAAAAGCTTACTTCCACCGTTTTTTAAAATCACAGCTTCTAGAAGGTTTAGATGATTTCTTAAAAAACACGAGTTTTTAGAAAATGTGTTTTATTTCATAAATGGAATCTACAAAGTATTCACATTCTTCGTCATAACGACTTTCTATAGTTTGCGCATGCGTTTGGAAATAAGAAAAACTTACTTCCACCGTTTTTTAAAATCACAGCTTCTAGAAGGTTTACACGATTTGTTAAAAAACACGAGTTTTTAGAAAATGTGTTTTATTTCATAAATGGAATCAACAAAGTATGCACATTCTACGTCATAACGACTTTCTATAGTTTGCGCATGCGTCCAAATATAAGAAAAGCTTACTTCCACCGTTTTTTAAAATAATAGCTTCTAGAAGGTTTACATGATTTCGTAATAAACACGAGTTTTTAGAAAATGTGTTTTATTTCATCAATGGAATCAACAAAGTATGCACATTCTACGTCATAACGAATTTCTATAGTTTGCGCATGTGTCTGGAAATAAGAAAAGCTTACTTCCACCGTTTTTTAAAATCACAGCTTTTAGAAGGTTTACATGATTTCTTAAAAAACACGAGTTTTTAGAAAATGTGTTTTATTTCATAAATGGAATCTACAAAGTATGCACATTCTACGTCATAACGACTTTCTATAGTTTGCGCATGCGTCCGGAAATAAGAAAAGCTTACTTCCCCCGTTTTTTAAAATCACAGCTTCTAGAAGGTTTACATGATTTCTTAAAAAACACGAGTTTTTAGAAAATGTGTTTTATTTCATAAATGGAATCAACAAAGTATGCACATTCTACGTCATAACGACTTTCTATAGTTTGCGCATGCGTTTGGAAATAAGAAAAGCTTACTTCCCCCATTTTTTAAAATCACAGCTTCTAGAAGGTTTACATGATTTCGTAAAAAAACACGAGTTTTTAGAAAATGTGTTTTATTTCATAAATGGAATCTACAAAGTATGCACATTCTACGTCATAACTACTTTCTATAGTTTGCGCATGCGTCCGGAAATAAGAAAAGCTTACTTCCCCCATTTTTTAAAATCACAGCTTCTAGAAGGTTTACATGATTTCTTAAAAAACACGAGTTTTTAGAAAATGTGTTTTATTTCATAAATGGAATCTACAAAGTATGCACATTCTACGTCATAACGACTTTCTATAGTTTGCGCATGCGTTTGGAAATAAGAAAAGCTTACTTCCCCCATTTTTTAAAATCACAGCTTCTAGAAGGTTTACATGATTTCTTAAAAAACACGAGTTTTTAGAAAATGTGTTTTATTTCATAAATGGAATCTACAAAGTATGCACATTCTACGTCATAATGACTTTCTATAGTTTGCGCATGTGTCCGGAAATAAGAAAAGCTTACTTCCCCCGTTTTTTAAAATCACAGCTTCTAGAAGGTTTACATGATTTCTTAAAAAACACGAGTTTTTAGAAAATGTGTTTTATTTCATAAATGGAATCAACAAAGTATGCACATTCTACGTCATAACGACTTTCTACAGTTTGCGCATGCGTTTGGAAATAAGAAAAGCTTACTTCCCCCGTTTTTTGAAATCATAGCCTCTAGAAAGTTTAAATGATTTCCTAAAAAACACGATTATTTAGAAAATGTGTTTTATTTCATAAATGGAATCAACAAAGTATGCACATTCTATGTCATAACGACTTTCTATAGTTTGCGCATGCGTTTGGAAATAAGAAAAGCTTACTTCCCCCGTTTTTAAAATAACAGCTTCTAGAAGGTTTTCATGATTTCTTAAAAAACATGAGTTTGTAGAAAATGTGTTTTATTTCATAAACGGAATCAACAAAGTATGCACATTCTACGTCATAACGACTTACTAAACTTTGCGCATGCGTCCGGAAATAAGAAAAGCTTACTTCCACCGTTTTTTAAAATCATAGCTTCTAGAAGGTTTACATCATTTCGTAAAAAACACGAGTTTTTAGAAAATGTGTTTTATTTCATAAATGGAATCTACAAAGTATGCACATTCTACGTCATAACGACTTTCTATAGTTTGTGCATGCGTCCGGAAATAAGAAAACCTTACTTCCACCATTTTTTAAAATCACAACTTCTAGAAGGTTTACATGATTTCTTAAAACACACGAGTTTTTAGAAAATGTGTTTTATTTCATAAATGGAATCTACAAAGTATGCACATTCTACATCATAACGACTTTCTATAGTTTGCGCATGCGTTTGGAAATAAGAAAAGCTTACTTCCACCGTTTTTTAAAATAATAGCTTCTAGAAGGTTTACATGATTTCGTAAAAAACACGAGTTTTTAGAAAATGTGTTTTATTTCATCAATGGAATCAACAAAGTATGCACATTCTACGTCATAACGACTTTCTATAGTTTGCGCATGCGTCTGGAAATAAGAAAAGCTTACTTCCACCGTTTTTTAAAATCACAGCTTTTAGAAGGTTTACATGATTTCTTAAAAAACACGAGTTTTTAGAAAATGTGTTTTATTTCATAAATGGAATCTACAAAGTATGCACATTCTAAGTCATAACGACTTTCTATAGTTTGCGCATGCGTCCGGAAATAAGAAAAGCTTACTTCCCCCGTTTTTTAAAATCACAGCTTCTAGAAGGTTTACATGATTTCTTAAAAAACACGAGTTTTTAGAAAATGTGTTTTATTTCATAAATGGAATCAACAAAGTATGCACATTCTACGTCATAACGACTTTCTATAGTTTGCGCATGCGTTTGGAAATAAGAAAAGCTTACTTCCCCCATTTTTTAAAATCACAGCTTCTAGAAGGTTTACATGATTTCGTAAAAAACACGAGTTTTTAGAAAATGTGTTTTATTTCATAAATGGAATCTACAAAGTATGCACATTCTACGTCATAACTACTTTCTATAGTTTGCACATGCGTCCGGAAATAAGAAAAGCTTACTTCCCCCATTTTTTAAAATCACAGCTTCTAGAAGGTTTACATGATTTCTTAAAAAACACGAGTTTTTAGAAAATGTGTTTTATTTCATAAATGGAATCTACAAAGTATGCACATTCTACGTCATAACGACTTTCTATAGTTTGCGCATGCGTCCGGAAATAAGAAAAGCTTACTTCCCCCATTTTTTAAAATCACAGCTTCTAGAAGGTTTACATGATTTCTTAAAAAACATGAGTTTTTAGAAAATGTGTTTTATTTCATAAATGGAATCTACAAAGTATGCACATTCTACGTCATAATGACTTTCTATAGTTTGCGCATGTGTCCGGAAATAAGAAAAGCTTACTTCCCCCGTTTTTTAAAATCACAGCTTCTAGAAGGTTTACATGATTTCTTAAAAAACACGAGTTTTTAGAAAATGTGTTTTATTTCATAAATGGAATCAACAAAGTATGCACATTCTACGTCATAACGACTTTCTACAGTTTGCGCATTTGTTTGGAAATAAGAAAAGCTTACTTCCCCCGTTTTTTGAAATCATAGCCTCTAGAAAGTTTAAATGATTTCCTAAAAAACACGATTATTTAGAAAATGTGTTTTATTTCATAAATGGAATCAACAAAGTATGCACATTCTATGTCATAACGACTTTCTATAGTTTGCGCATGCGTTTGGAAATAAGAAAAGCTTACTTCCCCCGTTTTTTAAAATAACAGCTTCTAGAAGGTTTTCATGATTTCTTAAAAAACACGAGTTTTTAGAAAATGTGTTTTATTTCATAAACGGAATCAACAAAGTATGCACATTCTACGTCATAACGACTTACTAAACTTTGCGCATGCGTCCGGAAATAAGAAAAGCTTACTTCCACCGTTTTTTAAAATCATAGCTTCTAGAAGGTTTACATCATTTCGTAAAAAACACGAGTTTTTAGAAAATGTGTTTTATTTCATAAATGGAATCTACAAAGTATGCACATTCTACGTCATAACGACTTTCTATAGTTTGTGCATGCGTCCGGAAATAAGAAAACCTTACTTCCACCATTTTTTAAAATCACAGCTTCTAGAAGGTTTACATGATTTCTTAAAACACACGAGTTTTTAGAAAATGTGTTTTATTTCATAAATGGAATCTACAAAGTATGCACATTCTACATCATAACGACTTTCTATAGTTTGCGCATGCGTTTGGAAATAAGAAAAGCTTACTTCCACCGTTTTTTAAAATAATAGCTTCTAGAAGGTTTACATGATTTCGTAAAAAACACGAGTTTTTAGAAAATGTGTTTTATTTCATCAATGGAATCAACAAAGTATGCACATTCTACGTCATAACGACTTTCTATAGTTTGCGCATGCGTCTGGAAAAAAGAAAAGCTTACTTCCACCGTTTTTTAAAATCACAGCTTTTAGAAGGTTTACATGATTTCTTAAAAAACATGAGTTTTTAGAAAATGTGTTTTATTTCATAAATGGAATCTACAAAGTATGCACATTCTACGTCATAACGACTTTCTATAGTTTGCGCATGCGTCCGGAAATAAGAAAAGCTTACTTCCCCCGTTTTTTAAAATCACAGCTTCTAGAAGGTTTACATGATTTCTTAAAAAACACGAGTTTTTAGAAAATGTGTTTTATTTCATAAATGGAATCAACAAAGTATGCACATTCTACATCATAACGAGTTTCTATAGTTTGCGCATGCGTTTGGAAATAAGAAAAGCTTACTTCCCCCATTTTTTAAAATCACAGCTTCTAGAAGGTTTACATGATTTCGTAAAAAACACGAGTTTTTAGAAAATGTGTTTTATTTCATAAATGGAATCTACAAAGTATGCACATTCTACGTCATAACGACTTTCTATAGTTTGTGCATGCGTTTGGAAATAAGAAAAGCTTACTTCCCCGGTTTTTTAAAATCACAGCTTCCAGAAGGTTTACATGATTTCTTAAAAAACATGAGTTTTTAGAAAATGTGTTTTATTTCATTAACGGAATCAACAAAGTATGGACATTCTACGTCATAACGAATTTCTATAGTTTGCGCATGCGTTTGGAAGTAAGAAAAGCTTACTTCCCCAGTTTTTTTAAATCATAGCTTCTAGAAGGTTTACATGAGTTCTTAAAAAACACGAGTTTTTAGAAAATGTGTTTTATTTCATAAATGGAATCTACAAAGTATGCACATTCTACGTCATAACGACTTTCTATAGTTTGCGCATGCGGCCGGAAATAAGAAAAGCTTACTTCCCCCGTTTTTTAAAATCACAGCTTCTAGAAGGTTTGCATGATTTCTTAAAAAACACAAGTTTTTAGAAAAGGTGTTTTATTTCATAAATGGAATCAGCAAAGTATGCACCTTCTACGTCATAACGACTTTCTATAGTTTGCCCATGCGTTTGGAAATAAGAAAAGCTTACTTCCCCCATTTTTTAAAATCACAGCTCCTAGAAGGCTTACATGATTTCGTAAAAAACAAGAGTTTTTAGAAAATGTGTTTTATTTCATAAATGGAATCTAGAAAGTATGCACATTCTACGTCATAACGACTTTCTATAGTTTGCGCATGTTTCTGGAAATAAGAAAAGCTTACTTCCCCCGTTTTTTAAAATCACAGCTTCTAGAAGGTTTACATGATTTCTTAAAAAACACGAGTTTTTAGAAAATGTGTTTTATTTCATAAATGGAATCAACAAAGTATGCACATTCTACGTCATAACGACTTTCTATAGTTTGCGCATTCGTTTGGAAATAAGAAAATCTTACTTTCCCCGTTTTTTAAAATCACAACTTCTAGAAGGTTTACATAATTTCGTAAAAAACACGAGTTTTTAGAAATTGTGTTTTATGTCATAAATGGAATCTACAAAGTATGCACATTCTACGTCATAACGACTTTCTATAGTTTGCGCATGCGTCCGGAAATAAGAAAAGCTTACTTCCACCGTTTTTTAAAATCATAGCTTCTAGAAGGTTTACATGATTTCCTAAAAAACACGAGTTTTTAGAAATTGTGTTTTATGTCATAAATGGAATCTACAAAGTATGCACATTCTACCTCATAACGACTTTCTATAGTTTGCGCATGTGTCCGGAAATAAGAAAAACTTACTTCCCCCGTTTTTTAAAATCACAGCTTCTAGAAGGTTTACATGATTTCTTAAAAAACACGAGTTTGTAGAAAATGTGTTTTATTTCATAAATGGAAACAACAAAGTATGCACATTCTACATCATAACGACTTTCTATAGTTTGCGCATGCGTCCGGAAATAAGAAAAGCTTAATTCCACCGTTTTTTAAAATCACAGCTTCTAGAAGGTTTACATGATTTCTTAAAAAACATGAGCTTTTAGAAAATGTGTTTTATTTCATAAACGGAATGAACAAAGTATGCACATTCTACGTCATAAGGACTTTCTATAGTTTGCGCATGCGTCCGGAAATAAGAAAAGCTTACTTCCACCGTTTTTTAAAATCATAGCTTCTTGAAGGTTTACATCATTTCGTAAAAAACACGAGTTTTTAGAAAATGTGTTTTATTTCATAAATGGAATTTAGAAAGTATGCACATTCTACGTCATAACGACTTTCTATAGTTTGCGCACGCGTCCGGAAATAAGAAAAGCTTACTTCCACCGTTTTTTAAAATCACAGCTTCTTGAAGGTTTACATGATTTCGTAAAAAACACGAGTTTTTAGAAAATGTGTTTTATTTCATAAATGGAATCTAGAAAGTATGCACATTCTACGTCATAACGAATTTCTATAGTTTGCGCATGCGTCTGGAAATAAGAAAAGCTTACTTCCACCGTTTTTTAAAATCACAGCTTCTAGAAGGTTTACATGATTTCTTAAAAAACACGAGTTTTTAGAAAATGTGTTTTATTTCATAAATGGAATCTACAAAGTATGCACATTCTACGTCATAACGACTTTCTATAGTTTGCGCATGCCTCCGGAAATAAGAAAAGCTTACTTCCCCCGTTTTTTAAAATCACAGCTTCTAGAAGGTTTACATGATTTCTTAAAAAACACGAGTTTTTAGAAAATGTGTTTTATTTCATAAATGGAATCAACAAAGTATGCACATTCTACGTCATAACGACTTTCTATAGTTTGCGCATGCGTTTGGAAATAAGAAAAGCTTACTACCCCCCATTTTTTAAAATCACAGCTTCTACAAGGTTTACATGATTTCGTAAAAAACACGAGTTTTTAGAAAATGTGTTTTATTTCATAAATGGAATCTACAAAGTATGCACATTCTACGTCATAACGACTTTCTATAGTTTGCGCATGTGTTCGGAAATAAGAAAAGCTTACTTCCCCCGTATTTTAAAATCACAGCTTCTAGAAGGTTTACATGATTTCTTAAAAAACACGAGTTTTTAGAAAATGTGTTTTATTTCATAAATGGAATCAACAAAGTATGGACATTCTACGTCATAACGACTTTCTATAGTTTGCACATGCGTTTGGAAGTAAGAAAAGCTTACTTCCACCGTTTTTAAAAATCACAGCTCCTAGAAGGTTTACATGATTTCTTAAAAAACACGAGTTTTTAGAAAATGTGTTTTATTTCATAAATGGAATCTAGAAAGTATGCACATTCTACGTCATAACGACTTTCGATAGTTTGCGCATGCGTCCGGAAATAAGAAAAGCTTACTTCCACCGTTTTTTAAAATCACAGCTTCTAGAAGGTTTACATGATTTCTTAAAAAACATGAGTTTTTAGAAAATGTGTTTTATTTCATAAATGGAATCTACAAAGTATGCACATTCTAAGTCATAACAACTTTCTATAGTTTGCGCATGCGTCCGGAAATAAGAAAAGCTTACTTCCCCCGTTTTTTAAAATCACAGCTTCTAGAAGGTTTACATGATTTCTTAAAAAACACGAGTTTTTAGAAAATGTGTTTTATTTCATAAATGGAATCAACAAAGTATGCACATTCTACGTCATAACGACTTTCTATAGTTTGCGCATGCGTTTGGAAATAACAAAAGCTTACTTCCCCCATTTTTTAAAATCACAGCTTCTAGAAGGTTTACATGATTTCGTAAAAAACACGAGTTTTTAGAAAATGTGTTTTATTTCATAAATGGAATATACAAAGTATGCACATTCTACGTCAATACGACTTTCTATAGTTTGCGCATGTGTCCGGAAATAAGAAAAGTTTATTTCCCCCGTTTTTTAAAATCACAGCTTCTACAAGGTTTACATGATTTCTTAAAAAACACGAGTTTTTAGAAAACGTGTTTTATTTCATAAATGGAATCAACAAAGTATGCACATTCAACGTCATAACGACTTTCTATAGTTTGCGCATGCGTTTGGAAATAAGAAAAGCTTACTTCCCCCGTTTTTTTAAATCATAGCTTCTAGAAGGTTTAAATGATTTCCTAAAAAACACGAGTTTTTAGAAAATGTGATTTATTTCATAAATGGAATCAACAAAGTATGCACATTCTACGTCATAACGACTTTCTATAGTTTGCGCATGCGTTTGGAAATAAGAAAAGCTTACTTCCCCGGTTTTTTAAAATCACAGCTTCTAGAAGGTTTACATGATTTCTTAAAAAACACGAGTTTTTAGAAAATGTGTTTTATTTCATAAATGGAATCAACAAAGTATGCACATTCTACGTCATAACGACTTTCTATAGTTTGCGCATGCGTCCGGAAATAAGAAAAGCTTACTTCCACCGTTTTTTAAAATCATAGCTTCTAGAAGGTTTACATCATTTCGTAAAAAACATGAGTTTTTAGAAAATGTGTTTTATTTCATAAATGGAATCTAGAAAGTATGCACATTCTACGTCATAACGACTTTCTATAGTTTGCGCATGCATCCGGAAATAAGAAAATCTTACTTCCACCGTTTTTTAAAATCACAGCTTCTTGAAGGTTTACATGGTTTCGTAAAAAACACGAGTTTTTAGAAAATGTGTTTTATTTCATAAATGGAATCTACAAAGTATGCACATTCTACGTGATAACGACTTTCTATAGTTTGTGCGTGCGTCCGGAAATAAGAAAAGCTTACTTCCCCCGTTTTTTAAAATCACAGCTTCTAGAAGGTTTAAATGATTTCTTAAAAAACACGAGTTTTTAGAAAATGTGTTTTATTTCATAAATGGAATCAACAAAGTATGGACATTCTACGTCATAACGACTTTCTATAGTTTGCGCATGCGTTTGGAAATAAGAAAAGCTTACTTCCCCCGTTTTTTAAAATCATAGCTCTTAGAAGGGTTTACATGATTTCTTAAAAAACACGAGTTTTTAGAAAATGTGTTTTATTTCATAAATGGAAACAACAAAGTATGCACATTCTACATCATAACGACTTTCTATAGTTTTCGCATGCGTCCGGAAATAAGAAAAGCTTACTTCCACCGTTTTTTAAAATCACAGCTTCTAGAAGGTTTATATGATTTCTTAAAAAACACGAGTTTTTAGAAAATGTGTTTTATTTCATAAATGGAATCAACAAAGTATGCACATTCTACATCATAACGACTTTCTATAGTTTGCGCATGCGTTTGGAAATAAGAAAAGCTTACTTCCCGCGTTTTTTAAAATCACAGCTTCTAGAAGGTTTACATGATTTCTTAAAAAACACGAGTTTTTAGAAAATGTGTTTTATTTCATAAATGGAATCTACAAAGTATGCACATTCTACGTCATAACGACTTTCTATAGTTTGCGCATGCGTCCGGAAATAAGAAAAGCTTACTTCCAACGTTTTTTAAAATCACAGCTTCTTGAAGGTTTACATGATTTCGTAAAAAACACGAGTCTTTAGAAAATGTGTTTTATTTCATAAATGGAATCTAAAAAGTATGCACATTCTACGTCATAACGACTTTCTATAGTTTGTGCATGCGTCCGGAAGTAAGAAAAGCTTACTTCCCCCGTTTTTTAAAATCACAGCTTATAGAAGGTTTACATGATTTCGTAAAAAACACGTGTTTTTAGAAAATGTGGTTTATTTCATAAATGGAATCAACAAAGTATGGACATTCTACGTCATAATGACTTTCTATAGTTTGCGCATGCGTTTGGAAATAAGAAAAGCTTACTTCCCCCGTTTTTTAAAATCACAGCTTCTAGAAGGTTTACATGATTTCTTAAAAAACACGAGTTTTTAGAAAATGTGTTTTATTTCATAAACGGAATCAACAAAGTATGCACATTGTACGTCATAACGACCTTCTATAGTTTGCGCATGCGTCCGGAAATAAGAAAAGCTTACTTCCACCGTTTTTTAAAATCATAGCTTCTAGAAGGTTTACATCATTTCGTAAAAAACATGAGTTTTTAGAAAATGTGTTTTATTTTATAAATGGAATCTAGAATGTATGCACACTCTACGTCATAACGAATTTCTATAGTTTGCGCATGCGTCCGGAAATAAGAAAAGCTTACTTCCACCGTTTTTTAAAATCATAGCCTCTAGAAGGTTTACATCATTTCGTAAAAAACACGAGTTTTTAGAAAATGTGTGTTATTTCATAAATGGAATCTAGAAAGTATGCACATTCTACGTCATAATGACTTTCTATAGTTTGCGCATGCGTCCGGAAATAAGAAAAGCTTACTTCCAACGTTTTTTAAAATCACAGCTTCTAGAAGGTTTACATGATTTCTTAAAAAACACAAGTTTTTAGAAAATGTGTTTTATTTCAGAAATGGAATCAACAAAGTATGCACATTCTACGTCATAACGAATTTCTATAGTTTGCGCATGCGTTTGGAAATAAGAAAAGCTTACTTCCCCCGTTTTTTAAAATCACAACTTCTAGAAGGTCTACATGATTTCGTAAAAAACACGAGTTTTTAGAAATTGTGTTTTATTTCATAAATGGAAACAACAAAGTATGCACATTCTAGGTCATAAAGACTTTCTATAGTTTGCGCATGCGTTTGGAAATAAGAAAAGCTTACTTCCCCAGTTTTTTAAAATCACAGCTTCTAGAAGTTTTACATGATTTCTTAAAAAACACGAGTTTTTAGAAAATGTGTTTTATTTCATAAATGGAATCAACAAAGTATGCACATTCTACGTCATAACGACTTTCTATAGTTTGCGCATGCGTTTGGAAATAAGAAAAGCTTACTTCCCCAGTTTTTTAAAATCACAGCTTCTAGAAGGTTTACATGATTTCTTAAAAAACACGAGTTTTTAGAAAATGTGTTTTATTTCATAAATGGAATCTACAAAGTATGCACATTCTACATCATAACGACTTTCTATAGTTTGCGCATGCGTTTGGAAATAAGAAAAGCTTACTTCCACCGTTTTTTAAAATAATAGCTTCTAGAAGGTTTACATGATTTCGTAAAAAACACGAGTTTTTAGAAAATGTGTTTTATTTCATAAATGGAATCAACAAAGTATGCACATTCTACGTCATAACTACTTTCTATAGTTTGCGCATGCGTCCGGAAATAAGAAAAGCTTACTTCCCCCATTTTTTAAAATCACAGCTTCTAGAAGGTTTACATGATTTCTTAAAAAACATGAGTTTTTAGAAAATGTGTTTTATTTCATAAATGGAATCTACAAAGTATGCACATTCTACGTCATAATGACTTTCTATAGTTTGCGCATGTGTCCGGAAATAAGAAAAGCTTACTTCCCCCGTTTTTTAAAATCACAGCTTCTAGAAGGTTTACATGATTTCTTAAAAAACACGAGTTTTTAGAAAATGTGTTTTATTTCATAAATGGAATCAACAAAGTATGCACATTCTACGTCATAACGACTTTCTACAGTTTGCGCATGCGTTTGGAAATAAGAAAAGCTTACTTCCCCCGTTTTTTGAAATCATAGCCTCTAGAAAGTTTAAATGATTTCCTAAAAAACACGATTATTTAGAAAATGTGTTTTATTTCATAAATGGAATCAACAAAGTATGCACATTCTATGTCATAACGACTTTCTATAGTTTGCGCATGCGTTTGGAAATAAGAAAAGCTTACTTCCCCCGTTTTTTAAAATAACAGCTTCTAGAAGGTTTTCATTATTTCTTAAAAAACACGAGTTTTTAGAAAATGTGTTTTATTTCATAAACGGAATCAACAAAGTATGCACATTCTACGTCATAACGACTTACTAAACTTTGCGCATGCGTCCGGAAATAAGAAAAGCTTACTTCCACCGTTTTTTAAAATCATAGCTTCTAGAAGGTTTACATCATTTCGTAAAAAACACGAGTTTTTAGAAAATGTGTTTTATTTCATAAATGGAATCTACAAAGTATGCACATTCTACGTCATAACGACTTTCTATAGTTTGTGCATGCGTCCGGAAATAAGAAAACCTTACTTCCACCATTTTTTAAAATCACAGCTTCTAGAAGGTTTACATGATTTCTTAAAACACACGAGTTTTTAGAAAATGTGTTTTATTTCATAAATGGAATCTACAAAGTATGCACATTCTACATAATAACGACTTTCTATAGTTTGCGCATGCGTTTGGAAATAAGAAAAGCTTACTTCCACCGTTTTTTAAAATAATAGCTTCTAGAAGGTTTACATGATTTCGTAAAAAACACGAGTTTTTAGAAAATGTGTTTTATTTCATCAATGGAATCAACAAAGTATGCACATTCTACGTCATAACGACTTTCTATAGTTTGCGCATGCGTCTGGAAATAAGAAAAGCTTACTTCCACCGTTTTTTAAAATCACAGCTTTTAGAAGGTTTACATGATTTCTTAAAAAACATGAGTTTTTAGAAAATGTGTTTTATTTCATAAATGGAATCTACAAAGTATGCACATTCTACGTCATAACGACTTTCTATAGTTTGCGCATGCGTCCGGAAATAAGAAAAGCTTACTTCCCCCGTTTTTTAAAATCACAGCTTCTAGAAGGTTTACATGATTTCTTAAAAAACACGAGTTTTTAGAAAATGTGTTTTATTTCATAAATGGAATCAACAAAGTATGCACATTCTACATCATAACGAGTTTCTATAGTTTGCGCATGCGTTTGGAAATAAGAAAAGCTTACTTCCCCCATTTTTTAAAATCACAGCTTCTAGAAGGTTTACATGATTTCGTAAAAAACACGAGTTTTTAGAAAATGTGTTTTATTTCATAAATGGAATCTACAAAGTATGCACATTCTACGTCATAACGACTTTCTATAGTTTGTGCATGCGTTTGGAAATAAGAAAAGCTTACTTCCCCGGTTTTTTAAAATCACAGCTTCCAGAAGGTTTACATGATTTCTTAAAAAACACGAGTTTTTAGAAAATGTGTTTTATTTCATTAACGGAATCAACAAAGTATGGACATTCTACGTCATAACGAATTTCTATAGTTTGCGCATGCGTTTGGAAGTAAGAAAAGCTTACTTCCCCAGTTTTTTTAAATCATAGCTTCTAGAAGGTTTACATGAGTTCTTAAAAAACACGAGTTTTTAGAAAATGTGTTTTATTTCATAAATGGAATCTACAAAGTATGCACATTCTACGTCATAACGACTTTCTATAGTTTGCGCATGCGGCCGGAAATAAGAAAAGCTTACTTCCCCCGTTTTTTAAAATCACAGCTTCTAGAAGGTTTGCATGATTTCTTAAAAAACACAAGTTTTTAGAAAAGGTGTTTTATTTCATAAATGGAATCAGCAAAGTATGCACCTTCTACGTCATAACGACTTTCTATAGTTTGCCCATGCGTTTGGAAATAAGAAAAGCTTACTTCCCCCATTTTTTAAAATCACAGCTCCTAGAAGGCTTACATGATTTCGTAAAAAACAAGAGTTTTTAGAAAATGTGTTTTATTTCATAAATGGAATCTAGAAAGTATGCACATTCTATGTCATAACGACTTTCTATAGTTTGCGCATGTGTCCGGAAATAAGAAAAGCTTACTTCCCCCGTTTTTTAAAATCACAGCTTCTAGAAGGTTTACATGATTTCTTAAAAAACACGAGTTTTTAGAAAACGTGTTTTATTTCATAAATGGAATCAACAAAGTATGCACATTCTACGTCATAACGACTTTCTATAGTTTGCGCATTCGTTTGGAAATAAGAAAATCTTACTTCCCCCGTTTTTTAAAATCACAACTTCTAGAAGGTTTACATAATTTCGTAAAAAACACGAGTTTTTAGAAATTGTGTTTTATGTCATAAATGGAATCTACAAAGTATGCACATTCTACGTCATAACGACTTTCTATAGTTTGCGCATGCGTCCGGAAATAAGAAAAGCTTACTTCCACCGTTTTTTAAAATCATAGCTTCTAGAAGGTTTACATGATTTCCTAAAAAACACGAGTTTTTTGAAAATGTGTTTTATTTCATAAATGGAATTTAGAAAGTATACACATTCTACGTCATAACGACTTTCTATAGTTTGCGCATGCGTCCGGAAATAAGAAAAGTTTACTTCCACCGTTTTTTAAAATCACAGCTTCTTGAAGGTTTACATGATTTCGTAAAAAACACGAGTTTTTAGAAAATGTGTTTTATTTCATAAATGGAATCTACAAAGTATGCACATTCTACGTCATAACGACTTTCTATAGTTTGTGCATGCGTCCGGAAATAAGAAAAGCTTACTTCCCCCGTTTTTTAAAATCACAGCTTCTAGAAGGTTTACATGATTTCGTAAAAAACACGAGTTTTTAGAAAATGTGTTTTATTTCATAAATGGAGTCTACAAAGTATGCACATTCTACCTCATAACGACTTTCTATAGTTTGCGCATGTGTCCGGAAATAAGAAAAACTTACTTCCCCCCGTTTTTTAAAATCACAGCTTCTAGAAGGTTTACATGATTTCTTAAAAAACACGAGTTTGTAGAAAATGTGTTTTATTTCATAAATGGAAACAACAAAGTATGCACATTCTACATCATAACGACTTTCTATAGTTTGCGCATGCGTCCGGAAATAAGAAAAGCTTACTTCCACCGTTTTTTAAAATCACAGCTTCTAGAAGGTTTACATGATTTCTTAAAAAACATGAGCTTTTAGAAAATGTGTTTTATTTCATAAACGGAATGAACAAAGTATGCACATTCTACGTCATAAGGACTTTCTATAGTTTGCGCATGCGTCCGGAAATAAGAAAAGCTTACTTCCACCGTTTTTTAAAATCATAGCTTCTTGAAGGTTTACATCATTTCGTAAAAAACACGAGTTTTTAGAAAATGTGTTTTATTTCATAAATGGAATTTAGAAAGTATGCACATTCTACGTCATAACGACTTTCTATAGTTTGCGCACGCGTCCGGAAATAAGAAAAGCTTACTTCCACCGTTTTTTAAAATCACAGCTTCTTGAAGGTTTACATGATTTCGTAAAAAACACGAGTTTTTAGAAAATGTGTTTTATTTCATAAATGGAATCTAGAAAGTATGCACATTCTACGTCATAACGAATTTCTATAGTTTGCGCATGCGTCTGGAAATAAGAAAAGCTTACTTCCACCGTTTTTTAAAATCACAGCTTCTAGAAGGTTTACATGATTTCTTAAAAAACACGAGTTTTTAGAAAATGTGTTTTATTTCATAAATGGAATCTACAAAGTATGCACATTCTACGTCATAACGACTTTCTATAGTTTGCGCATGCCTCCGGAAATAAGAAAAGCTTACTTCCCCCGTTTTTTAAAATCACAGCTTCTAGAAGGTTTACATGATTTCTTAAAAAACACGAGTTTTTAGAAAATGTGTTTTATTTCATAAATGGAATCAACAAAGTATGCACATTCTACGTCATAACGACTTTCTATAGTTTGCGCATGCGTTTGGAAATAAGAAAAGCTTACTACCCCCATTTTTTAAAATCACAGCTTCTACAAGGTTTACATGATTTCGTAAAAAACACGAGTTTTTAGAAAATGTGTTTTATTTCATAAATGGAATCTACAAAGTATGCACATTCTACGTCATAACGACTTTCTATAGTTTGCGCATGTGTTCGGAAATAAGAAAAGCTTACTTCCCCCGTATTTTAAAATCACAGCTTCTAGAAGGTTTACATGATTTCTTAAAAAACACGAGTTTTAAGAAAATGTGTTTTATTTCATAAATGGAATCAACAAAGTATGGACATTCTACGTCATAACGACTTTCTATAGTTTGCACATGCGTTTGGAAGTAAGAAAAGCTTACTTCCACCGTTTTTAAAAATCACAGCTCCTAGAAGGTTTACATGATTTCTTAAAAAACACGAGTTTTTAGAAAATGTGTTTTATTTCATAAATGGAATCTAGAAAGTATGCACATTCTACGTCATAACGACTTTCGATAGTTTGCGCATGCGTCCGGAAATAAGAAAAGCTTACTTCCACCGTTTTTTAAAATCACAGCTTCTAGAAGGTTTACATGATTTCTTAAAAAACATGAGTTTTTAGAAAATGTGTTTTATTTCATAAATGGAATCTACAAAGTATGCACATTCTAAGTCATAACAACTTTCTATAGTTTGCGCATGCGTCCGGAAATAAGAAAAGCTTACTTCCCCCGTTTTTTAAAATCACAGCTTCTAGAAGGTTTACATGATTTCTTAAAAAACACGAGTTTTTAGAAAATGTGTTTTATTTCATAAATGGAATCAACAAAGTATGCACATTCTACGTCATAACGACTTTCTATAGTTTGCGCATGCGTTTGGAAATAACAAAAGCTTACTTCCCCCATTTTTTAAAATCACAGCTTCTAGAAGGTTTACATGATTTCGTAAAAAACACGAGTTTTTAGAAAATGTGTTTTATTTCATAAATGGAATATACAAAGTATGCACATTCTACGTCAATACGACTTTCTATAGTTTGCGCATGTGTCCGGAAATAAGAAAAGTTTACTTCCCCCGTTTTTTAAAATCACAGCTTCTACAAGGTTTACATGATTTCTTAAAAAACACGAGTTTTTATAAAACGTGTTTTATTTCATAAATGGAATCAACAAAGTATGCACATTCAACGTCATAACGACTTTCTATAGTTTGCGCATGCGTTTGGAAATAAGAAAAGCTTACTTCCCCCGTTTTTTTAAATCATAGCTTCTAGAAGGTTTAAATGATTTCCTAAAAAACACGAGTTTTTAGAAAATGTGATTTATTTCATAAATGGAATCAACAAAGTATGCACATTCCACGTCATAACGACTTTCTATAGTTTGCGCATGCGTTTGGAAATAAGAAAAGCTTACTTCCCCGGTTTTTTAAAATCACAGCTTCTAGAAGGTTTACATGATTTCTTAAAAAACACGAGTTTTTAGAAAATGTGTTTTATTTCATAAATGGAATCAACAAAGTATGCACATTCTACATCATAACGACTTTCTATAGCTTCTAGAAGGTTTACATTATTTCGTAAAAAACATGAGTTTTTAGAAAATGTGTTTTATTTCATAAATGGAATCTAGAAAGTATGCACATTCTACGTCATAACGACTTTCTATAGTTTGCGCATGCATCCAGAAATAAGAAAATCTTACTTCCACCGTTTTTTAAAATCACAGCTTCTTGAAGGTTTACATGGTTTCGTAAAAAACACGAGTTTTTAGAAAATGTGTTTTATTTCATAAATGGAATCTACAAAGTATGCACATTCTACGTGATAACGACTTTCTATAGTTTGTGCGTGCGTCCGGAAATAAGAAAAGCTTACTTCCCCCGTTTTTTAAAATCACAGCTTCTAGAAGGTTTAAATGATTTCTTAAAAAACACGAGTTTTTAGAAAATGTGTTTTATTTCATAAATGGAATCAACAAAGTATGGACATTCTACGTCATAACGACTTTCTATAGTTTGCGCATGCGTTTGGAAATAAGAAAAGCTTACTTCCCCCGTTTTTTAAAATCATAGCTCTTAGAAGGGTTTACATGATTTCTTAAAAAACACGAGTTTTTAGAAAATGTGTTTTATTTCATAAATGGAAACAACAAAGTATGCACATTCTACATCATAACGACTTTCTATAGTTTTCGCATGCGTCCGGAAATAAGAAAAGCTTACTTCCACCGTTTTTTAAAATCACAGCTTCTAGAAGGTTTATATGATTTCTTAAAAAACACGAGTTTTTAGAAAATGTGTTTTATTTCATAAATGGAATCAACAAAGTATGCACATTCTACATCATAACGACTTTCTATAGTTTGCGCATGCGTTTGGAAATAAGAAAAGGTTACTTCCCGCGTTTTTTAAAATCACAGCTTCTAGAAGGTTTACATGATTTCTTAAAAAACACGAGTTTTTAGAAAATGTGTTTTATTTCATAAATGGAATCTACAAAGTATGCACATTCTACGTCATAACGACTTTCTATAGTTTGCGCATGCGTCCGGAAATAAGAAAAGCTTACTTCCAACGTTTTTTAAAATCACAGCTTCTTGAAGGTTTACATGATTTCGTAAAAAACACGAGTCTTTAGAAAATGTGTTTTATTTCATAAATGGAATCTAAAAAGTATGCACATTCTACGTCATAACGACTTTCTATAGTTTGTGCATGCGTCCGGAAGTAAGAAAAGCTTACTTCCCCCGTTTTTTAAAATCACAGCTTCTAGAAGGTTTACATGATTTCGTAAAAAACACGTGTTTTTAGAAAATGTGGTTTATTTCATAAATGGAATCAACAAAGTATGGACATTCTACGTCATAATGACTTTCTATAGTTTGCGCATGCGTTTGGAAATAAGAAAAGCTTACTTCCCCCGTTTTTTAAAATCACAGCTTCTAGAAGGTTTACATGATTTCTTAAAAAACACGAGTTTTTAGAAAATGTGTTTTATTTCATAAACGGAATCAACAAAGTATGCACATTGTACGTCATAACGACCTTCTATAGTTTGCGCATGCGTCCAGAAATAAGAAAAGCTTACTTCCACCGTTTTTTAAAATCATAGCTTCTAGAAGGTTTACATCATTTCGTAAAAAACATGAGTTTTTAGAAAATGTGTTTTATTTTATAAATGGAATCTAGAATGTATGCACACTCTACGTCATAACGAATTTCTATAGTTTGCGCATGCGTCCGGAAATAAGAAAAGCTTACTTCCACCGTTTTTTAAAATCATAGCCTCTAGAAGGTTTACATCATTTCGTAAAAAACACGAGTTTTTAGAAAATGTGTGTTATTTCATAAATGGAATCTAGAAAGTATGCACATTCTACGTCATAATGACTTTCTATAGTTTGCGCATGCGTCCGGAAATAAGAAAAGCTTACTTCCAACGTTTTTTAAAATCACAGCTTCTAGAAGGTTTACATGATTTCTTAAAAAACACAAGTTTTTAGAAAATGTGTTTTATTTCAGAAATGGAATCAACAAAGTATGCACATTCTACGTCATAACGAATTTCTATAGTTTGCGCATGCGTTTGGAAATAAGAAAAGCTTACTTCCCCCGTTTTTTAAAATCACAACTTCTAGAAGGTCTACATGATTTCGTAAAAAACACGAGTTTTTAGAAATTGTGTTTTATTTCATAAATGGAAACAACAAAGTATGCACATTCTAGGTCATAAAGACTTTCTATAGTTTGCGCATGCGTTTGGAAATAAGAAAAGCTTACTTCCCCAGTTTTTTAAAATCACAGCTTCTAGAAGTTTTACATGATTTCTTAAAAAACACGAGTTTTTAGAAAATGTGTTTTATTTCATAAATGGAATCAACAAAGTATGCACATTCTACGTCATAACGACTTTCTATAGTTTGCGCATGCGTTTGGAAATAAGAAAAGCTTACTTCCCCAGTTTTTTAAAATCACAGCTTCTAGAAGGTTTACATGATTTCTTAAAAAACACGAGTTTTTAGAAAATGTGTTTTATTTCATAAATGGAACCAACAAAGTATGCACATTCTACGTCATAACGACTTTCTATAGTTTGCGTATGCGTTTGGAAATAAGAAAAGCTTACTTCCCCGGTTTTTTAAAATCACAGCTTCTAGAAGGTTTACATGATTTCTTAAAAGACACGAGTTTTTAGAAAATGTGTTTTATTTCATAAATGGAATCAACAAAGTATGTACATTCTACGTCATAACGACTTTCTATAGTTTGCGCATGCGTTTGGAAATAAGAAAAGCTTACTTCCCCCGTTTTTTAAAATCACAGCTTCTAGAAGGTTTACACGATTTCGTAAAAAACACGAGTTTTTAGAAAATGTATTTTATTTCATAAATGGAATCAACAAAGTATGGACATTCTACGTCATAACGAATTTCTATAGTTCGCGCATGCGTTTGGAAGTAAGAAAAGCTTACTACCCCCGTTTTTCAAAATCACAGCTCCTAGAAGGTTTACATGATTTCCTAAAAAACATGAGTTTTTAGAAAATGTGTTTTATTTCATAAACGGAATTAACAAAGTATGCACATTCTACGTCATAACGACTTTCTATAGTTTGCGCATGCGTCCGGAAATAAGAAAAGCGTACTTCCACCGTTTTTTAAAATCATAGCTTCTAGAAGGTTTACATCATTTCGTAAAAAATACGAGTTTTTAGAAAATGTGTTTTATTTCATAAATGGAATCTAGAAAGTATGCACATTCTACGTCATAACGACTTTCTATAGTTTGCGCATGCGTCCGGAAATAAGAAAAGCTTACTTCCCCCGTTTTTTAAAATCACAGATTCTAGAAGGTTTACATGATTTCTTAAAAAACACGAGTTTTTAGAAAATGTGTTTTATTTCATAAATGGAATCTACAAAGTATGCACATTCTACGTCATAACGACTTTCTATAGTTTGCGCATGCGTCCGGAAATAAGAAAAGCTTACTTCCCCCGTTTTTTAAAATCACAGCTTCTAGAAGGTTTACATGATTTCTTAAAAAACACGAGTTTTTAGAAAATGTGATTTATTCATAAATGGAATCAACAAAGTATGCACATTCTACGTCATAACGACTTTCTATAGTTTGCGCATGCGTTTGGAAATAAGAAAAGCTTACTTCCCCCATTTTTTAAAATCACAGCTTCTAGAAGGTTTACATGATTTCGTAAAAAACACGAGTTTTTAGAAAATGTGTTTTATTTCATAAATGGAATATACAAAGTATGCACATTCTACGTCAATACGACTTTCTATAGTTTGCGCATGTGTCCGAAAATAAGAAAAGCTTACTTCCCCCGTTTTTTAAAATCACAGCTTCTACAACGTTTACATGATTTCTTAAAAAACACGAGTTTTTAGAAAATGTGTTTTATTTCATAAATGGAATCAACAAAGTATGCACATTCAACGTCATAACGACTTTCTATAGTTTGCGCATGCGTTTGGAAATAAGAAAAGCTTACTTCCCCCGTTTTTTGAAATCATAGATTCTAGAAGGTTTAAATGATTTCCTAAAAAACACGAGTTTTTAGAAAATGTGTTTTATTTCATAAATGGAATCAACAAAGTATGCACATTCTACGTCATAACGACTTTCTATAGTTTGCGCATGCGTTTGGAAATAAGAAAAGCTTACTTCCCCGGTTTTTAAAATCACAGCTTCTAGAAGGTTTCCATGATTTCTTAAAAAACACGAGTTTCTAGAAAATGTGTTTTATTTCATAAATGGAATCTAAAAAGTATGCACATTCTACGTCAATACGACTTTCTATAGTTTGCGCATGTGTCCGAAAATAAGAAAAGCTTACTTCCAACGTTTTTTAAAATCACAGCTTCTTGAAGGTTTACATGATTTCGTAAAAAACACGAGTCTTTAGAAAATGTGTTTTATTTCATAAATGGAATCTAAAAAGTATGCACATTCTAAGTCATAACGACTTTCTATAGTTTGTGCATGCGTCCGGAAGTAAGAAAAGCTTACTTCCCCCGTTTTTTAAAATCACAGCTTCTAGAAGGTTTACATGATTTCTTAAAAAACACGAGTTTTTAGAAAATGTGTTTTATTTCATAAATGGAATCAACAAAGTATGGACATTCTACGTCATAACGACTTTCTATAGTTTGCGCATGCTTTTTTAAATAAGAAAATCTTACTTCCCTCGTTTTTTAAAATCACAGCTCCTAGAAGGTTTACATGATTTCTTAAAAAACACGAGTTTTTAGAAAATGTGTTTTATTTCATAAATGGAATCTAGAAAGTATGCACATTCTACGTCATATCGACTTTCTATAGTTTGCGCATGCGTCCGGAAATAAGAAAAGCTTACTTCCACCGTTTTTTAAAATCACAGCTTCTAGAAGGTTTACATGGTTTCTTAAAAAACACGAGTTTTTAGAAAATGTGTTTTATTTCATAAATGGAATCTACAAAGTATGCACATTCTACGTCATAACGACTTTCGATAGTTTGCGCATGCGTCCGGAAATAAGAAAAGCTTACTTCCACCGTTTTTTAAAATCACAGCTTCTAGAAGGTTTACATGATTTCTTAAAAAACATGAGTTTTTAGAAAATGTGTTTTATTTCATAAATGGAATCTACAAAGTATGCACATTCTAAGTCATAACAACTTTCTATAGTTTGCGCATGCGTCCGGAAATAAGAAAAGCTTACTTCCACCGTTTTTTAAAATCACAGCTTCTAGAAGGTTTACATAATTTCTTAAAAAACACGTGTTTTTAGAAAATGTGTTTTATTTCATAAATGGAATCTACAAAGTATGCACATTCTACGTCATAACGACTTTCTATAGTTTGTGCATGCATCCGGAAATAAGAAAAGCTTACTTCCCCTGTTTTTTAAAATCACAGCTTCTAGAAGGTTTACATGATTTCGTAAAAAACACGTGTTTTTAGAAAATGTGTTTTATTTCATAAATGGAACCAACAAAGTATGGACATTCTACGTCATAATGACTTTCTATAGTTTGCGCATGCGTTTGGAAATAAGAAAAGCTTACTTCCCCCGTTTTTTAAAATCACAGCTTCTAGAAGGTTTACATGATTTCTTAAAAAACACGAGTTTTTAGAAAATGTGTTTTATTTCATAAACGGAATCAAAAAAGTATGCACATTGTACGTCATAACGACTTTCTATAGTTTGCGCATGCCTCCGGAAATAAGAAAAGCTTACTTCCACCGTTTTTTAAAATCATAGCTTCTAGAAGGTTTACATCATTTCGTAAAAAACATGAGTTTTTAGAAAATGTGTTTTATTTTATAAATGGAATCTAGAATGTATGCACACTCTACGTCATAACGACTTTCTATAGTTTGCACATGCGTCCGGAAATAAGAAAAGCTTACTTCCACCGTTTTTTAAAAACATAGCCTCTAGAAGGTTTACATCATTTCGTAAAAAACACGAGTTTTTAGAAAATGTGTTTTATTCAATAAATGGAATCTAGAAAGTATGCACATTCTACGTCTTAATGACTTTCTATAGTTTGCGCATGCGTCCGGAAATAAGAAAAGCTTACTTCCAACGTTTTTTAAAATCACAACTTCTTGAAGGTTTACATGATTTCGTAAAAAACGCGAGTTTTTAGAAAATGTGTTTTATTTCATAAATGGAATCTACAAAGTATGCACATTCTACGTCATAACGACTTTCTATAGTTTGTGCATGCGTCTGGAAATAAAAAAAGCTTACTTCCCCCGTTTTTTAAAATCACAGCTTCTAGAAGGTTTACATGATTTCTTAAAAAACACGAGTTTTTAGAAAATGTGTTTTATTTCAGAAATGGAATCAACAAAGTATGCACATTCTACGTCATAACGACTTTCTATAGTTTGCGCATGCGTTTGGAAATAAGAAAAGCTTACTTCCCCCGTTTTTTAAAATCACAACTTCTAGAAGGTCTACATGATTTCGTAAAAAACACGAGTTTTTAGAAATTGTGTTTTATTTCATAAATGGAAACAACAAAGTATGCACATTCTAGGTCATAAAGACTTTCTATAGTTTGCGCATGCGTTTGGAAATAAGAAAAGCTTACTTCCCCAGTTTTTTAAAATCACAGCTTCTAGAAGGTTTACATGATTTCTTAAAAAACACGAGTTTTTAGAAAATGTGTTTTATTTCATAAATGGAATCAACAAAGTATGCACATTCTACGTCATAACGACTTTCTATAGTTTGCGCATGCGTTTGGAAATAAGAAAAGCTTACTTCCCCAGTTTTTTAAAATCACAGCTTCTAGAAGGTTTACATGATTTCTTAAAAAACACGAGTTTTTAGCAAATGTGTTTTATTTCATAAATGGAATCAACAAAGTATGCACATTCTACGTCATAACGACTTTCTATAGTTTGCGCATGTGTTCGGAAATAAGAAAAGCTTACTTCCCCCGTATTTTAAAATCACAGCTTCTAGAAGGTTTACATGATTTCTTAAAAAACACGAGTTTTTAGAAAATGTGTTTTATTTCATAAATGGAATCAACAAAGTATGGACATTCTACGTCATAACGACTTTCTATAGTTTGCACATGCGTTTGGAAGTAAGAAAAGCTTACTTCCACCGTTTTTAAAAATCACAGCTCCTGGAAGGTTTACATGATTTCTTAAAAAACACGAGTTTTTAGAAAATGTGTTTTATTTCATAAATGGAATCTAGAAAGTATGCACATTCTACGTCATAACGACTTTCGATAGTTTGCGCATGCGTCCGGAAATAAGAAAAGCTTACTTCCACCGTTTTTTAAAATCACAGCTTCTAGAAGGTTTACATGATTTCTTAAAAAACATGAGTTTTTAGAAAATGTGTTTTATTTCATAAATGGAATCTACAAAGTATGCACATTCTAAGTCATAACAACTTTCTATAGTTTGCGCATGCGTCCGGAAATAAGAAAAGCTTACTTCCCCCGTTTTTTAAAATCACAGCTTCTAGAAGGTTTACATGATTTCTTAAAAAACACGAGTTTTTAGAAAATGTGTTTTATTTCATAAATGGAATCAACAAAGTATGCACATTCTACGTCATAACGACTTTCTATAGTTTGCGCATGCGTTTGGAAATAACAAAAGCTTACTTCCCCCATTTTTTAAAATCACAGCTTCTAGAAGGTTTACATGATTTCGTAAAAAACACGAGTTTTTAGAAAATGTGTTTTATTTCATAAATGGAATATACAAAGTATGCACATTCTACGTCAATACGACTTTCTATAGTTTGCGCATGTGTCCGGAAATAAGAAAAGTTTACTTCCCCCGTTTTTTAAAATCACAGCTTCTACAAGGTTTACATGATTTCTTAAAAAACACGAGTTTTTAGAAAACGTGTTTTATTTCATAAATGGAATCAACAAAGTATGCACATTCAACGTCATAACGACTTTCTATAGTTTGCGCATGCGTTTGGAAATAAGAAAAGCTTACTTCCCCCGTTTTTTTAAATCATAGCTTCTAGAAGGTTTAAATGATTTCCTATAAAACACGAGTTTTTAGAAAATGTGATTTATTTCATAAATGGAATCAACAAAGTATGCACATTCTACGTCATAACGACTTTCTATAGTTTGCGCATGCGTTTGGAAATAAGAAAAGCTTACTTCCCCGGTTTTTTAAAATCACAGCTTCTAGAAGGTTTACATGATTTCTTAAAAAACACGAGTTTTTAGAAAATGTGTTTTATTTCATAAATGGAATCAACAAAGTATGCACATTCTACGTCATAACGACTTTCTATAGTTTGCGCATGCGTCCGGAAATAAGAAAAGCTTACTTCCACCGTTTTTTAAAATCATAGCTTCTAGAAGGTTTACATCATTTCGTAAAAAACATGAGTTTTTAGAAATTGTGTTTTATTTCATAAATGGAATCTAGAAAGTATGCACATTCTACGTCATAACGACTTTCTATAGTTTGCGCATGCATCCGGAAATAAGAAAATCTTACTTCCACCGTTTTTTAAAATCACAGCTTCTTGAAGGTTTACATGGTTTCGTAAAAAACACGAGTTTTTAGAAAATGTGTTTTATTTCATAAATGGAATCTACAAAGTATGCACATTCTACGTGATAACGACTTTCTATAGTTTGTGCGTGCGTCCGGAAATAAGAAAAGCTTACTTCCCCCGTTTTTTAAAATCACAGCTTCTAGAAGGTTTAAATGATTTCTTAAAAAACACGAGTTTTTAGAAAATGTGTTTTATTTCATAAATGGAATCAACAAAGTATGGACATTCTACGTCATAACGACTTTCTATAGTTTGCGCATGCGTTTGGAAATAAGAAAAGCTTACTTCCCCCGTTTTTTAAAATCATAGCTCTTAGAAGGGTTTACATGATTTCTTAAAAAACACGAGTTTTTAGAAAATGTGTTTTATTTCATAAATGGAAACAACAAAGTATGCACATTCTACATCATAACGACTTTCTATAGTTTTCGCATGCGTCCGGAAATAAGAAAAGCTTACTTCCACCGTTTTTTAAAATCACAGCTTCTAGAAGGTTTATATGATTTCTTAAAGAACACGAGTTTTTAGAAAATGTGTTTTATTTCATAAATGGAATCAACAAAGTATGCACATTCTACATCATAACGACTTTCTATAGTTTGCGCATGCGTTTGGAAATAAGAAAAGCTTACTTCCCGCGTTTTTTAAAATCACAGCTTCTAGAAGGTTTACATGATTTCTTAAAAAACACGAGTTTTTAGAAAATGTGTTTTATTTCATAAATGGAATCTACAAAGTATGCACATTCTACGTCATAACGACTTTCTATAGTTTGCGCATGCGTCCGGAAATAAGAAAAGCTTACTTCCAACGTTTTTTAAAATCACAGCTTCTTGAAGGTTTACATGATTTCGTAAAAAACACGAGTCTTTAGAAAATGTGTTTTATTTCATAAATGGAATCTAAAAAGTATGCACATTCTACGTCATAACGACTTTCTATAGTTTGTGCATGCGTCCGGAAGTAAGAAAAGCTTACTTCCCCCGTTTTTTAAAATCACAGCTTCTAGAAGGTTTACATGATTTCGTAAAAAACACGTGTTTTTAGAAAATGTGGTTTATTTCATAAATGGAATCAACAAAGTATGGACATTCTACGTCATAATGACTTTCTATAGTTTGCGCATGCGTTTGGAAATAAGAAAAGCTTACTTCCCCCGTTTTTTAAAATCACAGCTTCTAGAAGGTTTACATGATTTCTTAAAAAACACGAGTTTTTAGAAAATGTGTTTTATTTCATAAACGGAATCAACAAAGTATGCACATTGTACGTCATAACGACCTTCTATAGTTTGCGCATGCGTCCGGAAATAAGAAAAGCTTACTTCCACCGTTTTTTAAAATCATAGCTTCTAGAAGGTTTACATCATTTCGTAAAAAACATGAGTTTTTAGAAAATGTGTTTTATTTTATAAATGGAATCTAGAATGTATGCACACTCTACGTCATAACGAATTTCTATAGTTTGCGCATGCGTCCGGAAATAAGAAAAGCTTACTTCCACCGTTTTTTAAAATCATAGCCTCTAGAAGGTTTACATCATTTCGTAAAAAACACGAGTTTTTAGAAAATGTGTGTTATTTCATAAATGGAATCTAGAAAGTATGCACATTCTACGTCATAATGACTTTCTATAGTTTGCGCATGCGTCCGGAAATAAGAAAAGCTTACTTCCAACGTTTTTTAAAATCACAGCTTCTAGAAGGTTTACATGATTTCTTAAAAAACACAAGTTTTTAGAAAATGTGTTTTATTTCAGAAATGGAATCAACAAAGTATGCACATTCTACGTCATAACGAATTTCTATAGTTTGCGCATGCGTTTGGAAATAAGAAAAGCTTACTTCCCCCGTTTTTTAAAATCACAACTTCTAGAAGGTCTACATGATTTCGTAAAAAACACGAGTTTTTAGAAATTGTGTTTTATTTAATAAATGGAAACAACAAAGTATGCACATTCTAGGTCATAAAGACTTTCTATAGTTTGCGCATGCGTTTGGAAATAAGAAAAGCTTACTTCCCCAGTTTTTTAAAATCACAGCTTCTAGAAGTTTTACATGATTTCTTAAAAAACACGAGTTTTTAGAAAATGTGTTTTATTTCATAAATGGAATCAACAAAGTATGCACATTCTACGTCATAACGACTTTCTATAGTTTGCGCATGCGTTTGGAAATAAGAAAAGCTTACTTCCCCAGTTTTTTAAAATCACAGCTTCTAGAAGGTTTACATGATTTCTTAAAAAACACGAGTTTTTAGAAAATGTGTTTTATTTCATAAATGGAACCAACAAAGTATGCACATTCTACGTCATAACGACTTTCTATAGTTTGCGCATGCGTTTGGAAATAAGAAAAGCTTACTTCCCCGGTTTTTTAAAATCACAGCTTCTAGAAGGTTTACATGATTTCTTAAAAGACACGAGTTTTTAGAAAATGTGTTTTATTTCATAAATGGAATCAACAAAGTATGTACATTCTACGTCATAACGACTTTCTATAGTTTGCACATGCGTTTGGAAATAAGAAAAGCTTACTTCCCCCGTTTTTTAAAATCACAGCTTCTAGAAGGTTTACACGATTTCGTAAAAAACACGAGTTTTTAGAAAATGTATTTTATTTCATAAATGGAATCAACAAAGTATGGACATTCTACGTCATAACGAATTTCTATAGTTTGCGCATGCGTTTGGAAGTAAGAAAAGCTTACTACCCCCGTTTTTCAAAATCACAGCTCCTAGAAGGTTTACATGATTTCCTAAAAGACATGAGTTTTTAGAAAATGTGTTTTATTTCATAAACGGAATTAACAAAGTATGCACATTCTACGTCATAACGACTTTCTATAGTTTGCGCATGCGTCTGGAAATAAGAAAAACGTACTTCCACCGTTTTTTAAAATCATAGCTTCTAGAAGGTTTACATCATTTCGTAAAAAATACGAGTTTTTAGAAAATGTGTTTTATTTCATAAATGGAATCTAGAAAGTATGCACATTCTACGTCATAACGACTTTCTATAGTTTGCGCATGCGTCCGGAAGTAAGAAAAGCTTACTTCCCCCGTTTTTTAAAATCACAGCTTCTAGAAGGTTTACATGATTTCTTAAAAAACACGAGTTTTTAGAAAATGTGTTTTATTTCATAAATGGAATCAACAAAGTATGGACATTCTACGTCATAACGACTTTCTATAGTTTGCGCATGCTTTTTTAAATAAGAAAATCTTACTTCCCTCGTTTTTTAAAATCACAGCTCCTAGAAGGTTTACATGATTTCTTAAAAAACACGAGTTTTTAGAAAATGTGTTTTTATTTCATAAATGGAATCTAGAAAGTATGCACATTCTACGTCATATCGACTTTCTATAGTTTGCGCATGCGTCCGGAAATAAGAAAAGCTTACTTCCACCGTTTTTTAAAATCACAGCTTCTAGAAGGTTTACATGGTTTCTTAAAAAACACGAGTTTTTAGAAAATGTGTTTTATTTCATAAATGGAATCTACAAAGTATGCACATTCTACGTCATAACGACTTTCTATAGTTTGCGCATGCGTCCGGAAATAAGAAAAGCTTACTTCCACCGTTTTTTAAAATCACAGCTTCTAGAAGGTTTACATAATTTCTTAAAAAACACGTGTTTTTAGAAAATGTGTTTTATTTCATAAATGGAATCTACAAAGTATGCACATTCTACGTCATAACGACTTTCTATAGTTTGTGCATGTATCCGGAAATAAGAAAAGCTTACTTCCCCTGTTTTTTAAAATCACAGCTTCTAGAAGGTTTACATGATTTCGTAAAAAACACGTGTTTTTAGAAAATGTGTTTTATTTCATAAATGGAATCAACAAAGTATGGACATTCTACGTCATAATGACTTTCTATAGTTTGCGCATGCGTTTGGAAATAAGAAAAGCTTACTTCCCCCGTTTTTTAAAATCACAGCTTCTAGAAGGTTTACATGATTTCTTAAAAAACACGAGTTTTTAGAAAATGTGTTTTATTTCATAAACGGAATCAAAAAAGTATGCACATTGTACGTCATAACGACTTTCTATAGTTTGCGCATGCCTCCGGAAATAAGAAAAGCTTACTTCCACCGTTTTTTAAAATCATAGCTTCTAGAAGGTTTACATCATTTCGTAAAAAACATGAGTTTTTAGAAAATGTGTTTTATTTTATAAATGGAATCTAGAATGTATGCACACTCTACGTCATAACGACTTTCTATAGTTTGCACATGCGTCCGGAAATAAGAAAAGCTTACTTCCACCGTTTTTTAAAAACATAGCCTCTAGAAGGTTTACATCATTTCGTAAAAAACACGAGTTTTTAGAAAATGTGTTTTATTCAATAAATGGAATCTAGAAAGTATGCACATTCTACGTCATAATGACTTTCTATAGTTTGCGCATGCGTCCGGAAATAAGAAAAGCTTACTTCCAACGTTTTTTAAAATCACAGCTTCTTGAAGGTTTACATGATTTCGTAAAAAACGCGAGTTTTTAGAAAATGTGTTTTATTTCATAAATGGAATGTACAAAGTATGCACATTCTACGTCATAACGACTTTCTATAGTTTGTGCATGCGTCCGGAAATAAAAAAAGCTTACTTCCCCCGTTTTTTAAAATCACAGCTTCTAGAACGTTTACATGATTTCTTAAAAAACACGAGTTTTTAGAAAATGTGTTTTATTTCAGAAATGGAATCAACAAAGTATGCACATTCTACGTCATAACGACTTTCTATAGTTTGCGCATGCGTTTGGAAATAAGAAAAGCTTACTTCCCCCGTTTTTTAAAATCACAACTTCTAGAAGGTCTACATGATTTCGTAAAAAACACGAGTTTTTAGAAATTGTGTTTTATTTCATAAATGGAAACAACAAAGTATGCACATTCTAGGTCATAAAGACTTTCTATAGTTTGCGCATGCGTTTGGAAATAAGAAAAGCTTACTTCCCCAGTTTTTTAAAATCACAGCTTCTAGAAGGTTTACATGATTTCTTAAAAAACACGAGTTTTTAGAAAATGTGTTTTATTTCATAAATGGAATCAACAAAGTATGCACATTCTACGTCATAACGAATTTCTATAGTTTGCGCATGCGTTTGGAAATAAGAAAAGCTTACTTCCCCAGTTTTTTAAAATCACAGCTTCTAGAAGGTTTACATGATTTCTTAAAAAACACGAGTTTTTAGAAAATGTGTTTTATTTCATAAATGGAATCAACAAAGTATGCACATTCTACAACATAACGACTTTCTATAGTTTGCGCATGCGTTCGGAAATAAGAAAAGCTTACTTCCCCGGTTTTTTAAAATCACAGCTTCTAGAAGGTTTACATGATTTCTTAAAAGACACGAGTTTTTAGAAAATGTGTTTTATTTCATAAATGGAATCAACAAAGTATGCACATTCTACGTCATAACGACTTTCTATAGTTTGCGCATGCGTTTGGAAATAAGAAAAGCTTACTTCCCCCGTTTTTTAAAATCACAGCTTCTAGAAGGTTTACACGATTTCGTAAAAAACACAAGTTTTTAGAAAATGTATTTTATTTCATAAATGGAATCAACAAAGTATGGACATTCTAAGTCATAACGACTTTCTATAGTTTGCGCATGCGTTTGGAAGTAAGAAAAGCTTACTACCCCCGTTTTTCAAAATCACAGCTCCTAGAAGGTTTACATGATTTCTTAAAAAACACGAGTTTTTAGAAAATGTGTTTTATTTCATAAACGGAATCAACAAAGTATGCACATTCTACGTCATAACGACTTTCTATAGTTTGCGCATGCGTCCGGAAATAAGAAAAGCTTACTTCCACCGTTTTTTAAAATCATAGCTTCTAGAAGGTTTACTTCATTTCGTAAAAAACACGAGTTTTTAGAAAATGTGTTTTATTTCATAAATGGAATCTAGAAGTATGCACATTCTACGTCATAACGACTTTCTATAGTTTGCGCATGCGTCCGGAAATAAGAAAAGCTCACTTCCCCCGTTTTTTAAAATCACAACTTCTAGAAGGTTTACATGATTTCTTAAAAAACACGAGTTTTTAGAAAATGTGTTTTATTTCATAAATGGAATCAACAAACTATGCACATTCTACGTCATAACGACTTTCTATAGTTTGCGCATGCGTCCGGAAATAAGAAAAGCTTACTTCCACCATTTTTTAAAATCACAGATTCTAGAAGGTTTACATGATTCCTTAAAAAACACGAGTTTTTAGAAAATGTGTTTTATTTCATAAATGGAATCTACAAAGTATGCAAATTCTACGTCATAACGACTTTCTATAGTTTGCGCATGCGTCCGAAAATAAGAAAAGCTTACTTCCCCCGTTTTTTAAAATCACAGCTTCTAGAAGGTTTACATGATTTCTTAAAAAATACGAGTTTTTAGAAAATGTGTTTTATTTCATAAATGGAATCAACAAAGTATGGACATTCTATGTCATAACGACTTTCTATAGTTTGCGCATGCGTTTGGAAATAAGAAAAGCTTACTTCCCCCGTTTTTTAAAATCACATCTTCTAGAAGGTTTACATGATTTCTTAAAAAACACGAGTTTTTAGAAAATGTGTTTTATTTCATAAACGGAATCAACAAAGTATGCACATTCTATGTCATAACGACTTTCTATAGTTTGCGCATGCGTCCGGAAATAAGAAAAGCGTACTTCCACCGTTTTTTAAAATCATAGCTTCTAGAAGGTTTACATCATTTCGTAAAAAACACGAGTTTTTAGAAAATGTGTTTTATTTCATAAATGGAATCTAGAAGTATGCACATTCTACGTCATAACGACTTTCTATAGTTTGCGCATGCGTCCGGAAATAAGAAAAGCTCACTTCTCCCGTTTTTTAAAATCACAACTTCTAGAAGGTTTACATGATTTCTTAAAAAACACGAGTTTTTAGAAAATGTGTTTTATTTCATAAATGGAATCAACAAAGTATGCACATTCTACGTCATAACGACTTTCTATAGTTTGCGCATGCGTCCGGAAATAAGAAAAGCTTACTTCCCCCGTTTTTTGAAATCATAGCTTCTAGAAGGTTTAAATGATTTAATAAAAAACACGAGTTTTTAGAAAATGTGTTTTATTTCATAAATGGAATCTAGAAAGTATCCACATTCTACATCATAACGACTTTCTATAGTTTGCGCATGCGTCCGGAAATAAGAAAAGCTTACTTCCACCATTTTTTAAAATCACAGATTCTAGAAGGTTTACATGATTCCTTAAAAAACACGAGTTTTTAGAAAATGTGTTTTATTTCATAAATGGAATCTACAAAGTATGCAAATTCTACGTCATAACGAATTTCTATAGTTTGCGCATGCGTCCGAAAATAAGAAAAGCTTACTTCCGCCGTTTTTAAAAATCACAGCTTCTAGAAGGTTTACATGATTTCTTAAAAAACACGAGTTTTTAGAATATGTGTTTTATTTCATAAATGGAATCAACAAAGTATGGACATTGTACGTCATAACGACTTTCTATAGTTTGTGCATGCGTTTGGAAATAAGAAAAGCTTACTTCCCCCGTTTTTTTAAAATCACAGCTTCTAGAAGGTTTACATGATTTCTTAAAAAACACGAGTTTTTAGAAAATGTGTTTTATTTCATAAACGGAATCAACAAAGTATGCACATTCTATGTCATAACGACTTTCTATAGTTTGCGCATGCGTCCGGAAATAAGAAAAGCTTACTTCCACCGTTTTTTAAAATCATAGCTTCTAGAAGGTTTACATCATTTCGTAAAAAACACGATTTTTTAGAAAATGTGTTTTATTTCATAAATGGAATCTAGAAGTATGCACATTCTACGTCATAACGACTTTCTATAGTTTGCGCATGCGTCCGGAAATAAGAAAAGCTTACTTCCCCCGTTTTTTAAAATCATAGCTTCTAGAAGGTTTACATGATTTCTTAAAAAAGACGAGTTTTTAGAAAATGTGTTTTATTTCATAAATGGAATCAACAAAGTATGCACATTCTACGTCATAACGACTTTCTATAGTTTGCGGATGCGTCCGGAAATAAGAAAAGCTTACTTCCCCCGTTTTTTAAAATCACAGCTTCTAGAAGGTTTACATGATTTCTTAAAAAACACGAGTTTTTAGAAAATGTGTTTTATTTCATAAATGGAATCAACAAAGTATGCACATTCTACGTCATAACGACTTTCTATAGTTTGCGCATACGTTTGGAAATAAGAAAAGCTTACTTCCCCCATTTTTTAAAATCACAGCTTCTAGAAGGTTTACATGATTTCGTAAAAAACACGAGTTTTTAGAAAATGTGTTTTATTTCATAAATGGAATCTACAAAGTATGCACATTCTACGTCAATACGGCTTTCTATAGTTTGCGCATGTGTCCCGAAATAAGAAAAGCTTACTTCCCCCGTTTTTTAAAATCACAGCTTCTAGAAGGTTTACATGATTTCTTAAAAAACACGAGTTTTTAGAAAATGTGTTTTATTTCATAAATGGAATCAACAAAGTATGCACATTCTACGTCATAACGACTTTCTATAGTTTGCACATGCGTTTGGAAATAAGAAAAGCTTACTTCCCCCGTTTTTTGAAATCATAGCTTCTAGAAGGTTTAAATGATTTCCTAAAAAACACGAGTTTTTAGAAAATGTGTTTTATTTCATAAACGGAATCAACAAAGTATGCACATTCTACGTCATAACGACTTTCTATAGTTTGCGCATGCGTCCGGAAATAAGAAAAGCTTACTTCCCCGGTTTTTTAAAATCACAGCTTCTAGAAGGTTTACATCATTTCGTAAAAAACACGAGTTTTTAGAAAATGTATTTTATTTCATAAATCGAATCTAGAAAGTATGCACATTCTACGTCATAACGACTTTCTATAGTTTGCGCATGCGTCCGGAAATAAGAAAAGCTTACTTCCCCCGTTTTTTAAAATCACAGCTTCTTGAAGGTTTACATGATTTCGTAAAAAACACGAGTTTTTAGAAAACGTGTTTTATTTCATAAACGGAATCTACAAAGTATGCACATTCTACGTCATAACGACTTTCTATAGTTTGTGCATGCGTCCGGAAATAAGAAAAGCTTACTTCCACCGTTTTTCAAAATCACAGCTTCTAGAAGGTTTACATCATTTCTTAAAAAACACGAATTTTTAGAAAATGTGTTTTATTTCATAAATGGAATCAACAAAGTATGCACATTCTACGTCATAACGACTTTCTATAGTTTGCGCATGCGTCCGGAAATAAGAAAAGCTTACTTCCCCCGTTTTTTAAAATCACAGCTCCTAGAAGGTTTACATGATTTCTTAAAAAACACGAGTTTTTAGAAAATGTGTTTTATTTCGTAAATGGAATCAACAAAGTATGCACATTCTACGTCATAACGACTTTCTATAGTTTGCGCATGCGTTTGGAAATAAGAAAAGCTTACTTCCCCCATTTTTTAAAATCATAGCTTCTAGAAGGTTTACATGATTTCGTAAAAAACACGAGTTTTTAGAAAATGTGTTTTATTTCATAAATGGAATCTACAAAGTATGCACATTCTACGTCAATACGACTTTCTATAGTTTGCGCATGTGTCCAGAAATAAGAAAAGCTTACTTCCCCCGTTTTTTAAAATCACAGCTTCTAGAAGGTTTACATGATTTCTTAAAAAACACGAGTTTTTAGAAAATGTGTTTTATTTCATAAATCGAATCAACAAAGTATTCACATTCTACGTCATAACGACTTTCTATAGTTTGCGCATGCGTTTGGAAATAAGAAAAGCTTACTTCCCCCGTTTTTTGAAATCATAGGTTCTAGAAGGTTTAAATGATTTAATAAAAAACACGAGTTTTTAGAAAATGTGTTTTATTTCATAAATGGAATGAACAAAGTATGCACATTCTACGTCATAACGACTTTCTATAGTTTGCGCATGCGTTTGGAAATAAGAAAACCTTACTTCCCCCGTTTTTTAAAATCACAGCTCCTAGAAGGTTTACATGATTTCTTAAAAAACACGAGTTTTTAGAAAATGTGTTTTATTTCATAAATGGAATCTAGAAAGTATGCACATTCTACGTCATAACGACTTTCTATAGTTTGCGCATGCGTCCGGAAATAGGAAAAGCTTGCTTCTACCATTTTTTAAAATCACAGATTCTAGAAGGTTTACATGATTCCCTAAAAAACACGACTTTTTAGAAAATGTGTTTTATTTCATAAATGGAATCTACAAAGTATGCAAATTCTACGTCATAACGACTTTCTATAGTTTGCGCATGCGTCCGAAAATAAGAAAAGCTTACTTCCCCCGTTTTTTAAAATCAGAGCATCTAGAAGGTTTACATGATTTCTTAAAAAATACGAGTTTTTAGAAAATGTGTTTTATTTCATAAATGGAATCAACAAAGTATGGACATTCTACATCATAATGACTTTCTATAGTTTGCGCATGCGTTTGGAAATAAGAAAAGCTTACTTCCCCCGTTTTTTAAAATCACAGCTTCTAGAAGGTTTACATGATTTCTTAAAAAACACGAGTTTTTAGAAAATGTGTTTTATTTTATAAACGGAATCAACAAAGTATGCACATTCTATGTCATAACGACTTTCTATAGTTTGCGCATGCGTCCGGAAATAAGAAAAGCTTACTTCCACCGTTTTTTAAAATCATAGCTTCTAGAAGGTTTACATCATTTCGTAAAAAAGACGAGTTTTTAGAAAATGTGTTTTATTTCATAAATGGAATCTAGAAGTATGCACATTCTACGTCATAACGACTTTCTATAGTTTGCGCATGCGTCCGGAAATAAGAAAAGCTTACTTCCCCCGTTTTTTAAAATCACAGCTTCTAGAAGGTTTACATGATTTCTTAAAAAACATGAGTTTTTAGAAAATGTACTTTATTTCATAAATGGAATCAACAAAGTATGCACATTCTACGTAATAACGAATTTCTATAGTTTGCGCATGCGTTTGGAAATAAGAAAAGCTTACTTCCCCCGTTTTTTGAAATCATAGCTTCTAGAAGGTTTAAATGATTTAATAAAAAACACGAGTTTTTAGAAAATGTGTTTTATTTCATAAATGGAATCAACAAAGTATGCACATTCTACGTCATAACGACTTTCTATAGTTTGCGCATGCGTTGGAAATAAGAAAAGCTTACTTCCCCCGTTTTTTAAAATCACGGCTCCTAGAAGGTTTACATGATTTCTTAAAAAACACGAGTTTTTAGAAAATGTGTTTTATTTCATAAATGGAATCTAGAAAGTATGCACATTCTACGTCATAACGACTTTGTATAGTTTGCGCATGCGTCCGGAAATAAGAAAAGCTTACTTCCACCATTTTTTAAAATCACAGATTCTAGAAGGTTTACATGATTCCTTAAAAAACACGAGTTTTTAGAAAATGTGTTTTATTTCATAAATGGAATCTACAAAGTATGCAAATTCTACGTCATAACGACTTTCTATAGTTTGCGCATGCGTCCGAAAATAAGAAAAGCTTACTTCCCCCGTTTTTTAAAATCACAGCTTCTAGAAGGTTTACATGATTTCTTAAAAAATACGAGTTTTTAGAAAATGTGTTTTATTTCATAAATGGAATGAACAAAGTATGGACATTCTACGTCATAACGACTTTCTATATTTTGCGCATGCGTTTGGAAATAAGAAAAGCTTACTTCCCCAGTTTTTTAAAATCACAGCTTCTAGAAGGTTTACATGATTTCTTAAAAAACACGAGTTTTTAGAAAATATGTTTTATTTCATAAACGGAATCAACAAAGTATGCACATTCTATGTCATAATGACTTTCTATAGTTTGCGCATGCGTCCGGAAATAAGAAAAGCTTACTTCCACCGTTTTTTAAAATCATAGCTTCTAGAAGGTTTACATCATTTCGTAAAAAACACGAGTTTTTAGAAAATGTGTTTTATTTCATAAATGGAATCTAGAAGTATGCACATTCTACGTCATAACGACTTTCTATAGTTTGCGCATGCGTCCGGAAATAAGAAAAGCTCACTTCCCCCGTTTTTTAAAATCACAGCTTCTAGAAGGTTTACATGATTTCTTAAAAAACACGAGTTTTTAGAAAATGTGTTTTATTTCATAAATGGAATCAACAAAGTATGCACATTCCACGTCATAACGACTTTCTATAGTTTGCGCATGTGTCCGGAAATAAGAAAAGCTTACTTCCCCCGTTTTTTAAAATCACAGCTTCTAGAAGGTTTACATGATTTCTTAAAAAACACGAGTTTTTAGAAAATGTGTTTTATTTCATAAATGGAATCAACAAAGTATGCACATTCTACGTCATAACGACTTTCTATAGTTTGCCCATGCATTTGGAAATAAGAAAAGCTTACTTCCCCCATTTTTTAAAATCACAGCTTCTAGAAGGTTTACATGATTTCGTAAAAAACACGAGTTTTTAGAAAATGTCTTTTATTTCATAAATGGAATCTACAAAGTATGCACATTCTACATTAATACGACTTTCTATAGTTTGCGCATGTGTCCCGAAATAAGAAAAGCTTACTTCCCCCGTTTTTAAAAATCACAGCTTCTAGAAGGTTTACATGATTTCTTAAAAAACACGAGTTTTTAGAAAATGTGTTTTATTTCATAAATGGAATCAACAAAGTATGCACATTCTACATCATAACGACTTTCTATAGTTTGCACATGCGTTTGGAAATAAGAAAAGCTTACTTCCCTCGTTTTTTGAAATCATAGCTTCTAGAAGGTTAAATGATTTCCTAAAAAACAGAACTTTTTAGAAAATGTGTTTTATTTCATAAATGGAATCAACAAAGTATGCACATTCTACGTCATATCGACTTTCTATAGTTTGCGCATGCGTTTGGAAATAATAAAAGCTTACTTCCCCGGTTTTTTAAAATCACAGCTTCTAGAATGTTTACATGATTTCTTAAAAAACACGAGTTTTTAGAAAATGTGTTTTATTTCATAAATGGAATCTAGAAAGTATGCACATTCTACGTCATAACGACTTTCTATAGTTTGCGCATGCGTCCGGAAATAAGAAAAGCTTACTTCCACCATTTTTTAAAATCACAGATTCTATAAGGTTTACATGATTCCTTAAAAAACACGAGTTTTTAGAAAATGTGTTTTATTTCATAAATGGAATCTACAAAGTATGCAAATTCTACGTCATAACGACTTTCTATAGTTTGCGCATGCGTCCGAAAATAAGAAAAGCTTACTTCCCCCGTTTTTTAAAATCATAGCTTCTAGAAGGTTTACATGATTTCTTAAAAAATACGAGTTTTTAGAAAATGTGTTTTATTTCATAAATGGAATCAACAAAGTATGGACATTCTACGTCATAACGACTTTCTATAGTTTGCGCATGCGTTTGGAAATAAGAAAAGCTTACTTCCCCCGTTTTTTAAAATCACAGCTTCTAGAAGGTTTACATGATTTCTTAAAAAACACGAGTTTTTAGAAAATGTGTTTTATTTCATAAACGGAATCAACAAAGTATGCACATTCTATGTCATAACGGCTTTCTATAGTTTGCGCATGCGTCCGGAAATAAGAAAAGCTTACTTCCACCGTTTTTTAAAATCATAGCTTCTAGAAGGTTTCCATCATTTCGTAAAAAACACGAGTTTTTAGAAAATGTGTTTTATTTCATAAATGGAATCTAGAAGTATGCACATTCTACGTCATAACGACTTTCTATAGTTTGCGCATGCGTCCGGAAATAAGAAAAGCTTACTTCCCCCGTTTTTTAAAATCACAGCTTCTAGAAGGTTTACATGATTTCTTAAAAAACACGAGTTTTTAGAAAATGTGTTTTATTTCATAAATGGAATCAACAAAGTATGCACATTCTACGTCATAACGACTTTCTATAGTTTTCGCATACGTCCGGAAATAAGAAAAGCTTACTTTCCCCGTTTTTTAAAATCACAGCTTCTAGAAGGTTTACGTGATTTCTTAAAAAACACGAGTTTTTAGAAAATGTGTTTTATTTCATAAATGGAATCAACAAAGTATGTACATTCTACGTCATAACGACTTTCTATAGTTTGCGCATGCGTTTGGAAATAAGAAAAGCTTACTTTCCCCATTTTTTAAAATCACAGCTTCTAGAAGGTTTACATGATTTCGTAAAAAACACGAGTTTTTAGAAAATGTGTTTTATTTCATAAATGGAATCTACAAAGTATGCACATTGTACGTCAATATGACTTTCTATAGTTTGCGCATGTGTCCCGAAATAAGAAAAGCTTACTTCCCCCGTTTTTTAAAATCACAGCTTCTAGAAGGTTTACATGATTTCTTAAAAAACACGAGTTTTTAGAAAATGTGTTTTATTTCATAAATGGAATCAAAAAAATATGCACATTCTACGTCATAACGACTTTCTATAGTTTGCACATGCGTTTGGAAATAAGAAAAGCTTACTTCCCCCGTTTTTTGAAATCATAGCTTCTAGAAGGTTTAAATGATTTCCTAAAAAACAGGAGTTTTTAGAAAATGTGTTTTATTTCATAAATGGAAACAACAAAGTATGCACATTCTACGTCATATCGACTTTCTATAGTTTGCGCATGCGTTTGGAAATAAGAAAAGCTTACTTCCCCGGTTTTTTAAAATCACAGCTTCTAGAAGGTTTACATGATTTCTTAGAAAACACGAGTTTTTATTAAATGTGTTTTATTTCATAAACGGAATCAACAAAGTATGCACATTCTACGTCATAACGACTTTCTATAGTTTGCGCATGCGTCCGGAAATAAGAAAAGCTTACTTCCACCGTTTTTTAAAATCATAGCTTCTAGAAGGTTTACATCATTTCGTAAAAAACACGAGTTTTTAGAAAATGTGTTTTATTTCATAAATGGAATCTAGAAAGTATGCACATTCTACGTCATAACGACTTTCTATAGTTTGCGCATGCGTCCGGAAATAAGAAAAGCTTACTTCCACCGATTTTTAAAATCACAGCTTCTTGAAGGTTTACATGATTTCGTAAAAAACACGAGTTTTTAGAAAATGTGTTTTATTTCATAAATGCAATCTACAAAGTATGCACATTCTACGTCATAACGACTTTCTATAGTTTGTGCATGCGTCCGGAAATAAGAAAAGCTTACTTCCCCCGTTTTTTAAAATCACAGCTTCTAGAAGGTTTACATGATTACTTAAAAAACACGAGTTTTTAGAAAATGTGTTTTATTTCGTAAATGGAATCAACAAAGTATGGACATTCTACGTCATAACGACTTTCTATAGTTTACGCATGCGTTTGGAAATAAGAAAAGCTTACTTCCCCCGTTTTTTAAAATCACAGCTCCTAGAAGGTTTACATGATTTCTTAAAAAACACGAGTTTTTAGAAAATGTGTTTTATTTAATAAATGGAATCTAGAAAGTATGCACATTCTACGTCATAACGACTTTCTATAGTTTGCGCATGCGTCCGGAAATAAGAACAGCTTACTTCCACCGTTTTTTAAAATCACAGCTTCTAGAAGGTTTACATGATTTCTTAAAAAACACGAGTTTTTAGAAAATGTGTTTTATTTCATAAATGGAATCAACAAAGTATGGACATTCTATGTCATAACGACTTTCTATAGTTTGCGCATGCGTTTGGAAATAAGAAAAGCTTACTTCCCCTGTTTTTTAAAATCACAGCTCCTAGAAGGTTTACATGATTTCTTAAAAAACACGAGTTTTTAGAAAATGTGTTTTATTTCATAAATGGAATCTAGAAAGTATGCACATTCTACATCATAATGACTTTCTATAGTTTGCGCATGCGTCCGGAAATAAGAAAAGCTTACTTCCACCGTTTTTTAAAATCACAGCTTCTAGAAGGTTTACATGATTTCTTAAAACACACGAGTTTTTAGAAAATGTGTTTTATTTCATAAATGGAATCTATAAAGTATGCACATTCTACGTCATAACGACTTTCTATAGTTTGCGCATGCGTCCGGAAATAAGAAAAGCTTACTTCCCCCGTTTTTTAAAATCACAGCTCCTAGAAGGTTTACATAATTTCTTAAAAAACACGAGTTTTTAGAAAATGTGTTTTATTTCATAAATGGAATCTACAAAGTATGCACATTCTACGTCATAACGACTTTCTATAGTTTGTGCATGCGTCCGGAAATAAGAAAATCTTACTTCCCCTGTTTTTTAAAATCACAGCTTCTAGAAGGTTTACATGATTTCGTAAAAAACACGAGTTTTTAGAAAATGTGTTTTATTTCATAAATGGAATCAACAAAGTATGGATATTCTACGTCATAACGACTTTCTATAGTTTGCGCATGCGTTTGGAAATAAGAAAAGCTTACTTCGTCCGTTTTTTAAAATCACAGCTTCTAGAAGGTTTACATGATTTCTTAAAAAACACGAGTTTTTAGAAAATGTGTTTTATTTCATAAACGGAATCAACAAAGTATGCACATTCTACGTCATAACGACTTTCTATAGTTTTCCCATGCGTCCGGAAATAAGAAAAGCTTACTTCCACCGTTTTTTAAAATCATGGCTTCTAGAAGGTTTACATCATTTCGTAAAAAACATGAGTTTTTAGAAAATGTGTTTTATTTCATAAATGGAATCTAGAAAGTATGCACATTCTACGTCATAACGACTTTCTATAGTTTGCGCATGCGTCCGGAAATAAGAAAAGCTTACTTCCCCCGTTTTTTAAAATCATAGCTTCTAGAAGGTTTACATGATTTCGTAAAAAACACGAGTTTTTAGAAAATGTGTTTTATTTCATAAATGGAATCTACAAAGTATGCACATTCTACGTGAAAACGACTTTCTATAGTTTGTGCGTGCGTCCGGAAATAAGAAAAGCTTACTTCCCCCGTTTTTTAAAATCACAGCTTCTAGAAGGTTTACATGATTTCTTAAAAAACACGAGTTTTTAGAAAATGTGTTTTATTTCATAAATGGAATCAACAAAGTATGTACATTCTACGTCATAACGACTTTTTATAGTTTGCGCATGCGTTTGGAAATAAGAAAAGCTTACTTCCCCCGTTTTTTAAAATCACAGCTCCTACAAGGCTTTACATGATTTCTTAAAAAACACGAGTTTTTAGAAAATGTGTTTTATTTCATAAATGGAAACATCAAAGTATGCACATTCTACATCATAACGACTTTCTATAGTTTGCGCATGCGTCCAGAAATAAGAAAAGCTTACTTCCACCGTTTTTTAAAATCACAGCTTCTAGAAGGTTTACATGATTTCTTAAAAAACACGAGTTTTTAGAAAATGTGTTTTATTTCATAAATGGAATCAACAAAGTATGCACATTCTACATCATAACGACTTTCTATAGTTTGCGCATGCGTTTGGAAATAAGAAAAGCTTACTTCCCCCGTTTTTAAAATCACAGCTTCTAGAAGGTTTACATGATTTCTTAAAAAACACGAGTTTTTAGAAAATGTGTTTTATTTCATAAATGGAATCTACAAAGTATGCACATTCTACGTCATAACGACTTTCTATAGTTTGCGCATGCGTCCGGAAATAAGAAAAGCTTACTTCCCCCGTTTTTTAAAATCATAGCTTCTAGAAGGTTTACATGATTTCGTAAAAAACACGAGTTTTTAGAAAATGTGTTTTATTTCATAAATGGAATCAACAAAGTATGGACATTCTACGTCATCACAAATTGCTATAGTTTGCGCATGCGTTTGGAAATAAGAAAAGCTTACTTCCCCCGTTTTTTAAAATCACAGCTTCTAGAAGGTTTACATGATTTCTTAAAAAACACGAGTTTTTAGAAAATTTGTTTTATTTCATAAACGGAATCAACAAAGTATGCACATTCTACGTCATAACGACTTCCTATAGTTTGCGCATGCGTCCGGAAATAAGAAAAGCTTACTTCCACCGTTTTTTAAAATCATAGCTTCTAGAAGTTTTACATCATTTCGTAAAAAACACGAGTTTTTAGAAAATGTGTTTTATTTCATAAATGGAATCTAAAAAGTATGCACATTCTACGTCATAACGACTTTCTATAGTTTGTGCATGCGTCCTGAAATAAGAAAAGCTTACTTCCCCTGTTTTTTAAAATCACAGCTTCTAGAAGGTTTACATGATTTCTTAAAAAACACGAGTTTTTAGAAAATGTGTTTTATTTCATAAATGGAATCAACAAAGTATGGACATTTTACGTCATAACGACTTTCTATAGTTTGCGCATGCGTTTGGAAATAAGAAAAGCTTACTTCCCCCTGTTTTTTAAAATCACAGCTCCTAGAAGGTTTACATGATTTCTTAAAAAACACGAGTTTTTAGAAAATGTGTTTTATTTCATAAATGGAATCTAGAAAGTATGCACATTCTACGTCATAACGACTTTCTATAGTTTGCGCATGCGTCCGGAAATAAGAAAAGCTTACTTCCCCCGTTTTTTAAAATCACAGCTTCTTGAAGGTTTACATGATTTCGTAAAAAACACGAGTTTTTAGAAAATGTGTTTTATTTCATAAACGGAATCTACAAAGTATGCACATTCTACGTCATAACGACTTTCTATAGTTTATGCATGCGTCCAGAAATAAGAAAAGCTTACTTCCACCGTTTTTTAAAGTCACAGATTCTAGAAGGTTTACATGATTCCTTAAAAAACAGGAGTTTTTAGAAAATGTGTTTTATTTCATAAATGGAATCTACAAAGTATGCACATTCTACGTCATAACGAATTTCTATAGTTTGCGCATGCGTCCGGAAATAAGAAAAGCTTACTTCCCCCGTTTTTTAAAATCACAGCTTCTAGAAGGTTTACATAATTTCTTAAAAAACACGAGTTTTTAGAAAATGTATTTTATTTCATAAATGGAATCTACAAAGTATGCACATTCTACGTCATAACGACTTTCTATAGTTTGTGCATGCGTCCGGAAATAAGAAAAGCTTACTTCCCCCGTTTTTTAAAATCACAGCTTCTAGAAGGTTTACATGATTTCTTAAAAAACACGAGTTTTTAGAAAATGTGTTTTATTTCATAAATGGAATCAACAAAGTATGGACATTCTACGTCATAACGACTTTCTATAGTTTGCGCATGCGTTTGGAAATAAGAAAAGCTTACTTCCCCCGTTTTTTAAAATCACAGCTTCTAGAAGGTTTACATGATTTCTTAAAAAACACGAGTTTTTAGAAAATGTGTTTTATTTCATAAATGGAATCAACAAAGTATGGACATTCTACGTCATAATGACTTTCTATAGTTTGCGCATGCGTTTGGAAATAAGAAAAGCTTACTTCCCCCGTTTTTTAAAATCACAGCTTCTAGAAGGTTTACATAATTTCTTAAAAAACACGAGTTTTTAGAAAATGTATTTTATTTCATAAATGGAATCTACAAAGTATGCACATTCTACGTCATAACGACTTTCTATAGTTTGTGCATGCGTCCGGAAATAAGAAAAGCTTACTTCCCCCGTTTTTTAAAATCACAGCTTCTAGAAGGTTTACATGATTTCTTAAAAAACACGAGTTTTTAGAAAATGTGTTTTATTTCATAAATGGAATCAACAAAGTATGGACATTCTACGTCATAACGACTTTCTATAGTTTGCGCATGCGTTTGGAAATAAGAAAAGCTTACTTCCCCCGTTTTTTAAAATCACAGCTTCTAGAAGGTTTACATGATTTCTTAAAAAACACGAGTTTTTAGAAAATGTGTTTTATTTCATAAACGGAATCAACAAAGTATGCACATTCTACGTCATAACGACTTTCTATAGTTTACGCATGCGTCCGGAAATAAGAAAAGCTTACTTCCACCGTTTTTTAAATCATAGCTTCTAGAAGGTTTACATCATTTCGTAAAAAACACGAGTTTTTAGAAAATGTGTTTTATTTCATAAATGGAATCTAGAAAGTATGCACATTCTACGTCATAAAGACTTTCTATAGTTTGCGCATGCGTCCGGAAATAAGAAAAACTTACTTCCAACGTTTTTTAAAATCACAGCTTGTTGAAGGTTTACATGATTTCGTAAAAAACACGAGTTTTTAGAAAATGTGTTTTATCTCATAAATGGAATCTACAAAGTATGCACATTCTACGTCATAACGACTTTCTATAGTTTGTGCATGCGTCCGGAAATAAGAAAAGCTTACTTCCCCCGTTTTTTAAAATCACAGCTTCTAGAAGGTTTACATGATTTCTTAAAAAACACGAGTTTTTAGAAAATGTGTTTTATTTCATAAATGGAATCAACAAAGTATGGACATTCTACGTCGTAACGACTTTCTATAGTTTGCGCATGCGTTTGGAAATAAGAAAAGCTTACTTCCTCCGTTTTTTAAAATCACAGCTCCTAGAAGGTTTACATGATTTCTTAAAAAACACGAGTTTTTTTAAAATGTGTTTTATTTCATAAATGGAATCTAGAAAGTATGCACATTCTACGTCATAACGACTTTCTATAGTTTGCGCATGCGTCCGGAAATAAGAAAAGCTTACTTCCACCGTTTTTTAAAATCACAGCTTCTAGAAGGTTTACATGATTTCTTAAAAAACACGAGTTTTTAGAAAATGTGTTTTATTTCATAAATGGAATCTACAAAGTATGCACATTCTACGTCATAACGACTTTCTATAGTTTGCGCATGCGTCCGGAAATAAGAAAAGCTTACTTCCACCGTTTTTTAAAATCACAGCTTCTTGAAGGTTTACATGATTTCGTAAAAAACATGAGTTTTTAGAAAATGTGTTTTATTTCATAAATGGAATCTACAAAGTATGCACATTCTACGTGAAAACGACTTTCTATAGTTTGTGCGTGCGTCCGGAAATAAGAAAAGCTTACTTCCCCCGTTTTTTAAAATCACAGCTTCTAGAAGGTTTACATGATTTCTTAAAAAACACGAGTTTTTAGAAAATGTGTTTTATTTCATAAATGGAATCAACAAAGTATGTACATTCTACGTCATAACGACTTTCTATAGTTTGCGCATGCGTTTGGAAATAAGAAAAGCTTACTTCCCCCGTTTTTTAAAATCACAGCTCCTAGAAGGGTTTACATGATTTCTTAAAAAACACGAGTTTTTAGAAAATGTGTTTTATTTCATAAATGGAAACATTAAAGTATGCACATTCTACATCATAACGACTTTCTATAGTTTGCGCATGCGTCCAGAAATAAGAAAAGCTTACTTCCACCGTTTTTTAAAATCACAGCTTCTAGAAGGTTTACATGATTTCTTAAAAAACACGAGTTTTTAGAAAATGTGTTTTATTTCATAAATGGAATCAACAAAGTATGCACATTCTACATCATAACGACTTTCTATAGTTTGCGCATGCGTTTGGAAATAAGAAAAGCTTACTTCCCCCGTTTTTAAAATCACAGCTTCTAGAAGGTTTACATGATTTCTTAAAAAACACGAGTTTTTAGAAAATGTGTTTTATTTCATAAATGGAATCTACAAAGTATGCACATTCTACGTCATAACGACTTTCTATAGTTTGCGCATGCGTCCGGAAATAAGAAAAGCTTACTTCCCCCGTTTTTTAAAATCATAGCTTCTAGAAGGTTTACATGATTTCGTAAAAAACACGAGTTTTTAGAAAATGTGTTTTATTTCATAAATGGAATCAACAAAGTATGGACATTCTACATCATCACAACTTGCTATAGTTTGCGCATGCGTTTGGAAATAAGAAAAGCTTACTTCCCCCGTTTTTTAAAATCACAGCTTCTAGAAGGTTTACATGATTTCTTAAAAAACACGAGTTTTTAGAAAATTTGTTTTATTTCATAAACGGAATCAACAAAGTATGCACATTCTACGTCATAACGACTTCCTATAGTTTGCGCATGCGTCCGGAAATAAGAAAAGCTTACTTCCACCGTTTTTTAAAATCATAGCTTCTAGAAGGTTTACATCATTTCGTAAAAAACACGAGTTTTTAGAAAATGTGTTTTATTTCATAAATGGAATCTAGAAAGTATGCACATTCTACGTCATAACGACTTTCTATAGTTTGCGCATGCGTCCGGAAATAAGAAAAGCTTACTTCCAACGTTTTTTAAAATCACAGCTTCTTGAAGGTTTACATGATTTCGTAAAAAAACACGAGTCTTTAGAAAATGTGTTTTATTTCATAAATGGAATCTAAAAAGTATGCACATTCTACGTCATAAGGACTTTCTATAGTTTGTGCATGCGTCCTGAAATAAGAAAAGCTTACTTCCCCCGTTTTTTAAAATCACAGCTTCTAGAAGGTTTACATGATTTCTTAAAAAACACGAGTTTTTAGAAAATGTGTTTTATTTCATAAATGGAATCAACAAAGTATGGACATTTTACGTCATAACGACTTTCTATAGTTTGCGCATGCGTTTGGAAATAAGAAAAGCTTACTTCCCCCGTTTTTTAAAATCACAGCTCCTAGAAGGTTTACATGATTTCTTAAAAAACACGAGTTTTTAGAAAATGTGTTTTATTTCATAAATGGAATCTAGAAAGTATGCACATTCTACGTCATAACGACTTTCTATAGTTTGCGCATGCGTCCGGAAATAAGAAAAGCTTACTTCCCCCGTTTTTTAAAATCACAGCTTCTTGAAGGTTTACATGATTTCGTAAAAAACACGAGTTTTTAGAAAATGTGTTTTATTTCATAAACGGAATCTACAAAGTATGCACATTCTACATCATAACGACTTTCTATAGTTTATGCATGCGTCCGGAAATAAGAAAAGCTTACTTCCACCGTTTTTTAAAATCACAGATTCTAGAAGGTTTACATGATTCCTTAAAAAACAGGAGTTTTTAGAAAATGTGTTTTATTTCATAAATGGAATCTACAAAGTATGCACATTCTACGTCATAACGAATTTCTATAGTTTGCGCATGCGTCCGGAAATAAGAAAAGCTTACTTCCCCCCGTTTTTTAAAATCACAGCTTCTAGAAGGTTTACATAATTTCTTAAAAAACACGAGTTTTTAGAAAATGTATTTTATTTCATAAATGGAATCTACGAAGTATGCACATTCTACGTCATAACGACTTTCTATAGTTTGTGCATGCGTCCGGAAATAAGAAAAGCTTACTTCCCCCGTTTTTTAAAATCACAGCTTCTAGAAGGTTTACATGATTTCTTAAAAAACACGAGTTTTTAGAAAATGTGTTTTATTTCATAAATGGAATCAACAAAGTATGGACATTCTACGTCATAACGACTTTCTATAGTTTGCGCATGCGTTTGGAAATAAGAAAAGCTTACTTCCCCCCGTTTTTTAAAATCACAGCTTCTAGAAGGTTTACATGATTTCTTAAAAAACACGAGTTTTTAGAAAATGTGTTTTATTTCATAAACAGAATCAACAAAGTATGCACATTCTACGTCATAACGACTTTCTATAGTTTGCGCATGCGTCCGGAAATAAGAAAAGCTTACTTCCACCGTTTTTTAAATCATAGCTTCTAGAAGGTTTACATCATTTCGTAAAAAACACGAGTTTTTAGAAAATGTGTTTTATTTCATAAATGGAATCTAGAAAGTATGCACATTCTACGTCATAAAGACTTTCTATAGTTTGCGCATGCGTCCGGAAATAAGAAAAGCTTACTTCCAACGTTTTTTAAAATCACAGCTTGTTGAAGGTTTACACGATTTCGTAAAAAACACGAGTTTTTAGAAAATGTGTTTTATCTCATAAATGGAATCTACAAAGTATGCACATTCTACGTCATAACGACTTTCTATAGTTTGTGCATGCGTCCGGAAATAAGAAAAGCTTACTTCCCCCGTTTTTTAAAATCACAGCTTCCAGAAGGTTTACATGATTTCTTAAAAAACACGAGTTTTTAGAAAATGTGTTTTATTTCATAAATGGAATCAACAAAGTATGGACATTCTACGTCGTAACGACTTTCTATAGTTTGCGCATGCGTTTGGAAATAAGAAAAGCTTACTTCCTCCGTTTTTTAAAATCACAGCTCCTAGAAGGTTTACATGATTTCTTAAAAAACACGAGTTTTTTGAAAATGTGTTTTATTTCATAAATGGAATCTAGAAAGTATGCACATTCTACGTCATAACGACTTTCTATAGTTTGCGCATGCGTCCGGAAATAAGAAAAGCTTACTTCCACCGTTTTTTAAAATCACAGCTTCTAGAAGGTTTACATGATTTCTTAAAAAACACGAGTTTTTAGAAAATGTGTTTTATTTCATAAATGGAATCTACAAAGTATGCACATTCTACGTCATAACGACTTTCTACAGTTTGCGCATGTGTCCGGAAATAAGAAAAGCTTACTTCCCCCGTTTTTTAAAATCACAGCTTCTAGAAGGTTTACATAATTTCTTAAAAAACACGAGTTTTTAGAAAATGTGTTTTATTTCATAAATCGAATCTACAAAGTATGCACATTCTACGTCATAACGACTTTCTATAGTTTGTGCATGCATCCGGAAATAAGAAAAGCTTACTTCCCCTGTTTTTTAAAATCACAGCTTCTAGAAGGTTTACATGATTTCGTAAAAAACACGAGTTTTTAGAAAATGTGTTTTATTTCATAAACGGAATCAACAAAGTATGCACATTCTACGTCATAACGAATTTCTATAGTTTGTGCATGCGTCCGGAAATAAGAAAAGCTTACTTCTACCGTTTTTTAAAATCATAGCTTCTAGAAGGTTTACATCATTTCGTAAAAAACATGAGTTTTTAGAAAATGTGTTTTATTTTATAAATGGAATCTAGAAAGTATGCACATTCTACATCATAACGACTTTCAATAGTTTGCGCATGCGTCCGGAAATAAGAAAAGCTTACTTCCACCGTTTTTTAAAATCATAGCTTCTAGAAGGTTTACATCATTTCGTAAAAAACACGAGTTTTTAGAAAATGTGTTTTATTTCATAAATGGAATCTAGAAAGTATGCACATTCTACGTCATAACGACTTTCTATAGTTTGCGCATGCATCCGGAAATAGGAAAAGCTTACTTCCACCGTTTTTTAAAATCACAGCTTCTAAAACGTTTACATGATTCCTTAAAAAACAGGAGTTTTTAGAAAATGTGTTTTATTTCATAAATGGAATCAACAAAGTATGGACATTCAACGTCATAACGACTTTCTATAGTTTGCGCATGCGTTTGGAAATAAGAAAAGCTTACTTCCCCCGTTTTTTAAAATCACAGCTTCTAGAAGGTTTACATGATTTCTTAAAAAACACGAGTTTTTAGAAAATGTGTTTTATTTCATAAATGGAATCAACAAAGTATGCACATTCTACGTCATAACGACTTTCTATAGTTTGCGCATGCATTTGGAAATAAGAAAAGCTTACTTCCCCCGTTTTTTGAAATCATAGCTTCTAGAACATTTAAATGATTTCCTAAAAAACACGAGTTTTTAGAAAATGTGTTTTATTTCATAAATGGAATCTAGAAAGTATGCACATTCTACGTCATAACGAGTTTCTATAGTTTGCGCATGCGTCCGGAAATAAGAAAAGTTTACTTCCCCCGTTTTTTAAAATCACAGCTTCTAGAAGGTTTACATGATTTCTTAAAAAACACGAGTTTTTAGAAAATGTGTTTCATTTCATAAATGGAATCAACAAAGTATGCACATTCTACGTCATAACGACTTTCTATAGTTTGCGCATGCGTTGGGAAATAAGAAAAGCTTACTTCCCCCGTTTTTTAAAATCACAGCTTCTAGAAGGTTTACATGATTTCTTAAAAAACACGAGTTTTTAGAAAATGTGTTTTATTTCATAAACGGAATCAACAAAGTATGCACATTCTACGTCATAACGAATTTCTATAGTTTGCGCATGCGTCCGGAAATAAGAAAAGCTTACTTCTACCGTTTTTTAAAATCATAGCTTCTAGAAGGTTTACATCATTTCGTAAAAAACATGAGTTTTTAGAAAATGTGTTTTATTTTATAAATGGAATCTAGAAAGTATGCACATTCTACATCATAACGACTTTCAATAGTTTGCGCATGCGTCCGGAAATAAGAAAAGCTTACTTCCACCGTTTTTTAAAATCATAGCTTCTAGAAGGTTTACATCATTTCGTAAAAAACACGAGTTTTTAGAAAATGTGTTTTATTTCATAAATGGAATCTAGAAAGTATGCACATTCTACGTCATAACGACTTTCTATAGTTTGCGCATGCATCCGGAAATAGGAAAAGCTTACTTCCACCGTTTTTTAAAATCACAGCTTCTAAAACGTTTACATGATTCCTTAAAAAACAGGAGTTTTTAGAAAATGTGTTTTATTTCATAAATGGAATCAACAAAGTATGGACATTCAACGTCATAACGACTTTCTATAGTTTGCGCATGCGTTTGGAAATAAGAAAAGCTTACTTCCCCCGTTTTTTAAAATCACAGCTTCTAGAAGGTTTACATGATTTCTTAAAAAACACGAGTTTTTAGAAAATGTGTTTTATTTCATAAATGGAATCAACAAAGTATGCACATTCTACGTCATAACGACTTTCTATAGTTTGCGCATGCATTTGGAAATAAGAAAAGCTTACTTCCCCCGTTTTTTGAAATCATAGCTTCTAGAACATTTAAATGATTTCCTAAAAAACACGAGTTTTTAGAAAATGTGTTTTATTTCATAAATGGAATCTAGAAAGTATGCACATTCTACGTCATAACGAGTTTCTATAGTTTGCGCATGCGTCCGGAAATAAGAAAAGCTTACTTCCCCCGTTTTTTAAAATCACAGCTTCTAGAAGGTTTACATGATTTCTTAAAAAACACGAGTTTTTAGAAAATGTGTTTCATTTCATAAATGGAATCAACAAAGTATGCACATTCTACGTCATAACGACTTTCTATAGTTTGCGCATGCGTTTGGAAATAAGAAAAGCTTACTTCCCCCATTTTTTAAAATCACAGCTTCTAGAAGGTTTACATGATTTCGTAAAAAACACGAGTTTTTAGAAAATGTGTTTTATTTCATAAATGGAATCTACAAAGTATGCACATTCTACATCAATATGACTTTATATAGTTTGCGCATGGGTCCGGAAATAAGAAAAGCTTACTTCCCCCGTTTTTTAAAATCACAGCTTCTTGAAGGTTTACATGATTTCCTAAAAAACACGAGTTTTTAGAAAATGTGTTTTATTTCATAAATGGAATCAACAAAGTATGCACATTCTACGTCATAACGACTTTCTATAGTTTGCGCAGGCGTTTGGAAATAAGAAAAGCTTACTTCCCCCGTTTTTTGAAATCATAGCTTCTAGAAGGTTTAAATGATTTCCTAAAAAACACGAGTTTTTAGAAAACGTGTTTTATTTCATAATTGGAATCAACAAAGTATGCACATTCTACGTCATAACGAATTTCTATAGTTTGCGCATGCGTTTGGAAATAAGAAAAGCTTACTTCCCCGGTTTTTTAAAATCACAGCTTCTAGAAGGTTTACATGATTTCTTAAAAAACATGAGTTTTTAGAAAATGTGTTTTATTTCATAAACGGTATCAACAAAGTATCCAGATTCTACGTCACAACGACTTTCTATAGTTTGCACATGCGTCCGGAAATAAGAAAAGCTTACTTCCACCGTTTTTTAAATTCATAGCTTCTAGAAGGTTTACATCATTCCGTAAAAAGCACGAGTTTTTAGAAAATGTGTTTTATTTCATAAATGGAATCTAGAAAGTATGCACATTCTACGTCATAACGACTTTCTATAGTTTGCGCATGCGTCCGGAAATAAGAAAAGCTTACTTCCACTGTTTTTTAAAATCACAGCTTCTTGAAGGTTTACATGATTTCGTAAAAAACACGAGTTTTTAGAAAATGTGTTTTATTTCATAAATGCAATCTACAAAGTATGCACATTCTACGTCATAAGGACTTTCTATAGTTTGTGCATGCGTCCGGAAATAAGAAAAGCTTACTTCCCCCGTTTTTTAAAATCACAGCTTCTAGAAGGTTTACATGATTTCTTAAAAAAAACGAATTTTTAGAAAATGTGTTTTATTTCATCAATGGAATCAACAAAGTATGGACATTCTACGTCATAACGACTTTCTATAGTTTGCGCATGCGTTTGGAAGTAAGAAAAGCTTACTTCCCCCATTTTTTAAAATCACAGCTCCTAGAAGGTTTACATGATTTCTTAAAAAACACGAGTTTTTAGAAAATGTGTTTTATTTCATAAATGGAATCTAGAAAGTATGCACATTCTACGTCATAACAACTTTCTATAGTTTGCGCATGCGTCCGGAAATAAGAAAAGCTTACTTCCCCCGTTTTTTAAAATCACAGCTTCTAGAAGGTTTACATGATTTCTTAAAAAAAACGAATTTTTAGAAAATGTGTTTTATTTCATCAATGGAATCAACAAAGTATGGACATTCTACGTCATAACGACTTTCTATAGTTTGCGCATGCGTTTGGAAGTAAGAAAAGCTTATAAGAAAAGCTTACTTCCCCCGTTTTTTAAAATCACAGCTCCTAGAAGGTTTACATAATTTCTTAAAAAACACGAGTTTTTAGAAAATGTGTTTTATTTCTTAAATGGAATCTAGAAAGTATGCACATTCTACGTCATAACGACTTTCTATAGTTTGCGCATGCGTCCGGAAATAAGAAAAGCTTACTTCCACTGTTTTTTAAAATCACAGCTTCTTGAAGGTTTACATGATTTCGTAAAAAACACGAGTTTTTAGAAAATGTGTTTTATTTCATAAATGCAATCTACAAAGTATGCACATTCTACATCATAAGGACTTTCTATAGTTTGTGCATGCGTCTGGAAATAAGAAAAGCTTACTTCCCCCCGTTTTTTAAAATCACAGCTTCTAGAAGGTTTACATGATTTCTTAAAAAACATGAATTTTTAGAAAATGTGTTTTATTTCATAAATGGAATCTACAAAGTACGGACATTTTACGTCATAACGACTTTCTATAGTTTGCGCATGCGTTTGGAAGTAATAAAAGCTTACTTCCCCCGTTTTTTAAAATCACAGCTCCTAGAAGGTTTACATGATTTCTTAAAAAACACGAGTTTTTAGAAAATGTGTTTTATTTGATAAATGGAATCTAGAAAGTATGCACATTCTACGTCATAACGACTTTCTATAGTTTGCGCATGCGTCCGGAAATAAGAAAAGCTTACTTCCACCGTTTTTTAAAATCACAGCTTCTAGAAGGTTTACATGATTTCTTAAAAAACACGAGTTTTTAGAAAATGTGTTTTATTTCATAAATGGAATCTACAAAGTATGCACATTATACGTCATAACGACTTTCTATAGTTTGCGCATGTGTCCGGAAAGAAGAAAAGCTTACATCCCCCGTTTTTTAAAATCACAGCATCTAGAAGGTCTACATGATTTCTTAAAAAACACGAGTTTTTAGAAAATGTGTTTTATTTCATAAATCGAATCAACAAAGTATGCACAATCTACGTCATAACGACTTTCTATAGTTTGTGCATGCGTTTGGAAATAAGAAAAGCTTACTTCCCCCGTTTTTTAAAATCACATCTTCTAGAAGGTCTACATGATTTCGTAAAAAACACGAGTTTTTAGAAATTGTGTTTTATTTCATAAATGGAAACAATAAAGTATTCACATTCTAGGTCATAACGACTTTCTATAGTTTGCGCATGCGTCCGGAAATAAGAAAAGCTTACTTCCACTGTTTTTTAAAATCACAGCTTCTAGAAGGTTTACATGATTTCTTAAAAAAAATGAATTTTTAGAAAATGTGTTTTATTTCATCAATGGAATCGACAAAGTATCCACATTCTACGTCATAACGACTTTCTATAGTTTGCGCATGCGTTTGGAAATAAGAAAATCTTACTTCCCCCGTTTTTTAAAATCACAGCTTCTAGAAGGTTTAAATGATTTCCTAAAAAACACGAGTTTTTAGAAAATGTGTTTTATTTCATAAATGGAATCAACAAAGTATGCACATTATACGTCATAACGACTTTCTATAGTTTGCGCATGTGTCCGGAAATAAGAAAAGCTTACTTCCCCCGTTTTTTAAAATCACAGCATCTAGAAGGTTTACATGATTTCTTAAAAAACACGAGTTTTTAGAAAATGTGTTTTATTTCATAAATCGAATCAACAAAGTATGCACAATCTACGTCATAACGACTTTCTATAGTTTGCACATGCGTTTGGAAATAAGAAAAGCTTACTTTCCCCGTTTTTTGAAATCATAGCTTCTAGAAGGTTTAAATGATTTCCTAAAAAACAGGAGTTTTTAGAAAATGTGTTTTACTTCATAAATGGAAACAACAAAGTATGCACATTCTACGTCATATCGACTTTCTATAGTTTGCGCATGCGTTTGGAAATAAGAAAAGCTTACTTCCCCGGTTTTTTAAAATCACAGCTTCTAGAAGGTTTACATGATTTCTTAAAAAACACGAGTTTTTAGAAAATGTGTTTTATTTCATAAACGGAATCAACAAAGTATGCACATTCTACGTCATAACGACTTTCTATAGTTTGCGCATGTGTCCGGAAATAAGAAAAGCTTACTTCCCCCGTTTTTTAAAATCACAGCATCTAGAAGGTTTACATGATTTCTTAAAAAACACGAGTTTTTAGAAAATGTGTTTTATTTCATAAATCGAATCAACAAAGTATGCACAATCTACGTCATAACGACTTTCTATAGTTTGTGCATGCGTTTGGAAATAAGAAAAGCTTACTTCCCCCGTTTTTTAAAATCACATCTTCTAGAAGGTCTACATGATTTCGTAAAAAACACGAGTTTTCAGAAATTGTGTTTTATTTCATAAATGGAAACAATAAAGTATTCACATTCTAGGTCATAACGACTTTCTATAGTTTGCGCATGCGTCCGGAAATAAGAAAAGCTTACTTCCACTGTTTTTTAAAATCACAGCTTCTAGAAGGTTTACATGATTTCTTAAAAAAAATGAATTTTTAGAAAATGTGTTTTATTTCATCAATGGAATCGACAAAGTATCCACATTCTACGTCATAACGACTTTCTATAGTTTGCGCATGCGTCCAGAAATAAGAAAAACTTACTTCCACCATTTTTTAAAATCATAGATTCTAGAAGGTTTACATGATTCCTTAAAAAACACGAGTTTTTAGAAAATGTTGTTTATTTCATAAATGGAATCTACAAAGTATGCAAATTCTACGTCATAACGACTTTCTATAGTTTGCGCATGCGTCCGAAAATAAGAAAAGCTTACTTCCCCCGTTTTTTAAAATCACAGCTTCTAGAAGGTTTACATGATTTCATAAAAAACACGAGTTTTTAGAAAATGTGTTTTATTTCATAAATGGAATCAACAAAGTATGGACATTGTACGTCATAACGACTTTCTATAGTTTGCGCATGCGTTTGGAAATAAGAAAAGCTTACTTCCCCCGTTTTTTAAAATCACAGCTTCTAGAAGGTTTACATGATTTCTTAAAAAACACGAGTTTTTAGAAAATGTGTTTTATTTCATAAACGGAATCAACAAAGTATGCACATTCTATGTCATAACGACTTTCTATAGTTTGCGCATGCGTCCGGAAATAAGAAAAGCTTACTTCCACCGTTTTTTAAAATCATAGCTTCTAGAAGGTTTACATCATTTCGTAAAAAACACGAGTTTTTAGAAAATGTGTTTTATTTCATAAATGGAATCTAGAAGTATGCACATTCTACTTCATAACGACTTTCTATAGTTTGCGCATGCGTCCGGAAATAAGAAAAGCTCACTTCCCCCGTTTTTTAAAATCACAGCTTCTAGAAGGTTTACATGATTTCTTAAAAAACACGAGTTTTTAGAAAATGTGTTTTATTTCATAAATGGAATCAACAAAGTATGCACATTCTACGTCATAACGACTTTCTATAGTTTGCGCATGCGTCCGGAAATAAGAAAAGCTTACTTCCCCCGTTTTTTAAAATCACAGCTTCTAGAAGGTTTACATGATTTCTTAAAAAACACGAGTTTTTAGAAAATGTGTTTTATTTCATAAATGGAATCAACAAAGTATGCACATTCTACGTCATAACGACTTTCTATAGTTTGCGCATGCGTTTGGAAATAAGAAAAGCTTACTTCCCCCGTTTTTTAAAATCACAGCTTCTAGAAGGTTTACATGATTTCGTAAAAAGCACGAGTTTTTAGAAAATGTGTTTTATTTCATAAATGGAATCAACAAAGTATGCACATTCTACGTCATAACGACTTTCTATAGTTTGCGCATGCGTCCGGAAATAAGAAAAGCTTACTTCCCCCGTTTTTTAAAATCACAGCTTCTAGAAGGTTTACATCATTTCGTAAAAAACACGAGTTTTTAGAAAATGTGTTTTATTTCATAAATGGAATCTAGAAGTATGCACATTCTATGTCATAACGACTTTCTATAGTTTGCGCATGCGTTTGGAAATAAGAAAAGCTTACTTCCCCCATTTTTTAAAATCACAGCTTCTAGAAGGTTTACATGATTTCGTAAAAAACACGAGTTTTTAGAAAATGTGTTTTATTTCATAAATGGAATCTACAAAGTATGCACATTCTACGTCATAACAACTTTCTATAGTTTGCGCATGTGTCCCGAAATAAGAAAAGCTTACTTCCCCCGATTTTTGAAATCATAGGTTCTAGAAGGTTTACATGATTTCTTAAAAAACACGAGTTTTTAGAAAATGTGTTTTATTTCATAAATGGAATCAACAAAGTATGTACATTCTACATCATAACGACTTTCTATAGTTTGCGCATGCGTTTGGAAATAAGAAAAGCTTACTTTCCCCGTTTTTTGAAATCATAGCTTCTAGAAGGTTTACATGATTTCCTAAAAAACAGAAGTTTTTAGAAAATGTGTTTTATTTCATAAATGGAATCAACAAAGTATGCACATTCTACGTCATATCGACTTTCTATAGTTTGCGCATGCGTTTGGAAATAAGAAAAGCTTACTTCCCCGATTTTTTAAAATCACAGCTTCTAGAATGTTTACATGATTTCTTAAAAAACACGAGTTTTTAGAAAATGTGTTTTATTTCATCAATGGAATCAAAAAAATATGCACATTCTATGTCATAACGACTTTCTATAGTTTGCGCATGCGTCCGGAAATAAGAAAAGCTTACTTCCACCATTTTTTAAAATCACAGATTCTAGAAGGTTTACATGATTCGTTAAAAAACACGAGTTTTTAGAAAATGTGTTTTATTTCATAAATAGAATCTACAAAGTATGCAAATTCTACGTCATAATGACTTTCTATAGTTTGCGCATGCCTTTGGAAATAAGAAAAGCTTACTTCCCCGGTTTTTTAAAATCACAGCTTCTAGAAGGTTTACATGATTTCTTAAAAAATACGAGTTTTTAGAAAATGTGTTTTATTTCATAAACGGAATCAACAAAGTATGGACATTCTACGTCATAACGACTTTCTATAGTTTGCGCATGCGTCCGGAAATAAGAAAAGCTTACTTCCACCGTTTTTTAAAATCATAGCTTCTAGAAGGTTTACATCATTTCGTAAAAAACACGAGTTTCTAGAAAATGTGTTTTATTTCATAAACGGAATCAACAAAGTATGCACATTCTATGTCATAACGACTTTCTATAGTTTGCGCATGCGTCCAGAAATAAGAAAAGCTTACTTCCACCATTTTTTAAAATCATAGCTTCTAGAAGGTTTACATGATTTCGTAAAAAACACGAGTGTTTAGAAAATGTGTTTTATTTCATAAATGGAATCTACAAAGTATGCACATTCTACGTCATAACGACTTTCTATAGTTTGTGCATGCGTCCGGAAATAAGAAAAGCTTATTTCCCCCGTTTTTTAAAATCACAGCTTCTAGAAGGTTTACATGATTACTTAAAAAACACGAGTTTTTAGAAAATGTGTTTTATTTCGTAAATTAAATCAACAAAGTATGGACATTCTACGTCATAACGACTTTCTATAGTTTGCACATGCGTTTGGAAATAAGAAAAGCTTACTTCCCCCGTTTTTTAAAATCACAGCTTCTAGAAGGTTTACATGATTTCTTAAAAAACACGAGTTTTTAGAAAATGTGTTTTATTTAATAAATGGAATCCAGAAAGTATGCACATTCTACGTCATAACGACTTTCTATAGTTTGCGCATGCATCCGGAAATAAGAACAGCTTACTTCCACCGTTTTTTAAAATCACAGCTTCTAGAAGGTTTACATGATTTCTTAAAAAACACGAGTTTTTAGGAAATGTGTTTTATTTCATAAATGGAATCAACAAAGTATGGACATTCTATGTCATAACGACTTTCTATAGTTTGTGCATGCGTTTGGAAATAAGAAAAGCTTACTTTCCCTGTTTTTTAAAATCACAGCTCCTAGAAGGTTTACATGATTTCTTAAAAAACACGAGTTTTTAGAAAATGTGTTTTATTTCATAAATGGAATCTAGAAAGTATGCACATTCTACATCATAATGACTTTCTATAGTTTGCGCATGCGTCCGGAAATAAGAAAAGCTTACTTCCACCGTTTTTTAAAATCACAGCTTCTAGAAGGTTTACATGATTTCTTAAAACACACGAGTTTTTAGAAAATGTGTTTTATTTCATAAATGGAATCTACAAAGTATGCACATTCTACGTCATAACGACTTTCTATAGTTTGCGCATGCGTCCGGAAATAACAAAAGCTTACTTCCCCCGTTTTTTAAAATCATAGCTTCTAGAAGGTTTACATAATTTCTTAAAAAACACGAGTTTTTAGAAAATGTGTTTTATTTCATAAATGGAATCTACAAAGTATGCACATTCTACGTCATAACGACTTTCTATAGTTTGTACATGCGTCCGGAAATAAGAAAAGCTTACTTCCCCTGTTTTTTAAAATCACAGCTTCTAGAAGGTTTACATGATTTCGTAAAAAACACGAGTTTTTAGAAAATGTGTTTTATTTCATAAATGGAATCAACAAAGTATGGACGTTCTACGTCATAACGACTTTCTATAGTTTGCGCATGTGTTTGGAAATAAGAAAAGCTTACTTCGGCCGTTTTTTAAAATCACAGCTTCTAGAAGGTTTACATGATTTCTTAAAAAACACGAGTTTTTAGAAAATGTGTTTTATTTCATAAACGGAATCAACAAAGTATGCACATTCTACGTCATAACGACTTTCTATAGTTTGCCCATGCGTCCGGAAATAAGAAAAGCTTACTTCCACCGTTTTTTAAAATCATAGCTTCTAGAAGGTTTACATCATTTCGTAAAAAACATGAGTTTTTAGAAAATGTGTTTTATTTCATAAATGGAACCTAGAAAGTATGCACATTCTACGTCATAACGACTTTCCATAGTTTGCGCATGCGTCCGGAAATAAGAAAAGCTTACTTCCACCGTTTTTTAAAATCACAGCTTCTTGAAGGTTTACATGATTTCGTAAAAAACACGAGTTTTTAGAAAATGTGTTTTATTTCATAAATGGAAGCTACAAAGTATGCACATTCTACGTGAAAACGACTTTCTATAGTTTGTGCGTGCGTCCGGAAATAAGAAAAGCATACTTCCCCCGTTTTTTAAAATCACAGCTTCTAGAAGGTTTACATGATTTCTTAAAAAACACGAGTTTTTAGAAAATTTGTTTTATTTCATAAACGGAATCAACAAACTATGCACATTCTACGTCATAACGACTTCCTATAGTTTGCGCATGCGTCCGGGAATAAGAAAAGCTTACTTCCACCGTTTTTTAAAATCATAGCTTCTAGAAGGTTTACATCATTTCGTAAAAAACACGAGTTTTTAGAAAATGTGTTTTATTTCATAAATGGAATCTACAAAGTATGCACATTCTACGTCATAACGAATTTCTATAGTTTGCACATGCGTCCGGAAATAAGAAAAGCTTACTTCCCCCGTTTTTTAAAATCACAGCTTCTAGAAGGTTTTCATAATTTCTTAAAAAACACGAGTTTTTAGAAAATGTATTTTATTTCATAAATGGAATCAACAAAGTATGGACATTCTACGTCATAACGACTTTCTATAGTTTGCGCATGCGTTTGGAAATAAGAAAAGCTTACTTCCCCCGTTTTTTAAAATCACAGATTCTAGAAGGTTTACATGATTTCTTAAAAAACACGAGTTTTTAGAAAATGTGTTTTATTTCATAAACGGAATCAACAAAGTATGCACATTCTACGTCATAACGACTTTCTATAGTTTGCGCATGCGTCAGGAAATAAGAAAAGCTTACTTCCACCGTTTTTTAAATCATAGCTTCTAGAAGGTTTACATCATTTCGTAAAAAATACGAGTTTTTAGAAAATGTGTTTTATTTCATAAATGGAATCTAGAAAGTATGCACATTCTACGTCATAACGACTTTCTATAGTTTGTGCATGCGTCCGGAAATAAGAAAAGCTTACTTCCCCCGTTTTTTAAAATCACAGCTTCTAGAAGGTTTACATGATTTCTTAAAAAACACGAGTTTTTAGAAAATGTGTTTTATTTCATAAATGGAATCTACAAAGTATGCACATTCTACGTCATAACGAATTTCTATAGTTTGCGCATGCGTCCGGAAATAAGAAAAGCTTACTTCCCCCGTTTTTTAAAATCATAGCTTCTAGAAGGTTTACATCATTTCGTAAAAAACACGAGTTTTTAGAAAATGTGTTTTATTTCATAAATGGAATCTAGAAAGTATGCACATTCTACGTCATAAAGACTTTCTATAGTTTGCACATGCGTCCGGAAATAAGAAAAGCTTACTTCCAACGTTTTTTAAAATCACAGCTTGTTGAAGGTTTACATGATTTCGTAAAAAACACGAGTTTTTAGAAAATGTGTTTTATTTCATAAATGGAATCTACAAAGTATGCACATTCTACTTCATAACGACCTTCTATAGTTTGTGCATGCGTCCGGAAATAAGAAAAGCTTACTTCCCCCGTTTTTTAAAATCACAGCTTCTAGAAGGTTTACATGATTTCTTAAAAAACACGAGTTTTTAGAAAATGTGTTTTATTTCATAAATGGAATCAACAAAGTATGGACATTCTACGTCGTAACGACTTTCTATAGTTTGCGCATGCGTTTGGAAAAAAGAAAAGCTTACTTCCTCCGTTTTTTAAAATCACAGCTCCTAGAAGGTTTACATGATTTCTTAAAAAACACGAGTTTTTTGAAAATGTGTTTTATTTCATAAATGGAATCTAGAAAGTATGCACATTCTACGTCATAACGACTTTCTATAGTTTGCGCATGCGTCCGGAAATAAGAAAAGCTTACTTCCACCGTTTTTTAAAATCACAGCTTCTAGAAGGTTTACATGTTTTCTTAAAAAACACGAGTTTTTAGAAAATGTGTTTTATTTCATAAATGGAATGTACAAAGTATGCACATTCTACGTCATAACGACTTTCTATAGTTTGCGCATGTGTACGGAAATAAGAAAAGCTTACTTCCCCCGTTTTTTAAAATCACAGCTTCTAGAAGGTTTACATAATTTCTTAAAAAACACGAGTTTTTAGAAAATGTGTTTTATTTCATAAATGGAATCTACAAAGTATGCACATTCTACGTCATAACGACTTTCTATAGTTTGTGCATGCATCCGGAAATAAGAAAAGCTTAATTCCCCTGTTTTTTAAAATCACAGCTTCTAGAAGGTTTACATGATTTCGTAAAAAACACGAGTTTTTAGAAAATGTGTTTTATTTCATAAATGGAATCAACAAAGTATGGACATTCTACGTCATAACGACTTTCTATAGTTTTCGCATGCGTTTGGAAATAAGAAAAGCTTACTTCCCCCGTTTTTTAAAATCACAGCTTCTAGAAGGTTTACATGATTTCTTAAAAAACACGAGTTTTTAGAAAATGTGTTTTATTTCATAAACGGAATCAACAAAGTATGCACATTCTACGTCATAACGACTTTCTATAGTTTGCGCATGCGTCCGGAAATAAGAAAAGCTTACTTCCACCGTTTTTTAAAATCATATCTTCTAGAAGGTTTACATCATTTCGTAAAAAACATGAGTTTTTAGAAAATGTGTTTTATTTTATAAATGGAATCTAGAAAGTATGCACATTCTACATCATAACGACTTTCTATAGTTTGCGCATGCGTCCGGAAATAAGAAAAGCTTACTTCCACCGTTTTTTAAAATCATAGCTTCTAGAAGGTTTACATCATTTCGTAAAAAACACGAGTTTTTAGAAAATGTGTTTTATTTCATAAATGGAATCTAGAAAGTATGCACATTCTACGTCATAACGACTTTCTATAGTTTGCGCATGCATCCGGAAATAAGAAAAGCTTACTTCCAACGTTTTTTAAAATCACAGCTTCTGGAAGGTTTACATGATTTCGTAAAAAACACGAGTTTTTAGAAAATGTGTTTTATTTCATAAATAGAATCTACAAAGTATGCACATTCTACGTCATAACGACTTTCTATAGTTTGTGCATGTGTCCGGAAATAAGAAAAGCTTACTTCCCCCGTTTTTTAAAATCACAGCTTCTAGAAGGTTTACATGATTTCTTAAAAAACACGAGTTTTTAGAAAATGTGTTTTATTTCATAAATGGAATCAACAAAGTATGGACATTCTACGTCATAACGCCTTTCTATAGTTTGCGCATGCGTTTGGAAATAAGAAAAGCTTACTTCGCCCGTTTTTTAAAATCACAGCTCCTAGAAGGTTTACATGATTTCTTAAAAAACACGAGTTTTTAGAAAATGTGTTTTATTTCATAAATGGAATCTACAAAGTATGCACATTCTATGTCATAACGACTTTCTATAGTTTGCGCATGCGTCCGAAAATAGGAAAAGCTTACTTCCCCCGTTTTTTAAAATCACAGCTTCTAGAAGGTTTACATGATTTCTTAAAAAATACGAGTTTTTAGAAAATGTGTTTTATTTCATAAATGGAATCAACAAAGTATGGACATTCTACGTCATAACGACTTTCTATAGTTTGCGCATGCGTTTGGAAATAAGAAAAGCTTACTTCCCCCGTTTTTTAAAATCACAGCTTCTAGAAGGTTTACATGATTTCTTAAAAAACACGAGTTTTTAGAAAATGTGTTTTATTTCATAAACGGCATCAACAAAGTATGCACATTCTATGTCATAACAACTTTCTATAGTTTGCGCATGCGTCCGGAAATAAGAAAAACTTACTTCCACCGTTTTTTAAAATCATAGCTTCTAGAAGGTTTACATCATTTCGTAAAAAACACGAGTTTTTAGAAAATGTGTTTTATTTCATAAATGGAATCTAGAAGTATGCACATTCTACGTCATAACGACTTTCTATAGTTTGCGCATGCGTCCGGAAATAAGAAAAGCTCACTTCCCCCGTTTTTTAAAATCACAGCTTCTAGAAGGTTTACATGATTTCTTAAAAAACACGAGTTTTTAGAAAATGTGTTTTATTTCATAAATGGAATCAACAAAGTATGCACATTCTACGTCATAACGACTTTCTATAGTTTGCGCATGCGTCCGGAAATAAGAAAAGCTTACTTCCCCCGTTTTTTAAAATCACAGCTTCTAGAAGGTTTACATGATTTCTTAAAAAACACGAGTTTTTAGAAAATGTGTTTTATTTCATAAATGGAATCAACAAAGTATGCACATTCTACGTCATAACGTCTTTCTATAGTTTGCGCATGCGTTTGGAAATAAGAAAAGCTTACTTCCCCCATTTTTTAAAATCACAGCTTCTAGAAGGTTTACATGATTTCGTAAAAAACACGAGTTTTTAGAAAATGTGTTTTATTTCATAAATGGAATCAACAAAGTGTGCACATTCTACGTCATAACGACTTTCTATAGTTTGCGCATGCGTCCGGAAATAAGAAAAGCTTACTTCCACCATTTTTTAAAATCACAGATTCTAGAAGGTTTACATGATTCCTTAAAAAACACGAGTTTTTAGAAAATGTGTTTTATTTCATAAATGGAATCTACAAAGTATGCAAATTCTACGTCATAACGACTTTCTATAGTTTGCGCATGCGTCCGAAAATAAGAAAAGCTTACTTCCCCCGTTTTTTAAAATCACAGCTTCTAGAAGGTTTACATGATTTCTTAAAAAATACGAGTTTTTAGAAAATGTGTTTTATTTCATAAATGGAATCAACAAAGTATGGACATTCTATGTCATAACGACTTTCTATAGTTTGCGCATGCGTTTGGAAATAAGAAAAGCTTACTTCCCCCGTTTTTTAAAATCACAGCTTCTAGAAGGTTTACATGATTTCTTAAAAAACACGAGTTTTTAGAAAATGTGTTTTATTTCATAAACGGAATCAACAAAGTATGCACATTCTATGTCATAACGACTTTCTATAGTTTGCGCATCCGTCCGGAAATAAGAAAAGCTTACTTCCACCGTTTTTTAAAATCATAGCTTCTAGAAGGTTTACATCAATTCGTAAAAAACACGAGTTTTTAGAAAATGTGTTTTATTTCATAAATGGAATCTAGAAGTATGCACATTCTACGTCATAACGACTTTCTATAGTTTGCGCATGCGTCCGGAAATAAGAAAAGCTTACTTCCCCCGTTTTTTAAAATCACAGCTTCTAGAAGGTTTACATGATTTCTTAAAAAACACGAGTTTTTAGAAAATGTGTTTTATTTCATAAATGGAATCAACAAAGTATGCACATTCTACGTCATAACGACTTTCTATAGTTTTCGCATGCGTCCGGAAATAAGAAAAGCTTACTTCCCCCGTTTTTTAAAATCACAGCTTCTAGAAGGTTTACATGATTTCTTAAAAAACACGAGTTTTTAGAAAATGTGTTTTATTTCATAAATGGAATCAACAAAGTATGTACATTCTACGTCATAACGACTTTCTATAGTTTGCGCATGCGTTTGGAAATAAGAAAAGCTTACTTTCCCCATTTTTTAAAATCACAGCTTCTAGAAGGTTTACATGATTTCGTAAAAAACACGAGTTTTTAGAAAATATGTTTGATTTCATAAATGGAATCTACAAAGTATGCACATTCTACATCAATACGACTTTCTATAGTTTGCGCATGTGTCCCGAAATAAGAAAAGCTTACTTCCCCCGTTTTTTAAAATCACAGCTTCTAGAAGGTTTACATGATTTCTTAAAAAACACGAGTTTTTAGAAAATGTGTTTTATTTCATAAATGGAATCAAAAAAATATGCACATTCTACGTCATAACGAGTTTCTATAGTTTGCATATGCGTTTGGAAATAAGAAAAGCTTACTTCCCCCGTTTTTTGAAATCATAGCTTCTAGAAGGTTTAAATGATTTCCTAAAAAACAGGAGTTTTTAGAAAATGTGTTTTATTTCATAAATGGAAACAACAAAGTATGCACATTCTACGTCATAACGACTTTCTATAGTTTGCGCATGCGTCCGGAAATAAGAAAAGCTTACTTCCACCATTTTTTAAAATCACAGCTTCTAGAAGGTTTACATCATTTCGTAAAAAAACACGAGTTTTTAGAAAATGTGTTTTATTTCATAAATGGAATCTAGAAAGTATGCACATTCTACGTCATAAAGACTTTCTATAGTTTGCGCATGCGTCCGGAAATAAGAAAAGCTTACTTCCAACGTTTTTTAAAATCACAGCTTGTTGAAGGTTTACATGATTTCGTAAAAAACACGAGTTTTTAGAAAATGTGTTTTATTTCATAAATGGAATCTACAAAGTATGCACATTCTACGTCATAACGACTTTCTATAGTTTGTGCATGCGTCCGGAAATAAGAAAAGCTTACTTCCCCCGTTTTTTAAAATCACAGCTTCTAGAAGGTTTACATGATTTCTTAAAAAACACGAGTTTTTAGAAAATGTGTTTTATTTCATAAATGGAATCAACAAAGTATGGACATTCTACGTCGTAATGACTTTCTATAGTTTGCGCATGCGTTTGGAAATAAGAAAAGCTTACTTCCTCCGTTTTTTAAAATCACAGCTCCTAGAAGGTTTACATGATTTCTTAAAAAACACGAGTTTTTTGAAAATGTGTTTTATTTCATAAATGGAATCTAGAAAGTATGCACATTCTACGTCATAACGACTTTCTATAGTTTGTGCATGCGTCCGGAAATAAGAAAAGCTTACTTCCACCGTTTTTTAAAATCACAGCTTCTAGAAGGTTTACATGATTTCTTAAAAAACACGAGTTTTTAGAAAATGTGTTTTATTTCATAAATGGAATCTACAAAGTATGCACATTCTACGTCATAACGACTTTCTATAGTTTGCGCATGTGTCCGGAAATAAGAAAAGCTTACTTCCCCCGTTTTTTAAAATCACAGCTTCTAGAAGGTTTACATAATTTCTTAAAAAACGCGAGTTTTTAGAAAATGTGTCTTATTTCATAAATGGAATCTACAAAGTATGCACATTCTACGTCATAACGACTTTCTATAGTTTGTGCATGCATCCGGAAATAAGAAAAGCTTACTTCCCCTGTTTTTTAAAATCACAGCTTCTAGAAGGTTTACATGATTTCGTAAAAAACACGAGCTTTTAGAAAATGTGTTTTATTTCATAAATGGAATCAACAAAGTATGGACATTCTACGTCATAACGACTTTCTATAGTTTGCGCATGCGTTTGGAAATAAGAAAAGCTTACTTCCCCCGTTTTTTAAAATCACAGCTTCTAGAAGGTTTACATGATTTCTTAAAAAACACGAGTTTTTAGAAAATGTGTTTTATTTCATAAACGGAATCAACAAAGTATGCACATTCTACGTCATAACGACTTTCTATAGTTTGCGCATGCGTCCGGAAATAAGAAAAGCTTACTTCCACCGTTTTTTAAAATCATAGCTTCTAGAAGGTTTATATCATTTCGTAAAAAACATGAGTTTTTAGAAAATGTGTTTTATTTTATAAATGGAATCTAGAAAGTATGCACATTCTACATCATAATGACTTTCTATAGTTTGCGCATGCGTCCGGAAATAAGAAAAGCTTACTTCCACCGTTTTTTAAAATCATAGCTTCTAGAAGGTTTACATCATTTCGTAAAAAACACGAGTTTTTAGAAAATGTGTTTTATTTCATAAATGGAATCTAGAAAGTATGCACATTCTACGTCATAACGACTTTCTATAGTTTGCGCATGCATCCGGAAATAAGAAAAGCTTACTTCCAACGTTTTTTAAAATCACAGCTTCTGGAAGGTTTACATGATTTCGTAAAAAACACGAGTTTTTAGAAAATGTGTTTTATTTCATAAATGGAATCTACAAAGTATGCACATTCTACGTCATAACGACTTTCTATAGTTTGTGCATGTGTCCGGAAATAAGAAAAGCTTACTTCCCCCGTTTTTTAAAATCACAGCTTCTAGAAGGTTTACATGATTTCTTAAAAAACACGAGTTTTTAGAAAATGTGTTTTATTTCATAAATGGAATCTACAAAGTATGCACATTCTACGTCATAACGACTTTCTACAGTTTGCGCATGCGTCCGGAAATAAGAAAAGCTTACTTCCCCCGTTTTTTAAAATCACAGCTTCTAGAAGGTTTACATAATTTCTTAAAAAACACGAGTTTTTGGAAAATGTGTTTTATTTCATAAATGGAATCTACAAAGTATGCACATTCTACGTCATAACGACTTTCTATAGTTTGTGTATGCGTCCGGAAATAAGAAAAGCTTACTTCCCCTGTTTTTTAAAATCACAGCTTCCAGAAGGTTTACATGATTTCTTAAAAAACACGAGTTTTTAGAAAATGTGTTTTATTCCATAAATAGAATCAACAAAGTATGCACATTCTACGTCATAACAACTTTCTATAGTTTGCGCATGCGTTTGGAAATAAGAAAAGCTTACTTCCCCCGTTTTTTAAAATCACAGCTTCTAGAAGGTTTACATGATTTCTTAAAAAACACGAGTTTTTAGAAAATGTGTTTTATTTCATAAACGGAATCAACAAAGTATGCACATTCTACGTCATAACGACTTTCTATAGTTTGCGCATGCGTCTGGAAATAAGAAAAGCTTACTTCCACCGTTTTTTAAAATCATAGCTTCTAGAAGGTTTACATCATTTCGTAAAAAACACGAGTTTTTAGAAAATGTGTTTTATTTCATAAATGAAATCTAGAAAGTATGCACATTCTACCTCATAACGACTTTCTATAGTTTGCGCATGCGTCCGGAAATAAGAAAAGCTTACTTCCACCGTTTTTTAAAATCACAGCTTCTTGAAGGTTTACATGATTTCGTAAAAAACACGAGTTTTTAGAAAATGTGTTTTATTTCATAAATGGATTCTACAAAGTATGCACATTCTTCGTCATAACGACTTTCTATAGTTTGTGCATGCGTCTGGAAATAAGAAAAGCTTACTTCCCCCGTTTTTTAAAATCACAGCTTCTAGAAGGTTTACATGATTTCTTAAAAAACACGAGTTTTTAGAAAATGTGTTTTATTTCATAAATGGAATCAACAAAGTATGGACATTCTATGTCATAACGACTTTCTATAGTTTACGCATGCGTTTGGAAATAACAAAAGTTTACTTCCCCCGTTTTTTAAAATCACAGCTCCTAGAAGGTTTACATGATTTCTTAAAAAACATGAGTTTTTAGAAAATGTGTTTTATTTCATAAATGAAAACAACAAAGTATGCACATTCTACATCATAACGACTTTCTATAATTTGCGCATGCGTCCGGAAATAAGAAAAGCTTACTTCCACCGTTTTTTAGAATCACAGCTTCTAGAAGGTTTACATGATTTCTTAAAAAACACGAGTTTTTAGAAAATGTGTTTTATTTCATGAATGGATTCGACAAAGTATGCCCATTCTACGTCATAACGACTTTCTATAGTTTGCGCATTCATCCGGAAATAAGAAAAGCTTACTTCCACCGTTTTTTAAAATCACATCTTCTAGAAGGTTTACATGATTTCGTAAAAAACACGAGTTTTTAGAAAATGTGCTTTATTTCATAAATGGAATCTACAAAGTATGCACATTCTACGTCATAACGACTTTCTATAGTTTGCGCATGCGTCCGGAAATAAGAAAAGCTTACTTCCCCCTATTTTTTAAAATCACGGCTTCTAGAAGGTTTACATGATTTCTTAAAAAACACGAGTTTTTAGAAAATGTGTTTTATTTCATAACTGGAATCAACAAAGTATGCACATTCTATGTCATAACGACTTTCCATAGTTTGCGCATGCGTTTGGAAATAAGAAAAGGTTACTTCCCCCGTTTTTTAAAATCACAGCTTCTAGAAGGTTTACATGATTTCTTAAAAAACACGAGTTTTTAGAAAATGTGTTTTATTTCATAAATGGAAACAACAAAGTATGCACATTCTACGTGATAACGACTTTCTATAGTTTGCGCATGTAGATGTATATGTAACTTCGGAATGTATTTCATCTGTATATTATATATATATTTAATGTACCCTTATAAGAGATGTGTTATTCCTCTATAAGGAAGTGTCGTCATGTGGATTGACAAGTGTCGCAAGTGTGTGTACTTGCCGATGGGTTATTAGACCACCTTATGGGGTCGGCCCTGATTAATATATAATATAATGTTGGTGTATCAAAGTAGACAAGTCGGCCCCAGTAGGTTTCTGGGCAAAAAGGTGAGTATAAATAGAGATAGGAGATCTCTATTTTACTCACTCGGAAAAGTAACTATCTCTCTCTCTGAAAAGTGGCGCACTAGTGAGGAGGAGGAGGATCATCTGCTAGGAGACTATCTCAGTGTTATTTGGTTGTATTTTGGTTGAGCCATTACTCTCTCTATCTCTGAGGAAGTTGTGGGGTTTTTCACCTTAGGGTTTTCCCCACGGAAACTCTGTGTCTCTTGTCTCTATGCTTTTGATTCTTGTGATGCTTGTGATGCTTGTCATATTATGATTGTCATGCATTGATATACTGTAGATGTTATTGTCTCAGCAAAGATCCTATAGTATTGTGATTTAGTACTGAAAATTTAACATGGTATCAGAGCTTAACTGTGAAGAAGACATTTTGCAGTGACGGAAGCTTGTAATCCTTGTTTATTGGGTTTCTCTCCACAGATTTTTGAAATTCAGTATAGTAGAATGGATCTACTCATCAAGGCGCATCTATCTGTCCAATCAGAATTCAGTTCCGAGCATTTTCAGATTTGGCCCTAAAAATTAGGGTTTCCACAAAAATAGGAAGCTCTGGAAACTGAAGGCACAGCTGGAAGCTCCTTGCAAAAATCGAAGGTTTGAGCTTTGGATCGAGATTTTTGGCTTGGTAGATCTCCGGGAAACTCAAACCCTAATTCAGGGCTCTCCCCAGTGAACCCGGGAGGACAAAAAGGCAATTTTGAAGGGAAAGACCTTGCTGATCTCAAATTCTGAATGTACTATGCTGATCAGCTCTCCAAGGCACATCTTTCTATCCTTTCAGAATTTTGAAATTCACATTTTGAATTTTTAGGGTTTCTCTGACAAACCCTAATCCGGGACCAGATCCAGTTTTCAGCACTTCAAGTGGTAAGTCCTAAATCTTTTCTATTTCCATTTGAAGTAATCTTAAAGATGTCTCTCCACACTAAGCTTGAGGATAAGCTTGAAGGGGCTGATAACTTCCGAGCCTGGAAGTATAGGATTGGGTTAATCCTGGAAGAGAATGAGTTGGACTCATATGTGAAAGAAGACATCCCTATCCCAGAGGATGAAGAAGCCAAGGCATTGCACAAGAAGAACTTGGTCAAGGCAAAGAGAATCATTGCTGATTCTATCAAATACCATCTCATTCCTCATGTGTCTTCTCTTAAGACACCCAAAGAGATGTTTGAATCTTTGACGAAGCTATTTGAAGGAAAGAACATAAATCGGAAGATGACCCTGCAGAACCAATTGAAAGCAGTGAAGTTTCAGAATGGAGAAACCATTCAATCTTACTTTTCAAGGGTCTCCCAGATCAAGGAACAATTAGAAGCAGTAGATGAAATGGTGGAGAATGGTGAAGTGGTGATGACCACTCTAAATGGCCTACCCAGGTCATGGGACTCCTTTATTCAAGGAATTTGTGCAAGGAAGAACTTGATCTCATTCAGTAGACTTCGGGAAGAATGCTCTCAAGAAGAAGCTAGACTTATAGCGTGTGAAGAAAAGATGGGAGGTGAAGATCAAGCTCTTGCAACTCACACCAAAAGAAGCAAAGTCAAGAAGGATCACTCTCCCCACAATAGATCCTATAAAAAGAACAAGAAAGATCTAAGATGCTTCACATGCAATGAGAAGGGTCACTTTGCTTCAGATTGTCCCAAGAACAAAAGGGATAATAACAACAACTCCAGTAAGAAGAACAAGGGCAGCAAAAGAAGGTTTCATGCTCATGCTGCCGAAGATGATGAGCCTCCAAAGAAGAAGGCTAAGGCATAAAGTGATAGTGATGATGACTCATCAAGTGAAGAAGAGTATGTTCTGATCTCTGCTCTCACAGGTACTATTTCTCATGGTTGTAATGATTGGTTGATTGATATTGGGGCCTCCAAACACATGACTGGGTTCAAGGAATCTTTTGTGAACCTTTCTGAACATGAATCACCCCATAAGGTGAAACTTGGGGATGATTATCAATATCCAATCAAAGGAAGTGGTGAAGCCTCCTACAACCTAGATTCTGGAAAATCATTGAAGATGAAAGAAGTACTGTATGTACCTGGACTCAAGAAGAACTTACTCTCCATCTCTGCATTGGATGCAAAAGGTATGAGGGTTGCATTTGTGGATGGCCAAAGGGAAATAACATAGATGATGCAGTAGTGATTGGAGAGCAAGAGGGAGGCTTGTATAAATTGAAGGGACAACCTGAACATGCCATGGTACATGAATCCATGGAGCCAAGTGAACTTTGGCATAGAAGACTTGCCCATATGCACTATAGGGCACTTCCAATTGCAAGCAAGGCAGTAGAGGGTCTTCCTGAAATCAAGACCAAACATGAAGGTGTTTGCAAAGGATGTGCAAAAGGAAAGAACACTAAGAAGGCTTTCCCAAGCAGCGAAAGCAAGGCAAAAGACATTCTAGAAATCATCCACTCAGATGTATGTGACCCCATGTCATCTAGTTCCCTAAGTGGGTATGTTTACTATGTGTCATTTATTGATGACTTCTCCAGGAAGACTTGGGTATACTTCTTGAAAGGCAAAGATGAGGTGCTTGACAAATTCAAGGAATTCAAAAACTTGATGGAGAATCAAACTGACAAGAAGATCAAAACATTCAGATCCGACAATGGTGGAGAATTCACCTCAAATGACTTCAAGAAACTTTGCAGTGATTCAGGGATTAAGAGGGAGTTGACTGCTCCTTATAATCCTCAACAGAATGGAGTTGCAGAAAGGAAGAACAGAACTATCATGGAAGCAGCAAGGGCAATGTTGCATGATTAAGATCTTCCTATGCATCTATGGGCAGAAGTAGCCAGAACATCTGTATACGTGCAGAACAGAACACCCCACAAGATATTGGACAACAAGACACCAGAAGAGGTCTTTTCTGGTAAGAGACCTGAAGTCGGCCATCTCAGAATATTTGGTTGTCCAGTATATGCTCATGTCCCAAAAGAAGAGGACTAAACTAGATCCTTCAGGAAAGAAGGGCATCTTTGTGGGTTATAGTGAAAGCTCGAAGGCTTACAGAATATACTTTCCAGGATTCAAGAAGATTGATGTCAGCAGGGATGTAACATTTGATGAAAACTCAGCATTCATCAAATCAAGGAAGGCACCTACCGAAGGTTATGAATAACCTAAGGAAACAAGATTTCAGGACACTACCATGACTGAAGCAGTTCCAAAAGTTGTTCGTGAGTTTGAAGATCCACAAGAACCTGTAGATCCACCCCGTGAGGATAACTCTCACAAGAGGAAACCTGTATGGGCTAGAAAGCTCATTCATGATGTAGAAATATTTGGCATTCCAGAAGAAGAACACAGAGCAAAGAAGAGAACCAGATCACACACCAGTTATGTTGCCTTACTCTGTGACATTATGAACAAAGAGCCTTCCAGTTATGAAGAGGCAGCAGAAAAGAAAGAATGGAAGGATGCTATGGTTGAGGAATACCAATCAATAATGAATAATGATGTTTGCGATGTTGTCCCAAGACCTAAAGAGAAGTCTGTTGTGACTTCCAAGTGGATCTACAAAATCAAGCATGCTGCAGATGGCAGTGTGGAAAAATACAAAGCAAGATTCGTAGCTCGTTATTTCTCTCAAAAAGAAGGAATAGATTATGAAGAAACCTTTGCACCTGTAGCCAGGTATACTTCCATCAGAACAGTGCTTGCCCTGGCTGCAGCAATGAAATGGAAAATACACCAGATGGATGTCAAGACTGCTTTCTTGAATGGTGTAGTAGAAGAGGAAATATATGTGGAACAGCCACTCGGTTTTGAAATACATGACAGGGAATCATATGTATGCAGATTGAAGAAAGCCTTATATGGCTTGAAGCAAGCTCCCAGAACCTGGTATGGTAGGATGTACAGTTTCCTATCTAGTTTAGGCTTTACCAAGAGTAAAGCGGATTCCAACCTTTACTACAAGGTTGAGGAAGGGAATCCTGTGATTCTACTACTGTATGTGGATGACCTATTTGTGACAGGAGATGACAGACTGATTGCAGATACTAAAAGGAAGCTTGCAGCTGAATTCGACATGAAAGATTTGGGAATGATGCACTATTTCCTAGGTATGGAGGTGTGGCAGAGTGCAGGTGGGATCTTCCTTGGTCAAGGGAAGTACACAGTAGATATCCTGAAGATATTTGGGATGATGGATTGCAAGGCCATGGCCACACCTATGGCATCGAATCTGAAGCTTCTATGTGATGCTTCATCTGAGCAGGTTGATATCACTATGTATCGTCAGATGATTGGGTCCTTGATGTACCTGACGAACACGAGACCAGACATTTGCTTTGCTGTGAACACATTGAGCCAGTTCTTGACGGATCCGAGGAGTGTTCACCTGGTTGCTGTAAAGCATGTTCTGAGGTACCTGAAGGGTACAGTGGATTATGGGCTCAATTATGAAGCAAATCAAAACTTTAACCTACAGGGTTATGTTGATTCAGATTGGGCTGGCAGTGCTACAGATAGGAAGAGCACATCTGGGTGCTGCTTCAGTATGGGATCAGGTGTGATCTCTTGGTTTAGCAGGAAGCAGTCCTGCGTAGCACTGAGTACAGCTGAGGCAGAATATGTTGCAGCCTGCTCAGCTAGTTGCGAGGCAGTATGGCTACGGAAGCTACTGTCTGAGTTATTTGATCTCCCGTTGGAGGCTACTGCTATCTTCTGTGATAACCAGAGTTGTGTGAAGCTGTCCGAGAACCCAGTGTTTCATGACAGGTCGAAACACATAGAGATCAAATATCACTATATCAGGGATATGGTGCAGAGAGGAGATGTGAAGCTCCTGTATGTTGCGACGGACGAGCAGATTGCAGATGTGCTGACGAAGCCACTAGCCAGCGTGAAGTTCGAGTACTTCAGAGAGAGGCTTGGCGTTCTTCAGATCGAGGACACTTCGAGGAAGAAGTGATGGACACATCTGCTGAAGCCATTCCAAGCATGTTGGAAGGAGGATCCTTCACATGGCTGTGGATGTAAGCGCTGGATGATGAGCATCAGGATGATGTTCTGGTTTCTGCTTGATATGATCAGTTGGATCATTTTTATGTATGTATGTACGCATCATGTTGGATGCTGGATATGATTGGTTGGATCATTTTTATGTATGTATGTACGCATCATGTTGGATGCTGGATATGATCAGTTGGATCATTTTCATGTATGTATGTACGCATCATGTTGGATGCTGGATATGATCAGTTGGATCATTTATGTATGTATGCATCATGTTGGATGCTGGATATGATCAGTTGGATCATGTGTACGTATTTTGTATATGCATCATGTTGGATGCTTGGACCATGTATCTGTATATGTATCAGGTGGATACATTGTATGATCAGGTGGATCATGTATGGTGATATGTATCATGTATTTGTATTTGTATCAGGTGGATACATTGATGATCAGGAGGATCATGTATGATGATATGTATGAGGTAGATACTTGGTATGCATCAGGTAGATGCATTGATGATCACGAGGATCATGTATGATGATATGTATCATGTATTTGTATCAGGTGGATACATTGATGATCAGGAGGATCATGTATGATGATATGTATCAGGTAGATACTTGGTATGCATCAGGTAGATGCATTGATGATCAGGTGGATCATGCAGCAGGATGTTGCAGTGATGATCAGGATGATCATAGATGACGAGCTTCAGGATGTTGCTCCAGATGACATGCAGCAGGATGTTGCAGTGATGATCAGGATGATCATAGATGACGAGCTTCAGGATGTTTCTCTAGATGACATGCAGCAGGATGTTGCAGTGATGATCAGGATGATCATAGATGACGAGCTTCCGGATGTTGCTCCAGATGACATGCAGCAGGACGTTGCAGTGATGATGATCAGGATGATCATGGATACATCAGGATGATGTATGGTGAGTATCAGGTTCATACTCTGTGGTCGTGGATCAGGTTGTGCAGATGAGCATGTAATCCGGTGCCCTGGGAGATTTGTAGATGGTCTTTCGAGGTTTTGCCTATGGCATGTAATTCGGTGCCCTGGGACATCTGGCAAATGCTCTTGCGAGTTTTGCTCTGGGAGGACTTGTAATTCGGTGCCCTGGGAGATCTGCAAATAGTCTTTCGAGGTTTTGCCTATGGCATGTAATTCGGTTCCCTGGGATATCTGGCAGATGCTCTTTCGAGGTTTTGTCCTATGGCATGTAATTCGTTTCCCTGGGAGATCCGATAGGTTGGGCTGTGTGCCCGTAATCAGTCTTGGGATGCTCTTGTGAGGTTTTGCCATGACCACATGTAATTCGTTGCCCTGGGAGATCCTATAGGTATAGCTGTGTGCTCGTAACAGCCTGGGATGCTCTTGCGAGGTTTTGTGGTGAGGTCACATGTAATTCGGTGCCCTGGGAGATCCTATAGGTAGAGCTGTGTGCTCATAACAGCCTGGGATGCTCTTTCGAGGTTTTGTGACGCACGTAATAAGTCCTGAGGATTCCACAGTATGGCCAATGATGATGAAGACCTGCAGGTGGTGGGCCTACATCCAGTATGAAAAAGGATTGGCTCTGTAGAACTTCCTATGATGAGTAGAGTCAGAGATTGGTTGAGATAGTAGCAGCAGTGACGATGATGATGACGATGCATCGATGACGATGATCTAGAGAAGAAGACTTGTCTAGCAGATCTGTGTCGAGAAATACCTTCCTAGTTAAGAGGGAGTGTTGATGTATATGTAACTTTGGAATGTATTTCATCTGTATATTATATATATATTTAATGTACCCTTATAAGAGATGTGTTATTCCTCTATAAGGAAGTGTCGTCATGTGGATTGACAAGTGTCGCAAGTGTGTGTACTTGCCGATGGGTTATTAGACCACCTTATGGGGTCGGCCCTGATTAATATATAATATAATGTGGGTGTATCAAAGTAGACAAGTCGGCCCCAGTAGGTCACTGGGCAAAAAGGTGAGTATAAATAGAGATAGGAGATCTCTATTTTACTCAATCGGAAAAGTAACTATCTCTCTCTCTGAAAAGTGGCGCACTAGTGAGGAGGAGGAGGATCATATGCTAGGAGACTATCTCAGTGTTATTTGGTTGTATTTTGGTTGAGCCATTACTCTCTCTATCTCTGAGGAAGTTGTGGGGTTTTTCACCATAGGGTTTTCCCCACGGAAACTCTGTGTCTCTTGTCTCTATGCTTTTGATTCTTGTGATGCTTGTGATGCTTGTCATATTATGATTGTCATGCATTGATATACTGTAGATGTTATTCTCTCAGCAAAGATCCTATAGTATTGTGATTTAATACTGAAAATTTAACAGCGCATGCGTCCGAAAATAAGAAAAGCTTACTTCCATCGTTTTTTAAAATCACAGCTTCTAGAAGGTTTACATGATTTCATAAAAAACATGAATTTTTAGAAAATGTGTTTTATTTCATAAATGGAATCAACAAAGTATGCACATTGTACGTCATAACTACTTTCTATAGTTTGCGCATTCGTCCGGAAATAAGAAAAGCTTACTTCCACCATTTTTTAAAATCACAGCTTCTAGAAGGTTTACATGATTTCGTAAAAAACACGAGTTTTTTAGAAAATGTGCTTTATTTCATAAATGGAATCTACAAAGTATGCACATTCTACGTCATAACGACTTTCTATAGTTTGCGCATGCATCCGGAAATAAGAAAATCTTACTTCCCCCGTTTTTTAAAATCACAGCTTCTAGAAGGTTTACATAATTTCTTAAAAAACACGAGTTTTTAGAAAATGTGTTTTATTTCATAAATGGAATCAACAAAGTATGCACATTCTACGTCATAACGACTTTCTATAGTTTGCGCATGCGTTTGGAAATAAGAAAAGCTTACTTCCCTCGTTTTTTAAAATCACAGCTTCTAGAAGGTTTACATGATTTCGTAAAAAACACGAGTTTTTAGAAAATGTGTTTTATTTCATAAATGGAATCAACAAATTATGCACATTCTATGTCATAATGACTTTCTATAGTTTGCGCATGCGTCCGGAAATAAGAAAAGCTTACTTCCCCCATTTTTTAAAATCACAGCTTCTAGAAGGTTTACATGATTTGTTAAAAAACACGAGTTTTTAGAAAATGTGTTTTATTTCATAAATGGAATCAACAAAGTATGCACATTCTACATCATAACGACTTTCTATAGTTTGCGCATGCGTCCGGAAATAAGAAAACCTTACTTCCACCGTTTTTTAAAATCACAGCTTCTAGAAGGTTTACATGATTTCGTAAAAAACACGAGTTTTTAGAAAATGTGTTTTATTTCATAAATGGAATCTACAAAGTATGCACATTCTACGTCATAACGAATTTCTATAGTTTGCGCATTCGTCTGGAAATAAGAAAAGCTTACTTCCACCGTTTTTTAAAATCACAGCTTCTAGAAGGTTTACAAGATTTCTTAAAAAACACGAGTTTTTAGAAAATGTGTTTTATTTCATAAATGGAATCAACAAAGTATGCACATTCTACGTAATAACGACTTTCTATAGTTTCCGCATTCGACCGGAAATAACAAAAGCTTACTTTCGCCGTTTTTTAAAATCACAGCTTCTAGAAGGTTTATATGATTTCGTAAAAAACACGAGTTTTTAGAAAATGTGTTTTATTTCATAAATGGAATCAACAAAGTATGCACATTATACGTCATAAGGACTTTCTATAGTTTGCGCATGCGTCCGGAAATAAGAAAAGCTTACTTCCACCGTTTTTCAAAATCACAGCTTCTAGAAGGTTTACATGATTTCTTAAAAAACATGAGTTTTTAGAAAATATGTTTTATTTCATAAATGGAATCAACAAAGTATGCACATTATATGTCATAACGACTTTCTATAGTTTGCGCATGCGTTTGGAAATAAGAAAAGCTTTCTCCCCCCGTTTTTTAAAATCACAGCTTCTAGAAGGTTTACATGATTTGTTAAAAAACACGAGTTTTTAGAAAATGTGTTTTATTTCATAAATGGAATCAACAAAGTATGCACATTCTATGTCATAACGAATTTCTATATTTTGCGGATGCGTCCGGAAATAAGAAAAGCTTACTTCCACCGTTTTTTAAAATAATAGCTTCTAGAAGGTTTACATGATTTCGTAAAAAACACAAATTTTTAGAAAATGTGTTTTATTTCATAAATGGAATCTACAAAGTATGCACATTCTACGTCATAACGACTTTCTATAGTTTGCGCATGCGTCCGGAAATAAGAAAAGCTTACTTCCCCCGTTTTTTAAAATCACAGCTTCTAGAAGGTTTACATGATTTCTTAAAAAACACGAGTTTTTAGAAAATGTGTTTTATTTCATAAATGGAATCAACAAAATATGCACATTCTACGTCATAACGACTTTCTATAGTTTGCGCATGCGTTTGGAAATAAGAAAAGCTTACTTCCCTCGTTTTTTAAAATCACAGCTTCTAGAAGGTTTACATGATTTCTCAAAAAATACGAGTTTTTAGAAAATGTGTTTTATTTCATAAATGGAATCTACAAAGTATGCAAATTCTACGTCATAATGACTTTACATAGTTTCCGCATGCGTCCGGAAATAAGAAAAGCTTACTTCCCCCTGTTTTTTAAAATCACAGCTTCTAGAAGGTTTACATGATTTCTTAAAAAACACGAGTTTTTAGAAAATGTGTTTTATTTCATAAATGGAATCAACAAAGTATGCACGTTGTATGTCATAATGACTTTCTATAGTTTGCGCATGCGTTTGGAAATAAGAAAAGCTTACTTCCATCGTTTTTTAAAATCACAGCTTCTAGAAGGTTTACATGATTTCTTAAAAAACACGAGTTTTTACAAAATGTGTTTTATTTCATAAATGGAATCAACAAAGTATGCACATTCTATGTCATAACGACTTTCTATAGTTTAAGCATGCGTTTGGAAATAAGAAAAACTTACTTCCCCCGTTTTTTAAAATCACAGCTTCTAGAAGGTTTACATGAGTTGTTAAAAAACACGAGTTTTTAGAAAATGTGTTTTATTTCATAAATGGAATCAAAAAAGTATGCACATTCTAATTCATAACAACTTTCTATAAATTGCGCATGTGTCCGGAAATAAGAAAAGCTCACTTCCACCATTTTTTAAAATCACAGCTTCTAGAAGGTTTACATGATTTCTTAAAAAATACGAGTTTTTAGAAAATGTGTTTTATTTCATAAATGGAATCAACAAAGTATGCACATTGTACGTCATAACGACTTTCTATAGTTTGCACATGCGTTTGGAAATAAGAAAAGCTTACTTCCCCCGTTTTTTAAAATCACAGGTTCTAGAAGGTTTACATGATTTCGTAAAAAACACAAGTTTTTAGAAAATGTGTTTTATTTCATAAATGGAATCAACAAAGTATGCACATTATACGTCATAACAACTTTCTATAGTTTGCATATGAGTCCGGAAATAAGAAAAGCTTACTTCCCCCGTTTTTTAAAATCACAGCTTCTAGAAGGTTTACATGATTTCGTAAAAAACACGAGTTTTTAGAAAATGTGTTTTATTTCACAAATGGAATCAACAAAGTATGCACATTCTACGTCATAATGACTTTCTATAGTTTGCGCATGCGTTTGGAAATAAGAAAAGCTTACTTGCCCCGTTTTTTAAAATCACGGCTTCTAGAAGTTTTACATGATTTCGTAAAAAACACGAGTTTTTAGAAAATGTGTTTTATTACATAAATGGAATCAACAAAGTATGCACGTTCTACGTCATAAGGACTTTCTATAGTTTGCGCATGCGTCCGTAAATAAGAAAAGCTTACCTCCACCGTTTTTCAAAATCACAGCTTCTAGAAGGTTTACATGATTTCTTAAAAAACACGAGTTTTTAGAAAATATGTTTTATTTCATAAATGGAATCAACAAAGTATGCACATTCTACGTCATAACGAATTTCTATAGTTTACGCATGCGTTTGGAAATAAGAAAAGCTTTCTTCCCCTGTTTTTTAAAATCACAGCTTCTAGAAGGTTTACATGATTTGTTAAAAAACACAAGTTTTTAGAAAATGTGTTTTATTTCATAAATCGAATCAACAAAGTATGCACATTCTACGTCATAACGACTTTCGATAGTTTGCGCATGCGTCGGGAAATAAGAAAAGCTTACTTCCACCGTTTTTTAAAATAATAGCTTCTAGAAGGTTTACATGATTTCGTAAAAAACACGAGTTTTTAGAAAGTGTGTTTTATTTAATAAATGGAATCTACAAAGTATGCACATTCTATGTCATAACGACTTTCTATAGTTTTCGCATGCGTCCGGAAATAAGAAAAGCTTACTTCCACCGTTTTTCAAAATCAGAGCTTCTAGAAGGTTTACATGATTTCTTAAAAAACACGAGTTTATAGAAAATGTGTTTTATTTCATAAATGGAATATACAAAGTATGCACATTCTACGTCATAACGACTTTCTATAGTTTGCGCATTCGTCCGGAAATAAGAAAAGCTTACTTCCACCGTTTTTTAAAATCACAGCTTCTAGAAGGTTTACAAGATTTCTTAAAAAGCACGAGTTTTTAGAAAATGTGTTTTATTTCATAAATTGAATCAACAAAGTATGCACATTCTACGTAATAACGACTTTCTATAGTTTCCGCATTCGACCGGAAATAAGAAAAGCTTACTTCCACCGTTTTTTAAAATCACAGCTTCTAGAAGGTTTACATGATTTCGTAAAAAACACGAGTTTTTAGAAAATGTGTTTTATTTCATAAATGGAATCAACAAAGTATGCACATTCTACGTCATAAGGACTTTCTATAGTTTGCGCATGCGTCCGGAAATAAGAAAAGCTTACCTCCACCGTTTTTCAAAATCACAGCTTCTAGAAGGTTTACATGATTTCTTTAAAAACATGAGTTTTTGGAAAATGTGTTTTATTTCATAAATGGAATCAACAAAGTATGCACATTCTACGTCATAACGACTTTCTATAGTTTGCGCATGCGTTTGGAAATAAGAAAAGCTTACTTCCCCCTTTTTTTAAAATCACAGCTTCTAGAAGGTTTACATGATTTGTTAAAAAACACGAGTTTTTAGAAAATGTGTTTTATTTCATAAATGGAATCAACAAAGTATGCACATTCTATGTCATAACGACTTTCTATAGTTTGTGCATGCGTCCGGAAATAAGAAAAGCTTACTTCCACCGTTTTTTAAAATCACATCTACTAGAAGGTTTACATGATTTCGTAAAAAACACGAGTTTGTAGAAAATGTGTTTTATTTCATAAATGGAATCAACAAAGTATGCACATTCTACGTCATAATGACTTTCTATAGTTTGCGTATGCGTTCGGAAATAAGAAAAGCTTACTTCAAACGTTTTTCAAAATCACAGCTTCTAGAAGGTTTACATGATTTCGTAAAAAACACGAGTTTTTAGAAAATGTGTTTTATTTCATAAATGGAATCAACAAAGTATGCACATTCTACGTCATAACAAATTTCTATAGTTTGCGCATTCGTCCGGAAATAACTAAAACTTACTTCCACCGTTTTTTAAAATCACAGCTTCTAGAAGGTTTACATGATTTCCTAAAAAACACGATTTTTTGGAAAATGTGTTTTATTTCATAAATGGAATGAACAAAGTATGCACATTCTACGTCATAACGAATTTCTATATTTTGCGCATGCGTTTGGAAATAAAAAAGCTTACTTGCCCCGTTTTTTAAAATCACGGCTTCTAGAAGGTTTACATGATTTCTTAAAAAACACGAGTTTTTAGCAAATGTGTTTTATTTCATAAATGGAATCTAAAAAGTATGCACATTCTACGTCATAACCACTTTCTATAGTTTGCGCATGCGTCCGGAAATAAGAAAAGCTTACTTCCACCGTTTTTTGAAATCACAGCTTCTAGAAGGTTTACATGACTTCGTAAAAAACACGAGTTTGTAGAAAATGTGTTTTATTTCATAAATGGAATCAACAAAGTATGCACATTCTACGTCATAATGACTTTCTATAGTTTGCGCAAGCATCCGGAAATAAGAAAAGCTTACTTCCAACGTTTTTCAAAATCACAGCTTCTAGAAGGTTTACATGATTTCTTAAAAAACACGAGTTTTTAGAAAATGTGTTTTATTTCATAAATGGAATCAACAAAGTATGCACATTCTACGTCATAACGACTTTCTATAGTTTGTGCATGCGTCCGGAAATAAGAAAAGATTACTTCCACCGTTTTTTAAAATCACAGCTTCTAGAAGGTTTACATGATTTCGTAAAAAACACGAGTTTTTAAAAAATGTTTTTTATTTCATAAATGGAATCAAGAAAGTATGCACATTCTACGTCATAACGACTTTCTATAGTTTGCGCATTCGTCCGGTAATAAGAAAAGCTTACTTCCACCGTTTTTTAAAATGACAGCTTTTAGAAGGTTTACATGATTTCTTAAAAAACACGAGTTTTTAGAAAATGTGTTTTATTTCATAAATGGAATCAACAAAGTATGCACATTCTACGTCATAATGACTTTCTATAGTTTGCGCATGCGTTCGGAAATAAGAAAAGCTTACTTCCAACGTTTTTCAAAATCACAGCTTCTAGAAGGTTTACATGATTTCGTAAAAAACACGAGTTTTTAGAAAATGTGTTTTATTTCACAAATGGAATCAACAAATTGTGCACATTCTACGTAATAACGACTTTCTATAGTTTCCGCATTCAACCGTAAATAAGAAAAGCTTACTTCCACCGTTTTTTAAAATCACAGCTTCTAGAAGGTTTACATGATTTCGTAAAAAACACGAGTTTTTAGAAAATGTGTTTTATTTCATAAATGGAATCAACAAAGTATGCACATTCTAGGTCATAACGACTTTCTATAGTTTGCGCATTCTTCCAGAAATAAGAAAAGCTTACTTCCCCCGTTTTTTAAAATCACAGCTTTTAGAAGATTTACATAATTTCTTAAAAAACACGAGTTTTTAGAAAATGTGTTTTATTTCATAAATGGAATCAACAAAGTATGCACATTCTACGTCATAACGACTTTCTATAGTTTGCGCATGCGTTTGGAAATAAGAAAAGCTTACTTGCCCCGTTTTTTAAAATCACGGCTTTTAGAAGTTTTACATGATTTCGTAAAAAACACGAGTTTTTAGAAAATGTGTTTTATTTCAAAAATGGAATCAAATAAGTATGCACATTCTACGTCATAACGACTTTCTATAGTTTGTGCATGCGTCCGGAAATAAGAAAAGCTTACTTCCACCGTTTTTTGAAATCACATCTTCTAGAAGGTTTACATGATTTCGTAAAAAACACGAGTTTTTAGAAAATGTGTTTTATTTCATAAATGGAATCTACAAAGTATGCACATTCTACGTCATAACGACTTTCTATAGTTTGCGCATGCGTCGGTGTTAGATTTTTAGTATTAAATCACAATACTATAGGATCTTTGCTGAGAGAATAACATCTACAGTATATCAATGCATGACAATCATAATATGACAAGCATCACAAGCATTACAAGAATCAAAAGAATAGAGACAAGAGACACAGAGTTTCCGTAGGGAAAACCCTAAGGTGAAAAACCCCACAACTTCCTCAGAGATAGAGAGAGCAATGGCTCAACCAAAATACAACCAAATAACACTGAGATAGTCTCCTAGCAGATGATCCTCCTCCTCCTCACTAGTGCGCTACTTTTCAGAGAGAGAGATAGATGCTTTTCCGAGTGAGTAAAATAGAGATCTCCTATCTCTATTTATACTCACCTTTTTGCCCAGTGACTTACTGGGGCCGACTTGTCTAGTTAGATACATCCACATTATATTATATATAATTTCGGGCCGACCCCAAATGGTGGTCTAATAACCCATCGGCAAGTTCACACACTTGCGACACTTGTCAATCCACATGACGACACTTCCTTATAGAGGAATAACACATCTCTTATAAGGGTACAATAAATATATATAAAATATACAGATGAAATACATTCCAAAGTTACATATACATCAACACTCCCTCTTAACTAGGAAGGTATTTCTCGACACAGATCTGCTAGAAAAGTCTTCTTCTCTGGATCATCGTCATCGTTGCATCGTCATCATCATCGTCACTGCTGCTACTATCTCAACCAATCTCTGTCTCTACTCGTCATAGGAAGTTCTACAGATCCAGTCCTTTTTCATACTGGATGAAGGCCCACCACCTGCAGGTCTTCATCATGACTGGCCATACTGTGGAATCCTCAGGACTGATTACGTGCGTCACAAAACCTCGAAAGAGCATCCCAGGCTGTTACGAGCACACGGCTCTACCTATAGGATCTCCCAGGGCACAAATTACATGTGACCTCACCACAAAACCTCGAAAGAGAATCCCAGGACTGATTACGAGCACAAGGCTCAACCTATCGGATCTCCCAGGGCACAAATTACATGTGGTCACCACAAAACCTCGAAAGAGCATCCCAGGACTGATTACGAGCACACAGCTCAACCTATCGGATCTCCCAGGGCACAAATTACATGTGGTCATGGCAAAACCTCGAAAGAGCATTTCAGGATGTTACGGGTACACAACTCCGACCTGAAATCTCCCAGGGCACAAATTACATGCCATAGGACAAAACCTCGAAAGAGCATCTGCCAGATATCCTAGGGCTCAAATTACATGCCATAGGAAAAACCTCGAAAGACTATCTGCAGATCTCCCAGGGCACAAATTATATGTCCTCCCAAGCAAAACCTCGAAAGAGCATTTGCCAGATGTCCCAGGGCACAAATTACATGCCATAGGAAAAACCTCGAAAGACCATCTGCAAATCTCCCAGGGAACAAATTACATGCCTATCTGCACAACCTGATCCACGGCCACAGAGTATCAACCTGATACTCACCATACATCATCCTGATGTATCCACGATCATCCTGATCATCATCACTGCAACGTCCTGCTGCATGTCATCTGGAGCAACATCCTGAAGCTCATCATCTATGATCATCCTGATCATCACTGCAACATCCTGTTGCATGTCATCTGGAGCAACATCCTGAAGCTCGTCATCTATGATCATCCTGATCATCACTGCAACATCCTGCTGCATGTCATCATACCTGATCCACCTGATCATCAATGCATCTACCTGATGCATACCAAGTATCTACCTGATACATATCATCATATATGATCCTCCTAATCATCAATGTATCCACCTGATACAAATACAAGTACATGATACATATCAGCATACATGATCCACCTGATCATACAATGTACCCATCTGATACATATACAGATACACGGTCCAAGCATCCAACATGATGCATATACAAAATACATACACATGATCCAACTGATCATATCCAACATCTACATGATGCGTACATACATACATAAAAATGATCCAACTGATCATATCCAGCATCCAACATGATGCGTACATACATACATAACAATGATCCAACTGATCATATCCAAGCAGAAACCAGAACATCATCCTGATGCTCATCATCCAGCGCTTACATTCACAGCCATGTGAAGGATCCTCCTTCCAACATGCTTGGAATGGCTTCATCAAATGTGTCCATCACTTCTTCCTCGAAGTGTCCTCGATCTGAAGAACGCCAAGCCTCTCTCTGAAGTACTCGAACTTCACCCTGGCTAGTGGCTTCGTCAGCACATCTGCAATCTGCTCGTCTGTCGCAACATATAGGAGCTTCACAGCTCCTCTCTGCACCATATCCCTGATATAGTGATATTTGATCTCTATGTGTTTCGACCTGTCATGAAACACTGGATTCTTGGACAGCTTCACACAACTCTGGTTATCACAGAAGATACCAGTAGCTTCCAATGGGAGATCAAATAGCTCAGACAGTAGCTTCCGTAGCCATACTGCCTCACAACTAGCTGAGCAGGCTGCAACATACTCTGCCTCAGCTGTACTCAGTGCTACACAGGATTGCTTCCTGCTAAACCAAGAGATCACACCTGATCCCATACTGAAGCAACACCCAGATGTGCTCTTCCTATCTGCAGCACTGCCAGCCCAATCTGAATCAACATAACCCTGCAGGTTAAACTTTTGATTCACCTCATACCTGATCCCATAATCCACTGTACCCTTCAGGTACCTCAGAACATGCTTTACAGCAACCAGGTGAACACTCCTCGGATCCGTCAGGAACTGGCTCAATGTGTTCACAGCAAAGCAAATGTCTGGTCTCGTGTTCGTCGGGTACATCAAGGACCCAATCATCTGACGATACATAGAGACATCAATCGGCTCAGATGAAGCATCACATAGAAGCTTCAGATTTGATGCCATAGGTGTGGCCATGGCCTTGCAATCCATCATCCCGAATCTCTTCAGGATATCTACTGTGTACTTCCCTTGACCAAGGAAGATCCTACCTGCATTTTGCCACACCTCCATACCTAGGAAATAGTGTATCATTCCCAAATCTTTCATGTCGAATTCAGCTGCAAGCTTCCTTTTAGTATCTTCAATCAGTCTGTCATCTCCTGTCACAAATAGGTCATCCACATACAGTAGTAGAATCACAGGATTCCCTTCCTCAACCTTGTAGTAAAGGTTGGAATCTACTTTGCTCTTGGTAAAGCCCAAACTAGATAGGAAACTGTCCATCCTACCATACCAGGTTCTGGGAGCTTGCTTCAAGCCATACAAGGCTTTCTTCAGTCTGCACACATATGACTCCCTGTCATGTATCTCAGAACCAAGTGGCTGCTTCTTCTTCAACTACACCATTCAAGAAAGCTGTCTTGAATCCATCTGGTGTATCTTCTATTTCATCACTTTTATATTTCTCTATGCTGCCATCTGCAACATGCTTGATTTGAAAGTTCTATTTGGAAGTCACAACAGACTTCCCTTTAGCTCTTGGGATCGCATCCCAAACATCATTCTTCATGATCGACGGATCATGGCATTCCATTTCTTCATCCCAGATCCTGGGAACTTCAATATCTTCAATAGATATCTTTGTTGTTGGAACAAATGTTGTAGTCCTTTTGTAGGTGAAGATATATGGTCTTTCCTACAAAACAGGTTAAATTGCATGATTAGAAACATCTCATAATTTTCAGAACAAATTCTTACACCTGAAGAAATATGTCATACAGTCATGCAATTATCTTAGCCAATGCTTCAATACAATATTTATCCATATACCGTAACTTTCTAGATGCCTTCCAATCTCTACCAGAACATTGTTAAGAGTGTGCACAACTCCCAACATGTCAGCAAAGAGGTTTCATTCTAGATAAGTAGCAATGGAATGTTGTACAGTGCCATAGGCCACTTACCCAACACATGCATATTAGTAGTATTCTGTTCATTAATTCAATCATTCTAATATGCACAATACATATCCTAAGTCTAGGAACATGAGCATATACATCATTGAACAATTTTATTTAAGCAAACAAATATGCAAGAAAATTAAAATACTTATCTTTGTTTGTTTGTTGGGTGGACTCCCTCTGAGTCTTTTCTTCCTTGCAGGAGCTGCTGGAGTCCTTCTACACCTTCTTGTTGTGGAATGTAGAGAGATGGACAACTCCCTCTGAATATCTGCACCCTTGCAGAAACCACTGGAGTGTGCTCCCTCTTGATCTTTGCTTCCTAGATTACCTGTTCTTGAACTCATATTCATCCTTGGTCCCTATGCATGCTTCTTAGTATCATGATTGTGTTATCCTTGTGATCTCATACAAAATCATACATTCATTAAAACACAATAATCTCAAGTATGTATAGTCATGATCATTTCAAACAGAAATAATAAGCATTAGCATTCAAGGTTTATATAGGACTCTTATGGTTAGTCATATCATAAGAAACATAACATGTCTAAACCTGTAATTACTCAAACCTATCACTCTTCTGGTTAGTCATATTATTAATTAAGGTAAGACACATAACATGCATATGCCCATGATTATTCAAACTTATGACTTTATGAACAATCATCATCAATCATGCCATGCATACTTATATGATAGATCCTATGATATAAGAAACACATACCTGGTCACCATATTTGCTAGTTATGTCTAGCAATGTGTTCTTGTTCTCTTCAATGACCTACATAACTCATTAGTTAACTTTTGCAAAAACAAATTATACATACCTCTATGTGATCCATGACTATGGATGAACCTTTGTATTTATGTCACCATGGCATGTTCAGGTTGTCCCTTCAAATTGTACAAACCTCCCTCTTGCTTTCCAATCACTACTGCATCATCTATGGTCTTTCCCTTTGGCCACATTAGGACTTGGCCATCCACTGAATGCAACCCTCATACCTTTTGCATCTAATGCAGAAATGGAGAGTAAGTTCTTCTTGAGCCCAGGTACATAAAGTACTTCCTTCATCTTCAATGATTTTCCAGAATCTAGGTTGTAGGAGGCTTCACCACTTCCTTTGATTGGGTATTGATAATCATCCCCAAGTTTCACCTTATGGGGTGATTCATGTTCAGAAAGGTTCACAAAAGATTCATTGAACCCAGTCATGTGTTTGGAGGCCCCACTATCAATCAACCAATCATTACAACCATGGGAGATTGTGCCTGTGAGTGCAGAGATCAGAACATACTCTTCTTCACTTGATGAGTCATCATCACTACTACTTTCTGCCCTAGACTTTTTCTTTGGAGGTTCATCATCTTCGGCAGCATGAGCATGATATCTTCTTTTGTTATTCTTTTTCTTTTTGTTGAATTTGTTGTTGTTGTCTTTCTTCTTCTTGGGACAATCTGAAGCAAAATGTCCCTTCTCATTGCAAGTGAAGCATCTGAGATCTTTCTTATCTTTATGATAATGATGATGGTGAGAGAATCTTCTATTATGAGATGATTCCTTCTTGGATTTACTTCTTTTGGTGTGAGCTGCAAGAGCTTGATCTTCACCTCCCATCTTTTCCTCACGAGCTATAAGTCTAGCTTCTTCTTGAGAACATTCTTCCCGAAGCCTAATGAAAGAGATCAACTTCTTCCTTGCACAAATTCCTTGAATGAAGGAATCCCATGACCTAGGTAGGTCATTTAGAGTAGTCATCACCACCTCACCATTCTCCACCATTTCATCTACTGCTTCTAATTGTTCCTTGATCTGAGAGACCCTTGAAAAGTAAGATTGAATGGTTTCTCCATTCTGAAACTTCACTGCTTTCAATTGGTTCCGCAGGGTCATCTTCCGATTTATGTTCTTTCCTTCAAATAGCTTGGTCAAAGATTCAAACATCTCTTTGGGTGTCTTGAGAGAAGACACATGGGGAATGAGATGATCTTTGATAGAATCAGCAATGATTCTCTTTGCCTTGACCAAGTTCTTCTTGTGCAATACCTTGGCCTCTTCATCCTCTGGGATAGGGATGTCTTCTTTCACATATGAGTCCAACTCATTTTCTTCCAGGATTAGCCCAATCCTATACTTCCAGGCTCGGAAGTTATCAGCCCCTTCAAGCTTATCCTCAAGCTTGGTGTGAAGAGACATCTTTAAGAGTACTTCAAATGGAAATAGAAAAGATTTAGAACTTACCACTTGAAGTGCTGAAAACTGGATCTGGTCCTGGATTAGGGTTTGTCAGAGAAACCCTAAAAATTCAAAATGTGAATTTCAAAATTTCGAAAGGATAGAAAGATGCGCCTTGGAGAGCTGATCAACCTAGTACATTCAGATTTTGAGATCAGCAAAGTCTTTCCCTTCAGAATTGCCTTTTTGTCCTCCCGGGTTCACTGGGGAGAGTCCTGAATTAGGGTTTGAATTTCCCGGAGATCTACCCAACCAAAAATCTTGATCCAAAGCTCAAACCTTCGATTTTTGCAAGGAGCTTCCAGCTGTACCTTCAGTTTCCAGAAATTCCTATTTTTGTGGAAACCCTAATTTTTAGGGCCAAAACTAAAAATGCTCGGAAATGAAATCTGATTGGACAGAAAGATGCGCCTTGATGAGTAGATCCAATCTAATATACTGAATTTAAAAAATCTGAGGAGATAAACCCAATAAACAAGGAATACAAGCTTCCGTCACTGCAAAATGTCTTCTTCTCAGTTAGGCTCTGATACCATGTTAGATTTTTAGTATTAAATCACAATACTATAGGATCTTTGCTGAGAGAATAACATCTACAGTATATCAATGCATGACAATCATAATATGACAAGCATCACAAGCATTACAAGAATCAAAAGCATAGAGACAAGAGACACAGAGTTTCCGTGGGGAAAACCCTAAGGTGAAAAACCCCACAACTTCCTCAGAGATAGAGAGAGCAATGGCTCAACCAAAATACAACCAAACAACACTGAGATAGTCTCCTAGCAGATGATCCTCCTCCTCCTCACAAGTGCGCTACTTTTCAGAGAGAGAGATAGATGCTTTTCCGAGTGAGTAAAATAGAGATCTCCTATCTCTATTTATACTCACCTTTTTTCCCAGTGACTTACTGGGGCCGACTTGTCTACTTAGATACATCCACATTATATTATATATAATTCCGGGCCGACCCCAAATGGTGGTCTAATAACCCATCGACAAGTTCACACACTTGCGACACTTGTCAATCCACATGACGACACTTCCTTATAGAGGAATAACACATCTCTTATAAGGGTACAAATAACATATATAAAATATACAGATGAAATACATTCCGAAGTTACATATACATCAACAGTCGGGAAATAAGAAAAGCTTACTTCCCCCGTTTTTTAAAATCACAGCTTCTAGAAGGTTTACATGATTTCTTAAAAAACACGAGTTTTTAGAAAATGTGTTTTATTTCGTAAATGGAATCAACAAAGTATGCACATTCTATGTCATAACGACTTTCTATAGTTTGCGCATGCCTTTGCAAATAAGAAAAGCTTACTTCACCCGTTTTTTAAAATCACAGCTTCTAGAAGGTTTACATGATTTCGTAAAAAACACGAGTTTTTAGAAAATGTGTTTTATTTCATAAATGGAATCAACAAAGTATGCACATTCTACGTCATAACGACTTTCTATAGTTTGCGCATGCGTCCGGAAATAAGAAAAGTGACTTCCCCCGTTTTTTAAAATCACAACTTCTAGAAGGTTTACATTATTTCGTAAAAAACACGAGTTTTTTAGAAAATGTGCTTTATTTCATAAATGGAATCTACAAAGTATGCACATTCTACGTCATAACAACTTTGTATAGTTTGCGCATGCGTCCGGAAATAAGAAAATCTTACTTCCCACGTTTTTTAGAATCACAGCTTCTAGAAGGTTTACATAATTTTTTAAAAAACACGAGTTTTTAGAAAATGTGTTTTATTTCATAAATGGAATCAACAAAGTATGCACATTCTACGTCATAATGACTTTCTATAGTTTGTGCATGCGTTTCGAAATAAGAAAAGCTTACTTCCCTCGTTTTTTAAAATCACAGCTTCTAGAAGGTTTACATGATTTCTTAAAAAACACGAGTTTTTAGAAAATGTGTTTTATTTCATAAATGGAATCAAAAAAGTATGCACATTCTACGTCATACTGACTTTCTATAGTTTGCACATGCGTCCGGAAATAAGAAAAGCTTACTTCCCCCGTTTTTTAGAATCACAGCTTCTAGAAGGTTTACATGATTTGTTAAAAAACACGAGTTTTTAGAAAATGTGTTTTATTTCATAAATGGAATCAACAAAGTATGCACATTCTACATCATAACGACTTTCTATAGTTTGCACATGCGTCCGGAAATAAGAAAACCTTACTTCCACCATTTTTTAAAATCACAGCTTCTAGAAGGTTTACATGATTTCATAAAAAACACGAGTTTTTAGAAAATGTGTTTTATTTCATAAATGGAATCTACAAAGTATGCACATTCTACGTCATAACGAATTTCTATAGTTTGCACTTTCGTCCGGAAATAAGAAAAGCTTACTTCCGCCGTTTTTTTAAATCACAGCTTCTAGAAGGTTTACAAGATTTCTTAAAAAACACGAGTTTTTAGAAAATGTGTTTTATTTCATAAATGGAATCAACAAAGTATGCACATTCTACGTAATAACGACTTTCTATAGTCTCCGCATTCGACCGGAAATAAGAAAAGCTTACTTTCGCAGTTTTTTAAAATCACAGCTTCTAGAAGGTTTATATGATTTCGTAAAAAACACGAGTTTTTAGAAAATGTGTTTTATTTCATAAATGGAATCAACAAAGTATGCACATTCTACGTCATAAGGACTTTCTATAGTTTGCGCATACGTCCGGAAATAAGAAAAGCTTACTTCCACCGTTTTTCAAAATCACAGCTTCTAGGAGGTTTACATGATTTCTTAAAAAACATGAGTTTTTAGAAAATATGTTTTATTTCATAAATGGAATCAACAAAGTATGCACATTCTACGTCATAACGACTTTCTATAGTTTGCGCATGCGTTTGGAAATAAGAAAAGCTTTCTTCGCCCGTTTTTTAAAATCACAGCTTCTAAAAGGTTTACATGATTTGTTAAAAAACACGAGTTTTTAGAAAATGTGTTTTATTTCATAAATGGAATCAACAAAGTATGCACATTCTATGTCATAACGACTTTCTATAGTTTGCGCATGCGTCCGGAAATAAGAAAAGCTTACTTCCACCGTTTTTAAAAATAATTGCTTCTAGAAGGTTTACATGATTTCGTAAAAAACACAAGTTTTTAGAAAATGTGTTTTATTTAATAAATGGAATCTACAAAGTATGCACATTCTACGTCATAACGACTTTCTATAGTTTGCGCATGCGTCCGGAAATAAGAAAAGCTTACTTCCCCCGTTTTTTAAAATCACAGCTTCTAGAACGTTTACATGATTTCTTAAAAAACACGAGTTTTTAGAAAATGTGTTTTATTTCATAAATGGAATCAACAAAATATGCACATTCTACGTCATAACCACTTTTTATAGTTTGCGCATGCATTTGGAAATAAGAAAAGCTTACCTCCCTCGTTTTTTAAAATCACAGCTTCTAGAAGGTTTACATGATTTCTCAAAAAATATGAGTTTTTAGAAAATTTGTTTTATTTCATAAATGGAATCTACAAAGTATGCACATTCTACGTCATAACGACTTTACATAGTTTGCGCATGCGTCCGGAAATAAGAAAAGCTTACTTCCCCCTTCTTTTTAAAATCACTGCTTCTAGAAGGTTTACATGACTTCTTAAAAAACACCAGTTTTTAGAAAATGTGTTTTATTTCATAAATGGAATCAACAAAGTATGCACATTATGTGTCATAACGACTTTCTAAAGTTTGCGCATGGGTTTGGAAATAAGAAAAGCTTACTTCCATCATTTTTTAAAATCACAGCTTCTAGAAGGTTTCCATGATTTCTTAAAAAACACGAGTTTTTAGAAAATGTGTTTTATTTCATAAATGGAATATACAAAGTATGCACATTCTACGTCATAACGACTTTCTATAGTTTGCGCATTCGTCCGGAAATAAGAAAAGCTTACTTCCACCGTTTTTTAAAATCACAGCTTCTAGAAGGTTTACAAGATTTCTTAAAAAACACGAGTTTTTAGAAAATGTGTTTTATTTCATAAATGGAATCAACAAAGTATGAACATTCTACGTAATAACGACTTTCTATAGTTTCCGCATTCGACCGGAAATAAGAAAAGCTTACTTCCACCGTTTTTTAAAATCACAGCTTCTAGAAGGTTTACATGATTTCGTCAAAAACACGAGTTTTTGGAAAATGTGTTTTATTTCATAAATGGAATGAAAAAAGTATGCACATTCTACGTCATAAGGAATTTCTATAGTTTGCGCATGCGTCCGGAAATAAGAAAATCTTACCTCCACCGTTTTTCAAAATCACAGCTTCTAGAATGTTTACATGATTTCTTAAAAAACATGAGTTTTTGGAAAATGTGTTTTATTTCATAAATGGAATCAACAAGGTATGCGCATTCTACGTCATAACGAGTTTCTATAGTTTGCGCATGCGTTTGGAAATAAGAAAAGCTTACTTCCCCCGTTTTTTAAAATCACAGCTTCTAGAAGGTTTACATGATTTGTTAAAAAACACGAGTTTTTAGAAAATGTGTTTTATTTCATAAATGGAATCAACAAAGTATGCACATTCTACGTCATAACGACTTTCTATAGTTTGCGCATGCGTCCGGAAATAAGAAAAGCTTACTTCCATCGTTTTTTAAAATAATAGCTTCTAGAAGGTTTACATGATTTTGTAAAAAACACGAGTTTTTAGAAAATCTGTTTTATTTCATAAATGGAATCTATAAAGTATGCGTATTCTATGTCATAAAGACTTTCTATAGTTTGCGCATGCGTTCGGAAATAAGAAAAGCTTACTTTCCTCGTTTTTTTAAAATCACAGCTTCCAGAAGGTTTACATGATTTCGTAAAAAACACGAGTTTTTAGAAAATGTGTTCAATTTCATAAATGGAATCTACAAAGTATGCACATTCTACGTCATAGCGACTTTCTATAGTTTGCGCATGCGGCCGGAAATAAGAAAAGCTTACTTCCCCTGTTTTTTAAAATCACAGCTTCTAGAATGTTTACATGATTTCATAAAAAACACGAGTTTTATGAAAATGTTTTTTATTTCATAAAGGGAATCAACAAAGTATGCACATTCTACGTCATAACGACTTTCTATAGTTTGCGCATTCGTCCGGTAATAAGAAAAGCTTACTTCCACCGTTTTTTAAAATCACAGCTTTAGAAGGTTTACAAGATTTCTTAAAAAACACGAGTTTTTAGAAAATGTGTTTTATTTCATAAATGGAATCAACAAAGTATGCACATTCTACGTCATAACGACTTTCTATAGTTTGCGCATGCGTCCGGAAATAAGAAAAGCTTACTTCCCCCGTTTTTTAAAATTACAACTTCTAGAAGGTTTACATGATTTCTGAAAAAACACGAGTTTTTAGAAAATGTGTTTTATTTCATCAATGGAATGGACAAAGTATGCCCATTCTACGTCATAACGACTTTCTATAGTTTGCGCATGCATCCAGAAATAAGAAAAGCTTACTTCCACTTTTTTTAAAAATCACAGCTTCGAGAAGGGTTACATGATTTCTTAAAAAATACGAGTTTTTAGAAAATGTGTTTTATTTCATAAATGGAATCAACAAAGTATGCACATTCTACGTCATAACGACTTTCTATAGTTTGCGCATGCATCCGGAAATAAGAAAAGCTTACTTCCACCGTTTTTTAAAATCACAGCTTCTAGAAGGTTTACATGATTTCTTAAAAAACATGAGTTTTTAGAAAATGTGTTTTATTTCATAAATGGATTCTACAAAGTATGCACATTCTACGTCATAACGACTTTCTATAGTTTGCGCATGCGTCCGGAAATAAGAAAAGCTTACTTCCCCCATTTTTTAAAATCACAGCTTCTAGAAGGTTTACATGATTTCTTAAAAAACATGAGTTTTTAGAAAATGTGTTTTATTTCATAAATGGAATCAACAAAGTATGCACGTTCTATGTCATAACGACTTTCTGTAGTTTGCCCATGCGTTTGGAAATAAGAAAAGCTTACTTCCCCCGTTTTTTAAAATCACAGCTTCCAGAAGGTTTACATGATTTCTTAAAAAACACGAGTTTTTAGAAAATGTGTTTTATTTCATAAATGGAATCAACAAAGTATGCACATTCTACGTCATAACAAATTTCTATAGTTTGCGCATTCGTCCGGAAATATCTAAAACTTACTTCCACCGTTTTTTAAAATCACAGCTTCTAGAAGGTTTACATGATTTCCTAAAAAACACGATTTTTTGGAAAATGTGTTTTATTTCATAAATGGAATGAACAAAGTATGCACATTCTACGTCATAACGAATTTCGATAGTTTGCGCATGCGTTTGGAAATAAAAAAGCTTACTTGCCCCGTTTTTTAAAATCACGGCTTCTAGAAGGTTTACATCATTTCTTAAAAAACATGAGTTTTTAGCAAATGTGTTTTATTTCATAAATGGAAACTACAAAGTATGCACATTCTACGTCATAACGACTTTCTATAGTTTGCGCATGCGTCCGGAAATAAGAAAAGCTTACTTCCACCGTTTTTTGAAATCACAGCTTCTAGAAGGTTTACATGATTTCGTAAAAAACACGAGTTTGTAGAAAATGTGTTTTATTTCATAAATGGAATCAACAAAGTATGCACATTCTACGTCATAATGACTTTCTATAGTTTGCGCATGCATCCGGAAATAAGAAAAGCTTACTTCCAACGTTTTTCAAAATCACAGCTTCTAGAAGGTTTACATGATTTCTTAAAAAACATGAGTTTTTAGAAAATGTGTTTTATTTGATAAATGGAATCAACAAAGTATGCACATTCTACGTCATAACGACTTTCTATAGTTTGCGCATTCGTCCGGTAATAAGAAAAGCTTACTTCCACCGTTTTTTAAAATGATAGCTTTTAGAAGGTTTTCATGATTTCTTAAAAAACACGAGTTTTTAGAAAATGTGTTTTATTTCATAAATGGAATCAACAAAGTATGCACATTCTACGTCATAATGACTTTCTATAGTTTGCGCATGCGTCCGGAAATAAGAAAAGCTTACTTCCAACGTTTTTCAAAATCACAGCTTCTAGAAGGTTTACATGATTTCGTAAAAAACACGAGTTTTTAGAAAATGTGTTTTATTTCACAAATGGAATCAACAAAGTATGCACATTCTACGTAATAACGACTTTCTATAGTTTCCGCATTCGACCGGAAATAGGAAAAGCTTACTTCCACCGTTTTCTAAAATCACAGCTTCTAGAAGGTTTACATGATTTCGTAAAAAACACGAGTTTTTAGAAAATGTGTTTAATTTCATAAATGGAATCAACAAAGTATGCACATTCTACATCATAACGACTTTCTATAGTTTCCGCATTCTTCCGGAAATAAGAAAAGCTTACTTCCCCCGTTTTTTAAAATCACAGCTTCTAGAAGGTTTACATAATTTCTTAAAAAAAAGGAGTTTTTAGAAAATGTGTTTTATTTCATAAATGGAATCAACAAAGTATGCACATTCTACGTCATAACGAATTTCTATAGTTTGCGCATGCATTTGGAAATAAGAAAAGCTTACTTGCCCCGTTTTTTAAAATCACGGCTTCTAGAAGTTTTACATGATTTCGTAAAAAACACGAGTTTTTAGAAAATGTGTTTTATTTCATAAATGGAATCAAATAAGTATGCACATTCTACGTCATAACGACTTTCTATAGTTTGTGCATGCGTCCGGAAATAACAAAAGCTTACTTCCACCGTTTTTTGAAATCACATCTTCTAGAAGGTTTACATGATTTCGTAAAAAACACGAGTTTGTAGAAAATGTGTTTTATTTCATCAATGGAATCAACAAAGTATGCACATTCTACGTCATAATGACTTTCTATAGTTTGCGCATGCGTCCAGAAATAAGAAAAGCTTACTTCCAACGTTTTTCAAAATCACAGCTTCTAGAAGGTTTACATGATTTCGTAAAAAACACGAGTTTTTAGAAAATGTGTTTTATTTCATAAATGGAATCAACAAAGTATGCACATTTTACGTCATAACGACTTTCTATAGTTTGCGCATTCGTCCGCAAATAAGAAAAGCTTCCTTCCACCGTTTTTTAAAATCACAGCTTTTAGAAGGTTTACATGATTTCGTAAAAAACACGAGTTTTTAGAAAATGTGTTTTATTTCATAAATGGAATCTACAAAGTATGCACATTCTACGTCATAACGACTTTCTATAGTTTGCGCATGCGTCCGGAAATAAGAAAAGCTTACTTCCCCCATTTTTTAAAATCACAGCTTCTAGAAGGTTTACATGATTTCTTAAAAAACACGAGTTTCTAGAAAATGTGTTTTATTTCATAAATGGAATCAACAAAGTATGCACATTCTATGTCATAACGACTTTCTATAGTTTCCGCATGCCTTTGCAAATAAGAAAAGCTTACTTCCCCCGTTTTTTAAAATCACAGCTTCTAGAAGGTTTACATGATTTCGTAAAAAACACGAGTTTTTAGAAAATGTGTTTTATTTCATAAATGGAATCAACAAAGTATGCACATTCTACGTCATAACGACTTTCTATGGTTTGCGCATGCGTCCGGAAATAAGAAAAGTGACTTACCCGTTTTTTAAAATCACAGCTTCTAGAAGGTTTACATGATTTCGTAAAAAACACGAGTTTTTTAGAAAATGTGCTTTATTTCATAAATGGAATCTACAAAGTATGCACATTCTACGTCATAACGACTTTGTATAGTTTGCGCATGCGTCCGGAAATAAGAAAATCTTATTTCCCCCGTTTTTTAGAATCACCGCTTCTAGAAGGTTTACATAATTTCTTAAAAAACACGAGTTTTTAGAAAATGTGTTTTATTTCATAAATGGAATCAACAAAGTATGCGCATTCTACGTCATAACGACTTTCTATAGTTTGCGCATGCGTTTGGAAATAAGAAAAGCTTACTTCCCTCGTTTTTTAAAATCACAGCTTCTAGAAGGTTTACATGATTTCGTAAAAAACACGAGTTTTTAGAAAATGTGTTTTATTTCATAAATGGAATCAACAAAGTATGCACATTCTACGTCATAACGACTTTCTATAGTTTGCGCATGCATCCGGAAATAAGAAAAGTGACTTCACCCGTTTTTTAAAATCACTGCTTCTAGAAGGTTTACATGATTTCTTAAAAAACACGAGTTTTTAGAAAGTGTGTTTTATTTCATAAATGGAATCAACAAAGTATGCACATTCTATGTCATAACGACTTTCTATAGTTTGCGCATGCGTTTGCAAATAAGAAAAGCTTACTTCCCCCGTTTTTTAAAATCACAGCTTCTAGAAGGTTTACATGATTTCTTAAAAAACACGAGTTTTTAGAAAATGTGTTTTATTTCATAAATGGATTCTACAAAGTATGCACATTCTATGTCATAACGACTTTCTATAGTTTGCGCAAGCGTCCGGAAATAAGAAAAGCTTACTTCCCCTGTTTTTTAAAATCACAGCTTTTAGAATGTTTACATGATTTCGTAAAAAACACGAGTTTTTAGAAAATGTGTTCTATTTCATAAATGGAATCTACAAAGTATGCACATTCTACGTCATAACGACTTTCTATAGTTTGCGCATGCGTCCGGAAATAAGAAAAGCTTACTTCCCCCGTTTTTTAAAATTACAGCTTCTAGAAGGTTTACATGATTTCTTAAAAAACACGAGTTTTTAGAAAATGTGTTTTATTTCATAAATGGAATCAACAAAGTATGCACGTTCTATGTCATAACGACTTTCTATAGTTTGCCCATGCGTTTGGAAATAAGAAAAGCTTACTTCCCCCGTTTTTTAAAATCACAGCTTCCAGAAGGTTTACATGATTTCTTAAAAAACACGAGTTTTTAGAAAATGTGTTTTATTTCATAAATGGAATCAACAAAGTATGCACATTCTACGTCATAATGACTTTCTATAGTTTGCGCATGCGTTTGGAAATAAGAAAAGCTTACTTCCCCCGTTTTTTAAAATCACAGCTTCTAGAAGGTTTACATGATTTGTTAAAAAACACGAGTTTTTAGAAAATGTGTTTTATTTCATAAATGGAATCAACAAAGTATGCACATTCTACGTCATAACGACTTTCTATAGTTTGCGCATGCGTTTGGAAATAAGAAAAGCTTACTTCCCCCGTTTTTTAAAATCACAGCCTCTAGAAGGTTTACATGATTTCGTAAAAAACACGAGTTTTTAGAAAATGTGCTTTATTTCATAAATGGAACCAACAAAGTATGCACATTCTACGTCATAATGACTTTCTATAGTTTGCGCATGCGTCCGGAAATAAGAAAAGCTTACTTCCAACGTTTTTCAAAATCACAGCTTCTAGAAGGTTTACATGATTTCGTAAAAAACACGAGTTTTTAGAAAATGTGTTTTATTTCACAAATGGAATCAACAAAGTATGCACATTCTACATAATAACGACTTTCTATAGTTTCACATTCGACCGGAAATAGGAAAAGCTTACTTCCACCGTTTTTTAAAATCACAGCTTCTAGAAGGTTTACATGATTTCGTAAAAAACACGAGTTTTTAGAAAATGTGTTTTATTTCATAAATGGAATCAACAAAGTATGCACATTCTACGTCATAACGACTTTCTATAGTTTCCGCATTCTTCCGGAAATAAGAAAAGCTTACTTCCCCCGTTTTTTAAAATCACAGCTTCTAGAAGGTTTACATAATTTCTTAAAAACACACGAGTTTTTAGAAAATGTGTTTTATTTCATAAATGGAATTAACAAAGTATGCACATTCTATGTCATAACGAATTTCTATAGTTTGCGCATGCGTTTGGAAATAAGAAAAGCTTACTTGCCCCGTTTTTTAAAATCACGGCTTCTAGAAGTTTTACATGATTTCGTAAAAAACACGAGTTTTTAGAAAATGTGTTTTATTTCATAAATGGAATCTACAAAGTATGCACATTCTACGTCATAACGACTTTCTATAGTTTGTGCATGCGTCCGGAAATAACAAAAGCTTACTTCCACCATTTTTTGAAATCACATCTTCTAGAAGGTTTACATGATTTCGTAAAAAACACGAGTTTGTAGAAAATGTGTTTTATTTCATAAATGGAATCAACAAAGTATGCACATTCTACGTCATAATGACTTTCTATAGTTTGCGCATGCGTCCAGAAATAAGAAAAGCTTACTTCCAACGTTTTTCAAAATCACAGCTTCTAGAAGGTTTACATGATTTCGTAAAAAACACGAGTTTTTAGAAAATGTGTTTTATTTCATAAATGGAATCAACAAAGTATGCACATTCTACGTCATAACGACTTTCTATAGTTTGCGCATTCGTCCGCAAATAAGAAAAGCTTCCTTCCACCGTTTTTTAAAATCACAACTTCTAGAAGGTTTACATGATTTCGTAAAAAACACGACTTTTTAGAAAATGTGTTTTATTTCATAAATGGAATCTACAAAGTATGCACATTCTACGTCATAACGACTTTCTATAGTTTGCGCATGCGTCCGGAAATAAGAAAAGCTTACTTCCCCCATTTTTTAAAATCACAGCTTCTAGAAGGTTTACATGATTTCTTGAAAAACACGAGTTTCTAGAAAATGTGTTTTAGTTCATAAATGGAATCAACAAAGTATGCACATTCGATGTCATAACGACTTTCTATAGTTTGCGCATGCCTTTGCAAATAAGAAAAGCTTACTTCCCCCGTTTTTTAAAATCACAGCTTCTAGAAGGTTTACATGATTTCGTAAAAAACACGAGTTTTTAGAAAATGTGTTTTATTTCATAAATGGAATCAACAAAGTATGCACATTCTACGTCATAACGACAGTCTATAGTTTGCGCATGCGTCCGGAAATAAGAAAAGTGACTTCCCCCGTTTTTTAAAATCACAGCTTCTAGAAGGTTTACATGATTTCGTAAAAAACACGAGTTTTTTAGAAAATGTGCTTTATTTCATAAATGGAATCTACAAAGTATGCACATTCTACGTCATAACGACTTTGTATAGTTTGCGCATGCGTCCGGAAATAAGAAAATCTTATTTCCCCCGTTTTTTCGAATCACAGCTTCTAGAAGGTTTACATAATTTCTTAAAAAACACGAGTATTTAAAAAATGTGTTTTATTTCATAAATGGAATCAACAAAGTATGCACATTCTACGTCATAACGACTTTCTATAGTTTGCGCATGCGTTTGGAAATAAGAAAAGCTTACTTCCCTCGTTTTTTAAAATCACAGCTTCTAGAAGGTTTACATGATTTCGTAAAAAACACGAGTTTTTAGAAAATGTGTTTTATTTCATAAATGGAATCAACAAAGTATGCACATTCTACGTCATAATGACTTTCTATAGTTTGCGCATGCATCCGGAAATAAGAAAAGTGACTTCCCCCGTTTTTTAAAATCACAGCTTCTAGAAGGTTTACATGATTTCTTAAAAAACACGAGTTTTTAGAAAATGTGTTTTATTTCATAAATGGAATCAACAAAGTATGCACATTCTATGTCATAACGACTTTCTATAGTTTGCGCATGCGTTTGCAAATAAGAAAAGCTTACTTCCCCCGCTTTTTAAAATCACAGCTTCTAGAAGGTTTACATGATTTCTTAAAAAACATGAGTTTTTAGAAAATGTGTTTTATTTCATAAATGGAATCAACAAAGTATGCACGTTCTATGTCATAACGACTTTCTATAGTTTGCCCATGCGTTTGGAAATAAGAAAAGCTTACTTCCCACGTTTTTTAAAATCACAGCTTCCAGAAGGTTTACATGATTTCTTAAAAAACACGAGTTTTTAGAAAATGTGTTTTATTTCATAAATGGAATCTACAAAGTATGCACATTCTACGTCATAACGACTTTCTATAGTTTGCGCATGCATCCGGAAATAAGAAAAGCTTACTTCCCCCGTTTTTAAAAATCACAGCTTCTAGAAGGTTTACATGATTTCTTAAAAAACACGAGTTTTTAGAATATGTGTTTTATTTCATAAATGGAATCAAGAAAGCATGCACATTCTACGTCATAACGACTTTCTATAGTTTGCGCATGCGTCCGGAAATAAGAAAAGCTTACTTCCCCCATTTTTTAAAATCACAGCTTCTAGAAGGTTTTCATGATTTCGTAGAAAACATGAGTTTTTAGAAAATGTGTTTTATTTCATAAATGTAATAAACAAAGTATGCACATTCTAGGTCATAACGAATTTCTATAGTTTGCGCATGCGTTTGGAAATAAGAAAAGCTTACTTCCCCCATTTTTTAAAATCACAGCTTCTAGAAGGTTTACATGATTTCTTAAAAAACACAAGTTTTTAGAAAATGTGTTTTATTTCATAAATGGAATCACTAAAGTATCCACATTCTACGTCATAACGACTTTCTATAGTTTGCCCATGCGTCCGAAAATAAGAAAAGCTTACTTCCACCATTTTTTAAAATCACAGCTTCTAGAAGGTTTACATGATTTCGTAAAAACACGAGTTTTTAGAGAATGTGTTTTATTTCATAAATGGAATCTACAAAGTATGCACATTCTACGTCATAACGACTTTCTATAGTTTGCACATTCATCCGGAAATAAGAAAAGCTTACTTCCACCGTTTTTTAAAATCACAGCTTCTAGAAGGTTTACATGATTTCTTAAAAAACACGAGTTTTTAGAGAATGTGTTTTATTTCATGAATGGAATCAACATAGTATGCACATTCTACGTAATAACGACTTTCTATAGTTTCCGCATTCGACTGGAAATAAGAAAAGCTTACTTCCACCGTTTTTTAAAATCACAACTTCTAGAAGGTTTACACGATTTCGTAAAAAACATGAGTTTTTAGAAAATGTGTTTTATTTCATAAATGGAATCAACAAAGTATGGACATTCTACGTCATAAGGACTTTCTATAGTTTGCGCATGCGTCCGGAAATAAGAAAAGCATTCTTCCACCGTTTTTCAAAATCACAGCTTCTAGAAGGTTTACATGATTTCTTAAAAAACACGAGTTGTTAGAAAATGCGTTTTATTTCATAAATGGAATCAACAAAGTATGCACATTCTACGTCATAACGACTTTCTATAGTTTGCGCATGCGTCCGGAAATAAGAAAAGCTTACTTGCACCGTTTTTTAAAATAATAGCTTCTATAAGGTTTACATGATTTCGTAAAAAACACGAGTTCTTAGAAAATGTGTTTTATTTCATAAATGGAATCTACAAAGTATGCATATTCTACGTCATAACGACTTTCTATAGTTTGCGCATGCGTCCGGAAATAAGAAAAGCTTACTTCCCCCGTTTTTTAAAATCAGTGCTTCTAGAAGGTTTACATGATTTGCTAAAAAACACGAGTTTTTAGAAAATGTGTTTTACTTCATAAATGGAATCAACAAAGTATGCACATTCTATGTCATAACGACTTTCTATAGTTTGCGCATGCCTGTGGAAATAAGAGAAGCGTACTTCCCCCGTTTTTTAAAATCACAGCTTCTAGAAGGTTTACATGATTTTGTAAAAAACACGAGTTTTTAGAAAATGTGTTTTATTTCATAAATGGAATCAACAAAGTATGCACATTCTATGTCATAACGACTTTCTATAGTTTGCGCATGCTTCCGGATATAAGAAAAGCTTACTTCCCCCGTTTTTTAAAATCACAGCTTCTAGAAGGTTTACATGGTTTCTTAAAAAACACGAGTTTTTAGGAAATGTGTTTTACTTCATAAATGGAATCAACAAAGTATGCACATTCTACGTCATAATGACTTTCTATAGTTTGCGCATGCGTTTGGAAGTAAGAAAAGCTTACTTCCCCCATTTTTTTAAATCACAGCTTCTAGAAGGCTTACATGTTTTCTTAAAAAACACGAGTTTTTAGAAAATGTGTTTTATTTCATAAATGGAATCTAAAAGTATGCACATTTTACGTCATAACGACTTTCTATAGTTTGCGCATGCGTCCGGAAATAAGAAAAGCTTACTTCCCCCGTTTTTTAAAATCACAGCTTCCAGAAGGTTTACATGATTTCTTAAAAAACACGATTTTTTAGAAAATGTGTTTTACTTCATAAATGGAATCAACAAAGTATGCACATTCTACGTCATAACGACTTTCTATAGTTTGCGCATGCGTTTGGAAATAAGAAAAGCTTACCTCCACCGTTTTTTAAAATCACAGCTTCTAGAAGGTTTACATGATTTCTTAAAAAACACGAGTTTTTAGAAAATGTGTTTTATTTCATCAATGGAATCAACAAAGTATGCACATTCGATGTCATAACGACTTTCTATAGATTGCGCATGCCTGTGGAAATAAGAAAAGCTTACTTCCCCCGTTTTTTAAAATCACAGCTTCTAGAAGGTTTACATGATTTCTTAAAAAACACGAGTTTTTAGAAAATGTGTTTTATTTCATAAATGGAATGAACAAAGTATGCACATTCTACGTCATAACGACTTTCTATAGTTTGCGCATGCGTTTGGAAATAAGAAAAGCTTACTTCCCCCGTTTTTTAAAATCACAGCTTCCAGAAGGTTTACATGATTTGTTAAAAAACACGAGTTTTTAGAAAATGTGTTTTATTTCATAAATGGAATCAACAAAGTATGCACATTCTATGTCATAACGACTTTCTATAGTTTGCGCATGCATCCGGAAATAAGAAAAGCTTACTTCGACCGTTTTTTAAAATAATAGCTTCTAGAAGGTTTACATGATTTCTTAAAAAACACGAGTTTTTAGAAAATGTGTTTTATTTCATAAATGGAATCTACAAAGTATACACATTCTACGTCATAACGAATTTCTATAGTTTGCGCATGCTTTTGGAAATAAGAAATGCTTACTTCCCCCGTTTATTAAAATCACAGCTTCTAGAAGGTTTACATGATTTCTTAAAAAACACGAGTTTTTAGAAAATGTGTTTTATTTCATAAATGGAATCAACAAAGTATGCACATTCTACGTCAAAACGAGTTTCTATAGGTTGCGCATGCGTCCGGAAATAAGAAAAGCTTACTTCCACCGTTTTTTAAAATCACAGCTTCTAGAAGGTTTACATGATTTCGTAAAAAACACGAGTTTTTAGAAAATGTGTTTTATTTCATAAATGGAATCGACAAAGTATGCACATTCTACGTCATAACGACTTTCTATAGCTTGCGCATGCGTCCGGAGATAAGAAAAGCTTACCTCCACCGTTTTCTAAAATCACAGCTTCTAGAAGGTTTACATGATTTCTTAAAAAACACGAGTTTTTAGAAAATGTGTTTTATTTCATAAATGGAATGAACAAAGTATGCACATTCTACGTCATAACGACTTTCTATAGTTTGCGCATGCGTCCGGAAATAAGAAAAGCTTACTTCCACCGTTTTTTAAAATGACAGCTTCTAGAAGGTTTACATGATTTCGTAAAAAACTCAAGTTTTTAGAAAATGTGTTTTATTTCATAAATGGAATCTACAAAGTATGCACATTCTATGTCATAACGAATTTCTATAGTTTGCGCATGCGTCCGGAAATAAGAAAAGCTTACTTCCACCGTTTTTTAAAATCACAGCTTCTACAAGGTTTACATGATTTCGTAAAAAACACGAGTTTTTAGAAAATGTGTTTTATTTCATAAATGGAATCAACAAAGTATGCACATTCTACGTCATAACGATTTCTGTAGTTTGCGCATGCGTTTGGAAATAAGAGAAGCTTACTTCCACCGTTTTTTAAAATCACAGCATCTAGAAGGTTTACATGATTTCGTAAAAAAGACGTGTTTTTAGAAAATGTGTTTTATTTCATAAATGGAATCTACAAAGTATACACATTCTACGTCATAACGACATTCTATAGTTTGCGCATGCGTCCGGAAATAAGAAAAGCTTACTTCCACCGTTTCTTAAAATCACAGCTTCTAGAAGGTTTACATGATTTCGTAAAAAACACGAGTTTTTAGAAAATGTGTTTTATTTCATAAATGCAATCTACAAAGTATGCACATTCTACGTCATAACGAATTTCTATAGTTTGCGCATACGTTTGGAAATAAGAAAAGCTTACTTCCCCCGTTTTTTAAAATCACAGCTTCTAGAAGGTTTACATGATTTCTTAAAAAACACGAGTTTTTAGAAAATGTGTTTTATTTCATAAATGGAATCTACAAAGTATGCACATTCTACGTCATAACGACTTTCTATAGGTTGCGCATGCGTCTGGAAATAAGAAAAGCTTACTTCCACCGTTTTTTAAAATCACAGCTTTTAGAAGGTTTACATGATTTCGTAAAAAACACGAGTTTTTAGAAAATGTGTTTTATTTCATAAACGGACTCTACAAAGTATGCACATTCTACGTCATAACGACTTTCTATAGTTTGCGCATGCGTCCGGAAATAAGAAAAGCTTACTTCCACCGTTTTCTAAAATCACACCTTCTAGAAGGTTTACATGATTTCGTAAAAAACACGACTTTTTAGAAAATGTGTTTTATTTCATAAATGGAATCTACAAAGATGCACATTCTACGTCATAACGACTTTCTATAGTTTGCGCATGCGTCCAGAAATAAGAAAAGCTTACTTCCCCCGTTTTTTAAAGTCACAGCTTCTAGAAGCTTTACATGGTTTCGTAAAAAACATGAGTTTTTAGAAAATGTGTTTTATTTCATAAATGGAATCTACAAAGTATGCACATTCTACGTCATAACGACTTTCTATAGTTTGCGCATGCGTCCGGAAATAAGAAAAGCTTACTTCCACCGTTTTTTAAAATCACAGCTTCTAGAAGGTTTACATGATTTCGTAAAAAACACGAGTTTCTAGAAAATGTGTTTTATTTCATAAATGGAATCTACAAAGTATGCACATTCTACGTCATAACGACTTTCTATAGTTTGTGCATGCGGCCGGAAATAAGAAAAGCTTACTTCCACCATTGTTTAAAATCACAGCTTCTAGAAGGTTTACATGATTTCGTAAAAAACACGAGTTTTTAGAAAATGTGTTTTATTTCATAAATGGAATCTACAAAGTATGCACATTCTATGTCATAACGACTTTCTATAGTTTGTGCATGCGTCCGGAAATAAGAAAAGGTTACTTCCACCATTTTTTAAAATGACAGCTTCTAGAAGCTTTACATGATTTCGTAAAAAACACGAGTTTTTAGAAAATGTGTTTTATTTCATAAATGGAATCTACAAAGTATGCACATTCTACTTCATAACGACTTTCTATAGTTTGTGCATGCGGCCGGAAATAAGAAAAGCTTACTTCCACCATTGTTTAAAATCACAGCTTCTAGAAGGTTTACATGATTTCGTAAAAAACACGAGTTTTTAGAAAATGTGTTTTATTTCATAAATGGAATCTACAAAGTATGCACATTCTACGTCATAACGAGTTTCTATAGTTTGCGCATGCGTCCGAAAATAAGAAAATCTTACTTCCACCGTTTTCTAAAATCACAGCTTGTAGAAGGTTTACATGATTTCGTAAAAAACACGAGTTTTTAGAAAATGTGTTTTATTTCATAAATGGAATCTACAAAGTATGCACATTCTACGTCATACCGACTTTCTATAGTTTGCGCATGCGTCCGGAAATAAGAAAAGGTTACTTCCACCGTTTTTTAAAATCACAGCTTCTAGAAGCTTTACATGATTTCGTAAAAAACACGAGTTTTTAGAAAATGTGTTTTATTTAATAAATGGAATCTACAAAGTATGCACATTCTACGTCATAATGACTTTCTATAGTTTGGGCATGCGTCCCGAAATAAGAAAATCTTACTTCCACCGTTTTTTAAAATCACAGCTTCTAGAAGCTTTACATGATTTCGTAAAAAACATGAGTTTTTAGAAAATGTGTTTTATTTCATAAATGGAATCAACAAGTATGCACATTCTACGTCATAATGAGTTTCCATAGTTTGCGCATTCGTCAGGAAATAAGAAAAGCTTACTTCCACCGTTTTTTAAAATCACAGCTTCTACAAGGTTTACATGATTTCGTAAAAAGCACGAGTTTTTAGAAAATGTGTTTTATTTCATAAATGTAATCTAATAAGTATGCACATTCTACGTCATAACGACTTTCTATAGGTTGCGCATGCGTCCAGAAATAAGAAAAGCTTACTTCGACCATTTTTTAAAATCACAGCTTCTAAAAGCTTTACATGATTTCGTAAAAAACATGAGTTTTTAGAAAATGTGTTTTATTTCATAAATGGAATTTACAAAGTATGCACATTCTACGTCATAACGACTTTCTAAAGTTTGCGCATGCGTCCGGAAATAAGAAAAGCTTACTTCCACCGTTTTTTAAAATCACAACTTCTAGAAGGTTTACATGATTTCGTAAAAAACATGATTTTTTAGAAAATGTATTTTATTTCATAAATGGAATCAACAAGTATTCACATTCTACGTCATAATGAGTTTCCATAGTTTGCGCATTCGTCCGGAAATAAGAAAAGCTTACTTCCACCGTTTTTTAAAATCACAGCTTCTAGAATTATTACATGATTTCGTAAAAAACATGAGTTTTTAGAAAATGTGTTTTATTTCATAAATGGAATCTACAAAGTATGCACATTCTACATCATAACAACTTTCTATAGTTTGCGCATGTGTCCGGAAATAAGAAAAGCTTATTTTCCCCGTTTTTTAAAATCACAGCTTCTAGAAAGTTTACATGATTTCTTAAAAAACATGAGCTTTTAGAAAATGTGTTTTATTTCATAAGTGGAATCTACAAAGTATGCACATTCTCCGTCATAACGACTTTCTATAGTTTGTGCATGCGTCCGGAAATAAGAAAAGTTTACTTCCGCCGTTTTTTAAAATCACAGCTTCTAGAAGGTTTACATGATTTCGTAAAAAACACGAGTTTTTAGAAAATGTGTTTTATTTCATAAATGTAATCTACAAAGTATGCACATTCTACGTCATAATGACTTTCTATAGGTTGCGCATGCGTCCAGAAATAAGAAAAGCTTACTTCCACCATTTTTTAAAATCACAGCTTCTAGAAGGTTTACATGATTTCGTAAAAAATTTGAGTTTTTAGAAAATGTGTTTTATTTCATAAATGGAATCTACAAAGTATGCAAATTCTACGTCATAACGACTTTCTATAGTTTGTGCATGCGTCCGGAAATAAGAAAATCTTACTTCCACCGTTTTTTAAAATCACAGCTTCTAGAAGCTTTACATGATTTCGTAAAAAACACGAGTTTTTAGAAAATGTGTTTTATTTCATAAATGGAATCTACAAAGTATACACATTCTACGTCATAACGACTTTCTATAGTTTGCGCATGCGTCCAGAAATAAGAAAATCTTACTTCCACCGTTTTTTAAAATCACAGCTTCTAGAAAGTTTACATGATTTCGTAAAAAACATGAGTTTTTAGAAAATGTATTTTATTTCATAAATGGAATCAACAAGTATGCACATTCTACGTCATAATGAGTTTCCATAGTTTGCGCATGCGTCCGGAAATAAGAAAAGCTTACTTCCACCGTTTTTTAAAATCACAGATTCTAGAAGGTTTACATGATTTCGTAAAAAACAGGAGTTTTTAGAAAATGTGTTTTATTTCATAAATGGAATCTACAAAGTATGCACATTCAACGTCATAACGACTTTCCATAGTTTGCGCATGCATCCAGAAATAAGAAAATCTTACTTCCACCGTTTTTTAAAATCACAGCTTCTAGAAGCTTTACATGATTTCGTAAAAAACACGAGTTTTTAGAAAATGTGTTTTATTTCATAAATGGAATCTACAAAGTATGCACATTCTACGTCATAACGACTTTCTATAGTTTGCGCATGCGTCCAGAAATAAGAAAATCTTACTTCCACCGTTTTTTAAAATCACAGCTTCTAGAAAGTTTAGATGATTTCGTAAAAAACATGAGTTTTTAGAAAATGTATTTTATTTCATAAATGGAATCAACAAGTATGCACATTCTACGTCATAATGAGTTTCCATAGTTTGCGCATTCGTCCCGAAATAAGAAAAGCTTACTTCCACCGTTTTTTAAAATCACAGCTTCTAGAATTATTACATGATTTCGTAAAAAACACGAGTTTTTAGAAAATGTGTTTTATTTCATAAATGGAATCTACAAAGTATGCACATTCTACATCATAACAACTTTCTATAGTTTGCGCATGCGTCCGGAAATAAGAAAAGCTTACTTCTCCCGTTTTTTAAAATCACAGCTTCTAGAAGGTTTACATGATTTCTTAAAAACCACGAGTTTTTAGAAAATGTGTTTTATTTCATAAATGGAATCTACAAAGTATGCACATTCTATGTCATAACGACTTTCTATAGTTTGCACATGCGTTTGGAAATAAGAAAAGCTTACTTCCCCCATTTATTAAAATCACAGCTTCTAGAAGGTTTACATGTTTTCCTAAAAAACACGAGCTTTTAGAAAATGTGTTTTATTTCATAAATGGAATCTACAAAGTATGCACATTCAACGTCAGAACGACTTTCTATAGTTTGCGCATGCGTCCCGAAATAAGAAAAGCTTACTTCCCCTGTTTTTTAAAATCACAGCTTCTAGAAGGTTTACATGATTTCTTAAAAAACACGAGTTTTTAGAAAATGTGTTTTATTTCATAAATGGAATCTACAAAGTATGCACATTCTACGTCATAACGAATTTCTATAGTTTGCGCATGCGTTTGGAAATAAGAAATACTTCTTCCCCCATTTATTAAAATCATAGCTTCTAGAAGGTTTACATGATTTCTTAAAAAACATGAGTTTTTAGAAAATGTGTTTTATTTCATAAATGGAATCAACAAAGTATGCACATTCTACGTCATAACGACTTTCTATAGTTTGCGCATGCGTCCAGAAATAAGAAAAGCTTACTTCCACCGTTTTTTAAAATCACAGCTTCTAGAAGCTTTACATGATTTCGTAAAAATGACAAGTTTTTAGAAAATGTGTTTTATTTCATAAATGGAATCTACAAAGTATGCACATTCTACGACATAGCGACATTCTATAGGTTGCGCATGCGTCCGGAAATAAGAAAAGCTTAGTTCCACCGTTTTTTAAAATCACAGCTTCTAGAAGGTTTACATGATTTCATAAAAAACATGAGTTTTTAGAAAATGTGTTTTATTTCATAAATGGAATCAACAACGTATGCACATTCTACGTCATAACAACTTTCTATAGGTTGCGCATGCATCCGGAAATAAGAAAAGCTTAATTCCGCCGTTTTTTAAAATCACAGCTTCTAGAAGGTTTACATGATTTCGTAAAAAACACAAGTTTTTAGAAAATGTGTTTTATTTCATAAATGGAATCTACAAAGTATGCACATTCTACGTAATAACGAATTCTATTGTTTGCGCATGCGTTTGGAAATAAGAAAAGCTTACTTCCCCCGTTTATTAAAATCACAGCTTCTAGAAGGTTTACATGATTTCGTAAAAAACACGAGTTTTTAGAAAATGTGTTTTATTTCATAAATGGAATCTACAAAGTATGCACATTCTACGTCATAAGGACTTTCTATATTTTGCGCATGCGTCCGGAAATAAGAAAAGCTTACTTCCCCCGTTTTTTAAAATCACAGCTTCTAGAAGGTTTACATGATTTCTTAAAAAACACGAGTTTTTAGAAAATGTGTTTTATTTCATAAATGGAATCAGCAAAGTATGTACATTCTACGTCATAACAACTTTCTATTGTTTGCGCAGGCGTCCGGAAATAAGAAAAGCTTACTTCCACCGTTTTTTAAAATCACAGCTTCTAGAAGCTTTACATGATTTCGTAAACAACACAAGTTTTTAGAAAATGTGTTTTATTTCATAAATGGAATCTAAAAAGTATGCACATTATATGTCATAACGACTTTCTATAGTTTGGGCATGCGTCCGGAAATAAGAAAAGCTTACTTCCACCGTTTTTTAAAATCACAGCTTCTAGAAGCTTTACATGATTTCGTAAAAAACACGAGTTTTTAGAAAATGTGTTTTATTTCATAAATGGAATCTACAAAGCATGCACATTCTACGTCATAACGACTTTCTATAGTTTGCGCATGCATCCGGAAATAAGAAAAGCTTACTTCCACCGTTTTTTAAAATCACAGCTTCTAGAAGCTTTACATGATTTCATAAAAAACACGAGTTTTTAGAAAATGTTTTTTATTTCATAAATGGAATCAACAAAGTATGCACATTCTACGTCATAACGACTTTCTATAGGTTGCGCATGCGTCCGGAAATAAGAAAAGCTTACTTCCCCCGGTTTTTAAAATCACAGCTTCTAGAAGGTTTACATGATTTCGTAAAAAACACGAGTTTTTAGAAAATGTGTTTTATTTCATAAATGGAATCTACAAAGTATGCACATTCTACGTCATAATGACTTTCTATATTTTTCGCATGCGTCCGGAAATAAGAAAAGCTTACTTCCACCGTTTTTTGAAATCACAGCTTCTAGAAGGTTTACATGATTTCGTAAAAAACATGAGTTTTTAGAAAATGTGTTTTATTTCATAAATGGAATCAACAAAGTATGCACATTCTACGTCATAACGAATTTCTATAGTTTGCGCATTCGTCCGGAAATAAGAAAGCTTACTTCCCCCGTTTTTTAAAATCACAGCTTCTAGAAGGTTTACATGATTTCTTAAAAAACACGAGTTTTTAGAAAATGTGTTTTATTTCATAAATGGAATCTACAAAGCATGCACATTCTACGTCATAACGAATTTCTATAGTTTGCGCATACGTTTCGAAATAAGAAAAGCTTACTTCCCTCGTTTTTTAAAATCACAGCTTCTAGAAGGTTTACATGACTTCTTAAAAAACACGAGTTTTTAGAAAATGTGTTTTATTACATAAATGGAATCAACAAAGTTTGCACATTCTACGTCATAACGACTTTCTATAGTTTGCGCACGCATCCGGAAATAAGAAAAGCTTACTTCCACCAATTTTTAAAATCACAGCTTCTAGAAGGTTTACATCATTTTGTAAAAAACACGAATTTCTATAGGTTGCGCATGCGTTCGAAAATAAGAAAAGCTTACTTCCACCATTTTTTAAAATCACAGCTTCTAGAAGGTTTACATGATTTTGTAAAAAACACGAGTTTTTAGAAAATGTGTTTTATTTCATAAATGGAATCTACAAAGTATGCACATTCTACGTCGTAACGACTTTCTATAGTTTGCGCATGCATTTGGAAATAAGAAAAGCTTACTTCCCCCGTTTTTTAAAATCACAGCTTCTAGAAGGTTTACATGATTTCTTAAAAAACACGAGTTTTTAGAAAATGTGTTTTATTTCATAAATGGAATCTACAAAGTATGCACATTCTACGTCATAACGACTTTCTATAGTTTGTGCATGCGTCCGGAAATAAGAAAAGCTTACTTCCATCGTTTTTTAAAATCACAACTTCTAGAAGGTTTACATGATTTCGTAAAAAACACTTGTTTTTAGAAAATGTGTTTTATTTCATAAATGGAATCTACAAAGTATGCACATTCTATGTCATAACGAATTTATATAGTTTGTGCATGCGTCCGGAAATAAGAAAATCTTACTTCCACCGTTTTTTAAAATCACAGCTTCTAGAAGGTTTACATGATTTCGTAAAAAACACGAGTTTTTAGAAAATGTGTTTTATTTCATCAATGGAATCTACAAAGTATGCACATTCTACGTCATAACGACTTTCTATAGTTTGTGCATGCGGCCGGAAATAAGAAAAGCTTACTTCCACCATTGTTTAAAATCACAGCTTCTAGAAGGTTTACATGATTTCGTAAAAAACATGAGTTTTTAGAAAATGTGTTTTATTTCATAAATGGAATCTACAAAATATGCACATTCTATGTCATAACGACTTTCTATAGTTTGCGCATGCGTCCAGAAATAAGAAAAGCTTACTTCCACCGTTTTTTAAAATCACAGCTTCTAGAAGCTTTACATGATTTCGTAAAAAACACGAGTTTTTAGAAAATGTGTTTTATTTCATAAATGGAATCTACAAAGTATGCACATTCTACGTCATAACGACTTTCTATAGTTTGTGCATGCGTCCGGAAATAAGAAAAACTTACTTCAACCATTTTTAAAATCACAACTTCTAGATGGTTTACATGATTTCGTAAAAAACACGAGTTTTTAGAAAATGTGTTTTATTTCATAAATGGAATCTACAAAGTATGCACATTCTACGTCATAACGACTTTCTATAGGTTGCGCATGCGTCCAGAAATAAGAAAAGCTTACTTCCACCATTTTTTAAAATCACAGCTTCTAGAAGGTTTACATGATTTCGTAAAAAATTTGAGTTTTTAGAAAATGTGTTTTATTTCATAAATGGAATCTACAAAGTATGCACATTCTACGTCATAACGACTTTCTATAGTTTGTGCATGCGTCCGGAAATAAGAAAAGTTTACTTCCACCGTTTTTTAAAATCACAACTTCTAGAAGCTTTACATGATTTCGTAAAAAACACGAGTTTTTAGAAAATGTGTTTTATTTCATAAATGGAATCTACAAAGTATGCACATTCTACGTCATAACGACTTTCTATAGTTTGCGCATGCGTCCAGAAATAAGAAAATCTTACTTCCACCGTTTTTTAAAATCACAGCTTCTAGAAGCTTTACATGATTTCGTAAAAAACATGAGTTTTTAGAAAATGTGTTTTATTTCATAAATGGAATCTACAAAGTATGCACATTCTACGTCATAACGACTTTCTATAGTTTGCGCATGCGTTCGGAAATAAGAAAAGCTTACTTCCACCGTTTTTTAAAATCACAGCTTCTAGAATGTTTACATGATTTCGTAAAAAACACGAGTTTTTAGAAAATGTGTTTTATTTCATAAATGGAATCTTCAAAGTATGCACATTCTACATCATAACAACTTTCTATAGTTTGCGCATGCGTCCGGATATAAGAAAAGCTTACTTCCCCCGTTTTTTAAAATCACAGCTTCTAGAAGGTTTACATGATTTCTTAAAAAACACGATTTTTTAGAAAATGTGTTTTATTTCATAAATGGAATATACAAAGTATGCACATTCTACGTCATAACGACTTTCTATAGTTTGCGCATGCGTTCGGAAATAAGAAAAGCTTACTTCCCCCGTTTATTAAAATCACAGCTTCTAGAAGGTTTACATGATTTCTTAAAAAACACGAGTTTTTAGAAAATGTGTTTTATTTCATAAATGGAATCAACAAAGTATGCACATTCTACGTCATAACGACTTTCTATAGTTTCCGCATGCGTCCAGAAATAAGAAAAGCTTACTTCCACCGTTGTTTAAAATCACAGCTTCTAGAAGGTTTACATGATTTCTTAAAAAACATGAGTTTTTAGAAAATGTGTTTTATTTCATAAACGGAATCTACAAAGTATGCACATTCTACGTCATAACGACTTTATATAGTTTGCGCATGCGTTTGGAAATAAGAAAAGCTTACTTCCTCCGTTTATTAAAATCACATCTTCTAGAAGGTTTACATGATTTCTTAAAAAACACGAGTTTTTAGAAAATGTGTTTTATTTCATAAATGGAATCTACAAAGTATGCACATTCTACGTCATAACGACTTTCTATAGTTTGCGCATGCGTCCAGAAATAAGAAAAGCTTACTTCCCCCGTTTATTAAAATCACAGCTTCTAGAAGGTTTACATGATTTCTTAAAAAACATGAGTTTTTAGAAAATGTGTTTTATTTCATAAATGCAATCTACAAAGTATGCACATTCTACGTCATAACGACTTTCTATAGTTTGCGCATGCGTCCAGAAATAAGAAAAGCTTACTTCCACCGTTTTTTAAAATCACAGCTTCTATAAGGTTTAAATGATTTCTTAAAAAACACGAGTTTTTAGAAAATGTGTTTTATTTCATAAATGGAATCAACAAAGTATGCACATTCTACGTCATAACGACTTTCTATAGTTTGCGCATGCGTCCGAAAATAAGAAAAGCTTACTTCCACCGTTTTTTAAAATCACAGCTTCTAGAAGGTTTACATGATTTCGTAAAAAACACGAGTTTTTAGAAAATGTGTTTTATTTCATAAATGGAATCTACAAAGTATGCACATTCTATGTCAGAACGAATTTCTATAGTTTGCGCATGCGTCCGGAAATAAGAAAAGCTTACTTCCACCGTTTTTTAAAATCACAGCTTCTACAAGGTTTACATGATTTCGTAAAAAACACGAGTTTTTAGAAAATGTGTTTTATTTCATAAATGGAATCAACAAAGTATGCACATTCTACGTCATAACGATTTCTGTAGTTTGCGCATGCGTTTGGAAATAAGAGAAGCTTACTTCCACCGTTTTTTAAAATCACAGCTTCTAGAAGGATTACATGATTTCGTAAAAAACACGTGTTTTTAGAAAATGTGTTTTATTTCATAAACGGAATCTACAAATTATGCACATTCTACGTCATAACGACTTTCTATAGTTTGCGCATGCATCCGGAAATAAGAAAAGCTTACTTCCACCGTTTCTTAAAATCACAGCTTCTAGAAGGTTTACATGATTTCGTAAAAAACACGAGTTTTTAGAAAATGTGTTTTATTTCATAAATGGAATCTACAAAGTATGCACATTCTACGTCATAACGACTTTCTATAGTTTGCGCATGCGTTCGGAAATAATAAAAGCTTACTTCCCCCGTTTTTTAAAATCACAGCTTCTAGAAGCTTTACATGATTTCTTAAAAAACACTAGTTTTTAGAAAATGTGTTTTATTTCATCAATGGAATCTACAAAGTATGCACATTCTACGTCATAACGACTTTCTATAGTTTGCTCATGCGTTTGGAAATAAGAAAAGCTTACTTCCCCCGTTTATTAAAATCACAGCTTCTAGAAGGTTTACATGATTTCGTAAAAAACACGAGTTTTTAGAAAATGTGTTTTATTTCATAAATGGAATCTACAAAGTATGCACATTCTACGTCATAACGACTTTCTATAGTTTGCGCATGCGTCCGGAAATAAGAAAAGCTTACTTCCCCCATTTTTTAAAATCACAGCTTCTAGAAGGTTTACATGATTTCTTAAAAAACACGAGTTTTTAGAAAATGTGTTTTATTTCATAAATGGAATCAACAAATTATGCACATTCTATGTCATAATGACTTTCTATAGTTTGCGCATGCCTTGGGAAATAAGAAAAGCTTACTTCCCCCATTTTTTAAAATCACAGCTTCTAGAAGGTTTACATGATTTCGTAAAAAACACGAGTTTTTAGAGAATGTGTTTTATTTAATAAATGGAATCAACAAAGTATGCACATTCTACGTCATAATGACTTTCTATAGTTTGCACATTCGTCCGGAAATAAGAAAAGCTTACTTCCCCCGTTTTTTAAAATCACAGCTTCTAGAAGGTTGACATGATTTCTTAAAAAACAAGAGTTTTTAGAAAATGTGTTTTATTTCATAAATGGAATCAACAAAGTATGCACATTCTACTTCATAACGACTTTCTATAGTTTGCGCATGCGTCCGGAAATAAGAAAAGCTTACTTCCACCATTTTTTAAAATCACAGCTTCTATAAGGTTTAAATGATTTCTTAAAAAACACGAGTTTTTAGAAAATGTGTTTTATTTCATAAATGGAATCAACAAAGTATGCACATTCTACGTCATAACGACTTTCTATAGTTTGCGCATGCGTCCGAAAATAAGAAAAGCTTACTTCCACCGTTTTTTAAAATCACAGCTTCTAGAAGGTTTACATGATTTCGTAAAAAACACGAGTTTTTAGAAAATGTGTTTTATTTCATCAATGGAATCTACAAAGTATGCACATTCTATGTCAGAACGAATTTCTATAGTTTGCGCATGCGTCCGGAAATAAGAAAAGCTTACTTCCACCGTTTTTTAAAATCACAGCTTCTACAAGGTTTACATGATTTCGTAAAAAACACGAGTTTTTAGAAAATGTGTTTTATTTCATCAATGGAATCAACAAAGTATGCACATTCTACGTCATAACGATTTCTGTAGTTTGCGCATGCGTTTGGAAATAAGAGAAGCTTACTTCCACCGTTTTTTAAAATCACAGCTTCTAGAAGGATTACATGATTTCGTAAAAAACACGTGTTTTTAGAAAATGTGTATTATTTCATAAATGGAATCTACAAATTATGCACATTCTACGTCATAACGACTTTCTATAATTTGCGCATGCGTCCGGAAATAAGAAAAGCTTACTTCCACCGTTTCTTAAAATCACAGCTTCTAGAAGGTTTACATGATTTCGTAAAAAACACGAGTTTTTAGAAAATGTGTTTTATTTCATAAATGGAATCTACAAAGTATGCACATTCTACGTCATAACGACTTTCTATAGTTTGCGCATGCGTTCGGAAATAATAAAAGCTTACTTCCCCCGTTTTTTAAAATCACAGCTTCTAGAAGCTTTACATGATTTCTTAAAAAACATTAGTTTTTAGAAAATGTTTTTTATTTCATCAATGGAATCTACAAAGTATGCACATTCTACGTCATAACGACTTTCTATAGTTTGCTCATGCGTTTGGAAATAAGAAAAGCTTACTTCCCCCGTTTATTAAAATCACAGCTTCTAGAAGGTTTACATGATTTCGTAAAAAACACGAGTTTTTAGAAAATGTGTTTTATTTCATAAATGGAATCTACAAAGTATGCACATTCTACGTCATAACGACTTTCTATAGTTTGCGCATGCGTCCGGAAATAAGAAAAGCTTACTTCCCCCATTTTTTAAAATCACAGCTTCTAGAAGGTTTACATGATTTCTTAAAAAACACGAGTTTTTAGAAAATGTGTTTTATTTCATAAATGGAATCAACAAAGTATGCACATTCTATGTCATAATGACTTTCTATAGTTTGCGCATGCCTTGGGAAATAAGAAAAGCTTACTTCCCCCATTTTTTAAAATCACAGCTTCTAGAAGGTTTACATGATTTCGTAAAAAACACGAGTTTTTAGAGAATGTGTTTTATTTAATAAATGGAATCAACAAAGTATGCACATTCTACGTCATAATGACTTTCTATAGTTTGCACATTCGTCCGGAAATAAGAAAAGCTTACTTCCCCCGTTTTTTAAAATCACAGCTTCTAGAAGGTTGACATGATTTCTTAAAAAACAAGAGTTTTTAGAAAATGTGTTTTATTTCATAAATGGAATCAACAAAGTATGCACATTCTACTTCATAACGACTTTCTATAGTTTGCGCATGCGTCCGGAAATAAGAAAAGCTTACTTCCACCATTTTTTAAAATCACAGCTTCTATAAGGTTTAAATGATTTCTTAAAAAACACGAGTTTTTAGAAAATGTGTTTTATTTCATAAATGGAATCAACAAAGTATGCACATTCTACGTCATAACGACTTTCTATAGTTTGCGCATGCGTCCGAAAATAAGAAAAGCTTACTTCCACCGTTTTTTAAAATCACAGCTTCTAGAAGGTTTACATGATTTCGTAAAAAACACGAGTTTTTAGAAAATGTGTTTTATTTCATCAATGGAATCTACAAAGTATGCACATTCTATGTCAGAACGAATTTCTATAGTTTGCGCATGCGTCCGGAAATAAGAAAAGCTTACTTCCACCGTTTTTTAAAATCACAGCTTCTACAAGGTTTACATGATTTCGTAAAAAACACGAGTTTTTAGAAAATGTGTTTTATTTCATAAATGGAATCAACAAAGTATGCACATTCTACGTCATAACGATTTCTGTAGTTTGCGCATGCGTTTGGAAATAAGAGAAGCTTACTTCCACCGTTTTTTAAAATCACAGCTTCTAGAAGGATTACATGATTTCGTAAAAAACACGTGTTTTTAGAAAATGTGTATTATTTCATAAATGGAATCTACAAATTATGCACATTCTACGTCATAACGACTTTCTATAGTTTGCGCATGCGTCCGGAAATAAGAAAAGCTTACTTCCACCGTTTCTTAAAATCACAGCTTCTAGAAGGTTTACATGATTTCGTAAAAAACACGAGTTTTTAGAAAATGTGTTTTATTTCATAAATGGAATCTACAAAGTATGCACATTCTACGTCATAACGACTTTCTATAGTTTGCGCATGCGTTCGGAAATAATAAAAGCTTACTTCCCCCGTTTTTTAAAATCACAGCTTCTAGAAGCTTTACATGATTTCTTAAAAAACATTAGTTTTTAGAAAATGTTTTTTATTTCATCAATGGAATCTACAAAGTATGCACATTCTACGTCATAACGACTTTCTATAGTTTGCTCATGCGTTTGGAAATAAGAAAAGCTTACTTCCCCCGTTTATTAAAATCACAGCTTCTAGAAGGTTTACATGATTTCGTAAAAAACACGAGTTTTTAGAAAATGTGTTTTATTTCATAAATGGAATCTACAAAGTATGGACATTCTACGTCATAACGAATTTCTATAGTTTGCACATGCGTCCGGAAATAAGAAAAGCTTACTTCCCCCATTTTTTAAAATCACAGCTTCTAGAAGGTTTACATGATTTCTTAAAAAACACGAGTTTTTAGAAAATGTGTTTTATTTCATTAATGGAATCTACAAAGTATGCACATTCTACGTCATAATGACTTTCTATAGTTTGCGCATGCCTTGGGAAATAAGAAATGCTTACTTCCCCCGTTTATTAAAATCACAGCTTCTAGAAGGTTTACATGATTTCTTAAAAAACACGAGTTTTTAGAGAATGTGTTTTATTTCATAAATGGAATCAACAAAGTATGCACATTCTACGTCATAATGACTTTCTATAGTTTGCGCATGCGTCCGGAAATAAGAAAAGCTTACTTCCCCCGTTTTTTAAAATCACAGCTTCTAGAAGGTTGACATGATTTCTTAAAAAACACTAGTTTTTAGAAAATGTGTTTTATTTCATAAATGGAATCTACAAAGTATGCACATTCTACTTCATAACGACTTTCTATAGTTTGCGCATGCGTCCGGAAATAAGAAAAGCTTACTTCCACCATTTTTTAAAATCACAGCTTCTATAAGGTTTAAATGATTTCTTAAAAAACACGAGTTTTTAGAAAATGTGTTTTATTTCATAAATGGAATCAACAAAGTATGCACATTCTACGTCATAACGACTTTCTATAGTTTGCGCATGCGTCCGAAAATAAGAAAAGCTTACTTCCACCGTTTTTTAAAATCACAGCTTCTAGAAGGTTTACATGATTTCGTAAAAAACACGAGTTTTTAGAAAATGTGTTTTATTTCATGAATTGAATCAACAAATTATGCACATTCTATGTCAGAACGAATTTCTATAGTTTGCGCATGCGTCCGGAAATAAGAAAAGCTTACTTCCACCGTTTTTTAAAATCACAGCTTCTACAAGGTTTACATGATTTCGTAAAAAACACGAGTTTTTAGAAAATGTGTTTTATTTCATAAATGGAATCAACAAAGTATGCACATTCTACGTCATAACGATTTCTGTAGTTTGCGCATGCGTTTGGAAATAAGAGAAGCTTACTTCCACCGTTTTTTAAAATCACAGCTTCTAGAAGGATTACATGATTTCGTAAAAAACACGTGTTTTTAGAAAATGTGTATTATTTCATAAATGGAATCTACAAATTATGCACATTCTACGTCATAACGACTTTCTATAGTTTGCGCATGCGTCCGGAAATAAGAAAAGCTTACTTCCACCGTTTCTTAAAATCACAGCTTCTAGAAGGTTTACATGATTTCGTAAAAAACACGAGTTTTTAGAAAATGTGTTTTATTTCATAAATGGAATCTACAAAGTATGCACATTCTACGTCATAACGACTTTCTATAGTTTGCGCATGCGTTCGGAAATAATAAAAGCTTACTTCCCCCGTTTTTTAAAATCACAGCTTCTAGAAGCTTTACATGATTTCTTAAAAAACATTAGTTTTTAGAAAATGTTTTTTATTTCATCAATGGAATCTACAAAGTATGCACATTCTACGTCATAACGACTTTCTATAGTTTGCTCATGCGTTTGGAAATAAGAAAAGCTTACTTCCCCCGTTTATTAAAATCACAGCTTCTAGAAGGTTTACATGATTTCGTAAAAAACACGAGTTTTTAGAAAATGTGTTTTATTTCATAAATGGAATCTACAAAGTATGCACATTCTACGTCATAACGAATTTCTATAGTTTGCACATGCGTCCGGAAATAAGAAAAGCTTACTTCCCCCATTTTTTAAAATCACAGCTTCTAGAAGGTTTACATGATTTCTTAAAAAACACGAGTTTTTAGAAAATGTGTTTTATTTCATTAATGGAATCTACAAAGTATGCACATTCTACGTCATAATGACTTTCTATAGTTTGCGCATGCCTTGGGAAATAAGAAATGCTTACTTCCCCCGTTTATTAAAATCACAGCTTCTAGAAGGTTTACATGATTTCTTAAAAAACACGAGTTTTTAGAGAATGTGTTTTATTTCATAAATGGAATCAACAAAGTATGCACATTCTACGTCATAATGACTTTCTATAGTTTGCGCATGCGTCCGGAAATAAGAAAAGCTTACTTCCCCCGTTTTTTAAAATCACAGCTTCTAGAAGGTTGACATGATTTCTTAAAAAACACTAGTTTTTAGAAAATGTGTTTTATTTCATAAATGGAATCTACAAAGTATGCACATTCTACTTCATAACGACTTTCTATAGTTTGCGCATGCGTCCGGAAATAAGAAAAGCTTACTTCCACCATTTTTTAAAATCACAGCTTCTATAAGGTTTAAATGATTTCTTAAAAAACACGAGTTTTTAGAAAATGTGTTTTATTTCATAAATGGAATCAACAAAGTATGCACATTCTACGTCATAACGACTTTCTATAGTTTGCGCATGCGTCCGAAAATAAGAAAAGCTTACTTCCACCGTTTTTTAAAATCACAGCTTCTAGAAGGTTTACATGATTTCGTAAAAAACACGAGTTTTTAGAAAATGTGTTTTATTTCATGAATTGAATCAACAAATTATGCACATTCTATGTCAGAACGAATTTCTATAGTTTGCGCATGCGTCCGGAAATAAGAAAAGCTTACTTCCACCGTTTTTTAAAATCACAGCTTCTACAAGGTTTACATGATTTCGTAAAAAACACGAGTTTTTAGAAAATGTGTTTTATTTCATAAATGGAATCAACAAAGTATGCACATTCTACGTCATAACGATTTCTGTAGTTTGCGCATGCGTTTGGAAATAAGAGAAGCTTACTTCCACCGTTTTTTAAAATCACAGCTTCTAGAAGGATTACATGATTTCGTAAAAAACACGTGTTTTTAGAAAATGTGTATTATTTCATAAATGGAATCTACAAATTATGCACATTCTACGTCATAACGACTTTCTATAGTTTGCGCATGCGTCCGGAAATAAGAAAAGCTTACTTCCACCGTTTCTTAAAATCACAGCTTCTAGAAGGTTTACATGATTTCGTAAAAAACACGAGTTTTTAGAAAATGTGTTTTATTTCATAAATGGAATCTACAAAGTATGCACATTCTACGTCATAACGACTTTCTATAGTTTGCGCATGCGTTCGGAAATAATAAAAGCTTACTTCCCCCGTTTTTTAAAATCACAGCTTCTAGAAGCTTTACATGATTTCTTAAAAAACATTAGTTTTTAGAAAATGTTTTTTATTTCATCAATGGAATCTACAAAGTATGCACATTCTACGTCATAACGACTTTCTATAGTTTGCTCATGCGTTTGGAAATAAGAAAAGCTTACTTCCCCCGTTTATTAAAATCACAGCTTCTAGAAGGTTTACATGATTTCGTAAAAAACACGAGTTTTTAGAAAATGTGTTTTATTTCATAAATGGAATCTACAAAGTATGCACATTCTACGTCATAACGAATTTCTATAGTTTGCACATGCGTCCGGAAATAAGAAAAGCTTACTTCCCCCATTTTTTAAAATCACAGCTTCTAGAAGGTTTACATGATTTCTTAAAAAACACGAGTTTTTAGAAAATGTGTTTTATTTCATTAATGGAATCTACAAAGTATGCACATTCTACGTCATAACGAATTTCTATAGTTTGCGCATATGTTTGGAAATAAGAAATGCTTACTTCCCCCGTTTATTAAAATCACAGCTTCTAGAAGGTTTACATGATTTCTTAAAAAACACGAGTTTTTAGAAAATGTGTTTTATTTCATAAATGGAATATACAAAGTATGCACATTCTACATCATTACGACTTTCTATAGTTTGCGCATGCGTCCGGAAATAAGAAAAGCTTACTTCCCCCGTTTTTTAAAATCACAACTTCTAGAAAGTTTACATGATTTCTTAAAAAACACTAGTTTTTAGAAAATGTTTTTTATTTCATAAATGGAATCTACAAAGTATGCACATTCTACGTCATAACGACTTTCTATAGTTTGCGCATGCGTTTGGAAATAAGAAAAGCTTACTTCCACCGTTTATTAAAATCACAGCTTCTAGAAGGTTTACATGATTTCGTAAAAAACACGAGTTTTTAGAAAATTTGTTTTATTTCATAAATGGAATCTACAAAGTATGCACATTCTACGTCATAACGACTTTCTATAGTTTGCGCATGCGTCCGGAAATAAGAAAAGGTTACTTCCACCATTTTTTAAAATCACAGCTTCTACAAGGTTTACATGATTTCGTAAAAAACACGAGTTTTTAGAAAATGTGTTTTATTTCATGAATTGAATCAACAAATTATGCACATTCTACGTCATAACGATTTCTGTAGTTTGCGCATGCGTTTGGAAATAAGAGAAGCTTACTTCCACCGTTTTTTGAAATCACAGCTTCTAGAAGGTTTACATGATTTCGTAAAAAACACGTGTTTTTAGAAAATGTGTTTTATTTCATAAATGGAATCTACAAAGTATGCACATTCTACGTCATAACGATTTTCTATAGTTTGCGCATGCGTCCGAAAATAAGAAAAGCTTACTTCCACCGTTTTTTAAAATCACAGCTTCTAGAAGGTTTACATGATTTCGTAAAAAACATGAGTTTTTAGAAAATGTGTTTTATTTCATAAATGGAATCAACAAGTATGCACATTCTACGTCATAACGAGTTTCCATAGTTTGCGCATTCGTCCGGAAATAAGAAAAGCTTACTTCCACCGTTTTTTAAAATCACAGCTTCTAGAAGGATTACATGATTTCGTAAAAAACACGAGTTTTTAGAAAATGTGTTTTATTTCATACATGGAATCTACAAAGTATGCACATTCTACATCATAACAACTTTCTATAGTTTGCGCATGCGTCCGGAAGTAAGAAAAGCTTACTTCCCCCGTTTTTTAAAATCACAGCTTCTAGAAGGATTACATGATTTCTTAAAAAACACGAGTTTTTAGAAAATGTGTTTTATTTCATAAATGGAATCTACAAAGTATGCAGATTCTACATCATAACGACTTTCTATAGTTTGCGCATGCATTTGGAAATAAGAAAAGCTTACTTCCCCCGTTTATTAAAATCACAGCTTCTAGACCGTTTACATTATTTCTTAAAAAACACGAGTTTTTAGAAAATGTGTTTTATTTCATAAATGGAATCAATAAAGTATGCACATTCTACGTCATAACGACTTTCTATAGCTTGCGCATGCATCCGGAAATAAGAAAAACTTACTTCCACCGTTGTTTAAAATCACAGCTTCTAGAAGGTTTACATGATTTCTTAAAAAACATGAGTTTTTAGAAAATGTGTTTTATTTCATAAACGGAATCAACAAAGTATGCACATTCTACATCATAACAACTTTCTATAGCTTGCGCATGCATCCGGAAATAAGAAAAACTTACTTCCACCGTTGTTTAAAATCACAGCTTCTAGAAGGTTTACATGATTTCTTAAAAAACATGAGTTTTTAGAAAATGTGTTTTATTTCATAAACGGAATCTACAAAGTATGCACATTCTACGTCATAAGGACTTTCTATAGTTTGCGCATGCGTTTGGAAATAAGAAAAGCTTACTTCCTCCGTTTATTAAAATCACAGCTTCTAGAAGGTTTACATGATTTCTTAAAAAACACGAGTTTTTAGAAAATGTGTTTTATTTCATAAATGGAATCTACAAAGTATGCACATTCTACGTCATAACGACTTTCTATAGTTTGCGCATGCGTTTGGAAACAAGAAAAGCTTACTTCACCCGTTTATTAAAATCACAGCTTCTAGAAGGTTTACATGATTTCTTAAAAAGCACGAGTTTTTAGAAAATGTGTTTTATTTCATAAATGGAATCTACAAAGTATGCACATTCTACGTCATAACGACTTTCTATAGTTTGCGCATGGGTCCAGGAATAAGAAAAGCTTACTTCCACCGTTTTTTAAAATAATAGCTTCTAGAAGGTTTACATGATTTCGTAAAAAACACGAGCTTTTAGAAAATGTGTTTTATTTCATAAATGGAATGTTCAAAGTATGCACATTCTACGTCATAACGACTTTCTATAGTTTGCACATGCATCCGGAGATAAGAAAAGCTTACTTCCCCCGTTTTTTAAAATCACAGCTTCTAGAAGGTTTACATGATTTCTTAAAAAACACGAGTTTTTAGAAAATGTGTTTTATTTCATAAATGGAATCAACAAAGTATGCACATTCTATGTCATAATGACTTTCTATAGTTTGCGCATGCCTTTGGAAATAAGAAAAGCTTACTTCCCCTGTTTTTTAAAATCACATCTTCTAGAAGGTTTACATGATTTCGTAAAAAACACGAGTTTTTAGAAAATGTGTTTTATTTCATAAATGGAATCAAAAAAGTATGCACATTCTACGTCATAACGACTTTCTATAGTTTGCGCATGCGTCCGGAAATAAGAAAAGCTTACTTCCCCCGTTTTTTAAAATCACAGCTTCTAGAAGGTTTACATGATTTCTTAAAAAACAAGAGTTTTTAAAAAATGTGTTTTATTTCATAAATGGAATCAACAAAGTATGCACATTCTACTTAATAACGACTTTCTATAGTTTGCGCATGCGTCCGGAAATAAGAAAAGCTTACTTCCACCATTTTTTAAAATCACAGCTTCTAGAAGGTTTACATGATTTCTTAAAAAACACGAGTTTTTAGAAAATGTGTTTTATTTCATAAATGGAATCAACAAAGTATGCACATTCTACGTCATAACAACTTTCTATAGTTTGCGCATGCGTCCGGAAATAAGAAAAGCTTACTTCCACCATTTTTTAAAATCACAGCTTCTAGAAGGTTTACATGATTTCGTAAAAAACACGAGTTTTTAGAAAATGTGTTTTATTTCATAAATGGAATCTACAAAGTATGCACATTCTATGTCATAACGAATTTCTATAGTTTGCGCATGCGTCCGGAAATAAGAAAAGGTTACTTCCACCGTTTTTTAAAATCACAGCTTCTACAAGGTTTACATGATTTCGTAAAAAACACGAGTTTTTAGAAAATGTGTTTTATTTCATGAATTGAATCAACAAAGTATGCACATTCTACGTCATAACGATTTCTGTAGTTTGCGCATGCGTTTGGAAATAAGAGAAGCTTACTTCCACCGTTTTTTAAAATCACAGCTTCTAGAAGGTTTACATGATTTCGTAAAAAACACGTGTTTTTAGAAAATGTGTTTTATTTCATAAATGGAATCTACAAAGTATGCACATTCTACGTCATAACGAATTTCTATAGTTTGCGCATGCGTCCGGAAATAAGAAAAGCTTACTTCCACCGTTTCTTAAAATCACAGCTTCTAGAAGGTTTACATGATTTCGTAAAAAACACGAGTTTTTAGAAAATGTGTGTTATTTCATAAATGGAATCTACAAAGTATGCACATTCTACGTCATAACGAATTTCTATAGTTTGCGCAGACGTTTGGAAATAAGAAAAGCTTACTTCCCCCGTTTTTTAAAATCACAGCTTCTAGAAGGTTTACATGATTTCTTAAAAAACACGAGTTTTTAGAAAATGTGTTTTATTTCATAAATGGAATCTACAAAGTATGCACATTCTACGTCATAATGACTTTCTATAGTTTGCGCATGCGTTCGGAAATAAGAAAAGTTTACTTCCCCCGTTTTTTAAAATCACAGCTTCTAGAAGCTTTACATGATTTCTTAAAAAACACTAGTTTTTAGAAAATGTGTTTTATTTCATCAATGGAATATACAAAGTATGCACATTCTACGTCATAACGACTTTCTATAGTTTGCGCATGCGTTTGGAAATAAGAAAAGCTTACTTCCCCCGTTTATTAAAATCACAGCTTCTAGAAGGTTTACATGATTTCGTAAAAAACACGAGTTTTTAGAAAATGTGTTTTATTTCATAAATGGAATCTACAAAGTATGCACATTCTACGTCATAACGAATTTCTATATTTTGCGCATGCGTCCGGAAATAAGAAAAGCTTACTTCCCCCGTTTTTTAAAATCACAGCTTCTAGAAGGTTTACATGATTTCTTAAAAAACACGAGTTTTTAGAAAATGTGTTTTATTTCATTAATGGAATCTACAAAGTATGCACATTCTACGTCATAACGAATTTCTATAGTTTGCGCATACGTTTGGAAATAAGAAATGCTTACTTCCCCCATTTATTAAAATCACAGCTTCTAGAAGGTTTACATGATTTCTTAAAAAACACGAGTTTTTAGAAAATGTGTTTTATTTCATAAATGGAATCTACAAAGTATGCACATTCTACGTCATAACGACTTTCTATAGTTTGCGCATGCGTCCGGAAATAAGAAAAGCATACTTCCCCCGTTTTTTAAAATCACAGCTTCTAGAAGGTTTACATGATTTCTTAAAAAACACTAGTTTTTAGAAAATGTGTTTTATTTCATAAATGGAATCTAAAAAGTATGCACATTCTACGTCATAACGACTTTCTATAGTTTGCACATGCGTTTGGAAATAAGAAAAGCTTACTTCCCCCGTTTATTAAAATCACAGCTTCTAGAAGGTTTACATGATTTCGTAAAAAACACGAGTTTTTAGAAAATGTGTTTTATTTCATAAATGGAATCTACAAAGTATGCATATTCTACGTCATAACGACTTTCTATAGTTTGCGCATGTGTCCGGAAATAAGAAAAGCTTACTTCCAGCGTTTTTTAAAATCTCAACTTCTAGAAGCTTTACATGATTTCGTAAAAAACACGACTTTTTAGAAAATGTGTTTTATTTCATAAATGGAATCTACAAAGTATGCACATTCTACGTCATAACGACTTTCTATAGTTTGCGCATGCGTCCAAAAATAAGAAAAGCTAACTTCCACCGTTTTTTAAAATCACAGCTTCTAGAAGCTTTACATGATTTCGTAAAAAACACGAGTTTTTAGAAAATTCCGTAAGGAAATGAGAAAAGCTTAATTCCACCGTTTTTTAAAATCACAGCTTCTAGAAGGTTTACATGATTTCGTAAAAAACACGAGTTTTTATAAAATGTGTTTTATTTTATAAATGGAATCAACAAAGTATGCACATTCTACGTCATAACGACTTTCTATAGTTTGCGCATTCGTCCGGAAATAATAAAACCTTACTTCCCTCGTTTTTTAAAATCACAGCTTCTAGAAGGTTTACATGATTTCGTAAAAAACAAGAGTTTTTAGAAAATGTGTTTTCTTTCATAAATGGAATCTACAAAGTATGCACATTCTACGTCATAACGACTTTCTATAGTTTGCGCATCCGTCCGGAAATAAGAAAAGCTTACTTCCCTCGTTTTTTAAAATCACAGCTTTTAGGAGATTTACATGATTTCTTAAAAAACACGAGTTTTTAGAAAATGTGTTTTATTTCATAAATGGAATTAACAAAGTATGCACATTCTACGTCATAACGACTTGCTATAGTTTGCGCATGCGTTTGGAAATAAGAAAAGCTTACTTCCCCCGTTTATTAAAATCACAGCTTCTAGAAGGTTTGCATGATTTTATAAAAACAACGAGTTTTTAGAAAATGTGTTTTATTTCATAAATGGAATCTACAAAGTATGCACATTCCATGTCATAACGACTTTCTATAGTTTGCGCATCCGTACGGAAATAAGAAAAGCTTACTTCCCCGCTTTTTTAAAATCACAGCTTCTAGAAGGTTTACATGATTTCTTAAAAAACACGAGTTTTTAGAAAATGTGTTTTATTTCATAAATGGAATCTACAAAGTATGCACATTCTACGTCATAACGACTTTCTATATTTTGCGCATGCGTCCGGAAATAAGAAAAGCTTACTTCCCCCGTTTTTTAAAATCACAGCTTCTAGAAGGTTTACATGATTTCTTAAAAAACACGAGTTTTTAGAAAATGTGTTTTATTTCATTAATGGAATCTACAAAGTATGCACATTCTACGTCATAACGAATTTCTATAGTTTGCGCATACGTTTGGAAATAAGAAATGCTTACTTCCCCCGTTTATTAAAATCACAGCTTCTAGAAGGTTTACATGATTTCTTAAAAAACACGAGTTTTTAGAAAATGTGTTTTATTTCATAAATGGAATCTACAAAGTATGCACATTCTACGTCATAACGACTTTCTATAGTTTGCGCATGCGTCCGGAAATAAGAAAAGCATACTTCCCCGTTTTTTAAAATCACAGCTTCTAGAAGGTTTACATGATTTCTTAAAAAACACTAGTTTTTAGAAAATCTGTTTTATTTCATAAATAGAATCTACAAAGTATGCAAATTCTACGTCATAATGACTTTCTATAGTTTGCACATGCGTTTGGAAATAAGAAAAGCTTACTTCCCCCGTTTATTAAAATCACAGCTTCTAGAAGGTTTACATGATTTCGTAAAAAACACGAGTTTTTAGAAAATGTGTTTTATTTCATAAATGGAATCTACAAAGTATGCACATTCTACGTCATAACGACTTTCTATAGTTTTCGCATGCGTCCGGAAATAAGAAAAGCTTACTTCCACCGTTTTTTAAAATCACAGCTTCTAGAAGGTTTACATGATTTCGAAAAAACACGAGTTTTTAGAAAATGTGTTTTATTTCATAAATGGAATGTACAAAGTATGCACATTCTACATCATAACAACTTTCTATAGTTTGCGCATGCGTCCGGAAATAAGAAAAGCTTACTTCCCCCGTTTTTTAAAATCACATCTTCTAGAAGGTTTAGATGATTTCTTAAAAAACACGAGTTTTTAGAAAATGTGTTTTATTTCATAAATGGAATCTACAAAGTATGCACATTCTACGTCATAACGACTTTCTATAGTTTGCGCATGCGTTTGGAAATAAGAAAAGCTTACTTCCCCCGTTTATTAAAATCACAGCTTCTAGAAGGTTTACATGATTTCTTAAAAAACACGAATTTTTAGAAAATGTGTTTTATTTCATAAATGGAATCAACAAAGTATGCACATTCTACGTCATAACGAATTTCGATAGCTTGCGCATGCGTCCGGAAATAAGAAAAACTTACTTCCACCGTTGTTTAAAATCACAGCTTCTAGAAGGTTTACATGATTTCTTAAAAAACATGAGTTTTTAGAAAATGTGTTTTATTTCATAAACGGAATCTACAAAGTATGCACATTCTACGTCATAACGACTTTCTATAGTTTGCGCATGCGTTTGGAAATAAGAAAAGCTCACTTCCTCCGTTTATTAAAATCACATCTTCTAGAAGGTTTACATGATTTCTTAAAAAACACGAGTTTTTAGAAAATGTGTTTTATTTCATAAATGGAATCTACAAAGTATGCACATTCTACGTCATAACGACTTTCTATAGGTTGCGCATGCGTTTGGAAATAAGAAAAGCTTACTTCCCCCGTTTATTAAAATCACAGCTTCTAGAAGGTTTACATGATTTCTTAAAAAACATGAGTTTTTAGAAAATGTGTTTTATTTCATAAATGCAATCTACAAAGTATGCACATTCTACGTCATAACGACTTTCTATAGTTTGCGCATGCGTCCAGAAATAAGAAAAGCTTACTTCCACCGTTTTTTAAAATAATAGCTTCTAGAAGGTTTACATGATTTCGTAAAAAACACGAGTTTTTAGAAAATGTGTTTTATTTCATAAATGGAATCTGCAATGTATGCACATTCTACGTCATAAAGACTTTCTATAGTTTGCACATGCATCCGGAAATAAGAAAAGCTTACTTCCACCGTTTTTTAAAATCACAGCTTCTAGAAGGTTTACATGATTTCTTAAAAAACACGAGTTTTTAGAAAATGTGTTTTATTTCATAAATGGAATCAACAAACTATGCACATTCTTTGTCATAACGACTTTCTATAGTTTGCGCATGCGTCCGGAAATAAGAAAAGCTTACTTCCCCCGTTTTTTAAAATCACAGCTTCTAGAAGGTTGACATGTTTTCTTAAAAAACAAGAGTTTTTAGAAAATGTGTTTTATTTCATAAATGGAATCAACAAAGTATGCACATTCTACTTCATAACGACTTTCTATAGTTTGCGCATGCGTCCGGAAATAAGAAAAGCTTACTTCCACCATTTTTTAAAATCACAGCTTCTAGAAGGTTTACATGATTTCTTAAAAAACATGAGTTTTTAGAAAATGTGTTTTATTTTATAAATGGAATCAATAAAGTATGCACATTCTACGTCATAACGACTTTCTATAGTTTGCGCATGCGTCCGAAAATAAGAAAAGCTTGCTTCCACCGTTTTTTAAAATCACAGCTTCTAGAAGGTTTACATGATTTCGTAAAAAACACGAGTTTTTAGAAAATGTGTTTTATTTCATATATGGAATCTACAAAGTATGCACATTCTACGTCATAATGACTTTCTATAGTTTGCGCATGCGTCCGGAAATAAGAAGAGCTTACTTCCACCGTTTTTTAAAATCTCAACTTCTAGAAGCTTTACATGATTTCGTAAAAAACACGACTTTTTAGAAAATGTGTTTTATTTCATAAATGGAATCTACAAAGTATGCACATTCTACGTCATAACGACTTTCTATAGTTTGCGCATGCGTCCAAAAATAAGAAAAGCTAACTTCCACCGTTTTTTAAAATCACAGCTTCTAGAAGCTTTACATGATTTCGTAAAAAACACGAGTTTTTAGAAAATTTCGTATGGAAATGAGAAAATCTTAATTCCACCGTTTTTTAAAATCACAGCTTCTAGAAGGTTTACATGATTTCGTAAAAAACACGAGTTTTTAGAAAATGTGTTTTATTTCATAAATGGAATCAACAAAGTATGCACATTCTACGTCATAACGACTTTCTATAGTTTGCGCATTCGTCCGGAAATAATAAAAGCTTACTTCCCTCGTTTTTTAAAATCATAGCTTCTAGAAGGTTTACATGATTTCTTCAAAAACAAGAGTTTTTAGAAAATGTGTTTTCTTTCATAAATGGAATCTACAAAGTATGCACATTCTACGTCATAACGACTTTCTATAGTTTGCGCATCCGTCCGGAAATAAGAAAAGCTTACTTCACCCGTTTTTTAAAATCACAACTTTTAGGAGATTTACATGATTTGTTAAAAAACACGAGTTTTTAGAAAATGTGTTTTATTTCATAAATGGAATTAACAAAGTATGCACATTCTACGTCATAACGACTTTCTATAGTTTGCGCATGCGTTTGGAAATAAGAAAAGTTTACTTCCCCCATTTTTTAAAATCACAGCTTCTAGAAGGTTTACATGATTTCCTAAAAAACACGAGTTTTTAGAAAATGTGTTTTATTTCATAAATGGAATCAACAAACTATGCACATTCTACATCATAACGACTTTCTATAGTTTGCGCATGCGTCCGGAAATAAGAAGAGCTTACTTCCACCGTTTTTTATAATAACAGCTTCTGGAAGGTTTACATGATTTCTGAAAAAACATGAGTTTTTAGAAAATGTGTTTTATTTCATAAATGGAATCTAAAAAGAATGCACATTCTACGTCATAACGACTTTCTATAGTTTGCGCATGCGTTCGGAAATAAGAAAAGTTTACTTCCCCCGTTTTTTAAAATCACAGCTTCTAGAAGCTTTCATGATTTCTTAAAAAACACTAGTTTTTAGAAAATGTGTTTTATTTCATAAATGGAATATACAAAGTATGCACATTCTACGTCATAACAACTTTCTATAGTTTGCGCATGCGTTTGGAAATAAGAAAAGCTTACTTCCCCCGTTTATTAAAATCACAGCTTCTAGAAGGTTTACATGATTTCGTAGAAAACACGAGTTTTTAGAAAATGTGTTTTATTTCATAAATGAAATCTACAAAGTATGCACATTCTACGTCATAACGAATTTCTATATTTTGCGCATGCGTCCGGAAATATGAAAAGCTTACTTCCCCCGTTTTTTAAAATCACAGCTTCTAGAAGGTTTACATGATTTCTTAAAAAATACGAGTTTTTAGAAAATGTGTTTTATTTCATTAATGGAATCTACAAAGTATGCACATTCTACGTCATAACGAATTTCTATAGTTTGCGCATACGTTTGGAAATAAGAAATGCTTACTTCCCCCGTTTATTAAAATCACAGCTTCTAGAAGGTTTACATGATTTCTTAAAAAACACGAGTTTTTAGAAAATGTGTTTTATTTCATAAATGGAATCTACAAAGTATGCACATTCTACGTCATAACGACTTTCTATAGTTTGCGCATGCGTCCGGAAATGAGAAAAGCATACTTCCCCCGTTTTTTAAAATCACAGCTTCTAGAAGGTTTACATGATTTCTTAAAAAACACTAGTTTTTAGAAAATGTGTTTTATTTCATAAATGCAATCTACAAAGTATGCACATTCTACGTCATAATGAATTTCTATAGTTTGCACATGCGTTTGGAAATAAGAAAAGCTTACTTCCCCCGTTTATTAAAATCACAGGTTCTAGAAGGTTTACATGATTTCGTAAAAAACACGAGTTTTTAGAAAATGTGTTTTATTTCATCAATGGAATCTACAAAGTATGCATATTCTACGTCATAACGACTTTCTATAGTTTGCGCATGCGTCCGGAAATAAGAAAAGCTTACTTCCACCGTTTTTTAAAATCTCAACTTCTAGAAGCTTTACATGATTTCGTAAAAAACACGACTTTTTAGAAAATGTGTTTTATTTCATAAATGGAATCTACAAAGTATGCGCATTCTACGTCATAACGACTTTCTATAGTTTGCGCATGCGTCCAAAAATAAGAAAAGCTAACTTCCACCGTTTTTTAAAATCACAGCTTCTAGAAGCTTTACATGATTTCGTAAAAAACACGAGTTTTTAGAAAATTTCGTACGGAAATGAGAAAAGCTTAATTCCACCGTTTTTTAAAATCACATCTTCTAGAAGGTTTACATGATTTCGTAAAAAACAGGAGTTTTTAGAAAATGTGTTTTATTTCATAAATGGAATCAACAAAGTATGCACATTCTACATCATAACGACTTTCTATAGTTTGCGCATTCGTCCGGAAATAATAAAAGCTTACTTCCCTCGTTTTTTAAAATCACAGCTTCTAGAAGGTTTACATGATTTCGTAAAAAACAAGAGTTTTTAGAAAATGTGTTTTCTTTCATAAATGGAATCTACAAAGTATGCACATTCTACGTCATAACGACTTTCTATAGTTTGCGCATCCGTCCGAAAATAAGAAAAGCTTACTTCCCCCGTTTTTTAAAATCACAGCTTTTAGGAGATTTACATGATTTCTTAAAAAACACGAGTTTTTAGAAAATGTGTTTTATTTCATAAATGGAATTAACAAAGTATGCACATTCTACGTCATAACGACTTTCTATAGTTTGCGCATGCGTTTGGAAATAAGAAAAGCTTACTTCCCCCGTTTATTAAAATCACAGCTTCTAGAAGGTTTACATGATTTTGTAAAAACAACGAGTTTTTAGAAAATGTGTTTTATTTCATAAATGGAATCTACAAAGTATGCACATTCCATGTCATAACGACTTTCTATAGTTTGCGCATCCGTCCGGAAATAAGAAAAGCTTACTTCCCCGGTTTTTTAAAATCACAGCTTCTAGAAGGTTTACATGATTTCTTAAAAAACACGAGTTTTTAGAAAATGGGTTTTATTTCATAAATGGAATCTACAAAGTATGCACATTCTACGTCATAACGACTTTCTATATTTTGCGCATGCGTCCGGAAATAAGAAAAGCTTATTTCCCCGTTTTTTAAAATCACAGCTTCTAGAAGGTTTACATGATTTCTTAAAAAACACGAGTTTTTAGAAAATGTGTTTTATTTTATAAATGGAATCAACAAAGTATACAGATTCTACCTCATAACGACTTTCTATAGTTTGCTCATGCATCCGGAAATAAGAAAAGCTTACCTCCCCTGTTTTTTAAAATCACAGATTCTAGAAGGTTTACATGATTTCGTAAAAAACACAAGTTATTAGAAAATTTGTTTTATTTCGTAAATAGAATCAACAAAGTATGCAAATTCTACGTCATAACTACTTTCTATAGTTTGCGCATTCGTCCGGAAATAAGAAAAGCTTACTTCCACCGTCTTTTAAAATCACAGCTTCTAGAAGTTTTACATGATTTCGGAAAAAACAAGAGTTTTTAGAAAATGTGTTTTATTTCATAAATGGAATCTACAAAGTATGCACATTCTACGTCCTAACGACTTTCTATATTTTGCGCATGCGTCTGGAAATAAGAAAAGCTTACTTCCCCCGTTTTTTAAAATCATAGCTTCTAGAAGGTTAAAATGATTTCTTAAAAAACACGAGTTTTTAGAAAATGTGTTTTATTTCATAAATGGAATCTACAAAGTATGCACATTCTACGTCATAACAACTTTCTATAGTTTGCGCATGCATTTGGAAATAAGAAAAGCTTACTTCCCCCGTTTTTTAAAATCACAGATTCTAGAAGGTACACATGATTTCTTAAAAAACATGTGTTTTTAGAAAATGTGTTTTATTTCATAAATGGAATCTACAAAGTATGCACATTCTACGTCATAACGAATTTCTATAGTTTGCGTATGCGTTTGGAAATAAGAAAAGCTTACTTCCCCCGTTTATTAAAATCACAGCTTCTAGAAGGTTTACATGATTTCTTAAAAAACATGAGTTTTTAGAAAATGTGTTTTATTTCTTAAATGCAATCTACAAAGTATGCACATTCTACGTCATAACGAATTTCTATAGTTTGCGCATGCGTCCAGAAATAAGAAAAGCTTACTTCCACCGTTTTTTAAAATAATAGCTTCTAGAAGGTTTACATGATTTCGTAAAAAACACGAGTTTTTAGAAAATGTGTTTTATTTCATAAATGGAATCTGCAAAGTATGCACATTCTACGTCATAACGACTTTCTATAGTTTGCACATGCATCCGGAAATAAGAAAAGCTTACTTCCACCATTTTTTAAAATCACAGCTTCTAGAAGGTTTACATGATTTCTTAAAAAACATGAGTTTTTAGAAAATGTGTTTTATTTCATAAATGGAATCAACAAAGTATGCACATTCTATGTCATAATGACTTTCTATAGTTTGCGCATGCCTTTGGAAATAAGAAAAGCTTACTTCCCCCGTTTTTTAAAATCACAGCTTCTAGAAGGTTTACATGATTTCGTAAAAAACACGAGTTTTTAGAGAATGTGTTTTATTTCATAAATGGAATCAACAAAGTATGCACATTCTACGTCATAACGACTTTCTATAGTTTGCGCATGCGTCCGGAAATAAGAAAAGCTTACTTCCCCCGTTTTTTAAAATCACAGCTTCTAGAAGGTTTACATGATTTCTTAAAAAACACGAGTTTTTAGAAAATGTGTTTTATTTCATAAATGGAATCTACAAAGTATGCACATTCTACGTCATAACGACTTTCTATAGTTTGCGCATGCGTTTGGAAATAAGAAAAGCTTACTTCCCCCGTTTATTAAAATCACAGCTTCTAGAAGGTTTACATGATTTCTTAAAAAACACGAGTTTTTAGAAAATGTGTTTTATTTCATAAATGGAATCAACAAAGTATGCACATTCTACGTCATAACGACTTTCTATAGCTTGCGCATGCGTCCGGAAATAAGAAAAACTTACGTCCACCGTTGTTTAAAATCACAGCTTCTAGAAGGTTTACATGATTTCTTAAAAAACATGAGTTTTTAGAAAATGTGTTTTATTTCATAAACGGAATCTACAAAGTATGCACATTCTACGTCATAACGACTTTCTATAGTTTGCGCATGCGTTTGGAAATAAGAAAAGCTTACTTCCTCCGTTTATTAAAATCACATCTTCTAGAAGGTTTACATGATTTCTTAAAAAACACGAGTTTTTAGAAAATGTGTTTTATTTCATAAATGGAATCTACAAAGTATGCACATTCTACGTCATAACGAATTTCTATAGTTTGCGCATGCGTTTGAAAATAAGAAAAGCTTACTTCCCCCGTTTATTAAAATCACAGCTTCTAGAAGGTTTACATGATTTCTTAAAAAACATGAGTTTTTAGAAAATGTGTTTTATTTCTTAAATGCAATCTACAAAGTATGCAAATTCTACGTCATAACGACTTTCTATAGTTTGCGCATGCGTCCGGAAATAAGAAAAGCTTACTTCCACCGTTTTTTAAAATAATAGCTTCTAGAAGGTTTACATGATTTCGTAAAAAACACGAGTTTTTAGAAAATGTGCTTTATTTCATAAATGGAATCTGCAAAGTATGCACATTCTACGTCATAACGACTTTCTATAGTTTGCGTATGCGTCCGGAAATAAGAAAAGCTTACTTCCACCGTTTTCTAAAATCACAGCTTCTAGAAGCTTTACATGATTTCGTAAAAAACACGAATTTTTAGAAAATGTGTTTTATTTCATAAATGGAATCTACAAAGTATTCACATTCTACGTCATAACGACTTTCTATAGTTTGCGCATGCGATCGGAAATAAGAAAAGCTTACTTCCCCCGTTTTTTAAAATCACAGCTTCTAGAAGTTTTACATGATTTCTTAAAAAGCACGAGTTTTTAGAAAATGTGCTTTATTTCATAAATGGAATCAACAAAGTATGCAGATTCTATGTCATAACGACTTTCTATAGTTTGCGCATGCATCTGGAAATAAGAAAAGATTACCTCCCCCGTTTTTTAAAATCACAGATTCTAGAAAGTTTACATGATTTCGTAAAAAACACAAGTTTTTAGAAAATTTGTTTTATTTCGTAAATAGAATCAACAAAGTATGCACATTCTACGTCATAACGACTTTCTATAGTTTGCGCATTCGTCCGGAAATAAGAAAAGCTTACTTCCACCGTTTTTTAAAATCACAGATTCTAGAAGGTTTACATGATTTCGTAAAAAACAAGAGTTTTTAGAAAATGTGTTTTATTTCATAAATGGAATCTACAAACTATGCACATTCTACGTCATAACGACTTTCAATAGTTTGCGCATGCGTCTGGAAATAAGAAAAGCTTACTTCCCCCGTTTTTTAAAATCACAGCTTCTAGAAGGTTTCATGATTTCTTAAAAAACACGAGTTTTCAGAAAATATGTTTTATTTCATAAATGGAATCTACAAAGTATGCACATTGTACATCATAACGACTTTCTATAGTTTGCGCATGCGTCTGGAAATAAGAAAAGCTTACGTCCCCCGTTTTTTAAAATCACAGATTCTAGAAGGTTTACATGATTTCGTAAAAAACACGAGTTTTTAGAAAATGTGTTTTATTTCGTAAATAGAATCAACAAAGTATGCAGATTCTACGTCATAACAACTTTCTATAGTTTGCGCATGCGTCCGGAAATAAGAAAAGCTTACTTCCACTGTTTTTTAAAATCACAGCTTCTAGAAGGTTTACATGATTTCGTAAAAAACACGAGTTTTTAGAAAATGTGTTTTATTTCATAAATGGAATCTACAAAGTATGCACATTCTACGTCATAACGACTTTCTATAGTTTGCGCATGCGTCCGGAAATAACCAAAGCTTACTTCCCCCGTTTTTTAAAACCACAGCTTCTAGAAGGGTTACATGATTTCGTAAAAAACACGAGTTTTTAGAAAATGTGTTTTATTTCATAAATGGAATCAACAAAGTATGTACATTCTACGTCATAACAACTTTCTATAGTTTGCGCATGCGTCCGGAAATAAGAAAAGCTTACGTCCCCCGTTTTTTAAAATCACAGATTCTAGAAGGTTTACATGATTTCGTAAAAAACACGAATTTTTAGAAAATGTGTTTTATTTTGTAAATAGAATCAACAAAGTATGCACATTCAACGTCATAACGACTTTCTATAGTTTGTGCATGGGTCCGAAAATAAGAAAAGCTTACTTCCCCCGTTTTTTAAAATCACAGCTTCTAGAAGGTTTACATGATTTCTTAAAAAACACGAGTTTTTAGAAAATGTGTTTTATTTCATAAATGGAATCTACAAAGTATGCACATTCTACGTCATAACGAATTTCTATAGTTTGCGCATGCGTCCGGAAATAAGATATGCTTACTTCCCCTGTTTATTAAAATCACAGCTTCTAGAAGGTTTACATGATTTCTTAAAAAGCACGAGTTTTTAGAAAATGTATTTTATTTCATAAATGGAATCAACAAAGTATGCAAATTCTATGTCATAACGAATTTCTATAGTTTGCGCATGCGTCCGAAAATAAGAAAAGCTTACTTCCCCCATTTTCTAAAATCACAGCTTCTAGAAGGTTTACATGATTTCGTAAAAAACTCGAGTTTTTAGAAAATGTGTTTTATTTCATAAATAGAATCAACAAAGTATGCACATTCTACGTCATAACGACTTTCTACAGTTTGCGCATGCGTCCGGAAATAAGAAAAGCTTACTTCCACCGTTTTTTAAAATCACAGCTTCTAGAAGCTTTACATGATTTCTTAAAAAGCACGAGTTTTTAGAAAATGTGCTTTATTTCATAAATGGAATCAACAAAGTATGCAGATTCTATGTCATAACAACTTTCTATAGTTTGCGCATGCATCCGGAAATAAGAAAAGCTTACCTCCCCCGTTTTTTAAAATCACAGATTCTAGAAGGTTTACATGATTTCGTATAAAACTCGAGTTTTTAGAAAATGTGTTTTATTTCATAAATAGAATCAACAAAGTATGCACATTCTACGTCATAACGACTTTCTACAGTTTGCGCATGCGTCCGAAAATAAGAAAAGCTTACTTCCCCCGTTTTTTAAAATCACAGCTTCTAGAAGTTTTACATGATTTCTTAAAAAGCACGAGTTTTTAGAAAATGTGCTTTATTTCATAAATGGAATCAACAAAGTATGCAGATTCTATGTCATAACGAATTTCTATAGTTTGCGCATGCATCCGGAAATAAGAAAAGCTTACCTCCCCCGTTTTTTAAAATCACAGATTCTAGAAGGTTTACATGATTTCGTATAAAACACAAGTTTTTAGAAAATTTGTTTTATTTCGTAAATAGAATCAACAAAGTATGCACATTCTACGTCATAACGACTTTCTATAGTTTGCGCATTCATCCGGAAATAAGAAAAGCTTACTTCCACCCTTTTTTAAAATCACAGCTTCTAGAAGGTTTCATGATTTCTTAAAAAACATGAGTTTTTAGAAAATGTGTTTTATTTCATAAATGGAATCTACCAAGTATGCACATTCTACGTCATAATGACTTTCTATAGTTTACGCATGCGTCCGGAAATAAGAAAAGCTTACCTCCCCCGTTTTTTAAAATCACAGATTCTAGAAGGTTTACATGATTTCGTAAAAAACACGAGTTTTTAGAAGATGTGTTTTATTTCATGAATGGAAGCTACAAAGTATGCACATTCTACGTCATAACGACTTTCTATAGTTTGCGCATGCGTCCGGAAATAACAAAAGCTAACCTCCCCCGTTTTTTAAGATCACAGGTTCTAGAAGGTTTACATGATTTCGTAAAAAACACGAGTTTTTAGAAAATGTGTTTTATTTCATCAATAGAATCAACAAAGTATGCATATTCTACGTCATAACGACTTTCTATAGGTTGCGCATGCGTCCGCAAATAAGAAAAGCTTACTTCAACCGTTGTTTAAAATCACCGCTTCTAGAAGGTTTACATGATTTCGTAAAAAACACGAGTTTTTAGAAAATGTGTTTTATTTCATAAATGGAATCAACAAAGTATGCACATTCTACCTCATAATGACTTTCTATAGTTTGCGCATGCGTCTGGAAATAAGAAAATCTTACTTCCCCCGTTTTTTAAAATCACAGCTTCTAGAAGGTTTCATGATTTCTTAAAAAACACGAGTTTTTAGAAAATGTGTTTTATTTCATAAATGGAATCAACAAAGTGTGCAGATTCTACGTCAGAACGACTTTCTATAGTTTGCGCATGCGTTTGGAAATAAGAAAAGCTTACTTCCCCGTTTTTTAAAATCACAGCTTCTAGAAGGTTTACATGATTTCTTAAAAAACATGAGTTTTTAGAAAATGGGTTTTATTTCATAAATGGAATCAACAAAGTATGTACATTCTACGTCATAACGACTTTCTATAGGTTGCGCATGCGTCCGGGAATAAGAAAAGCTTACTTCCACCGTTTTATAAAATCACAGCTTCTAGAAGGTTTACATCATTTCGTAAAAAACACGAGTTTTTAGAAAATGTGTTTTATTTAATAAATGGAATCTACAAAGTATGCACATTGTACATCATAATGACTTTCTATAGTTTGCGCATGTGTCCGAAAATAAGAAAAGTTTACTTCCCCCGTTTTTTAAAATCACAGCTTCTAGAAGGTTTACATGATTTCTTAAAAAGCACGAGTTTTTAGAAAATGTGTTTTATTTCATAAATGGAATCAACAAAGTATGCAAATTCTACGTCATAACGACTTTCTATAGTTTGCACATGCATCCGGAAATAAGAAAAGCTTACCTCCCCTGTTTTTTAAAATCACAGATTCTAGAAGGTTTACATGATTTCGTAAAAAACACGAGTTTTTAGAAAATGTGTTTTATTTCGTAAATAGAATCAACAAAGTATGCACATTCTACGTCATAACAACTTTCTATAGTTTGCGCATGCGTCCTGAAATAAGAAAAGCTTACTTCCCCCGTTTTTTAAAATCACAGCTTCTGGAAGGTTTACATGATTTCTTAAAAAACACGACTTTTTAGAAAATGTGTTTTATTTCATAAATGAAATCAACAAAGTATCCACATTCTACGTCATAACGACTTTCTATAGTTTGCGCATGCGTTTGGAAATAAGAAAAGCTTACTTCCACCGTTTTTTAAAATAACAGCTTCTAGAAGCTTTACATGATTTCGTAAAAAACACGAGTTTTTAGAAAATGTGTTTTATTTCATAAATGGAATCTACAAAGTATGCACATTCTACGTCATAACGAATTTCTATAGTTTGCGCATGCGTCTGGAAATAAAAAAATCTTACCTCCCCCATTTTTTAAAATCACAGATTCTAGAAGGTTTACATAATTTCGTAAAAAACATGAGTTTTTAGAAAATGTGTTTTATTTCATAAATATAATCAACAAAGTATGCACATTTTACGTCATAACGACTTTCTATAGTTTGTGCATGCGTCCAGAAATAAGAAAAGCTTACTTCCACAGTTTTTTTAAATCACAGCTTCTAGAAGGTTTACATGATTTCGTAAAAAACACGAGTTTTTAGAAAATGTGTTTTATTTCTTAAATAGAATCAACAAAGTATGCACATTCTACGACATAATGACTTTCTATAGTTTGTGCATGCGTCCGGAAATAACAAAACCTTACTTCCAGTGTTTTTTAAAATCACAGCTTCTAGAAGCTTTACATGATTTCGTAAAAAACACGAGTTTTTAGAAAATGTGTTTTATTTCATAAATGGAATCTACAAAGCATGCACATTCTACGTCATAACGACTTTCTATAGTTTGCGCATGCGTCCGGAAAGAAGAAAAGCTTACTTCCCCCGTTTTTAAAAATCACAGCTTCCAGAAGCTTTACATGGTTTCGTAAAAAACACGAGTTTTTAGAAAATGTGTTTTTTTTCATAAATGGAATCTACAAAGTATGCACATTCTACGTCATAACGACTTTCTATAGTTTGCGCATGCGTCTGGAAATAAGAAAAGCTTACTTCCACCATTTTTTAAAATCACAGCTTCTAGAAGCTTTACATGATTTCGTAAAAAACACGAGTTTTTAGAAAATGTGTTTTCTTTCATAAATGGAATCTACAAAGTATGCACATTCTACGTCATAACGAATTTCGATAGTTTGTGCATGCGTCCGGAAATAAGAAAAGCTTACTTCCACCGTTTTTTAAAATCACAACTTCTAGAAGGTTTACATGATTTCGTAAAAAACACGAGTTTTTAGAAAATGTGTTTTATTTCTTAAATAGAATCAACAAAGTATGCACATTCTACGTCATAACGAATTTCTATAGTTTGTGCATGCGTCCGGAAATAAGAAAAGCTTACTTCCACCGTTTTTTAAAATCACAACTTCTAGAAGGTTTACATGATTTCGTAAAAAACACGAGTTTTTAGAAAATGTGTTTTATTTCTTAAATAGAATCAACAAAGTATGCACATTCTACGACATAACGACTTTCTATAGTTTGTGCATGCGTCCGGAAATAACAAAACCTTACTTCCAGTGTTTTTTTAAATCACACCTTCTAGAAGCTTTACATGATTTCGTAAAAAACATGAGTTTTTAGAAAATGTGTTTTATTTCATAAATGGAATCTACAAAGCATGCACATTCTACGTCATAACGACTTTCTATAGTTTGCGCATGCGTCCGGAAATAAGAAAAGCTTACTTCCCCCGTTTTTTAAAATCACAGCTTCTAGAAGCTTTACATGATTTCGTAAAAAACACGAGTTTTTAGAAAATGTGTTTTATTTCATAAATGGAATCAACAAAGTATGCACATTCTACGTCATAACGACTTTCTATAGTTTGTGCATGCGTCCGGAAATAACAAAAGCTTACTTCCAGTGTTTTTTAAAATCACAGCTTCTAGAAGCTTTACATGATTTCGTAAAAAACACGAGTTTTTAGAAAATGTGTTTTATTTCATAAATGGAATCTACAAAGCATGCACATTCTGCGTCATAACGACATTCTATAGTTTGCGCTGCGTCCGGAAATAAGAAAAGCTTACTTCCCCCGTTTTTTAAAATCACAGCTTCTAGAAGGTTTACATGATTTTGTAAAAAACACGAGTCTTTAGAAAATGTGTTTTATTTCATAAATGGAATCTACAAAGTATGCACATTCCACGTAATAAAGACTTTCTATAGTTTGCGCTTGCGTTTCGAAATAAGAAAAGCTTACTTCCCTCGTTTATTAAAATCACAGCTTCTAGAAGGTTTACATGATTTCTTAAAAAACACGAGTTTTTAGAAAATATGTTTTATTTCATAAATGGAATCAACAAAGTATGCACATTCTACGTCATAACGACTTTCTATAGGTTGCGCATGCGTCCGGAAATAAGAAAAGCTTACTTCCACCGTTTTTTAAAATCACAGCTTCTAGAAGCTTTACATGATTTCGTAAAAAACACGAGTTTTTAGAAAATGTGTTTTATTTCTTAAATAGAATCAACAAAGTATGCACATTCTACGTCATAACGACTTTCTATAGTTTGTGCATGCGTCCGGAAATAACAAAAGCTTACTTCTAGTGTTTTTTAAAATCACAGCTTCTGGAAGCTTTACATGATTTCCTAAAAAACACGAGTTTTCAGAAAATGTGTTTTATTTCATAAATGGAATCTACAAAGCATGCACATTCTACGTCATAACGACTTTCTATAATTTGCACATGCGTTTGGAAATAAGAAAAGCTTACTTCCCCCATTTATTAAAATCACAGCTTCTAGAAGGTTTACATGATTTCTTAAAAAACAAGAGTTTTTAGAAAATGTGTTTTATTTCATAAATGGAATCAACAAAGTATGCACATTCTACGTCATAACGACTTTCTATAGTTTGTGCATTTGTCCGGAAATAAGAAAAGCTTACTTCCACCATTTTTTAAAATCACAGCTTCTAGAAGCTTTACATGATTTCGTAAAAAACACGAGTTTTTAGAAAATGTGTTTTATTTCATAAATGGAATCTAGAAAGCATGCACATTCTACATCATAATGACTTTCTATATTTTGCGCATGCGTCCGGAAATAAGAAAAGCTTACTTCCACCATTTTTTAAAATCACAGCTTCTAGAAGCTTTACATGATTTCATAAAAAACACGAGTTTTTAGAAAATGTGTTTTATTTCATAAATGGAATCTACAAAGTATGCACATTCTACGTCATAACAACTTTCTATAGTTTGCGCATGCGTCCAGAAATAAGAAAAGCTTACATCCACCGTTTTTTAAAATCACAGCTTCGAGAAGGTTTACATGATTTCGTAAAAAACACGAGTTTTTAGAAAATGTGCTTTATTTCATAAATAGAATCTACAAAATATGCACATTCTACGTCATAACGACTTTCTATAGTTTGCACATGCGTCCGGAAATAAGAAAAGCTTACTTCCACCGTTTTTTAAAATCACAGCTTCTAGAAGCTTTACATGATTTCGTAAAAAACACGAGTTTTTAGAAAATGTGTTTTATTTCATAAATGGAATCTACAAAGCATGCACATTCTACGTCATAACGACTTTCTATAGTTTGCGCATGCGTCCGGAAATAAGAAAAGCTTACTTCCCCAGTTTATTAAAATCACAGCTTCTAGAAGGTTTACATGATTTCTTAAAAAACACGAGTTTTTAGAAAATGTGTTTTATTTCATAAATGGAATCAACAAAGTATGCACATTCTACGTCATAACGACTTTCTATAGGTTGTGCATGCGTCCGGAAATAAGAAAAACTTACTTCCACTGTTTTTTAAAATAACAGCTTCTAGAAGGTTACATGATTTCGTAAAAAACACGAGTTTTTAGAAAATGTGTTTTATTTGATAAATGGAATCTACAAAGTATGCACATTCTACGTCATAATGACTTTCTATAGTTTGCGCATGCGTCCGGAAATAAAAAAGCTTAGTTCCCCCGTTTTTTAAAATCACAGCTTCTAGAAGGTTTACATGATTTCTTAAAAAACACGAGTTTTTAGAAAATGTGTTTTATTTCATAAATAGAATCAACAAAGTATGCACATTCTACGTCATAAGGACTTTCTATAGTTTGTGCATGTGTCCGGAAATAAGAAAAGCTTACTTCCACCGTTTTTTAAACTCACAGCTTCTAGAAGCTTTTCATGATTTCGTAAAAAACACGAGTTTTTAGAAAATGTGTTTTATTTCATAAATGGAATCTACAAAGTATGCACATTCTACGTCATAACGACTTTCTATAGTTTGCGCATGCGTCCGGAAATTAGAAAAGCTTACTTCCACCGTTTTTTAAAATCACAGCTTCTAGAAGCTTTACATGATTTCGTAAAAAACACGAGTTTTTAGAAAATGTGTTTTATTTCATAAATGGAATCTACAAAGTATGCACATTCTACGTCATAACGACTTTCTATAGTTTGTGCATGCGTCCGGAAATAAGAAAAGCTTACTTCCACCATTTTTTAAAATCACAGCTTCTAGAAGCTTTACATGATTTCGTAAAAAACACGAGTTTTTAGAAAATGTGTTTTATTTCATAAATGGAATCTACAAAGTATGCACATTCTACGTCATAACAATTTTCTATAGTTTGCGCATGCGTCCGGAAATACGAAAAGCTTACTTCCACCGTTTTTTAAAATCACAGCTTCGAGAAGGTTTACATGATTTCGTAAAAAACACGAGTTTTTAGAAAATGTGTTTTATTTCATAAATAGAATCTACAAAGTATGCACATTCTACGTCATAACGACTTTCTATACTTTGCACATGCGTCCGGAAATAAGAAAAGCTTACTTCCACCGTTTTTTAAAATCACAGCTTCTAGAAGCTTTACATGATTTCGTAAAAAACACGAGTTTTTAGAAGATGTGTTTTATTTCATAAATGGAATCTACAAATCATGCACATTCTACGTCATAACGACTTTCTATAGTTTGCGCATGCGTCCAGAAATAAGAAAAGCTTACTTCCACCGTTTTTTAAAATCACAGCTTCTAGAAGCTTTACATGATTTCGTAAAAAACACGAGTTTTTAGAAAATGTGTTTTATTTCATAAATGGAATCTACAAAGCATGCACATTCTACGTCATAACGACTTTCTATAGTTTGCGCATGCGTCCGGAAATAAGAAAAGATTACTTCCCCCGTTTTTTAAAATCACAGCTTCTAGAAGGTTTACATGATTTCTTAAAAAACACGAGTTTTTAGAAAATGTGTTTTATTTCATAAATGGAATCTACAAAGCATGCACATTCTACGTCATAACGTCTTTCTATAGTTTGCGCATGCGTTTGGAAATAAGAAAAACTTACTTCCCACATTTATTAAAATCACAGCTTCTAGAAGGTTTACATGATTTCTTAAAAAACAAGAGTTTTTAGAAAATGTGTTTTATTTCATCAATGGAATCAACAAAGTATGCACATTCTACGTCATAATGACTTTCTATAGGTTGCGAATGCATCCGGAAATAAGAAAAGCTTACTTCCACTGTTTTTTAAAATCACAGCTTCTAGAAGGTTACATGATTTCGTAAAAAACACGAGTTTTTAGAAAATGTGTTTTATTTCATAAATGGAATCTACAAAGTATGCACATTCTACGTCATAACGACTTTCTATAGTTTGCGCATGCATCCGGAAATAAGAAAAGCTTACTTCCACCATTTTTTAAAATCACAGCTTCTAGAAGCTTTACATGATTTCATAAAAAACACGAGTTTCTAGAAAATGTGTTTTATTTCATAAATGGAATCTACAAAGTATGCACATTCTACGTCATAACAACTTTCTATAGTTTGCGCATACGTCCGGAAATAAGAAAATTTTACTTGCACCGTTTTTTAAAATCACAGCTTCGAGAAGGTTTACATGATTTCGTAAAAAACAGAAGTTTTTAGAAAATGTGTTTTATTTCATAAATAGAATCTTCAAAGTATGCACATTCTACGTCATAACGACTTTCTATAGTTTGCACATGCGTCCGGAAATAAGAAAAGCTTACTTCCACCGTTTTTTAAAATCACAGCTTCTAGAAGCTTTACATGATTTCGTAAAAAACACGAGTTTTTAGAAAATGTGTTTTATTTCATAAATGGAATCTAGAAAGCATGCACATTCTACGTCATAACGACTTTCTATAGTTTGCGCATGCGTCCGGAAATAAGAAAAGCTTACTTCCACCGTTTTTTAAAATCACAGCTTCTAAAAGCTTTACATGATTTCGTAAAAAACACGAGTTTTTAGAAAATGTTTTTTATTTCATAAATGGAATCAACAAAGTATGCACATTCTACGTCATAACGACTTTCTATAGTTTGTGCATGCGTCCGCAAATAACAAAAGCTTACTTCCAGTGTTTTTTAAAATCACAGCTTCTAGAAGCTTTACATGATTTCGTAAAAAACACGAGTTTTTAGAAAATGTGTTTTATTTCATAAATGGAATCTACAAAGCATGCACATTCTACGTCATAACGACTTTCTATAGTTTGCGCATGCGTCCGGAAATAAGAAAAGCTTACTTCCCCCGTTTTTTAAAATCACAGCTTCTAGTAGGTTTACATGATTTCTTAAAAAACACGAGTTTTTAGAAAATGCGTTTTATTTCATAAATGGAATCTACAAAGCATGCGCATTCTACCTCATAACGACTTTCTATAGTTTGCGCATGCATTTGGAAATAAGAAAAGCTTACTTCCCCCATTTATTAAAATCACAGCTTCTAGAAGGTTTACATGATTTCTTAAAAAACAAGAGTTTTTAGAAAATGTGTCTTATTTCATCAATGGAATCAACAAAGTATGCACATTCTACGTCATAATGACTTTCTATAGGTTGCGAATGCGTCCGGAAATAAGAAAAGCTTACTTCCACTGTTTTTTAAAATCACAGCTTCTAGAAGGTTACATGATTTCGTAAAAAACACGAGTTTTTAGAAAATGTGTTTTATTTCATAAATAGAATCAACAAAGTGTGCACATTCTACGCATAACGACTTTCTATAGTTTGTGCATTCGCCCGGAAATAAGAAAAGCTTACTTCCACCGTTTTTTAAAATCACAGCTTCTAGAAGCTTTACATGATTTCGTAAAAAACACGAGTTTTTAGAAAATGTGTTTTATTTCTTAAATAGAATCAACAAAGTATGCACATTCTACGTCATAACGACTTTCTATAGTTTGTGCATGCGTCCGGAAATAACAAAAGCTTACTTCTAGTGTTTTTTAAAATCACAGCTTCTGGAAGCTTTACATGATTTCCTAAAAAACACGAGTTTTTAGAAAATGTGTTTTATTTCATAAATGGAATCTACAAAGCATGCACATTCTACGTCATAACGACTTTCTATAGTTTGCACATGCGTTTGGAAATAAGAAAAACTTACTTCCCCCATTTATTAAAATCACAGCTTCTAGAAGCTTTACATGATTTCGTAAAAAACACGAGTTTTTAGAAAATGTGTTTTATTTAATAAATAGAATCTACAAAGTATGCACATTCTACGTCATAACGACTTTCTATACTTTGCACATGCGTCCGGAAATAAGAAAAGCTTACTTCCACCGTTTATTAAAATCACAGCTTCTAGAAGCTTTACATGATTTCGTAAAAAACACGAGTTTTTAGAAGATGTGTTTTATTTCATAAATGGAATCTACAAAGCATGCACATTCTTCGTCATAACGACTTTCTATAGTTTGCGCATGCGTCTGGAAATAAGAAAAGCTTACTTCCACCGTTTTTTAAAATCACAGCTTCTAGAAGCTTTACATGATTTCGTAAAAAACACGAGTTTTTAGAAAATGTGTTTTATTAGATAAATGGAATCTACAAAGTATGCACATTCTACGTCATAACGACTTTCTATAGTTTGTGCATGCGTCTGGAAATAAGAAAAGCTTACTTCCACCGTTTTTTAAAATCACAGCTTCTAGAAGCTTTACATGATTTCGTAAAAAACACGAGTTTTTAGAAAATGTGTTTTATTAGATAAATGGAATCTACAAAGTATGCACATTCTACGTCATAACGACTTTCTATAGTTTGTGCATGCGTCCGGAAATAAGAAAAGCTTACTTCCACCGTTTTTTAAAATCACAGCTTCTAGAAGGTTTACATGATTTCGTAAAAAACACGAGTTTTTAGAAAATGTGATTTATTTCTTAAATAGAATCAACAAAGTATGCACATTCTACGTCATAACGTTTTCTATAGTTTGCGCATGCGTCCGGAAATAAGGAAAGATTAATTCCCCCGTTTTTTAAAATCACAGCTTCTAGAAGGTTTACATCATTTCTTAAAAAACACGAGTTTCTAAAAAATGTGTTTTATTAGATAAATGGAATCTACAAAGTATGCACATTCTACGTCATAACGACTTTCTATAGTTTGCGCATGCGTCTGGAAATAAGAAAAGCTTACTTCCACCGTTTTTTAAAATCACAGCTTCTAGAAGCTTTACATGATTTCGTAAAAAACACGAGTTTTTAGAAAATATGTTTTATTAGATAAATGGAATCTACAAAGTATGCACATTCTACGTCATAACGACTTTCTATAGTTTGCGCATGCGTTTGGAAATAAGAAAAGCTTACTTCCCCCGTTTTTTAAAATCACAGCTTCTAGAAGGTTTATATGATTTCTTAAAAAACACGAGTTTTTAGAAAATGTGTTTTATTTCATAAATGGAATCAACAAAGTATGTACATTCTATGTCATAACGACTTTCTATAGTTTGCGCATGTGTCCGGAAATAAGAAAAGCTTACTTCCACCGTTTTTTAAAATCACAGCTTCTAGAAAGTTTACATGATTTCGTAAAAAACATGAGTTTTTAGAAAATGTCTTTTATTTCATAAATGGAATCAACAAAGTATGCACATTCTACGTCATAACGACTTTCTATAGTTTGCGCATGCGTCCGGAGATAAGAAAATCTTACTTCCACCGTTTTTTAAAATCACAGCTTCTAGAAGCTTTACATGATTTCGTAAAAAACACGAGTTTTTAGAAAATGTGTTTTATTTCATAAATGGAATCTACAAAGTATCTACATTCTACGTCATAACAATTTTCTATAGTTTGCACATGCGTCTAGAAATAAGAAAAGCTTACTTCCACCGTTTTTTAAAATCACAGCTTCTAGAAGGTTTACATGATTTATTAAAAAACATGATTTTTTAGAAAATGTGTTTTATTTCATAAATGGAATCTACAAAGTATGCACATTCTACGTTATAACGACTTTCTATAGTTTGCGCAAGCGTCCGGAAATAAGAAAAGCTTACCTCCCCCGTTTTTTAAAATCAGAGATTCTAGAAGGTTTACATGATTTCGTAAAAAACACGAGGTTTTAGAAAATTTGTTTTTTTTCATAAATAGAATCAACAAAGTATGCACATTCTACGTCATAAGGACTTTCTATAGTTTGCGCATGCGTCCGAAAATAAGAAAAGCGTACTTCCACCGTTTTTTAAACTCACAGCTTCTAGAAGCTTTACATGATTTCGTAAAAAACACGAGTTTTTAAAAAATGTGTTTTATTTCATAAATGGAACCTACAAAGTATGCACATTCTACGTCATAACGACTTTCTATAGTTTGCGCATGCGTTCGGAAATAAGAAAAGCTTACTTCCACCGTTTTTTAAACTCACAGCTTTTAGAAGCTTTACATTATTTCGTAAAAAACACGAGTTTTTAGAAAATGTGTTTTATTTAATAAATGGAATATACAAAGTATGCACATTCTACATCATAACGACTTTCTATAGTTTGCGCATGCGTCCGGAAATAAGAAAAGCTTACTTCCACCGTTTTTTAAAATCACAGCTTCTAGAAGCTTTACATGATTTCGTAAAAAACACGAGTTTTTAGAAAATGTGTTTTATTTCATTAATGGAATCTACAAAGTACGCACATTCCATGTCATAACGACTTTCTATAGTTTGCGCATGCGTCCGGAAATAAGAAAAGCTTACCTCCACTGTTTTTTAAAATCACAGCTTCTAGAAGGTTTACATGATTTCGTAAAAAACACGAGTTTTTAGAAAATGTGTTTTATTTCATAAATAGAATCTACAAAGTATGCACATTCTACGTCATATCGACTTTCTATAGTTTGCGCATGCGTCCGGAAATAAGAAAAGCTTACTTCCCCCGTTTTTTAAAATCACAGCTTCTAGAAGGTTTACATGATTTCTTAAAAAACACGAGTTTTTAGAAAATGTGTTTTATTTCATAAATGGAATCAACAAAGTATGCACATTCTACGTCATAACGAATTTCTATAGTTTGCGCATGCGTTTGGAAATAAGAAAAGCTTACTTCCCCCGTTTTTTAAAATCACAGCTTCTAGAAGGTTTACATGATTTCTTAAAAAACACGAGTTTTTAGAAAATGTGTTTTATTTCTTAAATGGAATCAACAAAGTATGTACATTCTACGTCATAACGACTTTCTATAGTTTGCGCATGCATCCGGAAATAAGAAAAGCTTACTTCCACCGTTTTTTAAAATCACAGCTTCTAGAAAGTTTACATGATTTCGTAAAAAACATGAGTTTTTAGAAAATGTGTTTTATTTCATAAATGGAATCAACAAAGTATGCACATTCTACGTCATTACTACTTTCTATAGTTTCCGCATCCGTCCGTAAATAAGAAAAGCTTACCTCCCCCTTTTTTTAAAATCACAGCTTCTAGAAGCTTTACATGATTTCGTAAAAAACACGAGTTTTTAGAAAATGTGTTTTATTTCATAAAAAGAATCAACAAAGTATGCAAATTCTACGTCATAATGACTTTCTATAGTTTGTGCATGCGTCTGGAAATAAGAAAAGCTTACTTCCACCATTTTTTAAAATCACAGCTTCTAGAAGGTTTACATGATTTCGTAAAAAACACGAGTTTTTAGAAAATGTGTTTTATTTCATCAATGGAATGTACAAAGTATGCACATTCTACGTCATAACGACTTTCTATAGTTTGCGCATGCGTCCGGAAATAAGAAAAGCTTACTTCCACCGTTTTTTAAAATCACAGCTTCTAGAAGCTTTACATGATTTCGTAAAAAACACGAGTTTTTAGAAAATGTGTTTTATTTCATCAATGGAATGTACAAAGTATGCACATTCTACGTCATAACGACTTTCTATAGTTTGCGCATGCGTCCGGAGATAAGAAAAGCTTACTTCCACCGTTTTTTAAAATCACAGCTTCTAGATGCTTTACATGATTTCGTAAAAAACACGAGTTTTTAGAAAATGTGTTTTATTTCATAAATGGAATCTACAAAGTATCTACATTCTACCTCATAACAACTTTCTATAGTTTGCGCATGCGTCCGGAAATAAGAAAAGCTTACTTGCACCGTTTTTTAAAATCACAGCTTCTAGAAGGTTTACATGATTTCGTAAAAAACACGAGTTTTAAGAAGATGTGTTTTATTTCATAAATGGAATCTACAAAGTATGCACATTCTACGTCATAACGACTTTCTATAGTTTGCGCATGCGTCCGGAAATAAGAAAAGCTTAGTTCCCTTGTTTTTTAAAATCACAGCTTCTAGAAGGTTTACATGATTTCTTAAAAACACGAGTTTTTAGAAAATGTGTTTTATTTCATAAATGGAATCTACAAAGTATGCACATTCTACGTTATAATGACTTTCTATAGTTTGCGCAAGCGTCCGGAAAAAAGAAAAGCTTACCTCCCCCGTTTTTTAAAATTAGAGATTCTAGAAGGTTTACATGATTTCGTAAAAAACACGAGTTTTTAGAAAATATGTTTTATTTCATAAATAGAATCAACAAAGTATGCACATTCTACGTCATAAGGACTTTCTATAGTTTGCGCATGCGTCCGGAAATAAGAAAAGCTTACTTCCATCGTTTTTTAAACTCACAGCTTCTAGAAGCTTTACATGATTTCGTAAAAAACATGAGTTTTTAGAAAATGTGTTTTATTTCATAAATGGAATCAACAAAGTATGCACATTCTACATCATAACGACTTTCTATAGTTTGCGCATGCGTCCGGAAATAAGAAAAGCTTACTTCCACCGTTTTTAAAATAATAGCTTCTAGAAGGTTTACATGATTTCGTAAAAAACACGAGTTTTTAGAAAATGTGTTTTATTTCATAAATGGAATCTACAAAGTATGCACATTCTATGTCATAACGACTTTCTATAGTTTGTGCATGCGTCTGGAAATAAGAAAAGCTTACTTCCACCATTTTTTAAAATCACAGCTTCTAGAAGGTTTACATGATTTCGTAAAAAACACGAGTTTTTAGAAAATGTGTTTTATTTCATCAATGGAATGTACAAAGTATGCACATTCTACGTCATAACGACTTTCTATAGTTTGCGCATGCGTCCGGAAATAAGAAAAGCTTACTTCCAACGTTTTTTAAAATCACAGCTTCTAGAAGCTTTACATGATTTCGTAAAAAACACGAGTTTTTAGAAAATGTGTTTTATTTCATAAATAGAATCTACAAAGTATGCACATTCTATGTCATAACGACTTTCTATAGTTTGCGCATGCGTCCGGAGATAAGAAAAGCTTACTTCCACCGTTTTTTAAAATCACAGCTTCTAGATGCTTTACATGATTTCGTAAAAAACACGATTTTTTAGAAAATGTGTTTTATTTCATAAACGGAATCTACAAAGTATCTACATTCTACCTCATAACAACTTTCTATAGTTTGCGCATGCGTCCGGAAATAAGAAAAGCTTACTTGCACCGTTTTTTAAAATCAATGCTTCTAGAAGGTTTACATGATTTCGTAAAAAACACGAGTTTTTAGAAGATGTGTTTTATTTCATAAATGGAATCTACAAAGTATGCACATTCTACGTCATAACGACTTTCTATAGTTTGCGCATGCGTCCGGAAATAAGAAAAGCTTAGTTCCCTTGTTTTTTAAAATCACAGCTTCTAGAAGGTTTACATGATTTCTTAAAAACACGAGTTTTTAGAAAATGTGTTTTATTTCATAAATGGAATCTACAAAGTATGCACATTCTACGTTATAATGACTTTCTATAGTTTGCGCAAGCGTCCGGAAATAAGAAAAGCTTACCTCCCCCGTTTTTTAAAATCAGAGATTCTAGAAGGTTTACATGATTTCGTAAAAAACACGAGTTTTTAGAAAATATGTTTTATTTCATAAATAGAATCAACAAAGTATGCACATTCTACGTCATAAGGACTTTCTATAGTTTGCGCATGCGTCCGGAAATAAGAAAAGCTTACTTCCATCGTTTTTTAAACTCACAGCTTCTAGAAGCTTTACATGATTTCGTAAAAAACACGAGTTTTTAGAAAATGTGTTTTATTTCATAAATGGAATCTACAAAGTATGCACATTCTACATCATAACGACTTTCTATAATTTGCGCATGCGTCCGGAAATAAGAAAAGCTTACTTCCACCATTTTTTAAAATCACGGCTTCTAGAAGCTTTACATGATTTCGTAAAAAACACAAGTTTTTAGAAAATGTGTTTTATTTCATAAATGGAATCTACAAAGTACGCACATTCCACGTCATAACGACTTTCTATAGTTTGCACATGCGTTCAGAAATAAGAAAAGCTTACCTCCACCGTTTTTTAAAATCACAGCTTCTAGAAGGTTTACATGATTTCGTAAAAAACACGAGTTTTTAGAAAATGTGTTTTATTTCATAAAAAGAATCAACAAAGTATGCAAATTCTACGTCATAATGACTTTCTATAGTTTGTGCATGCGTCTGGAAATAAGAAAAGCTTACTTCCACCATTTTTTAAAATCACAGCTTCTAGAAGGTTTACATGATTTCGTAAAAAACACGAGTTTTTAGAAAATGTGTTTTATTTCATCAATGGAATGTACAAAGTATGCACATTCTACATCATAACGACTTTCTATAGTTTGCGCATGCGTCCGGAAATAAGAAAAGCTTACTTCCACCGTTTTTTAAAATCACAGCTTCTAGAAGCTTTACATGATTTCGTAAAAAACACGAGTTTTTAGAAAATGTGTTTTATTTCATAAAAAGAATCAACAAAGTATGCAAATTCTACGTCATAATGACTTTCTATAGTTTGTGCATGCGTCTGGAAATAAGAAAAGCTTACCTCCACCGTTTTTTAAAATCACAGCTTCTAGAAGGTTTACATGATTTCGCAAAAAACACGAGTATTTAGAAAATGTGTTTTATTTCATAAATAGAATCTACAAAGTATGCACATGCTACGTCATAACGAATTTCTATAGTTTGCGCATGCGTCCGGAAATAAGAAAAGCTTACTTCCACCGTTTTTTAAAATCACAGCTTCAAGAAGGTTTACATGATTTCGTAAAAAACACGATTTTTTAGAAAATGTGTTTTATTTCATAAATGGAATCTACAAAGTATGCACATTCTACGTCATAACGACTTTCTATAGTTTGCGCATGCGTCTGGAAATAAGAAAAGCTTACTTCCCCCGTTTTTTAAAATCACAGCTTCTAGAAGGTTTACATGATTTCGTAAAAAACACGAGTTTTTAGAAAATGTGTTTTATTTCATCAATGGAATGTACAAAGTATGCACATTCTACGTCATAACGACTTTCTATAGTTTGCGCATGCGTCCGGAAATAAGAAAAGCTTACTTCCACCGTTTTTTAAAATCACAGCTTCTAGAAGCTTTACATGATTTCGTAAAAAACACGAGTTTTTAGAAAATTTGTTTTATTTCATAAATAGAATCTACAAAGTATGCACATTCTACGTCATAACGACTTTCTATAGTTTGCGCATGCGTCCGGAGATAAGAAAAGCTTACTTCCACTATTTTTTAAAATCACAGCTTCTAGATGGTTTACATGATTTCGTAAAAAACACGAGTTTTTAGAAAATGTGTTTTATTTCATAAATGGAATCTACAAAGTATCTACATTCTACCTCATAACAACTTTCTATAGCTTGCGCATGCGTCCGGAAAAAAGAAAAGCTTACTTGCACCGTTTTTTAAAATCACAGCTTCTAGAAGGTTTACATGATTTCGTAAAAAACACGAGTTTTTAGAAGATGTGTTTTATTTCATAAATGGAATCAACAATGTATGCACATTCTACGTCATAACGACTTTCTATAGTTTGCGCATGCGTCCGGAAATAAGAAAAGCTTAGTTCCCTTGTTTTTTAAAATCACAGCTTCTAGAAGGTTTACATGATTTCTTAAAAACACGAGTTTTTAGAAAATGTGTTTTATTTCATAAATGGAATCTACAAAGTATGCACATTCTACGTTATAATGACTTTCTATAGTTTGCGCAAGCGTCCGGAAATAAGAAAAGCTTACCTCCCCCGTTTTTTAAAATCAGAGATTCTAGAAGGTTTACATGATTTCGTAAAAAACACGAGTTTTTAGAAAATATGCTTTATTTCATAAATAGAATCAACAAAGTATGCACATTCTACGTCATAAGGACTTTCTATAGTTTGCGCATGCGTCCGGAATTAAGAAAAGCTTACTTCCATCGTTTTTTAAACTCACAGCTTCTAGAAGCTTTACATGATTTCGTAAAAAACACGAGTTTTTAGAAAATGTGTTTTATTTCATAAATGGAATCTACAAAGTATGCACATTCTACATCATAACGACTTTCTATAATTTGCGCATGCGTCCGGAAATAAGAAAAGCTTACTTCCACCGTTTTTTAAAATCACGGCTTCTAGAAGCTTTACATGATTTCGTAAAAAACACGAGTTTTTAGAAAATGTGTTTTATTTCATCAATGGAATCTACAAAGTATGCACATTCCACGTCATAACGACTTTCTATAGTTTGCACATGCGTCCGGAAATAAGAAAAGCTTACTTCCACCGTTTTTTAAAATAATAGCTTCTAGAAGGTTTACATGATTTCGTAAAAAACACGAGTTTTTAGAAAATGTGTTTTATTTCATAAATGTAATCTACAAAGTATGCACATTCTATGTCATAACGACTTTCTATAGTTTGCGCATGTGTTTGGAAATAAGAAAATCTTACTTCCCGCGTTTTTTAAATTCACGGCTTCTAGAAGGTTTACATGATTTCTTAAAAAACACGAGTTTTTAGAAAATGTGTTTTATTTCATAAATGGAATCAACAAAGTATGCACATTCTACGTCATAACGACTTTCTATAGTTTGCGCATTCGTTCGGAAATATGAAAAGCTTACTTCCCCCTTTTTTTAAAATCATAGCTTCTAGAAGCGTTACATGATTTCGTAAAAAACACGAGTTTTTAGAAAATGTGTTTTATTTCATAAATAGAATCTACAAAGTATGCACATTCTACGTCATAACGACTTTCTATAGTTTGCGCATGCCTCCGGAGATAAGAAAAGATTACTTGCACCGTTTTTTAAAATCACAGGTTCTAGAAGCTTTACATGATTTCGTAAAAAACACGAGTTTTTAGAAAATGTGTTTTATTTCATAAATGGAATCTACAAAGTATATACATTCTACCTCATAACAACTCTCTATAGTTTGCGCATGCGTCCGGAAATAAGAAAAGCTTACTTCCACCGTTTTTTAAAATCACAGCTTCTAGAAGGTTTACATGATTTCGTAAAAAACACGAGTTTTTAGAAAATGTGTTTTATTTCATAAATAGAATCTACAAAGTATGCACATGCTACGTCATAACGAATTTCTATAGTTTGCGCATGCGTCCGGAAATAAGAAAAGCTTACTTCCACCGTTTTTTAAAATCACAGCTTCAAGAAGGTTTACATGATTTCGTAAAAAACACGATTTTTTAGAAAATGTGTTTTATTTCATAAATGGAATCTACAAAGTATGCACATTCTACGTCATAACGACTTTCTATAGTTTGCGCATGCGTCTGGAAATAAGAAAAGCTTACTTCCCCCGTTTTTTAAAATCACAGCTTCTAGAAGGTTTACATGATTTCTTAAAAAACACGAGTTTTAAGAAAATGTGTTTTATTTCATAAATGGAATCAACAAAGTATGCACATTCTACATCATAACGACTTTCTATAGTTTGCGCATGCGTCCGGAAATAAGAAAAGCTTACTTCCACCGTTTTTTAAAATAATAGCTTCTAGAAGGTTTACATGATTTCGTAAAAAACACGAGTTTTTAGAAAATGTGTTTTATTTCATAAATGGAATCTACAAAGTATGCACATTCTATGTCATAACGACTTTCTATAGTTTGCGCATGTGTTTGGAAATAAGAAAATCTTACTTCCCCCGTTTTTTAAAATCACGGCTTCTAGAAGGTTTACATGATTTCTTAAAAAACACGAGTTTTTAGAAAATGTGTTTTATTTCATAAATGGAATCAACAAAGTATGCACATTCTACGTCATAACGACTTTCTATAGTTTGCGCATTCGTTCGGAAATATGAAAAGCTTACTTCCCCCGTTTTTTAAAATCATAGCTTCTAGAAGCGTTACATGATTTCGTAAAAAACACGAGTTTTTAGAAAATGTGTTTTATTTCATAAATAGAATCTACAAAGTATGCACATTCTACGTCATAACGACTTTCTATAGTTTGCGCATGCCTCCGGAGATAAGAAAAGCTTACTTGCACCGTTTTTTAAAATCACAGGTTCTAGAAGCTTTACATGATTTCGTAAAAAACACGAGTTTTTAGAAAATGTGTTTTATTTCATAAATGGAATCTACAAAGTATATACATTCTACCTCATAACAACTCTCTATAGTTTGCGCATGCGTCCGGAAATAAGAAAAGCTTACTTCCACCGTTTTTTAAAATCACAGCTTCTAGAAGGTTTACATGATTTTGTAAAAAACACGAGTTTTTAGAAGATGTGTTTTATTTCATAAATGGAATCTACAAAGTATGCACATTCTACGTTATAACGACTATCTATAGTTTGCGCATGCGTCCGGAAATAAGAAAAGCTTAGTTCCCTTGTTTTTTAAAATCACAGCTTCTAGAAGGTTTACATGATTTCTTAAAAAACACGAGTTTTTAGAAAATGTGTTTTATTTCATAAATTGAATCTACAAAGTATGCACATTCTACGTTATAACGACTTTCTATAGTTTGCGCAAGCGTCCGGAAATAAGAAAAGCTTACCTCCCCCATTTTTTAAAATCAGAGATTCTAGAAGGTTTAAATGATTTCGTAAAAAACACGAGTTTTTAGAAAATATGTTTTATTTCATAAATAGAATCAACAAAGTATGCACATTCTACGTCATAAGGACTTTCTATAGTTTGCACATGCATCCGGAAATAAGAAAAGCTTACTTCCACCGTTTTTTAAACTCACAGCTTCTAGAAGCTTTACATGATTTCGTAAAAAACACGAGTTTTTAGAAAATGTGTTTTATTTCATAAATGGAATCTACAAAGTATGCACATTCTACGTCATAACGACTTTCTATAGTTTGCGCATGCGTCCGGAAATAAGAAAAGCTTACTTCCACCGTTTTTTAAAATCACAGCTTCTAGAAGCTTTACATGATTTCGTAAAAAACACGAGTTTTTAGAAAATGTGTTTTATTTCATAAATGGACTCTACAAAGTATGCACATTCCACGTCATAACGACTTTCTATAGTTTGCGCATGCGTCCGGAATTAAGAAAAGATTACATCGACCGTTTTTTAAAATCACAGCTTCTAGAAGGTTTACATGATTTCGTAAAAAACACGAGTTTTTAGAAAATGTGTTTTATTTCATAAATAGAATCTGCAAAGTATGCACATTCTACGTCATAACAACTTTCTATAGTTTGCGCATGCGTCCGGAAATAAGAAAAGCTTACTTCCACCGTTTTTTAAAATCACAGCTTCTAGAAGGTTTACATGAATTCATAAAAAACACGATTTTTTAGAAAATGTGTTTTATTTCATAAATGGAATCTACAAAGTATGAACATTCTACGTCATAACGACTTTCTATAGTTTGCGCATGCGTCCGGAAATAAGAAAAGCTTACTTCCCCCATTTTTTAAAATCACAGCTTCTAGAAAGTTTACATGATTTCTTAAAAAACACGAGTTTTTAGAAAATGTGTTTTGTTTCATAAATGGAATCAACAAAGTATGCACATTCTACGTCATAATGACTTTCTATAGTTTGCGCATGCGTTTGGAAATAAGAAAAGCTTACTTCCCCCGTTTTTAAAATCACAGCTTCTAGAAGGTTTATATGATTTCTTAAAAAGCACGAGTTTTTAGAAAATGTGTTTTATTTCATAAATGGAATCAACAAAGTATGTACATTCTACGTCATAACGACTTTCTATAGTTTGCGCATGCGTGCGGAAATAAGAAAAGCTTACTTCCCCCGTTTTTTAAAATCACAGCTTCTAGAAAGTTTACATGATTTCGTAAAAAACATGAGCTTTTAGAAAATGTGTTTTATTTCATAAATGGAATCAACAAAGTATGCACATTCTACGTCATAACGACTTTCTATAGTTTGCGCATGCGTTCGGAGATAAGAAAAGCTTACTTACACCGTTTTTTAAAATCACAGCTTCTAGAAGCTTTACATGATTTCGTAAAAAACACGAGTTTTTAGAAAATGTGTTTTATTTCATAAATGGAATCTACAAAGTATCTACATTCTATGTCATAACAATTTTCTATAGTTTGCGCATGCGTCCGGAAATAAGAAAAGCTTACTTCCACCGTTTTTTAAAATCATAGCTTCTAGAAGCTTTAGATGATTTCGTAAAAAACACGAGTTTTTAGAAAATGTGTTTTATTTCATAAATGGAATCTACAAAGTACGCACATTCCACGTCATAAGGACTTTCTATAGTTTGCGCATACGTCCGGAAATAAGAAAAGCTTACCTCCACCGTTTTTTAAAATCACAGCTTCTAGAAGGTTTACATGATTTCGTAAAAAACACGAGTTTTTAGAAAATGTATTTTATTTCATAAATAGAATCTACAAAGTATGCACATTCTACGTCCTAACGACTTTCTATAGTTTACGCATGCGTCCGGAAATAAGAAAAGCTTACTTCCACCGTTTTTTAAAATCACAGCTTCAAGAAGGTTTACATGATTTCGTAAAAAACACGATTTTTTAGAAAATGTGTTTTATTTCATAAATGGAATCTACAAAGTATGCACATTCTATGTCATAACGACTTTCTATAGTTTGCGCATGCGTCTGGAAATAAGAAAAGCTTACTTCCACCGTTTTTTAAAATCATAGCTTCTACAAGGTTTACATGATTTCGTAAAAAACACGAGTTTTTAGAAAATGTGTTTTATTTCATAAATGGAATCTACAAAGTATGCACATTCTACGTTATAATGACTTTCTATAGTTTGCGGATGCGTCCGGAAATAAGAAAAGCTTACCTCCCCCGTTTTTCAAAACCACAGATTCTAGAAGGTTTACATGATTTCGTAAAAAACACGACTTTTTAGAAAATGTGTTTTATTTCATCAATAGAATCAACAAAGTATGCACATTATACTTCATAACGACTTTCTATAGTTTGCGCATTCATTCGGAAATAAGAAAAGCTTACTTCCAGCGTTTTTTAAAATCACAGCTTCTAGAAGCTTTACATGTTTTCGTAAAAAACACGAGTTTTTAGAAAATGTGTTTTATTTCATTAATGGAATCTACAAAGTAAGCATATTCTACTTCATAACGACTTTCTATAGTTTGCGCATGCGTCCGGAAATAAGAAAAGCTTACTTCCACCGTTTTTTAAAATCACAGCTTGTAGAAGGTTTACATGATTTCGAAAAAAACACGAGTTTTTAGAAAATGTGTTTTATTTCATAAATGGAATCTACAAAGTATGCACATTCTACATCATAATGACTTTCTATAGTTTGCGCATGCGTCCGGAAATAAGAAAAGCTTACCTCCCCCGTTTATTAAAATCACAGTTTCTAGAAGGTTTACATTATTTCGTAAAAAACACGAGTTTTTAGAAAATGTGTTTTATTTCATAAACAGAATCAACAAAGTATGCACATTGTACGTCATGACGACTTTCTATAGTTTGCGCATGCGTCCGGAAATAAGAAAAGCTTACTTCCACCGTTTTTTAAAATCACAGGTTCTAGAAGCTTTACATGATTTCGTAAAAAACACGAGTTTTTAGAAAATGTGTTTTATTTCATAAATGGAATCTACAAAGTATGCACATTCTATGTCATAACGACTTTCTATAGTTTGCGCATGCGTCCGGAAATAAGAAAAGCTTACTTCCACCATTTTTAAAAATCACAGCTTCTAGAAGCTTTACATGATTTCGTAAAAAACACGAGTTTTTACAAAATGTGTTTTATGTCATAAATGGAATCTACAAAGTATGCACATTCTACGTCATAACGACTTTCTATAGTTTGCGCATGCGTCCGGAAATAAGAAAAGCTTACTTCCACCGTTTTTTAAAATCACAGCTTCTAGAAGATTTACATGATTTCGTAAAAAACATGAGTTTTTAGAAAATGTGTTTTATTTCATAAATGGAATCTACAAAGTATGCACATTCTACGTCATAAGGACTTTCTATAGTTTGCGCATGCGTCCGGAAATAAGAAAAGCTTAGTTCCCTTGTTTTTTAAAATCACAGCTTCTAGAAGGTTTACATGATTTCTTAAAAAACACGAGTTTTTAGAAAATGTGTTTTATTTCATAAATGGAATCTACAAAGTATGCACATTCTACGCTATAACGACTTTCTATAGTTTGCGCAAGCATCCGGAAATAAGAAAAGCTTACCTCCCCGTTTTTTAAAATCAGAGATTCTAGAAGGTTTACATGATTTCGTAAAAAACACGAGTTTTTAGAAAATGTGTTTTATTTCATAAATAGAATCAACAAAGTATGCACATTCTACGTCATAAGGACTTTCTATAGTTTGCGCATGCGTAGGGAAATAAGAAAAGCTTACTTCCACCGTTTTTTAAACTCACAGCTTCTAGAAGCTTTACATGATTTCGTAAAAAACACGAGTTTTTAGAAAATGTGTTTTATTTCATAAATGGAATCTAAAAAGTATGCACATTCTATGTCATAACGACTTTCTATAGTTTGCGCATGCGTCCGGAAATAAGAAAAGCTTACTTCCACCGTTTTTTAAAATCACAGCTTCTAGAAGCTTTACATGATTTCGTAAAAAACACGAGCTTTTAGAAAATGTGTTTTATTTCATAAATGGAATCTACAAAGTATGCACATTCTATGTCATAACGACTTTCTATAGTATGCGCATGCGTCTGGAAATAAGAAAAGCTTACTTCCACCATTTTTTAAAATCACAGCTCCTAGAAGGTTTACATGATTTCGTAAAAAAGACGAGTTTTTAGAAAATGTGTTTTATTTCATAAATGGAATCTACAAAGTATGCACATTCTACTTCATAACGACTTTCTATAGTTTGCGCATGCGTCCGGAAATAAGAAAAGCTTACTTCCCCTGTTTTTTAAAATCACAGCTTCTAGAAGGTTTACATGATTTCGTAAAAAACACGAGTTTTTAGAAAATGTGTTTTATTTCATAAATAGAATCAACAAAGTATGCACATTCTACGTCATAACGACTTTCTATAGTTTGCGTATGCCTCGGGAAATAAGGAAAGCTTACTTCCACCGTTTTTTAAAATCACAGCTTCTAGAAGCTTTACATGATTTCGTAAAAAACACGAGTTTTTAGAAAATGTGTTTTATTTCATAAATGGAATCTACAAAGTATGCACATTCTACGTCATAACGGCTTTCTATAGTTTGCGCATGCGTCCGGAAATAAGAAAAGCTTACTTCCACCGTTTTTTAAAATCACAGCTTCTACAAGGTTTACATGATTTCGTAAAAAACACGAGTTTTTAGAAAATGTGTTTTATTTCATAAATGGAATCTACAAAGTATGCACATTCTACGTTATAATGACTTTCTATAGTTTGCGGATGCGTCCGGAAATAAGAAAAGCTTACCTCCCCCGTTTTTCAAAACCACAGATTCTAGAAGGTTTACATGATTTCGTAAAAAACACGACTTTTTAGAAAATGTGTTTTATTTCATCAATAAAATCAACAAAGTATGCACATTCTACTTCATAACGACTTTCTATAGTTTGCGCATTCAAGCGGAAATAAGAAAAGCTTACTTCCAGCGTTTTTTAATATCACAGCTTCTAGAAGCTTTACATGATTTCGTAAAAAACACGAGTTTTTAGAAAATGTGTTTTATTTCATTATTGGAATCTACAAAGTATGCACACTCTACTTCATAACGACTTTCTATAGTTTGCGCATGCGTCCGGAAATAAGAAAAGCTTACTTCCACCGTTTTTTAAAATCACAGCTTCTAGAAGCTTTACATGATTTCGTAAAAAACACGAGTTTTTAGAAAATGTGTTTTATTTCATAAATGGAATCTACAAAGTATGCACATTCTACATCATAATGACTTTCTATAGTTTGCGCATGCGTCCGGAAATAAGAAAAGCTTACCTCCCCCGTTTATTAAAATCACAGTTTCTAGAAGGTTTACATGATTTCTTAAACAACACGAGTTTTTAGAAAATGTGTTTTATTTCATAAATAGAATCAACAAAGTATGCACATTCTACGTCATAACGACTTTCTATAGTTTGCACATGCGTCCGGAAATAAGAAAAGCTTACTTCCACCATTTTTTAAAATCACAGCTTCTAGAAGCTTTACATGATTTCGTAAAAAACACGAGTTTTTAAAAATGTGTTTTATTTCATAAATGGAATCTACAAAGTATACACATTCTACGTCATAACGACTTTCTATAGTTTGCGCATGCGTCCGGAAATAAGAAAAGCTTACTTCCACCATTTTTTAAAATCACAGCTTCTAGAAGCTTTACATGATTTCGTAAAAAACACGAGTTTTTATAAAATGTGTTTTATGTCCTAAATGGAATCTACAAAGTTCGCACATTCTACGTCATAACGACTTTCTATAGTTTGCTCATGCGTCCGGAAATAAGAAAAGCTTACTTCCACCGTTTTTTAAAGTCACAGCTTCTAGAAGGTTTACATGATTTCGTAAAAAACATGAGTTTTTAGAAAATGTGTTTTATTTCATAAATGGAATCTACAAAGTATGCACATTCTACGTCATAAGGACTTTCTATAGTTTGCGCATGCGTCCGGAAATAAGAAAAGCTTAGTTCCCTTGTTTTTTAAAATCACAGCTTCTAGAAGGTTTACATGATTTCTTAAAAAACACGAGTTTTTAGAAAATGTGTTTTATTTCATAAATGGAATCTACAAAGTATGCACATTCTACGCTATAACGACTTTCTATAGTTTGCGCAAGCATCCGGAAATAAGAAAAGCTTACCTCCCCGTTTTTTAAAATCAGAGATTCTAGAAGGTTTACATGATTTCGTAAAAAACACGAGTTTTTAGAAAATGTGTTTTATTTCATAAATAGAATCAACAAAGTATGCACATTCTACGTCATAAGGACTTTCTATAGTTTGCGCATGCGTAGGGAAATAAGAAAAGCTTACTTCCACCGTTTTTTAAACTCACAGCTTCTAGAAGCTTTACATGATTTCGTAAAAAACACGAGTTTTTAGAAAATGTGTTTTATTTCATAAATAGAATCAACAAAGTATGCACATTCTACGTCATAACGACTTTCTATAGTTTGCACATGCGTCCGGAAATAAGAAAAGCTTACTTCCACCATTTTTTAAAATCACAGCTTCTAGAAGCTTTACATGATTTCGTAAAAAACACGAGTTTTTAGAAAATGTGTTTTATTTCATAAATGGAATCTACAAAGTATGCACATTCTACGTCATAACGACTTTCTATAGTTTGCGCATGCGTCCGGAAATAAGAAAAGCTTACTTCCACCATTTTTTAAAATCACAGCTTCTAGAAGCTTTACATGATTTCGTAAAAAACACGAGTTTTTAGAAAATGTGTTTTATGTCCTAAATGGAATCTACAAAGTATGCACATTCTACGTCATAATGACTTTCTATAGCTTGCTCATGCGTCCGGAAATAAGAAAAGCTTACTTCCACCGTTTTTTAAAGTCACAGCTTCTAGAAGGTTTACATGATTTCGTAAAAAACACGAGTTTTTAGAAAATGTGTTTTATTTCATAAATGGAATCTACAAAGTATGCACATTCTACGTCATAACGACTTTCTATAGTTTTCGCATGCGTCCGGATATAAGAAAAGCTTAGTTCCCTTGTTTTTTAAAATCACAGCTTCTAGAAGGTTTACATGATTTCTTAAAAAACACGAGTTTTTAGAAAATGTGTTTTATTTCATAAATAGAATCAACAAAGTATGCACATTCTACGTCAGAAGGACTTTCTATAGTTTGCGCATGCGTCCGGAAATAAGAAAAGCTTACTTCCACCGTTTTTTAAACTCACAGCTTCTAGAAGCTTTACATGGTTTCGTAAAAAACACGAGTTTTTAGAAAATGTGTTTTATTTAGTAAATGGAATCTACAAAGTATGCACATTCTACGTCATAACGACTTTCTATAGTTTGCGCATGTGTCCGGAAATAAGAAAATCTTACTTCCACCGTTTTTTAAAATCACAGCTTCTAGAAGCTTTACATGATTTCGTAAAAAACACGAGTTTTTAGAAAATGTGTTTTATTTCATCAATGGAATCTACAAAGTATGCACATTCCACGTCATAACGACTTTCTATAGTTTGCGCATGCGTCCGGAATTAAGAAAAGCTTACTTCCACCGTTTTTTAAAATCACAGCTTCTAGAAGGTTTACATGATTTCGTAAAAAACACGAGTTTTTAGAAAATGTGTTTTATTTCATAAATAGAATCTACAAAGTATGCATATTCTACGTCATAACGACTTTCTATAGTTTGCGCATGCGACCAGAAATAAGAAAAGCTTACTTCCACCGTTTTTTAAAATCATAGCTTCTAGAAGGTTTACATGAATTCATAAAAAACACGGTTTTTTAGAAAATGTGTTTTATTTCATAAATGGAATCTACAAAGTATGCACATTCTATGTCATAACGACTTTCTATAGTTTGCGTATGCGTCCGGAAATAAGAAAAGCTTACTTCCCCCGTTTTTTAAAATCACAGCTTCTAGAAGGTTTACATGATTTCTTAAAAAACACTAGTTTTTAGAAAATGTGTTTTATTTCATAAATGGAATCAACAAAGTATGCACATTCTACGTCATAACGACTTTCTATGGTTTGCGCATGCATTTGGAAATAAGAAAAGCTTACTTTCCCCGTTTTTTAAAATCACAGCTTCTAGAAGGTTTACATGATTTCTTAAAAAACACGAGTTTTTAGAAAATGTGTTTTATTTCATAAATGGAATCAACAAAGTATGTTCATTCTACGTCATAACGACTTTCTATCGTTTGCGCATGCGTCTGGAAATAAGAAAAGCTTACTTCCCCCCGTTTTTTAAAATCACAGCTTCTAGAAGGTTTACATGATTTCTTAAAAAACACGAGTTTTTAGAAAATGTGTTTTATTTCATAAATGGAATCAACAAAGTATGTACATTCTACGTCATAACGACTTTCTATAGTTTGCGCATGCGTCTGGAAATAAGAAAAGCTTACTTCCACCGTTTTTTAAAATCACAGCTTCTAGAAGCTTTACATGATTTCGTAAAAAACACGAGTTTTTAGAAAATGTCTTTTATTTCATAAATGGAATCTACAAAGTATGCACATTCCACGTCATAACGACTTTCTATAGTTTGCGCATGCGTCCGGAATTAAGAAAAGCTTACTTCCACAATTTTTTAAAATCACAGCTTCTAGAAGGTTTACATGATTTCGTAAAAAAACATGAGTTTTTAGAAAATGTGTTTTATTTCATAAATAGAATCTACAAAGTATGCATATTCTACGTCATAACGACTTTCTATAGCTTGCGCATGCATCCAGAAATAAGAAAAGCTTACTTCCACTGTTTTTTAAAATCACAGCTTCTAGAAGGTTTACATGAATTCATAAAAAACACGATTTTTTAGAAAATGTGTTTTATTTCATAAATGGAATCTACAAAGTATGTACATTCTACGTCATAACGACTTGCTTTAGTTTGCGCATGCGTCTGGAAATAAGAAAAGCTTACTTCCCCCGTTTTTTAAAATCACAGCTTCTAGAAGGTTTACATGATTTCTTAAAAAACACGAGTTTTTAGAAAATGTGTTTTATTTCATAAATGGAATCTACAAAGTATGCACATTCTACGTCATAACGACTTTCTATAGTTTGCGCATGCGTCCGGAAATAAGAAAAGCTTACTTCCACCGTTTTTTAAAATCACAGCTTCTAGAAGCTTTACATGATTTCGTAAAAAACACGAGTTTTTAGAAAATGTGTTTTATTTCATAAATGGAATCTACAAAGTATGCACATTCCATGTCATAACGATTTTCTATAGTTTGCGCATGCGTCCGGAATTAAGAAAAGCTTACTTCCACCGTTTTTTAAAATCACAGCTTCTAGAAGGTTTACATGATTTCGTAAAAAACACGAGTTTTTAGAAAATGTGTTTTATTTCATAAATAGAATCTACAAAGTATGCATATTCTACGTCATAACGACTTTCTATAGTTTGCGCATGCGTCCAGAAATAAGAAAAGCTTACTTCCACCGTTTTTTAAAATCACAGCTTCTAGAAGGTTTACATGAATTCATAAAAAACATGATTTTTTAGAAAATGTGTTTTATTTCATAAATGGAATCTACAAAGTATGCACATTCTACGTCATAACGAATTTCTATAGTTTGCGCATGCGTCCGGAAATAAGAAAAGCTTACTTCCCCCGTTTTTTAAAATCACAGCTTCTAGAAGGTTTACATGACTTCTTAAAAAACACGAGTTTTAAGAAAATGTGTTTTATTTCATAAATGGAATCAACAAAGTATGCACATTCTACGTCATAACAACTTTCTATAGTTTGTGCATGCGTTTGGAAATAAGAAAAGCTTACTTTCCCCGTTTTTTAAAATCACAGCTTCTAGAAGGTTTACATGATTTCTTAAAAAACACGAGTTTTTTGAAAATGTGTTTTATTTCATAAATGGAATCAACAAAGTATGTACATTCTACGTCATAACGACTTTCTATAGTTTGCGCATGCGTCTGGAAATAAGAAAAGCTTACTTCCCCCGTTTTTTAAAATCACAGCTTCTAGAAGGTTTACATGATTTCTTAAAAAACACGAGTTTTTAGCAAATGTGTTTTATTTCATAAATGGAATCAAAAAAGTATGTACATTCTACGTCATAACGACTTTCTATAGTTTCCGCATGCGTCTGGAAATAAGAAAAGCTTACTTCCACCGTTTTTTAAAATCACAGCTTCTAGAAAGTTTACATGATTTCGTAAAAAACACGAGTTTTTAGAAAATGTGTCTTATTTCATAAATGGAATCAACAAAGTATGCACATTCTACGTCATAATGACTTTCTATAGTTTGCGCATGCATCTGGAAATAAGAAAAGCTTACTTCCCCTGTTTTTTAAAATCACAGCTTCTAGAAGGTTTACATGATTTCGTAAAAAACACGAGTTTTTAGAAAATGTGTTTTATTTCATAAATGGAATCTACAAAGTATCTACATTCTACGTCATAACAATTTTCTATAGTTTGCGCATCGCGTCCGGAAATAAGAAAAGCTTAGTTCCACCGTTTTTTAAAATCACAGCTTCTAGAAGGTTTACATGATTTCGTAAAAAACACGAGTTTTTAGAAAATGTGTTTTATTTCATAAATGGAATCTACAAAGTATGCACATTCTACGTCATAATGACTTTCTATAGTTTGCGCATGCATCTGGAAATAAGAAAAGCTTACTTCCCCTGTTTTTTAAAATCACAGCTTCTAGAAGGTTTACATGATTTCTTAAAAAACACGAGTTTTTGGAAAATGTGTTTAATTTCATAAATATTATCTACAAAGTATGCACATTCTACGTTATAACGACTTTCTATAGTTTGCGCAAGCATCCGGAAATAAGAAAAGCTTACCTACCCCGTTTTTTAAAATCAGAGATTCTAGAAGGTTTACATGATTTCATAAAAAACACGAGTTTTTAGAAAATGTGTTTTATTTCATAAATAGAATCAGCAAAGTATGCACATTCTATGTCATAAGGACTTTCTATAGTTTGCGCATGCGTCCGGAAATAAGAAAAGCTTACTTCCACCGTTTTTTAAACTCACAGCTTCTAGAAGCTTTACATGATTTCGTAAAAACACGAGTTTTTAGAAAATATGTTTTATTTCATAAATGGAATCTACAAAGTATGCACATTCTACGTCATAACGAATTTCTATAGTTTACGCATGCGTTTGGAAATAAGAAAAGCTTACTTCCCCCGTTTTTTAAAATCACAGCTTCTAGAAGCTTTACATGATTTCGTAAAAGACACGAGTTTTTAGAAAATGTGTTTTATTTCATAAATAGAATCTACAAAGTATGCACATTCCACATCATAACGACTTTCTATAGTTTGCGCATGCGTCCGGAAATAAGAAAAGCTTACTTCCACCGTTTTTTAAAATCACAGCTTCTAGAAGGTTTACATGATTTCGTAAAAAACACGAGTTTTTAGAAAATGTGTTTTATTTTATAAATAGAATCCACAAACTTTGCACATTCTACGTCATAACGACTTTCTATAGTTTGCGGAAGCGTCCGGAAATAAGAAAATCTTACCTCCCCCGTTTTTTAAAATCAGAGATTCTAGAAGGTTTACATGATTTCGTAAAAAACCCGAGTTCTTAGAAAATGTGTTTTATTTCATAAATAGAATCAACAAAGTATGCACATTCTATGTCATTACGACTTTCTATAGTTTGCGCATGCGTCCGGAAATAAGAAAAACTTACTTCCCCCGTTTTTTAAAATCACAGCTTCTAGAAGGTTTACATGATTTCTTAAAAAACACGAGTTTTTAGAAAATGTGTTTTGTTTCATAAATGGAATCAACAAAGTATGCACATTCTACGTCATAACGACTTTCTATAGTTTGCGCATGCGTTTGGAAATAAGAAAAGCTTACTTCCCCTGTTTTTTAAAATCACAGCTTCTAGAAGGTTTACATGATTTCTTAAAAAACACGAGTTTTTAGAAAATGTGTTTTATTTCATAAATGGAATCAACAAAGTATGTACATTCTACGTCATAACGACTTTCTATAGTTTGCGCATGCGTCCGGAAATAAGAAAAGCTTACTTCCACCGTTTTTTAAAATCACAGCTTCTAGAAGGTTTACATGATTTCGTAAAAAACATGAGTTTTTAGAAAATGTGTTTTATTTCATAAATGGAATCAACAAAGTATGCACATTCTACGTCATAACGACTTTCTATAGTTTGAGCATTCGTCCGGAAATAAGAAAAGCTTACTTCCACCGTTTTTTAAAATCACAGCTTCTAGAAGGTTTACATGATTTCGTAAAAAACACAAGTTTTTATAAAATCTGTTTTATTTCATAAATGGAATCTACAAAGTATGCACATTCTACGTCATAACAACTTTCTATAGTTTGCGCATGCGTCCAGAAATAAGAAAAGCTAACTTCCCCCGTTTTTTAAAATCACATCTTCTAGAAGGTTTACATGATTTCTTAAAAAACACGAGTTTTTAGAAAATGTGTTTTATTTCATAAATGGAATCATCAAAGTATGCACATTCTACGTCATAACGACTTTCTATAGTTTGCGCATGCGTTTGGAAATAAGAAAAGCTTACTTCCCCCGTTTTTTAAAATCACAGCTTCTAGAAGGTTTACATGATTTGTTAAAACACACGAGTTTGTAGAAAATGTGTTTTATTTCATAAATGGAATCAACAAAGTATGCACATTCTACGTCATAACGACTTTCTATAGTTTGCGCATGCGTTCGGAAATAAGAAAAGCTTACTTCCACCGTTTTTTAAAATCACAGCTTCTAGAAGATTTACATGATTTCCTAAAAAACACGAGTTTTTAGAAAATGTGTTTTATTTCATCAATTGAATCACAAAGTATGCACATTCTACGTCATAACGACTTTCTATAGTTTGCGCATTCGTCCGGAAATAAGAAAAGCTTACTTCCTCCGTTGTTTAAAATCACAGCTTCTAGAAGGTTTACATGATTTCTTAAAAAACACGAGTTTTTAGAAAATTTGTTTTATTTCATAAATGGAATCTACAAATTATGCACATTCTACGTCATAACGACTTTCTATAGTTTGCGCATGGGTCCGGAAATAAGAAAAGCTTACTTCCCCCGTTTTTTAAAATCACAGCTTCTAGAAGGTTTACATGATTTCTTAGAAAACACGAGTTTTTAAAAAATGTGTTTTGTTTCATAAATGGAATCTACAAAGTATGCACATTCTATGTCATAACGACTTTCTATAGTTTGCGCATGCGTCCGGAAAAAAGAAAAGCTTACTTGCCCGATTTTTTAAAATCACAGCTTCTAGAAGGTTTACATGATTTCTTAAAAAACACGAGTTTTTAGAAAATGTGTTTTATTTCATAAATGGAATCTACAAAGTATGCACATTCTACGTCATAACGACTTTCTATAGTTTGCGCATGCGTCTGGAAATAAGAAAAGCTTACTTCCACCGTTTTTTAAAATCACATCTTCTAAAAGGTTTACATGATTTCGTAAAAAACACGAGTTTTTAGAAAATGTGTTTTACTTCATAAATGGATTCTACAAAGTATGCACATTCTACGTCATAACGACTTTCTATAGTTTGCGCATGCGTCCGGAAATATGAAAAGCTTACTTCCACCATTTTTTTAAATCACAGCTTCTAGAAGGGTTACATGATTTCTTAAAAAACACGAGTTTTTAGAAAATGTGTTTTATTTCATAATTGGAATCAACAAAGTATGCACATTCTACTTCATAACGAATTTCTATAGTTTGCACATGCGTCCGGAAATAAGAAAAGCTTACTTCCACTTTTTTTTAAAATCACAGCTTCTATAAGGTTTACATGATTTCCTAAAAAACACGATTTTTTAGAAAATGTGTTTTATTTCATAAATGGAATCAACAAAGTACGCACATTCTACGTCATAACGACTTTCTATTGTTTGCGTATGCGTTTGGAAATAAGAAAAGCTTACTTTTCCCATTTTTTAAAATCACGGCTTCTAGAAGGTTTACATGATTTCTTAAAAAACACAAGTTTTTAGAAAATGTGTTTTATTTCATAAATGGAATCTACAAAGTATGCACATTCTACGTCATAACGACTTTCTATAGTTTGCACATGCGTTTGGAAATAAGAAAAGCTTACTTACCCCGTTTTTTAAACTCATAGCTTCTAGAAGGTTTACATGATTTCTTAAAAAACATGAGTTTTTAGAAAATATGTTTTATTTCATAAATGGAATCAACAAAGTATGCACATTCTACGTCATAACGACTTTCTATAGTTTGCGCATAAGTTTGGAAATAAGAAAAGCTTACTTCCCCCGTTTTTTAAAATCACAGCTTCTAGAAGGTTTACATGATTTCGTAAAAAACACGAGTTTTTAGAAAATGTGTTTTATTTCATAAATGGAATCAACAAAGTATGCACATTCTACGTCATAACGACTTTCTATAGTTTGCGCATTCGTCCAGAAATAAGAAAAGCTTACTTCCATCGTTTTTTAAAATCACATCTTCTAGAAGATTTACATTATTTCGTAAAAAACATCAGTTTTTAGAAAATGTGCTTTATTTCATAAATGGAATCTACAAAACTATGCACATTCTACATCATATCGACTTTCTATAGTTTGCGCATGCATCTGGAAATAAGAAAAGCTTACTTCCACCATTTTTTAAAATCACGGCTTCTACAAGGTTTACATGATTTTCTAAAAAACACGAGTTTTTAGAAAATGTGTTTTATTTCATAAATGGAATCAACAAAGTATGCACATTCTACGTCATAACAACTTTCTATAGTTTGCACATGCGTTTGGAAATAAGAAAAGCCTACTTCCCCCATTTTTTAAAATCACAGCTTCTAGAAGGTTTACATGATTTCTTAAAAAACATGAGTTTTTAGAAAATGTGTTTTAATTCATAAATGGAATCAACAAAGTATGCACATTCTATGTCATAATCACTTTCTATAGTTTGCGCATGCGTCCGGAAATAAGAAAAGCTTACTTGCACCGTTTTTTAAGATCACAGCTTCTAGAAGGTTTACATGATTTCGTAAAAAACACGAGTTTTTAGAGAATGTGTTTTATTTCATAAATGGGATATACAAAGTATGCACATTCTACGTCATAACGACTTTCTATAGTTTGCGCATTCGTCCGGAAATAAGAAAAGCTTATTCCAGCATTTTTTAAAATCACAGCTTCTAGAAGGTTTACATGATTTCGTAAAAAACATGATTTTTTAGAAAATGTGTTTTATTTCATCAATGGAATCTACAAAGTATGCACAATCTACGTCATAACGACTTTCTATAGTTTGCGCATGCGTCCGGAAATAACAAAAGCTTACTTCCCCCGTTTTTTAAAATCACAGCTTCTAGAAGGTTTACATGATTTCTTAAAAAACACGAGTTTTTAGAAAATGTGTTTTATTTCATAAATGGAATCATCAAAGTATGCACATTCTACGTCATAACGACTTTCTATAGTTTGCGCATGCGTTTGGAAATAAGAAAAGCTTACTTCCCTCGTTTTTTAAAATCACAGCTTCTAGAAGGTTTACATGATTTGTTAAAACACACGAGTTTTTAGAAAATGTGTTTTATTTCATAAATGGAATCAACAAAGTATGCACATTCTACATCATAAGGACTTTCTATAGTTTGCGCATGCGTTCGGAAATAAGAAAAGCTTACTTCCACCGTTTTTTAAAATCACAGCTTCTAGAAGGTTTACATGATTTCCTAAAAAACATGAGTTTTTAGAAAATGTGTTTTATTTCATCAATTGAATCACAAAGTATGCACATTCTACGTCATAACGACTTTCTATAGTTTGCGCATTTGTCCGGAAATAAGAAAAGCTTACTTCCACCGTTGTTTAAAATCACAGCTTCTAGAAGGTTTACATGATTTCTTAAAAAACACGAGTTTTTAGAAAATGTGTTTTATTTCATCAATGGAATCTACAAATTATGCACATTCTACGTCATAACGACTTTCTATAGTTTGTGCATGGGTCCGGAAATAAGAAAAGCTTACTTCCCCCGTTTTTTAAAATCACAGCTTCTAGAAGGTTTACATGATTTCTTAGAAAACACGAGTTTTTAAAAAATGTGTTTTCTTTCATAAATGGAATATTCAAAGTATGCACATTCTACGTCATAACGACTTTCTATAGTTTGCGCATGCGTCCGGAAATAAGAAAAGCTTACTTGCCTGATTTTTTAAAATCACAGCTTCTAGAAGGTTTACATGATTTCTTAAAAAACACGAGTTTTTAGAAAATGTGTTTTATTTCATAAATGGAGTCTACAAAGTATGCACATTCTACGTCATAACGACTTTCTATAGTTTGCGCATGGGTCCGGAAATAAGAAAAGCTTACTTCCCCCGTTTTTTAAAATCACAGCTTCTAGAAGGTTTACATGATTTCTTAAAAAACACGAGTTTTTAGAAAATGTGTTTTATTTCATAAATGGAATCATCAAAGTATGCACATTCTACGTCATAACAACTTTCTATAGTTTGCACATGCGTTTGGAAATAAGAAAAGCTTACTTCCCCCGTTTTTTAAAATCACAGCTTCTAGAAGGTTTACATGATTTGTTAAAAAACATGAGTTTTAGAAAATGTGTTTTATTTCATAAATGGAATCAATAAAGTATGCACATTCTACGTCATAACGACTTTCTATAGTTTGCGCATGCGTCCGGAAATAAGAAAAGCTTACTTCCACCGTTTTTTAAAATCACAGCTTCTAGAAGGTTTACATCATTTCGTAAGAAACACGAGTTTTTAGAAAATGTGTTTTATTTCATAAATGGAATCAACAAAGTATGCACATTCTACGTCATAACGACTTTCTATAGTTTGCGCATGCGTTTGGAAACAAGAAAGCTTACTTCCCTCATTTTTTAAAATCACAGCTTCTAGAAGCTTTACATGATTTCTTAAAAAACACGACCTTCTAGAAAATGTGTTTTATTTCATAAATGGAATCAACAAAGTATGCACATTCTACGTCATAACGACTTTCTATAGTTTTCGCATTCATTTTCGAAATAAGAAAAGCTTACTTCCCCCGTTTTTTAAAATCACAGATTCTAGAAGGTTTACATGATTTGTTAAAAAACACGAGTTTTTAGAAAATGTGTTTTATTTCATAAATGGAATCAATAAAGTATGCACATTCTACGTCATAACGACTTTCTATAGTTTGCACATGCCTTTGGAAATAAGAAAACCTTACTTCCCCCGTTTTTTAAAATCACAGATTCTAGAAGGTTTACATGATTTGTTAAAAAACACGAGTTTTTAGAAAATGTGTTTTATTTCATAAATGGAATCTACAAAGTATGCATATTCTACATCATAACGACTTTCTATAGTTTGCGCATGGGTCCAGAAATAAGAAAAGCTTACTTCCCCCGTTTTTTAAACTCACAGCTTCTAGAAGGTTTACATCATTTCATAAAAAACACAAGTTTTTAGAAAATGTGTTTTATTTCATAAATGGAATCAACAAAGTATGTACATTCTACGTCATAACGACTTTCTATAGTTTGCGCATGCGTTTGGAAATAAGAAAAGTTTACTTCCCCCGTTTTTTAAAATCACAGATTCTAGAAGGTTTACATGATTTGTTAAAAAACACGAGTTTTTAGAAATGTGTTTTATTTCATAAATGGAATCAACAAAGTATGCACATTCTACGTCATAACGACTTTCTATAGTTTGCGCATGCGTCCGGAAATAAGAAAAGCTTACTTCCACCGTTTTTTAAAATCACAGCTTCTAGAAGGTTTACATGATTTCGTAAAAAACACGAGTTTTTAGAAAATGTGTTTTATTTCATAAATGGAATCTACAAAGTATGCACATTCTACGTCATAACGACTTTCTATAGTTTGCGCATAAGTTTTGAAATAAGAAAAGCTTACTTTCCCCGTTTTTTAAAATCACAGCTTCTAGAAGGTTTACATGATTTCGTAAAAAACAGTAGTTTTTAGAAAATGTGTTTTATTTCATAAATGGAATCAACAAAGTATGCACATTCTACGTCATAACGGCTTTCTATAGTTTGCGCATTCGTCCAGAAGTAAGAAAAGCTTACTTCCACCGTTTTTTAAAATCACAGCTTCTATAATGTTTACATGATTTCGTAAAAAACACGAGTTTTTAGAAAATGTGCTTTATTTCATAAATGGAATCTACAAAGTATGCACATTCTACGCCATAACGACTTTCTATAGTTTGCGCATGCGTCCGGAAATAAGAAAAGCTTACTTCCACCATTTTTTAAAATCACAGCTTCTAGAAGGTTTACATGATTTCCTAAGAAACACGAGTTTTTAGAAAATGTGTTTTATTTCATAAATGGAATCAACAAAGTATGCACATTCTATGTCATAACGACTTTCTATAGTTTGCGCATGCGTTTGGAAATAAGAAAAGCTTACTTCCCCCATTTTTTAAAATCACAGATTCTAGAAGGTTTACATGATTTGTTAAAAAACACGAGTTTTTAGAAAATGTGTTTTATTTCATAAATGGAATCTACAAAGTATGCACGTTCTACATCATAACGACTTTCTATAGTTTGCGCATGCGTCCGGAAATAAGAAAAGCTTACTTCCACCATTTTTTAAAATCACAGCTTCTAGAAGGTTTACATGATTTCCTAAAAAACACGAATTTTTAGAAAATGTGTTTTATTTCATAAATGGAAACAACAAAGTATGCACATTCTACGTCATAACGACTTTCTATAGTTTGCACATGCGTTTGGAAATAAGAAAAGCTTACTCCCCCCATTTTTTAAAATCACAGCTTCTAGAAGGTTTACATGATTTCTTAAAAAACATGAGTTTTTAGAAAATGTTTTTTATTTCATAAATGGAATCAACAAAGTATGCACATTCTACGTCATAATGACTTTCTATAGTTTACGCATGCGTCCGGAAATAAGAAAAGCTTACTTGCACCGTTTTTTAAAATCACAGCTTCTAGAAGGTTTACATGATTTCATAAAAAACACGAGTTTTTAGAAAATGTGTTTTATTTCATAAATGGAATCTACAAAGTATGCACATTCTACATCATAACGACTTTCTATAGTTTGCGCATGGGTCCAGAAATAAGAAAAGCTTACTTCCCCCGTTTTTTAAAATCACAGCTTCTAGAAGGTTTACATGATTTCTTAAAAAACACGAGTGTTTAGAAAACGTGTTTTATTTCATAAATGGAATCATCAAAGTATGCACATTCTACGTCATAACGACTTTCTATAGTTTGCGCATGCGTTTGGAAATAAGAAAAGCTTACTTCCCTCGTTTTTTAAAATCACAGCTTCTAGAAGGTTTATATGATTTCTTAAAAAATACGAGTTTTTAGAAAATGTGTTTTATTTCATAAATGGAATCTACAAAGTATGCACATTCTACGTCATAACGACTTTCTATAGTTTGCGCATTCGTCCGGAAATAAGAAAAGCTTACTTCCAACATTTTTTAAAATCACAGCTTCTAGAAGGTTTACATGATTTCGTAAAAAACACGAGTTTTTAGAAAATGTGTTTTATTTCATCAATGGAATCTACAAAGTATGCACATTCTACGTCATAACGAATTTCTATAGTTTGCGCATGCGTTTGGAAATAAGAAAAGCTTACTTCCCCCGTTTTTTAAAATCACAGCTTCTAGAAGGTTTACATGATTTGTTAAAAAACACGAGTTGTTAGAAAATGTGTTTTATTTCATAAATGGAATCAAAAAAGTATGCACATTCTACGTCATAACGACTTTCTATAGTTTGCGCATGAGTTCGGAAATAAGAAAAGCTTACTTCCACCGTTTTTTAAAATCACAGCTTCTAGAAGGTTTACATGATTTCTTAAAAAACACGAGTTTTTAGAAAACGTGTTTTATTTCATAAATGGAATCATCAAAGTATGCACATTCTACGTCATAACGACTTTCTATAGTTTGCGCATGCGTCTGGAAATAAGAAAAGCTTACTTCCCCCGTTTTTTAAAATCACAGCTTCTAGAAGGTTTACATGATTTCTTAAAAAACACGAGTTTTTAGAAAACGTGTTTTATTTCATAAATGGAATCATCAAAGTATCCACATTCTACATCATAACGACTTTCTATAGTTTGTGCATGCGTCCGGAAATAAGAAAAGCTTACTTCCCCCGTTTTTTAAAATCACAGCTTCTAGAAGGTTTACATGATTTCTTAAAAAACACGAGTTTTTAGAAAATGTGCTTTATTTCATAAATGGAGTCTACAAAGTATGCACATTCTACGTCATAACGACTTTCTATAGTTTGCGCATGCGTCCGGAAATAAGAAAAGCTTACTTCCCCCGTTTTTTAAAATCACAGCTTCTAGAAGGTTTACATGATTTCTTAAAAAACAAGAGTTTTTTCAAAATGTATTTTATTTCATCAATGCAAACAACAAAGTATGCACATTCTATGTCATAACGACTTTTTATAGTTTGCGCATGCGTTTGGAAATAAGAAAAGCTTACTTCCCCTGTTTTTTAAAATCACAGCTTCTAGAAGGTTTACATGATTTCGTAAAAAACACGAGTTTTTAGAAAATGTGTTTTATTTCATAAATGGAATCTACAAAGTTGCACATTGTACGTCATAACGACTTTCTATAGTTTGCGAATGCGTTTGGAAATAAGAAAAGCTTACTTCCCCCGTTTTTTAAAATCACAGCTTCTAGAAGGTTTACATGCTTTCGTAAAAAACACGAGTTTTTAGAAAATGTGCTTTATTTCATAAATGGAATCTACAAAGTATGCACATTCTACGTCATAACGACTTTCTATAGTTTGCACATGCGTCCGGAAATAAGAAAATCTTACTTCCCCCGTTTTTTAAAATCACAGCTTCTAGAAGGTTTACATGATTTCTTAAAAAACTCGAGTTTTTAGAAAATGTTTTTTATTTCATAAATGGAATCAACAAAGTATGCACATTCTACGTCATAACGACTTTCTATAGTTTGCGAATGCGTTTGGAAATAAGAAAAGCTTACTTCCACCGTTTTTTAAAATCACAGCTTCTAGAAGGTTTACATGATTTGGTAAAAAACACGAGTTTTTAGAAAATGTGTTTTATTTCATAAATGGAATCTACAAAGTATGCACATTCTACGTCATAACGACTTTCTATAGTTTGCGCATTCGTCCGGAAATAAGAAAAGCTTACTTCCAGAGTTTTTTAAAATCACAGCTTCTAAAAGGTTTACATGATTTCGTAAAAAACACGAGTTTTTAGAAAATGTGTTTTATTTCATAAATGGAATGTACAAAGTATGCACATTCTACGTCATAACGACTTTCTATAGTTTGCGCATGCGTCCGGAAATAAGAAAAGCTTACTTCCCCCTTTTTATAAAATCACAGCTTCTAGAAGGTTTACATGATTTCTTAAAAAACACGAGTTTTTAGAAAATGTGTTTTATTTCATAAATGGAATCAAAAAAGTATGCACATTCCACGTCATAACGACTTTCTATAGTTTGCGCATGCGTTTGGAAATAAGAAAAGCTTACTTCCCCCGTTTTTTAAAATCACAGCTTCTAGAAGGTTTACATGATTTCTTAAAAAACACGAGTTTTTAGAAAATGTATTTTATTTCATAAATGGAAACAAAAAAGTATGCACATTCTACGTCATAACGACTTTCTATAGTTTGCGCATGCGTCCGGAAATAAGAAAAGCTTAATTCCAAAGTTTTTTAAAATCACAGCTTCTAGAAGGTTTACATGATTTCTTAAAAAACATGAGTTTTTAGAAAATGTGTTTTATTTCATAAATGGAATCAACAAAGTATGCACATTCTACGTCATAACGACTTTCTATAGTTTTCACATGCGTTTGGAAATAAGAAAATCTTACTTCCCCCGTTTTTTAAAATCACAGCTTTTAGAAGGTTTACATGATTTCTTAAAAAACACGAGTTTTTAGAAAATGTGTTTTATTTCATAAATGGAATCAACAAAGTATGCACATTCCACATCATAACGACTTTCTATAGTTTGCGCATGCGTCCGGAAATAAGAAAAGCTTATTTCCAGAGTTTTTTAAAATCACAACTTCTAGAAGGTTTACATGATTTCGTAAAAAACACGAGTTTTTAGAAAATGTGTTTTATTTCATAAATTGAATCAACAAAGTATGCACATTCTTCGTCGTAACGACTTTCCATAGTTTGCGCTTTCGTCCGGAAATAAGAAAACCTTACTTCCACCGTTTTTTAAAATCACAGCTTCTAGAAGGTTTACATGATTTCGTAAAAAACACGAGTTTTTAGAAAATGTGCTTTATTTCATGAATGGAATCTACAAAGTATGCACATTCTACGTCATCACGACTTTCTATAGTTTGCGCATGCGTCCGGAAATAAGAAAAGCTTACTTCCACCGTTTTTTAAAATCACAGCTTCTAGAAGGTTTACATGATTTGCTAAAAAACACGAGTTTTTAGAAAATGTCTTTTATTTCATAAATGGAATCTAAAAAGTATGCACATTCTACATCATAACGACTTTCTATAGTTTGCGCATTCGTCCGGAAATAAGAAAAGCTTATTTCCAGAGTTTTTTAAAATCATAGCTTCTAAAAGGTTTACATGATTTCGTAAAAAACACGAGTTTTTAGAAAATGTGTTTTATTTCATAAATGGAATGTACAAAGTATGCACATTCTATGTCATAACGACTTTCTATAGTTTGCGCATGCGTCCGGAAATAAGAAAAGCTTACTTCCCCCTTTTTTTAAAATCACTGCTTCTAGAAGGTTTACATGATTTCTTAAAAAACACGAGTTTTTAGAAAATGTGTTTTATTTCATAAATGGAATCAACAAAGTATGCACATTCTACGTCATAACGACTTTCTATAGTTTGCGCATGCGTCCGGAAATAAGAAAAGCTTACTTCCACCGTTCTTTAAAATCACAGCTTCTAGAAGGTTTACATGATTTCGTAAAAAACACGAGTTTTTAGAAAATGTGCTTTATTTCATAAATGGAATCTACAAAGTATGCACATTCTACGTCATAACGACTTTCTATAGTTTGCGCATGCGTCCGGAAATAAGAAAAGCTTACTTCCACCGTTTTTTAAAATCACAACTTGTAGAAGGTTTACATGATTTCGTAAAAAACATGAGTTTTTAGAAAATGTGTTTTATTTCTTAAATGGAATCTACAGAGTATGCAAATTCTACGTCATAACGACTTTCTATAGTTTGTGCATTCGCCCGGAAATAAGAAAAGCTTACTTCCCCAGTTTTTTAAAATCACAGCTTCTAGAAGTTTTACATGATTTCGTAAAAAACATGAGTTTTTAGAAAATGTGTTTTATTTCATAAATGGAATCTACAAAGTATGCACATTCTACGTCATAACGACTTTATATAGTTTGCGCATGCGTCCGGAAATAAGAAAAGCTTACTTCCCCCGTTTTTTATAATCACAGCTTCTAGAAGGTTTACATGATTTCTTAAAAAACACGAGTTTTTACAAAATGTGTTTTATTTCATAAATGGAATCAACAAAGTATGCACATTCTACGTCATAAGGACTTTCTATAGTTTGCACATGCGTCGGGAAATAAGAAAAGCTTACTTCCCCCGTTTTTTAAAATCGCAGCTTCTAGAAGGTTTACATGATTTCTTAAAAAACACGAGTTTTTAGAAAATGTGTTTTATTTCATAAATGGAATCAACAAAGTATGCACATTCTACGTCATAACGACTTTCTATAGTTTGCGCATCCGTTTGGAAATAAGAAAAGCTTACTTCCCCGTTTTTTAAAATCACCGCTTCTAGAAGGTTTACATGATTTCTTAAAAAACACGAGTTTTTAGTAAATGTGTTTTTTTTCGTAAATGGAATCAACAAAGTATGCACATTCTACGTCATAACGACTTTCTATAGTTTACGCATGCGTTTGGAAATAAGAAAAGCTTACTTCCACCGTTTTTTAAAATCAAATCTTCTAGAAGGTTTACATGATTTCTTAAAAAACATGAGTTTTTATAAAATGTGTTTTATTTCATAAATGGAATCAACAAAGTATGCACATTCTACGTCATAACGACTTTCTATAGTTTTCTCATAAGTTTGGAAATAAGAAAAGCTTACTTCCCCCGTTTTTTAAAATCACAGCTTCTAGAAGGTTTACATGATTTCGTAAAAAGCACGAGTTTTTAGAAAATGTGTTTTGTTTCATAAATGGAATCTACAAAGTATGCACATTCTACGTCATAACGACTTTCTATAGTTTGTGCATGCGTCCGGAAATAAGAAAAGCTTACTTCCCCCGTTTCTTAAAATCATAGCATCTAGATGGTTTATATGATTTCTTAAAAAACACGAGTTTTTAGAAAATGTGTTTTATTTCATAAAGGGAATCAACAAAGTATGCACATTCTACGTCATAACTGTTAGGATATTCCTATACTCCATCCTAGTCCCACCAGTATTTTGATCTTTTACATTTTCAGTCATGCATGCACCTTTTAGGGTTTGCATGCATCCCAGTCATCAGTCCAGCACCTAGCCCTCAGTTAGCCAGCCCCCAGGAGCTTCTCACTATTCAGTTTTAGCCCTCCAGTTGCTTAGTGCGCCCTTCTTCCTTGATTTTAGGGAGCAACTCGCCCTTCTTCACCTACCAGTTCAGTTACACTCAGTTACATTGAGTTACACTCAGTTACACTCAGTTACATTCAGTTACAGTCAGTTACAGTCAGTTACACTCAGTTACATTGAGTTACACTCAGTTACATTCAGTTACATTCAGTTACACTTAGTTACATTGAGTTACACTCAGTTACACTTAGTTACACTGAGTTACACCTACCAGAGTTAGTTTGACTGATGGTTGACAGTTACTTGAGCTTTGATGACTCCACTGATGATGATGAAGACTTCCAGTTGCGCTCCGATGATCATGAGGACACCTAGTTGTGCTCCGATGACACTCCAGTGATCCTTTGATCACTCCATGAAGGCTAATTCGAATTGCCACCTTAGGCATTCGAATTCCTCATGCATTGTATTATTTATATGTCCATTTGTGATTAATAACATAGTATGACCGAAGTATTATTGCTTCTATCTGAGTTCTACTGTACCATATTATTCTGTTGCTCATTATACTGCATGTATCACTCTTCTTCTATTTTCTTGCTTAATCATAATTATTCTCTTGTGAGATACATCATCTCTTAGATCTGCTGTGAGGATTTTCACAATAACGACTTTCTATAGTTTGCGCATGCGTTTGGAAATAAGAAAATCTTACTTCCCCCGTTTTTTAAAATCACAGCTTCTAGAAGGTTTACATGATTTGTTAAAAAACACGAGTTTTTAGAAAATGTAATTTATTTCATAAATGGAATCAACAAAGTATCCAAATTCTACGTCATAACGACTTTCTATAGTTGGCACATTCGTTCGGAAATAAGAAAAGCTTACTTCCACCGTTTTTTAAAATCACAGCTTCTAGAAGGTTTACATGTTTACGTAAAAAACACGAGTTTTTAGAAAATGTGTTTTAATTCATAAATGGAATCAACAAAGTATGCACATTCTACGTCATAACGAATTTCTATAGTTTGTGCATACGTTTGGAAATAAGAAAAGCTTACTTCGCCAGTTTTTTAAAATCACAGCTTCTAGAAGGTTTACATGTTTACGTAAAAAACACGAGTTTTTAGAAAATGTGTTTTATTTCATAAATGGAATCAACAAAGTATGCACGTTCTACGTCATAACGACTTTCTATAGTTTGCGCATGCGTTTGGAAATAAGAAAAGCTTACTTCCCCCGTTTTTTAAAATCACAGCTTCTAGAAGGTTTACATGATTTGTGAAAAAACACGAGTTTTTAGAATATGTGTTTTATTTCATAAATGGAATCAAAAAAGTATGCACATTCTATGTCATAACGACTTTCTATAGTTTGCGCATGCGTCTGGAAATAAGAAAAGCTTACTTCCACCGATTTTTTAAATCACAGCTTCTAGAAGGTTTACATGATTTCGTAAAAAACACGAGTTTTTAGAAAATGTGTTTTATTTCATAAATGAAATCTACAAAGTATTCACATTCTACGTCATAATGACTTTCTATAGTTTGCACATGCGTCCGGAAATAAGAAAAGCTTACTTCCCCCGTTTTTTAAAATCACAGCTTGTAGAAGGTTTACACGATTTCTTAAAAAACACGAGTTTTTAGAAAATGTGTTTTATTTCATAAATGGAATCAACAAAGTATGCACATTCTACGTCATAACGACTTTCTATAGTTTGCGCATACGTTTGGAAATAAGAAAAGCTTACTTCGCCCGTTTTTTAAAATCACAGCTTCTAGAAGGTTTACATGATTTCTTAAAAAACATCAGTTTTTAGAAAATGTCTTTTATTTCATAAATGGAATCAACAAAGTATGCACATTCTACGTCATAACGACTTTCTATAGTTTGCGCATACGTTTGGAAATAAGAAAAGCTTACTTCCCCTGTTTTTTAAAATCACAGCTTCTAGAAGGTTTATATGATTTCTTAAAAAACATGAGTTTTTAGAAATTGTGTTTTATTTCATAAATGGAATCAACAAAGTATGCACATTCTACGTTATAACGATTTTCTATAGTTTGCGCATGCGTCCGGAAATAAGAAAAGCTTACTTCCACCGTTTTTTAAAATCACAGCTTCTAGAATGTTTACATGATTTCTTAAAAAATACGAGTTTTTAGAAAATGTGTTTTATTTCATAAATGGAATCAACAAAGTATGCACATTCTACATCATAACGACTTTCTATAGTTTGCGCATGCGTCCGGAAATAAGCAAAGCTTACATCCACCGTTTTTTAAAATCACAGCTTCTAGAAGGTTTACATGATTTGTTAAAAAACATGAGTTTTTAGAAAATGTGTTTTATTCCATAAATGGAATCGACAAAGTATGCACATTCTACGTCATAACAACTTTCTATAGTTTGCACATACGTCCGGAAATAAGAAAAGCTTACTTCCACCGTATTTTAAAATCATAGCTTCTAGAAGGTTTACATGATTTGTTAAAAAACACGAGTTTTTAGAAAATGTGTTTTATTTCATAAATGGAATCGACAAAGTATGCACATTCTACATCATAACGACTTTCTATAGTTTGCGCATGCGTCCGGAAATAAGCAAAGCTTACATCAACCGTTTTTTAAAATCACAGCTTCTAGAAGGTTTACATGATTTGTTAAAAAACACGAGTTTTTAGAAAATGTGTTTTATTCCATAAATGGAATTGACAAAGTATGCACATTCTACGTCATAACGACTTTCTATAGTTTGCACATTCGTCCGGAAATAAGAAAAGCTTACTTCCACCGTATTTTAAAATCATAGCTTCTAGAAGGTTTACATGATTTCGTAAAAAACAGGAGTTTTTAAAAATGTGTTTTATTTCATAGATGGAATCTACAAAGTATGCACATTCTACGTCATAACGACTTTCTATAGTTTGCGCATGCATCCAGAAATAAGAAAAGCTTACTTCCCCCGTTTTTTAAAATCACAGCTTCTAGAAGGTTTACATGATTTCTTAAAAAACACGAGTTTTAGAAAATGTGTTTTATTTCATAAATGGAATCAACAAACTATGCACATTCTACGTCATAACGACTTTCTATAGTTTGCGCATGTGTTTGGAAATAAGAAAAGCTTACTTCCCCCGTTTTTTAAAATCACAGCTTCTAGAAGGTTTACATGATTTGTTAAAAAACACGAGTTTTTAGAAAATGTGTTTTATTTCATAAATGGAATCTACAAAGTATGCACATTCTACGTCATAACGACTTTGTATAGTTTGCGCATTCGTCCGGAAATAAGAAAAGCTTACTTCCACCATTTGTTAAAATCACAGCTTCTAGAATGTTTACATGATTTCTTAAAAAATACGAGTTTTTAGAAAATGTGTTTTATTTCATAAATGGAATCAACAAAGTATGCACATTCTACATCATAACGACTTTCTATAGTTTGCGCATGCGTCCGGAAATAAGCAAAGCTTACATCCACCGTTTTTTAAAATCACAGCTTCTAGAAGGTTTACATGATTTGTTAAAAAACATGAGTTTTTAGAAAATGTGTTTTATTCCATAAATGGAATCGACAAAGTATGCACATTCTACGTCATAACGACTTTCTATAGTTTGCGCATGCGTTTGGAAATAAGAAAAGCTTATTTCCCGCGTTTTTTAAAATCACAGCTTCTAGAAGGTTTACATGATTTCTTAAAATACATGAGTTTTTGGAAAATGTATTTTATTTCATCAATGGAAACAACAAAGTATGCACATTCTACGTCATAACGACTTTCTATAGTTTGCGCATGCGTCCGGAAATAAGAAAAGCTTACTTCCACCGTCTTTTAAAATCACAGCTTCTAGAAGGTTTACATGATTTCTTAAAAAACATGAGTTTTTAGAAAATGTGTTTTATTTCATAAATTGAATCAACAAAGTATTCAAATTCTACGTCATAACGACTTTCTATAGTTTGCACATTCGTCCGGAAATAAGAAAAGCTTACTTCCACCGTTTTTTAAAATCACAGCTTCTAGAAGGTTTACATGATTTCGTAAAAAACACGAGTTTTTAGAAAATGTGTTTTATTTCATAAATGGAATCTACAAAGTATGCACATTCTACGTCATAACAACTTTCTATAGTTTGCACATGCGTCCGGAAATAAGAAAAGCTTACTTCCGCCATTTTTTAAAATCACAGCTTCTAGAAGGTTTACATGATTTCTTAAAAAACACGAGTTTTTAGAAAATGTGTTTTATTTCATAAATGGAATCAACAAAGTATGTACATTCTACGTCATAACGACTTTCTATAGTTTGTGCATGCGTTTGGAAATAAGAAAAGCTTACTTCCCCCGTTTTTTAAAATCACAGCTTCTAGAAGGTGTACATGATTTGTTAAAAAACACGAGTTTTTAGAAAATGTGTTTTATTTCATAAATGGAATCAACAAAGTATGTACATTCTACGTCATAACGACTTTCTATAGTTTGTGCATGCGTTTGGAAATAAGAAAAGCTTACTTCCCCCGTTTTTTAAAATCACAGCTTCTAGAAGGTGTACATGATTTGTTAAAAAACACGAGTTTTTAGAAAATGTGTTTTATTTCATAAATGGAATAAACAAAGTATGCACATTATACGTCATAACGACTTTCTATAGTTTGCGCATGCGTCCGGAAATAAGAAAATCTTACTTCCACCGTTTTTTAAAATCACAGCTTCTAGAAGGTTTACATGATTTCGTAAAAAACACGAGTTTTTAGAAAATGTGTTTTATTTCATAAATGGAATCTACAAAGTATGAACATTCTACGTCATAACGACTTTCTATAGTTTGCGCATGCGTCCGGAAATAAGAAAAGCTTACTTCCCCCGTTTTTTAAAATAACAGCTTCTAGAAGGTTTACATGATTTCTTAAAAAACACGAGTTTTTAGAAAATGTGTTTTATTTCATAAATGGAATCAACAAAGTATGCACATTCTACGTCATAACAACTTTCTATAGTTTGCGGATGCATTTGGAAATAAGAAAAGCTTACTTCCCCCGTTATTTAAAATCACGGCTTCTAGAAGGTTTACATGATTTGTTAAAAAACACGAGTTTTTAGAAAATGTGTTTTATTTCATAAATGGAATCAACAAAGTATGCAGATTCTACGTCATAACGACTTTCTATAGTTTGCGCATGCGCTGGAAATAAGAAAAGCTTACTTCCACCGTTTTTTAAAATCACAGCTTCTAGAGGTTTACATGATTTCGTAAAAAACACGAGTTTTTAGAAAATGTGTTTTATTTCATAAATGGAATCAACAAAGTATGCACATTCTACGTCATAACGACTTTCTATAGTTTGCGCATGCGTTTGGAAATAAGAAAAGCTTACTTCCCCCGTTTTTTAAAATCACAGCTTCTAGAAGGTTTAAATGATTTCTTAAAAAACACGAGTTTTTAGAAAATGTGTTTTATTTCATAAATGGAATCAACAAAGTATGCACATTCTACGTCATAACGACTTTCTATAGTTTGCGCATGCGTTTGGAAATAAGAAAAGCTTACTTCCCCCGTTTTTTAAAATCACAGCTTCTAGAAGGTTTACATGATTTGTTAAAAAACGTGAGTTTTTAGAAAATGTGTTTTATTTCATAAATGGAATCAACAAAGTATCCACATTCTACATCATAACGACTTTCTATAGTCTGCACATTCGTTCGGAAATAAGAAAAGCTTACTTCCACCGTTTTTTAAAATAATAGCTTCTAGAAGGTTTAGATGTTTACGTAAAAAACACGAGTTTTTAGAAAATGTGTTTTATTTCATAAATGGAATCAACAAAGTATAAACATTCTACGTCATAACAAACTTCTATAGTTTGCGAATTCGTCCAGAAATAAGAAAAGCTTACTTCCACCGTTTTTTAAAATCACCGCTTCTAGATGGTTTACATGATTTCTTAAAAAACACGAGTTTTTTGAAAATGTGTTTTATTTAATAAATGGAATCAACAAAGTATGCACATTCTACGTCATAACAACTTTCTTTAGTTTGCGCATTCTTCCGGAAATAAGAAAAGCTTACTTCCCAAGTTTTTTAAAATCACAGCTTCTAGAAGGTTTACATGATTTCTTAAAAAACAAGAGTTTTTAGAAAATGTGTTTTATTTCATAAATGGAATCAACAAAGTATGCACATTCTACATTATAACGACTTTCTATAGTTTGCGCATGCGTCCGGAAATAAGAAAAGCTTACTTCCACCGTTTTTTAAAATCACAGCTTCTAGAATGTTTACATGATTTCTTAAAAAATACGAGTTTTTAGAAAATGTGTTTTATTTCATAAATGAAATCAACAAGGTATGCACATTCTACGTCATAACGACTTTCTATAGTTTGCGCATTCGTCCGGAAATAAGAAAAGCTTACTTCCACCGTTTTTTAAAATCACAGCTTCTAGAAGGTTTACATGATTTCGTAAAAAACACGAGTTTTTAGAAAATGTGTTTTATTTCATAAATGGAATCTACAAAGTATGCACATTCTAAGTCATAACGACTTTCTATAGTTTGCGCATGCGTCCGGAAATAAGAAAAGCTTACTTTCTATAGTTTGCGCATGCGTCCGGAAATAAGATAAGCTTACTTCCCCCGTTTTTTAAAATCACAGCTTTTAGAAGGTTTACATGATTTCTTAAAAAACACGAGTTTTTAGAAAATGTGTTTTATTTCATAAATGGAATCAACAAAGTATGCACATTCTACGTCATAACGACTTTCTATAGTTTGCGCATGCATTTGGAAATAAGAAAAGCTTACTTCCCCCGTTTTTTAAAATCACAGCTTCTAGAAGGTTTACATGATTTCGTAAAAAACACGAGTTTTTAGAAAATGTGTTTTATTTCATAAATGGAATCTACAAAGTATGCACATTCTACGTCATAACGACTTTCTATAGTTTGCGCATGCGTCCGGAAATAAGAAAAGCTTACTTCCACCGTTTTTTAAAATCACAGCTTTTAGAAGGTTTACATGATTTCGTAAAAAACACGAGTTTTTAGAAAATGTGTTTTATTTCATAAATTGAATCTACAAAGTATGCACATTCTACCTCATAACGACTTTCTATAGTTTGCGCATGCGTTTGGAAATAAGAAAAGCTTACTTCCCCCGTTTTTTAAAATCACAGCTTCTAGAAGGTTTACATGATTTCTTAAAAAACATGAGTTTTTAGAAAGTGTATTTTATTTCATCAATGGAAACAACAAAGTATGCACATTCTACGTCATAACAACTTTCTATAGTTTTCGCATGCGTCCGTAAATAAGAAAAACTTACTTCCACCGTTTTTTAAAATCACAGCTTCTAGAAGGTTTACATGATTTCTTAAAAAACATGAGTATTTAGAAAATGTGTTTTATTTCATAAATAAAATCAACAAAGTATGCACATTCTACGTCATAACGACTTTCTATAGTTTGCGCATTCATCCGGAAATAAGAAAAGCTTACTTCCCCCGTTTTTTAAAATCACAGCTTCTAGAAGGTTTACATGATTTCCTAAAAAACACGAGTTTTTAGAAAATGTGTTTTATTTCATAAATGGAATCAACAAAGAATGCACATTCTACGTCATAACGACTTTCTATAGTTTGCGCATGCATCCGGAAATAAGAAAAGCTTACTTCCCCCGTTTTTTAAAATCACAGCTTCTAGAAGGTTTACATGATTTCTTAAAAAACACGAGTTTTTAGAAAATGTGTTTTATTTCATAAATGGAATCAACAAAGTATGCACATTCTACGTCATAACGACTTTCTATAGTTTGCGCATGCATTTGGAAATAAGAAAAGCTTACTTCCCCCGTTTTTTAAAATCACAGCTTCTAGAAGGTTTACACGATTTCGTAAAAAACACGAGTTTTTAGAAAATGTGTTTTATTTCATAAATGGAATCTACAAAGTATGCACATTCTACGTCATAACGACTTTCTATAGTTTGCGCATGCGTCCTGAAATAAGAAAAGCTTACTTCCACCATTTTTTAAAATCACAGCTTTTAGAAGGTTTACATGATTTCGTAAAAAACAAGAGTTTTTAGAAAATGTTTTTTATTTCATAAATTGAATCTACAAAGTATGCACATTCTACGTCATAACGACTTTCTATATTTTGCGCATGCGTTTGGAAATAAGAAAAGCTTACTTCCCCCGTTTTTTAAAATCACAGCTTCTAGAAGGTTTACATGATTTCTTAAAAAGCACGAGTTTTTAGAAAATGTGTTTTATTTCATAAATGCAATCAACAAAGTATGCACATTCTACGTCATAACAACTTTCTATAGTTTGCTCATGCATCCAGAAATAAGAAAAGCTTACTTCCCCCGTTTTTTAAAATCACAGCTTCTAGAAGGTTTACATGATTTGTTAAAAAACACGAGTTTTTAGAAAATGTGTTTTATTTCATAAATGGAGTCAACAAAGTATGCAGATTCTACGTCATAACGACTTTCTATAGTTTGCGCATGCGCCGGAAATAAGAAAAGCTTACTTCCACCGTTTTTTAAAATCACAGCTTCTAGAAGGTTTACATGATTTCGTAAAAAACACGAGTTTTTAGAAAATGTGTTTTATTTCATAAATGGAATCTACAAAGTATGCACATTCTAAGTCATAACGACTTTCTATAGTTTGCGCAGGCGTCCGGAAATAAGAAAAGCTTACTTCCCCCGTTTTTTAAAATCACAGCTTCTAGAAGGTTTATATGATTTCTTAAAAAACACGAGTTTTTAGAAAATGTGTTTTATTTCATAAATGGAATCAACAAACTATGCAGATTCTACGTCATAACGACTTTCTATAGTTTGCGGATGCGTTTGGAAATAAGAAAAGCTTACTTCCCCCGTTTTTTAAAATCACAGCTTCTAGAAGGTTTCATGATTTGTTAAAAAACACGAGTTTTTAGAAAATGTGCTTTATTTCATAAATGGAATCAACAAAGTATGCAGATTCTACGTCATAACGACTTTCTATAGTTTGCACATTCGTCTGGAAATAAGAAAAGCTTACTTCCCCCGTTTTTTCAAATCACAGCATCTAGAAGGTTTACATGATTTCTTAAAAAACACGAGTTTTTAGAAAATGTGTTTTATTTCATAAATGGAATCAACAAAGTATGCACATTCTACATCATAACGACTTTCTATAGTTTGCGCATACGTTTGGAAATAAGAAAAGCTTACTTCCCCCGTTTTTTAAAATCACAGCTTCTAGAAGGTTTACATGATTTCTTATAAAACATCAGTTTTTAGAAAATGTGTTTTATTTCATAAATGGAATCAACAAAGTATGCACATTCTACGTCATAAAGAATTTCTATAGTTTGCGCATACGTTTGGAAATAAGAAAAGCTTACTTCCCCTGTTTTTTAAAATCACAGCTTCTATAAGGTTTACATGATTTCTTATAAAACATCAGTTTTTAGAAAATGTGTTTTATTTCATAAATGGAATCAACAAAGTATGCACATTCTACGTCATAACGACTTTCTATAGTTTGCGCATGCGTTTGGAAATAAGAAAAGCTTACTTCCCCCGTTTTTTCAAATCAGAGCATCTAGAAGGTTTACATGATTTCTTAAAAAACACGAGTTTTTAGAAAATGTGTTTTATTTCATCAATGGAATCAACAAAGTATGCACATTCTACGTCATAATGAATTTCTATAATTTGCGCATGCGTTTCGAAATATGAAAATCTTACTTCCCCCATTTTTCAAAATCACAGCTTCTAGATGGTTTACATGATTTCTTAAAAAACACGAGTTTTTAGAAAATGTGTTTTATTTCATAAATGGAATCGACAAAGTATGCACATTCTACGTCATAACGACTTTCTATAGTTTCGGCATGCGTCCGGAAATAAGCAAAGCTTACATCCATCGTTTTTTAAAATCACAGCTTCTAGAAGGTTTACATGATTTCTTAAAAAACACGAGTTTTTAGAAAATGTGTTTTATTCCATAAATGGAATCGACAAAGTATGCACATTCTACGTCATAACGACTTTCTATAGTTTGCACATTCGTCCGGAAATAAGAAAAGCTTACTTCCACCATATTTTAAAATCATAGCTTCTAGAAGGTTTACATGATTTTGTAAAAAACACGAGTTTTTAAAAATGTGTTTTATTTCATAAATGGAATCTACAAAGTATGCACATTCTACGTCATAACGACTTTCTATAGTTTGCGCATGCATCCAGAAATAAGAAAAGCTTACTTCCCCCGTTTTTTAAAATCACAGGTTCTAGAAGGTTTACATGATTTCTTAAAAAACACGAGTTTTTAGAAAATGTGTTTTATTTCATAAATGGAATCAACAAAGTATGCACATTCTACGTCATAACGACTTTCTATAGTTTGCGCATGCGTTTGGAAATAAGAAAAGCTTACTTCCTCCGTTTTTTAAAATCACAGCTTCTGGAAGGTTTACATGATTTGTTAAAAAACACGAGTTTTTAGAAAATGTGTTTTATTTCATAAATGGAATCTACAAAGTATGCACATTCTACGTCATAACGACTTTCTATAGTTTGCGCATGCGTACAGATATAAGAAAAGCTTACTTCCCCCGTTTTTTAAAATCACAGCATCTAGAAGGTTTACATGCTTTCTTAAAAAACACGAGTTTTTAGAAAATGTGTTTTATTTCATAAATGGAATCAACAAAGTATGCACATTCTACGTCATAACGACTTTCTATAATTTGCGCATGCGTTTGGAAATATGAAAATCTTACTTCCCCCATTTTTCAAAATCACAGATTCTAGATGGTTTACATGATTTCTTAAAAAACACGAGTTTTTAGAAAATGTGTTTTATTTCATAAATGGAATCGACAAAGTATGCACATTCTACGTCATAACGACTTTCTATAGTTTGCGCATACGTCCGGAAATAAGCAAAGCTTACATCCACCGTTTTTTAAAATCACAGCTTCTAGAAGGTTTACATGATTTGTTAAAAAACACGAGTTTTTAGAAAATGTGTATTATTCCATAAATGGAATCGACAAAGTATGCACATTCTACGTCATAACGACTTTCTATAGTTTGCACATTCGTCCGGAAATAAGAAAAGCTTACTTCCACCGTATTTTAAAATCATAGCTTCTAGAAGGTTTACATGATTTCGTAAAAAACACGAGTTTTTAAAAATGTGTTTTATTTCATAAATCGAATCTACAAAGTATGCACATTCTACGTCATAACGACTTTCTATAGATTGCGCATGCATCCAGAAATAAGAAAAGCTTACTTCCCCCATTTTTTAAAATCACAGCTTCTAGAAGCTTTACATGATTTCTTAAAAAACACGAGTTTTTAAAAAATGTGTTTTATTTCATAAATGGAATGAACAAAGTATGCACATTCTACGTCATAACGACTTTCTATAGTTTGCGCATGCGTTTGGAAATAAGAAAAGCTTACTTCCCCCGTTTTTTAAAATCACAGCTTCTAGAAGGTTTACATGATTTGTTAAAAAACACGAGTTTTTAGAAAATGTGTTTTATTTCATAAATAGAATCTACAAAGTATGCACATTCTACGTCATAACGACTTTCTATAGTTTGCGCATTCGTCCGGAAATAACTAAAGCTTACTTCCACCATTTTTTAAAATCACAGCTTCTAGAAGGTTTACATGATTTCCTAAAAAACACGAGTTTTTAGAAAATGTGTTTTATTTCATAAATGGAATCAACAAAGTATGCACATTCTACGTCATAAGGACTTTCTATACTTTGCGTATGCGTCCGGAAATAAGAAAAGCTTAGTTCCCCCATTTTTTAAAATCACAGCTTCTAGAAGGTTTACATGATTTCTTAAAAAAGACGAGTTTTTAGAGAATATGTTTTATTTCATAAATGGAATAAACAAAGTATGCACACTCTACGTCATAACGACTTTCTCTAGTTTGCGCATAAGTTTGGAATTAATAAAAGCTTACTTCCCCCGTTTTTTAAAATCACAGCTTCTAGAAGGTTTACATGATTTCGTAAAAAACATGAGTTTTTAGAAAATGTGTTTTATTTCATAAATGGAATCAACAAAGTATGCACATTCTACGTCATAACGACTTTCTATAGTTTGCGCATTCGTTTGGAAATAATAAAAGCTTACTTCCACCGTTTTTTAAAATCACAGCTTCTAGAAGGTTTACATGATTTCGTAAAAAACACAAGTTTTTAGAAAATGTGCTTTATTTCATAACTGGAATCTACAAAGTATGCACATTGTACGTCAAAACGACTTTCTATAGTTTGCGCATGCGTCCGGAAATAAAAAAAGCTTACTTCCACCATTTTTGAAAATCATAGCTTCTAGAAGGTTTACATCATTTCCTAAAAAACACGAGTTTTTAGAAAATGTGTTTTATTTCATAAATGGAATCAACAAAGTATGCACATTCTACGTCATAACGACTTTCTATAGTTTGCGCATGTGATTGGAAATTAGAAAAGCTTACTTCCACCGTTTTTTAAAATCACAGCTTCTAGAACGTTTACATGATTTCGTAAAAAACACGAGTTTTTAGAAAATGTGTTTTATTTCATAAATGGAATCTACAAAGTAGGCACATTCTACGTCATAACGACTTTCTATAGTTTGCGCATGCGTCCGGAAATAAGAAAAGCTTACTTCCCCCGTTTTTTAAAATCACAGCTTCTAGAAGGTTTACATGATTTCTTAAAAAACACGAGTTTTTAGAAAATGTGTTTTATTTCATAAATGGAATCAACAAAGTATCCACATTCTACGTCATAATGACTTTCTATAGTTGGAAAATTCGTTCGGAAATAAGAAAAGCTTACTTCCACCGTTTTTCAAAATCACAGCTTCTAGAATGTTTACATGATTTCCTAAAAAACACGATTTTTTAGAAAATGTGTTTTATTTCATAAATGGAATGAACAAAGTATGCACATTCTACATCATAACGACTTTCTATAGTTTGCGCATGCGTCCGGAAATAAGAAAAGCTTACTTCCCCCGTTTTTTAAAATCACAGCATCTAGAAGGTTTACATGATTTCTTAAAAAACACGAGTTTTTAGAAAATGTGTTTTTTTTCATAAATGGAATCAACAAAGTATGCACATTCTACGTCATAACGACTTTCTATAATTTGCGCATGCGTTTTGAAATAAGAAAAGCTTACTTCCCCCGTTTTTTAAAATCAAAGCTTCTAGAAGGTTTACATGATTTGTGAAAAAACACGAGTTTTTAGAATATGTGTTTTATTTCATAAATGGAATCAAAAAAGTATGCACATTCTATGTCATAACGACTTTCTATAGTTTGCGCATGCGTATGGAAATAAGAAAAGCTTACTTCCACCGATTTTTTAAATCACAGCTTCTAGAAGGTTTACATGATTTCGTAAAAAACACGAGTTTTTAGAAAATGTGCTTTATTTCATAACTGGAATCTACAAAGTATGCACATTGTACGTCATAACGACTTTCTATAGTTTGTGCATGCGTCTGGAAATAATAAAAGCTTACTTCCCCCGTTTTTTAAAATCACAGCTTCTAGAAGGTTTACAAGATTTCTTAAAAAACATGAGTTTTTAGAAAATATGTTTTATTTCATAAATGGAATAAACAAAGTATGCACATTCTACATCATAATGACTTTCTATAGTTTGCGCATAAGTTTGGAAATAAGAAAATCTTACTTCCCCCGTTTTTTAAAATGACAGCTTCTAGAAGGTTTACATAATTTCGTAAAAAACACGAGTTTTTAGAAAATGTGTTTTATTTCATAAATGGAATCAACAAAGTATGCACATTCTACATCATAACGACTTTCTATAGTTTGCGCATGCGTTTGGAAATAAGAAAAGCTTACTTCCCCCGTTTTTTTAAATCACAGCTTCTGGAAGGTTTACATGATTTCTTAAAAAACATGAATTTTTAGAAAATGTGTTTTATTTCATAAATGGAATCTACAAAGTATGCACATTCTACGTCATAACTTCTTTCTATAGTTTGCGCATGCATCCGGAAATAAGAAAAGCTTACTTCCACCTTTTTTTAAAATCACAGCTTCTAGAAGGTTTACATGATTTCTTAAAAAACACGAGTTTTTAGAAAATGTGTTTTATTTCATAAATGGAATCAACAAAGTATGCACATTCTACGTCATAATGACTTTCTATAGTTTGTGCATTCGTCCGGAAATAAGAAAAGCTTACTTCCACCGTTTTTTAAAATCACAACTTCTAGAAGGCTTACTTGATTTCTTAAAAAACACGAGTTTTTAGAAAATGTGTTTTATTTCATAAATGGAATCAACAAAGTATGCGCATTCTACGTCATAACGACTTTCTATAGTTTGCGCATGCCTTTTGAAATAAGAAAAGCATACTTCCCCCATTTTTTAAAATCACAGCTTCTAGAAGGTTTACACGATTTCTTAAAAAACACGAGTTTTTAGAAAATGTGTTTTATTTCATAAATGGAATCAACAAAGTATGCACCTTCTACGTCATAACGAATTTCTATATTTTGCGTATTCGTCCGGAAATAAGAAAAGCTTACTTCCACCATTTTTTTAAATCACAGCTTCTAGAAGGTTTACATGATTTTGTAAAAAACACGAGTTTTTAGAAAATGTGTTTGATTTCATAAATGGAATCTACAAAGTATGCACATTCTACGTCCTAACGAATTTCTATAGTTTGCGCATGCGTTCGGAAATAAGAAAAGCTTACTTCCCCCGTTTTTTAAAATCACAGCTTCTAGAAGGTTTACATGATTTCGTAAAAAACACGAGTTTTTAGAGAATGTGTTTTATTCCATAAATGGAATCTTCAAAGTATGCACATTCTACGTCATAACGACTTTCTATAGTTTGCGCATGCATTTGGAAATAAGAAAAGCTTACTTCCCCTGTTTTTTAAAATCACAACTTCTAGAAGGCTTACAGGATTTGTTAAAAAACACGAGTTTTTAGAAAATGTGTTTTATTTCATAAATGGAATCAACAAAGTATGCACATTCTATGTCATAATAACTTTTATATTTTGCGCATGCGTCCGGAAATAAGAAAAGCTTACTTCCACCATTTTTTAAAATCATAGCTTCTAGAAGGTTTACATGATTTCGTAAAAAACACGAGTTTTTAAAAAATGTGTTTTATTTCATAAATGAAATCTACAAAGTATGCACATTCTACGTCATAATGACTTTCTATAGTTTGCGCATGTGTCCAGAAATAAGAAAAGCTTACTTCCCCCATTTTTTAAAATCACAGCTTCTAGAAGGTTTACATGATTTCGTAAAAAACATGATTTTTTAGAAAATGTGTTTTATTTAAAAAATGGAATCTTCAAAGTATGCACATTCTACGTCATAATGACTTTCTATAGTTTAGCGCATGCGTCCGGAAATAAGAAAAGCTTACTTCCCCCGTTTTTTAAAATAACAGCTTCTAGAAGGTTTACATGATTTCTTAAAAAACACGAGGTTTTAGAAAATATGTTCTATTTCATAAATGGAATAAACAAAGTATGCACATTCTACGTCATAATGACTTTCTATAGTTTGCGCATGCGTCCGGAAATAAGAAAATCTTACTTCCCCCGTTTTTTAAAATCACAGCTTCTAGAAGTTTTACATGATTTCTTAAAAAACACGAGTTTTTAGAAAATATGTTTTATTTCGTAAATGGAATAAACAAAGTATGCACATTCTACGTCATAACGACTTTCTATAGTTTGCGCATAAGTTTCGAAATAAGAAAAGCTTATTTCCCCCGTTTTTTAAAATCACAGCTTCTAGAAGGTTTACATGATTTCGTAAAAAACACGAGTTTTTAGAAAATGTGTTTTATTTCATAAATGGAATCAACAAAGTATGCACATTCTACGTCATAACGACTTTCTATAGTTTGCGCATTCATTTGGAAATAAGAAAAGCTTACTTCCACCGTTTTTTAAAATCACAGCTTCTAGAAGGTTTACATGATTTCATAAAAAACACGAGTTTTTAGAAAATGTGCTTTATTTCATAAATGGAATCTACAAAGTATGCACATTCTACGTCATAACGACTTTCTATAGTTTGCGCATGCGTCTGGAAATAAGAAAAGCTTACTTCCCCCGTTTTTTTAAATCACAGCTTCTAGAAGGTTTACATGATTTCTTAAAAAACACGAATTTTTAGAAAATGTGTTTTATTTCATAAATGGAATCAACAAAGTATGCACATTCTACGTCATAATGACTTTCTATAGTTTGCGCATGCGTTTGGAAATAAGAAAAGCTTACTTCCCCCGTTTTTTAAAATCACACCTTCTAGAAGCTTTACATGAGTTCTTAAAAAACACGAGCTTTTAGAAAATTTGTTTTATTTCATAAATGGAATCAACAAAGTATGCACATTCTGTTGATGTATATGTAACTTCGGAATGTATTTCATCTGTGTATTATATATATATTTATTGTACCCTTATAAGAGATGTGTTATTCCTCTATAAGGAAGTGTCGTCATGTGGATTGACAAGTGTCGCAAGTGTGTGTACTTGCCGATGGGTTATTAGACCACCTTATGGGGTCGGCCCTAATTAATATATAATATAATGTGGATTTAGTCAAGTAGACAAGTCGGCCCCAGTAGGTCACTGGGCAAAAAGGTGAGTATAAATAGAGATAGGAGATCTCTATTTTACTCACTCGAAAAAGTAACTATCTCTCTCTCTGAAAAGTGGCGCACTAGTGAGGAGGAGGAGGATCATCTACTAGGAGACTATCTCAGTGTTATTTGGTTGTATTTTGGTTTAGCCATTGCTCTCTCTATCTCTAAGGAAGTTGTGGGGTTTTTCACCTTAGGGTTTTCCCCACGGAAACTCTGTGTCTCTTGTCTCTATGCTTTTGATTCTTGTGATGCTTGTGATGCTTGTCATATTATGATTGTCATGCATTGATATACTGTAGATGTTATTCTCTCAGCAAAGATCCTATAGTATTGTGATTTAATACTAAAAATTTAACATGGTATCAGAGCTTAACTGAGAAGAAGACATTTTGTAGTGACGGAAGCTTGTATTCCTTGTTTATTGGGTTTCTCTCCATAGATTTTTGAAATTCAGTATAGTAGATTGGATCTACTCATCAAGGTGCATCTATTTGTCCAATCAGAATTCAATTCCGAGCATTTTCAGATTTGGCCCTAAAAATTAGGGTTTCCACAAAAATAGGAATTTCTGGAAACTAAAGGTACAGCTGGAAGCTCCTTGCAAAAATCGAAGGTTTGAACTTTGGATCGAGATTTTTTGCTGGATAGATCTCCGGGAAACTCAAACCCTAATTCAGGGCTCTCCCTAGTGAACCCGGGAGGACAAAAAGGCAATTTTGAAGGGCAAGACTTTGCTGATCTCAAATTCTGAATGTACTAGGATGATCAGCTCTCCAAGGCGCATCTTTCTATCCTTTCGGAATTTTAAAATTCACATTTTGAATTTTTAGGGTTTCTCTGACAAACCCTAATCCGGGACCAGATCCAGTTTTCAGCACTTCAAGTGGTAAGTCCTAAATCTTTTCTATTTCCATTTGAAGTACTCTTAAAGATGTCTCTCCACACCAAGCTTGAGGATAAGCTTGAAGGGGCTGATAACTTCCGAGCCTGGAAGTATAGGATTGGGCTAATCCTGGAAGAGAATGAGTTGGACTCATATGTGAAAGAAGACATCCCTATCCCAGAGGATGAAGAGGCCAAGGCATTGCACAAGAAGAACTTGGTCAAGGCAAAGAGAATCATTGCTGATTCTATCAAAGACCATCTCATTCCCCATGTGTCTTCTCTCAAGACACCCAAGGAGATGTTTGAATCCTTGACCAAGCTATTTGAAGGAAAGAACATAAATCGGAAGATGACCCTGCGGAACCAATTGAAAGCGGTAAAGTTTCAGAATGGAGAAACCATTCAATCTTACTTTTCAAGGGTCTCTCAAATCAAGGAACAATTAGAAGCAGTAGATGAAATGGTGGAGAATGGTGAGGTGGTGATGACTACTCTAAATGGCCTACCCAGGTCATGGGATTCCTTTATTCAAGGAATTTGTGCAAGGAAGAAGTTGATCTCTTTCAGTAGACTTCGGGAGGAATGTTCTCAAGAAGAAGCTAGACTTATAGCTCGTGAGGAAAAGATGGGAGGAGAAGATCAAGCTCTTGCAGCTCACACCAAAAGAAGCAAAACCAAGAAGGATCTCTCTCGCCTCAATAGATCCCATCAAAAGAAGAACAAGAAAGACCTAAGATGCTTCACATGCAATGAGAAGAGTCACTTTGCTTAAGATTGTCCTAAGAACAAAAGGGATAATAACAACAACTCTAGTAAGAAGAAGAAGGGCAGCAAAAGAAGGTTTCATGCTCATGCTGCCGAAGATGATGAACCCCCAAAGAAGAAGGCTAAGGCAGAAAGTAGTAGTGATGATGACTCATCAAGTGAAGAAGAATATGTTCTGATCTCTACACTCACTGGTACCATCTCCCATGGTTGTAATGATTGGTTGATTGATAGTGGGGCCTCCAAACACATGAGTGGGTTCAAGGAATCCTTTGTGAACCTTTCTGAACATGAATCACCCCATAAGGTGAAACTTGGTGATGATTATCAATATCCAATCAAAGGAAGTGGTGAAGCCTCCTACAACCTAGATTCTGGAAAATCATTGAAGATGAAAGAAGTACTTTATGTACCTGGGCTCAAGAAGAACTTACTCTCCATTTCTGCATTAGATACAAAAGGTATGAGGGTTGCATTTGTGGATGGCCAAGTCCTAATGTGGCCAAAGGGAAAGACCATAGATGATGCAGTAGTGATTGGAAAGCAAGAGGGAGGTTTGTACAATTTGAAGGGACAACCTGAACATGCCATGGTGACATAAATACAAAGATTCATCCATAGTCATGGATCACATAGAGGTATGTATAATTTGTTTCTGCAAAAGTTAACTAATGAGTTATGCAGGTCATTGAAGAGAACAAGAACAAATTGCTAGACATAACTAGCAAATATGGTGACCAGGTATGTGTTTCTTATATCATAGGATCTATCATATAAGTATGCATGGCATGATTGATGATGATTGTTCATAAAGTCATAAGTTTGAATAATCATGGGCATATGCATATTATGTGTCTTACCTTAATTAATAATATGACTAACCAGAAGAGTCATAGGTTTGAGTAATTACAGGTTTAGACATGTTATGTTTCTTATGATATGACTAACCATAAGAGTCCTATATAAACCTTGAATGCTAATGCTTATTATTTCTGTTTGAAATGATCATGACTATACATACTTGAGATTATTGTGTTTTAATGAATGTATGATTTTGTATGAGATCACAAGGATAACACAATCATGATACTAATAAGCATGCATAGGGACCAAGGATGAATATGAGTTCAAGAACAGGTAATCCAGGAAGCAAAGATCAAGAGGGAGCACACTCCAGTGGTTTCTGCAAGGGTGCAGATGTTCAGAGGGAGTTGTCCATCTCTCTACATTCCACAACAAGAAGGTGTAGAAGGACTCCAGCAGCTCCTGCAAGGAAGAAAAGACTCAGAGGGAGTCCACCCAACAAACAAACAAAGATAAGTATTTTAATTTTCTTGCATATTTGTTTGCTTAAATAAAATTGTTCAATGATGTATATGCTCATGTTCCTAGACTTAGGATATGTATTGTGCATATTAGAATGATTGAATTAATGAACAGTATACTACTAATATGCATGTGTTGGGTAAGTGGCCTATGGCACTGTACAACATTCCATTGCTACTTATCTAGAATGAAACCTCTTTGCTGACATGTTGGGAGTTGTGCACACTCTTAACAATGTTCTGGTAGAGATTGGAAGGCATCTAGAAAGTTACGGGATATGGATAAATGTTGTATTGAAGCATTGGCTAAGATAATTGCATGAATGTATGACATATTTCTTCATGTGTAAGAATTTGTTCTAGAAATTATGAGATGTTTCTAATCATGCAATTTAACCTGTTTTGTAGGAAAGACTGTATATCTTCACCTACAAAAGGACTACAACATTTGTTCGAGCAACAAATATATCTATTGAAGATATTGAAGTTCCCAGGATCTGGGATGAAGAAATGGAATGCCATGATCCGTCGATCATGAAGAATGATGTTTGGTATGTGATCCCAAGAGCTAAAGGGAAGTCTGTTGTGACTTCCAAATAGAACTTTCAGATCAAGCATGTTGCAGATGGCAGCATAGAGAAATATAAAAGTGATGAAATAGAAGATACACCAGATGGATTCAAGACAACTTTCTTGAATGGTGTAGTTGAAGAAGAAGCAGCCCCCAGAACCTGGTATGGTAGGATGGACAATTTCCTATCTAGTTTGGGCTTTACCAAGAGTAAAGCAGATTCCAACCTTTACTACAAAGTTGAGGAAGGGAATCCTGTGATTCTACTACTGTATGTAGATGACCTATTTTTGACAGGAGATGACAGAATGATTGCAGATACCAAGAGGAAGCTTGCAGCTGAATTCGATATGAAAGACTTGGGAATGATGCACTATTTCCTAGGTATGGAGGTGTGGCAGAGTGCAAGTGGGATCTTTCTTGGTCAAGGGAAGTACACAGTAGATATCCTGAAGAGATTTGGGATGATGGATTGCAAGGCCATGGCCACACCTATGGCATCGAATCTGAAGCTTCTTTGTGATGCCTCATCTGAGCCAGTTGATGTTTCTATGTATCGTCAGATGATTGGGTCCTTGATGTACCTGACGAACACGAGACCAGACATTTGCTTTGCTGTGAACACATTGAGCCAGTTCCTGACGGATCCGAGAAGTGTTCACCTGGTTGCTGTAAAGCATGTTCTGAGGTATCTGAAGGGTACAGTGGATTATGGGCTCAGGTATGAGGCGAATCAAAAGTTTAACCTGCAGGGTTATGTTGATTCAGATTGGGCTGGCAGTGCTGCAGATAGGAAGAGCACATCTGGGTGTTGCTTCAGTATGGGATCAAGTGTGATCTCTTGGTTTAGCAGGAAGCAGTCCTGCGTAGCACTGAGTACAGCTGAGGCAGAGTATGTTGCAGCCTGTTCAGCTAGTTGTGAGGCAGTATGGCTACAGAAGCTACTGTCTGAGTTATTTGATCTCCCATTGGAAGCTACTGGTATCTTCTGTGATAACCAGAGTTGTGTGAAGCTGTCCGAGAACCCAGTGTTTCATGACAGGTCGAAACACATAGAGATCAAATACCACTATATCAGGGATATGGTGCAGAGAGGAGCTGTGAAGCTCCTGTATGTTGCGACGGATGAGCAGATTGCAGATGTGCTGACGAAGCCACTAGCCAAGGTGAAGTTCGAGTACTTCAGAGAGAGGCTTGGCGTTATTCAGATCGAGGACACTTCGAGGAAGAAGTGATGGACACATTTGCTGAAACCATTCCAAGCATGTTGGAAGGAGGATCCTTCACATGGCTGTGGATGTAAGCGCTAGATGATGAGCATCAGGATGATGTTCTAGTTTCTGCTTGATATGATCAGTTGGATCATTTTATGTATGAATGTACGCATCATGTTGGATGCTGGATATGATCAGTTGGATCATGTGTATGTATTTTATATGCATCATGTTGGATGCTTGGACCATGTATCTGCATTTGTATCAGGTGGATACATTGATGATCAGGAGGATCATGTATGATGATATGTAGCAGGTAGATACTTGGCATGCAGCAGGATGTTGCATTGATGATCAGGAGGATCATGGATCATGATATGTATCAGGTAGATACTTGGTATACAGCAGGATGTTGCATTGATGATCAGGATGATCATAGATGACGAGCTTCAGGATGTTGCTCCAGATGACATGCAGCAGAATGTTGCATTGATGATCAGGATGATCATAGATGACGAGCTTCAGGATGTTGCTCCAGATGACATGCAGTAGGATGTTGCAGTGATGATCAGGATGATCATAGATGACGAGCTTCAGGATGTTGCTCCAGATGACATGCAGCAGGATGTTGCAGTGATGATCAGGACGATCATAGATGACGAGCTTCAGGATGTTGCTCCAGATGACATGTAGCAGGACGTTGCAGTGATGATGATCAGGATGATCATGGATACATCAGGATGATCTATGGTGAGTATCAGGTTGATACTCTGTGGCCGTGGATCAGGTTGTGCAGATGAGCATGTAATTCGTTGCCCTGGGAGATTTGCAGATGGTCTTGCGAGGTTTTTCCTATGGCATGTAATTCGTTTCCCTGGGACATCTGGAAAATGCTCTTTCGAGGTTTTGCTCTGGGAGGACATGTAATTCGTTGCCCTGGGAGATCTGCAGATAGTCTTTCGAGGTTTTGCCTATGGCATATAATAGCGCCCTGGGATATCTGGCAGATGCTCTTGCGAGGTTTTGTCCTATGGCATGTAATTCGTTTCCCTGGGAGATCCGATAGGTTGGGCTGTGTGCCCGTAATCAGTCCTGGGATGCTCTTGCGAGGTTTTGCCATGACCACATGTAATTCGTTGCCCTGGGAGATCCTATAGGTGTGTGCTCGTAACAGCCTGGGATGTTCTTGCGAGGTTTTGTGGTGAGGTCACATGTAATTCGTTGCCCTGGGAGATCCTATAGGTAGAGTTGTGTGCTCGTAACAGTCTGGGATGCTCTTGCGAGATTTTGTGACGCACGTAAAAGTCCTGAGGATTCCACAGTATGGCCAGTGATGACGAAGACCTGCAGGTGGTGGGCCTACATCCAGTATGAAAAAGGACTGGCTCTGTAGAACTTCCTATGATGAGTAGAGACAGAGATTGGATGAGATAGCAGCAGCAGTGACGATGATGATGACGATGCATCGATGACGATGATCCAGAGAAGAAGACTTGTCTAGCCGATCTGTGTCGAGAAATACCTTCCTAGTTAAGAGGGGGTGTTGATGTATATGTAACTTCGGAATGTATTTCATCTGTGTATTATATATATATTTATTGTACCCTTATAAGAGATGTGTTATTCCTCTATAAGGAAGTGTCGTCATGTGGATTGACAAGTGTCGCAAGTGTGTGTACTTGCCGATGGGTTACTAGACCACCTTATGGGGTCGGCCCTAATTAATATATAATATAATGTGGATGTACTCAAGTAGACAAGTCGGCCCCAGTAGGTCACTGGGCAAAAAGGTGACTATAAATAGAGATAGGAGATCTCTATTTTACTCACTCGGAAAAGTAACTATCTCTCTCTCTGAAAAGTGGCACACTAGTGAGGAGGAGGAGGATCATCTGCTAGGAGACTATCTCAGTGTTATTTGGTTATATTTTGGTTGAGCCATTGCTCTCTCTATCTCTGAGGAAGTTGTGGGGTTTTTCACCTTAGGGTTTTCCCCACGGAAACTCTGTGTCTCTTGTCTCTATGCTTTTGATTCTTGTGATGCTTGTGATGCTTGTCATATTATGATTGTCATGCATTGATATACTGTAGATGTTATTCTCTCAGCAAAGATCCTATAGTATTGTGATTTAATACTAAAAATTTAACACATTCTACGTCATAACGACTTTCTATAGTTTGCGTATGCGTCCGGAAATAAGAAAAGCTTACTTCCCCCGTTTTTTAAAATCACAGCTTCTAGAAGGTTTACATGATTTCTTAAAAAACACGAGTTTTTAGAAAATGTGTTTTATTTCATAAATGGAATCAACAAAGTATGCACATTCTACGTCATAACGACTTTCTATAGTTTGCGCATGCATTTGGAAATAAGAAAAGCTTACTTCCCCCATTTTTTAAAATCACAGCTTCTAGAAGGTTTACAGGATTTGTTAAAAAACACGAGTTTTTAGAAAATGTGTTTTATTTCATAAATGGAATCAACAAAGTATGCACACTCTACGTCATAACGAATTATATATTTTGCGCATGCGTCCGGAAATAAGAAAAGCTTACTTCCCCCGTTTTTTAAAATCACAGCTTCTAGAAGGTTTACATGATTTCGTAAAAAACACGAGTTTTTAGAAAATGTGTTTTATTCCATAAATGGAATGTTCAAAGTATGCACATTCTACGTCATAACGACTTTCTATAGTTTGCGCATGCATTTGGAAATAAGAAAAGCTTACTTCCCCCGTTTTTTAAAATCACAGCTTCTAGAAGGTTTACAGGATTTGTTAAAAAACACGAGTTTTTAGAAAATGTGTTTTATTTCATAAATGGAATCAACAAAGTATGCACACTCTACGTCATAACGAATTATATATTTTGCGCATGCGTCCGGAAATAAGAAAAGCTTACTTCCACCGTTTTTTAAAATCACAGCTTCTAGAAGGTTTACATGATTTTGTAAAAAACACGAGTTTTTAAAAAATGTGTTTTATTTCATAAATGGAATCAACAAAGTATGCACATTCTACGTCATAACGACTTTCTATAGTTTGCGCATGCGTCCAGAAATAAGAAAAGCTTACTTCCCCTGTTTTTTAAAATCACAGCTTCTAGAAGGTTTACATGATTTCGTAGAAAACATGAGTTTTTAGAAAATGTTTTTTATTTCATAAATGGAATCTACAAAGTATGCACATTCTAGGTCATAACGACTTTCTATAGTTTGCGCATGTGTCCGGAAATAAGAAAAGCTTACTTCCCCCGTTTTTTAAAATCACAGCTTCTAGAAGGTTTACATGATTTCTTAAAAAACATGAGTTTTTAGAAAATGTGTTTTATTTCATAAATGGAATCAACAAAGTATGCACATTCTACGTCATAACGACTTTCTATAGTTTGCGCATGCGTCCGGAAATAAGAAAAGCTTACTTCCACCATTTTTTAAAATCACAGGTTCTGGAAGGTTTACATGATTTCTTAAAAAACATGAGTTTTTAGAAAATGTGTTTTGTTTCATAAATGGAATCAACAAAGTATGCACATTCTACGTCATAATGACTTTCTATAGTTTGCGCATTCGTCCGGAAATAACAAAATCTTACTTCCCCCGTTTTTTAAAATCACAGCTTCTAGAAGGTTTACATGATTTCTTAAAAAACACGAGTTTTTGGAAAATGTGTTTTATTTCATAAATGCAATCTACAAAGTACGCAAATTCTACGTCATAACGACTTTCTAAAGTTTGCGCAAGCGTCCGGAAATAAGAAAAGCTTACTTCCCCCGTTTTTTAAAATCACAGCTTCTAGAAGGTTTACATAATTTCTTAAAAAACACGAGTTTTTAGAAAATGTGTTTTATATCATAAATGGAATCAACAAAGTATGCACATTCTACGTCATAACAACTTTCTATAGTTTGCGCATGCGTCCAGAAATAAGAAAAGCTTACTTCCACCGTTTTTTAAAATCACAGCTTCTAGAAGGTTTACATGATTTCGTAAAAAACATGAGTTTTTAGAAAATGTGCTTTATTTCATCAATGGAATCTACAAAGTATGAATATTTTACGTCATAACGACTTTCTATAGTTTGCGCATGCGTCGGGAAATAAGAAAAGCTTACTTCCCTCATTTTTTAAAATCACAGCTTCTAGAAGGTTTACATGATTTCGTAAAAAACACGATTTTTTAGAAAATGTGTTTTATTTCATAAATGGAATCTTCAAAGTATGCACATTCTACATCGTAACGACTTTCTATAGTTTTGCGCATGCGTTCGGAAATAAGAAAATCTTACTTCCCCCGTTTTTTAAAATCACAGCTTCTAGAAGGTTTACATGATTTCTTAAAAAACATGATTTTTTAGAAAATATGTTTTATTTCATAAATGGAATCAACAAAGTATGCGCATTCTACGTCATAATGACTTTCTATAGTTTGCGCATTCGTCCGGAAATAAGAAAAGCTTACTTCCACCGTTTTTTAAAATCACAACTTCTAGAAGTCTTACATGATTTCTTAAAAAAAACCAGTTTTTAGAAAATTTGTTTTATTTCATAAATGGAATCAACAAAGTATGCGCATTCTACGTCATAACGACTTTCTATAGTTTGCGCATGCCTTTTGAAATAAGAAAAGCTTACTTCCCCCGTTTTTTAAAATCATAGCTTCTAGAAGGTTTACAGGATTTCTTAAAAAACACGAGTTTTTAGAAAATGTGTTTTATTTCATAAATGGAATCAACAAAGTATGCACATTCTACGTCATAACGAATTTCTATATTTTGCGTATTCGTTCGGAAATAAGAAAAGCTTACTTCCACCGTTTTTTTAAATCACAGCTTCTAGAAGGTTTACATGATTTCGTAAAAAACACGAGTTTTTAGAAAATGTGTTTTATTTCATAAATGGAATCTACAAAGTATGCACATTCTACGTCCTAACGAATTTCTATAGTTTGCGCATGCGTCCGGAAATAAGAAAAGCTTACTTCCCCCGTTTTTTAAAATCACAGCTTCTAGAAGGTTTATATGATTTCGTAAAAAACACGAGTTTTTAGAAAATGTGTTTTATTCCATAAATGGAATCTTCAAAGTATGCACATTCTACGTCATAACGACTTTCTATAGTTTGCGAATGCATTTGGAAATAAGAAAAGCTTACTTCCCTTATTTTTTAAAATCACAACTTCTAGAAGGCTTACAGGATTTGTTAAAAAACACGAGTTTTTAGAAAATGTGTTTTATTTCATAAATGGAATCAAGAAAGTATACACATTCTACGTCATAACAACTTTTATATTTTGCGCATGCGTCCGGAAATAAGAAAAGCTTACTTCCACCATTTTTTAAAATCATAGCTTCTAGAAGGTTAACATGATTTCGTACAAAACAAGAGTTTTTAAAAAATGTGTTTTATTTCATAAATGAAATCTACAAAGTATGCACATTCTACGTCATAACGACTTTCTATAGTTTGCGCATGCGTCCAGAAATAACAAAAGCTTACTTCCCCCATTTTCTAAAATCACAGCTTCTAGAAGATTTACATGATTTCGTAAAAAACACGATTTTTTAGAAAATGTGTTTTATTTAATAAATGGAATCTTCAAAGTATGCACATTCTACGTCATAATGACTTTCTATAGTTTTGCGCATGCGTCCGGAAATAAGAAAAGCTTACTTCCCCCGTTTTTTAAAATCACAGCTTCTAGAAGGTTTACATGATTTCTTAAAAAACACGAGCTTTTAGAAAATATGTTCTATTTCATAAATGGAATAAAAAATGTATACACATTCTACGTCATAATGACTTTCTATAGTTTGCGCATGCGTCCGGAAATAAGAAAAGCTTACTTCCCCCGTTTTTTAAAATCACAGCTTCTAGAAGTTTTACATGATTTCTTAAAAAACATGAGTTTTTAGAAAATATGTTTTATTTCGTAAATGGAATAAACAAAGTATGCACATTCTACGTCATAACGACTTTCTATAGTTTCCGCATAACTTTGGAAATAAGAAAAGCTTACTTCCCCCGTTTTTTAAAATCACAGCTTCTAGAAGGTTTACATGATTTCGTAAAAAACACGAGTTTTTAGAAAATGTGTTTTATTTCATAAATGGAATCAACAAAGTATGCACATTCTACGTCATAACGACTTTCTATAGTTTGCGCATTCATTTGGAAATAAGAAAAGCTTACTTCCACCGTTTTTTAAAATCACAGCTTCTAGAAGGTTTACATGATTTCGTAAAAAACACGAGTTTTTAGAAAATGTGCTTTATTTCATAAATGGAATAAACAAAGTATGCACATTCTACATCATAACGACTTTCTATAGTTTGCGCATAAGTTTGGAAATAAGAAAAGCTTACTTCCCCCGTTTTTTAAAATCACAGCTTCTAGAAGGTTTACATGATTTCATAAAAAACACGAGTTTTTAGAAAATGTGTTTTATTTCATAAATGGAATCAACAAAGTATGCACATTCTACGTCATAACGACTTTCTATAGTTTGCGCATTCATTTGGAAATAAGAAAAGCTTACTTCCACCGTTTTTTAAAATCACAGCTTCTAGAAGGTTTACATGATTTCGTACAAAACACGAGTTTTTAGAAAATGTGCTTTATTTCATAAATGGAATCTACAAAGTATGCACATTCTACGTCATAACGACTTTCTATAGTTTGCGCATGCGTCCGGAAATAAGAAAAGCTTACTTCCCCCGTTTTTTTAAATCAAAGCTTCTAGAAGGTTTACATGATTTCTTAAAAAACATGAATTTTTAGAAAATGTGTTTTATTTCATAAATGGAATCAACAAAGTATGCACATTCTACGTCATAATGACTTTCTATAGTTTGCGCATGCGTTTGGAAATAAGAAAAGCTTACTTCCCCCGTTTTTTAAAATCACAGCTTCTAAAAGCTTTACATGATTTCTTAAAAAACACGAGCTTTTAGAAAATGTGTTTTATTTCATAAATGGAATCAACAAAGTATGCGCATTCTACGTCATAACGACTTTCTATAGTTTGCGTATGCATCCGGAAATAAGAAAAGCTTACTTCCCCCGTTTTTTAAAATCACAGCTTCTAGAAGGTTTACATGATTTCTTAAAAAACACGAGTTTTTAGAAAATGTGTTTTATTTCATAAATGGAATCAACAAAGTATGCACATTCTACGTCATAACGACTTTCTATAGTTTACGCATGCATTTGGAAATAAGAAAAGCTTACTTCCCCCGTTTTTTAAAATCACAGCTTCTAGAAGGTTTACAAGATTTGTTAAAAAACACGAGTTTTTAGAAAATGTGTTTTATTTCATAAATGGAATCAACAAAGTATGCACACTATACGTTATAACGAATTATATATTTTGCACATGCGTCCGGAAATAAGAAAAGCTTACTTCCACCGTTTTTTAAAATCACAGCTTCTAGAAGGTTTACATGATTTCGTAAAAAACACGAGTTTTTAAAAAATGTGTTTTATTTCATAAATGGAATCTACAAATTATGCACATTCTACGTCATAAGGCCTTTCTATAGTTTGCGCATGCGTCCGGAAATCAGAAAAGCTTACTTCCCCTGTTTTTTAAAATCACAGCTTCTAGAAGGTTTACATGATTTCTTAAAAAACACGAGTTTTTAGAAAATGTGTTTTATTTCATAAATGGAATCTACAAAGTATGCACATTCTATGTCATAACGACTCTCTATAGTTTGCGCATGCATCCGGAAATAAGAAAAGCTTACTTCCCCCGTTTTTTAAAATCACAGCTTCTAGAAGGTTTACATGATTTCGTAAAAAACACGATTTTTTAGAAAATGTGTTTTATTTCATAGATGGAATCTTCAAAGTATGCACATTCTACATCGTAACGACTTTCTATAGTTTTGCGCATGCGTTCGGAAATAAGAAAAGCTTACTTCCCCCGTTTTTTAAAATCACAGCTTCTAGAAGGTTTACATGATTTCTTAAAAAACATGATTTTTTAGAAAATATGTTTTATTTCATAAATGGAATCAACAAAGTATGCGCATTCTACGTCATAATGACTTTCTATAGTTTGCGCATTCGTCCGGAAATAAGAAAAGCTTACTTCCACCGTTTTTTAAAATCACAACTTCTAGAAGGCTTACATGATTTCTTAAAAAACACGAGTTTTTAGAAAATTTGTTTTATTTCATAAATGGAATCAACAAAGTATGCGCATTCTACGTCATAACGACTTTCTATAGTTTGCGCATGCCTTTTGAAATAAGAAAAGCTTACTTCCCCCGTTTTTTAAAATCATAGCTTCTAGAAGGTTTACAGGATTTCTTAAAAAACACGAGTTTTTAGAAAATGTGTTTTATTTCATAAATGGAATCAACAAAGTATGCACATTCTACGTCATAACGAATTTCTATATTTTGCGTATTCATTCGGAAATAAGAAAAGCTTACTTCCACCGTTTTTTTAAATCACAGCTTCTAGAAGGTTTACATGATTTCGTAAAAAACACGAGTTTTTAGAAAATGTGTTTTATTTCATAAATGGAATCTACAAAGTATGCACATTCTACGTCCTAACGAATTTCTATAGTTTGCGCATGCGTCCGGAAATAAGAAAAGCTTACTTCCCCCGTTTTTTAAAATCACAGCTTCTAGAAGGTTTATATGATTTCGTAAAAAACACGAGTTTTTAGAAAATGTGTTTTATTCCATAAATGGAATCTTCAAAGTATGCACATTCTACGTCATAACGACTTTCTATAGTTTGCGAATGCATTTGGAAATAAGAAAAGCTTACTTCCCCTATTTTTTAAAATCACAACTTCTAGAAGGCTTACAGGATTTGTTAAAAAACACGAGTTTTTAGAAAATGTGTTTTATTTCATAAATGGAATCAACAAAGTATACACATTCTACGTCATAACAACTTTTATATTTTGTGCATGCGTCCGGAAATAAGAAAAGCTTACTTCCACCATTTTTTAAAATCATAGCTTCTAGAAGGTTAACATGATTTCGTACAAAACAAGAGTTTTTAAAAAATGTGTTTTATTTCATAAATGAAATCTACAAAGTATGCACATTCTACGTCATAACGACTTTCTATAGTTTGCGCATGCGTCCAGAAATAACAAAAGCTTACTTCCCCCATTTTCTAAAATCACAGCTTCTAGAAGATTTACATGATTTCGTAAAAAACACGATTTTTTAGAAAATGTGTTTTATTTAATAAATGGAATCTTCAAAGTATGCACATTCTACGTCATAATGACTTTCTATAGTTTTGCGCATGCGTCCGGAAATAAGAAAAGCTTACTTCCCCCGTTTTTTTAAATCAAAGCTTCTAGAAGGTTTACATGATTTCTTAAAAAACATGAATTTTTAGAAAATGTGTTTTATTTCATAAATGGAATCAACAAAGTATGCACATTCTACGTCATAATGACTTTCTATAGTTTGCGCATGCGTTTGGAAATAAGAAAAGCTTACTTCCCCCGTTTTTTAAAATCACAGCTTCTAAAAGCTTTACATGATTTCTTAAAAAACACGAGCTTTTAGAAAATGTGTTTTATTTCATAAATGGAATCAACAAAGTATGCGCATTCTACGTCATAACGACTTTCTATAGTTTGCGTATGCATCCGGAAATAAGAAAAGCTTACTTCCCCCGTTTTTTAAAATCACAGCTTCTAGAAGGTTTACATGATTTCTTAAAAAACACGAGTTTTTAGAAAATGTGTTTTATTTCATAAATGGAATCAACAAAGTATGCACATTCTACGTCATAACGACTTTCTATAGTTTACGCATGCATTTGGAAATAAGAAAAGCTTACTTCCCCCGTTTTTTAAAATCACAGCTTCTAGAAGGTTTACATGATTTCTTAAAAAACACGAGTTTTTAGAAAATGTGTTTTATTTCATAAATGGAATCAACAAAGTATGGACATTCTACGTCATAATGACTTTCTATAGTTTGCGCATTCGTCCGGAAATAAGAAAAGCTTACTTCCACCGTTTTTTAAAATCACAACTTCTAGAAGGCTTACATGATTTCTTAAAAAACACGAGTTTTTAGAAAATGTGTTTTATTTCATAAATGGAATCAACAAAGTATGCACATTCTACGTCATAACGACTTTCTATAGTTTACGCATGCATTTGGAAATAAGAAAAGCTTACTTCCCCCGTTTTTTAAAATCACAGCTTCTAGAAGGTTTACAAGATTTGTTAAAAAACACGAGTTTTTAGAAAATGTGTTTTATTTCATAAATGGAATCAACAAAGTATGCACACTATACGTTATAACGAATTATATATTTTGCACATGCGTCCGGAAATAAGAAAAGCTTACTTCCACCGTTTTTTAAAATCACAGCTTCTAGAAGGTTTACATGATTTCGTAAAAAACACGAGTTTTTAAAAAATGTGTTTTATTTCATAAATGGAATCTACAAATTATGCACATTCTACGTCATAAGGCCTTTCTATAGTTTGCGCATGCGTCCGGAAATCAGAAAAGCTTACTTCCCCTGTTTTTTAAAATCACAGCTTCTAGAAGGTTTACATGATTTCTTAAAAAACACGAGTTTTTAGAAAATGTGTTTTATTTCATAAATGGAATCTACAAAGTATGCACATTCTATGTCATAACGACTCTCTATAGTTTGCGCATGCATCCGGAAATAAGAAAAGCTTACTTCCCCCGTTTTTTAAAATCACAGCTTCTAGAAGGTTTACATGATTTCGTAAAAAACACGATTTTTTAGAAAATGTGTTTTATTTCATAGATGGAATCTTCAAAGTATGCACATTCTACATCGTAACGACTTTCTATAGTTTTGCGCATGCGTTCGGAAATAAGAAAAGCTTACTTCCCCCGTTTTTTAAAATCACAGCTTCTAGAAGGTTTACATGATTTCTTAAAAAACATGATTTTTTAGAAAATATGTTTTATTTCATAAATGGAATCAACAAAGTATGCGCATTCTACGTCATAATGACTTTCTATAGTTTGCGCATTCGTCCGGAAATAAGAAAAGCTTACTTCCACCGTTTTTTAAAATCACAACTTCTAGAAGGCTTACATGATTTCTTAAAAAACACGAGTTTTTAGAAAATTTGTTTTATTTCATAAATGGAATCAACAAAGTATGCGCATTCTACGTCATAACGACTTTCTATAGTTTGCGCATGCCTTTTGAAATAAGAAAAGCTTACTTCCCCCGTTTTTTAAAATCATAGCTTCTAGAAGGTTTACAGGATTTCTTAAAAAACACGAGTTTTTAGAAAATGTGTTTTATTTCATAAATGGAATCAACAAAGTATGCACATTCTACGTCATAACGAATTTCTATATTTTGCGTATTCATTCGGAAATAAGAAAAGCTTACTTCCACCGTTTTTTTAAATCACAGCTTCTAGAAGGTTTACATGATTTCGTAAAAAACACGAGTTTTTAGAAAATGTGTTTTATTTCATAAATGGAATCTACAAAGTATGCACATTCTACGTCCTAACGAATTTCTATAGTTTGCGCATGCGTCCGGAAATAAGAAAAGCTTACTTCCCCCGTTTTTTAAAATCACAGCTTCTAGAAGGTTTATATGATTTCGTAAAAAACACGAGTTTTTAGAAAATGTGTTTTATTCCATAAATGGAATCTTCAAAGTATGCACATTCTACGTCATAACGACTTTCTATAGTTTGCGAATGCATTTGGAAATAAGAAAAGCTTACTTCCCCTATTTTTTAAAATCACAACTTCTAGAAGGCTTACAGGATTTGTTAAAAAACACGAGTTTTTAGAAAATGTGTTTTATTTCATAAATGGAATCTACAAAGTATGCACATTCTATGTCATAACGACTCTTTATAGTTTGCGCATGCATCCGGAAATAAGAAAAGCTTACTTCCCCCGTTTTTTAAAATCACAGCTTCTAGAAGGTTTACCTGATTTCGTAGAAAAACATGAGTTTTTAGAAAATGTGTTTTATTTCATAAATGGAATCTACAAAGTATGCACATTCTACGTCATAACGACTTTCTATAGTTTGTGCATGTGTCCGGAAATAAGAAAAGCTTACTTCCCCCGTTTTTTAAAATCACAGCTTCTAGAAGGTTTACATGATTTCTTAAAAAACACGAGTTTTTAGAAAATGTGTTTTATTTCATAAAAGGAATCAACAAAGTATGCACATTCTACGTCATAACGACTTTCTATAGTTTGCGCATGCGTCCGGAAATAAGAAAAGCTTACTTCCACCGTTTTTTAAAATCAAAGCTTCTAGAAGGTTTACATGATTTCTTAAAAAACATGAATTTTTAGAAAATGTGTTTTATTTCATAAATGGAATCAACAAAGTATGCACATTGTACGTCATAATGACTTTCTATAGTTTGCGCATGCGTTTGGAAATAAGAAAAGCTTACTTCCCACGTTTTTTAAAATCACAGCTTCTAAAAGCTTTACATGATTTCTTAAAAAACACGAGCTTTTAGATAATGTGTTTTATTTCATAAATGGAATCAACAAAGTATGCACATTCTACGTCATAACGACTTTCTATAGTTTGCGTATGCGTCCGGAAATAAGAAAAGCTTCTTCCCCCGGTTTTTAAAATCACAGCTTCTAGAAGGTTTACATGATTTCTTAAAAAACACGACTTTTTAGAAAATGTGTTTTATATCATAAATGGAATCAATAAAGTATGCACATTCTACGTCATAACAATTTTCTATAGTTTGCGCATGCGTCCGGAAATAAGAAAAGCTTACTTCCACCGTTTTTTAAAATCACATCTTCTAGAAGGTTTACATGATTTCGTAAAAAACACGAGTTTTTAGAAAATGTGCTTTATTTCATAAATGGAATCTACAAAGTATGCATATTCTACGTCATAACGACCTTCTATAGTTTGCACATGCGTTCGGAAATAAGAAAAGCTTACTTCCCTCATTTTTTAAAATCACAGCTTCTAGAAGGTTTACATGATTTTGTAAAAAACACGATTTTTTAGAAAATGTGTGTTTATTCCATAAATGGAATCTACAAAGTATGCACATTCTACGTCCTAACGAATTTCTATAGTTTGCGCATGCGTCCGGAAATAAGAAAAGCTTACTTCCCCTGTTTTTTAAAATCACAGCTTCTAGAAGGTTTACATGATTTCGTAAAAAACACAAGTTTTTAGAAAATGTGTTTTATTCCATAAATGGAATCTTCAAAGCATGCACATTCTACATCATAATGACTTTCTATAGTTTGCGCATGCATTTGGAAATAAGAAAAGCTTACTTCCCCTGTTTTTTAAAATCACAGCTTCTAGAAGGTTTACAGTATTTGTTAAAAAACACGAGTTTTTAGAAAATGTTTTATATTTCATAAATGGAATCAACAAAGTATGCACATTCTACGTCATAACAACTTTTATATTTTCCGCATGCGTCCAGAAATAAGAAAAGCTTACTTCCACCGTTTTTTAAAATCATAGCTTCTAGAAGGTTTACATGATTTCGTAAAAAACACGAGTTTTTAAAAAATGTGTTTTATTTCATAAATGAAATCTACAAAGTATGCACATTCTATGTCATAATTACTTTCTATAGTTTGCGCATGCATCCAGAAATAAGAAAAGCTTACTTCCCCCATTTTTTAAAATCACAGCTTCTAGAGGCTTTACATGATTTCGTAAAAAACACGATTTTTTAGAAAATGTGTTTTATTTAATAAATGGAATCTTCAAAGTATGCACATTCTACGTCATAACGACTTTCTATAGTTTTGCTCATGCGTCCCAAAAATAAGAAAAGCTTACTTCCCCCGTTTTTTAAAATCACAGCTTCTAGAAGGTTTACATGATTTCTTAAAAAACACGAGTTTTTAGAAAATATGTTTTATTTCATAAATGGAATAAACAAAGTATGCACATTCTACGTCATAACGACTTTCTATAGTTTGCGCATGCGTTTGGAAATAAGAAAAGCTTACTTCCCCCGTTTTTTAAAATAACAGCTTCTAGAAGGTTTACATGATTTCGTAAAAAAGACGAGTTTTTAGAAAATGTGTTTTATTTCATAAATGGAATCAACAAAGTATGCAAATTCTACGTCATAAAGACTTTCTATAGTTTGCGCATTCATTTGGAAATAAGAAAAGCTTACTTCCACCATTTTTTAAAATCACAACTTCTAGAAGGTTTACATGATTTCGTAAAAAACACGAGTTTTTAGAAAATGTGCTTTATTTCATAAATGGAATCTACAAAGTATGCACATTCTACGTCATAACGACTTTCTATAGTTTGCGCATGCGTCTGGAAATAAGAAAAGCTTACTTCCACCATTTTTTAAAATCACAGCTTCTAGAAGGTTTACATGATTTCCTAAAAAACACGAGTTTTTAGAAAATGTGTTTTATTTCATAAATGGAATCTACAAAGTATGCACATTCTACGTCATAACGAATTTCTATAGTTTGCGCATGCGTCCGGAAATAAGAAAAGCTTACTTCCCCCTTTTTTTAAAATCACAGCTTCTAGAAGGTTTACATGATTTCTTAAAAAACACGAGTTTTTAGAAAATGTGTTTTATTTCATAAATGGAATCAACAAAGTATGGACATTCTACGTCATAATGACTTTCTATAGTTTGCGCATTCGTCCGGAAATAAGAAAAGCTTACTTCCACCGTTTTTTAAAATCACAACTTCTAGAAGGCTTACATGATTTCTTAAAAAACACGAGTTTTTAGAAAATGTGTTTTATTTCATAAATGGAATCAGCAAAGTATGCGCATTCTACGTCATAACGACTTTCTATAGTTTGCGCATGCCTTTTGAAATAAGAAAAGCTTACTTCCCCCGTTTTTTAAAATCACAGCTTCTAGAAGGTTTACACGATTTCTTAAAAAACACGAGTTTTTAGTAAATGTGTTTTATTTCATAAATTGAATCAACAAAATATGCACATTCTACGTCATAACGAATTTCTATATTTTGTGTATTCGTCCGGAAATAAGAAATGCTTACTTCCACCGTTTTTTTAAATCACAGCTTCTAGAAGGTTTACATGATTTCGTAAAAAACACGAGTTTTTAGAAAATGTGTTTTATTTCATAAATGGAATCTACAAAGTATGCACATTCTACGTCCTAAGGAATTTCTATAGTTTGCGCATGCGTCCGGAAATAAGAAAAGCTTACTTCCCCGGTTTTTAAAATCACAGCTTCTAGAAGGTTTACATGATTTCGTAAAAAACACGAGTTTTTAGAAAATGTGTTTTATTCCATAAATGTAATCTTCAAAGTATGCACATTCTACGTCATAACGACTTTCTATAGTTTGCGCATGCATTTGGAAATAAGAAAAGCTTGCTTCCCCCGTTTTTTAAAATCACAGCTTCTAGAAAGTTTACAGGATTTGTTAAAAAACACGAGTTTTTAGAAAATGTGTTTTATTTCATAAATGGAATAAACAAAGTATGCACACTCTACGTCATAACGACTTTCTATAGTTTTGCTCATGCGTCCCAAAAATAAGAAAAGCTTACTTCCCCCGTTTTTTAAAATCAGAGCTTCTAGAAGGTTTACATGATTTCGTAAAAAACACGAGTTTTTAAAAAATGCGTTTTATTTCATAAATGGAATCAACAGAGTATGCACATTCTACGTCATAACGACTTTCTATAGTTTGCGCATGCGTCCGGAAATAAGAAAAGCTTACTTCCCCTGTTTTTTAAAATCACAGCTTCTAGAAGGTTTACATGATTTCTTAAAAAACACGAGTTTTTAGAAAATGTGTTTTATTTCAAAAATGGAATCTACAAAGTATGCACATTCTACGTCATAACGACTTTCTATAGTTTGCGCATGCATCCGGAAATAAGAAAAGCTTACTTCCCCCGTTTTTTAAAATCATAGCTTCTAGAAGGTTTAACTGATTTCGTAAAAAACATGAGTTTTTAGAAAATGTGTTTTATTTCATAAATGGAATCAACAAAGTATGCACATTCTATGTCATAACGACTTTCTATAGTTTGCGCATGCATTTGGAAATAAGAAAAGCTTACTTCCCCTGTTTTTTAAAATCACAGCTTCTAGAAGGTTTACATGATTTCGTAAAAAACATGAGTTTTTAGAAAATGTGTTTTATTTCATAAATGGAATCTACAAAGTATGCACATTCTACGTCATAACGACTTTCTATAGTTTGTGCATGTGTCCGGAAATAAGAAAAGCTTACTTCCCCCGTTTTTTAAAATCACAGCTTCTAGAAGGTTTACATGATTTCTTAAAAAACACGAGTTTTTAGAAAATGTGTTTTATTTCATAAATGGAATCAACAAAGTATGCACATTCTACGTCATAACGACTTTCTATAGTTTGCGCATGCGTCCGGAAATAAGAAAAGCTTACTTCCACCGTTTTTTAAAATCACAGCTTCTGGAAGGTTTACATGATTTCTTAAAAAACATGAGTTTTTAGAAAATGTGTTTTGTTTCATAAATGGAATCAACAAAGTATGCACATTCTATGTCATAACGACTTTCTCTAGTTTGCGCATTCGTCCGGAAATAAGAAAAGCTTACTTCCACCGTTTTTTAAAATCACAGCTTCTAGAAGGTTTACATGATTTCGTAAAAAACACGAGTTTTTAGAAAATGTGTTTTATTTCATAAATGGAATCAACAAAGTATGCACATTCTACGTCATATCGAATTTCTATATTTTGCGTATTCGTCCAGAAATAAGAAAAACTTACTTCCACCGTTTTTTTAAATCACAGCTTCTAGAAGGTTTACATGATTTCGTAAAAAACACGAGTTTTTAGAAAATGTGTTTTATTTCATAAATGGAATCTAATAAGTATGCACATTCTACGTCCTAACGAATTTCTATAGTTTGCGCATGCGTCCGGAAATAAGAAAAGCTTACTTCCCCTTTTTTTTAAAATCACAGCTTCTAGAAGGTTTACATGATTTCGTAAAAAACACGAGTTTTTAGAAAACGTGTTTTATTCCATAAATGGAATCTTCAAAGTATGCACATTCTACGTCATAACGACTTTCTATAGTTTGCGCATGCATTTGGAAATAAGAAAAGCTTACTTCTCCTGTTTTTTAAAATCACAACTTCTAGAAGGCTTACATGATTTGTTAAAAAACACGAGTTTTTAGAAAATGTGTTTTATTTCATAAATGGAATCAACAAAGTATGCACATTCTACGTCATAACAACTTTTATATTTGCGCATGCGTCCGGAAATAAGAAAAGCTTACTTCCACCATTTTTTAAAATGATAGCTTCTAGAAGGTTTACATGATTTCGAAAAAAACACGAGTTTTTAAAAAATGTGTTTTATTTCATCAATGAAATCTACAAAGTATGCACATTCTACGTCATAACGTCTTTCTATAGTTTGCGCATGCGTCCAGAAATAAGAAAAGCTTACTTCCCCCATTTTTTAAAATCACAGCTTCTAGAAGGTTTACATGATTTCGTAAAAAACACGATTTTTTAGAAAATGTGTTTTATTTCATAAATGGAATAAACAAAGTATGCACATTCTACGTCATAACGACTTTCTATATTTCGCGCATGCGTCCGGAAATAAGAAAAGCTTACTTCCCCCGTTTTTTAAAATCACAGCTTCTAGAAGTTTTACATGATTTCTTAAAAAACACGAGTTTTTAGAAAAAATGTTTTATTTCGTAAATGGAATAAACAAAGTATGCACATTCTACGTCATAACGACTTTCTATAGTTTGCGCATAAGTTTGGAAATAAGAAAAGCTTACTTCCCCCGTTTTTTAAATTCACATCTTCTAGAAGGTTTACATGATTTCGTAAAAAAACACGAGTTTTTAGAAAATGTGTTTTATTTCATAAATGGAATCAACAAAGTATGCACATTCTACGACATAATGACTTTCTATCGTTTGTGCATGCGTTTGGAAATAAGAAAAGCTTACTTCCCCCGTTTTTTAAAATCACAGCTTCTAGAAGCTTTATATGATTTTTTAAAAAACACGAGCTTTTAGAAAATGTGTTTTATTTCATAAATGGAATCAACAAAGTATGCACATTCTACGTCATAACGACTTTCTATAGTTTGCGCATTCGTCCGGAAATAACAAAAGCTTACTTCCCCCGTTTTTTAAAATCACAGCTTCTAGAAGGTTTACATGATTTCTTAAAAAGCACGAGTTTTTGGAAAATGTGTTTTATTTCATAAATGGAATCAACAAAGTATGCAGATTTTAAGTCATAAAGACTTTCTATAGTTTGCGCATGCGTCCGGAAATAAGAAAAGCTTACCTCCCCCGTTTTTTAAAATCACAGATTCTAAAAGGTTTACATGATTTCGTAAAAAACACGAGATTTTAGAAAATGTGTTTTATTTCATAAATAGAATCAACAATGTATGCAAATTCTACGTCATAACGACGTTCTATAGTTTGCGCATCCGTCCGGAAATAAGAAAAGCTTACTTCCCCTGTTTTTTAAAATCACAGCTTCTAGAAGGTTTACATGATTTCTTAAAAAACACGAGTTTTTAGAAAATGTGTTTTATTTCATAAATGGAATCAACAAAGTATGTACATTCTACGTCATAACGACTTTCTATAGTTTGCGCATGCGTCCAGAAATAAGAAAAGCTTACTTCCACCGTTTTTTAAAATCACAGCTTCTAGAAGGTTTACATGATTTCGTAAAAAACATGAGTTTTTAGAAAATGTGTTTTATTTCATAAATGGAATCAACAAAGTATGCACATTCTACGTCATAACGACTTTCTATAGTTTGCGCATTCGTCCGGAAATAAGAAAAGCTTACTTCCACCGTTTTTTAAAACCACAGCTTCTAGAAGGTTTACATGATTTCGTAAAAAACACGAGTTTTTAGAAAATGTGTTTTACTTCTTAAATGGAATCTACAAAGTATGCACATTCTACGTCATAACGACTTTCTATAGTTTGCGCATGCGTCCGGAATTAAGAAAAGCTTACTTCCCCCATTTTTTAAAATCACAGCTTCTAGAAGGTTTACATGATTTCTTAAAAAACATGAGTTTTTAGAAAATGTGTTTTATTTCATAAATGGAATCAACAAACTATGCAGATTCTACGTCATAAAGACTTTCTATAGTTTGCACATGCGTCCAGAAATAAGAAAAGCTTACCTCCCCCGTTTTTTAAAATCACAGATTCTAGAAGGTTTACATGATTTCGTAAAAAACACGAGATTTTAGAAAATGTGTTTTATTTCATAAATAGAATCAACAAAGTATGCACATTCTACGTCATAATGACTTTCTATAGTTTGTGCATGCGTCCGGAAATAAGAAAAGCTTACTTCCGCCGTTTTTTAAAATCACAGCTTCTAGAAGCTTTACATGATTTCGTAAAAAACACGAGTATTTAGAAAATGTGTTTTATTTCATAAATGGAATCTACAAAGTATGCACATTCTACGTCATAACGACTTTCTATAGTTTGCGCATGCGTCCGGAAATAAGAAAAGCTTACTTCCACCGTTTTTTAAAATCATAGCTTCTAGAAGGTTTACATGATTTGTTAAAAAACACGAGTTTTTAGAAAATGTGTTTGATTTCATAAATGGAATCAACAAAGTATGCACATTCTACGTAATAACGACTTTCTTTAGTTTCCGCATTCGACCGGAAATAAGAAAAGCTTACTTCCACAGTTTTTTAAAATCACAGCTTCTAGAAAGTTTACATGCTTTCGTAAAAAACACGAGTTTTTAGAAAATGTGTTTTATTTCGTAAATAGAATCAAGAAAGTATGCACATTCTACGTCATAACAAGTTTCTATAGTTTGGGCATGCGTCCGGAAATAAGAAAAGCTTACTTCCACCGTTTTTTAAAATCACAGCTTCTAGAAGGTTTACATGATTTCGTAAAAAGCTTGAGTTTTTAGAAAATGTGTTTTATTTCATAAATGGAATCAACAAAGTATGCAGATTCGACGTCATACCGACTTTCTATAGTTTGCGCATGCATCCGGAAATAAGAAAAGCTTACCTCCCCCGTTTTTTAAAATCACAGATTCTAGAAGGTTTACATGATTTCGTAAAAAACACGAGTTTTTAGAAAATGTGTTTTATTTCGTAAATAGAATCAAGAAAGTATGCACATTCTACGTCATAACAAGTTTCTATAGTTTGGGCATGCGTGCGGAAATAAGAAAAGCTTACTTCCACCGTTTTTTAAAATCACAGATTCTAGAAGGTTTATATGATTTGGTAAAAAACACGAGATTTTAGAAAATGTGTTTTATTTCATAAATAGAATCAACAAAGTATACACATTCTACGTCATAACGACTTTCTATAGTTTACGCATGCGTCCGGAAATAAGAAAAGCTTACTTCCACCGTTTTTTAAAATCACAGCTTCTAGAAGGTTTACATGATTTCTTAAAAAACACGAGTTTTTAGAAAATGTGTCTTATTTCATAAATGGAATCAACAAAGTATGGACATTCTACGTCATAACGACTTTCTATAGTTTGCGCATGCGTTTGGAAATAAGAAAAGCTTACTTCCCCTGTTTTTTAAAATCACAGCTTCTAGAAGGTTTACATGATTTCTTAAAAAAAATGAGTTTTTAGAAAATGTGTTTTATTTCATAAATGGAATCAACAAAGTATGTACATTCTACGTCATAACGAATTTCTATCGTTTGCGCATGCGTCCGGAAATAAGAAAAGCTTACTTCCACCATTTTTTAAAATCACAGCTTCTAGAAGGTTTACATGATTTCGTAAAAAGCACGAGTTTTTAGAAAATGTGTTTTATTTCATAAATGGAATCAACAAAATATGCACATTCTACGTCATAACGACTTTCTATAGTTTGCGCATTCGTCCGGAAATAAGAAAACCTTACTTCCACCGTTTTTTAAAATCACAGCTTCTAGAAGGTTTACATGATTTCGTAAAAAACACGAGTTTTTAGAAAATGTGTTTTATTTCTTAAATGGAATCTACAAAGTATGCACATTCTATGTCATAACGACTTTCTATAGTTTGCGCATTCGTCTGGAAATAGGAAAAGCTTACTTCCACAATTTTTTAAAATCATAGCTTCTAGAAGGTTTACATGATTTCGTAAAAAACACGAGTTTTTAGAAAATGTGTTTTATTTCATAAATGGAATCCACAAAGTATGCACATTCTACGTCATAACCACTTTCTATAGTTTGCACATTCATCCGGAAATAAGAAAAGTTTACTTCCACCGTTTTTTAAAATCATAGCTTCTAGAAGGTTTACATGATTTGTTAAAAAACACGAGTTTTTAGAAAATGTGTTTGATTTCATAAATGGAATCAACAAAGTATGCACATTCTACGTAATAACGACTTTCTATAGTTTCCGCATTCGACCGGAAATAAGAAAAGCTTACTTCCACAGTTTTTTAAAATCACAGCTTCTAGAAAGTTTACATGCTTTCGTAAAAAACACGAGTTTTTAGAAAATGTGTTTTATTTCATAAATCGAATCAACAAAGTATGCACATTCTACGTCATAACGACTTTCTATAGTTTGCGCATGCGTCCGGAAATAAGAAAAGCTTACTTCCACCGTTTTTTAAAATAATAGCTTCTAGAAGGTTTACATGATTTCGTAAAAAACACGAGTTTTTAGAAAATGTGTTTTATTTCATAAATGGAATCTACAAAGTATGCACATTCTACGTCATAACGACTTTCTATAGTTTGCGAATGCGTGTGGAAATAAGAAAAGCTTACTTCCCTCGTTTTTTAAAATCACAGCTTCTAGAAGGTTTACATGATTTCGTAAAAAACATGAGTTTTTGGAAAATGTGTTTTATTTCATAAATGGAATCTACAAAATATGCACATTCTACATCATAACGAATTTCTATAGTTTGTGCATGTGTCCGGAAATAAGAAAAGCTTACTTCCACCGTTTTTCAAAATCACAGCTTCTAGAAGGTTTAAATGATTTCTTAAAAACCACGAGTTTTTAGAAAATGTGTTTTATTTCATAAATGGAAGCAACAAAGTATGCACATTCTACGTCATAACGACTTTCTATAGTTTGCGCATGCGTCTGGAAATAAGAAAAGCTTACTTCCACCGTTTTTCAAAATCACAGCTTCTAGAAGGTTTAAATGAGTTCTTAAAAACCACGAGCTTTTACAAAATGTGTTTTATTTCATAAATGGAAGCAACAAAGTATGCACATTCTATGTCATAACGACTTTCTATAGTTTGCGCATGCGTTTGGAAATAAGAAAAGCTTACTTCCCCCGTTTTTTAAAATCACAGCTTCTAGAAGGTTTACATGATTTCGTAAAAAACATGAGTTTTTAGAAAATGTGTTTTATTTCGTAAATAGAGTCAACAAAGTATGCACCTTCTACGTCATAACAAGTTTCTATAGTTTGAGCATGCGTCCGGAAATAAGAAAAGCTTACTTCCACCGTTTTTTAAAATCACAGCTTCTAGAAGGTTTACATGATTTCTTAAAAAACACGAGTTTTTAGAAAATGTGTTTTATTTCATAAATGCAATGTACAAAGTATGCACATTCTACGTCATAATGACTTTCTATAGTTTGCGCATGCATCCGGAAATAAAAAAGCTTACTTCCCCCGTTTTTTAAAAACACAGCTTCTAGAAGGTTTACATGATTTCTTAAAAAGCACAAGTTTTTAGAAAATGTGTTTTATTTCATAAATGGAATCAACAAAGTATGCAGATTCTACGTCATAAAGACTTTCTATAGTTTGCACATGCGTCCGGAAATAAGAAAAGCTTACCTCCCCCGTTTTTTAAAATCACAGATTCTAGAAGGTTTACATGATTTCGTAAAAAACACGAGATTTTAGAAAATGTGTTTTATTTCATAAATGGAATCAACAAAGTATGCAGATTCTACGTCATAAAGACTTTCTATAGTTTGCACATGCGTCCGGAAATAAGAAAAGCTTACCTCCCCCGTTTTTTAAAATCACAGATTCTAGAAGGTTTACATGATTTCGTAAAAAACGCGAGTTTTTAGAAAATGTGTTTTATTTCATAAATAGAATCAACAAAGTATGCATATTCTACGTCATAACGACTTTCTATAGGTTGCGCATGCGTCCGGAATTAAGAAAAGCTTACTTCCATGTTTTTTAAAATCACAGCTTCTAGAAGGTTTACATGATTTCGTAAAAAACACGAGTTTTTAGAAAATGTGTTTTATTTCATAAATGGAATCTACAAAGTATGCACATTCTATGTCATAATGACTTTCTATAGTTTGTGCTTGCGTCGGGAAATAAGAAAAGCTTACTTCCCCCGTTTTTTAAAATCACAGCTTCTAAAAGGTTTCATGATTTCTTAAAAAACACGAGTTTTTAGAAAATGTGTTTTATTTCATAAATGGAATCAACAAAGTATGTAGATTCTACGTCATAACGACTTTCTATAGTTTGCGCATGCGTCCAGAAATAAGAAAAGCTTACCTCCCCCGTTTTTTAAAATCACAGACTCTAGAAGGTTTACATGATTTCGTAAAAAACACGAGTTTTTAGAAAATGTGTTTTATTTCAAAAATAGAATCAAATGAGTATGCACATTCTACGTCATAACGACTTTCTATATTTTGTCGATGCGTCTGGAAATAAGAAAAGCTTACTTCCCCGTTTTTTAAAATCACAGCTTCTAGAAGGTTTACATGATTTCTTAAAAAACACGAGTTTTTAGAAAATGTGTTTTATTTCATAAATGGAATCTACAAAGTATGCACATTCTACGTCATAATGACTTTCTATAGTTTCCGGATGCGTCTGGAAATAAGAAAAGCTTACTTCCACCGTTTTTAAAAATCACAGCTTCTAGAAGGTTTACATGATTTCGTAACAAACACGAGTTTTTAGAAAATGTGTTTTATTTCATAAATGGAATGTACAAAGTATGCACATTCTACGTCATAATGACTTTCTATAGTTTGCGCCTGCGTCCGAAAATAAGAAAAGCTTACTTCCCCCGTCTTTTAAAATCACAGCTTCTAGAAGGTTTACATGATTTCTTAAAAAGCACGAGTTTTTATAAAATGTGTTTTATTTAGTAAATGGAATCAACAAAGTATGTAGATTCTACATCATAACGACTTTCTATAGTTTGCGCATGCGTCCGGAAATAAGAAAAGCTTACCTCCCCCATTTTTTAAAATCACAGATTCTAGAAGGTTTACATGGTTTCGTAAAAAACACGAGATTTTAGAAAATGTGTTTTATTTCATAAATAGAATCAACAAAGTATGCACATTCTACGTCATAATGACTTTCTATAGTTTGCGCATGCGTCCGGAAATAAGAAAAGCTTACTTCCATCGTTTTTTAAAATCACAGCTTCTAGAAGCTTTACATGATTTCGTAAAAAACACGAGTTTTTAGAAAATGTGTTTTATTTCATAAATGGAATCTACAAAGTATGCACATTCTACGTCATAACGACTTTCTATAGTTTGCGCATGCGTCTGGAAATAAGAAAAGCTTACTTCCATCGTTTTTTAAAATCACAGCTTCTAGAAGGCTTACATGATTTCGTAAAAAACACGAGTTTTTATAAAATATGTTTTATTTCATAAATGGAATCTACAAAGTATGCACATTCTACGTCATAACGACTTTCTATAGTTTGCGCATGCATCCGGAAATAAGAAAAGCTTACTTCCACCGTTTTTTAAAATCACAGCTTCTAGAAGGTTTACATGATTTCGTAAAAAAAAGAGTTTTTAGAAAATGTGTTTTATTTTATAAATGGAATCTACAAAGTATGCACATTCTACGTCATAACGACTTTCTATAGTTTGCGCATGCGTCCGGAAATAAAAAAAGCTTACTTCCCCCGTTTTTTAAAATCACGGATTCTAGAAGGTTTACATGATTTCGTAAAAAACACGAGTTTTTAGAAAATGTGTTTTATTTCATAAATAGAATAAACAAAGTATGCACATTCTACGTCATAACGACTTTCAATAGTTTGTGCATGCATCCGGAAATAAGAAAATCTTACTTCCACCGTTTTTTAAAATCACAGCTTCTAGAAGGTTTACATGATTTCGTAAAAAACACGAGTTTTTAGAAAATGTGTTTTATTTCATAAATGGAATCAACAAAATATGCACATTCTACGTCATAACGACTTTCTATAGTTTGCGCATTCGTCCGGAAATAAGAAAACCTTACTTCCACCGTTTTTTAAAATCACATCTTCTAGAAGCTTTACATGATTTCGTAAAAAACACGAGTTTTTAGAAAATGTGTTTTATTTCTTAAATGGAATCTACAAAGTATGCACATTCTACATCATAACGACTTTCTATAGTTTGCGCATTCGTCCGGAAATAAGAAAAGCTTACTTCCACAGTTTTTTAAAATCACAGCTTCTAGAAGGTTTACATGATTTCGTAAAAAACACGAGTTTTTAGAAAATGTGTTTTATTTCATAAATGGAATCAACAAAGTATGCACATTCTACGTCATAACGAATTTTTACAGTTTGCGCATTCGTCCGGAAATAAGAAAAGCTTACTTCCACCGTTTTTTAAAATAATAGCTTCTAGAAGGTTTACATGATTTCGTAAAAAACACGAGTTTTTAGAAAATGTGTTTTATTTCATAAATGGAATCTACAAAGTATGCACATTCTACGTCATAACGACTTTCTATAGTTTGCGAATGCGTGTGGAAATAAGAAAAGCTTACTTCCCTCGTTTTTTAAAATCACAGCTTCTAGAAGGTTTACATGATTTCGTAAAAACACGAGTTTTTAGAAAATGTGTTTTATTTCATAAATGGAATCTACAAAATATGCACATTCTACGTCATAACGACTTTCTATAGTTTGTGCATGCGTCCGGAAATAAGAATAGCTTACTTCCACCGTTTTTCAAAATCACAGCTTCTAGAAGGTTTAAATGATTTCTTAAAAACCACGAGTTTTTAGAAAATGTGTTTTATTTCGTAAATGGAAGCAACAAAGTATGCACATTCTACGTCATAACGACTTTCTATAGTTTGCGCATGCGTCTAGAAATAAGAAAAGCTTACTTCCACCGTTTTTCAAAATCACAGCTTCTAGAAGGTTTAAATGAGTTCTTAAAAACCACGAGCTTTTACAAAATGTGTTTTATTTCATAAATGGAAGCAACAAAGTATGCACATTCTACGTCATAACGACTTTCTATAGTTTGCGCATGCGTTTGGAAATAAGAAAAGCTTACTTCCCCCGTTTTTTAAAATCACAGCTTGTAGAAGGTTTACATGATTTCGTAAAAAACACGAGTTTTTAGAAAATGTGTTTTATTTCATAAATGGAATCAACAAAGTATGCACATTCTACGTCATAATGACTTTCTATAGTTTTCGCATGCGTCCAGAAAGAAGAAAAGCTTACTTCCCTCGTTTTTTAAAATCACAGCTTCTAGAAGGTTTACATGATTTCTTAAAAAGCACGAGTTTTTAGAAAATGTGTTTTATTTCATGAATGGAATCAACAAACTATGCAGATTCTACGTCATACCGACTTTCTATAGTTTGCACATGCATCCGGAAATAAGAAAAGCTTACCTCCCCCGTTTTTTAAAATCACAGATTCTAGAAGGTTTACATGATTTCGTAAAAAACACGAGTTTTTAGAAAATGTGTTTTATTTCGTAAATAGAGTCAACAAAGTATGCACCTTCTACGTCATAACAAGTTTCTATAGTTTGAGCATGCGTCCGGAAATAAGAAAAGCTTACTTCCACCGTTTTTTAAAATCACAGCTTCTAGAAGGTTTACATGATTTCTTAAAAAACACGAGTTTTTAGAAAATGTATTTTATTTCATAAATGGAATGTACAAAGTATGCACATTCTACGTCATAATGACTTTCTATAGTTTGCGCATGCATCCGGAAATAAAAAAGCTTACTTCCCCCGTTTTTTAAAAACACAGCTTCTAGAAGGTTTACATGATTTCTTAAAAAGCACAAGTTTTTAGAAAATGTGTTTTATTTCATAAATGGAATCAACAAAGTATGCAGATTCTACGTCATAAAGACTTTCTATAGTTTGCACATGCGTCCGGAAATAAGAAAAGCTTACCTCCCCCGTTTTTTAAAATCACAGATTCTAGAAGGTTTACATGATTTCGTAAAAAACACGAGATTTTAGAAAATGTGTTTTATTTCATAAATAGAATCAACAAAGTATGCACATTCTACGTCATAACGACTTTCTATAGTTTGTGCATGCGTCCGGAAATAAGAAAAGCTTACTTCCGCCGTTTTTTAAAATCACAGCTTCTAGAAGCTTTACATGATTTCGTAAAAAACACGAGTATTTAGAAAATGTGTTTTATTTCATAAATGGAATCTACAAAGTATGCACATTCTACGTCATAACGACTTTCTATAGTTTGCGCATGCGTCCGGAAATAAGAAAAGCTTACTTCCACCGTTTTTTAAAATCACAGCATCTAGAAGGTTTACATGATTTCGTAAAAAACAAGAGTTTTTAGAAAATGTGTTTTATTTCATAAATGGAATCTACAAAGTATGCACATTCTACATCATAATGACTTTCTATAGTTTGCGCATGCATCCGGAAATAAGAAAAGCTTACCTCCCCCGTTTTTTAAAATCACAGGTTCTAGAAGGTTTACATGATTTCGTAAAAAACACGAGTTTTTAGAAAATGTGTTTTATTTCATAAATAGAATCAACAAAGTATGCACATTCTACGTCATAACGACTTTCTATAGGTTGCGCATGCGTCCGGAATTAAGAAAAGCTTACTTCCACCGTTTTTTAAAATCACAACTTCTAGAAGGTTTACATGATTTCGTAAAAAACACGAGTTTTTAGAAAATGTGTTTTATTTCATAAATGGAATCTACAAAGTATGCACATTCTACGTCATAATGACTTTCTATAGTTTGCGCTTGCGTCTGGAAATAAGAAAAGCTTACTTCCCCCGTTTTTTAAAATCACAACTTCTAAAAGGTTTCATGATTTCTTAAAAAACACGAGTTTTTAGAAAATGTGTTTTATTTCATAAATGGAATCAACAAAGTATGTAGATTCTACGTCATAATGACTTTCTATAGTTTGCGCATGCGTCCGGAAATAAGAAAAGCTTACCTCCCCCGTTTTTTAAAATCACAGATTCTAGAAGGTTTACATTATTTCGTAAAAAACACGAGTTTTTAGAAAATGTGTTTTATCTCAAAAATAGAATCAACTGAGTATGCACATTCTACGTCATAACGACTTTCTATATTTTGTCGATGCGTCCGGAAATAAGAAAAGCTTACTTCCCCGTTTTTTAAAATCACAGCTTCTAGAAGGTTTACATGATTTCTTAAAAAACACGAGTTTTTAGAAAATGTGTTTTATTTCATAAATGGAATCTACAAAGTATGCACATTCTACGTCATAACGAATTTCTATAGTTTGCGCATGCATTTGGAAATAAGAAATGCTTACTTCCCCCGTTTATTAAAATCACAGCTTCTAGAAGGTTTACATGATTTCTTTAAAAACAAGAGTTTTTAGAATATGTGTTTTATTTCATAAATGGAATCAACAAAGTATGCACATTCTGAGTCATAACGACTTTCTATAGTTTGCGCATGCGTCCGGAAATAAGAAAAGCTTACTTCCACCGTTTTTTAAAATCACAGCTTCTAGAAGGTTTACATGATTTCGTAAAAAACACGAGTTTTTAGAAAATGTGTTCTATTTCATAAATGGAATCTACAAAGTATGAAAAATTCTACGTCATAACGACTTTCTATAGTTTGCGCATGCGTCCGGAAATAAGAAAAGCTTACCTCCCCCGTTTTTTAAAATCACATATTCTAGAAGGTTTACATGATTTCGTAAAAAACACGAGTTTTTAGAAAATGTGTTTTATTTCATAAATAGAATCAACAAAGTATGCACATTCTACGTCATAACGACTTTCTACAGTTTGCGCATGCGTCCGGAAATAAGAAAAGCTTACTTCCACCGTTTTTTAAAATCACAGCTTCTAGAAGCTTTACATGATTTTGTAAAAAACGCGAGTTTTTAGAAAATGTGTTTTATTTCATAAATGGAATCTACAAAGTATGCACATTCTACGTCATAACGACTTTCTATAGTTTGCGCATGCGTTCGGAAATAAGAAAAGCTTACTTCCACCATTTTTTAAAATCACAGCTTCTAGAAGGTTTACATGATTTCGTAAAAAACACGAGTTTTTAGAAAATGTGTTTTATTTCATAAATGGAATCAACAAAGTATGCACATTCTACTTCATAACGACTTTCTATAGGTTGCGCATGCGTCCGGAAATAAGAAAAGCTTACTTCCACCATTTTTTAAAATCACAGCTTCTAGAAGGTTTACATGATTTCTTAAAAAGCACGAGTTTTTAGAAAATGTGTTTTATTTCATAGATGGAATCAACAAAGTATGCAGATTCTACATCATAACGACTTTCTATAGTTTGCGCATGCATCCGGAAATAAGAAAAGCTTACCTCCCCCGTTTTTTAAAATCACAGATTCTAGAAGGTTTACATGATTTCGTAAAAAACACGAGTTTTTAGAAAATGTGTTTTATTTCGTAAATAGAATCAACAAAGTATGGACATTCTACGTCATAACAACTTTCTATAGTTTGCGCATGCGTCTGGAAATAAGAAAAGCTTACTTCCACCGTTTTTTAAAATCACAGCTTCTAGAAGGTTTACATGATTTCGTAACAAACACGAGTTTTTAGAAAATGTGTTTTATTTTATAAATGGAATGTACAAAGTATGCACATTCTACGTCATAATGACTTTCTATAGTTTGCGCCTGTGTCCGAAAATAAGAAAAGCTTACTTCCCCCGTCTTTTAAAATCACAGCTTCTAGAAGGTTTACATGAGTTCTTAAAAAGCACGAGTTTTTATAAAATGTGTTTTATTTCGTAAATGGAATCAACAAAGTATGCAGATTCTACATCATAACGACTTTCTATAGTTTGCGCATGCGTCCGGAAATAAGAAAAGCTTACCTCCCCCGTTTTTTAAAATCACAGATTCTAGAAGGTTTACATGATTTCGTAAAAAACACGAGATTTTAGAAAATATGTTTTATTTCATAAATAGAATCAACAAAGTATGCACATTCTACGTCATAACGACTTTCTATAGTTTGCGCATGCATCCGGAAATAAGAAAAGCTTACTTCGACCGTTGTTTAAAATCACAGCTTCTAGAAGGTTTACATGATTTCGTAAAAAACACGAGTTTTTAGAAAATGTGTTTTATTTCATAAATGGAATCTACAAAGTATGCACATTCTACGTCATAACGACTTTCTATAGTTTGCGCAAGCGTCTGGAAATAAGAAAAGCTTACTTCCATCGTTTTTTAAAATCACAGCTTCTAGAAGGCTTACATGATTTCGTAAAAAACACGAGTTTTTATAAAATGTGTTTTATTTCATAAATGGAATCTACAAAGTATGCACATTCTACGTCATAACGACTTTCTATAGTTTGCGCATGCATCCGGAAATAAGAAAAGCTTACTTCCACCGTTTTTTAAAATCACAGCTTCTAGAAGGTTTACATGATTTCGTAAAAAACAAGAGTTTTTAGAAAATGTATTTTATTTCATAAATGGAATCTACAAAGTATGCACATTCTACGTCATAACGACTTTCTATAGTTTGCGCATGCATCCGGAAATAAAAAAAGCTTACCTCCCCCGTTTTTTAAAATCACGGATTCTAGAAGGTTTACATGATTTCGTAAAAAACACGAGTTTTTAGAAAATGTGTTTTATTTCATAAATAGAATCAACAAAGTATGCACATTCTACGTCATAACGACTTTCAATAGTTTGTGCATGCGTCCGGAAATAAGAAAAGCTTACTTCCACCGTTTTTTAAAATCACAGCTTCTAGAAGGTTTACATGATTTCATAAAAAACACGAGTTTTTAGAAAATGTGTTTTATTTCATAAATGGAATCAACAAAATATGCACATTCTACGTCATAACGACTTTCTATAGTTTTCGCATTCGTCCGGAAATAAGAAAACCTTACTTCCACCGTTTTTTAAAATCACATCTTCTAGAAGCTTTACATGATTTCGTAAAAAACACGAGTTTTTAGAAAATGTGTTTTATTTCTTAAATGGAATCTACAAAGTATGCACATTCTACATCATAACGACTTTCTATAGTTTGCGCATCCGTCCGGAAATAAGAAAAGCTTACTTCCCCCGTTTTTTAAAATCACAGCTTCTAGAATGTTTACATGATTTCGTAAAAAACACAAGTTTTTAGAAAAAAAAAATTATTTCATAAATGGAATCTACATAGTATGCACATTCTTCGTCATAATGACTTTCTATAGTTTGCGTATGCGTCCGGAAATAAGAAAAGCTTACTTCCCCCGTTTTTTAAAATCACAGCTTCTAGAATGTTTACATGATTTCATAAAAAACACGAGTTTTTAGAAAATGTGTTTTATTTCATAAATGGAATCTACAAAGTATGCACATTCTACGTCATAACGACTTTCTATAGTTTGCGCATCCGTCCGGAAATAAGAAAAGCTTACTTCCCCCGTTTTTTAAAATCACAGCTTCTAGAAGGTTTACATGATTTGTTAAAAAACACGAGTTTTTAGAAAATGTGTTTTATTTCATAAATGGAATCAACAAAGTATGCACATTCTACGTCATAACGACTTTCTATAGTTTGCGCATTCGTCCGGAAATAAGAAAAGCTTACTTCCACCGTTCTTTTAAATCGCAGCTTCTAGAAGGTTTACATGATTTCATAAAAAACACTTGTTTTTAGAAAATGTGCTTTATTTCATAAATGGAATCTACAAAGTATGGACATTGTACGTCATAATGACTTTCTATAGTTTGCGCATGCGTTCGGAAATAAGAAAAGCTTACTTCCACCGTTTTTTTAAATGACAGCTTCTAGAAGGTTTACATGATTTCGTAAAAAACACGAGTTTTTATAAAATGTGTTTTATTTCATAAATGGAATCAACAAAGTATGCACATTCTACGTCATAAGGACTTTCTATAGTTTGTGCATGCGTCCGGAATTAAGAAAAGCTTACTTCCCCCATTTTTTAAAATCACGGCTTCTAGAAGGTTTACATGATTTCTTAAAAAACACGAGTTTTTAGAAAATGTGTTTTATTTCAAAAATGGAATCTGAAAGTATGCACATTCTACGTCATAACGACTTTCTATAGTTTTTGCATACGTCCGGATATAAGAAAAGCTTACTTCCACCGTTTTTTAAAATCACAGCTTCTAGAAGGTTTGCATGATTTCTTAAAAAACACGAGTTTTTAGAAAATGTGTTTTATTTCAAAAATGGAATCTGAAAGTACGAACATTCTACGTTATAACGACTTTCTATAGTTTTTGCATGCGTCCGGAAATAAGAAAAGCTTACTTCCACCGTTTTTTAAAATCACAGCTTCTAGAAGGTTTGCATGATTTCTTAAAAAACACGAGTTTTTAGAAAATGTGTTTTATTTCATAAATGGAATGAACAAATTATACACATTCTACGTCATAATGACTTTCTATAGTTTGCGCATGCGTCCGGAAATAAGAAAAGCTTACTTCCCCCGTTTTTTAAAATCACAGCTTCTAGAAAGTTTAAATGATTTCTTAAAAAACACGAGTTTTTGGAAAATGTGTTTTATTTCATAAATGGAATCAACAAAGTATACACATTCTACGTCATAACGACTTTCTATAGTTTGTGCATGCGTTTGGAAATAAGAAAAGCTTACTTCCCCCGTTTTTTAAAATCACAGCTTCTAGAAGGTTTACATGATTTCGTAAAAAACACGAGTTTTTAGAAAATGTGTTTTATTTCATAAATGGAATTAACAAAGTATGCACATTCTACGTCATAATGACTTTCTATAGTTTGCGCATGCGTCCGGAAATAAGAAAATCTTACTTCCCTCGTTTTTTAAAATCACAGCTTCTAGAAAGTTTAAATGATTTCTTAAAAAACACGATTTTTTGGAAAATGTGTTTTATTTCATAAATGGAATCAACAAAGTATGCACATTCTACGTCATAACGACTTTCTATAGTTTGCGCATGCGTTTGGAAATAAGAAAAGGTTACTTCCCCCGTTTTTTAAAATCACAGCTTCTAGAAGGTTTACATGATTTCTTAAAAAACACGAGTTTTTAGAAACTGTGTTTTATTTCAAAAATGGAATCTGAAAGTATGCACATTCTACATCATAACGACTTTCTATAGTTTGTGCATGCGTCCGGAAATAAGAAAAGCTTACTTCCACCGTTTTTTAAAATCACAGCTTCTAGAAGGTTTGCATGATTTCTTAAAAAACACGAGTTTTTAGAAAATGTGTTTTATTTCATAAATGGAATGAACAAATTATACACATTCTACGTCATAATGACTTTCTATAGTTTGCGCATGCGTCCGGAAATAAGAAAAGCTTACTTCCCCCGTTTTTTAAAATCACAGCTTCTAGAAAGTTTAAATGATTTCTTAAAAAACACGAGTTTTTGGAAAATGTGTTTTATTTCATAAATGGAATCAACAAAGTATGCACATTCTACATCATAACGACTTTCTATAGTTTGCGCATGCTTTTGGAAATAAGAAAAGCTTACTTCCCCCGTTTTTTAAAATCACAGCGTCTAGAAGGTTTACATGATTTCGTAAAAAACACGATTTTTTAGAAAATGTGTTTTATTTCACAAATTGAATCTACAAAGTATGCACATTCTACGTCATAACGACTTTCTATAGTTTGCGCAAGCGTCCGGAAATAAGAAAAACTTACTTCCCCCGTTTTTTAAAATCACAGCTTCTAGAAGGTTTACATGATTTCGTAAAAAACACGAGTTTTTAGAAAATGTGTTTTATTTCATAAAGGGAATCTACAAAGTATGCACATTCTACATCATAATGACTTTCTATAGTTTGCGCATGCGTCCAGAAATAAGAAAAGCTTACTTCCTCCGTTTTTTAAAATCACAGCTTCTAGAAGGTTTACATGATTTCTTATAAAACAGGAGTTTTTAGAAAATGTGTTTTATTTCATAAATGGAATCAACAAAGTATGCAGATTCTACGTCATAACGACTTTCTATAGTTTGCGCATGCGTCCGGAAATAAGAAAAGCTTATCTCCCCCATTTTTTAAAATCACAGATTCTAGAAGGTTTACATGATTTCGTAAAAAACACAAGTTTTTAGAAAATTTGTTTTATTTCAGAAATAGAATCAACAAAGTATGCACATTCTACGTCATAACGACTTTCTATAGGTTGTGCATGCATCCGGAAATAAGAAAAGCGTACTTCCACCGTTTTTTAAAATCACAGCCTCTAGAAGCTTTACATGATTTCGTAAAAAACACGAGTTTTTAGAAAATGTGTTTTATTTCATAAATGGAATCTACAAAGTATGCACATTCTACGTCATAACGACGTTCTATAGTTTGCGCATGCATCCGGAAATAAGAAAAGATTATTTCCACCGTTTTTTAAAATCACAGCTTCTAGAAGGTTTACATCATTTCGTAAAAAACGCGAGTTTTTAGAAAATGTGTTTTATTTCATAAATGGAATCTACAAAGTATGCACATTCTACGTCATAACGACTTTCTATAGGTTGTGCATGCACCCGGAAATAAGAAAAGCTTACTTCCACCGTTTTTCAAAATCACAGCTTCTAGAAGGTTAACATGATGTCGTAAAAAACACGAGTTTTTAGAAAATGTGTTTTTTTTCATAAGTGGAATCTACAAATTATGCACATTCCACATCATAATGACTTTATATAGTTTGCGCATGCGTCCAGAAATAAGAAAACCTTACTTCCCCCGTTTTTTAAAATCACAGCTTCTAGAAGGTTTACATGATTTCTTAAAAAACACGAGTTTTTAGAAAATGTGTTTTATTTCATAAATGGAATCAACAATGTATGCATATTCTACGTCATAACGACTTTCTATAGTTTGCGCATTCGTCCGGAAATAAAAAAAGCTTACTCCCACCGTTTTTTAAAATCACAGCTTCTAGAAGGTTTACATGATTTCGTAAAAAACACGAGTTTTTAGAAAATGTGTTTTATTTCATAAATAGAATCTACAAAGTATGCACATTCTACGTCATAACGACTTTCTATAGTTTGCGCATGCGTCCGCAAATAAGAAAAGCTTACTTCCCCCGTTTTTTAAAATCACAGCTTCTAGAAGGTTTACATGATTTCTTAAAAAACACGAGTTTTTAGAAAATGTGTTTTATTTCATAAATGGAATCTACAAAGTATGCACATTCTACGTCATAATGAATTTCTACAGTTTGCGCATGCGTCCAGAAATAAGAAAAGATTACTTCCACCGTTTTTTAAAATCAAAGCTTCTAGAAGGTTTACATGATTTCGTAAAAAACACGAGTTTTTAGAAAATGTGTTTTATTTCATAAATGGAATCTACAAAGTATGCACATTCTACATCATAACGAATTTCTATAGTTTGCACATGCGTTTGGAAATAAGAAAAGCTTACTTCCCCCATTTTTTAAAATCACAGATTCTAGAAGGTTTACATGATTTCGTAAAAAACACAAGTTTTTAGAAAATTTGTTTTATTTTAGAACTAGAATCAACAAAGTATGCACATTCTACGTCATAACGACTTTCTATAGGTTGTGCATGCATCCGGAAATAAGAAAAGCGTACTTCCACCGTTTTTTAAAATCACAGCCTCTAGAAGCTTTACATGATTTCGTAAAAAACACGAGTTTTTAGAAAATGTGTTTTATTTCATAAATGGAATCTACAAAGTATGCACATTCTACGTCATAACGACTTTCTATAGTTTGCGCATCCGTCCGGAAATAATAAAAGCTTACTTCCCTCGTTTTTTAAAATCACAGCTTCTAGAAGGTTTACATGATTTCTTAAAAAGCACGAGTTTTTAGAAAATGTGTTTTATTTCATAAATGGAATCAACAAAGTATGCAGATTCTACGTCATACCGACTTTCTATAGTTTGCGCATGCATCCGGAAATAAGAAAAGCTTACCTCCCCAGTTTTTTAAAATCACAGATTCTAGAAGGTTTACATGATTTCGTAAAAAACACAAGTTTTTAGAAAATGTGTTTTATTTCGTAAATAGAATCAACAAAGTATGCACATTCTACGTCATAACAAGTTTCTATAGTTTGGGCATGCGTCCGGAAATAAGAAAAGCTTACTTCCACCGTTTTTTAAAATCACAGCTTCTAGAAGGTTTACATGATTTCTTAAAAAGCACGAGTTTTTAGAAAATGTGTTTTATTTCATAAATGGAATCAACAAAGTATGCAGATTCTACGTCATAAAGACTTTCTATAGTTTGCGCATGCGTCCGGAAATAAGAAAAGCTTACCTCCCCCGTTTTTTAAAATCACAGATTCTAGAAGGTTTACATGATTTCGTAAAAAACACGAGATTTTAGAAAATGTGTTTTATTTCATCAATAGAATCTACAAAGTATGCACATTCTACGTCATAACGACTTTCTATAGTTTGCGCATCCGTCCGGAAATAAGAAAAGCTTACTTCCCCTGTTTTTTAAAATCACAGCTTCTAGAAGGTTTACATGATTTCTTAAAAAACACGAGTTTTTAGAAAATGTTTTTTATTTCATAAATGGAATCAACAAAGTATGTACATTCTACGTCATAACGACTTTCTATAGTTTGCGCATGCGTCCGGAAATAAGAAAAGCTTACTTCCACCGTTTTTTAAAATCACAGCTTCTAGAAGGTTTACATGATTTCGTAAAAATCATGAGTTTTTAGAAAATGTGTTTTATTTCATAAATTGAATCAACAAAGTATGCACATTCTACGTCATAACGACTTTCTATAGTTTGCGCATGCGTCCGGAATTAAGAAAAGCTTACTTCCCCCATTTTTTAAAATCACAGCTTCTAGAAGGTTTACATGATTTCTTAAAAAACATGAGTTTTTAGAAAATGTGTTTTATTTCATAAATGGAATCAACAAAGTATGCACATTCTACGTCATAACGACTTTCTATAGTTTGCGCATGCGTTTGGAAATAAGAAAAGCTTACTTCCCCTGTTTTTTAAAATCACATCTTCTAGAAGGTTTACATGATTTCTTAAAAAAAATGAGTTTTTAGAAAATGTGTTTTATTTCATAAATGGAATCAACAAATTATGTACATTCTACGTCATAGCGACTTTCTATAGTTTGCGCATGCGTCCGGAAATAAGAAAAGCTTACTTCCACCGTTTTTTAAAATCACAGCTTCTAGAAGGTTTACATGATTTCGTAAAAAACACGAGTTTTTAGAAAATGTGTTTTATTTCATAAATGGAATGAACAAAATATGCACATTCTACGTCATAACGACTTTCTATAGTTTGTGCATTCGTCCGGAAATAAGAAAACCTTACTTCCACCGTTTTTTAAAATCAGAGCTTCTAGAAGGTTTACATGATTTCGTAAAAAACACGAGTTTTTAGAAAATGTGTTTTATTTCTTAAATGGAATCTAGAAAGTATGCACATTCTATGTCATAACGACTTTCTATAGTTTGCGCATTCGTCCGGAAATAAGAAAAGCTTACTTCCACAGTTTTTTAAAATCACAGCTTCTAGAAGGTTTACATGATTTCGTAAAAAACACGAGTTTTTAGAAAATGTGTTTTATTTCATAAATGGAATCTACAAAGTATGCACATTCTACGTCATAACGACTTTCTATAGTTTGCACATTCATCCGGAAATAAGAAAAGCTTACTTCCACCGTTTTTTAAAATCACAGCTTCTAGAAGGTTTACATGATTTGTTAAAAAACACGAGTTTTTAGAAAATGTGTTTGATTTCATAAATGGAATCAACAAAGTATGCACATTCTACGTAATAACGACTTTCTATAGTTTCCGCATTCGACCGGAAATAAGAAAAGCTTACTTCCACCGTTTTTTAAAATCAGAGCTTCTAGAAAGTTTACATGCTTTCGTAAAAAACACGAGTTTTTAGAAAATGTGTTTTATTTCATAAATGGAATCAACAAAGTATGCACATTCTATGTCATAAGGACTTTTCAATAGTTTGCGCATGCGTCCGGAAATAAGAAAAGCTTACTTCCACCGTTTTTCAAAATCACAGCTTCTAGAAGGTTTACATGTTTTTTTAAAAAACACGAGTTTTTAGAAAATGTGTTTTATTTCATAAATGGAAGCAATAAAGTATACACATTCTACGTCATAACGACTTTCTATAGTTTGCGCATGCGTTTGGAAATAAGAAAAGCTTACTTCCCCCGTTTTTTAAAATCACAGCTTCTAGAAGGTTTACATGATTTGTTAAAAAACACGAGTTTTTAGAAAATGTTGTTTATTTCATAAATGGAATCAACAAAGTATGGACATTCTACGTCATAACGACTTTCTATAGTTTGCGCATGCGTCAGGAAATAAGAAAAGCTTACTTCCACCGTTTTTTAAAATAATAGCTTCTAGAAGGTTTACATGATTTCGTAAAAAACACGAGTTTTTAGAAAATGTGTTTTATTTCATAAATGGAATCTACAAAGTATGCACATTCTACGTCATAACGACTTTCTATAGTTTGCGAATGCGTGTGGAAATAAGAAAAGCTTACTTCCCTCATTTTTTAAAATCACAGCGTCTAGAAGGTTTACATGATTTCGTAAAAAACACGAGTTTTTAGAAAATGTGTTTTATTTCATAAATGGAATCTAAAAAGTATGCACATTCTACGTCATAACGACTTTCTATAGTTTGCGCATGCGTCCGGAAATAAGAAAAGCTTACTTCCACCGTTTTTCAAAATCACAGCTTCTAGAAGGTTTAAATGATTTCTTAAAAACCACGAGTTTTTAGAAAATGTGTTCTATTTCATAAATGGAAGCAACAAAGTATGCACATTCTACTTTATAACGACTTTCTATAGTTTGCGCATGCGTCTGAAAATAAGAAAAGCTTACTTCCACCGTTTTTCAAAATCACAGCTTCTAGAAGGTTTAAATGATTTCTTAAAAACCACGAGTTTTTAGAAAATGTGTTTTATTTCATAAATGGAAGGAACAAAGTATGCACATTCTACGTCATAACGAATTTCTATAATTTGCGCATGCGTTTGGAAATAAGAAAAGCTTACTTCCCCCGTTTTTTAAAATCACAGCTTCTAGAAGGTTTACATGATTTCATAAAAAACACAAGTTTTTAGAAAATGTGTTTTATTTCATAAATGGAATCTTCAAAGTATGCACATTCTACGTCATAACGACTTTCTATAGTTTGCGCATCCGTCCGGAAATAAAAAAAGCTTACTTCCCCCGTTTTTTAAAATCACAGCTTCCAGAAGGTTTACATGATTTCTTAAAAAACACGAGTTTTTAGAAAATGTGTTTTATTTCATAAATGGAATCAACAAAGTATGCACATTCTACGTCATAACGACTTTCTATAGTTTGCGCATGCGTTTGGAAATAAGAAAAGCATACTTCCCCCCGTTTTTTAAAATCACAGCTTCTAGAAGGTTTACATGATTTGTTAAAAAACACGAGTTTTTAGAAAATGTGTTTTATTTCATAAATGGAATCAACAAAGTATGCACATTCTACGTCATAACGACTTTCTATAGTTTGCGCATGCGTCTGGAAATAAGAAAAGCTTACTTCCACCGTTTTTTAAAATAATAGCTTCTAGAAGGTTTACATGATTTCGTAAAAAACACGAGTTTTTAGAAAATGTGTTTTATTTAATAAATGGAATCAACAAAGTATGCACATTCTACGTCATAATCACTTTCTATAGTTTGCGCATGCGTCCGGAAGTAAGAAAAACTTACTTCCACCGTTTTTTGAAATCACAGCTTCTAGAAGGTTTAAATGATTTCTTAAAAACCACGAGTTTTTAGAAAATGTGTTTTATTTCATAAATGGAAGCAACAAAGTATGCACAATCTACGTCATAACGACTTTCTATAGTTTGCGCATGCGTTTGGAAATAAGAAAAGCTTACTTCCCCCCGTTTTTTAAAATCACAGCTTCTAGAAGGTTTACATGATTTGTTAAAAAACACAAGTTTTTAGAAAATGTGTTTTATTTCATAAATGGAATCAACAAAGTATGCACATTCTACATCATAACGACTTTCTATAGTTTGCGCATGCGTCCGGAAATAAGAAAAGCTTACTTCCACCGTTTTTTAAAATAATAGCTTCTAGAAGGTTTACATGATTTCGTAAAAAACACGAGTTTTTAGAAAATGTGTTTTATTTCATAAATGGAATCTACAAAGTATGCACCTTCTATGTCATAACGACTTTCTATAGTTTGCGCATGTGTCCGGAAATAAGAAAAGCTTACTTCCCCCGTTTTTTAAAATCACAGCATCTAGAAGGTTTACATGATTTCGTAAACAACACGAATTTTTAGAAAATGTGTTTTATTTCATAAATGGAATCTACAAAGTATGCACATTCTACGTCATAACGACTTTCTATAGTTTGCGCATGCGTCCAGAAATAAGAAAAGCTTACTTCCCCCGTTTTTTAAAATCACAGCTTCTAGAAGGTTTACATGATTTCTTAAAAAACACGAGTTTTTAGAAAATGTGTTTTATTTCATCAATGGAATCAACAAAGTATGCACATTCTATGTCATAATAACTTTCTATAGTTTGCGCATGCATTTGGAAATTAGAAAAGCTTACTTCCCCCCGTTTTTTAAAATCACAGCTTCTAGAAGGTTTACATGATTTCGTAAAAAACATGAGTTTTTAGAAAATGTGTTTTATTTCATAAATGGAATCAACAAAGTATGCACATACTATGTCATAACAACTTTCTATAGTTTGCGCATGCGTTTGGAAATAAGAAAAGCTTACTTCCCCCCGTTTTTTTAAAATCACAGCTTCTAGAAGGTTTACATGATTTCTTAAAAAACACGAGTTTTTAGAAAATTTGTTTTATTTCATAAATGGAATCAACAAACTATGCACATTCTACGTCATAACGACTTTCTATAGTTTGCGCATGCGACCGGAAATAAGAAAAGCTTACTTCCACCGTTTTTTAAAATCACAGCGTCTAGAAGGTTTACATCATTTCGTAAAAAACACGACCTTTTAGAAAATGTGTTTTATTTCATAAATGGAATCTACAAATTATGCACATTCTACGTCATAACGACTTTATATAGTTTGCGCATGCGTCCGGAAATAAGAAAAGCTTACTTCCACCCCGTTTTTTAAAATCACAGCTTCTTGAAGGTTTACATGATTTCGTAAAAAACACGAGATTTTAGAAAATGTGTTTTATTTCATAAATGGAATCTACAAAGTATGCACATTCTACGTCATAACGACTTTCTATAGTTTGCGCATCCGTCCGGAAATAAGAAAAACTTACTTGCCCTGTTTTTTAAAATCACAGCTTCAGGAAGGTTTACATGATTTCTTAAAAAACACGAGTTTTTAGAAAATGTGTTGTATTTCATAAATGGAATCAACAAAGTATGCACATTCTACACCATAACGACTTTCTATAGTTTACGCATGCGTTTGGAAATAAGAAAAGCTTACTTCTCCCGTTTTTTAAAATCACAGCTTCTAGAAGGTTTACATGATTTGTTAAAAAACACGAGTTTTTAGAAAATGTGTTTTATTTCATAAATGGAATCAACAAAGTATGCACATTCTACGTCATAACGACTTTCTATAGTTTGCGCATGCGTCCGGAAATAAGAAAAGCTTAATTCCACCATTTTTTAAAAGAATAGCTTCTAGAAGGTTTACATGATTTCGTAAAAAACACGAGTTTTTAGAAAATGTGTTTTATTTCATAAATGGAATCAACAAAGTATGCACATTCTACGTCATAACGACTTTCTATAGTTTGCGCATGCGTTTGGAAATAAGAAAAGCTTACTTCCCTCGTTTTTTAAAATCACAGCTTTTAGAAGGTTTACATGATTTCTTAAAAAACACGAGTTTTTAGAAAATGTAATTTATTTCATAAATGGAATCAACAAAGTATGCACATTCTACGTCAGAACGACATTCTATAGTTTGCGCATGCCTTTGGAAATAAAAAAACTTAATTCCCCCATTTTTTAAAATCACAGCTTCTAGAAGGTTTACATGATTTCTTAAAAAACACGGGTTTTTAGAAAATGTGTTTTATTTCATAAATGGAATCAACAAAGTATGGACATTCTACGTCATAACGAATTTCTATAGTTTGTGCATGCGTCCGGAAATAAGAAAAGCTTACTTCCACCGTTTTTTAAAATCACAGCTTCTTGAACGTTTAGATGATTTCTTAAAAAACACGAGTTTTTAGAAAATGTGTTTTATTTCATAAATGGAATCAACAAAGTATGCACATTCTACGTCATAACGACTTTCTATAGTTTGCGCATGCGTCCGCAAATAAGAAAAGCTTACTTCCACCGTTTTTTAAAATCACAGCTTCTAGAAGGTTTACGTGATTTCGTAAAAACACGAGTTTTTAGAAAATGTGGTTTATTTCATAAATGGAATCTACAAAGTATGCACATTCTACGTCATAAAGAATTTCTATAGTTTGCGCATTCGTCCGGAAATAAGAAAAGCTTACTTCCACCGTTTTTTTAAATGACAGCTTCTAGAAGGTTTACATGATTTCGTAAAAAACACGAGTTTTTAGAAAATGTGTTTTATTTCATAAATGGAATCTACAAAGTATGCACATTCTACGTCATAATGACTTTCTATAGTTTGCGCATACGTCCGGAAATAAGAAAAGCTTACTTCCACCGTTTTTCAAAATCACAGCTTCTAGAAGGTTTACATGATTTCTTAAAAAACAAGAGTTTTTAGAAAATGTGTTTTATTTCATAAATGGAAACAACATAGTATGCACATTCTACATCATAACGACTTTCTATAGTTTGCGCATGCGTCCGGAAATAAGAAAAGCTTAATTCCACCGTTTTTTAAAATCACAGCTTGTAGAAGGTTTACATGATTTCTTAAAAAACACAAGTTTTTAGAAAATGTGTTTTATTTCATAAATGGAATCAACAAAGTATGCACATTCTACGTCATAAGGACTTTCTATAGTTTGTGCATGCGTCCGGAAATAAGAAAAGCTTACTTCCACCGTTTTTTAAAATGACAGCTTCTTCAAGGTTTACATGATTTCTTAAAAAACATGACTTTTTAGACAATGTGTTTTATTTCATAAATGGAATCTGCAAAGTATGCACATTGTACATCATAACGAATTTCTATAGTTTGCGCATGCGTCCGGAAATAAGAAAAGCTTACTTCCCCCGTTTTTTAAAATCACAGCTTCTAGAAGGTTTACATGATTTCGTAAAAAACACGAGTTTTTAGAAATTGTCTTTTTTTTCATAAATGGAATCAACAAAGTATGCAAATTCTATGTCATAACGACTTTCTATAGTTTGCGCATGCGTTTGGAAATAAGAAAAGCTTACTTCCCCCATTTTTTAAAATCACAGCTTCTAGAAGGTTTACATGATTTCTTAAAAAACACGAGTTTTTAGAAAATGTGTTTTATTTCATAAATGGAATCAACAAAGTATGCACATTCTACGTCATAACGACTTTATATAGTTCGTGCATGAGTTTGGAAATAAGATAAGCTTACTTCCCCCGTTTTTTAAAATCACAGCTTCTAGAAGGTTTACATGATTTCTTAAAAAACACGAGTTTTTAGAAAATGTGTTTTATTTCATAAACGGAATGAACAAAGTATGCACATTCTATGTCATAACGAATTTCTATAGTTTGCGCACGCGTCCGGAAATAACAAAAGCTTACTTCCCCCGTTTTTTAAAATCACAGCTTCTAGAAGGTTCACATGATTTCTTAAAAAATACGAGTTTTTAGAAAATGTGTTTTATTTCATAAACGGAATCAACAAAGTATGCACATTCTATGTCATAACGAATTTCTATAGTTTGCGCATGCGTCCGGAAATAAGAAAAGCTTACTTCCCACATTTCTTAAAATCACAGCTTATAGAAGGTTTACATGATTTCTTAAAAAACACGAGTTTTTAGAAAATGTGTTTTATTTCATAAATGGAATCAACAAAGTATGCACATTCTACATCATAACGACTTTCTATAGTTTGCGCATGCGTTTGGAAATAAGAAAAGCTTACTTCCCCCGTTTTTTAAAATCACAGCTTCTAGAAGGTTTACATGATTTCTTAAAAAACACGAGTTTTTAGAAAATGTGTTTTATTTCATAAATGGAATCAACAAAGTATGCACATTCTACGTCGTAATGAATTTCTATAGTATGCGCATGCGTTTGGAAATAAGAAAAGCTTACTTCCACCTTTTTTTAAAATCACAGCTTCTAGAAGGTTTACATCGTTTCGTAAAAAACACGAGTTTTTAGAGAATGTGTTTTATTTCATAAATGGAATGAGAAAGTATGCACATTCTTCGTCATAACGACTTTCTATAGTTTGCGCATGCGTCCGGAAATAAGAAAAGCTTACTTCCCCCGTTTTTTAAAATCACAGCTTCTAGAATGTTTACATGATTTCGTAAAAAACACGAGTTTTTAGAAAAAAAAATTTATTTCATAAATGGAATCTACATAGTATGCACATTCTACGTCATAACGACTTTCTATATTTTGTGCATGCGTCCGGAAATAAGAAAAGCTTACTTCCCCCGTTTTTTAAAATCACGGCTTCTAGAAGGTTTACATGATTTCTTAAAAAACACGAGTTTTTAGAAAATGTGTTTTATTTCAAAAATGGAATCTGAAAGTATGCACATTCTACGTCATAACGACTTTCTATAGTTTGTGCATGCGTTTGGAAATAAGAAAAGCTTACTTCCCCCGTTTTTTAAAATCACAACTTCTAGAAGGTTTACATGATTTCGTAAAAAACACGAGTTTTTAGAAAATGTGTTTTATTTCATAAATGGAATTAACAAAGTATGCACATTCTACGTCATAATTACTTTCTATAGTTTGCGCATGCGTCCGGAAATAAGAAAATCTTACTTCCCTCGTTTTTTAAAATCACAGCTTCTAGAAAGTTTGAATGATTTCTTAAAAAACACGATTTTTTGGAAAATGTGTTTTATTTCATAAATGGAATCAACAAAGTATGCACATTCTACGTCATAACGACTTTCTATAGTTTGTGCATGCGTTTGGAAATAAGAAAAGCTTACTTCCCCCGTTTTTTAAAATCACAACTTCTAGAAGGTTTACATGATTTCGTAAAAAACACGAGTTTTTAGAAAATGTTTTTTATTTCATAAATGGAATTAACAAAGTATGCACATTCTACGTCATAACGACTTTCTATAGTTTGCGAATGCGTGTGGAAATAGGAAAAGCTTACTTCCCTCGTTTTTTAAAATCACAGCTTCTAGAAGGTTTACATGATTTCGTAAAAAACACGAGTTTTTAGAAAATGTGTTTTATTTCATAAATGGAATCTACAAAGTATGCACATTCTACGTCATAACGACTTTCTATAGTTTGCGCATGCGTCCGCAAATAAGAAAAGCTTACTTCCACCGTTTTTTAAAATCACAGCTTCTAGAAGGTTTACGTGATTTCGTAAAAAACACGAGTTTTTAGAAAATTTGGTTTATTTCATAAATGGAATCTACAAAGTATGCACATTCTACGTCATAAAGAAATTCTATAGTTTGCGCATTCGTCCGGAAATAAGAAAAGCTTACTTCCACCGTTTTTTTAAATCACAGCTTCTAGAAGGTTTACATGATTTCGTAAAAAACACGAGTTTTTAGAAAATGTGTTTTATTTCATAAATGGAATCTACAAAGTATGCACATTCTACGTCATAATGACTTTCTATAGTTTGCGCATGCGTCCGGAAATAAGAAAAGCTTACTTCCACCGTTTTTCAAAATCACAGCTTCTAGAAGGTTTACATGATTTCTTAAAAAACATGACTTTTTAGAAAATGTGTTTTATTTCATAAATGGAATCTGCAAAGTATGCACATTGTACATCATAACGAATTTCTATAGTTTGCGCATGCGTCCGGAAACAAGAAAAGCTTACTTCCCCCGTTTTTTAAAATCACAGCTTCTAGAAGGTTTACATGATTTCGTAAAAAACACGAGTTTTTAGAAAATGTGTTTTTTTTCATAAATGGAGTCAACAAAGTATGCACATTCTATGTCATAACGACTTTCTATAGTTTGCGCATGCGTTTGGAAATAAGAAAAGCTTACTTCCCCAATTTTTTAAAATCACAGCTTCTAGAAGGTTTACATGATTTCTTAAAAAACACGAGTTTTTAGAAAATGTGTTTTATTTCATAAATGGAATCAACAAAGTATGCACATTCTACGTCATAACGACTTTCTATAGTTTGCGCATGAGTTTGGAAATAAGATAAGCTTACTTTCCCCGTTTTTTAAAATCACAGCTTCTAGAAGGCTTACATGATTTCTTAAAAAACACGAGTTTTTAGAAAATGTGTTTTATTTCATAAATGGAATTAACAAAGTATGCACATTCTACGTCATAATTACTTTCTATAGTTTGCGCATGCGTCCGGAAATAAGAAAATCTTACTTCCCTCGTTTTTTAAAATCACAGCTTCTAGAAAGTTTAAATGATTTCTTAAAAAACACGATTTTTTGGAAAATGTGTTTTATTTCATAAATGGAATCAACAAAGTATGCACATTCTACGTCATAACGACTTTCTATAGTTTGTGCATGCGTTTGGAAATAAGAAAAGCTTACTTCCCCCGTTTTTTAAAATCACAACTTCTAGAAGGTTTACATGATTTCGTAAAAAACACGAGTTTTTAGAAAATGTTTTTTATTTCATAAATGGAATTAACAAAGTATGCACATTCTACGTCATAACGACTTTCTATAGTTTGCGAATGCGTGTGGAAATAGGAAAAGCTTACTTCCCTCGTTTTTTAAAATCACAGCTTCTAGAAGGTTTACATGATTTCGTAAAAAACACGAGTTTTTAGAAAATGTGTTTTATTTCATAAATGGAATCTACAAAGTATGCACATTCTACGTCATAACGACTTTCTATAGTTTGCGCATGCGTCCGCAAATAAGAAAAGCTTACTTCCACCGTTTTTTAAAATCACAGCTTCTAGAAGGTTTACGTGATTTCGTAAAAAACACGAGTTTTTAGAAAATGTGGTTTATTTCATAAATGGAATCTACAAAGTATGCACATTCTACGTCATAAAGAAATTCTATAGTTTGCGCATTCGTCCGGAAATAAGAAAAGCTTACTTCCACCGTTTTTTTAAATCACAGCTTCTAGAAGGTTTACATGATTTCGTAAAAAACACGAGTTTTGAGAAAATGTGTTTTATTTCATAAATGGAATCTACAAAGTATGCACATTCTACGTCATAATGACTTTCTATAGTTTGCGCATGCGTCCGGAAATAAGAAAAGCTTACTTCCACCGTTTTTCAAAATCACAGCTTCTAGAAGGTTTACATGATTTCTTAAAAAACATGACTTTTTAGAAAATGTGTTTTATTTCATAAATGGAATCTGCAAAGTATGCACATTGTACATCATAACGAATTTCTATAGTTTGCGCATGCGTCCGGAAACAAGAAAAGCTTACTTCCCCCGTTTTTTAAAATCACAGCTTCTAGAAGGTTTACATGATTTCGTAAAAAACACGAGTTTTTAGAAAATGTGTTTTTTTTCATAAATGGAGTCAACAAAGTATGCACATTCTATGTCATAACGACTTTCTATAGTTTGCGCATGCGTTTGGAAATAAGAAAAGCTTACTTCCCCAATTTTTTAAAATCATAGCTTCTAGAAGGTTTAAATGATTTCTTAAAAAACACGAGTTTTTAGAAAATGTGTTTTATTTCATAAATGGAATCAACAAAGTATGCACATTCTACGTCATAACGACTTTCTATAGTTTGCGCATGAGTTTGGAAATAAGATAAGCTTACTTTCCACGTTTTTTAAAATCACAGCTTCTAGAAGGCTTACATGATTTCTTAAAAAACACGAGTTTTTAGAAAATGTGTTTTATTTCATAAACGGGATGAACAAAGTATGCACATTCTATGTCATAACGAATTTCTATAGTTTGCGCACGCGTCCGGAAATAACAAAAGCTTACTTCCCCCGTTTTTTAAAATCACAGCTTCTAGAAGGTTCACATGATTTCTTAAAAAATACGAGTTTTTAGAAAATGTGTTTTATTTCATAAACGGAATCAACAAAGTATGCACATTCTATGTCATAACGAATTTCTATAGTTTGCGCATGCGTCCGGAAATAAGAAAAGCTTACTTCCCACGTTTTTTAAAATCACAGCTTATAGAAGGTTTACATGATTTCTTTAAAAACATGAGTTTTTAGAAAATGTGTTTTATTTCATAAATGGAATCAACAAAGTATGCACATTCTACATCATAACAACTTTCTATAGTTTGCGCATGCGTTTGGAAATAAGAAAAGCTTACTTCCCCCGTTTTTTAAAATCACAGCTTCTAGAAGGTTTACATGATTTCTTAAAAAACACGAGTTTTTAGAAAATGTGTTTTATTTCATAAATGGAATGAACAAAGTATGCACATTCTACGTCGTAATGAATTTCTATAGTATGCGCATGCGTTTGGAAATAAGAAAAGCTTACTTCCACCTTTTTTTAAAATCACAGCTTCTAGAAGGTTTACATCGTTTCGTAAAAAACACGAGTTTTTAGAGAATGTGTTTTATTTCATAAATGGAATGAGAAAGTATGCACATTCTTCGTCATAACGACATTCTATAGTTTGCGCATGCGTCCGGAAATAAGAAAAGCTTACTTCCCCCGTTTTTTAAAATCACAGCTTCTAGAATGTTTACATGATTTCGTAAAAAACACGAGTTTTTAGAAAAAAAAAATTATTTCATAAATGTAATCTACATAGTATGCACATTCTTCGTCATAACGACTTTCTATAGTTTGCGCATGCGTCTGGAAATAAGAAAAGCTTACTTCCCCCGTTTTTTAAAATCACAGCTTCTAGAATGTTTACATGATTTCATAAAAAACATGAGTTTTTAGAAAATGTGTTTTATTTCATAAATGGAATCTACAAAGTATGAACATTCTACGTCATAACGACTTTCTATAGCTTGCGCATCCGTCCGGAAATAAGAAAAGCTTACTTCCCCCGTTTTTTAAAATCACAGCTTCTAGAAGGTTTACATGATTTGTTAAAAAACACGAGTTTTTAGAAAATGTGTTTTATTTCATAAATGGAATCAACAAAGTATGCACATTCTACGTCATAACGACTTTCTATAGTTTGCGCATTCGTCCAGAAATAAGAAAACTTACTTCCACCGTTCTTTTAAATCACAGCTTCTAGAAGGTTTACATGATTTCATAAAAAACACTTGTTTTTAGAAAATGTGCTTTATTTCATAAATGGAATCTACAAAGTATGGACATTGTACGTCATAATGACTTTCTATAGTTTGCGCATGCGTTCGGAAATAAGAAAAGCTTACTTCCACCGTTTTTTTAAATGACAGCTTCTAGAAGGTTTACATGATTTCGTAAAAAACACGAGTTTTTATAAAATGTGTTTTATTTCATAAATGGAATCAACAAAGTATGCACATTCTACGTCATAAGGACTTTCTATAGTTTGTGCATGCGTCCGGAAATAAGAAAAGCTTACTTCCCCCATTTTTTAAAATCACGGCTTCTAGAAGGTTTACATGATTTCGTAAAAAACACGAGTTTTTAGAAAATGTGTTTTATTTCAAAAATGGAATCTGAAAGTATGCACATTCTACGTCATAACGATTTTCTATAGTTCGTGCATTCGTCCGGAAATAAGAAAAGCTTACTTCCACCGTTTTTTAAAATCACAGCTTCTAGAAGGTTTGCATGATTTTAAAAAACACGAGTTTTTAGAAAATGTGTTTTATTTCATAAATGGAATCAACAAAGTATACACATTCTACGTCATAACAACTTTCTATAGTTTGTGCATGCGTTTGGAAATAAGAAAAGCTTACTTCCCCCTTTTTTTAAAATCACAGCTTCTAGAAGGTTTACATGATTTCTTAAAAAACACGAGTTTTTAGAAAATTTGTTTTATTTCAAAAATGGAATCTGAAAGTATGAACATTCTACGTTATAACGACTTTCTATAGTTTGTGCATGCGTCCAGAAATAAGAAAAGCTTACTTCCACCGTTTTTTAAAATCACAGCTTCTAGAAGGTTTGCATGATTTTAAAAAACACGAGTTTTTAGAAAATGTGTTTTATTTCATAAATGGAATCAACAAAGTATACACATTCTACGTCATAACAACTTTCTATAGTTTGTGCATGCGTTTGGAAATAAGAAAAGCTTACTTCCCCCTTTTTTTAAAATCACAGCTTCTAGAAGGTTTACATGATTTCTTAAAAAACACGAGTTTTTAGAAAATTTGTTTTATTTCAAAAATGGAATCTGAAAGTATGAACATTCTACGTTATAACGACTTTCTATAGTTTGTGCATGCGTCCGGAAATAAGAAAAGCTTACTTCCACCGTTTTTTAAAATCACAGCTTCTAGAAGGTTTGCATGATTTCTTAAAAAATACGAGTTTTTAGAAAATTTGGTTTATTTCATAAATGGAATCTACAAAGTATGCACATTCTACGTCATAAAGAAATTCTATAGTTTGCGCATTCGTCCGGAAATAAGAAAAGCTTACTTCCACCGTTTTTTTAAATCACAGCTTCTAGAAGGTTTACATGATTTCGTAAAAAACACGAGTTTTTAGAAAATGTGTTTTATTTCATAAATGGAATCTACAAAGTATGCACATTCTACGTCATAATGACTTTCTATAGTTTGCGCATGCGTCCGGAAATAAGAAAAGCTTACTTCCACCGTTTTTCAAAATCACAGCTTCTAGAAGGTTTACATGATTTCTTAAAAAACATGACTTTTTAGAAAATGTGTTTTATTTCATAAATGGAATCTGCAAAGTATGCACATTGTACATCATAACGAATTTCTATAGTTTGCGCATGCGTCCGGAAACAAGAAAAGCTTACTTCCCCCGTTTTTTAAAATCACAGCTTCTAGAAGGTTTACATGATTTCGTAAAAAACACGAGTTTTTAGAAAATGTGTTTTTTTTCATAAATGGAGTCAACAAAGTATGCACATTCTATGTCATAACGACTTTCTATAGTTTGCGCATGCGTTTGGAAATAAGAAAAGCTTACTTCCCCAATTTTTTAAAATCACAGCTTCTAGAAGGTTTACATGATTTCTTAAAAAACACGAGTTTTTAGAAAATGTGTTTTATTTCATAAATGGAATCAACAAAGTATGCACATTCTACGTCATAACGACTTTCTATAGTTTGCGCATGAGTTTGGAAATAAGATAAGCTTACTTTCCCCGTTTTTTAAAATCACAGCTTCTAGAAGGCTTACATGATTTCTTAAAAAACACGAGTTTTTAGAAAATGTGTTTTATTTCATAAATGGAATTAACAAAGTATGCACATTCTACGTCATAATTACTTTCTATAGTTTGCGCATGCGTCCGGAAATAAGAAAATCTTACTTCCCTCGTTTTTTAAAATCACAGCTTCTAGAAAGTTTAAATGATTTCTTAAAAAACACGATTTTTTGGAAAATGTGTTTTATTTCATAAATGGAATCAACAAAGTATGCACATTCTACGTCATAACGACTTTCTATAGTTTGTGCATGCGTTTGGAAATAAGAAAAGCTTACTTCCCCCGTTTTTTAAAATCACAACTTCTAGAAGGTTTACATGATTTCGTAAAAAACACGAGTTTTTAGAAAATGTTTTTTATTTCATAAATGGAATTAACAAAGTATGCACATTCTACGTCATAACGACTTTCTATAGTTTGCGAATGCGTGTGGAAATAGGAAAAGCTTACTTCCCTCGTTTTTTAAAATCACAGCTTCTAGAAGGTTTACATGATTTCGTAAAAAACACGAGTTTTTAGAAAATGTGTTTTATTTCATAAATGGAATCTACAAAGTATGCACATTCTACGTCATAACGACTTTCTATAGTTTGCGCATGCGTCCGGAAATAAGAAAAGCTTATTTTACCCGTTTTTTAAAATCATAGCTTCTAGAAGGTTTACATGATTTCTTAAAAAACACGAGTTTTTAGAAAATGTGTTTTATTTCATAAATGGAATCAACAAAGTATGCACATTCTACGTCATAACGACTTTCTATAGTTTGCGCATTCGTCCAGAAATAAGAAAACTTACTTCCACCGTTCTTTTAAATCACAGCTTCTAGAAGGTTTACATGATTTCATAAAAAACACTTGTTTTTAGAAAATGTGCTTTATTTCATAAATGGAATCTACAAAGTATGGACATTGTACGTCATAATGACTTTCTATAGTTTGCGCATGCGTTCGGAAATAAGAAAAGCTTACTTCCACCGTTTTTTTAAATGACAGCTTCTAGAAGGTTTACATGATTTCGTAAAAAACACGAGTTTTTATAAAATGTGTTTTATTTCATAAATGGAATCAACAAAGTATGCACATTCTACGTCATAAGGACTTTCTATAGTTTGTGCATGCGTCCGGAAATAAGAAAAGCTTACTTCCCCCATTTTTTAAAATCACGGCTTCTAGAAGGTTTACATGATTTCGTAAAAAACACGAGTTTTTAGAAAATGTGTTTTATTTCAAAAATGGAATCTGAAAGTATGCACATTCTACGTCATAACGATTTTCTATAGTTCGTGCATTCGTCCGGAAATAAGAAAAGCTTACTTCCACCGTTTTTTAAAATCACAGCTTCTAGAAGGTTTGCATGATTTTAAAAAACACGAGTTTTTAGAAAATGTGTTTTATTTCATAAATGGAATCAACAAAGTATACACATTCTACGTCATAACAACTTTCTATAGTTTGTGCATGCGTTTGGAAATAAGAAAAGCTTACTTCCCCCTTTTTTTAAAATCACAGCTTCTAGAAGGTTTACATGATTTCTTAAAAAACATGAGTTTTTAGAAAATTTGTTTTATTTCAAAAATGGAATCTGAAAGTATGAACATTCTACGTTATAACGACTTTCTATAGTTTGTGCATGCGTCCAGAAATAAGAAAAGCTTACTTCCACCGTTTTTTAAAATCACAGCTTCTAGAAGGTTTGCATGATTTTAAAAAACACGAGTTTTTAGAAAATGTGTTTTATTTCATAAATGGAATCAACAAAGTATACACATTCTACGTCATAACAACTTTCTATAGTTTGTGCATGCGTTTGGAAATAAGAAAAGCTTACTTCCCCCTTTTTTTAAAATCACAGCTTCTAGAAGGTTTACATGATTTCTTAAAAAACACGAGTTTTTAGAAAATTTGTTTTATTTCAAAAATGGAATCTGAAAGTATGAACATTCTACGTTATAACGACTTTCTATAGTTTGTGCATGCGTCCGGAAATAAGAAAAGCTTACTTCCACCGTTTTTTAAAATCACAGCTTCTAGAAGGTTTGCATGATTTCTTAAAAAATACGAGTTTTTAGAAAATGTGTTTTATTTCATAAATGGAATCAACAAAGTATACACATTCTACGTCATAACGAATTTCTATAGTTTGTGCATGCGTTTGGAAATAAGAAAAGCTTACTTCCCCCATTTTTTAAAATCACAGCTTCTAGAAGGTTTACATGATTTCGTAAAAAACACGAGTTTTTAGAAAATGTGTTTTATTTCATAAATGGAATTAACAAAGTATGCACATTCTACGTCATAATGACTTTCTATAGTTTGCGCATGCGTCCGGAAATAAGAAAATCTTACTTCCCTCGTTTTTTAAAATCACAGCTTCTAGAAAGTTTAAATGATTTCTTAAAAAACACGATTTTTTGGAAAATGTGTTTTATTTCATAAATGGAATCAACAAAGTATGCACATTCTACGTCATAACGACTTTCTATAGTTTGCGCATGCGTTTAGAAATAAGAAAAGGTTACTTCCCCCGTTTTTTAAAATCACAGCTTCTAGAAGGTTTACATAATTTCTTAAAAAACACGAGTATTTAGAAAATGTGTTTTATTTCAAAAATGGAATATGAAAGTATGCACATTCTACATCATAACGACTTTCTATAGTTTGTGCATGCGTCCGGAAATAAGAAAAGCTTACTTCCACCGTTTTTTAAAATCACAGCTTCTAGAAGGTTTGCATGATTTCTTAAAAAACACGAGTTTTTAGAAAATGTGTTTTATTTCATAAATGGAATGAACAAAGTATACACATTCTACGTCATAACGACTTTCTATAGTTTGCGCATGCGTTTGGAAATAAGAAAAGCTTACTTCCCCCGTTTTTTAAAATCACAGCTTCTAGAAGGTTTACATGATTTCGTAAAAAACACGATTTTTTAGAAAATGTGTTTTATTTCATAAATGGAATCAACAAAGTACGCACATTCTACGTCATAATGACTTTCTATAGTTTGCGCATGCGTCCGGAAATAAGAAAAGCTTACTTCCCCCCGTTTTTTAAAATCACAGCTTCTAGAAAGTTTAAATGATTTCTTAAAAAACACGAGTTTTTGGAAAATGTGTTTTATTTCATAAATGGAATCAACAAAGTATGCACATTCTACATCATAACGACTTTCTATAGTTTGCGCATGCTTATGGAAATAAGAAAAGCTTACTTCCAACGTTTTTTAAAATCACAGCGTCTAGAAGGTTTACATGATTTCGTAAAAAACACGATTTTTTAGAAAATGTGTTTTATTTCATAAATTGAATCTACAAAGTATGCACATTCTACGTCATAACGACTTTCTATAGTTTGCGCATCCGTCGGGAAATAAGAAAAGCTTACTTCCCCCGTTTTTTAAAATCACAGCTTCTAGAAGGTTTACATGATTTGTTAAAAAACATGAGTTTTTAGAAAATGTGTTTTATTTCATAAATGGAATCAACAAAGTATGCACATTCTACGTCATAACGACTTTCTATAGTTTGCACATGCGTTTGGAAATAAGAAAAGCTTACTTCCCCCGTTTTTTAAAATCACAGCTTCTAGAAGGTTTACATGATTTGTTAAAAAACACGAGTTTTTAGAAAATGTGTTTTTTTTCATAAATGGAATCAACAAAGTATGCACATTCTACGTCATAACGACTTTCTATAGTTTGCGCATGCGTCTGGAAATAAGAAAAGCTTACTTCCACCGTTTTTTAAAATAATAGCTTCTAGAAGGTTTACATGATTTCGTAAAAAACACGAGTTTTTAGAAAATGTGTTTTATTTCATAAATGGAATCAACAAAGTATGCACATTCTACGTCATAAGGACTTTCTATAGTTTGCGCATGCGTCCGGAAGTAAGAAAAGCTTACTTCCACCGTTTTTCGAAATCACAGCTTCTAGAAGGTTTAAATGATTTCTTAAAAACCACGAGTTTTTAGAAAATGTGTTTTATTTCATAAATGGAAGCAACAAAGTATGCACAATCTACGTCATAACGACTTTCTATAGTTTGCGCATGCGTTTGGAAATAAGAAAAGCTTACTTCCCCCATTTTTTAAAATCACAGCTTCTAGAAGGTTTACATGATTTGTTAAAAAACACGAGTTTTTAGAAAATGTGTTTTATTTCATAAATGGAATCAACAAAGTATGCACATTCTACATCATAACGACTTTCTATAGTTTGCGCATGCGTCCGGAAATAAGAAAAGCTTACTTCCACCGTTTTTTAAAATAATAGCTTCTAGAAGGTTTACATGATTTCGTAAAAAACACGAGTTTTTAGAAAATGTGTTTTATTTCATAAATGGAATCTACAAAGTATGCACCTTCTATGTCATAACGACTTTCTATAGTTTGCGCATGTGTCCGGAAATAACAAAAGCTTACTTCCCCCGTTTTTTAAAATCACAGCATCTAGAAGGTTTACATGATTTCGTAAACAACACGAGTTTTTAGAAAATGTGTTTTATTTCATAAATGGAATCTACAAAGTATGCACATTCTACGTCATAACGACATTCTATAGTTTGTGCATGCGTCCATAAATAAGAAAAGCTTACTTCCCCCGTTTTTTAAAATCACAACTTCTAGAAGGTTTACATGATTTCTTAAAAAACACGAGTTTTTAGAAAATGTGTTTTATTTCATCAATGGAATCAACAAAGTATGAACATTCTATGTCATAACAACTTTCTATAGTTTGCGCATGCGTTTGGAAATAAGAAAAGCTTACTTCCCCCGTTTTTTGAAAATCACAGCTTCTAGAAGGTTTACATGATTTCTTAAAAAACACGAGTTTTTAGAAAATTTGTTTTATTTCATAAATGGAATCAACAAAGTATGCACATTCTACGTCATAACGAGTTTCTATAGTTTGCGCATGCGACTGGAAATTAGAAAAGCTTACTTCCACCGTTTTTTAAAATCACAGCGTCTAGAATGTTTACACCATTTCGTAAAAAACACGACCTTTTAGAAAATGTGTTTTATTTCATAAATGGAATCTACAAATTATGCACATTCTACGTCATAACGACTTTATATAGTTTGCGCATGCGTCCGGAAATAAGAAAAGCTTACTTCCACCATTTTTTAAAATCACAGCTTCTTGAAGGTCTACATGATTTCGTAAAAAACACGAGATTTTAGAAAATGTGTTTTATTTCATAAATGGAATCTACAAATTATGCACATTCTACGTCATAACGACTTTCTATAGTTTGCGCATCCGTCCGGAAATAAGAAAAACTTAGTTGCCCCGTTTTTTAAAATCACAGCTTCAGGAAGGTTTACATGATTTCTTAAAAAACACGAGTTTTTAGAAAATGTGTTGTATTTCATAAATGGAATCAACAAAGTATGCACATTCTACGTCATAACGACTTTCTATAGTTTACGCATGCGTTTGGAAATAAGAAAAGCTTACTTCCCCCGTTTTTTAAAATCACAGCTTCTAGAAGGTTTACATGATTTGTTAAAAAACACGAGTTTTTAGAAAATGTGTTTTATTTCATAAATGGAATCAACAAAGTATGCACATTCTACATCATAACGACTTTCTATAGTTTGCGCATGCGTCCGGAAATAAGAAAAGCTTAATTCCACCATTTTTTAAAAGAATAGCTTCTAGAAGGTTTACATGATTTCGTAAAAAACACGAGTTTTTAGAAAATGTGTTTTATTTCATAAATGGAATCAACAAAGTATGCACATTCTACGTCATAACGACTTTCTATAGTTTGCGCATGCGTTTGGAAATAAGAAAAGCTTACTTCCCTCGTTTTTTAAAATCACAGCTTTTAGAAGGTTTACATGATTTCTTAAAAAACACGAGTTTTTAGAAAATGTATTTTATTTCATAAATGGAATCAACAAAGTATGCACATTCTACGTCAGAACGACATTCTATAGTTTGCGCATGCCTTTGGAAATAAAAAAAGCTTAATTCCCCCGTTTTTTAAAATCACAGCTTCTAGAAGGTTTACATGATTTCTTAAAAAACACGGGTTTTTAGAAAATGTGTTTTATTTCATAAATGGAATCAACAAAGTATGGACATTCTACGTCATAATGAATTTCTATAGTTTGTGCATGCGTCCGGAAATAAGAAAAGCTTACTTATACCGTTTTTTAAAATCACAGCTTCTAGTAGGTTTACAAGATTTCTTAAAAAACACGAGTTTTTAGAAAATGTGTTTTATTTCATAAAAGGAATCAACAAAGTATGCACATTCTACGTCATAACGACTTTCTATAGTTTGCGCATGCGTCCGCAAATAAGAAAAGCTTACTTCCACCGTTTTTTAAAATCACAGCTTCTAGAAGGTTTACATGATTTCGTAAAAACACGAGTTTTTAGAAAATGTGGTTTATTTCATAAATGGAATCTACAAAGTATGCACATTCTACGTCATAAAGAATTTCTATAGTTTGCGCATTCGTCCGGAAATAAGAAAAGCTTACTTCCACCGTTTTTTAAATCACAGCTTCTAGAAGGTTTACATGATTTCGTAAAAAACACGAGTTTTTAGAAAATGTGTTTTATTTCATAAATGGAATCTACAAAGTATGCACATTCTATGTCATAATGACTTTCTATAGTTTGCGCATGCGTCCGGAAATAAGAAAAGCTTACTTCCACCGTTTTTCAAAATCACAGCTTCTAGAAGGTTTACATGATTTCTTAAAAAACAAGAGTTTTTAGAAAATGTGTTTTATTTCATAAATGGAAACAACATATTATGCACATTCTACATCATAACGACTTTCTATAGTTTGCGCATGCGTCCGGAAATAAGAAAAGCTTAATTCCACCGTTTTTTAAAATCACCGCTTGTAGAAGGTTTACATGATTTCTTAAAAAACACAAGTTTTTAGAAAATGTGTTTTATTTCATAAATGGAATCAACAAAGTATGCACATTCTACGTCATAAGGACTTTCTATAGTTTGTGCATGCGTCCGGAAATAAGAAAAGCTTACTTCCACCGTTTTTTAAAATGACAGCTTCTTCAAGGTTTACATGATTTCTTAAAAAACATGACTTTTTAGAAAATGTGTTTTATTTCATAAATGGAATCTGCAAAGTATGCACATTGTACATCATAACAAATTTCTATAGTTTGCGCATGCGTCCGGAAATAAGAAAAGCTTACTTCCCCCGTTTTTTAAAATCACAGCTTCTAGAAGGTTTACATGATTTCGTAAAAAACACGAGTTTTTAGAAATTGTGTTTTTTTTCATAAATGGAATCAAAACAAGTATGCAAATTCTATGTCATGACGACTTTCTATAGTTTGCGCATGCGTTTGGAAATAAGAAAAGCTTACTTCCCCCGTTTTTTAAAATCACAGCTTCTAGAAGGTTTACATGATTTCTTAAAAAACACGAGTTTTTAGAAAATGTGTTTTATTTCATCAATGGAATCAACAAAGTATGCACATTCTACGTCATAACGACTTTATATAGTTTGCGCATGAGTTTGGAAATAAGATAAGCTTACTTCCCCCGTTTTTTAAAATCACAGCTTCTAGAAGGTTTACATGATTTCTTAAAAAACACGAGTTTTTAGAAAATGTGTTTTATTTCATAAACGGAATCAACAAAGTATGCACATTCTATGTCATAACGAATTTCTATAGTTTGCGCACGCGTCCGGAAATAACAAAAGCTTACTTCCCCCGTTTTTTAAAATCACAGCTTCTAGAAGGTTCACATGATTTCTTAAAAAATACGAGTTTTTAGAAAATGTGTTTTATTTCATAAACGGAATCAACAAAGTATGCACATTCTATGTCATAACGAATTTCTATAGTTTGCGCATGCGTCCGGAAATAAGAAAAGCTTACTTCCCACATTTTTTAAAATCACAGCTTATAGGAGGTTTACATGATTTCTTTAAAAACACGAGTTTTTAGAAAATGTGTTTTATTTCATAAATGGAATCAACAAAGTATGCACATTCTACATCATAACGACTTTCTATAGTTTGCGCATGCGTTTGGAAATAAGAAAAGCTTACTTCCCCCGTTTTTTAAAATCACAGCTTCTAGAAGGTTTACATGATTTCTTAAAAAACACGAGTTTTTAGAAAATGTGTTTTATTTCATAAATGGAATCAACAAAGTATGCACATTCTACGTCGTAATGAATTTCTATAGTATGCGCATGCGTTTGGAAATAAGAAAAGCTTACTTCCACCTTTTTTTAAAATCACAGCTTCTAGAAGGTTTACATCGTTTCGTAAAAAACACGAGTTTTTAGAGAATGTGTTTTATTTCATAAATGGAATGAGAAAGTATGCACATTCTTCGTCATAACGACTTTCTATAGTTTGCGCATGCGTCCGGAAATAAGAAAAGCTCACTTCCCCCGTTTTTTAAAATCACAGCTTCTAGAATGTTTACATGATTTCGTAAAAAACACGAGTTTTTAGAAAATTTGTTTTATTTCATGAATGGAATCTACATAGTATGCACATTCTACGTCATAACGACTTTCTATAGTTTGCGCATGCGTCCAGAAATAAGAAAAGCTTACTTCCCCCGTTTTTTAAAATCACAGCTTCTAGAATGTTTACATGATTTCATAAAAAACACGAGTTTTTAGAAAATGTGTTTTATTTCATAAATGGAATCTACAAAGTATGCACATTCTACGTCATAACGACTTTCTATAGTTTGCGCATCCGTCCGGAAATAAGAAAAGCTTACTTCCCCCATTTTTTAAAATCACAGCTTCTAGAAGGTTTACATGATTTGTTAAAAAACACGAGTTTTTAGAAAATGTGTTTTATTTCATAAATGGAATCAACAAAGTATGCACATTCTAAGTCATAAGGACTTTCTATAGTTTGTGCATGCGTCCGGAAATAAGAAAAGCTTACTTCCCCCGTTTTTTAAAATCACGACTTCTAGAAGGTTTACATGATTTCTTAAAAAACACGAGTTTTTAGAAAATGTGTTTTATTTCAAAAATGGAATCTGAAAGTATGCACATTATACGTCATAACGACTTTCTATAGTTTGTGCATGCGTTTGGAAATAAGAAAAGCTTACTTCCCCCGTTTTTTAAAATCTCAGCTTCTAGAAGGTTTACATGATTTCGTAAAAAACACGAGTTTTTAGAAAATGTGTTTTATTTCATAAATGGAATTAACAAAGTATGCACATTCTACGTCATAATTACTTTCTATAGTTTGCGAATGCGTCCGGAAATAAGAAAATCTTACTTCCCTCGTTTTTTAAAATCACAGCTTCTAGAAAGTTTAAATGATTTCTTAAAAAACACGATTTTTTGGAAAATGTGTTTTATTTCATAAATGGAATCAACAAAGTATGCACATTCTCATCATAACGACTTTCTATAGTTTGCGCATGCGTTTGGAAATAAGAAAAGCTTACTTCCCCCGTTTTTTAAAATCACAGCTTCTAGAAGGTTTACATGATTTCTTAAAAAACACGAGTATTTAGAAAATGTGTTTTATTTCAAAAATGGAATCTGAAAGTATGCACATTCTACATCATAACGACTTTCTATAGTTTGTGCATGCGTCTGGAAATAAGAAAAGCTTACTTCCACCGTTTTTTAAAATCACAGCTTCTAGAAGGTTTGCATGATTTCTTAAAAAACACGAGTTTTTAGAAAATGTGTTTTATTTCATAAATGGAATGAACAAAGTATACACATTCTACGTCATAAAGACTTTCTATAGTTTGCGCATGCGTTTGGAAATAAGAAAAGCTTACTTCCCCCGTTTTTTAAAATCAGAGCGTCTAGAAGGTTTACATGATTTCGTAAAAAACACGATTTTTTAGAAAATGTGTTTTATTTCATAAATTGAATCTACAAAGTATGCACATTCTACGTCATAACGACTTTCTATAGTTTGTGCAATCGTCCGGAAATAAGAAAAACTTACTTCCCCCGTTTTTTAAAATCACAGCTTCTAGAAGGTTTACATGATTTCGTAAAAAACACGAGTTTTTAAAAAATGTGTTTTATTTCATAAAGGGAATCTACAAAGTATGCACATTCTACATCATAATGACTTTCTATAGTTTGCGCATGCGTCCAGAAATAAGAAAAGCTTACTTCCTCCGTTTTTTAAAATCACAGCTTCTAGAAGGTTTACATGATTTCTTATAAAACAGGAGTTTTTAGAAAATGTGTTTTATTTCATAAATGGAATCAACAAAGTATGCAGATTCTACGTCATAACGACTTTCTATAGTTTGCGCATGCGTCCGGAAATAAGAAAAGCTTACCTCCCCCATTTTTTAAAATCACAAATTCTAGAAGGTTTACATGATTTCGTAAAAAACACAAGTTTTTAGAAAATTTGTTTTATTTCAGAAATAGAATCAACAAAGTATGCACATTCTACGTCATAACGACTTTCTATAGGTTGTGCATGCATCCGGAAATAAGAAAAGCGTACTTCCACCGTTTTTTAAAATCACAGCCTCTAGAAGCTTTACATGATTTCGTAAAAAACACGAGTTTTTAGAAAATGTGTTTTATTTCATAAATGGAATCTACAAAGTATGCACATTCTACGTCATAACGACTTTCTATAGTTTTCGCATGCATCCGGAAATAAGAAAAGCTTACTTCCACCGTTTTTTAAAATCACAGCTTCTAGAAGGTTTACATCATTTCGTAAAAAACGCGAGTTTTTAGAAAATGTGTTTTATTTGATAAATGGAATCTACAAAGTATGCACATTCTACGTCATAACGACTTTCTATAGGTTGCGCATGCATCCGGAAATAAGAAAAGCTTACTTCCACCGTTTTTCAAAATCACAGCTTCTAGAAGGTTAACATGATGTCGTAAAAAACACGAGTTTTTAGAAAATGTGTTTTATTTCATAAGTGGAATCTACAAAGTATGCACATTCGACATCATAATGACTTTATATAGTTTGCGCATGCGTCCATAAATAAGAAAAGCTTACTTCCCCCGTTTTTTAAAATCACAGCTTCTAGAAGGTTTACATGATTTCTTAAAAAACACGAGTTTTTAGAAAACGTGTTTTATTTCATAAATGGAATCAACAAATTATGCACATTCTACGTCATAACGAATTTCTATAGTTTGCGCATGCGTTTGGAAATAAGAAAAGCTTACTTCCCCCGTTTTTTAAAATCACAGCTTCTAGAAGGTTTACATGATTTCTTAAAAAACACGAGTTTTTAGAAAATGTGTTTTATTTCATAAATGGAATCAACAAAGTATGCATATTCTACGTCATAACAACTTTCTATATTTTGCGCATTCGTCCGGAAATAAAAAAAGCTTACTTCCACCGTTTTTTAAAATCACAGCTTCTAGAAGGTTTACATGATTTCGTAAAAAGCACGAGTTTTTAGAAAATGTGTTTTATTTCATAAATAGAATCTACAAAGTATGCACATTCTACGTCATAACGACTTTCTATAGTTTGCGCATGCGTCCGCAAATAAGAAAAGCTTACTTCCCCCGTTTTTTAAAATCACAGCTTCTAGAAGGTTTACATGATTTCTTAAAAAACACGAGTTTTTAGAAAATGTGTTTTATTTCATAAATGGAATCTACAAAGTATGCACATTCTACGTCATAATGACTTTCTATAGTTTGCGCATGCGTCCAGAAATAAGAAAAGATTACTTCCACCGTTTTTTAAAATCAAAGCTTCTAGAAGGTTTACATGATTTCGTAAAAAACACGAGTTTTTAGAAAATGTGTTTTATTTCATAAATGGAATCTACAAAGTTTGCACATTCTACATCATAACAACTTTCTATATTTTGAACATGCGTCTGGAAATAAGAAAAGCTTACTTCCCCCATTTTTTAAAATCACAGCTTCTAGAAGGTTTACATGATTTCGTAAAAAACACGAGTTTTTAGAAAATGTGTTTTATTTCATAAATGGAATCTACAAAGTAAGAATATTCTATGTCATAATGACTTTCTATAGTTTGCGCATGCGTCCGGAAATAAGAAAAGCTTACTTCCCCCGTTTTTTAAAATCACAGCTTCTAAAAGCTTTACATGATTTCGTAAAAAACACGAGTTTTTAGAAAATGTGTTCTATTGCTTGAAAAACACGAGTTTTTAGAAAATGTGTTTTATTTCATAAAGAGAATCAACAAAGTATGCACATTCTACGTCATAATGACTTTCTTTAGTTTGTGCATCCATCCGGAAATAAGAAAAGCTTACCTCCCCCGTTTTTTAAAATCACAGATTCTAGAAGGTTTACATGATTTCGTAAAAAACACGAGTTTTTAGAAAATGTGTTTTATTCCATAAATAGAATCAACAAAGTATGGACATTCTACGTCATAACGACTTTCTATAGTTTGCGCATGCGTCCGGAAATAAGAAAAGCTTACTTCCACCGTTTTTTAAAATCACAGCTTCTAGAAGGTTTACATGATTTCGTAAAAAACACGAGTTTTTAGAAAATGTGTTTTATTTCATAAATGGAATCTACAAAGTATGCACATTCTACGTCATAACGAATTTCTATAGTTTGTGCATGCGTTTGGAAATAAGAAATGCTTACTTCCCCCGTTTATTAAAATCACAGCTTCTAGAAGGTTTACATGATTTCTTAAAAAACACGAGTTTTTAGAAAATGTGTTTTATTTCATAAATGGAATCAACAAAGTATGCACATTCTACGTCATAACGACTTTCTATAGGTTGCACATGCGTCCAGAAATAAGAAAAGCTTACTTCCACTGTTTTTTAAAATCACAGCTTCTAGAAGGTTTACATGATTTCGAAAAAAACACGAGTTTTTAGAAAATGCGTTTTATTTCATAAATGGAATCCACAAAGTATGCACATTCTACGTCATAACGACTTTCTATAGTTTGCGCATGCGTCCGGAAATAAGAAAAGCTTACCTCCCCCGTTTTTTAAAATCACAGATTCTAGAAGGTTTACATGATTTCGTAAAAAACAGGAGTTTTTAGAAAATGTGTTTTATTTCATAAATGGAATCAACAAAGTATGCACATTCTACGTCATAATGACTTTCTATAGTTTGCTCATTCGTCCCGAAATAAAAAAAGCTTACTTCCACCGTTTTTTAAAATCACAGATTCTAGAAGGTTTACATGATTTCGTAAAAAACACGATTTTTTAGAAAATGTGTTTTATTTCATAAATAGAATCAACAAAGTATGGATATTCTACGTCATAACGACTTTCTATAGTTTGCGCATGCGTCCGGAAATAAGAAAATCTTACTTCCACCGTTTTTTAAAATCACAACTTCTAGAAGGTTTACATGATTTCGTAAAAAACACGAGTTTTTAGAAAATGTGTTTCATTTCATCAATCGAATGTACAAAGTATGCACATTCTACTTCATAACGACTTTCTATAGTTTGCGGATGCATCCGGAAATAAGAAAAGCTTACCTCCCCCGTTTTTTAAAATCACATATTCTAGAAGGTTTACATGATTTCGTAAAAAAAATGAGTTTTTAGAAAATGTATTTTATTTCTTAAATAGAATCTACAAAGTATGCACATTCTACGTCATAACGACTTTCTATAGTTTGCGCATGCGTCCGGAAATAAGAAAAGCTTACTTCCACCATTTCTTAAAATCACAGCTTCTGGAAGGTTTACATGATTTCGTAAAAAACATGAGTTTTTAGAAAATGTGATTCATTTCATAAATGGAATCTACAAAGTATGCACATTCTACGTCATAACGAATTTCTATAGTTTGCACATGCGTCCGAAAATAAGAAAAACTTACCTCCCCCGTTTTTTAAAATCACATATTCTAGAAGGTTTACATGCTTTCGTAAAAAACGCGAGTTTTTAGAAAATGTGTTTTATTTCATAAATGGTATTTACAAAGTATGCACATTCTACGTCATAACGACTTTCTATAGTTTGCACATGCGTCCGTAAATAAGAAAAGCTTACTTCCACCGTTTTTTTAAATCACAGCTTCTACAAGTTTTACATGATTTCGTAAAAAACACGAGGTTTTAGAAAATGTGTTTTATTTCATAAATGGAATCTACAAAGTATGAACATTCTACGTCATAACGACTTTCTATAGTTTGCGCATGCATCTGGAAATAGGAAAACCTTACCTCCCCCATTTTTTAAAATCACAGCTTCTAGAAGATTTACATGATTTCGTAAAAAACACGAGTTTTTAGAAAATGTGTTTTATTTCATAAATGGAATCTACAAGGTATGCACCTTCTACGTCATAACGACTTTCTATAGTTTGCGCATGCGTCCGGAAATAAGAAAAGCTTACTTCCACCGTTTTTTAAAATCACAGCTTCTAGAAGTTTTACATGATTTCGTAAAAAACACAAGTTTTTAGAAAATGTGTTTTATTTCATAAATGGAATCTACAAAGTATGCATATTCTACGTCATAACGAATTTCTATAGTTTGCGCATGCGTCCGGAAATAAGAAATGCATACTTCCACCGTTTATTAAAATCACAGCTTCTAGAAGGTTTACATAATTTCTTAAAAAACATGAGTTTTTAGAAAATGTGTTTTATTTCATATGTGGAATCTACAAAGTATGCACATCCCACATCATAATGACTTTATATAGTTTGCGCATGCGTCCAGAAATAAGAAAAGCTTCCTTCCCCCGTTTTTTAAAATCACAGCTTCTAGAATGTTTACATGATTTCTTAAAAAACACGAGTTTTTAGAAAACGTGTTTTATTTCATAAATGGAATCAACAAATTATGCACATTCTACGTCATAACGACTTTCTATAGTTTGTGCATGCGTTTGGAAATAAGAAAAGCTTACTTCCCCCGTTTTTTAAAATCACAGCTTCTAGAAGGTTTACGTGATTTCTTAAAAAACACGAGTTTTTAGAAAATGTGTTTTATTTCATAAATGGAATCAACAAAGTATGCATATTCTACGTCATAACGACTTTCTATAGTTTGCGCATTCGTCCAGAAATAAAAAAAAGCTTACTTCCACCGTTTTTTAAAATCACAGCTTCTAGAAGGTTTACATGATTTCGTAAAAAACACGAGTTTTTAGAAAATGTGTTTTATTTCATAAATAGAATCTACAAAGTATGCACATTCTACGTCATAACGACTTTCTATAGTTTGCGCATGAGTCCGCAAATAAGAAAAGCTTACTTCCCCCGTTTTTTAAAATCACAGCTTCTAGAAGGTTTACATGATTTCTTAAAAAACACGAGTTTTTAGAAAATGTGTTTTATTTCATAAATGGAATCTACAAAGTATGCACATTCTACGTCATAATGACTTTCTATAGTTTGCGCATGCGTCCAGAAATAAAAAAAGATTACTTCCACCGTTTTTTAAAATCAAAGCTTCTAGAAGGTTTACATGATTTCGTAAAAAACACGAGTTTTTAGAAAATGTGTTTTATTTCATAAATGGAATCTACAAAGTATGCACATTCTACATCATAACGACTTTCTATATTTTGAACATGCGTCTGGAAATAAGAAAAGCTTACTTCCCCCATTTTTTAAAATCACAGCTTCTAGAAGGTTTACATGATTTCGTAAAAAACACGAGTTTTTAGAAAATGTGTTTTATTTCATAAATGGAATCTACAAAGTAAGCATATTCTATGTCATAATGATTTTCTATAGTTTGCGCATGCGTCCGGAAATAAGAAAAGCTTACTTCCCCCGTTTTTTAAAATCACAGCTTCTAAAAGCTTTACATGATTTCGTAAAAAACACGAGTTTTTAGAAAATGTGTTCTATTTCTTGAAAAACACGAGTTTTTAGAAAATGTGTTTTATTTCATCTAGAGAATCAACAAAGTATGCACATTCTACGTCATAACGACTTTCTTTAGTTTGTGCATGCGTCCGGAAATAAGAAAAGCTTATCTCCCCCGTTTTTTAAAATCACAGATTCTAGAAGGTTTACATGATTTCGTAAAAAACACGAGTTTTTAGAAAATGTGTTTTATTCCATAAATAGAATCAACAAAGTATGCACATTCTACGTCATAATGACTTTCTATAGTTTGCGCATGCGTTCGGAAATAAGAAAAGCTTACCTCCCCCGTTTTTTAAAATCACATATTCTAGAAGGTTTACATGCTTTCGTAAAAAACACGAGTTTTTAGAAAATGTGTTTTATTTCATAAATGGTATTTACAAAGTATGCACATTCTACGTCATAACGACTTTCTATAGTTTGCACATGCGTCCGGAAATAAGAAAAGCTTACTTCCACCATTTTTTTAAATCACAGCTTCTAGAAGTTTTACATGATTTCGTAAAAAACAAGAGGTTTTAGAAAATGTGTTTTATTTCATAAATGGAATCTAAAAGGTATGCACATTCTATGTCATAACGACTTTCTATAGTTTGCGCATGCGTCCGGAAATAGGAAAAGCTTACCTCCCCCATTTTTTAAAATCACAGCTTCTAGAAGATTTACATGATTTCCTAAAAAACACGAGTTTTTAGAAAATGTGTTTTATTTCACAAATGGAATCTACAAGGTATGCACCTTCTACGTCATAACGACTTTCTATAGTTTGCGCATGCGTCCGGAAATAAGAAAAGCTTACTTCCACCGTTTTTTAAAATCACAGCTTCTAGAAGGTTTACATGATTTCGTAAAAAACACAAGTTTTTAGAAAATGTGTTTTATTTTATAAATGGAATCTACAATGTATGCACATTCTACATCATAACGACTTTCTATAGTTTGCGCATGCGTCCGGAAATAAGAAAAGCTTACTTCCACCGTTTTTTAAAATCACAGCTTCTAGAAGGTTTACATGATTTCGTAAAAAACACGAGTTTTTAGAAAATTTGTTTTATTTCATAAATGGAATCTACAAAGTATGCACATCCTACGTCATAACGACTTTCTATAGTTTGCGCATGCGTCCGGAAATAAGAAAAGCTTACTTCCGCCATTTTTTAAAATCACAGCTTCTAGAAGGTTTTCATGATTTGGTAAAAAACACGAGTTTTTAGAAAAAGTGTTTTATTTCATAAATGGAATCTACAAAGTATGCACATTCTACATCATAACGACTTGCTATAGTTTGTGCATGCGTCCGGAAATAAGAAAAGCTTACTTCCCCCGTTTTTTAAAATCACAGCTTCTAGAAGGTTTACATGATTTCTTAAAAAACACGAGTTTTTAGAAAATGTGTTTTATTTCATAAATGGAATCAACAAAGTATGCATATTCTACGTCATAACGACTTTCTATAGTTTGCCCATGCATTTGGAAATAAGAAAAGCTTACTTCCCCCGTTTTTTAAAAGCACAGCTTCTGGAAAGTTTACATGATTTCTTAAAAAACATGAGTTTTTAGAAAATGTGTTTTATTTCATAAATGGAATCAACAAAGTATGCAGATTCTACGTCATAACGACTTTCTATAGTTTGCGCATGCGTCCGGAAATAAGAAAAGCTTACCTCCCCCGTTTTTTAAAATCACAGATTCTAGAAGGTTTACATGATTTCGTAAAAAACACGAGTTTTAAGAAAATGTCTTTTATTTCATAAATAGAATCAACAAAGTATGCATATTCTACGTCATAACGACTTTCTATAATTTGCGCATGCGTCCGGAAATAATAAAAGCTTACTTCCACCGTTTTTTAAAATCACGGCTTCTAGAAGGTTTACATGATTTCGTAAAAAACACGAGTTTTTAGAAAATGTGTTTTATTTCATAAATAGAATCAACAAAGTATGCACATTCTACACCATAATCACTTTCTATAGTTTGAGCATGCGTCCGGAAATAAGAAAAGCTTACTTCCACCGTTTTTTAAAATCACAACTTCTAGAAGATTTACATGATTTCGTAAAAAACACGAGTTTTTAGAAAATGTGTTTCATTTCATCAATGGAATCTACAAAGTATGCACATTCTACGTCATAACGACTTTCTATAGTTTGTGCATGCGTCCGGAAATAAGAAAAGCTTACCTCCCCCATTTTTTAAAATCCAATATTCTAGAAGGTTTACATGATTTCGTAAAAAAAACGAGTTTTTAGAAAATGTGTTTTATTTCATAAATAGAATCAACAAAGTATGCACATTCTACGTCATAACGAATTTCTATAGTTTGCGCATGCGTCCGGAAATAAGAAAAGCTTACTTCCACTGTTTCTTAAAATCACAGCTTCTGGAAGGTTTACATGATTTCGTAAAAAACACGAGTTTTTAGAAAATGTGTTTCATTTCATAAATGGAATCTACAAAGTATGCACATTCTACGTCATAACGACTTTCTATAGTTTGCGCATGCGTCTGGAAATAAGAAAAGCTTACCTCCCCCGTTTTTTAAAATCACATATTCTAGAAGGTTTACATGATTTCGTAAAAAACACGAGTTTTTAGAAAATGTGTTTTATTTCATAAATGGTATCTACAAAGTATGCACATTCTACGTCATAACGACTTTCTATAGTTTGCGCATGTGTCCGGAAATAAGAAAAGCTTACCTCCCCCGTTTTTTAAAATCACATATTCTAGAAGGTTTACATGATTTCGTACAAAAAACGAGTTTTTAGAAAATGTGTTTTGTTTCATAAATAGAATCAACAAAGTATGCACATTCTACGTCATAACGACTTTCTATAGTTTGCGCATGCGTCCGGAAATAAGAAAAGCTTACTTCCACCGTTTCTTAAAATCACAGCTTCTGGAAGGTTTACATGATTTCGTAAAAAACACGAGTTTTTAGAAAATGTGTTTCATTTCATACATGGAATCTACAAAGTATGCACATTCTATGTCATAACAACTTTCGATAGTTTGCGCATGCGTCTGGAAATAAGAAAAGTTTACCTCCCCCGTTTTTTAAAATCCAATATTCTAGAAGGTTTACATGATTTCGTAAAAAAAAACGAGTTTTTAGAAAATGTGTTTTATTTCATAAATAGAATCAACAAAGTATGCACATTCTACGTCATAACGAATTTCTATAGTTTGCGCATGCGTCCGGAAATAAGAAAAGCTTACTTCCACCGTTTCTTAAAATCACAGCTTCTGGAAGGTTTACATGATTTCGTAAAAAACACGAGTTTTTAGAAAATGTGTTTCATTTCATACATGGAATCTACAAAGTATGCACATTCTATGTAAAAACGACTTTCGATAGTTTGCGCATGCGTCTGGAAATAAGAAAAGTTTACCTCCCCCGTTTTTTAAAATCACATATTCTAGAAGGTTTACATGATTTCGTAAAAAACACGAGTTTTTAGAAAATGTGTTTTATTTCATAAATGGTATCTACAAAGTATGCACATTCTACGTCATAACGACTTTCTATAGTTTGTGCATGCGTTCGGAAATAAGAAAAGCTTACCTCCCCTGTTTTTTAAAATCACATATTCTAGAAGGTTTACATGATTTCGTAAATAACACGAGTTTTTAGAAAATGTGTTTTATTTAATAAATGGAATCTACAAAGTATGCACATTCTATGTCATAACGACTTTCTATAGTTTGCGCATGCGTCCGGAAATTAGAAAAGCTTACTTCCACCGTTTTTTAAAATCACAGCTTCTAGAAGTTTTACATGATTTCGTAAAAAAAACGAGTTTTTAGAAAATGTGTTTTATTTCATAAATTAAATCTACAAAGTATGCACATTCTACGTCATAACGACTTTCTATAGTTTGCGCATGCGTCTGGAAATAAGAAAAGCTTACCTCCCCCATTTTTTAAAATCACAGTTTCTAAAAGGTTTACATGATTTCGTAAAAAAAATGAGTTTTTAGAAAATGTGTTTTATTTCATAAATGGAATCTACAAAGTATGCACATTCAGCATCATAACGACTTTCTATAGTTTGCACATGCGTCCGGAAATAAGAAAAGCTTACTTCCACCGTTTTTTAAAATCACAGCTTCTAGAAGCTTTACATGATTTCGTAAAAAACACGAGTTTTTAGAAAATGTGTTTTATTTAATAAATGGAATCTACAAAGTATGCACATTCTACGTCATAACGACTTTCTATAGTTTGTGCATGCGTCCGGAAGTAAGAAAAGCTTACTTCCCCCGTTTTTTAAAATCACAGCTTCTAGAAGGTTTACATTATTTCTTATAAAACACGAGTTTTTAGAAAATGTGTTTTATTTCATAATTGGAATCAACAAAGTATGCATATTCTACGTCATAACTACTTTCTATAGCTTGTGCATGCGTTTGGAAATAAGAAAATCTTACTTCCCCCGTTTTTTAAAATCACAGCTTCTAGAAGGTTTACATGATTTCGTAAAAAACACGAGTTTTTAGAACATGTGTTTTATTTCATAAATGGAATCTACAAAGTATGCACATTCTACGTCATAACGATGTTCTATAGTTTGCGCATGCGTCCGGAAATAAGAAAAGCTTACTTCCACCATTTTTTACAATCACAGCTTCTAGAAGGTTTACATGATTTCGTAAAAAACACGATTTTTTAGAAAATGTGTTTTACTTCATAAATGGAATCTACAAAGTATGCACATTCTACGTCATAATGACTTTCTATAGTTTGCGCATGCGTCCGGAAATAAGAAAAGCTTACTTCCCCCGTTTTTTAAAATCACAGCTTCTAGAAGGTTTACATGATTTCTTGAAAAACAAGAGTTTTTAGAAAATGTGTTTTATTTTATAAATGGAATCACCAAAGTATACACATTCTACGTCATAACGACTTTCTATAGTTTGCGCATGCGTTTGGAAATAAAAAAAGCTTACTTCCCCCGTTTTTTAAAATCACAGCTTCTAGAAAGTTTACATGATTTCTTAAAAAACACGAGCTTTTAGAAAATGTGTTTTATTTCATCAATGGAATCAACAAAGTATGTACATTCGACGTCATAACGACTTTCTATAGTTTGCGCATGCGTCCGGAAATAAGAAAAGCTTACTTCCACCGTTTTTTAAAATCATGGCTTCTAGAAGGTTTACATGATTTCGTAAAAAACATGAGTTTTTAGAAAATGTGTTTTATTTCATAAATGGAATCTACAAAGTATGCACATTCTACGTCATAACGACTTTCTATAGTTTGCGCATGCATCGGGAAATAAGAAAAGCATACTTCCACCGTTTTTTAAAATCACAGCTTCTAGAAGGTTTACATGATTTTGTAAAAAACAAGAGTTTTTAGAAAGTGTGTTTTATTTCATAAATGGAAACTACAAAGTATGCACACTCTATGTCATAATGACTTTCTATAGTTTGCGCATGCGTCCAGAAATAAGAAAAGCTTACTTCCACCGTTTTTTAAAATCACAGCTTCTAGAAGGTTTACATGATTTGGTAAAAAACACGAGTTTTTAGAAAAAGTGTTTAATTTCATAAATGGAATCTACAAAGTATGCACATTCTACGTCATAACGACTTTCTATAGTTTGTGCATGCGTCCGGAAATAACAAAAGCTTACATCCCCCGTTTTTTAAAATCACAGCTTCTAGAAGGTTTACGTGATTTCTTAAAAAACACGAGTTTTTAGAAAATGTGTTTTATTTCATAAATGGAATCAACAAAGTATGCATATTTTACGTCATAACAACTTTCTATAGTTTGCCCATGCGTTTGTAAATAAGAAAAGCTTACTTCCCCCGTTTTTTAAAATCACAGCTTCTAGAAGCTTTACATGATTTCTTAAAAAACATGAGTTTTTAGAAAATGTGTTTTATTTAATAAATGGAATCAACAAAGTATGCAGATTCTACGTCATAACGACTTTCTATAGTTTGCGCATGCGTCCGGAAATAAGAAAAGCTTACCTCCCCCGTTTTTTAAAATCACAGATTCTAGAAGGTTTACATGATTTTGTAAAAAACACGAGTTTTTAGAAAATGTGTTTTATTTCATAAATAGAATCAACAAAGTATGCACATTCTACGTCATAACGACTTTCTATAGTTTGCGCATGCGTCCAGAAGTAAGAAAAGCTTACTTCCACCGTTTTTTAAAATCACAGCTTCTAGAAGGTTTACATGATTTCGTAAAAAACACGAGGTTTTAGAAAATGTGTTTTATTTCATAAATGGAATCTACAAAGTATGCACATTCTACGTCATATCGACTTTCTATAGTTTGCGGATGCGTCCGGAAATAAGAAAAGCTTACCTCCCCCATTTTTTAAAATCACATATTCTAGAAGGTTTACATGATTTCGTAAAAAACATGAGTTTTTAGAAAATGTGTTTTATTTCATAAATAGAATCAACAAAGTATGTACATTCTACGTCATAACGACTTTCTATAGTTTGCGCATGCGTCCGGAAATAAGAAAAGCTTACTTCCACCGTTTTTTAAAATCACAACTTCTAGAAGGTTTACATGATTTCGTAAAAAACACGAGTTTTTAGAAAATGTGTTTCATTTCATCAATGGAATCTACAAACTATGCACATTCTACATCATAACGACTTTCTATAGTTTGCGCATGCGTCCGGAAATAAGAAAAGCTTACCTCCACCGTTTTTTAAAATCACATATTCTAGAAGGTTTACATGATTTCGTCAAAAAATGAGTTTTTAGAAAATGTGTTTTATTTCATAAATACAATCAACAAAGTATGCACATTCTACGTCATAACGACTTTCTATAGTTTGCGCATGCGTCCGGAAATAAGAAAAGCTTACTTCCACCGTTTCTTAAAATCACAGCTTCTAGAAGGTTTACATGATTTCGTAAAAAACACGAGTTTTTAGAAAATGTGTTTTATTTCATAAATGGAATCTACAAAGTATGCACATTCTACGTCATAATGACTTTCTATAGTTTTTGCATGCGTCCGGAAAATAAGAAAAGCTTACTTCCCCCGTTTTTTAAAATCACAGCTACTAGAAGGTTTACATGATTTCTTAAAAAACACGAGTTTTTAGAAAATGTGTTTTATTTCATAAATGGAATCTACAAAGTATGCACATTCTACGTCATAACGATTTTCTATAGTTTGCGCATGCGTCCGGAAATAAGAAAAGCTCACCTCCCCATTTTTTAAAATCACATATTCTAGAAGGTTTACATGATTTCGTAAAAAACACGAGTTTTTATAAAATGTGTTTTATTTCATAAATAGAATCAACAAAGTATGCACATTCTACGTCATAACAACTTTCTATAGTTTGTGCATGCGTCCGGAAATAAGAAAAGCTTACTTCCACCGTTTTTTAAAATCATAGCTTCTAGAAGGTTTACATGATTTCGTAAAAAACACGAGTTTTTAGAAAATGTGTTTTATTTCATAAATAGAATCAACAAAGTATGCACATTCTACGTCATAACGACTTTCTATAGTTTGCGCATGCGTCCGGAAATAAGAAAAGCTTACTTCCACCGTTTTTTAAGATAACAGCTTCTAGAAGGTTTACGTGATTTCGTAAAAAACACGAGTTTTTAGAAAATGTGTTTCATTTCATAAATGGAATCTAGAAAGTATGCACATTCTACGTCATAACGAGTTTCTATAGTTTGCGCATGCATCCGAAAATAAGAAAAGCTTACTTCCACCGTTTTTTAAAATCACAGCTTCTAGAAGGTTTACATGATTTCATAAAAAACACGAGTTTTTACAAAATGTGTTTTATTTCATAAATGGAATCAACAAAGTATGCACATTCTATGTCATAACGACTTTCTATAGTTTGCGCATGCGTCCGGAAATAAGAAAAGCTTACTTCCACCGTTTTTTAAAATCACAGCTTCTAGAAGGTTTACATGATTTCGTAAAAAACACGAGTTTTTAGAAAATGTGTTTTATTTCATAAATGGAATCTACAAAGTATGCACATTCTACGTCATAACGACTTTCTATAGTTTGTGCATGCGTCCGGAAGTAAGAAAATCTTACTTCCCCCGTTTTTTAAAATCACAGCTTCTAGAAGGTTTACATGATTTCTTATCAAACATGAGTTTTTAGAAAATGTGTTTTATTTCATAATTGGAATCAACAAAGTATGCACATTCTACGTCATAACGACTCTCTATAGTTTTTGCATGCGTCCGGAAATAAGAAAAGCTTACTTCCCCCGTTTTTTAAAATCACAGCTACTAGAAGGTTTACATGATTTCTTAAAAAACACGAGTTTTTAGAAAATGTGTTTTATTTCATAAATGGAATCTACAAAGTATGCACATTCTACGTCATAACGATGTTCTATAGTTTGCGCATGCGTCCGGAAATAAGAAAAGCTTACTTCCACCATTTTTTACAATCACAGCTTCTAGAAGGTTTACATGATTTCGTAAAAAACACGAGTTTTTAGAAAATGTGTTTTATTTCATAAATGGAATCTACAAAGTATGCACATTCTACGTCATAATGACTTTCTATAGTTTGCGCATGCGTCCGGAAATAAGAAAAGCTTACTTCCCCCGTTTTTTAAAATCACAGCTTCTAGAAGGTTTACATGATTTCTTAAAAAACACGAGTTTTTAGAAAATGTGTTTTATTTCATAAATGGAATCAACAAAGTATGCACATTCTACGTCATAATGAGTTTCTATTGTTTGCGCATGCGTTTGGAAATAAAAAAAGCTTACTTCCCCCGTTTTTTAAAATCACAGCTTCTAGAAGGTTTACATGATTTCTTAAAAAACACGAGTTTTTATAAAATGTGTTTTATTTCATCAATGCAATCAACAAAGTTTGTACATTCTACGTCATAACGACTTTCTATAGTTTGCGCATTCGTCCGGAAATAAGAAAAGCTTACTTCCACCGTTTTTTAAAATCACAGCTTCTAGAAGGTTTACATGATTTCGTAAAAAACATGAGTTTTTAGAAAATGTGTTTTATTTCATAAATGGAATCTACAAAGTATGCACATTCTACGTCATAACGACTTTTTATAGTTTGCGAATGCGTCCGGATGTTAAGTTTTCAGAATTTACTTCAATCTGATCTAGGATCTTAACTGAGAGAACAACATGTACAACATATCTACAGCATATCAATCATGGAGACAATAATGCAAGCACACAAGAGACACAAAGATTTAGTTGGGGAAAACCATAAAGGTGAAAAACCCCAATAACTTCCTCGGAGATAGATAGAGCAATGATACAACCAACCATGAGAGATAGACATAACCTAGCAGCAGATCCTCTTCCTCCATAAGTGCGCCACTCCTCCTTGAGTGCATGAGTGAGAAGTGAGTGATCAAATAGAGTGCCTCCTGCACTCTATTTATACTTGACTTGACTTTCCTTTTTACCTAACTCATGTAGGCTCGAACTTAACCACATAACATAATGCTGACTAGGCCAACCCCCAATAGGGTGGTCTAATAACCCTTTGACCCACATGGCCGACCCCCAATAGGGTGGTCTAATAACCCTTCGACCCACATGACTTATACAGGGCCGACCCCAACAAGGTGGTCTAATAACCCATCAAGTATAAGTTACGACACTTACAATATAAATGACGACACTTCCGTATAGAGGAATAATAACATCTCTATAGGAATACAATATACATATATGTGAAATACATTCCGAAGTTACATATACATCAACACTCCCTCTTAACTAGGAAGGTATTTCTCAGCACAGTTCTTCTAGCACAAGTCATCTTCTCTGGATCATCGCCACTAGATAATCGTCATCGAGTCATCATCATCGTCACTGCTGCTGCTATCTCAATCAATCTCTAAATCTACTCGTCATAGGAAGTTCTACAGAGCCAGTCCTTTTTCATACTAGATGTAGGCCCACCACCTGCAGGTCTTCATCATCACTGGCCATACTGTGGAATCCTCAGGACTTATTACGTGCGTCACAAAACCTTGAAAGAGCATCCCAGGATGTTACGGGTACACAACTCCGACCTGTAGGATCTCCCAGGGCGCTATTATATGTGACCCCACCACAAAACCTCGAAAGAGCATCTCAGGATGTTACGGGTGCACAACTCCGACCTGAGATCTCCCAGGGCACAAATTACATGTGGTCACCACAAAACCTAGCAAGAGCATCTCAGGATGTTACGAGTACACAACTCTGACCTGAAATCTCCCAGGGCACAAATTACATGTGGTCATGGCAAAACCTCGAAAGAGCATCTCAGGATGTTACGGGTACACAACTCCGACCTGAAATCTCCCAGGGCACAAATTACATGCCATAGGACAAAACCTCGCAAGAGAATCTCAGGATGTTACGGGTACACAACTCCGACCTGAGATCTCCCAGGGCACAAATTACATGTCCTCCCAGAGCAATGTCTCGAAAGAGCATCCCAGGCTGTTACGGGTACACAACTCCGACCTGTAGGATCTCCCAGACATGCTCATCTGCACAACCTAATCCACGACCACAGAGTATCAACCTGATACTCACCATACATCATCCTGATGTACTCATGATCATCCTGATCATCATCACTACGACGTCCTACTGCATGTCATCAGGAGCAACATCCTGAAGCTCATCATCCATGATCATCCTGATCATCACTGCAACATCCTGCTACATGTCATCTGGAGCAACATCCTGAAGCTCATCATCCATGATCATCCTGATCATCACTGCAACATCCTGCTGCATGATCCACCTGATCATCAATGCATCTACCTGATGCATACCACATATCTACCTGATACATATCATCATACATGATCCTCCTAATCATACAATGTATCCACCTGATACATGATACATATCACCATACATGATCCACCTGATCATACAATGTATCCACCTGATACATATACAGATACATGGTCCAACCATCCAACATGATGCATATACAAAATACATACACATGATCCAACTGATCATATCCAGCATCCAACATGATGCATACATACATAAATGATCCAACTGATCATATCCAGCATCCAACATGATTCATACATACATACATAAAAATGATCCAACTGATCATATCCAGCATCCAACATGATGCGTACATACATACATAAAAATGATCCAACTGATCATATCCAAGCAGAAACCAGAACATCATCCTGATTCCCATTATCCAGTGCTTACATCCACAGCCATGTGAAGGATCCTCCTTCCAACATGCTTGGAATGGCTTCAGCAAATGTGTCCATCACTTCTTCCTCGAAGTGTCCTCGACCTGAAGAACGCCAAGCCTCTCTCTGAAGTACTCGAACTTCACTCTGGCTAGTGGCTTCGTCAGCACATCTGCAATTTGCTCGTCCGTCGCAACATACAAAAGCTTCACAGCTCCTCTCTGCACCATATCCCTGATATAGTGATATTTGATCTCTATGTGTTTCGACCTGTCATCAAACACTGGGTTCTCGGACAGCTTCACACAACTCTGGTTATCACAGAAGATACCAATAGCCTCCAATGGGAGATCAAATAACTCAGACAATAGCTTTCGTAGCCATACTGCCTCACAGCTAGCTGAACAGGCTGCAACATACTCTGCCTCAGCTGTACTCAGTGCTACGCAGGACTGCTTCCTGCTAAACCAAGAGATCACACCTGATCCCATACTGAAGCAGCACCCAGATGTGCTCTTCCTATCTGCAGCACTGCCAGCCCAATCTGAATCAACATAACCCTGCAGGTTAAACTTTTGATTCGCTTCATACTTGAGCCCATAATCCATTGTACCCTTCAGGTACCTCAGAACATGCTTTACAACAACCAGGTGAACACTCCTCGGATCCGTCAGGAACTGGCTCAATGTGTTCACAGCAAAGCAAATGTCTGGTCTCGTGTTCATCAGGTACATCAAGGACCCAATCATCTGACGATACATGGAGACATCAACCGGCTCAGATGAAGCATCACATAGAAGCTTCAGATTCAATGCCATAGGTGTGGCCATGACCTTGCAGTCCATCATTCCGAACCTCTTCAGGATCTCTACTGCATACTTCCCTTATCCAAGGAAGATTCCATCACTCTGCCACACCTCCATGCCAAAAACAAATAGTGCATCATCCCCAAGTTCTTCATCTCGAACTCGGCAGTAAGATTCCGCTGCATGTCGGCAATCAATCTATCTTCACCTGTAACAAACAGGTTATCCACATACAAAAGTAGTATCACTGGATTTCCTTCCTCAACCTTGTAGTAAAGGTTGGAATCCGCTTTACTCTTGGTAAATCCCAAACTGGATAGAAAGCTATCTATCCTACCATACCAAGTTCTGCACACATATATGACTACACCATGCTGTCTTGAAATCCATCTAGTGCATCTTCTATTTCATCACTTTTATATTTCTCAATGCTGCCATCTGCAACATGCTTGATCTGATAGATCCATTTGGAAGTAATAACAAACTTCCCTTCACGTCTTGGGACTACATCCCAAACATCATTCTTCATGATTGACGGATCATGGCATTCCATCCCAGATCCTGGGAACTTCAATATCTTCAATATCTTCAATAGATATCTTTGTTGCTGGAACAAAATGTTGTAGTTCTTCTTTTGTAGGAGATGGCATATGATCTTTCCTACACAACAAGTTAAATTGCATGATTAGAAAACATCTCATAGTTTTCAGAACAAATTCTTACACATAAAGAAATATGTCATACATTCATGCAACTATCTTAGCCAATGTTTCAATACAACATTTATCCATATCTTGTAACTTTCTAGATGCCTTCCAATCTCTACCAGAACATTGTTAAGAGTGTGCACAACTCCCAACATGTCAGCAAAGAGGTTTCATTCTAGATAAGTAGCAATGGAATGTTGTACAGTGCCATAGGCCACTTACCCATGTATATTAGTAGCATACTGTTCATCAATGCAACTATTCTAATATGCACAATACATATCCTAAGTCTAGGAACATGAGCATATACATCATTGAACAATTTTATTTAAACAGACAAACATGCAAGAAATTAAAATACTTATCTTTGTTTGTTCGTTGGGTGGACTCCCTCTGAGTCTTTGCTTCCTTGCAGGAGCTGTTGGAGTCCTAATCTGAAGTAGATTCTTCTACACCTTTCTGTTGTGGAATGTAGAGAGAGATGGTCAACTCCCTCTGAATATCTGCATCCTTGCATAAACCACTGGAGTTTACTCCCTCTTGATCTTTGCTTCCTGGATTACCTGTTCTTGAACTCATATTCATCCTTGGTCCCTATGCACGCTTATTAGTATCATGATTGTTTTATCGTTGTGAGCTCATATAAAATCATACATTCATTAGCATACTATTAAAACACAATAATCTCAAGCATGTATAGTCATGATCATTTTAAACAGAAATAATAAGCATTAGCATTCAAGGTTTATGTAGTATTCTTATGGTTAGTCAAATCATAAGAATCATAACATGTCTAAATCTATAATTACTCAAACCTATGACTCTTCAGGTTAGTTGAATCATCAATCAAGATAAGAGATATAATATGCATAAAACCTGTGATTATTCAAACCTATAACTTCAGGATTCTTCTGGTTAGTCATATCATCAATTATGGTAAGAAACATAATATGCATACAACCATGATTATTCAAACCTATGACTTTATGAATAATCATTATCAACAATAGTATAAGATCCTAACCCAAGGTAGGATTCTATCTTGATATAGGAAAAACATACCTGGATTAGCATGCTAGTTAGTTATGTCTAACATACTCACATGATGTCTTCTTGTTCTTCTTCAATGACTTGTGCTAGTAACCTGTATATCTCATAGGTTAGCCATTATAAAACCAAGTTATACATACCTCGTAAATGGATCTTCTATGAGATCCATGACAATGGATGAGTCTTTATCCTCATGTCATCATGATCATATGTTCTTGAACTAGAACATGATTTGTCTTTCTTGGTGTACCTTTCATGTTAGTAGACAACATAAAACCTCATACAACACCATAATGCATTAGTACAATCATAAGTGTCAACACCCTAACCAATGAATATCTTCTATCATGCATTCATAATTTTGTTAAGGTGATACGACAAATCTAAAATCAAGATTGTACTAACCGTAATAACATGAAGACAAACATACCATAAACTTAATCATGAACAAATCTCAAAACATACCTCGATGAGTCATACCTGTCGATATCGCTTGTAATCTCCTTATGTAAAGCCTTAGCCTCATCTCCCTCTGAAACAGGAACTCCTTCACTTATGCAGGTGACCAATCCATCTTCTTCTAGGATTAACCCTATCCACTTGATTTGCAAGAACTGGACCTGGAGCTGGATATGGGTTTGTCAGAGAAACCCCAAAAATTCAAACTTTGAATTTCAAACTTTCGAAAGGATAGAAATATGCGCCTTGATGAGTTGATCAAACTGGTATATTCAGAATTTGAAAACTGCAAAGTTTCACTCCTCAATTTTTCCTTTGAAACTTCCAGATTCACTGGACGTGACCCTGAACTGGGGTTTGATGAAGCCCACTCTTCTGCCCAATCAAAATGTTTGATCCAAAGCTCTAAGCTTCTATTTTTCTGAGAAGCTTCCAGCTGTGGTCACAGATTTCAAAAATTCCCATTTTTACAGAAGCCCTAATTTTCCACTTTTCTGATCAAAGTCCCGAACTAGGGTCTAATCAAGCCCGGCCTTCTGCCCAACTAAAAATTTTGATCTTGGTCTCTAAATTTCTATTTTGATGAGTAGCATCTAGCCATGGTCTCCGATTACAAAAATTCCAACTTTCTCCGAAGCCCTAAATTCCGGAAGCCATGAATGAAGGTACTCAAAAATAATTATGTTTTGACATAAATATGTACCTGATTGTTTATGGTGTAACTCCAAACTTTTCAATCCACAGGGTATGAAAATGTTTCCTGAGATAGCCTGACCTGTTACCTTTCCATCTTGACAGGTCTGACCTCAATTGGATTCTCTGAGAGAGATTTATGCCAAATGTCGCAACGTGACCTGTTTTGGGATAATACAGGAGTGCGAACTTGTACGGCGTGCCATGTGTCACTGTTTCAACTTCGGCCTTTTAAAACTTTTTCTGAGATATATCGGCCTGTTATCTTTCCATCCTAATAGGTATGACCTCAATTGGATTTTCTAAGAGAGAGTTATGCCAAGTGTCGCAACGTGACCTGTTTATGGGTTAATACAGGAGAGCGAACTTGTACAACGTTCCACGTGTCACTGGTTCAACTTCGGCCTCTGAAAAACTTTTCTGAGATATTACATTCTGTGTACTACCTGTCACTTGTTACGAAATTTCATTTGGAGCTTCCTAGCCCAAGTTATGACCTTTTTTCCAAGGTCACCTGATTTTGACTCAGATCTGGAAGAGGCAGAAACCCTATATTGTACAGATCATAAATCACAAAGTAACGAATTAGAGGTTGTCCTTTGGACACAAGGTACCTGGAGATTTAATCTTCGTCCTGTAACAATTTTAGATCCGAAAACTTCACCAAAACGGATTTATAGCGAAAGTGCTACGATGACTGGTTTTTGCTATATCAAGCCCTAGCATCGTAAGTGCAACAAGTGTCATACATGCCATATCATGCCTTCTTTCAGGCTAGCTCTGATTCCATGTTAAGTTTTCAGAATTTACTTCAATCTGATCTAGGATCTTAACTGAGAGAACAACATGTACAACATATCTACAGCATTTCAATCATGGAGACAATAATGCAAGCACACAAAAGACACAAAGATTTAGTTGGGGAAAACCATAAAGGTGAAAAACCCCAATAACTTCCTCAGAGATCGATAGAGCAATGATACAACCAACCATGAGAGATAGACATAACCTAGCAGCAGATCTTCCTCCTCCATAAGTGCGCCACTCCTCGTTGAGTGCAAGAGTGAGAAGTGAGTGATCAAATAGAGTGCCTCCTGCACTCTATTTATACTTGACTTGACTTGCCTTTTTACCAAACTCATGTAGGCTCGAACTTAACCACATAACATAATGCTGACTGGGCCAACCCCCAATAGGGTGGTCTAATAACCCTTTGACCCACATGGCCGACCCCCAATAGGGTGGTCTAATAACCCTTCGACCCACATGACTTATACAGGGCCGACCCCAACAAGGTGGTCTAATAACCCATCAAGAATAAGTTACGACACTTACAATATAAATGACGACACTTCCATATAGAGGAATAATAACATCTCTATAGGAATACAATATACATATATCTGAAATACATTCTGAAGATACATATACATCAACACCGGAAATAAGAAAAGCTTACTTCCACCGTTTTTTAAAATCACAGCTTCTAGAAGGTTTACATGATTTCGTAAAAAACACGAGTTTTTAGAAAATGTGTTTTATTTCATAAATGGAATCTACAAAGTATGCACATTCTACGTCATAACGAATTTCTATAGTTTGCGCATGCGTCCGGAACTAAGAAAAGCTTACTTCCCCTGTTTTTTAAAATCACAGCTTCCAAAAGGTTTACATGATTTCTTAAAAAACACGAGTTTTTAGAAAATGTGTTTTATTTCATAAATGGAATCTACAAAGTATGCACATTCTACGTTATAACGAATTTCTATAGTTTGCGCATGCGTCCTGAAATAAGAAAAGCTTACCTCCCCCCTTTTTTGAAATCAGAGATTCTAGAAGTTTTACATGATTTCGTAAAAAACACAAGTTTTTAGAAAATGTGTTTTATTTCATAAATAGAATCAACAAAGTATGCACATTCTATGTCATTACGACTTTCTATAGTTTGCGCATGCGTCCGGAAATAAGAAAAGCTTACTTCCCCCGTTTTTTAAAATCACAGCTTCTAGAAAGTTTACATGATTTCTTAAAAAACACGAGTTTTTAGAAAATGTGTTTTATTTCATAAATGGAATCAACAAAGTATGCACATTCTACGTCATAACAACTTTCTATAGTTTGCGCATGCGTTTGGAAATAAGAAAAGCTTACTTCCCCTGTTTTTTAAAATCACAGCTTCTAGAAGGTTTACATGATTTCTTAAAAAACACGAGTTTTTAGAAAATGTGTTTTATTTAATAAATGGAATCAACAAAGTATGTACATTCTACGTCATAACGACTTTCTATAGTTTGCGCATGTGTCCGGAAATAAGAAAAGCTTACTTCCACCGTTTTTTAAAATCACAGCTTCTAGAAGGTTTACATGATTTCGTAAAAAACATGAGTTTTTAGAAAATGTGTTTTATTTCATAAATGGAATCAACAAAGTATGCACATTCTACGTCATAACGACTTTCTATAGTTTGCGCATTCGTCCGGAAATAAGAAAAGCTTACTTCCACCGTTTTTTAAAATCACAGCTTCTAGAAGGTTTACATGATTTTGTAAAAAACACGAGTTTTTAGAAAATGTATTTTATTTCATAAATGGAATCTACAAAGTATGCACATTCTACGTCATAACGACTTTCTATAGTTTGCGCATGCGTCCGGAATTAAGAAAAGCTTACTTCCCACGTTTTTTAAAATCACAGCTTCTAGAAGGTTTACATGATTTCTTAAAAAACACGAGTTTTTAGAAAATGTGTTTTATTTCATAAATGGAATCAACAAAGTATGCACATTCTACGTCATAATGACTTTCTATAGTTTGCGTATTCTTTTGGAAATAAGAAAAGTTTACTTCCCCCGTTTTTTAAAATCACAGCTTCTAGAAGCTTTACATGATTTCTTAAAAAACACGAGTTTTTAGAAAATGTGTTTTATTTCATAAACGGAATCAACAAAGTATGCACATTCTACGTCATAACGACTTTCTATAGTTTCCCCATGTGTCCGGAAATAACAAAAGCTTACTTCCACCGTTTTTTAAAATCACAGCTTCTAGAAGGTTTACATCATTTCGTAAAAAACACGAGTTTTTAGAAAATGTGTTTTATTTCATAAATGGAATCTACAAAGTATGCACATTCTACGTCATAACGACTTTCTATAGTTTGTGCATGCGTCCGGAAATGAGAAAAGCTTACTTGCACCGTTTTTTAAAATCACAGCTTCTTGAAGGTTTACATGATTTCTTAAAAAACAGGAGTTTTTAGAAAATGTGTTTTATTTCATAAATGGAATCTACAAAGTATGCACATTCTACGTCATAACGACTTTCTATAGTTTGCACATGCGTCCGGAAATAAGAAAAGCTTACTTCCCCCGTTTTTCAAAATCACAGCTTCTAGAAGGTTTACATGATTTCTTAAAAAACACGAGTTTTTAGAAAATGTGTTTTATTTCATAGATGGAATCAACAAAGTATGCACATTCTACATCATAACGAATTTCTATAGTTTGCGCGTGCGTTTGGAAATAAGAAATGCTTATTTCCCCCGTTTTTTAAAATCACAGCTTCTAGAAGGTTTACATGATTTCTTAAAAAACATGTGTTTTTAGAAAATGTGTTTTATTTCATAAATGGAAACAACAAAGTATGCCCATTCTACGTCATAACGACTTTCTATAGTTTTCGCATGGGTCCGGAAATAAGAAAAGCTTACTTCCACTGTTTTTTAAAATCACACCTTCCAGAAGGTTTACATGATTTCTTAAAAAAAAAGAGTTTTTTGAAAATATGTTTTATTTCATCAATGGAATCGACAAAGTATGCACATTCTACGTCATAACTACTTTCTATAGTTTGCGCATTCTTCCGGAAATAAGAAAAGCTTACTTCCCCCGTTTTTTAAAATCACAGCTTCTAGAAGGTTTACATAATTTCTTAAAAAAGAGGAGTTTTTAGAAAATGTGTTTTATTTCATAAATGGAATCAAAAAAGTATGCACATTCTACGTCATAACGACTTTCTATAGTTTGCGCATGCGTTTGGAAAAAAGAAAAGCTTAGTTCCCTCATTTTTTAAAATCACAGCTTCTAGAAGGTTTACATGATTTCTTAAAAAACACGAGTTTTTAGAAAATGTGTTTTATTTCATAAATGGAATCAACAAAGTATGCACATTCTACATCATAACGACTTTCTATAGTTTGCGCATCCGTCCGGAAATAAGAAAAGCTTACTTCCACCGTTTTTTAAAATCACAGCTTCTAGAAGGTTTACATGATTTCGTAAAAAACATGAGTTTTTAGAAAATGTGTTTTATTTCATAAATGGAATCAAGCAAGTATGCACATTCTACGTCATAACGACTTTCTATAGTTTGCGCATGCGTTTGGGAATAAGAAAAGCTTACTTCCCCCGTTTTTTAATATCACAGCTTCTAGAAGGTTTACATGATCTCTTAAAAAACACGAGTTTTTAGAAAATGTGTTTTATTTCATAAATGGAATCAACAAAGTATGCACATTCTACGTCATAACGACTTTCTATAGTTTGCGCATGCATTTGGAAATAAGAAAAGCTTACTTCCCCCGTTTTTTAAAATCACAGCTTCTAGAAGGTTTACATGATTTCATAAAAAACACGAGTTTTTAGAAAATGTGTTTTATTTCATAAATGGAATCTTCAAAGTATGCACATTCTACGTCATAACGACTTTCTATATTTTGCACATGCGTCCGGAAATAAGAAAAGCTTACTTCCACCGTTCTTTAAAATCACAGCTTCTAGAAGGTTTACATGATTTCTTAAAAAACACGAGTTTTTAGAAAATATGTTTTATTTCAAAAATGGAATAAACAAAGTATGCACATTCTACGTCATAACGACTTTCTATAGTTTGCGCATAAGTTTGGAAATAAGAAAAGCTTACTTCCCCCCTTTTTTAAAATCACAGCTTCTAGAAGGCTTACATGATTTCGTAAAAAACACAACTTTTTAGAAAATGTGTTTTATTTCATAAATGGAATCAACAAAGTATGCACATTCTACGTCATAACGACTTTCTATAGTTTCCGCATTCGTTTGGAAATAAGAAAAGCTTACTTCCACTGTTTTTTAAAATCACAGCTTCTAGAAGGTTTACATGATTTCGTAAAAAACACGAGTTTTTAGAAAATGTGGTTTATTTCATAAATAGAATCTACAAAGTATGCACATTCTACATCATAACGACTTTCTATAGTTTGCGCATGCATCCGGAAATAAGAAAAGCTTACTTCCACCATTTTTTAAAATCACGGCTTCTAGAAGGTTTACATGATTTCCTAAAAAACACGAGTTTTTTTTAAATGTGTTTTATTTCATAAATGGAATCAACCAAGTATGCACATTCTACGTCATAACGACTTTCTATAGTTTGCTCATGCGTTTGGAAATAAGAAAAGCTTACTTCCCGCGTTTTTTAAAATCACAGCGTCTAGAAGGTTTACATGATTTCTTAAAAAACATGAGTTTTTAGAAAATGTGTTTTATTTCATAAATGGAATCAACAAAGTATGCACATTCTACATCATAACGACTTTCTATAGTTTGTGCATGCGTCTGGAAATTAGAAAAGCTTACTTCCCCCGTTTTTTAAAATCACAGCTTCTAGAAGGTTTACATGATTTCTTAAAAAACATGAGTTTTTAGAAAATGTGTTTTATTTCATAAATGGAATCAACAAAGTATGCACATTCTACGTCATAACGACTTTCTATAGTTTGCGCATGCGTCCGGAAATAAGAAAATCTTACTTCCCCCGTATTTTAAAATCACAGCTTCTACAAGGTTTCCATGATTTCTTAAAAAACACGAGTTTTTAGAAAATGTGTTTTATTTCATAAATGGAATCAACAAAGTATGCACATTCTACGTCATAATGACTTTCAATAGTTTCGCATGCGTTTGGAAATAAGAAAAGGTTACTTCCCCCGTTTTTTAAAATCAGAGCTTCTAGAAGGTTTACATGATTTCTTAAAAAACACAAGATTTTAGAAAATGTGTTTTATTTCATAAATGGAATCAACAAAGTATGCACATTCTACGTCATAACGACTTTCTATAGTTTGCGGATGCGTTTGGAAATAAGAAAAGCTTACTTCCCCCGTTTTTTAAAATCACAGCTTCTAGAAGGTTTACATGATTTCTTAAAAAACACGAGTTTTTAGAAAATGTGTTTTATTTCATAAATGGAAGCAACAAAGTATGCACATTCTATGTCATAACGACTTTCTATAGTTTGCGCGTTCGTCCGGAAATAAGAAAAGCTTACTTCCACCGTTTTTTAAAATCACAGCTTCTAGAAGGTTTACATGATTTCGTAAAAAACACGAGTTTTTAGAAAATGTGTTTTATTTCATAAATGGAATCTACAAATTATGCACATTCTATGTCATAACGACTTTCTATAGTTTGTGCATGTGTCCGGAAATAAGAAAAGCTTACTTCCCCCGTTTTTTAAAATCACAGCTTCTAGAAGGTTTACATGATTTCTTAAAAAACACGAGTTATTAGAAAATGTGTTTTATTTCATAAATGGAATCAATAAAGTATGCACATTCTACGTCATAACGACTTTCTATAGTTTGCGCATGCGTTTGGAAATAAGAAAAGCTTACTTCCCTGGTTTTTTAAAATCACAGCATCTAGAAGGTTTACATGATTTCTGAAAAACCACGAGTTTTTAGAAAATGTGTTTTATTTCATAAATGGAATCAACAAAGTATGCACATTCTACGACATAACGACTTTCTATAGTTTGCGCATTCGTCCGGAAATAAGAAAAGCTTACTTCCATCGTTTTTTAAAATCACAACTTCTAGAAGGTTAACATGATTTCTTAAAAAACACGAGTTTTTAGAAAATGTGTTTTATTTCATAAATGGAATCAACAAAGTATGCACATTCTACATAATAATGACTTTCTATAGTTTCCGCATTCGACCGAAAATAAGAAAAGCTTACTTCCACCGTTTTTTAAAATCACAGCTTCTAGAAGGTTTACATGATTTCCTAAAAAACACGAGTTTTTAGAAAATGTGTTTTATTTCATAAATGGAATCAACAAAGTATGCACATTCTACGTCATAAGGACTTTCTATAGTTTGCGCATGCGTCCGGAAATAAGAAAAGCTTATTTCCACAATTTTTCAAAATCACAGCTTCTAGAAGGTTTACATGATTTCTTAAAAAACACGAGTTTTTAGAAAATGTGTTTTATTTCATAAATGGAATCAACAACATATGTACATTCTATGTCATAACGACTTTCTATTGTTTGCGCATGTGTTTGGAAATAAGAAAAGCTTACTTCCCCCGTTTTTTAAAATCACAGCTTCTAGAAGGTTTACATGATTTCGTAAAAAACACGAGTTTTTAGAAAATGTGTTTTATTTCATAAATGGAATCAACAAAGTATGCACATTCTACGTCATAACGACTTTCTACAGTTTCCGAATTCGTCCGGAAATAAGAAGAGCTTACTTCCACCGTTTTTTAAAATCACAACTTCTAGAAGGTTTACATGATTTCTTAAAAAACACGAGTTTTTAGAAAATGTGTTTTATTTCATAAATGGAATCAACAAAGTATGCAAATTCTACGTCATAACGACTTTCTATAGTTTGCGCACGCGTCCAGAAATAAGAAAAGCTTACTTCCACCGTTTTTTAAAATCACAGCTTCTAGAAGGTTTACATGATTTCTTAAAAAAAACGAGTTTTTAGAAAATGTGTTTTATTTCATAAATTGAATCAACAAGGTATGCACATTCTACGTCATAACGACTTTCTATAGTTTGCGCATTCGTCGGGAAATAAGAAAAGCTTACTTCCACCGTTTTTTAAAATCACAGCTTCTAGAAGGTTTACATGATTTCTTAAAAAACATGAGTTTTTATAAAATGTGTTTTATTTCATAAATGGAATCAACAAAGTATGCACATTCTACGTCATAACGACTTTCTATAGTTTGTGCATGCGTCCGGAAATAAGAAAAGCTTACTTCCACCATTTTTTAAAATCACAGCTTCTAGAAGGTTTACATGATTTCTTAAAAAACACGAGTTTTTAGAAAATGTGTTTTATTTCATAAATGGAATAAACAAAGTATGCACATTCTACGTCATAACGACATTCTATAGTTTGCGCATGCGTCCGGAAATAAGAAAAGCTTACTTCCACCATTTTTTAAAATCACAGCTTCTAGAAGGTTTACATGATTTCCTAAAAAACATGATTTTTTAGAAAATGTGTTTTATTTCATAAATGGAATCTACAAAGTATGCACATTCTACGTCATAACGACTTTCTACAGTTTGCGAATTCGTCCGGAAATAAGAAAAGCTTAGCTCCACCGTTTTTTAAAATCACGGCTTCTAGAAGGTTTACATGATTTCGTAAAAAACACGACTTTTTAGAAAATGTGTTTTATTTCATAAATGGAATCTACAAAGTATGCACATTCTACGTCATAACGACTTTCTACAGTTTGCGAATTCGTCCGGAAATAAGAAAAGCTTACTTCCACCGTTTTTTAAAATCACAGCTTCTAGAAGGTTTACATGATTTCGTAAAAAACATGATTTTTTAGAAAATGTGTTTTATTTCATAAATGGAATCTACAAAGTATGCACATTCTACGTCATAACAACTTTCTACAGTTTGCGAATTCGTCCGGAAATAAGAAAAGCTTAGCTCCACCATTTTTTAAAATCACGGCTTCTAGAAGGTTTACATGATTTCGTAAAAAACACGACTTTTTAGAAAATGTGTTTTATTTCATAAATGGAATCTACAAAGTATGCACATTCTACGTTATAACGACATTCTATAGTTTGCGCATTCGTCCGGAAATAAGAAAAGCTTACTTCCACCGTTTTTAAAATCACAGCTTCTAGAAGGTTTACATGATTTCGTAAAAAACAGGAGTTTTTAGAAAATGTGTTTTATTTCATAAATGGAATCTACAAAGTATGCACATTCTATGTCATAACGACTTTCTATAGTTTGCGCATTCGTCCGGAAATAAGAAAAGCTTACTTCCATCGTTTTTTAAAATCACAACTTCTAGAAGGTTAACATGATTTCTTAAAAAACACGAGTTTTTAGAAAATGTGTTTTATTTCATAAATGGAATCAACAAAGTATGCACATTCTACATAATAATGACTTTCTATAGTTTCCGCATTCGACCGAAAATAAGAAAAGCTTACTTCCACCGTTTTTTAAAATCACAGCTTCTAGAAGGTTTACATGATTTCCTAAAAAACACGAGTTTTTAGAAAATGTGTTTTATTTCATAAATGGAATCAACAAAGTATGCACATTCTACGTCATAAGGACTTTCTATAGTTTGCGCATGCGTCCGGAAATAAGAAAAGCTTATTTCCACAATTTTTCAAAATCACAGCTTCTAGAAGGTTTACATGATTTCTTAAAAAACACGAGTTTTTAGAAAATGTGTTTTATTTCATAAATGGAATCAACAACATATGTACATTCTATGTCATAACGACTTTCTATTGTTTGCGCATGTGTTTGGAAATAAGAAAAGCTTACTTCCCCCGTTTTTTAAAATCACAGCTTCTAGAAGGTTTACATGATTTCGTAAAAAACACGAGTTTTTAGAAAATGTGTTTTATTTCATAAATGGAATCAACAAAGTATGCACATTCTACGTCATAACGACTTTCTACAGTTTCCGAATTCGTCCGGAAATAAGAAGAGCTTACTTCCACCGTTTTTTAAAATCACAACTTCTAGAAGGTTTACATGATTTCTTAAAAAACACGAGTTTTTAGAAAATGTGTTTTATTTCATAAATGGAATCAACAAAGTATGCAAATTCTACGTCATAACGACTTTCTATAGTTTGCGCACGCGTCCAGAAATAAGAAAAGCTTACTTCCACCGTTTTTTAAAATCACAGCTTCTAGAAGGTTTACATGATTTCTTAAAAAAAACGAGTTTTTAGAAAATGTGTTTTATTTCATAAATTGAATCAACAAGGTATGCACATTCTACGTCATAACGACTTTCTATAGTTTGCGCATTCGTCGGGAAATAAGAAAAGCTTACTTCCACCGTTTTTTAAAATCACAGCTTCTAGAAGGTTTACATGATTTCTTAAAAAACATGAGTTTTTATAAAATGTGTTTTATTTCATAAATGGAATCAACAAAGTATGCACATTCTACGTCATAACGACTTTCTATAGTTTGTGCATGCGTCCGGAAATAAGAAAAGCTTACTTCCACCATTTTTTAAAATCACAGCTTCTAGAAGGTTTACATGATTTCTTAAAAAACACGAGTTTTTAGAAAATGTGTTTTATTTCATAAATGGAATAAACAAAGTATGCACATTCTACGTCATAACGACATTCTATAGTTTGCGCATGCGTCCGGAAATAAGAAAAGCTTACTTCCACCATTTTTTAAAATCACAGCTTCTAGAAGGTTTACATGATTTCCTAAAAAACATGATTTTTTAGAAAATGTGTTTTATTTCATAAATGGAATCTACAAAGTATGCACATTCTACGTCATAACGACTTTCTACAGTTTGCGAATTCGTCCGGAAATAAGAAAAGCTTAGCTCCACCGTTTTTTAAAATCACGGCTTCTAGAAGGTTTACATGATTTCGTAAAAAACACGACTTTTTAGAAAATGTGTTTTATTTCATAAATGGAATCTACAAAGTATGCACATTCTACGTCATAACGACTTTCTACAGTTTGCGAATTCGTCCGGAAATAAGAAAAGCTTACTTCCACCGTTTTTTAAAATCACAGCTTCTAGAAGGTTTACATGATTTCGTAAAAAACATGATTTTTTAGAAAATGTGTTTTATTTCATAAATGGAATCTACAAAGTATGCACATTCTACGTCATAACAACTTTCTACAGTTTGCGAATTCGTCCGGAAATAAGAAAAGCTTAGCTCCACCATTTTTTAAAATCACGGCTTCTAGAAGGTTTACATGATTTCGTAAAAAACACGACTTTTTAGAAAATGTGTTTTATTTCATAAATGGAATCTACAAAGTATGCACATTCTACGTTATAACGACATTCTATAGTTTGCGCATTCGTCCGGAAATAAGAAAAGCTTACTTCCACCGTTTTTAAAATCACAGCTTCTAGAAGGTTTACATGATTTCGTAAAAAACACGAGTTTTTAGAAAATGAGCTTTATTTCATATATAGAATCTACAAAGTATGCACATTCTACGTCATAACGACTTTCTATAGTTTGCAGATGCGTCCGGAAATAAGAAAAGCTTACTTCCCCCGTTTTTTCAAATCACAGCTTCTAGAAGGTTTACATGATTACTTTAAAAACATGAGTTTTTAGAAAATGTGTTTTATTTCATAAATGGAATGAACAAAGTATGCACATTCTATGTCATAACGACTTTCTATAGTTTGCGCATGCGTCCGAAAATGAGAAAAGCTTACTTCCACCGTTTTTTAAAATCACAGCTTCTAGAAGGTTTACATGATTTCGTAAAAAACACGATTTTTTAGAAAATGTGTTTTATTTCATAAATGGAATCTACAAAGTATGCACATTCTACGTCATAACGACTTTCTACAGTTTGCGCATTCGTCCAGAAATAAGAAAAGCTTAGCTCCACCGTTTTTCAAAATCACGGCTTCTAGAAGATTTACATGATTTCGTAAAAAACACGAGTTTTTAGAAAATGTGTTTTATTTCATAAATGGAATCTACAAAGTATGCACATTCTACATCATAACGACATTCTATAGTTTGCGCATTCGTCTGGAAATAAGAGAAGCTTACTTCCACCGTTTTTTAAAATTACGGCTTCTAGAAGATTTACATGATTTCTTAAAAAACACGAGTTTTTAGAAAATGTGTTTTATTTCATAAATGGAATCAACAAAGTATGCACATTCTATGTCATAACGAATTTCTATAGTTTGCGCATTCGTCCAGAAATAAGAAAAGCTTACTTCCACCGTTTTTTAAAATCACAGCTTCTAGAAGGTTTACATGATTTCTTAAAAAACACGAGTTTTTAGAAAATGTGTTTTATTTCATAAATGGAATCAACAAAGTATGCACATTCTACGTCATAATGACTTTCTATAGTTTGCGCATTCTTCCGGAAATAAGAAAAGCTTACTTCTACCGTTTTTTAAAATCACTTCTTCTAGAAGGTTTACTTGATTTCGTAAAAAACACGAGTTTTTAGAGAATGTGTTTTATTTCATAAATGGAATCTACAAAGTATGCACATTCTATGTCATAACGAATTTCTATAGTTTGCGCATGCGTCCAGAAATAAAAAAGCTTACTTCCACCGTTTTTTAAAATCACAGCTTCTAGAAGGTTTACATTATTTCGTAAAAAACACGAGTTTTTAGAAAATGTGTTTTATTTCATACATGGAATCTAGAAAGTATGCAGATTCTACGTCATAACGACTTTCTATAGTTTGCGCATTCGTCCGGAAATAAGAGAAGCTTACTTCCACCGTTTTTTAAAATTACAGCTTCTAGAAGGTTTACATTATTTCGTAAAAAACACGAGTTTTTAGAAAATGTGTTTTATTTCATACATGGAATCTAGAAAGTATGCAGATTCTACGTCATAACGACTTTCTATAGTTTGCGCATTCGTCCGGAAATAAGAGAAGCTTACTTCCACCGTTTTTTAAAATTACAGCTTCTAGAAGGTTTACATGATTTCTTAAATAACACGAGTTTTTAGAAAATGTGTTTTATTTCATAAATGGTATCAAGAAACTATACACATTCTACGCAATAACGACTTTCTATAGTTTGCGCATGCGTCCGGCAATAAGAAAAGCTTACTTCCACCATTTTTTAAAATCACAGCTTCTAAAAGGTTTACATGATTTCGTAAAAAACACGAGTTTTTAGAAAATGTGTTTTATTTCATAAATGGAATCAACAAAGTATGCACATTCTACGTCATAACGAATTTCTATAGTTTGAGCATGCGTTTGGAAATAAGAAAAGCTTACTTCCCCCGTTTTTTAAAATCACAGCTTCTAGAAGGTTTACATGATTTCTTAAAAAACACGAGTTTTTAGAAAATGTGTTTTATTTCATAAATGGAAACAACAAAGTATGAACATTCTACGTCATAACGACTTTCTATAGTTTGCGCATGCGTCCAGAAATAAGAAAAGCTTACTTCCCCCGTTTTTTAAAATCACAGCTTCTAGAAGGTTTACATGATTTCTAAAAAAACACGAGTTTTTAGAAAATGTGTTTTATTTCATAAATGGAATCAACAAAGTATGCACATTCTACGTCATAACGAATTTCTATAGTTTGCGCATGCGTTCGGCAATAAGAAAAGCTTACTTCCACCGTTTTTTAAAATCACAGCTTTTAGAAGGTTTACATGATTTCGTAAAAAACACGAGTTTTTAGAAAATGTGTTTTATTTCATAAATGGAATCTACAAAGTATGCACATTCTACGTCATAACGACTTTGTATAGTTTGCGCATGCGTCCGGAAATAAGAAAATCTTACTTCCCCCGTTTTTTAAAATCACAGCTTCTAGAAGGTTTACATGATTTCTTAAAAAACACGAGTTTTTAGAAAATGTGTTTTATTTCATAAATGGAATCAACAAAGTATGCACATTCTACGTCATAACGACTTTCTATAGTTTGCGCATGCGTCCGGAAATAAGAAAAGATTAATTCCACCGTTTTTTAAAATCACAGCTTCTAGAAGGTTTACATGATTTCTTAAAAAACACGAGTTTTTAGAAAATGTTTTTTATTTCATAAATGGAATCAACAAAGTATGCACATTCTACGTCATAACAACTTTCTATAGTTTGTGCATTCGTCCAGAAATTAGAAAAGCTTACTTCCACCGTTTTTTAAAATCACAGCTTCTAGAAGGTTTACATGGTTTCGTAAAAAACACGAGTTTTTAGAAAATGTGTTTTATTTCATAAATGGAATCTAAAAAGTATGCACATTCTACGTCATAACGACTTTCTATAGTTTGCGCATGCGTTTGGAAATAAGAAAAGCTTACTTCCCCCGTTTTTTAAAATCACAGCTTCCAGAAGGTTTACATGATTTCTTAAAAAACATGAGTTTTTAGAAAATGTGTTTTATTTCATCAATGGAATCAACAAAGTATGCACATTCTACGTCATAACGACTTTCTATAGTTTGCGCATGCGTCCGGAAATAAGAAAAGCTTACTTCCCTCGTTTTTTAAAATCACAGCTTCTAGAAGGTTTACATGATTTCTTAAAAAACATGAGTTTTTAGAAACTGTGTTTTATTTCATAAATGGAATCAACAAAGTATACACATTCTACGTCATAGCAACTTTCTATAGTTTGCGCATGCGTCCGGAAATAAGAAAAGCTTACTTCCACCGTTTTTTAAAATCACAGCTTCTAAAAGGTTTATATGATTTCTTAAAAAACATGAGTTTTTAGAAAATGTGTTTTATTTCATCAATGGAATCAACAAAGTATGCACATTCTACGTCATAACGACTTTCTTTAGTTTGCGCATGCGTCCAGAAATAAGAAAAGCTTACTTCCCCCGTTTTTTAAAATCACACCTTCTAGAAGGTTTACATGATTTCTTAAAAAACACGAGTTTTTAGAAAATGTGTTTTATTTCATCAATGGAATCAACAAAGTATGCACATTCTACGTCATAACGACTTTCTATAGTTTGTGCATGTGTCCGGAAATAAGAAAAGCTTACTTCCCCCGTTTTTTAAAAACACAACTTCTAGAAGGTTTACATGATTTCTTAAAAAACACGAGTTTTTAGAAAATGTGTTTTATTTCATAAATGGAATCAACAAAGTATGCACATTCTACGTCATAACGTCTTTCTATAGTTTGTTCATGCGTCCGGAACTAAGAAAAGCTTACTTCCCCCGTTTTTTAAAATCACAGCTTCTAGAAGGTTTACATGATTTCTTAAAAAACAAGAGTTTTTAGAAAATGTGTTTTATTTCATAAATGGTATCAAAAAAGTATGCACATTCTACGTCATGATGACTTTCTATGGTTTGCGCATGCGTCCGGAAATAAGAAAACCTTACTTCCCCTGTTTTTTAAAATCACAGCTTCTAGAAGGTTTACATGATTTCTTAAAAAACATGAGTTTTTAGAAAATGTGTTTTATTTCATAAATGGAATCAACAAAGTATGCACATTCTATGTCATAACGACTTTCTATAGTTTGCGCATGCGTCCGGAAATAAGAAAAGCTTACTTCCCCCGTTTTTTAAAATCACGGCTTCTAGAAGGTTTACATGATTTCTTCAAAAATACGAATTTTTAGAAAATGTGTTTTATTTCATAAATGGAATCAACAAAGTTTGCACATTCTACGTCATAACGACTTTCTATAGTTTGCGCATGCGTCTGGAAATAAGAAAAGCTTACTTCCACCGTTTTTTTAAAATCATAGCTTCTAGAAGGTTTACATGATTTCGTAAAAAACACGATTTTTTAGAAAATGTGTTTTATTTCATAAATGGAATCTACAAAGTATGCACATTCTACGTCATAACGACTTTCTACAGTTTGCGCATTCGTCCGGAAATAAGAAAAGCTTACCTCCTCCGTTTTTTAAAATCACAGCTTCTAGAAGGTTTACAAAGTATGCACATTCTACGTCATAACGACTTTCTATAGTTTGCGCATTCATCTGGAAATAAGAGAAGCTTACTTCCACCGTTTTTTAAAATTACAGATTCTAGAAGGTTTACACGATTTCTTAGAAAACACGAGTTTTTAGAAAATGTGTTTTATTTCATAAATGGAATCAACAAAGTATGCACATTCTACGTCATAACGACTTTCTATAGTTTGAGCATGCGTTTGGAAATAAGAAAAGCTTACTTCCCCCGTTTTTTAAAATCACAGCTTCTAGAAGGTTTACATGATTTCTTAAAAAACAAGAGTTTTTAGAAAATGTGTTTTATCTCATCAATGGAATCAACAAAGTATGCACATTCTACGTTATAACGACTTTCTATAGTTTGCGCATGCGTCCGGATATAAGAAAAGCTTACTTCCCCCGTTTTTTAAAATCAGACCTTCTAGAAGGTTTACATGATTTCTTAAAAAACACGAGTTTTTAGAAAAGGTGTTTTATTTCGTAAATGGAATCAACAAAGTATGCACATTCTACGTCATAACCACTTTCTATAGTTTGTGCATGCGTCCGGAAATAAGAAAAGCTTACTTCCCCCGTTTTTTAAAATCACAGCTTCTAGAAGGTTTACATGATTTCTTAAAAAACACGAGTTTTTAGAAAATGTGTTTTATTTCATAAATGGTATCAAAAAAGTATGCACATTCTACGTCATAACGACTTTCTATAGTTTGCGCATGCGTTTGGAAATAAGAAAAGCTTACTTCCCCATTTTTTTAAAATCACAGCTTCTAGAAGGTTTACATGATTTCTTAAAAAACACAAGTTTTTAGAAAATGTGTTCTATTTCATAAATGGAATCTACAAAGTATGCACATTCTATGTCATAACGACTTTCTATAGTTTGCGCATGCATCTGGAAATAAGAAAAGCTTACTTCCACCATTTTTTAAAATCACAGCTTCTAGAAGGTTTATATGATTTCTTAAAAAACACGAGTTTTTAGAAAATGTGTTTTATTTCATAAATGGAATCAACAAAGTATGCACATTCTACGTCATAACGACTTTCTATAGTTTGCGCATTCGTCCGGAAATAAGAAAAGCTTACTTCCTCTGTTTTTTCAAATCACAGCTTCTAGAAGGTTTACATGATTTCTTAAAAAACATGAGTTCTTAGAAATTGTGTTTTATTTCATAAATGGAATCAACAAATTATGCACATTCTACGTCATAACTACTTTCTATAGTTTGCGCATGCGTCCGGAAATAAGAAAAGCTTAATTCCCCCGTTTTTTAAAATCACAGCTTCTAGACGGTTTACATGATTTCTTAAAAAACAGGAGTTTTTAGAAAATGTGTTTTATTTCATGAATGGAATCAACAAAGTGTGCACATTCTACATCATAACGACTTTCTATAGTTTGCGCATGCGTCCGGCAATAAGAAAAGCTTACTTCCACCATTTTTTAAAATCACAGCTTCTAGAAGGTTTACATGATTTCGTAAAAAACACGAGTTTTTAGAAACTGTGTTTTATTTCATAAATGGAATCAACAAAGTATGCACATTCTACTACATAACGACTTTCTATAGTTTGCGCATGCGTCCGGAAATAAGAAAAGCTTACTTCCAACGTTTTTTAAAATCACAGCTTCTAAAGGATTTACATGATTTCTTAAAAAACACGAATTTTTAGAAAATGTGTTTTATTTCATAAATGGAATCTACAAAGTATGCACATTCTACGTCATAATGACTTTCTATAGTTTGCGCATGCGCCCGGAAATAAGAAAAGCTTACTTCCCCCATTTTTTAAAATCACAGCTTCTAGAAGGTTTACATGATTTCTTAAAAACCACGAGTTCTTACAAAATGTGTTTTATCTCATAAATGGAATCAACAAAGTATGCACATTCTACATCATAACGACTTTCTCCAGTTTGCGAATTCGTCTGGAAATAAGAAAAGCTTACTTTCCCCGTTTTTTAAAATCACAGCTTCTAGAAGGTTTACATGATTTCTAAAAAAACACGAGTTTTTAGAAAATGTGTTTTATTTCATAAATGGAATCAACAAAGTATGCACATTCTACGTCATAAAGAATTTCTATAGTTTGCGAATGCGTCCTGCAATAAGAAAAGCTTACTTCCACCGTTTTTTAAAATCACAGCTTCTAGAAGGTTTACATGATTTTGTAAAAAACACGAGTTTGTAGAAAATGTGTTTTATTTCATAAATGGAATCAACAAAGTATGCACATTCTACCTCATAACGACTTTCTATAGTTTGCGCATGCGTCCGGAAATAAGAAAAGCTTACTTCCACCGTTTTTTAAAATCACAGCTTCTAGAAGGTTTACATGATTTCTTAAAAAACACGAGTTTTTAGAAAATGTGTTTTATTTCATAAATGGAATCAACAAAGTATGCACATTCTACGTCATAACAACTTTCTATAGTTTGGGCACTCGTCCAGAAATAAGAAAAGCTTACTTCCACCGTTTTTTAAAATCACAGCTTCTAGAAGGTTTACATAATTTCGTAAAAAACACGAGTTTTTAGAAAATGTGTTTTATTTCATAAATGGAATCTACAAAGTATGCACATTCCACGTCATAACGACTTTCTATAGTTTGCGCATGCGTTTGGAAATACGAAAAGCTTACTTCCCCCGTTTTTTAAAATCACAGCTTCTAGAAGGTTTACATGATTTCTTAAAAAACACGAGTTTTTAGAAACTGTGTTTTATTTCATAAATGGAATCAACAAAGTATGCACATTCTACGTCATAGAACCTTTCTATAGTTTGCGCATGCGTCGGGAAATAAGAAAAGCTTACTTCCACCGTTTTTTAAAATCACAGCTTCTAGAAGGTTTATATGATTTCTTAAAAAACATGAGTTTTTAGAAAATGTGTTTTATTTCATCAATGGAATCAACAAAGTATGCACATTCTACGTCATAACGAATTTCTATAGTTTGCGCATGCGTCCGGAAATAAGAAAAGCTTACTTCCCCCATTTTTTAAAATCACACCTTCTAGAAGGTTTACATGATTTCTTAAAAAACACGAGTTTTTAGAAAATGTGTTTTTTTTCATCAATGGAATCAACAAAGTATGCACATTCTATGTCATAACGACTTTCTATAGTTTGTGCATGCGTCCGTAAATAAGAAAAGCTTACTTCCCCCGTTTTTTAAAATCACAACTTCTAGAAGGTTTACATGGTTTCTTAAAAAACACGAGTTTTTAGAAAATGTGTTTTATTTCATAAATGGAATCAACAAAGTATGCACATTCTACGTCATAACGACTTTCTATAGTTTGTGCATGCGTCCGGAAATAAGAAAAGCTTACTTCCCCCGTTTTTTAAAATCACAGCTTCTAGAAGGTTTACATGATTTCTTAAAAAACACGAGTTTTTAGAAAATGTGTTTTATTTCATAAATGGTATCAAAAAAGTATGCACATTCTACGTCATAACGACTTTCTATGGTTTGCGCATGCGTCCGGAAATAAGAAAAGCCTACTTCCCCTGTTTTTTAAAATCACAGCTTCTAGAAGGTTTACATGATTTCTTAAAAAACATGAGTTTTTAGAAAATGTGTTTTATTTCATAAATGGAATGAACAAAGTATGCACATTCTACGTCATAACGACTTTCTATAGTTTCCGCATGCGTCCGGAAATAAGAAAAGCTTACTTCCCCCGTTTTTTAAAATCACAGCTTCTAGAAGGTTTACATGATTTCTTAAAAAACACGAGTTTTTAGAAAATGTGTTTTATTTCATCAATGGAATCAACAAAGTATGCACATTCTACATCATAACGACTTTCTATAGTTTACGCATGCGTCCGGAAATAAGAAAAGCTTACTTCCACCGTTTTTTAAAATCACACCTTCTAGAAGGTTTACATGATTTCTTAAAAAACACGAGTTTTTAGAAAATGTGTTTTATTTCATAAATGGAATCAACAAAGTATGCACATTCTACGTCATAACAACTTTCTATAGTTTGTGCATGCGTCCTTAAATAAGAAAAGCTTACTTCCACCGTTTTTTAAAATCACAGCTTCTAGAAGGTTTACATGATTTCTTAAAAAACACGAGTTTTTAGAAAATGTGTTTTATTTCATAAATGGAATCAAAAAAGTATGCACATTCTACGTCATAGCGACTTTCTATGGTTTGCGCGTGCGTCCAGAAATAAGAAAAGCTTACTTCCCCTGTTTTTTAAAATCACAGCTTCTAGAAGGTTTACATGATTTCTTAAAAAACATGAGTTTTTAGAAAATGTGTTTTATTTCATAAATGGAAACAACAAAGTATGCACATTCTACGTCATAACGACTTTCGATAGTTTGCGCATGCGTCCGGAAATAAGAAAAGCTTACTTCCAGCGTTTTTTAAAATAACAGCTTCTAGAAGGTTTACATGATTTCTTAAAAAACATGAGTTTTTAGAAAATGTGTTTTATTTCATCAATGGAATCAACAAAGTATGCACATTCTACGTCATAACGACTTTCTATAGTTTGCGCATGCGTCCGGAAATAAGAAAAGCTTACTTCCCCCGTTTTTTAAAATCACACCTTCTAGAAGGTTTACATGATTTCTTAAAAAACACGAGTTTTTAGAAAATGTGTTTTATTTCATCAATGGAATCAACAAAGTATGCACATTCTACGTCATAACGACTTTCTATAGTTTGTGCATTCGTCCGGAAATCAGAAAAGCTTACTTCCCCCGTTTTTTAAATTCACACCTTCTAGAAGGTTTACATGATTTCTTAAAAAACACGAGTTTTTAGAAAATGTGTTTTATTTCATAAATGGAATGAACAAAGTATGCACATTCTACGTCATAATGACTTTCTATAGTTTGTGTATGCGTCCGGAAATAAGAAAAGCTTACTTCCCCCGTTTTTTAAAATCACAGCTCCTAGAAGGTTTACATGATTTCTTAAAAAACACGAGTTTTTAGAAAATGTGTTTTATTTCATAAATGGTATCAAAAAAGTATGCACATTCTACGTCATAACGACTTTCTATAGTTTGCGCATGCGTTTGGAAATAAGAAAAGGTTACTTCCACCGTTTTTTAAAATCACAGCTTCTAGAAGGTTTACATGATTTCTTAAAAAACACGAGTTTTTAGAAAATGTGTTTTATTTCATAAATGGTATCAAAAAAGTATGCACATTCTACGTCATATTGACTTTCTATAGTTTGCGCATGCGTTTGGAAATAAGAAAAGCTTACTTCCCCCGTTTTTTAAAATCACAGCTTCTAGAAGGTTTACATGATTTCTTAAAAAACACGAGTTTTTAGAAACTGTGTTTCATTTCATAAATGGAATCAAAAAAGTATGCACATTCTATGTCATAACGACTTTCTATAGTTTGCGCATGCGTCCGGAAATAAGAAAAGCTTACTTGCACCGTTTTTTAAAATCACAGCTTCTAGAAGGTTTATATGATTTCTTAAAAAACATGAGTTTTTAGAAAATGTGTTTTATTTCATAAATGGAATCAACAAAGTATGCACATTCTACGTCATAACGGCTTTCTATAGTTTGCGCATGCGTTTGGAAATAAGAAAAGCTTACTTCCCCCGTTTTTTAAAATCACAACTTCTAGAAGGTTTACATGATTTCTTAAAAAACACGAGTTTTTAGAAAATGTGTTTTATTTCATAAATGGAATCAACAAAGTATGCACATTCTACGTCATAAAGACTTTTTATAGTTTGCGAATGCGTCCGGAAATAAGAAATGCTTACTTCCACCGTTTTTTAAAATCACAGCTTCTAGAAGGTTTACATGATAACTTAAAAAACACGAGTTTTTAGAAAATGTGTTTTATTTCATAAATGGAATCTACAAAGTATGCACATTCTACGTCATAATGACTTTCTATAGTTTTCGCATGCGTCCAGAAATAAGAAAGGCTTACTTCCCCGGTTTTTTAAAATCACACCTTCTAGAAGGTTTACATGATTTCGTAAAAAACAAGAGTTTTTAGAAAATGTGTTTTGTTTCGTAAATGGAATCAACAAAGTATGCACATTCTATGTCATAAGAACTTTCTATAGTTTGTGCATGCGTTTGGCAATAAGAAAAGCTTACTTCCCCTGTTTTTTAAAATCACAACTTTTAGAAGGTTTAGATGATTTCTTAAAAAACACGAGTTTTTAGAAAATGTGTTTTATTTCATAAATGGTATCAAAAAAGTATGCACATTCTACGGCATAACGACTTTCTATAGTTTGCGCATGCGTTTGGCAATAAGAAAAGCTTACTTCCCCTGTTTTTTCAAATCACAGCTTCTAGAAGGTTTACATGATTTCTTAAAAAACACAAGTTTTTAGAAAATGTGTTTTATTTCATAAATGGAATCAACAAAGTATGCACATTCTACATCATAACGACTTTCTATAGTTTGTGAATGCGTCTGGAAATAAGAAATGCTTACTTCCACCGTTTTCTAAAATCACAGCTTCTAGAAGGTTTACATGATTTCTTAAAAAACTCAGGTTTTTAGAAAATGTGTTTTATTTCATCAATGGAATCAACAAAGTATGCACATTCTACGTCATAACGACTTTCTGTAGTTTGCGCATTCGTCCAGAAATAAGAAAAGCTTACTTCCACCGTTTTTTAAAATCACAGCTTCTAGAAGGTTTACATTATTTCGTAAAAAACACTAGTTTTTAGAAAATGTGTTTTATTTCATAAATGGAATCAACAAAGTATGCACATTCTATGTCATAACGACTTTCTATAGTTTGCGCATGCGTCCGGAAATAAGAAAAGCTTACTTCCAGCATTTTTTAAAATCACAGCTTCTAAAAGGTTTACATGATTTCTTAAAAAACACAAGGTTTTAGAAAATGTGTTTTATTTCATCAATGGAATCAACAAAGTATGCACATTCTACGCCATAACGACTTTCTATAGTTTGCGCATTCGTCCCGAAATAAGAAAAGCTTACTTCCACCGTTTTTTAAAATCACAGCTTCTAGAAGGTTTACATGATTTCTTAAAAAACACGAGTTTTTAGAAAATGTGTTTTATTTCATAAATGGAATCTACAAAGTATGCACATTCTATGTCATAACGACTTTCTATAGTTTGCGCATGCGTCCGGAAATAAGAAAAGCTTACTTCCACCATTTTTTAAAATCACAGCTTCTAGAAGGTTTACATTATTTCGTAAAAAACACGAGTTTTTAGAAAATGTGTTTTATTTCATAAATGGAATCAACAAAGTATGCACATTCTATGTCATAACGACTTTCTATAGTTTGCGCATGAGTCCGGAAATAAGAAAAGCTTACTTCCACCCTTTTTTAAAATCACAGCTTCTAGAAGGTTTACATGATTTCGTAAAAAACACGAGTTTTTAGAAAATGTGTTTTATTTCATAAATGGAATCTGCAAAGTATGCACATTCTACGTCATAATGACTTTCTATAGTTTGCGCATGTGTTTGGAAATAAGAAAAGCTTACTTTCCCCGTTTTTTAAAATCACAGCTTCTAGAAGGTTTACATGAGTTCTTAAAAAACACGAGTTTTTAGAAAATGTGTTTTATTTCATAAATGGAATCAACAAAGTATGCACATTCTACGTCATAATGACTTTCTATAGTTTGCGAATGCGTCCGGAAATAAGAAATGCTTACTTCCCCCATTTTTTAAAATCACAGCTTCTAGAAGGTTTACATGATTTCTTAAAAAACATGAGTTTTTAGAAAATGTGTTTTATTTCATAAATGGAATCAACAAAGTATGCACATTCTACATCATAACGACTTTCTATAGTTTGCGAATGCGTCCGGTAATAAGAAATGCTTACTTCCACCGTTTTTTAAAATCACAGCTTCTAGAAGGTTTACATGATTTCGTAAAAAAAATGAGTTTTTAGAAAATGTGTTTTATTTCATAAATGGAATCTACAAAGTATGCACATTCTACGTCATAACGACTTTCTATAGTTTCTGCATGCCTCCGGAAATAAGAAAAGCTTACTTCCCCCATTTTTTAAAATCACAGCTTCTAGAAGGTTTACATGATTTCCTAAAAAACATGAGTTTTTAGAAAATGTGTTTTATTTCATAAATGGAATCAACAAAGTATGCACATTCTACGTCATAACGACTTTCTATAGTTTGCGCATGCATTTGGAAATAAGAAAAGCTGACTTCACCCGTTTTTTAAAATCACAGCTTCTAGAAGGTTTACATGATTTCTTAAAAAACACGACTTTTTAGAAAACGTGTTTTATTTCATAAATGGAATCAACAAAGTATGCACATTCTACGTCATAATGACTTTCTATAGTTTGCGCATGCGTTTGGAAATAAGAAAAGCTTACTTCCCCCGTTTTTTAAAATCACAGCTTCTAGAAGGTTTACATGATTTCTTAAAAAACACGAGTTTTTAGAAAATGTGTTTTATTTCATAAATGGAATCAACAAAGTATGCACATTCTACGTCATAACGACTTTCTATAGTTTGCGCATGCGTCTGGAAATAAGAAAAGCTTACTTCCACAGTTTTTTAAAGTCACAGCTTCTAGAAGGTTTATATGATCTCTTAAAAATCATGAGTTTTTAGAAAATGTGTTTTATTTCATAAATGGATTCAACAAAGTATGCACATTCTATGTCATAACGGCTTTCTATAGTTTGCGCATGCGTCCGGAAATAAGAAAAGCTTACTTTCACCGTTTTTTAAAATCACAGCTTCTAGAAGGTTTACATTATTTCGTAAAAAACACGAGTTTTTAGAAAATGAATTTTATTTCATAAATGGAATCAACAAAGTATGCACATTCTACGTGATAACAACTTTCTATAGTTTGTGAATGCGTCTGGAAATAAGAAATGCTTACTTCCACCGTTTTCTAAAATCACAGCTTCTAGAAGGTTTACATGATTTCGTAAAAAACATGAGTTTTTAGAAAATGTGTTTTATTTGATAAATGGAATCTACAAAGTATGCACATTCTATGTCATAACGACTTTCTATAGTTTTCGCATGCGTTTGGAAATAAGAAAAGCTTACTTCCCGCGTTTTTTAAAATCACAGCTTCTAGAAGGGTTACATGATTTCTTAAAAAACATGAGTTTTTAGAAAATGTGTTTTATTTCATAAATGGAATCAACAAAGTATTCCATGTCATAACGACTTTCTATAGTTTGCGCATGCGTCCGGAAATAAGAAAAGCTTACTTCCACCATTTTTTAAAATCACAGCTTCTAGAAGGTTTACATTATTTCGTAAAAAACACGAGTTTTTAGAAAATGTGTTTTATTTCATAAATGGAATCTACAAAGTATTCACATTCTATGTCATAACGACTTTCTATAGTTTGCGCATGAGTCCGGAAATAAGAAAAGCTTACTTCCACCCTTTTTTAAAATCACAGCTTCTAGAAGGTTTACATGATTTCGTAAAAAACACGAGTTTTTAGAAAATGTGTTTTATTTCATAAATGGAATCTACAAAGTATGCACATTCTACGTCATAATGACTTTCTATAGTTTGCGCATGCGTTTGGAAATAAGAAAAACTTACTTTCCCCGTTTTTTAAAATCACAGCTTCTAGAAGGTTTACATGATTTCTTAAAAAACACGAGTTTTTAGAAAATGTGTTTTATTTCATAAATGGAATCAACAAAGTATGCACATTCTACGTCATAACGACTTTCTATAGTTTGCGAATGCGTCCGGAAATAAGAAATGCTTACTTCCCCCATTTTTTAAAATCACAGCTTCTAGAAGGTTTACATGATTTCTTAAAAAACACGAGTTTTTAGAAAATGTGCTTTATTTCATAAATGGAATCAACAAAGTATGCACATTCTACATCATAACGACTTTCTATAGTTTGCAAATACGTCCGGAAATAAGAAATGCTTACTTCCACCGTTTTTTAAAATCACAGCTTCTAGAAGGTTTACATGATTTCGTAAAAAACATGAGTTTTTAGAAAATGTGTTTTATTTCATAAATGGAATATACAAAGTATGCACATTCTACGTCATAACGACTTTCTATAGTTTGTGCATGCCTCCGGAAATAAGAAAAGCTTACTTCCCCCGTTTTTTAAAATCACAGCTTCTAGAAGGTTTACACGATTTCTTAAAAAACATGAGTTTTTAGAAAATGTGTTTTATTTAATAAATGGAATCAACAAAGTATGCACATTCTACGTCATAACGACTTTCTATAGTTTGCGCATGCGTCTGGAAATAAGAAAAGCTTACTTCCACCATTTTTTAAAGTCACAGCTTCTAGAAGGTTTATATGATTTCTTAAAAATCATGAGTTTTTAGAAAATGTGTTTTATTTCATAAATGGATTCAACAAAGTATGCATATTCTACGTCATAACGACTTTCTATAGTTTGCGCTTGCGTTCGGAAATAAGAAAAGCTTACTTCCCCCGTTTTTGAAAATCACACCTTCTAGAAGGTTTACATGATTTCTTAAAAAACACGAGTTTTTAGAAAATGTGTTTTATATCATAAATGGAATCTACAAAGTATGCACATTCTACGTCATAACGAATTTCTATAGTTTGCGCATGCGTTTGGAAATAAGAAAAGCTGACTTCACCCGTTTTTTAAAATCACAGCTTCTAGAAGGTTTACATGATTTCTTAAAAAACACGACTTTTTAGAAAACGTGTTTTATTTCATAAATGGAATCAACAAAGTATGCACATTCTACGTCATAATGACTTTCTATAGTTTGCGCATGCGTTTGGAAATAAGAAAAGCTTACTTCCCCCGTTTTTTAAAATCACAGCTTCTAGAAGGTTTACATGATTTCTTAAAAAACACGAGTTTTTAGAAAATGTGTTTTATTTCATAAATGGAATCAACAAAGTATGCACATTCTACGTCATAACGACTTTCTACAGTTTTCCCATTCGTCCGGAAATAAGGAAAGCTTACTTCCACCGTTTTTTAAAATCACAGCTTCTAGAAGGTTTACATGATTTCGTAAAAAACACGAGTTTTTAGAAAATGTGTTTTATTTCATAAATGGAATCAACAAAGTATGCACATTCTACGTAATAAGGACTTTCTACAGTTTGCCCATTCGTCTGGAAATAAGGAAAGCTTACTTCCACCGTTTTTTTAAATCAAAGCTTCTAGAAGGTTTACAAAATTTTGTAAAAAACACGAGTTTTTAGAAAATGTGGTTTATTTCTTAAATGGAATCTACAAAGTATGCACATTCTATGTCATAACGAATTTCTATAGTTTGCGCATGCGCCTGAAAATAAGAAAAGCTTACCTCCCCCATTTTTTAAAATCACAGATTCTAGAAGGTTTACATGATTTCTTAAAAAACACGAGTTTTTAGAAAATATGTTTTATTTCCTAAATGGAATAAACAAAGTATGCACATTCTACGTCATAACGACTTTCTATAGTTTGCGCATGCGTTTGGAAATAAGAAAAGCTTACTTCCCCCGTTTTTTAAAATCACAGCTTCTAGAAGGTTTACATGATTTCTTAAAAAACATGAGTTTTTAGAAAATGTGTTTTATTTCATAAATGGATTCAACAAAGTATGCACATTCTACATCATAGCGACTTTCTATAGTTTGCGCATGCGTTTGGAAATAAGAAAATCTTGCTTCCACCGTTTTTTAAAATCACAGCTTCTAGAAGTTTTACATGATTTCTTAAAAAACACGAGTTTTTAGAAAAGGTGTTTTATTTCATAAATGGAATCAACAAAGTATTCACATTCTACGTCGTAACGACTTTCTATAGTTTGCGCATTCATCAGGAAATAAGAAAAGCTTACTTCCACCGTTTTTTAAAATCACAGCTTCAAGAAGGTTTACATGATTTCGTAAAAAACACGAGTTTTTAGAAAATGTGTTTTATTTCATAAATGGAATCTACAAAATTGGCAGATTCTACGTCATAACGAATTTCTATATGTTAAATTTTCAGAATTGACCTCAATCTGATCTAGGATCTTAACTGAGAGAACAACATGTACAGCATATCTACAGCAGATCAATCATGGAGACAATAATGCATGCACACAAGAGACACAAAGATTTTCTTGGGGAAAACCATAAAGGTGAAAAACCCCAATAACTTCCTCAGAGATAGATAAAGCAATGATACAACCAACCATAAGAGATAGACACAACCTAGCAGCAGATCCTCCTCCTCCATAAGTGCGCCACTCCTCCTTGAGTGCTTGAGTGAGGAGTGAACAAATAGAGTGCCTCCCGCACTCTATTTATACTTGACTTGACTTGCCTTTTTACCTGACTCATGTAGGCTCGAACTTAACAACATAAGATAATGCTGACTGGGCTGACCCCCAATAGGGTGGTCTAATAACCCTTTGACCCACATGAATTATACAAGGCCGACCCCAAACAAGGTGGTCTAATAACCCATCAAGTATAAGTTACGACACTTACAATATAAATGACGACACTTACATATAGGAATACAATATACATATATGTGAAATACATTCCGAAGTTACATATACATCAACACTATAGTTTGCGCATGCGTCCGGAAATAACAAAAGCTTACCTCCCCCATTTTTTAAAATCACGGATTCTAGAAGGTTTACATGATTTCTTAAAAAACATGAGTTTTTAGAAAATGTGTTCTATTTCATAAATGTTATCAACAAAGTATGCACATTCTATGTCATAAGGACTTTCTATAGTTTGCGCATGCGTTTGGAAATAAGAAAAGCTTACTTCCCCCGTTTTTTAAAATCACAGCTTCTAGAAGGTTTATATGATTTCTTAAAAAACACGAGTTTTTAGAAAATGTGTTTTATTTCATAAATGGAATAAACAAAGTATGCACATTCTACGTCATAACGACTTTCTATAGTTTGCGCATGCGTTTGGAAATAAGAAAAGCTTACTTCCCTTGTTTTTTAAAATCACAGCTTCTACAATGTTTACATGATTTCTTAAAAAACACGAGTTTTTACAAAATGTGTTTTATTTCATAAATGGAATCAACAAAGTATGCACATTATACGTCATAACGACTTTCTATAGTTTGCGCATTCATCCGGAAATAAGAAAAGCTTACTACCACCGTTTTTTAAAATCACAGCTTCTAGAAGGTTTACATGATTTCTTAAAAAACACGAGTTTTTAGAAAATGTGTTTTATTTCAAAAATGGAATCAACAAAGTATACACATTCTACGTCATAACGACTTTCTATAGTTTGCGCATTCATCCGGAAATAAGAAAAGCTTACTTCCACCGTTTTTTAAAATCACAGCTTCTAGAAGGTTTACATGATTTCTTAAAAAACACGAGTTTTTACAAAATGTGTTTTATTTCATAAATGGAATCAACAAAGTATGCACATTCTACGTCATAACGACTTTCTATAGTTTGTGCATTCGTCCGGATATAGGAAAAGCTTACTTCCACCGTTTTTTATAATCATAGCTTCTAGAAGGTTTACATGATTTCTTAAAAAACACGAGTTTTTAGAAAATGTGTTTTATTTCATAAATGGAATCAACAAAGTATACACATTCTACGTCATAACGACTTTCTATAGTTTGCGCATTCATCCGGAAATAAGAAAAGCTTACTTCCACCGTTTTTTAAAATCACAGCTTCTAGAAGGTTTACATGATTTCTTAAAAAACACGAGTTTTTAGAAAATGTGTTTTATTTCATAAATGGAATCAACAAAGTATACACATTCTACGTCATAACGACTTTCTATAGTTTGCACATTCATTCTGAAATAAGAAAAGCTTACTTCCACCGTTTTTTAAAATCACAGCTTCTAGAAGGTTTACATGATTTCTTAAAAAACATGAGTTTTTAGAAAATGTGTTTTATTTCATTAATGGAATCAACAAAGTATGCACATTCTACGTCATAACGACTTTCTATAGTTTGCGCATGCGTCCGGAAATAAGAAAAGCTTACTTCCACCATTTTTTAAAATCACAGCTTCTAGAAGGTTTACATGATTTCTTAAAAAACACGAGTTTTTAGAAAATGTGTTTTATTTCATAAATGGAATCAACAAAGTATACACATTCTACGTCATAACGACTTTCTATAGTTTGCGCATGCGTCCGGAAATAAGAAAAGCTTACTTCCACCATTTTTTAAAATCACAGCTTCTAGAAGATTTACATGATTTCTTAAAAAACACGAGTTTTTAGAAAATGTGTTTTATTTCATAAATGGAATCAACAAAGTATGCACATTCTACGTCATAACGACTTTCTATACTTTGCGCATGCGTTTGGAAATAAGAAAAGCTTACTTCCCCTATTTTTTAAAATCACAGCTTCTAGAAGGTTTACATGATTTCTTAAAAAACACGAGTTTTTAGAAAATGTGTTTTATTTCATAAATGGAATCAAAAAAGTATGCACATTCTACGTCATAACGACTTTCTATAGTTTGCGCATTCATCCGGAAATAAGAAAAGCTTACTTCCACAGTTTTTTAAAATCACACCTTCTAGAAGGTTTACATGATTTCGTAAAAAACACAAGTTTTTAGAAAATGTGTTTTATTTCATAAATGGAATCAACAAAGTATACACATTCTACGTCATAACGACTTTCTATAGTTTGCGCATTCGTCCGGAAATAAGAAAAGCTTACTTCCACCGTTTTTTAAAATCACAGCTTCTAGAAGGTTTACATGATTTCTTAAAAAACACGAGTTTTTAGAAAATGTGTTTTATTTCATAAATGGAATCAACAAAGTATGCACATTCTACGTCATAACGACTTTTTATAGTTTGCGCATTCATCCGGAAATAAGAAAAGCTTACTTCCACCGTTTTTTAAAATCACACGTTCTAGAAGGTTTACATGATTTCGTAAAAAACACAAGTTTTTAGAAAATGTGTTTTATTTCATAAATGGAATCAACAAAGTATGCACATTCTACGTCATAACGACTTTTTATAGTTTGCGCATTCATCCGGAAATAAGAAAAGCTTACTTCCACCGTTTTTTAAAATCACACCTTCTAGAAGGTTTACATGATTTCGTAAAAAACACAAGTTTTTAGAAAATGTGTTTTATTTCATAAATGGAATCAACAAAGTATACACATTCTACGTCATAACGACTTTCTATAGTTTGCGCATTCGTCCGGAAATAAGAAAAGCTTACTTCCACCGTTTTTTAAAATCACAGCTTCTAGAAAGTGTACATGATTTCTTAAAAAACACAAGTTTTTAGAAAATGTGTTTTATTTCATAAATGGAATCAACAAAGTATGCACATTCTACGTCATAACGACTTTCTATAGTTTGCGCATGCCTCCGGAAATAAGAAAATCTTACTTCCACCATTTTTTAAAATCACAGCTTCTAGAAGGTTTACATGATTTCTTAAAAAACACGAGTTTTTAGAAAATGTGTTTTATTTCATAAATGGAATCAACAAAGTATGCACATTCTACGTCATATCCACTTTTTATAGTTTGCACATGCGTTTGGAAATAAGAAAAGCTTACTTCCCCCGTTTTTTAAAATCACAGCTTCTAGAAGGTTTACATGATTTCTTAAAAAACACGAGTTTTTAGAAAATGTGTTTTATTTCATAAATGGAATCAAAAAGGATACACATTCTACGTCATAACGACTTTCTATAGTTTGCGCATTCATCCGAAAATAAGAAAAGCTTACTTCCACCGTTTTTTAAAATCACAGCTTCTAGAAAGTTTACATGATTTCTTAAAAAACACGAGTTTTTATAAAATGTGTTTTATTTCATAAATGGAATCAACAAAGTATGCACATTCTACGTCATAACGACTTTCTATAGTTTGTGCATGCGTCCGGAAATAAGAAAAGCTTACTTCCACCATTTTTTAAAATCACAGCTTCTAGAAGGTTTACATGATTTCTTAAAAAACACGAGTTTTTAGAAAATGTGTTTTATTTCATAAATGGAATCAACAAAGTATACACATTCTACGTCATAACGCCTTTCTATAGTTTGCGCATGCGTCCAGAAATAAGAAAAGCTTACTTCCACCATTTTTTAAAATCACAGCTTCTAGAAGGTTTACATGATTTCGTAAAAAACACAAATTTTTAGAAAATGTATTTTATTTCATAAATGGAATCAAGAAAGTATGCACATTCTACATCATAACGAGTTTCTATAGGTTGCGCATGCGTTTGGAAATAAGAAAACCTTACTTCCCCCGTTTTTTAAAATCACAGCTTCTATAAGGTGTACATGATTTCGTAAAGAACACGAGTTTTTAGAAAATGTGTTTTGTTTCATAAATGGAATCAACAAAGTATGCACATTCTACGTCATAACGACTTTCTATAATTTGCGCATGCGTCCGGAAATAAGAAAAGCTTACTTCCCCCGTTTTTTAAAATCACAGCTTCTAGAAGGTTTACATGATTTCTTAAAAAACATGAGTTTTTAGAAAATGTGTTTTATTTCATCAATGGAATCAACAAAGTATGCACATTCTACGTCATAACGACTTTCTATAGTTTGTGCATTCGTCCGGAAATAAGAAAAGCTTACTTCCACTGTTTTTTAAAATCACAGCTTCTAGAAGGTTTACATGATTTCGTAAAAAACACGAGTTTTTAGAAAATGTGTTTTATTTCATAAATGGAATCTACAAAGTATGCACATTCTACGTCATAACGACTTTCTATAGTTTGCGCATGCATTTGGAAATAAGAAAAGCTTACTTCCCCCGTTTTTTAAAATCACAGCTTCTAGAAGGTTTACATGATTTCTTAAAAAACACGAGTTTTTAGAAAATGTGTTTTATTTCATAAATGGAATCACCAAAGTATGCACATTCTACGTCATAACGACTTTCTATAGTTTGCGCATACGTCCGGAAATAAGAAAAGCTCACTTCCACCGTTTTTTAAGATCACAGCTTCTAGAAGGTTTATATGATTTCTTAAAAAACATGAGTTTTTAGAAAATGTGTTTTATTTCATAAATGGAATCAACAAAGTATGCACATTCTACGTCATAACGACTTTCTATAGTTTGCGCATGCGTCCGGAAATAACAATAGCTTACTTCCCCCATTTTTTAAAATCACTCCTTCTAGAAGGTTTACATGATTTCTTAAAAAACACGAGTTTTTAGAAAATGTGTTTTATTTCATAAATGGAATCTACAAAGTATGCACATTCTACGTCATAACGACTTTCTATAGTTTGCGCATGCGTTTGGAAATAAGAAAAGCTGACTTCACCCGTTTTTTAAAATCACAGCTTCTAGAAGGTTTACATGATTTCTTAAAAAACACGAGTTTTTAGGAAACGTGTTTTATTTCATAAATGGAATCAACAAAGTATGCACATTCTACGTCATAATGACTTTCTATAGTTTGCGCATGCGTTTGGAAATAAGAAAAGCTTACTTCCCCCGTTTTTTAAAATCACAGCTTCTAGAAGGTTTACATGATTTCTTAAAAAACACGAGTTTTTAGAAAATGTGTTTTATTTCATAAATGGAATCAACAAAGTATGCACATTCTACGTCATAACGACTTTCTACAGTTTGCCAATTCGTCCGGAAATAAGGAAAGCTTACTTCCACCGTTTTTTAAAATCACAGCTTCTAGAAGGTTTATATGATTTCGTAAAAAACACGAGTTTTTAGAAAAGGTGGTTTATTTCTTAAATGGAATCTACAAAGTATGCACATTCTATGTCATAACGAGTTTCTATAGTTTGCGCATGCGTCCGGAAATAAGAAAAGCTTACCTCCCCCATTTTTTAAAATCACAGATTCTAGAAGGTTTACATGATTTCTTAAAAAACACGAGTTTTTACAAAATGTGTTTTATTTCCTAAATGGAATCAACAAGGTATGCACATTCTACGTCATAACGACTTTCTATAGTTTGCGCATGCGTTTGGAAATAAGAAAAGCTTACTTCCCCGTTTTTTAAAATCACAGCTTCTAGAAGGTTTACATGATTTCTTAAAAAACACGAGTTTTTAGAAAATGTGTTTTATTTCATAAATGGAATCAACAAAGTATGCACATTCTACATCATAGCGACTTTCTGTAGTTTGCGCATGCGTTTGGAAATAAGAAAAGCTTACTTCCACCATTTTTTAAAATCACAGATTCTAGAAGGTTTACATGATTTCTTAAAAAACACGAGTTTTTAGAAAATGTGTTTTATTTCATAAATGGAATCAACAAAGTATGCACATTCTACGTCGTAACGACTTTCTATAGTTTGCACATTCGTCCGGAAATAAGAAAAGCTTACTTCCACCGTATTTTAAAATCACAGCTTCAAGAAGGTTTACATGATTTCTTAAAAAACACGAGTTTTTAGAAAATTTGCATTTTTTCATAAATGGAATCTACAAAGTATGCACATTCTACGTCATAACGACTTTCTATAGTTTGCGCATGCGTCCGGAAATAAGAAAAGCTTACTTCCCCCGTTTTTTAAAATCACAGCTTCTAGAAGGTTTACATGATTTCTTAAAAAACACGAGTTTTTAGAAAATGTGTTTTATTTCATCAATGGAATCAACAAAGTATGCACATTCTACGTCATAACGACTTTCTACAGTTTGCGAATTCGTCCAGAAATAAGAAAAGTTTACTTCCCCCATTTTTTAAAATCACAGCTTCTAGAAGGTTTACATGATTTCTTAAAAAACACGAGTTTTTAGAAAATGTGTTTTATTTCATAAATGGAATCAACAAAGTATGCACATTCTACGTCATAACGACTTTCTATAGTTTGCGCATGCGTCCGGAAATAAGAAAAGCTTACTTCCAGCGTTTTTTAAAATCACAGCTTCTAGAAGGTTTACATGATTTCTTAAAAAACATGAGTTTTTAGAAAATGTGTTTTATTTCATCAATGGAATCAACAAAGTATGCACATTCTACGTCATAACGACTTTCTATAGTTTGTGCATTCGTCCGGAAATAAGAAAAGCTTACTTCCACTGTTTTTTAAAATCACAGCTTCTTGAAGGTTTACATGATTTCGTAAAAAACACGAGTTTTTAGAAAATGTGTTTTATTTCATAAATGGAATCTACAAAGTATGCACATTCTACGTCATAACGACTTTCTATAGTTTGCGCATGCATTTGGAAATAAGAAAAGCTTACTTCCCCCGTTTTTTAAAATCACAGCTTCTAGAAGGTTTACATGATTTCTTAAAAAACACGAGTTTTTAGATAAATGTGTTTTATTTCATAAATGGAATCAACAAAGTATGCACATTCTACGTCATAACGACTTTCTATAGTTTGCGCATGCGTCCGGAAATAAGAAAAGCTCACTTCCACCGTTTTTTAAGATCACAGCTTCTAGAAGATTTATATGATTTCTTAAAAAACATGAGTTTTTAGAAAATGTGTTTTATTTCATAAATGGAATCAACAAAGTATGCACATTCTACGTCATAACGACTTTCTATAGTTTGCGCATGCGTCCGGAAATAACAAAAGCTTACTTCCCCCATTTTTTAAAATCACTCCTTCTAGAAGGTTTACATGATTTCTTAAAAAACACGAGTTTTTAGAAAATGTGTTTTATTTCATAAATGGAATCTACAAAGTATGCACATTCTACGTCATAACGACTTTCTATAGTTTGCGCATGCGTTTGGAAATAAGAAAAGCTGACTTCACCCGTTTTTTAAAATCACAGCTTCTAGAAGGTTTACATGATTTCTTAAAAAACACGAGTTTTTAGGAAACGTGTTTTATTTCATAAATGGAATCAACAAAGTATGCACATTCTACGTCATAATGACTTTCTATAGTTTGCGCATGCGTTTGGAAATAAGAAAAGCTTACTTCCCCCGTTTTTTAAAATCACAGCTTCTAGAAGGTTTACATGATTTCTTAAAAAACACGAGTTTTTAGAAAATGTGTTTTATTTCATAAATGGAATCAACAAAGTATGCACATTCTATGTCATAATGACTTTCTATAGTTTGCGCATGCGACCGGAAATAAGAAAAGTCGTTTGCGCATGCGCATACGACTTTCTACAGTTTTCCAATTCGTCCGGAAATAAGGAAAGCTTACTTCCACCGTTTTTTAAAATCACAGCTTCTAGAAGGTTTACATGATTTCGTAAAAAACATGAGTTTTTAGAAAATGTTTTTTATTTCATAAATGGAATCAACAAAGTATGCACATTCTATGTAATAACGACTTTCTACAGTTTTCCCATTCGTCCGGAAATAAGGAAAGCTTACTTCCACCGTTTTTTAAAATCACAGCTTCTAGAAGGTTTACATGATTTCGTAAAAAACACGAGTTTTTAGAAAATGTGGTTTATTTCTTAAATGGAATCTACAAAGTATGCACATTCTATGTCATAACGAGTTTCTATAGTTTGCGCATGCGTCCGGAAATAAGAAAAGCTTACCTCCCCCATTTTTTAAAATCACAGATTCTAGAAGGTTTACATGATTTCTTAAAAAACACGAGTTTTTAGAAAATGTGTTTTATTTCCTAAATGGAATCAACAAGGTATGCACATTCTACGTCATAACGACTTTCTATAGTTTGCGCATGCGTTTGGAAATAAGAAAAGCTTACTTCCCCCGTTTTTTAAAATCACAGCTTCTAGAAGGTTTACATGATTTCTTAAAAAACACGAGTTTTTAGAAAATGTGTTTTATTTCATAAATGGAATCAACAAAGTATGCACATTCTACATCATAGCGACTTTCTGTAGTTTGCGCATGCGTTTGGAAATAAGAAAAGCTTACTTCCACCGTTTTTTAAAATCACAGCTTCTAGAAGGTTTACATGATTTCTTAAAAAACACGAGTTTTTAGAAAATGTGTTTTATTTCATAAATGGAATCAACAAAGTATGCACATTCTACGTCGTAACGACTTTCTATAGTTTGCACATTCGTCCGGAAATAAGAAAAGCTTACTTCCACCGTATTTTAAAATCACAGCTTCAAGAAGGTTTACATGATTTCGTAAAAAACACGAGTTTTTAGAAAATGTGTTTTATTTCATAAATGAAATCTACAAAATTGGCACATTCTACGTCATAACGACTTCTATATGTTAAATTTTCAGAATTTACTTCAATCTGATCTAGGATCTTAACTGAGAGAACAACATGTACAGCATATCTACAGCATATCAATCATGGAGACAATAATGCAAGCACACAAGAGACACAAAGATTTACTTGGGGAAAACCATAAAGGTGAAAAAGCCCAATAACTTCCTCAGAGATAGAGAGAGAAATGATACAACCAACCATAAGAGATAGACACAACCTAGCAGCAGATCCTCCTCCTCCATAAGTGCGCCACTCCTCCTTGAGTGCTTGAGTGAGGAGTGAGTGAACAAATAGAGTGCCTCCCGCACTCTATTTATACTTGACTTGACTTGCCTTTTTACCTAACTCATGTAGGCTCGAACTTAACCACATAACATAATGCTGACTGGGCTGACCCCCAATAGGGTGGTCTAATAACCCTTTGACCCACATGACTTATACAAGGCCGACCCCAAACAAGGTGGTCTAATAACCCATCAAGTATAAGTTAGACACTTACAATATAAATGACGACACTTCCGTATAGAGGAATAATAACATCTGTATAGGAATACAATATACATATATGTGAAATACATTCCGAAGTTACATATACATCAAAACTATAGTTTGTGCATGCGTCCGGAAATAAGAAAAGCTTACCTCCCCCGTTTTTTAAAATCACGGATTCTAGAAGGTTTACGTGATTTCTTAAAAAACACGAGTTTTTAGAAAATGTGTTTTATTTCATAAATGTTATCAACAAAGTATGCACATTCTATGTGATAAGGACTTTCTATAGTTTGCGCATGCGTTTGGAAATAAGAAAAGCTTACATCCCCCGTTTGTTAAAATCACAGCTTCTAGAAGGTTTATATGATTTCTTAAAAAACACGACTTTTTAGAAAATGTGTTTTATTTCATAAATGGAATCAACAAAGTATGCACATTCTACGTCATAACGACTTTCTATAGTTTGCGCATTCTTCCGGAAATAAGAAAAGCTTACTTACCCTGTTTTTTAAAATCACAGCTTCTAGAAGGTTTACATGATTTCTTAAAAAACATGAGTTTTTAGAAAATGTGTTTTATTTCATAAATGGAATCAACAAAGTATGCACATTCTACGTCATAACGACTTTCTATACTTTGCGCACTCGTCCGGAAATAAGAAAAGCTTACTTCCACCGTTTTTTAAAATCACAGCTTCTAGAAGGTTTACATAATTTCGTAAAAAACACGAGTTTTTAGAAAATGTGTTTTATTTCATAAATGGAATCTACAAAGTATGCACATTCTACGTCATAACGACTTTCTATAGTTTGCGCATGCATATGGAAATAAGAAAAGCTTACTTCCCCCGTTTTTTAAAATCACAGCTTCTAGAAGGTTTACATGATTTCTTAAAAAACACGATTTTTTAGAAAATTTGTTTTATTTCATAAATGGAAGCAACAAAGTATGCACATTCTATGTCATAACGACTTTCTATAGTTTGCAGATGCGATTGGAAATAAGAAAAGCTTACTTCCCCTATTTTTTAAAATCACAACTTCTGGAAGGTTTACATGATTTCTTAAAAAACACGAGTTTTTAAAAAATGTGTTTTATTTCATAAATGGAATCAACAAAGTATGCACATTCTACGTCATAACAACTTTCTATAGTTTGCGCATGCGTCCGGATATAAGAAAAGCTTACTTCCACCGTTTTTTAAAATCACAGCTTCTAGAAGGTTTACATGATTTCGTAAAAAACACTAGTTTTTAGAAAATGTGTTTTATTTCATAAATGGAATCTACAAAGTATGCACATTCTATGATATAACGAATTTCTATAGTTTGCGCATGCGTCCGGAAATAAGAAAAGCTTACTTCCCCCGTTTTTTAAAATCACAGCTTCTAGAAGGTTTACATGATTTCGTAAAAAACACGAGTTTTTAGAAAATGTGTTTTATTTCATAAATGGAATCTACAAAGTATGCACATTCTACGATATAACGACTTTCTATAGTTTGCGCATGCGTCCAGAAATAAGAAAAGCTTACTTCCCCGTTTTTTAAAATCACAGCTTCTAGAAGGTTTACATGATTTCTTAAAAAACACGAGTTTTTAGAAAATGTGTTTTATTTCATAAATGGAATCAACAAAGTATGCACATTCTACGTCATAACGACTTTCTATAGTTTGCGCATGCATTTAGAAATAACAAAAGCTTACTTCCCCCGTTTTTTAAAATCACAGCTTCTAGAAGGTTTACATGATTTCTTAAAAAACACGAGTTTTTACAAAATGTGTTTTATTTCATAAATGGAATCAACAAAGTATGCACATTCTACGTCATAACGACTTTCTATACTTTGCGCATGCGTTTGGAAATAAGAAAAGCTTACTTCCCCCGTTTTTTAAAATCACAGCTTCTAGAAGGTTTTCATGATTTCTTAAAAAACACGAATTTTTAGAAAATGTGTTTTATTTCATAAATGGAATCAACAAAGTATGCACATTCTAGGTCATAACGAATTTCTATAGTTTGCGCATGCGTCCGGAAATAAGAAAAGCTTACTTCCACCGTTTTTTAAAATCACAGCTTCTAGAAGGTTTATATGATTTCTTAAAAATCATGAGTTTTTAGAAAATGTGTTTTATTTCATAAATGGAATCAACAAAGTATGCACATTCTACGTCATAACGACTTTCTATAGTTTGCGCATGCGTCCGGAAATAACAAAAGCTTACTTCCCCTGTTTTTTAAAATCACACCTTGTAGAAGGTTTACATGATTTCTTAAAAAACACGAGTTTTTAGAAAATGTGTTTTATTTCATAAATGGAATCTACAAAGTATGCACATTCTACGTCATAACGACTTTCTATAGTTTGCGCATGCGTTTGGAAATAAGAAAAGCTGACTTCACCCGTTTTTTAAAATCACAGCTTCTAGAAGGTTTACATGATTTCTTAAAAAAGACGACTTTTTAGAAAACGTGTTTTATTTCATAAATGGAATCAACAAAGTATGCACATTCTACGTCATAATGACTTTCTATAGTTTGCGCATGCGTTTGGAAATAAGAAAAGCTTACTTCCCCCGTTTTTTAAAATCACAGCTTCTATAAGGTTTACATGATTTCTTAAAAAACACGAGTTTTTAGAAAATGTGTTTTATTTCATAAATGGAATCAACAAAGTATGCACATTCTACGTCATAACGACTTTCTACGGTTTGCCCATTCGTCCGGAAATAAGGAAAGCTTACTTCCACCGCTTTTTAAAATCACAGCTTCTAGAAATTTTACTTGATTTCGTAAAAAACACGAGTTTTTAGAAAATGTGTTTTATTTCATAAATGGAATCAACAAAGTATTCACATTCTACGTAATAAGGACTTTCTACAGTTTGCCCATTCGTCCGGAAATAAGGAAAGCTTACTTCCACCGTTTTTTTAAATCACAGCTTCTATAAGGTTTACAAAATTTCGTAAAAAACACGAGTTTTTAGAAAATGTGGTTTATTTCTTAAATGGAATCTACAAAGTATGCACATTCTATGTCATAACGAATTTCTATAGTTTGCGCATGCGTCTGAAAATAAGAAAAGCTTACCTCCCCCATTTTTTAAAATCACAGATTCTAGAAGGTTTACATGATTTCTTAAAAAACATGAGTTTTTATAAAATGTGTTTTATTTCCTAAATGGAATCAACAAAGTATGCACATTCTACGTCATAATGACTTTCTATAGTTTGCGCATGCGTTTGGAAATAAGAAAATCTTACTTCCCCTGTTTTTTAAAATCACAGCTTCTAGAAGGTTTACATGATTTCTTAAAAAACATGAGTTTTTAGAAAATGTGTTTTATTTCATAAATGGAATCAACAAAGTATGCACATTCTACATCATAGCGACTTTCTATAGTTTGCGCATGCGTTTGGAAATAAGAAAAGCTTACTTCCACCGTTTTTTAAAATGACAGCTTCTAGAAGTTTTACATGATTTCTTAAAAAACACGAGTTTTTAGAAAATGTGTTTTATTTCATAAATGGAATCAACAAAGTATGCACATTCTACGTCGTAACGACTTTCTATAGTTTGCGCATTCGTCCGGAAATAAGAAAAGCTTACTTCCACCGTTTTTTAAAATCACAGCTTCAAGAAGGTTTACATGATTTCGTAAAAAACACGAGTTTTTAGAAAATGTGTTTTATTTCATAAATGGAATCTACAAAATTGGCACATTCTACGTCATAACGACTTTCTATATGTTAAATTTTCAGAATTTACTTCAATATGATCTAGGATCTTAACTCAGAGAACAACATGTACAACATATCTACAACATACCAATCATGGAGACAATAATGCATGCACACAAGAGACGCAAAGATTTACTTGGGGAAAACCATAAAGGTGAAAAACCCCAATAACTTCCTCAGAGATAGATAGAGCAATGATACAACCAACCATAAGAGATAGACACAACCTAGCAGCAGATCCTCCTCCTCCATAAGTGCGCCTCTCCTCCTTGAGTGCTTGAGTGAGAAGTGAGTGAACAAATAGAGTGCCTCCCGCACTCTATTTATACTTGACTTGACTTGCCTTTTTACCTAACTCATGTAGGCTCGAACTTAACCACATAACATAATGCTGACTGGGCTGACCCCCAATAAGGTGGTCTAATAACCCTTTGACCCACATGACTTATACAAGGCCGACCCCAAACAAGGTGGTCTAATAAACCATCAAGTATAAGTTACGACACTTACAATATAAATGACGACACTTCCGTAGAGAGGAATAATAACATCTCTATATGAATACAATATACATATATGTGAAATACATTCCGAAGTTACATATACATCAACACTATAGTTTGCGCATGCATCCGGAAATAAGATCTTACCTCCCCGATTTTTTAAAATCATGGATTCTAGAAGGTTTACATGATTTCTTAAAAAACACGAGTTTTTAGAAAATGTGTTTTATTTCATAAATGTTATCAACAAAGTATGCACATTCTATGTCATAAGGACTTTCTATAGTTTGCGCATGCGTTTGGAAATAAGAAAAGCTTACTTCCCCCGTTTTTTAAAATCACAGCTTCTAGAAGGTTTATATGATTTCTTAAAAAACATGAGTTTTTAGAAAATGTGTTTTATTTCATAAATGGAATCAACAAAGTATGCACATTCTACGTCATAACGACTTTCTATAGTTTGCGCATGCGTTTGGAAATAAGAAAAGCTTACTTCCCCTGTTTTTTAAAATAACAGCTTCTAGAAGGTTTACTTGATTTCTTAAAAAACACGAGTTTTTACAAAATGTGTTTTATTTCATAAATGGAATCAACAAAGTATGCACATTCTACGTCATAACGACTTTCTATAGTTTGCGCATTCATCCGGAAATAAGAAAAGCTTACTTCCACCGTTTTTTAAAATCACAGCTTCTAGAAGGTTTACATGATTTCTTAAAAAACACGAGTTTTTAGAAAATGTGTTTTATTTCAAAAATGGAATCAACAAAGTATGCACATTCTACGTCATAACGACTTTTTATAGTTTGCGCATGCGTTTGGAAATAAGAAAAGCTTACTTCCCCCGTTTTTTAAAATCACAGCTTCTAGAAGGTTTACATGATTTCTTAAAAAACACGAGTTTTTAGAAAATGTGTTTTATTTCATAAATGGAATCAACAAAGTATACACATTCTATGTCATAACGACTTTCTATAGTTTGCGCATTCATCCGGAAATAAGAAAAGCTTACTTCCACAGTTTTTTAAAATCACAGCTTCTAGAAGGTTTACATGATTTCTTAAAAAACATGAGTTTTTTGAAAATGTGTTTTATTTCATAAATGGAATCAACAAAGTATGCACATTCTACGTCATAACGACTTTCTATAGTTTGCGCATGCGTCCGGAAATAAGAAAAGCTTACTTCCACCATTTTTTAAAATCACAGCTTCTAGAAGGTTTAAATGATTTCTTAAAAAACACGAGTTTTTAGAAAATGTGTTTTATTTCATAAATGGAATCAACAAAGTATACACATTCTACGTCATAACGACTTTCTATAATTTGCGCATGTGTCCGGAAATAAGAAAAGCTTACTTCCACCATTTTTTAAAATCACAGCTTCTAGAAGGTTTACATGATTTCGTAAAAAACACAAGTTTTTAGAAAATGTATTTTATTTCATAAATGGAATCAAGAAATTATGCACATTCTACGTCATAACGACTTTCTATAGTTTGCGCATGCGTTTGGAAATAAGAAAACCTTACTTCCCCCGTTTTTTAAAATCACAGCTTCTAGAACGTGTACATGATTTCGTAAAGAACACGAGTTTTTAGAAAATGTGTTTTGTTTCATAAATGGAATCAACAAAGTATGCACATTCTACGTCATAACGACTTTCTATAATTTGCGCATGCGTCCGGAAATAACAAAAGCTTACTTCCCCCGTTTTTTAAAATCACAGCTTCTAGAAGGTTTACATGGTTTCTTAAAAAACACGAGTTTTTAGAAAATGTGTTTTATTTCATAAATGGAAGAAACAAAGTATGCACATTCTATGTCATAACGACTTTCTATATGTTAAATTTTCAGAATTTACTTCAATCTGATCTAGGATCTTAACTGAGAGAACAACATGTACAGCATATCTACAGCATATCAATCATGGAGACAATAATGCAAGCACACAAGAGACACAAAGATTTACTTGGGGAAAACCATAAAGGTGAAAAAGCCCAATAACTTCCTCAGAGATAAAGAGAGCAATGATACAACCAACCATAAGAGATAGACACAACCTAGCAGCAGATCCTCCTCCTCCATAAGTGCGCCACTCCTCCTTGAGTGCTTGAGTGAGAAGTGAGTGAACAAATAGAGTGCCTCCCGCACTATTTATACTTGACTTGACTTGCCTTTTTACCTAACTCATGTAGGCTCGAACTTAACCACATAACATAATGCTGACTGGGCTGACCCCCAATAAGGTGGTCTAATAACCCTTTGACCCACATGACTTATACAAGGCCGACCCCAAACAAGGTGGTCTAATAACCCATCAAGTATAAGTTACGACACTTACATTATAAATGACGACACTTCCATATAGAGGAATAATAACATCTCTATAGGAATACAATATACATATATGTGAAATACATTCCGAAGTTACATATACATCAACACTATAGTTTGCGCATGCGTCCGGAAATAAGAAAAGCTTACCTCCCCCGTTTTTTAAAATCACGGATTCTAGAAGGTTTACATGATTTCTTAAAAAACACGAGTTTTTAGAAAATGTGTTTTATTTCATAAATGTTATCAACAAAGTATGCACATTCTACGTCATAATGACTTTCTATAGTTTGCGCATGCGTTTGGAAATAAGAAAAGCTTATTTCCCCCGTTTTTTAAAACCACAGCTTCTAGAAGGTTTACATGATTTCCTAAAAAACACGAGTTTTTAGAAAATGTGTTTTATTTCCTAAATGGAATCAACAAAGTATGCACATTCTACGTCATAACGACTTTCTATAGTTTGCGCATGCGTCCGGAAATAAGAAAAGCTTACTTCCCCGTTTTTTAAAATCACAGCTTCTAGAAGGTTTACATGATTTCTTAAAAAACACGAGTTTTTAGAAAATGTGTTTTATTTCATAAATGGAATCAACAAAGTATGCATATTCTACGTCATAACGACTTTCTATAGTTTGCGCATGCATTTGGAAATAACAAAAGCTTACTTCCCCCGTTTTTTTAAATCACAGCATCTAGAAGGTTTACATGATTTCTTAAAAAACACGAGTTTTTACAAAATGTGTTTTATTTCATAAATGGAATCAACAAAGTATGCACATTCTACATCATAATGACTTTCTATACTTTGTGCATTCGTCCGGAAATAGGAAAAGCTTACTTCCACCATTTTTTATAATCACAGCTTCTAGAAGGTTTACATGATTTCTTAAAAAACACGAGTTTTTAGAAAATGTGTTTTATTTCATAAATGGAATCAACAAAGTATAGACATTCTACGTCATAACGACTTTCTATAGTTTGCGCATTCATCCGGAAATAAGAAAAGCTTACTTCCACCGTTTTTTAAAATCACAGCTTCTAGAAGGTTTACATGATTTCTTAAAAAACACGAGTTTTTAGAAAATGTGTTTTATTTCAAAAATGGAATCAACAAAGTATACACATTCTACGTCATAACGACTTTCTATAGTTTGCGCATTCATCCGGAAATAAGAAAAGCTTACTTCCACCGTTTTTTAAAATCACAGCTTCTAGAAGGTTTACATGATTTCTTAAAAAACACGAGTTTTTAGAAAATGTGTTTTATTTCATAAATGGAATCAACCAAGTATGCACATTCTACGTCATAACGACTTTCTATAGTTTGCGCATGCGTCCGGAAAAAAGAAAAGCTTACTTCCACCATTTTTTAAAATCACAGCTTCTAGAAGGTTTACATGATTTCTTAAAAAACACGAGTTTTTAGAAAATGTGTTTTATTTCATAAATGTAATCAACAAAGTATACACATTCTACGTCATAACGACTTTCTATAGTTTGTGCATGCGTCCGGAAATAAGAAAAGCTTACTTCCACCTTTTTTTAAAATCACAGCTTCTAGAAGGTTTACATGATTTCTTAAAAACACGAGTTTTTAGAAAATGTATTTTATTTCATAAATGGAATCAACAAAGTATGCACATTCTACGTCATAACGACTTTCTATAGTTTGCGCATGCGTTTGGAAATAAGAAAACCTTACTTCCCCCGTTTTTTAAAATCACAGCTTCTAGAAGGTCTAGATGATTTCGTAAAGAACACGAGTTTTTAGAAAATGTGTTTTGTTTCATAAATCGAATCAACAAAGTATGCACATTCTACGTCATAACGACTTTCTATAGTTTGCGCATGAGTCCGGAAATAAGAAAAGCTTACTTCCCTCGTTTTTTAAAATCACAGCTTCTAGAAGGTTTACATGGTTTCTAAAAAAACACGAGTTTTTAGAAAATGTGTATTATTTCGTTAATGGAAGCAACAAAGTATGCACATTCTACATCATAACGACTTTCTATAGTTTGTGCATTCATCCAGAAATAAGAAAAGCTTACTTCCACCGTTTTTTATAATCACAGCTTCTAGAAGGTTTACATGATTTCTTAAAAAACACGAGTTTTTAGAAAATGTGCATTATTTCATAAATGGAATCTACAAAGTGTGCACATTCTACGTCATAACGACTTTCTATAGTTTGCGCATGCGTCCGGAAATAACAAAAGCTTACTTCAACCATTTTTTAAAATCACAGCTTCCAGAAGGTTTACATGATTTCTTAAAAAACATGAGTTTTTAGAAAATGTGTTTTATTTCATAAATGGAATCAACAAAGTATGCACATTCTACGTCATAACGACTTTCTATAGTTTGCGCATGCGTACGGAAATAAGAAAAGCTTATTTCCCCCGTTTTTTAAAATGACAGCTTCTAGAAGGTTTACATGATTTCATAAAAAACACGAGTTTCTAGAAAATGTGTTTTATTTCATAAATGGAATCAACAAAGTATGCACATTCTACGTCATAACGACTTTCTATAGTTTGCGCATGCGTCCCGAAATAAGAAAAGCTTACTTCCACCGTTTTTGAAAATCACAGCTTCTAGAAGGTTTACATGATTTCGTAAAAAACACGTGTTTTTAGAAAATGTGTTTTACTTCATAAATGGAATCAACAAAGTATGCACATTCTACGTCATAACGAATTTCTATAGTTTGCGCATGCATCCGGAAATAAGAAAAGCTTACTTCCACCGTATTTTAAAATCACACCTTCTAGAAGGTTTACATGATTTCGTAAAAAACACGAGTTTTTAGAAAATGTGTTTATTTCGTTAATGGAATCTACAAAGTATGCACATTCTACGATATAACTACTTTCTATAGTTTGCGCTTGCGTCCGGAAATAAGAAAAGCTTACTTCCTCGTTTTTTAAAATCACAGCTTCTAGAAGGTTTACATGATTTCTTAAAAAACACGAGTTTTTAGAAAATGTGTTTTATTTCATAAATGGAATCAACCAAGTATGCACATTCTACGTCATAACGACTTTCTATAGTTTGCACATGCATTTGGAAATAACAAAAGCTTACTTCCCCCGTTTTTTAAAATCACAGCTTCTAGAAGGTTTACATGATTTCTTAAAAAACAAGAGTTTTTACAAAATGTGTTCTATTTCATAAATGGAATCAATAAAGTATGCACATTCTACGTCATAACGACTTTCTATAGTTTGCGCATGCGTCCGGAAATAAGAAAAGCTTACTTCCACCATTTTTTAATATCACAGCTTCTAGAAGGTTTACATGATTTCTTAAAAAACACGAGTTTTTAGAAAATGTGTTTTATTTCATAAATGGAATGAACAAAGTATACACATTCTACGTCATAACGACTTTCTATAGTTTGCGCATTCTTCCGGAAATAAGAAAAGCTTACTTCCACCGTTTTTTAAAATCACAGCTTCTAGAAGGTTTACATGATTTCTTAAAAAAGACGCATTTTTAGAAAATGTGTTTTATTTCATAAATGGAATCAACAAAGTATGCACATTCTACGTCATAACGACTTTCTATAGTTTGCGCATGCGTCCGGAAATAAAAAAAGCTTACTTCCACCATTTTTTAAAATCACAGCTTCTAGAAGGTTTACATGATTTCGTAAAAAACACAAGTTTTTAGAAAATGTGTTTTATTTCATAAATGGAAGCAACAAAGTATGGACATTCTACGTCATAACTACTTTCTATAGTTTGTGCATTCGTCCGGAAATAGGAAAAGCTTACTTCCACCGTTTTTTATAATCACAGCTTCTAGAAGGTCTACATGATTTCTTAAAAAACACGATTTTTTAGAAAATGTGCATTATTTCATAAATGGAATCTACAAAGTATGCACATTCTACGATATAACTACTTTCTATAGTTTGCGCATGCGTCCGGAAATAAGAAAAGCTTACTTCCTCGTTTTTTAAAATCACAGCTTCTAGAAGGTTTACATGATTTCTTAAAAAACACGAGTTTTTAGAAAATGTGTTTTATTTCATAAATGGAATCAACAAAGTATGCACATTCCACGTCATAACGACTTTCTATAGTTTGCGCATGCGTCCGGAAATAAGAAAATCTTATTTCCCCCGTTTTTTAATATCACAGCTTCCAGAAGGTTTACATGATTTCGTAAAAAACAAGAGTTTCTAGAAAATGTGTTTTATTTCATAAATGGAATCAACAAAGTATGCACATTTTACGTCATAACAACTTTCTATAGTTTGTGCATGTGTCTGGAAATAAGAAAAGCTTACTTCCACCGTTTTTTAAAATCACAGCTTCTAAAAGGCTTACATGATTTCGTAAAAAACACGTGTTTTTAGAAAATGTGTTTTACTTCATAAATGGAATCAACAAAGTATGCACATTCTACGTCATAACGAATTTCTATAGTTTGCGAAATGCGTCCGGAAATAAGAAAAGCTTACTTCCACCGTTTTTTAAAATCACAGCTTCTAGAAGGTTTACATGATTTCTTAAAAAACACGAGTTTTTAGAAAATGTGTTTTATTTCAAAAATGGAATCAACAAAGTATGCACATTCTACGTCATAACGACTTTCTATAGTTTGCGCATGCGTTTGGAAATAAGAAAAGCTTACTTCCACCGTTTTTTAAAATCACAGCTTCTAGAAGGTTTACATGATTTCTTAAAAAACACGAGTTTTTAGAAAATGTGTTTTATTTCATAAATGGAATCAACAAAGTATGCACATTCTACGTCATAACGAGTTTCTATAGTTTGCGCATTCGTCCGAAAATAAGAAAAGCTTACTTCCACCGTTTTTTAAAATCACAGATTCTAGAAGGTTTACATGATTTTTAAAAAAACACGAGTTTTTAGAAAATGTGTTTTATTTCATAAATGGAATCATCAAAGTATAAATATTCTACGTTATAACGACTTTGTATAGTTTGCGCATTCGTCCGGAAATAAGAAAAGCTTACTTCCACCGTTTTTTAAAATCACAGCTTTTAGAAGGTTTACATGATTTCTTAAAAAACACGAATTTTTAGGAAATGTGTTTTATTTCATAAATAGAAGCAACAAGGTATGCACATTCTATGTCATAACGACTTTCTATAGTTTGCGCATGCGCTTGGAAATAAGAAAAGCTTACTTCCCCCGTTTTTTAAAATCACAGCTTCTAGAAGGTTTACATGATTTTTTAAAAAACATGACTTTTTAGAAAATGTGTTTTATTTCATAAATGGAATCAACAAACTAGCACATTCTACGTCATAAGGACTTTCTATAGTTTACGCATGCATCCGGAAATAAGAAAAGCTTATTTCCACCATTTTTTAAAATCACAGCTTCTAGAAGGTTTACATGATTTCTTAAGAAACACGAGTTTTTAGAAAATGTGTTTTATTTCATAAATGGAATCAACAAAGTATGCACATTCTACGTCATAACGACTTTCTATAGTTTGAGCATGCGTCCGGAAATAAGAAAAGCTTACTTCCACCGTTTTTTAAAATCACAGCTTCTGGAAGGTTTACATTATTTCTTAAAAAACACGAGTTTTTAGGAAATGTGTTTTATTTCATAAATGGAATCAACAAAGTATGCACATTCTACGTCATAACGACTTTCTATAGATTGCGCTTGCGTTTGGAAATAAGAAAAGCTTACTTCCCCCTTTTTTTAAAATCACAGCTTCTAGAAGGTTTACATGATTTGTTAAAAAACACGAGTTTTTAGAAAATGTGTTTTATTTCATAAATGGAATCAACAAAGTATGCACATTCTACGTCATAACGACTTTCTATAGTTTGCGCATGCGTTTGGAAATAAGAAAAGCTTACTTCCCTCATTTTTTAAAATCACAGCTTCTAGAAGGTTTACATGATTTCTTAAAAAACACGAGTTTTTAGAAAATGTGTTTTATTTCATAAATGGAATCAACAAAGTATGCACATTCTACTTCATAACTATTTTCTATAGTTTGCGCATGCGTCTCGAAATAAGAAAAGCTTACTTCCACCGTTTTTTAAAATCACAGCTTCTAGAAGGTTTACATGATTTCGTAAAAAACACGAGTTTTTAGAAAATGTGGTTTATTTCTTAAATGGAATCTACAAAGTATGCACATTCTATGTCATAACGAGTTTCTATAGTTTGCGCATGCGTCCGGAAATAAGAAAAGCTTACCTCCCCCATTTTTTAAAATCACAGCTTCTAGAAGGTTTACATGATTTCTTAAAAAACACGAGTTTTTAGAAAATGTGTTTTATTTCATAAATGGAATCAACAAAGTATGCACATTCTATGTCATAACGACTTTCTATAGTTTGCGCATGCGTCCGGAAATCAGAGAAGCTTATTTCCACCGTTTTTTAAAATCACAGCTTCTAGAAGGTTTACATGATTTCTTAAGAAACACGAGTTTTTAGAAAATGTGTTTTATTTCATAAATGGAATCAACAAAGTATGCAAATTCTACGTCATAACGACTTTCTATAGTTTGCGCATGCATCCGGAAATAAGAAAAGCTTACTTCCACCGTTTTTTAAAATCACAGCTTCTAGAAGGTTTACATGATTTCTTAAAAAACACGAGTTTTTAGGAAATGTGTTTTATTTCATAAATGGAATCAACAAAGTATGCACATTCTACGTCGCAACGACTTTCTATAGTTTGCCCATTCGTTTTGAAATAAGAAAAGCTTACTTACCCTTTTTTTAAAATCACAGCTTCTAGAAGGTTTACATGATTTCTTAAAAAACACGAGTTTTTAGAAAATGTGTTTTATTTGATAAATGGAATCAACAAAGTATGCACATTGTACGTCATAACGACTTTCTATAGTTTGCGCATTCATCTGGAAATAAGAAAAGCTCACTTCCACCGTTTTTTAAAATCACAGCGTCTAGAACGTTTACATGATTTCGTAAAAAACACGAGTTTTTAGAAAATATGTTATATTTCATAAATGGAATCTACAAAGTATGCACATTCTACGTCATAACGACTTTCTATAGTTTGCGCATGCGTCTGGAAATAAGAAAAGCTTACTTCCACTGTTTTTTAAAATCACAGCTTCTAGAAGGTTTACATGATTTCTTAAAAAACATGAGTTTTTAGAAAATGTGTTTTATTTCATAAATGGAATCAACAAAGTATGCACATTCTACGTCATAACGACTTTCTATAGTTTGCGCATGCGTCCGGAAATAAGAAAAGCTTACTTCCACTGATTTTTAAAATCACAGCTTCTAGAAGGTTTACATGATTTCTTAAAAAACACGAGTTTTTAGAAAATGTGTTTTATTTCATAAATGGATACAACAAAGTATGCACATTCTACGTCATAACGACTTTCTATAGTTTGCGCATGTGTCTGGAAATAAGAAAACCTTAATTCCACCATTTTTTAAAATCACAGCTTCTAGAAGGTTTACATGATTTTGTAAAAAACATGAGTTTTTAGAAAATGTGTTTTATTTCATAAATGGAATCAACAAAGTATACACATTCTACGTCATAACGACTTTCTATAGTTTGCGCATTCGTTTGTAAATAAGAAAAGCTTACTTCCACCGTTTTTTAAACTCACAGCGTCTAGAAGGTTGACATGATTTCGTAAAAAACAGGAGTTTTTAGAAAATGTGTTTTATTTCATAAATGGAATCAACAAAGTATGCACATTCTACGTCACAACAACTTTCTATAGTTTGCGCATGCGTTTGGAAATAAGAAAAGCTTACTTCCCCCGTTTTTCAGAATCACAGCTTCTAGAAGGTTTACATGATTTCTTAAAAAACACGAGTTTTTAGAAAATGTGTTTTATTTCATAAATGGAATCTACAAAGTATGCACATTCTACGTCATAACGAGTTTCTATAGTTTGCGCATGCGTCCGGAAATAAGAAAAGCTTACCTCCCCCATTTTTTAAAATCACGGATTCTAGAAGGTTTACATGATTTCCTAAAAAACACGAGTTTTTAGAAAATCTGTTTTATTTCATAAATGGAATCAACAAAGTATGCACATTCTACGTCATAAGGACTTTCTATAGTTTGCGCATGCGTTTGGAAATAAGAAAAGCTTACTTCCCCCGTTTTTTAAAATCACAGCTTCTAGAAGGTTTACATGATTTCGTAAAGAACACGAGTTTTTAGAAAATGTGTTTTATTTCATGAATGCAATCAACAAAGTATGCACATTCTACGTCATAACGACTTTCTATAGTTTGCGCATGCGTTCGGAAATAAGAAAAGCTTACTTCCCCCGTTTTTTAAAATCACGGCTTCTAGAAGGTTTACATGGTTTCTTAAAAAACACGAGTTTTTAGAAAATGTGTTTTATTTCATAAATGGCATCAAAAAAGTATGCACATTCTACGTCATAACGACTTTCTATAGTTTGCGCATGCGTCCGGAAAAAAAAAAAAGCTTACTTCCACCGTTTTTTAAAATCACAGCTTCTAGAAGGTTTACATGATTCCTTAAAAAAATCGAGTTTTTAGAAAATGTGTTTTATTTCATAAATGGAATCAACAAAGTATGTACATTCTACGTCATAACAACTTTCTATAGTTTGTGCATGCGTTTGGAAATAAGAAAAGCTTACTTCCCCCGTTTTTTAAAATCACAGCTTTTAGAAGGTTTACATGATTTCTTAAAAAATACGAGTTTTTAGAAAATGTGTTTTATTTCATAAACGGAATCAACAAAGTATGCACATTCTACGTCATAATGACTTTCTATAGTTTGCGCATTCGTCCGGAAATAAGAAAAGCTTACTTCCACCGTTTTTCAAAATCACAGCTTGTAGAAGGTTTACATGATTTCGTAAAAAACATGACTTTTTAGAAAATGTGTTTTATTTCATCAATGGAATCTACAAAGTATGCACATTCTATGTCATAATGACTTTCTATAGTTTGCGCATGCGTTTGGAAATAAGAAAAGCTTACTTCCCTCGTTTTTTAAAATCACAGCTTCTAGAAGTTTTACATGATTTCTTAAAAAACACGAGTTTTTAGAAAATGTGTTTTATTTCATAAATGCAATCAACAAAGTATGCACATTCTACGTCATAAAGACTTTGTATAGTTTGCGCATTCGTTTGGAAATAAGAAAAGCTTACTTCCACTGTTTTTTAAAATCACAGCTCCTAGAAGGTTTACATGATTTCGTAAAAAACATGACTTTTTAGAAAATGTGTTTTATTTCATAAATGGAATCTACAATGTATGCACATTCTATGTCATAACGACTTTCTATAGTTTGCGCATGCGTTTGGAAATAAGAAAAGCTTACTTCCCCCGTTTGTTAAAATCACAGATTCTAGAAGGTTTACATGATTTCTTAAAAAACACGAGTTTTTAGAAAATGTGTTTTATTTCGTAAATGGAATCAAGAAAGTATGCACATTCTACGTCATAACGACTTTCTATAGTTTGCGCATGCGTTTGGAAATAAGAAAAGCTTACTTCCCCCGTTTTTTAAAATCACAGCTTCTAGAAGGTTTACATGATTTCTTAAAAAACACGAGTTTTTAGAAAATGTGTTTTATTTCATAAATGGAATCAACAAAGTATGGACATTCTACATCATAGCGACTTTCTGTAGTTTGCTCATGCGTTTGGAAATAAGAAAAGCTTACTTACACCGTTTTTTAAAATCACAGCGTCTAGAAGGTTTAAATGATTTTGTAAAAAACACGAGTTTTTAGAAAATATGTTTTATTTTATAAATGGAATCAACAAAGTATGGACATTCTACATCATAACGACTTTTTATAGTTTGCGCATGCGTCCGGAAATAAGAAAAGCTTACTTCCACCGTTTTTTAAAATCACAGCTTCTAGAAGGTTTACATGATTTCTTAAAAAACACGAGTTTTTAGAAAACGTGTTTTATTTCAAAAATGGAATCAACAAAGTATACACATTCTACGTCATAATGACTTTCTATAGTTTGGGCATTCGTTTGGAAATAAGAAAAGCTTACTTCCACCGTTTTTTAAAATCACAGCTTCTAGAAGGTTTACATGATTTCGTAAAAAACACGAGTTTTTAGAAAATGTGTTTTATTTCATAAATGGAATCAACAAAGTATGCACATTCTACGTCATAACGACTTTCTATAGTTTGGGAATGCGTTTGGAAATAAGAAAAGCTTACTTCCCCCGTTTTTTAAAATCACAGCTTCTGGAAGGTTTACATGATTTCTTAAAAAACACGAGTTTTTAAAAAATGTGTTTTATTTCATAAATGGAATCAACAAAGTATGCACATTCTACATCATAAGGACTTTCTATAGTTTGCGCATGCGTTTGGAAATAAGAAAAGCTTACTTCCCCCGTTTTTTAAAATCATAGCTTCTAGAAGGTTTACATGATTTCTTAAAAAACACAAGTTTTTAGAAAATTTGTTTTATTTCATAAACGGAATCAACAAAGTATGCACATTGTACGTCATAACGACTTTCTATAGTTTGCACATTCGTCCGGAAATAAGAAAAGCTTACTTCCACCGTTTTTTAAAATCACAGCGTCTAGAAGGTTTACATGATTTCGTAAAAAACAAGAGTTTTTAGAAATTGTGTTTTATTTCATAAATGGAATCAACAAAGCATGCACATTGTACGTCATAACGAATTTGTATAGTTTGCGCATTCGTCCGGAAATAAGAAAAGCTTACTTCCACCGTTTTTGAAAATCACAGCGTCTAGAAGGTTTACATGATTTCATAAAAAACACGAGTTTTTAGAAAATGTGTTTTATTTCATAAATGGAATCTACAAAGTATGCACATTCTATGTCATAACGACTTTCTATAGTTTGCGCATGCATCCGGAAATAAGAAAAGCTTACTTCAACCGTTTTTTAAAATCACAGCTTCTAGAAGGGTTACATGATTTCGTAAAAAACACCAGTTTTTAGAAAATGTGTTTTATTTCATAAATGGAATCAACAAAGTATGCACATTCTATGTCATAGCGACTTTCTATATTTTGCGCATGCGTTTGGAAATAAGAAAAGCTTACTTCCACCGTTTCTTAAAATCACAGCTTCTAGAAGGTTTACATGATTTCTTAAAAAACACGAGTTTTTAGAAAATGTGTTTTATTTCATCAATGGAATCTACAAAGTATGGACATTCTACGTCATAACGACTTTCTATAGTTTGCACATGCATTTGGAAATAAGAAAAGCTTACTTCCCCCGTTTTTTAAAATCACAGCTTCTAGAAGGTTTACATGATTTCTTAAAAAACACGAGTTTTTAGAAAATGTGTTTTATTTCATAAATGGAATCAACAAAGTATGCACATTCTACGTCATAACGAATTTCTATAGTTTGCGCATGCGTCCGGAAATAAGAAAAGCTTACTTCCCCCGTTTTTTAAAATCACAGCTTCTAGAAGGTTTACATGATTTCTTAAAAAACATGAGTTTTTAGAAAATTTGTTTTATTTCATAAATGGAATCAACAAAGTATGCACATTCTACGTCATAACGATTTTCTATAGTTTGCGCATGCGTTTGGAAATAAGAAAAGCTTACTTCCACCATTTTTTAAAATCACAGCTTCCAGAAGGTTTACATGATTTCTTTAAAAACACGAGTTTTTAGAAAATGTGTTTTATTTCATAAATGGAATCAACAAAGTATGCACACTCTATGTCATAACGACTTTCTATAGTTTGTGCATTCGTCCGGAAATAAGAAAATCTTACTTCCACCGTTTTTTAAAATCACAGCTTCTAGAAGGTTTACATGATTTCTTAAAAAACACGAGTTTTTAGAAAATGTGTTTTATTTCATAAATGGAATCAACAAAGTATAAATATTCTACGTCATAACGACTTTCTATAGTTTGCGCATTCGTCCGGAAATAAGAAAAGCTTACTTCCACCGTTTTTTAAAATCACAGCTTATAGAAGGTTTACATGATTTCGTGAAAAATACGAGTTTTTAGAAAATCTGTTTTATTTCATAAATGGAATCAACAATGTATGCACATTCTACGTCATAACGCCTTTCTATACTTTGCGCATGCATCCGGAAATAAGAAAAGCTTAATTCCACCGTTTTTTAAAATTACAACTTCTAGAAGGTTTACAAGATTTTGTAAAAAACATGAGTTTTTAGAAAATGTGTTTTATTTCATAAATGGAATCAACAAAGTATACACATTCTACGTCATAACGACTTTCTATAGTTTGCGCATTCGTTTGGAAATAAGAAAAGCTTACTTCCACCGTATTTTAAACTCACAGCTTCTAGAAGGTTTACATGATTTCGTAAAAAACACGAGTTTTTAGAAAATGTGTTTTATTTCATAAATGGAATCAACAAAGTATGCACATTCTACGTCACAACGACTTTCTATAGTTTGCGCATGCGTTTGGAAATAAGAAAAGCTTACTTCCCCCGTTTTTTAAAATCACAGCTTTTAGAAGGTTAACATGATTTCTTAAAAAACACAAGTTTTTAAAAAATGTGTTTTATTTCATAAATGGAATCAACAAAGTATGCACATTCTACGTCATAACGAATTTCTTTAGTTTGCGCATGCGTTTGGAAATAAGAAAAGCTTACTTCCCCCGTTTTTTAAAATCACAGCTTCTAGAAGGTTTACATGATTTCTTAAAAAACACGAGTTTTTAGAAAATGTGTTTTATTTCATAAATGGAATCAACAAAGTATTCACATTGTACGTCATAACGACTTTCTATAGTTTGCGCATTCGTCCAGAAATAAGAAAAGCTTACTTCCACCGTTTTTTAAAATCACAGCTTCTAGAAGGTTTACATGATTTCTTAAAAAACACGAGTTTTTAGAAAATGTGCATTATTTCATAAATGGAATCTACAAAGTATGCACATTCGATGTCATAACGACTTTCTATAGTTTGCGCATGCGTCCAGAAATAACAAAAGCTTACTTCCCCCGTTTTTTAAAATCACAGCTTCTAGAAGGTTTACATGATTTCTTAAAAAACACGAGTTTTTAGAAAGTGTGTTTTATTTCATAAATGGAATCAACAAAGTATGCACAATCTACGTCATAACGACTTTCTATAGTTTGCACATGCGTACGGAAATAAGAAAAGCTTACTTCCCCCGTTTTTTAAAATCACAGCTTCTAGAAACTTTAGATGATTTCGTAAAAAACATGAGTTTTTAAGAAATGTGTTTTATTTCATAAATGGAATCAACAAACTATGCACATTCTACGTCATAACGACTTTCTATAATTTTCGCATGCATACGGAAATAAGAAAAGCTTACTTCCCCCGTTTTTTAAAATCACAGCTTCTAGAAGCTTTACATGATTTCTTAAAAAACACGAGTTTTTAGAAAATGTGTTTTATTTCATAAATGGAATCAACAAAGTATGCACATTCTACGCCATAACGCCTTTCTATAGTTTGCGCATGCGTCCGGAAATAAGAAAAGCTTACTTCCACCGTTTTTTAAAATCACGGCTACTAGAAGGTTTACATGATTTTGTAAAAAACATGAGTTTTTAGAAAATGTGTTTTATTTCATAAATGGAATCAACAAAGTATGCACATTCTACGTCATAACGACTTTCTATAGTTTGCGCATGCGTTTGGAAATAAGAAAAGCTTACTTCCCCCTTTTTTTAAAATCACAGCTTCTAGAAGGTTTACATGATTAATTAAAAAACATGAGTTTTTAGAAAATATGTTTTATTTCATAAATGGAATCAACAAAGTATGCACATTCTACATCATAACGACTTTCTATAGTTTGCGCATGCGTTTGGAAATAAGAAAAGCTTACTTCCCCCCGTTTTTTAAAATCACAGCTTCTAGAAGGTTTACATGATTTCTTAAAAAACACGAGTTTATAGAAAATGTGTTGTATTTCCTAAATGGAATCAACAAACTATGCACATTCTATGTCATAACGACTTTCTATAGTTTGCGCATGCGTCCGGAAATAAGAAAAGCTTACTTCCACCGTTTTTTAAAATCAAAGCTTCTAGAAGGTTTACATGATTTCTTAAAAAACACGATTTTTTAGAAAACGTGTTTTATTTCATAAATGGAATCAACAAAGTATGCACATTCTACGTCATAATGACGTTCTATAGTTTGCGCATTCATTTGGAAATAAGAAAAGCTTACTTCCACCGTTTTTTAAAATCACAGCTTCTAGAAGGTTTACATGATTTCGTAAAAAACACGAGTTTTTAGAAAATGTGTTTTATTTCATAAATGGAATCAACAAAGTATGCACATTCTACGTCATAACGACTTTCTATAGTTTGCGCATGCGTTTGGAAATAAGAAAAGCTTACTTCCCCCGTTTTTTAAAATCACAGCTTCTGGAAGGTTTACATGATTTCTTAAAAAACACGAGTTTTTAGAAAATGTGTTTTATTTCATAAATGGAATCAACAAAGTATGCACATTGTACGTCATAACGACTTTCTATAGTTTGTGCATTCGTCCGGAAAAAAGAAAAGCTTACTTCCACCGTTTTTTAAAATCACAGCGTCTAGAAGGTTTACATGATTTCGTAAAAAACACGAGTTTTTAGAAAATGTGTTTTATTTCATAAATGGAATCAACAAAGTATGCACATTCTACGTCACAACGAATTTCTATAGTTTGCGCATGCGTTTGGAAATAAGAAAAGCTTACTTCCCCCGTTTTTTAAAATCACAGCTTCTAGAAGGTTTACATGATTTCTTAAAAAACACAAGTTTTTAAAAAATGTGTTTTATTTCATAAATGGAATCAACAAAGTATGCACATTCTACGTCATAACGAATTTCTATAGTTTGCGCATGCGTTTGGAAATAAGAAAAGCTTACTTCCCCCGTTTTTTAAAATCACAGCTTCTAGAAGGTTTACATGATTTCTTAAAAAACACGAGTTTTTAGAAAATGTGTTTTATTTCATAAATGGAATCAACAAAGTATTCACATTGTACGTCATAACGACTTTCTATAGTTTGCGCATTCGTCCAGAAATAAGAAAAGCTTACTTCCACCATTTTTTAAAATCACAGCTTCTAGAAGGTTTACATGATTTCGTTAAAAACACGAGATTTTAGAAAATGTGTTTTATTTCATAAATGGAATCTACAAAGTATGCACATTCTACGTCAGAACGACTTTCTATAGTTTGCGCATGCGTCCTGAAATAAGAAAAGGTTACCTCCCCCATTTTTTAAAATCACGGATTCTAGAAGGTTTACATGATTTCTTAAAAAACACGAGTTTTTAGAAAATGTGTTCTATTTCATAAATGCAATCAACAAGGTATGCACATTCTACGTCATAAGGAATTTCTATAGTTTGCGCATGCGTTTGGAAATAAGAAAAGCTTACTTCCCCCGTTTTTTAAAATCACAGCTTCTAGAAGGTTTACATGATTTCTTAAAAAACACGAGTTTTTAGAAAATGTGTTTTATTTCATAAATGGAATCAACAAAGTATGCACATTCTACGTCATAACGACTTTCTATAGTTTGCGCATGCGTTCGGAAATAAGAAAAGCTTACTTCCCCCGTTTTTTAAAATCACAGCTTGTAGAAGGTTTACATGATTTCTTAAAAAACACGAGTTTTTAGAAAATGTGTTTTATTTCATAAATGGAATCAACAAAGTATTCACATTGTACGTCATAACGACTTTCTATAGTTTGCGCATTCGTCCAGAAATAAGAAAAGCTTACTTCCACCGTTTTTTAAAATCACAGCTTCTAGAAGGTTTACATGATTTCGTTAAAAACACGAGTTTTTAGAAAATGTGTTTTATTTCATAAATGGAATCTACAAAGTATGCACATTCTACGTCATAACGACATTCTATAGTTTGCACATGCGTCCTGAAATAAGAAAAGCTTACCTCCCCCATTTTTTAAAATCACGGATTCTAGAAGGTTTACATGATTTCTTAAAAAACACGAGTTTTTAGAAAACGTGTTCTATTTCATAAATGAAATCAGCAAAGTATGCACATTCTACGTCAAAAGGACTTTCTATTGTTTGCGCATGCGTTTGGAAATAAGAAAAGCTTAACTCCCCCGTTTGTTAAAATCACAGATTCTAGAAGTTTTACATGATTTCTTAAAAAACACGAGTTTTTAGAAAATGTGTTTTATTTCATAAATGGAATCAACAAAGTATGCACATTCTACGTCATAACGACTTTCTATAGTTTGCGCATGCGTTTGGAAATAAGAAAAGCTTACTTCCCCCGTTTTTTAAAATCACAGCTTCTAGAAGGTTTACATGATTTCTTAAAAAACACGAGTTTTTAGAAAATGTGTTTTATTTCATAAATGGAATCAACAAAGTATGCACATTGTACGTCATAACGACTTTCTATAGTTTGCGCATTCGTCCAGAAATAAGAAAAGCTTACTTCCCCCGTTTTTTAAAATCACAGCTTCTAGAAGGTTTACATGATTTCGTTAAAAACACGAGTTTTTAGAAAATGTGTTTTATTTCATAAATGGAATCTACAAAGTATGCACATTCTACGTCATAACGACTTTCTATAGTTTGCGCATGCGTCCTGAAATAAAAAAAGCTTACCACCCCCATTTTTTAAAATCACGGATTCTTGAAGGTTTACATGATTTCTTAAAAAACACGAGTTTTTAGAAAATGTGTTCTATTTCATAAATGAAATCAATAAAGTATGCACATTCTACATCATAAGGACTTTCTATAGTTTGCGCATGCGTTTGGAAATAAGAAAAGCTTACTTCCCCCGTTTGTTAAAATCACAGATTCTAGAAGGTTTACATGATTTCTTAAAAAACACGAGTTTTTAGAAAATGTGTTTTATTTCATAAATGGAATCAACAAAGTATGCACATTCTACGTCATAACGACTTTCTATAGTTTGCGCATGCGTTTGGAAATAAGAAAAGCTTACTTCCCCCGTTTTTTAAAATCACAGCTTCTAGAAGGTTTACATGATTTCTTAAAAAACACGAGTTTTTAGAAAATGTGTTTTATTTCATAAATGGAATCAACAAAGTATGCACATTGTACGTCATAACGACTTTCTATAGTTTGCGCATTCGTCCAGAAATAAGAAAAGCTTACTTCCCCCGTTTTTTAAAATCACAGCTTCTAGAAGGTTTACATGATTTCTTAAAAAACACGAGTTTTTAGAAAATGTGCATTATTTCATAAATGGAATCTACAAAGTATGCACATTCGATGTCATAACGACTTTCTATAGTTTGCGCATGCGTCCGGAAATAACAAAAGCTTACTTCCCCCGTTTTTTAAAATCACAGCTTCTAGAAGGTTTACATGATTTCTTAAAAAACACGAGTTTTTAGAAAGTGTGTTTTATTTCATAAATGGAATCAACAAAGTATGCACAATCTACGTCATAACGACTTTCTATAATTTGCACATGCGTACGGAAATAAGAAAAGCTTACTTCCCCCGTTTTTTAAAATCACAGCTTCTAGAAACTTTAGATGATTTCGTAAAAAACATGAGTTTTTAAGAAATGTGTTTTATTTCATAAATGGAATCAACAAAGTATGCACATTCTACGTCATAACGACTTTCTATAATTTTCGCATGCATACGGAAATAAGAAAAGCTTACTTCCCCCGTTTTTTAAAATCACAGCTTCTAGAAGCTTTACATGATTTCTTAAAAAACACGAGTTTTTAGAAAATGTGTTTTATTTCATAAATGGAATCAACAAAGTATGCACATTCTACGCCATAACGCCTTTCTATAGTTTGCGCATGCGTCCGGAAATAAGAAAAGCTTACTTCCACCGTTTTTTAAAATCACGGCTACTAGAAGGTTTACATGATTTTGTAAAAAACATGAGTTTTTAGAAAATGTGTTTTATTTCATAAATGGAATCAACAAAGTATGCACATTCTACGTCATAACGACTTTCTATAGTTTGCGCATGCGTTTGGAAATAAGAAAAGCTTACTTCCCCCTTTTTTTAAAATCACAGCTTCTAGAAGGTTTACATGATTAATTAAAAAACACGAGTTTTTAGAAAATATGTTTTATTTCATAAATGGAATCAACAAAGTATGCACATTCTACATCATAACGACTTTCTATAGTTTGCGCATGCGTTTGGAAATAAGAAAAGCTTACTTCCCCCGTTTTTTAAAATCACAGCTTCTAGAAGGTTTACATGATTTCTTAAAAAACACGAGTTTTTAGAAAATGTGTTGTATTTCCTAAATGGAATCAACAAACTATGCACATTCTATGTCATAACGACTTTCTATAGTTTGCGCATGCGTCCGGAAATAAGAAAAGCTTACTTCCACCGTTTTTTAAAATCAAAGCTTCTAGAAGGTTTACATGATTTCTTAAAAAACACGATTTTTTAGAAAACGTGTTTTATTTCATAAATGGAATCAACAAAGTATGCACATTCTACGTCATAATGACGTTCTATAGTTTGCGCATTCATTTGGAAATAAGAAAAGCTTACTTCCACCGTTTTTTAAAATCACAGCTTCTAGAAGGTTTACATGATTTCGTAAAAAACACGAGTTTTTAGAAAATGTGTTTTATTTCATAAATGGAATCAACAAAGTATGCACATTCTACGTCATAACGACTTTCTATAGTTTGCGCATGCGTTTGGAAATAAGAAAAGCTTACTTCCCCCGTTTTTTAAAATCACAGCTTCTGGAAGGTTTACATGATTTCTTAAAAAACACGAGTTTTTAGAAAATGTGTTTTATTTCATAAATGGAATCAACAAAGTATGCACATTGTACATCATAACGACTTTCTATAGTTTGTGCATTCGTCCGGAAAAAAGAAAAGCTTACTTCCACCGTTTTTTAAAATCACAGCGTCTAGAAGGTTTACATGATTTCGTAAAAAACACGAGTTTTTAGAAAATGTGTTTTATTTCATAAATGGAATCAACAAAGTATGCACATTCTACGTCACAACGAATTTCTATAGTTTGCGCATGCGTTTGGAAATAAGAAAAGCTTACTTCCCCCGTTTTTTAAAATCACAGCTTCTAGAAGGTTTACATGATTTCTTAAAAAACACAAGTTTTAAAAAAATGTGTTTTATTTCATAAATGGAATCAACAAAGTATGCACATTCTACGTCATAACGAATTTCTATAGTTTGCGCATGCGTTTGGAAATAAGAAAAGCTTACTTCCCCCGTTTTTTAAAATCACAGCTTCTAGAAGGTTTACATGATTTCTTAAAAAACACGAGTTTTTAGAAAATGTGTTTTATTTCATAAATGGAATCAACAAAGTATTCACATTGTACGTCATAACGACTTTCTATAGTTTGCGCATTCGTCCAGAAATAAGAAAAGCTTACTTCCACCTTTTTTTAAAATCACAGCTTCTAGAAGGTTTACATGATTTCGTTAAAAACACGAGTTTTTAGAAAATGTGTTTTATTTCATAAATGGAATCTACAAAGTATGCACATTCTACGTCAGAACGACTTTCTATAGTTTGCGCATGCGTCCTGAAATAAGAAAAGGTTACCTCCCCCATTTTTTAAAATCACGGATTCTAGAAGGTTTACATGATTTCTTAAAAAACACGAGTTTTTAGAAAATGTGTTCTATTTCATAAATGCAATCAACAAGGTATGCACATTCTACGTCATAAGGAATTTCTATAGTTTGCGCATGCGTTTGGAAATAAGAAAAGCTTACTTCCCCCGTTTTTTAAAATCACAGCTTCTAGAAGGTTTACATGATTTCTTAAAAAACACGAGTTTTTAGAAAATGTGTTTTATTTCATAAATGGAATCAACAAAGTATTCACATTGTACGTCATAACGACTTTCTATAGTTTGCGCATGCGTTTGGAAATAAGAAAAGCTTACTTCCCCCGTTTTTTAAAATCACAGCTTCTAGAAGGTTTACACGATTTCTTAAAAAACACAAGTTTTTAAAAAATGTGTTTTATTTCATAAATGGAATCAACAAAGTATGCACATTCTACGTCATAACGACTTTCTATAGTTTGCGCATGCGTTCGGAAATAAGAAAAGCTTACTTCCCCCGTTTTTTAAAATCACAGCTTGTAGAAGGTTTACATGATTTCTTAAAAAACACGAGTTTTTAGAAAATGTGTTTTATTTCATAAATGGAATCAACAAAGTATTCACATTGTACGTCATAACGACTTTCTATAGTTTGCGCATTCGTCCAGAAATAAGAAAAGCTTACTTCCACCGTTTTTTAAAATCACAGCTTCTAGAAGGTTTACATGATTTCGTTAAAAACACGAGTTTTTAGAAAATGTGTTTTATTTCATAAATGGAATCTACAAAGTATGCACATTCTACGTCATAACGACTTTCTATAGTTTGCGCATGCGTCCTGAAATAAGAAAAGCTTACCTCCCCCATTTTTTAAAATCACGGATTCTAGAAGGTTTACATGATTTCTTAAAAAACACGAGTTTTTAGAAAACGTGTTCTATTTCATAAATGAAATCAGCAAAGTATGCACATTCTACGTCAAAAGGACTTTCTATTGTTTGCGCATGCGTTTGGAAATAAGAAAAGCTTACTTCCCCCGTTTGTTAAAATCACAGATTCTAGAAGTTTTACATGATTTCTTAAAAAACACGAGTTTTTAGAAAATGTGTTTTATTTCATAAATGGAATCAACAAAGTATGCACATTCTACGTCATAACGACTTTCTATAGTTTGCGCATGCGTTTGGAAATAAGAAAAGCTTACTTCCCCCGTTTTTTAAAATCACAGCTTCTAGAAGGTTTACATGATTTCTTAAAAAACACGAGTTTTTAGAAAATGTGTTTTATTTCATAAATGGAATCAACAAAGTATGCACATTGTACGTCATAACGACTTTCTATAGTTTGCGCATTCGTCCAGAAATAAGAAAAACTTACTTCCCCCGTTTTTTAAAATCACAGCTTCTAGAAGGTTTACATGATTTCGTTAAAAACACGAGTTTTTAGAAAATGTGTTTTATTTCATAAATGGAATCTACAAAGTATGCACATTCTACGTCATAACGACTTTCTATAGTTTGCGCATGCGTCCTGAAATAAGAAAAGCTTACCACCCCCCATTTTTTAAAATCACGGATTCTAGAAGGTTTACATGATTTCTTAAAAAACACGAGTTTTTAGAAAATGTGTTCTATTTCATAAATGAAATCAATAAAGTATGCACATTCTACATCATAAGGACTTTCTATAGTTTGCGCATGCGTTTGGAAATAAGAAAAGCTTACTTCCCCCGTTTGTTAAAGTCACAGATTCTAGAAGGTTTACATGATTTCTTAAAAAACACGAGTTTTTAGAAAATGTGTTTTATTTCATAAATGGAATCAACAAAGTATGCACATTCTACGTCATAACGACTTTCTATAGTTTGCGCATGCGTTTGGAAATAAGAAAAGCTTACTTCCCCCGTTTTTTAAAATCACAGCTTCTAGAAGGTTTACATGATTTCTTAAAAAACACGAGTTTTTAGAAAATGTGTTTTATTTCATAAATGGAATCAACAAAGTATGCACATTGTACGTCATAACGACTTTCTATAGTTTGCGCATTCGTCCAGAAATAAGAAAAGCTTACTTCCCCCGTTTTTTAAAATCACAGCTTCTAGAAGGTTTACATGATTTCTTAAAAAACACGAGTTTTTAGAAAATGTGCATTATTTCATAAATGGAATCTACAAAGTATGCACATTCGATGTCATAACGACTTTCTATAGTTTGCGCATGCGTCCGGAAATAACAAAAGCTTACTTCCCCCGTTTTTTAAAATCACAGCTTCTAGAAGGTTTACATGATTTCTTAAAAAACACGAGTTTTTAGAAAGTGTGTTTTATTTCATAAATGGAATCAACAAAGTATGCACAATCTACGTCATAACGACTTTCTATAGTTTGCACATGCGTACGGAAATAAGAAAAGCTTACTTCCCCCGTTTTTTAAAATCACAGCTTCTAGAAACTTTAGATGATTTCTTAAAAAACATGAGTTTTTAAGAAATGTGTTTTATTTCATAAATGGAATCAACAAAGTATGCACATTCTACGTCATAACGACTTTCTATAATTTTCGCATGCATACGGAAATAAGAAAAGCTTACTTCCCCCGTTTTTTAAAATCACAGCTTCTAGAAGCTTTACATGATTTCTTAAAAAACACGAGTTTTTAGAAAATGTGTTTTATTTCATAAATGGAATCAACAAAGTATGCACATTCTACGCCATAACGCCTTTCTATAGTTTGCGCATGCGTCCGGAAATAAGAAAAGCTTACTTCCACCGTTTTTTAAAATCACGGCTACTAGAAGGTTTACATGATTTTGTAAAAAACATGAGTTTTTAGAAAATGTGTTTTATTTCATAAATGGAATCAACAAAGTATGCACATTCTACGTCATAACGACTTTCTATAGTTTGCGCATGCGTTTGGAAATAAGAAAAGCTTACTTCCCCCTTTTTTTAAAATCACAGCTTCTAGAAGGTTTACATGATTAATTAAAAAACACGAGTTTTTAGAAAATATGTTTTATTTCATAAATGGAATCAACAAAGTATGCACATTCTACATCATAACGACTTTCTATAGTTTGCGCATGCGTTTGGAAATAAGAAAAGCTTACTTCCCCCGTTTTTTAAAATCACAGCTTCTAGAAGGTTTACATGATTTCTTAAAAAACACGAGTTTTTAGAAAATGTGTTGTATTTCCTAAATGGAATCAACAAACTATGCACATTCTATGTCATAACGACTTTCTATAGTTTGCGCATGCGTCCGGAAATAAGAAAAGCTTACTTCCACCGTTTTTTAAAATCAAAGCTTCTAGAAGGTTTACATGATTTCTTAAAAAACACGATTTTTTAGAAAACATGTTTTATTTCATAAATGGAATCAACAAAGTATGCACATTCTACGTCATAATGACGTTCTATAGTTTGCGCATTCATTTGGAAATAAGAAAAGCTTACTTCCACCGTTTTTTAAAATCACAGCTTCTAGAAGGTTTACATGATTTCGTAAAAAACACGAGTTTTTAGAAAATGTGTTTTATTTCATAAATGGAATCAACAAAGTATGCACATTCTACGTCATAACGACTTTCTATAGTTTGCGCATGCGTTTGGAAATAAGAAAAGCGTACTTCCCCCGTTTTTTAAAATCACAGCTTCTGGAAGGTTTACATGATTTCTTAAAAAACACGAGTTTTTAGAAAATGTGTTTTATTTCATAAATGGAATCAACAAAGTATGCACATTGTACGTCATAACGACTTTCTATAGTTTGTGCATTCGTCCGGAAAAAAGAAAAGCTTACTTCCACCGTTTTTTAAAATCACAGCGTCTAGAAGGTTTACATGATTTCGTAAAAAACACGAGTTTTTAGAAAATGTGTTTTATTTCATAAATGGAATCAACAAAGTATGCACATTCTACGTCACAACGAATTTCTATAGTTTGCGCATGCGTTTGGAAATAAGAAAAGCTTACTTCCCCCGTTTTTTAAAATCACAGCTTCTAGAAGGTTTACATGATTTCTTAAAAAACACAAGTTTTTAAAAAATGTGTTTTATTTCATAAATGGAATCAACAAAGTATGCACATTCTACGTCATAACGAATTTCTATAGTTTGCGCATGCGTTTGGAAATAAGAAAAGCTTACTTCCCCCGTTTTTTAAAATCACAGCTTCTAGAAGGTTTACATGATTTCTTAAAAAACATGAGTTTTTAGAAAATGTGTTTTATTTCATAAATGGAATCAACAAAGTATTCACATTGTACGTCATAACGACTTTCTATAGTTTGCGCATTCGTCCAGAAATAAGAAAAGCTTACTTCCACCATTTTTTAAAATCACAGCTTCTAGAAGGTTTACATGATTTCGTTAAAAACACGAGTTTTTAGAAAATGTGTTTTATTTCATAAATGGAATCTACAAAGTATGCACATTCTACGTCAGAACGACTTTCTATAGTTTGCGCATGCGTCCTGAAATAAGAAAAGGTTACCTCCCCCATTTTTTAAAATCACGGATTCTAGAAGGTTTACATGATTTCTTAAAAAACACGAGTTTTTAGAAAATGTGTTCTATTTCATAAATGCAATCAACAAGGTATGCACATTCTACGTCATAAGGAATTTCTATAGTTTGCGCATGCGTTTGGAAATAAGAAAAGCTTACTTCCCCCGTTTTTTAAAATCACAGCTTCTAGAAGGTTTAGAAGGTTTACATGATTTCTTAAAAAACACGAGTTTTTAGAAAATGTGTTTTATTTCATAAATGGAATCAACAAAGTATTCACATTGTACGTCATAACGACTTTCTATAGTTTGCGCATGCGTTTGGAAATAAGAAAAGCTTACTTCCCCCGTTTTTTAAAATCACAGCTTCTAGAAGGTTTACATGATTTCTTAAAAAACACAAGTTTTTAAAAAATGTGTTTTATTTCATAAATGGAATCAACAAAGTATGCACATTCTACGTCATAACGACTTTCTATAGTTTGCGCATGCGTTCGGAAATAAGAAAAGCTTACTTCCCCCGTTTTTTAAAATCACAGCTTGTAGAAGGTTTACATGATTTCTTAAAAAACACGAGTTTTTAGAAAATGTGTTTTATTTCATAAATGGAATCAACAAAGTATTCACATTGTACGTCATAACGACTTTCTATAGTTTGCGCATTCGTCCAGAAATAAGAAAAGCTTACTTCCACCGTTTTTTAAAATCACAGCTTCTAGAAGGTTTACATGATTTCGTTAAAAACACGAGTTTTTAGAAAATGTGTTTTATTTCATAAATGGAATCTACAAAGTATGCACATTCTACGTCATAACGACTTTCTATAGTTTGCGCATGCGTCCTGAAATAAGAAAAGCTTACCTCCCCCATTTTTTAAAATCACGGATTCTAGAAGGTTTACATGATTTCTTAAAAAACACGAGTTTTTAGAAAACGTGTTCTATTTCATAAATGAAATCAGCAAAGTATGCACATTCTACGTCAAAAGGACTTTCTATTGTTTGCGCATGCGTTTGGAAATAAGAAAAGCTTACTTCCCCCGTTTGTTAAAATCACAGATTCTAGAAGTTTTACATGATTTCTTAAAAAACACGAGTTTTTAGAAAATGTGTTTTATTTCATAAATGGAATCAACAAAGTATGCACATTCTACGTCATAACGACTTTCTATAGTTTGCGCATGCGTTTGGAAATAAGAAAAGCTTACTTCCCCCGTTTTTTAAAATCACAGCTTCTAGAAGGTTTACATGATTTCTTAAAAAACACCAGTTTTTAGAAAATGTGTTTTATTTCATAAATGGAATCAACAAAGTATGCACATTGTACGTCATAACGACTTTCTATAGTTTGCGCATTCGTCCAGAAATAAGAAAACCTTACTTCCCCCGTTTTTTAAAATCACAGCTTCTAGAAGGTTTACATGATTTCGTTAAAAACACGAGTTTTTAGAAAATGTGTTTTATTTCATAAATGGAATCTACAAAGTATGCACATTCTACGTCATAACGACTTTCTATAGTTTGCGCATGCGTCCTGAAATAAGAAAAGCTTACCACCCCCATTTTTTAAAATCACGGATTCTAGAAGGTTTACATGATTTCTTAAAAAACACGAGTTTTTAGAAAATGTGTTCTATTTCATAAATGAAATCAATAAAGTATGCACATTCTACATCATAAGGACTTTCTATAGTTTGCACATGCGTTTGGAAATAAGAAAAGCTTACTTCCCCCGTTTGTTAAAATCACAGATTCTAGAAGGTTTACATGATTTCTTAAAAAACACGAGTTTTTAGAAAATGTGTTTTATTTCATAAATGGAATCAACAAAGTATGCACATTCTACGTCATAACGACTTTCTATAGTTTGCGCATGCGTTTGGAAATAAGAAAAGCTTACTTCCCCCGTTTTTTAAAATCACAGCTTCTAGAAGGTTTACATGATTTCTTAAAAAACACGAGTTTTTAGAAAATGTGTTTTATTTCATAAATGGAATCAACAAAGTATGCACATTGTACGTCATAACGACTTTCTATAGTTTGCGCATTCGTCCAGAAATAAGAAAAGCTTACTTCCCCCGTTTTTTAAAATCACAGCTTCTAGAAGGTTTACATGATTTCTTAAAAAACACGAGTTTTTAGAAAATGTGCATTATTTCATAAATGGAATCTACAAAGTATGCACATTCGATGTCATAACGACTTTCTATAGTTTGCGCATGCGTCCGGAAATAACAAAAGCTTACTTCCCCCGTTTTTTAAAATCACAGCTTCTAGAAGGTTTACATGATTTCTTAAAAAACACGAGTTTTTAGAAAGTGTGGTTTATTTCATAAATGGAATCAACAAAGTATGCACAATCTACGTTATAACGACTTTCTATAGTTTGCACATGCGTACGGAAATAAGAAAAGCTTACTTCCCCCGTTTTTTAAAATCACAGCTTCTAGAAACTTTAGATGATTTCGTAAAAAACATGAGTTTTTAAGAAATGTGTTTTATTTCATAAATGGAATCAACAAAGTATGCACATTCTACGTCATAACGACTTTCTATAATTTTCGCATGCATACGGAAATAAGAAAAGCTTACTTCCCCCGTTTTTTAAAATCACAGCTTCTAGAAGCTTTACATGATTTCTTAAAAAACACGAGTTTTTAGAAAATGTGTTTTATTTCATAAATGGAATCAACAAAGTATGCACATTCTACGCCATAACGCCTTTCTATAGTTTGCGCATGCGTCCGGAAATAAGAAAAGCTTACTTCCACCGTTTTTTAAAATCACGGCTACTAGAAGGTTTACATGATTTTGTAAAAAACATGAGTTTTTAGAAAATGTGTTTTATTTCATAAATGGAATCAACAAAGTATGCACATTCTACGTCATAACGACTTTCTATAGTTTGCGCATGCGTTTGGAAATAAGAAAAGCTTACTTCCCCCTTTTTTTAAAATCACAGCTTCTAGAAGGTTTACATGATTAATTAAAAAACACGAGTTTTTAGAAAATATGTTTTATTTCATAAATGGAATCAACAAAGTATGCACATTCTACATCATAACGACTTTCTATAGTTTGCGCATGCGTTTGGAAATAAGAAAAGCTTACTTCCCCCGTTTTTTAAAATCACAGCTTCTAGAAGGTTTACATGATTTCTTAAAAAACACGAGTTTTTAGAAAATGTGTTGTATTTCCTAAATGGAATCAACAAACTATGCACATTCTATGTCATAACGACTTTCTATAGTTTGCGCATGCGTCCGGAAATAAGAAAAGCTTACTTCCACCGTTTTTTAAAATCAAAGCTTCTAGAAGGTTTACATGATTTCTTAAAAAACATGATTTTTTAGAAAACGTGTTTTATTTCATAAATGGAATCAACAAAGTATGCACATTCTACGTCATAATGACGTTCTATAGTTTGCGCATTCATTTGGAAATAAGAAAAGCTTACTTCCACCGTTTTTTAAAATCACAGCTTCTAGAAGGTTTACATGATTTCGTAAAAAACACGAGTTTTTAGAAAATGTGTTTTATTTCATAAATGGAATCAACAAAGTATGCACATTCTACGTCATAACGACTTTCTATAGTTTGCGCATGCGTTTGGAAATAAGAAAAGCTTACTTCCCCCGTTTTTTAAAATCACAGCTTCTGGAAGGTTTACATGATTTCTTAAAAAACACGAGTTTTTAGAAAATGTGTTTTATTTCATAAATGGAATCAACAAAGTATGCACATTGTACGTCATAACGACTTTCTATAGTTTGTGCATTCGTCCGGAAAAAAGAAAAGCTTACTTCCACCGTTTTTTAAAATCACAGCGTCTAGAAGGTTTACATGATTTCGTAAAAAACACGAGTTTTTAGAAAATGTGTTTTATTTCATAAATGGAATCAACAAAGTATGCACATTCTACGTCACAACGAATTTCTATAGTTTGCGCATGCGTTTGGAAATATGAAAAGCTTACTTCCCCCGTTTTTTAAAATCACAGCTTCTAGAAGGTTTACATGATTTCTTAAAAAACACAAGTTTTTAAAAAATGTGTTTTATTTCATAAATGGAATCAACAAAGTATGCACATTCTACGTCATAACGAATTTCTATAGTTTGCGCATGCGTTTGGAAATAAGAAAAGCTTACTTCCCCCGTTTTTTAAAATCACAGCTTCTAGAAGGTTTACATGATTTCTTAAAAAACACGAGTTTTTAGAAAATGTGTTTTATTTCATAAATGGAATCAACAAAGTATTCACATTGTACGTCATAACGACTTTCTATAGTTTGCGCATTCATCCAGAAATAAGAAAAGCTTACTTCCACCATTTTTTAAAATCACAGCTTCTAGAAGGTTTACAGGATTTCGTTAAAAACACGAGTTTTTAGAAAATGTGTTTTATTTCATAAATGGAATCTACAAAGTATGCACATTCTACGTCAGAACGACTTTCTATAGTTTGCGCATGCGTCCTGAGATAAGAAAAGGTTACCTCCCCCATTTTTTAAAATCACGGATTCTAGAAGGTTTACATGATTTCTTAAAAAACACGAGTTTTTAGAAAATGTGTTCTATTTCATAAATGCAATCAACAAGGTATGCACATTCTACGTCATAAGGAATTTCTATAGTTTGCGCATGCGTTTGGAAATAAGAAAAGCTTACTTCCCCCGTTTTTTAAAATCACAGCTTCTAGAAGGTTTACATGATTTCTTAAAAAACACGAGTTTTTAGAAAATGTGTTTTATTTCATAAATGGAATCAACAAAGTATTCACATTGTACGTCATAATGACTTTCTATAGTTTGCGCATGCGTTTGGAAATAAGAAAAGCTTACTTCCCCCGTTTTTTAAAATCACAGCTTCTAGAAGGTTTACATGATTTCTTAAAAAACACAAGTTTTTAAAAAATGTGTTTTATTTCATAAATGGAATCAACAAAGTATGCACATTCTACGTCATAACGACTTTCTATAGTTTGCGCATGCGTTCGGAAATAAGAAAAGCTTACTTCCCCCGTTTTTTAAAATCACAGCTTGTAGAAGGTTTACATGATTTCTTAAAAAACACGAGTTTTTAGAAAATGTGTTTTATTTCATAAATGGAATCAACAAAGTATTCACATTGTACGTCATAACGACTTTCTATAGTTTGCGCATTCGTCCAAAAATAAGAAAAGCTTACTTCCACCGTTTTTTAAAATCACAGCTTCTAGAAGGTTTACATGATTTCGTTAAAAACACGAGTTTTTAGAAAATGTGTTTTATTTCATAAATGGAATCTACAAAGTATGCACATTCTACGTCATAACGACTTTCTATAGTTTGCGCATGCGTCCTGAAATAAGAAAAGCTTACCTCCCCCATTTTTTAAAATCACGGATTCTAGAAGGTTTACATGATTTCTTAAAAAACACGAGTTTTTAGAAAACGTGTTCTATTTCATAAATGAAATCAACAAAGTATGCACATTCTACGTCAAAAGGACTTTCTATTGTTTGCGCATGCGTTTGGAAATAAGAAAAGCTTACTTCCCCCGTTTGTTAAAATCACAGATTCTAGAAGTTTTACATGATTTCTTAAAAAACACGAGTTTTTAGAAAATGTGTTTTATTTCATAAATGGAATCAACAAAGTATGCACATTCTACGTCATAACGACTTTCTATAGTTTGCGCATGCGTTTGGAAATAAGAAAAGCTTACTTCCCCTGTTTTTTAAAATCACAGCTTCTAGAAGGTTTACATGATTTCTTAAAAAACACCAGTTTTTAGAAAATGTGTTTTATTTCATAAATGGAATCAACAAAGTATGCACATTGTACGTCATAACGACTTTCTATAGTTTGCGCATTCGTCCAGAAATAAGAAAAGCTTACTTCCCCCGTTTTTTAAAATCACAGCTTCTAGAAGGTTTACATGATTTCGTTAAAAACACGAGTTTTTAGAAAATGTGTTTTATTTCATAAATGGAATCTACAAAGTATGCACATTCTACGTCATAACGACTTTCTATAGTTTGCGCATGCGTCCTGAAATAAGAAAAGCTTACCACCCCCATTTTTTAAAATCACGGATTCTAGAAGGTTTACATGATTTCTTAAAAAACACGAGTTTTTAGAAAATGTGTTGTATTTCATAAATGAAATCAATAAAGTATGCACATTCTACATCATAAGGACTTTCTATAGTTTGCGCATGCGTTTGGAAATAAGAAAAGCTTACTTCCCCCGTTTGTTAAAATCACAGATTCTAGAAGGTTTACATGATTTCTTAAAAAACACGAGTTTTTAGAAAATGTGTTTTATTTCATAAATGGAATCAACAAAGTATGCACATTCTACGTCATAACGACTTTCTATAGTTTGCGCATGCGTTTGGAAATAAGAAAAGCTTGCTTCCCCCCGTTTTTTAAAATCACGGCTTCTAGAAGGTTTACATGATTTCTTAAAAAACACGAGTTTTTAGAAAATGTGTTTTATTTCATAATTGGAATCAACAAAGTATGCACATTCTACGTCATAATGACTTTCTTTAGTTTGCGCATGCGTTTGGAAATAAGAAAAGCTTACTTCCCCCGTTTTTTAAAATCACAGCTTTTAGAAGGTTTACATGATTTCTTAAAAAATACGAGTTTTTAGAAAATGTGTTTTATTTCATAAACCGAATCAACAAAGTATGCACATTCTACGTCATAATGACTTTCTATATTTTGCGCATTCGTTTGGAAATAAGAAAAGCTTACTTCCACCATTTTTTAAAATCACAGCTTCTAGAAGGTTTACATGATTTCGTAAAAAACACGAGTTTTTAGAAAATGTGTTTTATTTCATAAATGGAATCTACAAAGTATGCACATTCTATGTCATAATGACTTTCTATAGTTTGCGCATGCGTTTGGAAATAAGAAAAGCTTACTTCCCCCGTTTTTTAAAATCACAGCTTCTAGAAGGTTTACATGATTTCTTAAAAACACGAGTTTTTAGAAAATGTCTTTTATTTCATAAATGGAATCAACAAAGTATGCACATTCTACGTCATAACGAATTTCTATAGTTTGCGCATGAGTTTGGAAATAAGAAAAGCTTACTTCCCCCGTTTTTTAAAATCACGGCTTCTAGAAGGTTTACATGATTTCTTAAAAAACACGAGTTTTTAGAAAATGTGTTTTATTTCATAAATGGAATCAACAAAGTATGCACATTCTACGTCATAACGAATTTCTTTAGTTTGCACATGCGTCCGGAAATAAGAAAAGCTTACTTTCACCATTTTTTAAAATCACAGCTTCTAGAAGGTTTACATGATTTCTTAAAAAACATGAGTTTTTAGAGAATGTGTTTTATTTCAGAAATGGAATCAACAAAGTATACACATTCTATGTCATAACAACTTTCTATAGTTTGCGCATTCGTTTGGAAATAAGAAAAGCTTACTTGCACCGTTTTTTAAAATCACAGCTTCTAGAAGGTTTACATGATTTCGTAAAAAACACGACTTTTTAGAAAATGTGTTTTATTTCATAAATGGAATCTACAAAGTATGCACATTCTATGTCCTAACGACTTTCTATAGTTTGCGCATGCGTTTGGAAATAAGAAAAGCTTACTTCCCCCGTTTTTTAAAATCACAGCTTCTAGAAGGTTTACATGATTTCTTAAAAAACACGAGTTTTTAGAAAATGTGTTTTATTTCATAAATGGAATCAACAAAGTATGCACATTCTACATCATAGCGACTTTCTGTAGTTTGCGCATGCGTTTGGAAATAAGAAAAGCTTACTTCCACCGTTTTTTAAAATCACAGCGTCTAGAAGGTTGACATTGTAATATCCCTCATTTAGGGTCCCCTTGAAATGAACCTGAAACTTTAACAACTTCATACAAACAGATTAGCCATCATAGTTATTGGAAAAATAAAATAAAAAGCGTGAATAACTTAAGAAAAATAAGCAAAACCTTAACCTGTCAACCCGATCCAGTTAGTCCATTGTCGCCTTCTTCTTCCGTAGGGTCCCTCCAGCAAAGCTCGTATAACCATTGGCGAAGCAACCGTTAGCTTCGCCACCCAACCATAGGCTCATGCTTTCAGTCGCATGGCCTCCCCCGAGCTTTGGGTCGTAGAGCTCACACAATTATTTCAGAAATTCAGCTTGGGCTTCCCTTCCCACCAGGATTTCTAAGCCAAACCCTTAGATAGCAGCAAGTCTTTGAGGCATTCGAAAATTACGACAATCGTCCAAATTATGGGCCCTTTACCCATTCCCCAAGCCTTCCTTATAAATGAAAATCTCATGCGACACATGTCGCTTCATGCATAATTACATATTTTTAATTAATTATTTAATTAAAACACTCACCCATCCAATTGTCAGTTTCTCTGGGAAGTGCACCAACACCCCTAAGTTTCCTCTAGTTTGTCCCCCCAGATATTTTAATTAACTCCTAGCTTTTAGTTGACTAGGTGTCTAATCTTAGGATTCTATTTTGCTCCCAAATAATGATTTCTATTATTTTAAATGCTCAACAAAAATAACTATTCATGTGCAAATGCCTAAATTATTTTTATGCATTTGCCAAGTAATAATCTAGAGTTATTCTCATAAGTTTTTATGCAGTTAAATTTAACAATCAAACTCACTAGGATCACGGTGCCGCGCCGTTGGGCTCCTAGTTCCTTAATTTTAATTCCCTGACATGGCACCACTTCGTCGGGTCCAGTCATCCATGGTTTCCATTCCTTGGCATGGTACCGCATCGTTGGGTCCTTGCGTCCATTCTTTCCATTCTCGACAGGGTACCGCATCGTCGGGCCCTTCTGCCACCATCTTTCCGTTTTGACTTGCGGGAACTCTTGTAGGGATTTTAGGAATCATTACCATCCATCCTCCGTCTACATGCTATCTAGGGACTAATGGCGCTGAGGAGTGAGTCCGTTCTCACTGCGCGCTCCTCAACTCGTACGTGACCAGCTCCGTCGTGGCCCACCTCGTACGTCCTCACGCATTCCTCTTGAGCAAGCGGATCAATGCTTATCTGCTCATGCGTGGTATTCTTGTCGGAAGTTGACATCGTCGTCGCTTCCCCTGTGTGTGATTTACCCGTACTCTACGACCCTCCATGTTCCTTTGTGTGTCCGTTGGTGAACCGTCTCACTTGTTTCTACACACACTTCTCGCAACAAATTATTAGTAGCACTGTTCTCAACAATCATCATCTGGTTTCTAACTCTAGCATTGTTAAACATTTATGATTTATTCAAACTGCTCATTCATCTTATCAAATATACATTTCATCGCCAAATACATAATCACCATACAGCTAGTCGTTAAGCATTATCCATCAACATAATTTTCCATAGTCATAGCTAATCGTTTAACATATGCAATTATTCATTTACCTCAATAGTTCAGATACACATACTCAAAAAAATAAGGTCAAAAGGTTATTTAATTAATGTTTCAATCAGCCGGGTCACTCAGCAGGTGCCCTCAATGTCTACACAAGTCTAGGGGCACTACATACACCCCTACTTAATTAGAACTTCGTCCTGAAGTTCAGAATAAAAAAAAAATGGAAAGCTACGACGCATCTCAGTTGCATCCTCCCAAGTCGCAGAGCTAGGACTGTAATTGTCCTACTGCACTTTGACTTGATCAATGAGGGCTAATCATTAATCAAGATGTAATCAATCAATTATCCCTCTCCACACATAGAATTTAATTCCTTAATTCATTTATCAATTATTGTCGTCATTTACATCTTCAGGTTGTCCTCAGTCATTTAAGGCATAAGAAGGCTCAAGAGACCATTATATCGAATTTGTTCAGTCGGGTCACTCGAAAGGTTCCCTTAAGGTCCACAGTCATTCTAGGGGCATTACATACACCCCTTCTTAAATAGAACATCGTCCCGAAGTTAATTTTTTTTTTCTTGTAATTTCGATGCTAGCATTTTCCTCAGTTTCCAATTTTCATCTTCTTGTCATTCTCTTCTATTTTTCTACAACAATCAAGGCCATAAGCACAAGCGGTTCTAATCATTAGTTTTCATTTTTCATCCATCATGGTTCCAATACATCCTCAGGAACTCAATTGTAATTTCATATAATATCCATCTGATAATACATTCAATAATTGTCAATTCGAACTAGATTTTCTATGTCTCTTATTCATTCACAAAGTTCTATGATGTCCAAATTTCAACAAGCTGCATGTGTCAAAATCCACCCAAAGATATAACAAATCCATGAAAGGTTTCAAATTTATATGATTATCTTCCCTTTAAGATAAGAAGGTAAACATCATAAAATATTCGGTAAGATATAATCACGGTTTTCAACAAATCAAGAGAGACCTTCAAATAACTGCCAAGCCGATTTCCATAAGATTACTTCCAAACAACCTTAAATGTTGGTTCTCAAATTGATAGGATTCGAGGCATCGAAACTTAGTGACTTAGCCGAAAATTTTAAAAATTTATCTCTTAGTCCTTTCTTCAGTATCATCATGTCCCGGTTAATGATATTATCACATCCTTACCTCATTTCATCATTTCTGTTGTCATAAGATTACTTCGACATGCTCATCAAGTCATAGAATGTGTGTTTTCTCAACCTCATCGAGTTCTATCTTGGGCTAGTCATATTTTCATCAAGGTTTGACCATGTCTTGAGGTTAGTTTTCTTATGTTCAGTTCATTGTGTTGATCATCTTCATACATCATTCAACAAGAATGTTTTCAATTGACCATTTTGGTTGGTTTTCTAAGTTTCAATTCCCCATAATTACATGCCCCAATTCCTTTCAACATAAGAAGGTAAGAAGTTTATAATTCAATAATCCAATCTACTAACCCTTCCAACAATGGTCTTTAACTATTTCATCACGATATAAATGAGTAGGAAAGTTTTACAATTCAAGATTTATATATTAAATTCCTTTCTAAATCCAATCAAAGCATGTGATGTACCATACTCCTCAAGTGCAATAAATCATTTTTTTTTAGACTTTGTCAAACTTACTATCTGAATATTAATTTCTAACCTTTTCATAAGATATCTAACCCTTTATTTGATATAAAGCATAAATAAGCTTAACAATCTAATTTGTAAATCCAAACCCTTATGATTATAATTTGAGTAACTTGACACTATACCTTTCAAGGGTAATACATTACTTTTATAACTCATAGGATTTTCCATTCGGTATCAGTCATGTCAATTCCTGTAAATGAGAGAAGATTATTTCAACAATCATATTATAACCCTAATCCTTTATCACATACAAACATTTCCTTTCACATATCTATAACTATTTCCCACAATTATACTTCTTTAGGCATAACTAGTTATCTTTCCTTTCAACACCTAATGTATAGCATGTTATAATAAAACTAAGAATTGGATAACCCAATTGCAATCTCACATAACATATAACTTTTTATAATTGAAAGGAAACTAAGGAATTAGATATCTCAATTGCAATCCCTTCCCCTTCGGTTATATAACAAATGTAACTTTTATAATTACGATAACCTATTCTCATCTTTTACTTCAATCCTACCCGATACCCACAATAGTCCCGTGGGATATGGAGTGTGAAAATCTTCCTTAAACTTGTCCCAAACATGTTAGTTTAATTCATAATATGGCATTAAAAACTCTCTAGGATATACAATTTTAAACACTAATAATTGCCTTTCAACTTAACTTAATCTTTGAAGTAACTAACATTCAGCATTATGATACAAATATATATATATATATATATATATATATATATATATATATACCCTAATATCACAGTTATTCAAAACTATATCACTATATTTACCTACCATTAAAAATTACATATATACTTTTAATTCTTTATATATATATATATATATATATATATATATATATATATATATATATATATATATATATATATTAATATTCTATTTTGACAAAATCAACACATTGAAACATCAACGCATATATTTCATCCCATTGCATGAACTCTAACTTAACATAGTGATAGGTAGATATAAGTTAGGGAATTTCAACTCTATTAACTCATAGATCAAGCAGTTCACTTTAAATAACACAGGCTTAATTTATAATCTATTCGACGACTACAACAATCTTACTACTCAATAAGGGATATTTTATTTTCTTGTTCTAATTGATCAATATAATTATGACATTCAATTTTCTAAAAAGTCTTCATTTTTCAATCTCTTATTCGCTCAAAACATATATATATATATATATATATATGCATTCCCAGGTATTTAGACAATGGATCCCATTGAAATGGAATAATAGTTGCAAGTTTTATTTGGCCGTCAATATATATGTGTGACTACAAATACATACAATAAATACTTTTTTTTTTTTTTAAGGCAAGAATCATATATATATATATGCATTTTCAGATATTTAAACAATGGATCCCATCGAAATGGAATAACGCTTACAAGATTTATTTGGCTATGATACGAAAGCAAACATGTTATGTAATGTTTGTTTTGTTAATCCATCATATATTAGCCCGCGGTAGAATAAAAGGTTTACAGAAATACGAAAGGTACAGGCATAGATCGCGTAATTTATAAAGTAAGCTTTAGATTGAACACAAATCAGATCTAGAAAAACAAAAGGTTTGAACACCCATTTCCAGGAATTTTGAACAGAAGTCTAAAGCCTTCTAAAACCAAATCTAAGACTGTAAATTTCCAGAACGCACTGTATAATCGCAAGGCATTAATACTCTCTTATCTCTATATGGGTAACAATAAAATAGTTAACTGATCCTTAGCCGACCTCTCTAACTATCTAACGCCTTCAAAAAAAATTTTTTTTCCACATATAACAACATACATTATATAAACTCTTCAAGGCCCACACTTCCATAAGGCGTCCCTGCCCTGATTACGATGCAACATTTTAAAATATGATAACAATACAATCTAGCACAGAAAAAAAATATTATTTGGGTTCAGCAAATAAGTTCTCCTTTCACAGCATGCAGGTCACGGTGCATTCAAACCAGTGAATAAATAACAGGGCCATTTTCTACCAGCAAACAACATTTAAGAAAAACACTGTGATTTCCTCCAGCAAACAACATTTAAGAAAAACAATTTGATTTCCTCCAGCAAACAGCATTTAAGAAAAACACTTTGATTTCCTACCAGCAACAACATCTAAGCAGCATCCCTGCGATTTTCATTCTGGCATATGAATATCTATGCAGGTCACGGTGTTTTCAAACCATCAAATAATTAACACGGTGATTTTCTACCAGTAACTAACTTACAAAAGATCATTGCGATTTTCAGTATAAACCCAAAGATCCACGATCCAAGATGGCAGAACAGGCATGCGTAATGCGCTGGAACCTGATTTCAATAAGACAACCTACTTTTTACTGCATTTCAATGTAACCCTCAGATCTACAATCCAAGAAGACAGAGAATTAAATGAAACACGATTTCAACAGCACAGAGATCTACACTTTCAAGCTAGATCTAGTATTTTCATTCCTTATACTGAACATGCAAGGAAATCAAACCACGGATTTCAAAAGCTGAAAATCAAACCACGAATTCGAAAAGCTCAATCAGCAGAAATTCTCCGCAAGTCTATCGACCGAGATCCTCCATCGTAAAACCTAAACCACTACTTCCAAGAGGTGAAGTTTCCCCCAAAACAAGAATAACTTTAAGGTCAAAACTCGATCTGAATTTTAAAAAAAAAAAAAAAAATCAATATTGAAATCGCAATGCAAGCCCCCGAGATCTATTGATCTGCATTTTTGGAGAAGTAGTATGCTGAAAAGATAAAATAAAGCCAAGCTGATAATGAAGATCAGATAGCGAATTTTAAACTGCAAATATAAAATAATACCCAAATCGATTTGATGTGCGTTCTGGGGAAATAGGATACAGAAAATATAATATTGCACTGATATCGATTTGATCTACATTTTTGGTGAAATAGAGTACTGAACTAAATATGGAACCCGATCTGAAAATACTGAGTGCTGTAATCGAAATACAGACTCGATCTAAGCAAAACTAAATACAAAGTTTTAAATGTGAAATCCGATTTGTTTTAAATATATATATATATATGCTAACTATCAATTTTACCGGTTACGATTGAGTCTCTAACGTATCTCTAGTAAGACTCACAGACGAAACCTGAATAAAAGATGTTTTCGAGCAAATATCATTAAGATGAATAAAATGCGTTCTTTTTAGCATTACTCTAGAGGGATTCAACACGAGAGTGTTTACACGGTTTATGGCCAAACGCAGCCTTCCTCGGTGTCCTTATGCTGTTCACAGAAACACAACATACATAATGGAAATGGAAGGGATCCATGCGGTGCTAGGGCAGATATGTATATATCTTAATACTAAACACAGTTGCAACATTTACAGTAATAAAAACAAAACAGAGATGGAGAACATGGATCGGCTAACCAGCCGTCCATCTCCCATACAGTCAACAGCGACTCACTCCATTGGGCAGCACGTAGAAATTAGAGAATGGAGAACTCTATCTAGTAATGGTTGCAGCTATACAAAAGTTTAAATATAACTTCTATCAGCGACACACGATGCGGAGATCGCAGATACTATACAAACTTGGTTGATGTAGCTATCGTCACCGAATTGCAACTCTTTCAAATAATATCTATAAAGCATAAATCAAACTTCTATAGGGTGAGGATTTATAACACAAAGATCTGAAGCAGAAATTAAATAAGGCAGAGATCACCATATTTCTTTGACAAGCAATTTTTGATGCAGATCGCTCTTCGTGAAAGACAGTCCAACCAACCACTACTGGGCGGACTGTTCTGGGTGCTATGAACCTTTAAACAGTAAATGAACCTTTAAACAGTAAATGACTTTAAATAAACACAAATAACATAAGTGCACGATCTATAGCATAACCGAGCACAAGTCGTATCGTGGCTCTGCGTGTAAGGAGTGTAGTCATCAACGGATCATTTCGCTCGATCCGAATGAGATCAGTACCAAGTGATATTGTTACATAGTTTTTAATTGTAGATCTCTAGTCCCTAGTATGTGGCAAGGGTCTGTTAAAATATTGAAATATAATTTATTTTTTTATTATTATTATAATCCAATTCAATACTTTATATATAATATTCACAGCATACCGCAAACAAGACGGATATAACATAATTAGTCCATTTCCTTTAGTCTCGCTATTCAAGTATTTATCTCACAACCACGAGCGCCAACGCACAACCAAGTGTCAATGTAATCCCATATGTACAACGCGCCAATGGTATCTACCTCAGTCCTGATCGGCTAAATATGTTCTCAACCTCGACACATTTACTAATGGCACTAAACTCCGGTGGTAGGTGAATTCAAATAATACGATTTTAGATTTAACCTGAATCTAACTATAATCGCAGTGGTAGGGTAATGAATTGGACTCCAACTGATTAATTCTGATTCCCATAATATACACATGAATAAATACCAACGGATACACAGCAGAATCCACGGCGAAACTCTTAATTCGATAAGAACTGATTCCGCGTAATCTGTTACTCAAGGGTTTTAGCTGAACATCATAAATAAAATATATTATATGTGAGATCATATTTTATTCAACCCTCATCGTTTTTCCCCAAAAGAAACATTACCAAGACTTTCAACAGAATTAAATTCACTAACCTTTTAACAAGGTGAACTGTATGTAACTAGCAACTACCCTCGACAACGACTAACACTCATTTTCAAGTGTTATACATAAGAGGCCGAATTTGGGCGTTTAAGATTGAACCCCAGGCCTTAACAAAAACTCCAGGGAGTAGGCCACGACACCATGCACCTGTCGCTAGTCCAAGCTGTCAAGCATCCATCGACCGCTACCGGGATTGGAACTAAACTGTGTTAAGTTTGTCAGCAATGGGATAGATAATACAGTTACAGCATAAAGACGTTACCATCATAACTGTATGACCACAGATTTGGAATGAAATACAAACTTACAAAAATTCACAATATAACCCACGGTAGTAATACCTAGCCACTCCTAAGGTCTGCGCTGTCTTCACAGGGACGCATGGCGATTTTATCAACACAAACTGCGGAAAGAAGAAAAGTATACTCATGGAACACCGTAACTAGCAGGTTTGTTATGAAATCGACAGAGCTAAGAAGGACACGATACTTATTTTATTGCAGACATGATTAACTGAGTATTAATGAAATCACTGACGGAATGTAGATTTTATTCGATATGAAGGGGAATTTGACACCATAGATCTGAGAAACCTCTAATAGTGGACGCCGCACTCTGTTGTAAAAGAGATTGACAAGTTTTTGAGATTCCGATGACGGATGGTGGAATCTGATTGACCTGGAGAAGTTTAACATGGTAGATCTGGAACATTTAGACCGCTTCCGGAATTTCAAACGAAATTTTAATTTAAGAAAACACAGTGGCCGAATTTTCCCATAGATCTAGGATATTTAGATTGTTCCCGAAATTACCTACAGAAATTTAATCAAAGAAAACACAGCGGTCGACTTCTTGCTTAGTGAATATAGATTTACAGATTTTCTTTATAAATAAAATAGGTAGTGATCCAACAGGGTATCGAACCTTCTCTGTTTGGTAAATAAAGACTTTCATTACAGTAAATAAATATTGACCTAAACAGGGTATCGATTTCTTGCTTAGCGAATACAAATTTTCATTATAAATAAATAGACAGTGATCCAAGCAGAGTATCGAATTTCCTCTGTTCGGTAAATAAGAGCTTCCATTACAGTAAATGAATATCGATCTAAAACAGGGTATCCACTTCTTTGTTCAGTATATATGAATTATCCTTACAATAATTTAAACAATATCTCAATTTTCTGATCATCATACGAATATAACAGTAAATTAAGAAATGTAACCTGTCCGTGCGATCGATCCAGCTGCCCTTGATTATTTGATGTGCCAATCGTTTCCGTCAATCTTCTACAATCCTCACGATTCACCGATGACCTCTGATAAAAATATGAATTTGGTGCCCTCAAGGCTCGACCGGCTCTTATACCAAATGTAATACCCCTCATTTAGGGTCCCCTTGAAATGAACTTGAAACTTTAACAACTTCATACAAACAGATTAGCCATCATAGTTATTGGAAAAATAAAATAAAAAGCGTGAATAACTTAACAAAAATAAGCAAAACCTTAACCTGTCAACCCGATCCAGTTAGTCCATTGTCGCCTTCTTCTTCCGTAGGGTCCCTCCAGCAAAGCTCGTATAACCATTGGCGAAGCAACCGTTAGCTTCGCCACCCAACCATAGGCTCATGCTTTCAGTTGCATGGCCTCCCCCGAGCTTTGGGTCGTAGAGCTCACACAAGTATTTCAGAAATTCAGCTTGGGCTTCCCTTCCCACCAGGATTTCTAAGCCAAACCATTAGATAGCAGCAAGTCTTTGAGGCATTCGAAAATTACGACAATCGTCCAAATTATGGGCCCTTTACCCATTCCCCAAGCCTTCCTTATAAATGAAAATCTCATGCGACACATGTCGCTTCATGCATAATTACATATTTTTAATTAATTATTTAATTAAAACACTCACCCATCCAAGTGTCAGTTTCTCTGGGAAGTGCACCAACACCCCTAAGTTTGCTCTAGTTTGTCCCCCCAGATATTTTAATTAACTCCTAGCTTTTAGTTAACTAGGTGTCTAATCTTAGGATTCTATTTTGCTCCCAAATAATGATTTCTATTATTTTAAATGCTCAACAAAAATAACTATTCATGTGCAAATGCCTAAATTATTTTTATGCATTTGCCAAGTAATAATCTAGAGTTATTCTCATAAGTTTTTATGCAGTTAAATTTAACAATCAAACTCACTAGGATCACGGTGCCGCGCCGTTGGGCTCCTAGTTCCTTAATTTTAATTCCCTGACATGGCACCACTTCGTTGGGTCCAGTCATCCATGGTTTCCATTCCTTGGCATGGTACCGCATCGTTGGGTCCTTGCGTCCATTCTTTCCATTCTCGACAAGGTACCGCATCGTCGGGCCCTTCTGCCACCATCTTTCCGTTTTAACTTGCGGGAACTCTTGTAGGGATTTTAGGAATCGTTACCATCCATCCTCCGTCTACATGCTATCTAGGGACTAATGGCGCTGAGGAGTGAGTCCGTTCTCACTGTGCGCCCCTCAACTCGTACGTGACCAGCTCCGTCGTGGCCCACCTCGTACGTCCTCACGCATTCCTCTTGAGCAAGCGGATCAATGCTTATCTGCTCATGCGTGGTATTCTTGTCGGAAGTTGACATCGTCGTCGCTTCCCCTGTGTGTGATTTACCCGTACTCTACGACCCTCCATGTTCCTTTGTGTGTCCGTTGGTGAACCGTCTCACTTGTTTCTACACACACTTCTCGCAACAAATTATTAGTAGCACTGTTCTCAACAATCATCATCTGGTTTCTAACTCTAGCATTGTTAAACATTTATGATTTATTCAAACTGCTCATTCATCTTATCAAATATACATTTTGTCGCCAAATACATAATCACCATACAGCTAGTCGTTAAGCATTATCCATCAACATAATTTTCCATAGTCATAGCTAATCGTTTAACATATGCAATTATTCATTTACCTCAATAGTTCAGATACACATACTCAAAAAAATAAGGTCAAAAGGTTATTTAATTAATGTTTCAATCAGCCGGGTCACTCAGCAGGTGCCCTCAATGTCTACACAAGTCTAGGGGCACTACAGACATGATTTTGTAAAAAACACGAGTTTTGAGAAAATGTGTTTTATTTCTTAAATGGAATCTACAAAGTATGCACATTCTACGTCATAACAACTTTCTATAGTTTGCGCATGCGTCCGGAAATAAGAAAAGCTTACTTCCCCGTTTTTTAAAATCACAGCTTCTAGAAGGTTGACATGATTTCTTAAAAAACACGAGTTTTTAGAAAATGTGTTTTATTTCATAAATGGGATGAACAAGGTATGCAGATTCTACATCATAACGACTTTCTATAGTTTGCGCATGCATTTGGAATTAAGAAAAGCTTACTTCCCCCGTTTTTTAAAATCACAGCTTCTAGAAGGTTTACATGATTTCGTAAAAAGCATGAGTTTTTAAAAAATGTGTTTTATTTCATAAATGGAATCAACAAAGTATGCACATTCTAAGTCATAACGACTTTCTATAGTTTGCGCATGCATCTGGATATAAGAAAAGCTTACTTCCCCTGTTTTTTAAAATCACAGATTCTAGAAGCTTTACATGATTTCTTAAAAAACACCAGTTTTTAGAAAATGTGTTTTATTTCATAAATGGAATCAACAAAGTATGCACATTCTACGCCATAACGCCTTTCTATAGTTTGCGCATGCGTCCGGAAATAAGAAAAGCTTACTTCCACCGTTTTTTAAAATCACGGCTACTAGAAGGTTTACATGATTTTGTAAAAAACATGAGTTCTTAGAAAATGTGTTTTATTTCATAAATGGAATCAACAAAGTATGCACATTTTACGTCATAACGACTTTCTATAGTTTGCGAATGCGTTTGGAAATAAGAAAAGCTTACTTCCCCCGTTTTTTAAAATCACCACTTCTAGAAGGTTTACATGATTTCTTAAAAAACACGAGTTTTTAGAAAGTGTGTTTTATTTCATAAATGGAATCAACAAAGTATGTACATTCTACGTCATAACGATTTTCTATAGTTTGCGCATGCGTTTGGAAATAAGAAAAGCTTATTTCACCGTTTTTTAAAATCACAGCTTCTAGAAAGTTTACATGATTTCTTAAAAAACACGAGTTTTTAGAAAATGTGTTTTATTTCATAAATGGAATCAACAAAGTATGCACATTCTACGTCATAACGACTTTCTATAGTTTCCGCATTCGTCCGGAAATAAGAAAAGCTTACTTCCACAGTTTTTTAAAATCACAGCTTCTAGAAGGTTTAAATGATTTCTTAAAAAACACGAGTTTTCAGAAAATGTGTTTTATTTCATAAATGGAATCAGCAAAGTATACACATTCTACGTCATAACGACTTTCTATAGTTTGCGCATTCGTCCGGAAATAAGAAAAGCTTAGTTCCACCGTTTTTTAAAATCACAGCTTCTAGAAGGTTTACATGATTTCTTAAAAAACATGAGTTTTTAGAAAATGTGTTTTATTTCATAAATGGAATCAACAAAGTATGCACATTCTACGTCATAACGACTTTCTATAGTTTGCGCATGTGTTTGGAAATAAGAAAAGCTTACTTCCCCCTTTTTTTAAAATCATAACTTCTAGAAGGTTTACATGATTTCTTAAAAAACACGAGTTTTTAGAAAATATGTTTTATTTCATAAATGGAATCAACAAAGTATGCACATTCTACATCATAACGACTTTCTATAGTTTGCGCATGCGTTTGTAAATAAGAAAAGCTTACTTCCCCCGTTTTTTAAAACCACAGCTTCTAGAAGGTTTACATGATTTCTTAAAAAACACGAGTTTTTAGAAAATGTGTTGTATTTCCTAAATGGAATCAACAAAGCATGCACATTCTACGTCATAACGACTTTCTATAGTTTTCGCATGCGTCCGGAAATAAGAAAAGCTTACTTCCACCGTTTTTTAAAATCACAGCTTCTAGAAGGTTTACATGATTTCTTAAAAAACACGAGTTTTTCGAAAACGTGTTTTATTTCATAAATGGAATCAACAAAGTATACACATTCTACGTCATAATGACGTTCTATAGTTTTCGCATTCGTTTGGAAATAAGAAAAGCTTACTTCCACCGTTTTTCAAAATCACAGCTTCTAGAAGGTTTACATGATTTCGTAAAAAACACGAGTTTTTAGAAAATGTGTTTTATTTCATAAATGGAATCAACAAAGTATGCACATTCTACGTCATAACGACTTTCTATAGTTTGCGCATGCGTTTGGAAATAAGAAAAGCTTACTTCCCCCCGTTTTTTAAAATCACAGCTTCTGGAAGGTTTACATGATTTCTTAAAAAACACGAGTTTTTAAAAAATGTGTTTTATTTCATAAAGGGAATCAACAAAGTATTCACATTCTACGTCATAATGACTTTCTATAGTTTGCGCATGCGTTTGGAAATAAGAAAAGTTTACTTCCCCCGTTTTTTAAAATCACAGCTTCTAGAAGGTTTACATGATTTCTTAAAAAACACGAGTTTTTAGAAAATGTGTTTTATTTCATAAATGGAATCAACAAAGTATGCACATTGTACGTCATAACGACTTTCTATAGTTTGCGCATTCGTCCGGAAATAAGAAAAGCTTACTTCCACCATTTTTTTAAATCACAACGTCTAGAAGGTTTACATGATTTCGTAAAAAACACGAGTTTTTAGAAAAAAAAAATTATTTCATAAATGGAATCTACAAAGTATGCACATTCTACGTCATAACGACTTTCTATAGTTTGCGCATGCGTCCGGAAATAAGAAAAGCTTACTTCCACCGTTTTTTAAAATCACAGCTTCTTGAAGGTTTACATGATTTCGTAAATAACACGAGTTTTTAGAAAATGTGCATTATTTCATAAATGGAATCTACAAAGTATGCACATTCTACATCATAACGACTTTCTATAGTTTGCGCATGCATTTGGAAATAAGAAAAGCTTACTTCCCCCGTTTTTTAAAATCACAGCTTCTAGAAGGTTTACATGATTTCTTAAAAAACACGAGTTTTTAGAAAATGTGTTTTATTTCATAAATGGAATCAACAAAGTATGCACATTCTACGTCATAACGACTTTCTATAGTTTGCGCATTCATTTGGAAATAAGAAAAACTTACTTCCCCCGTTTTTTAAAATCACAGCTTTTAGAATGTTTACATGATTTCTTAAAAAACACGAGTTTTTAGAAAATGTGTTTTATTTCATAAATGGAATCAACAAAGTATGCACATTCTACGTCATAATGACTTTCTATAGTTTGCACATGCGTCCGGAAATAAGAAAAGCTTACTTCCACCGTTTTTTAAAATCACAACTTCTAGAAGGTTTACATGATTTCGTAAAAAACACGAGTTTTTAGAAAATGTGTTTTATTTCATAAATGGAATCTACAAAGTATGCACATTCTACGTCATAACGCCTTTCTATAGTTTGCGCATGCGACCGGAAATAAGAAAAGCTTACTTCCACCGTTTTTTAAAATCACAGCCTCTAGAAGGTTTACATGATTTCTTAAAAAACACGAGTTTTTAGAAAATGTGTTTTATTTCATAAATAGAATCTACAAAGTATGCACATTCTACACCATAACGACTTTCTATAGTTTACGCATGCATCCGGTGTTGAATATTGTAACTTCAAAGAATATTATATTTGTACTTTATTATTCCGGAGATGTTTCATCCCTCCGAGGTAATCCGATTATGTATCCGGAGATGTTTATTCCTCCGAGGGTTAGTATTAACTAGGGTTATTAGATCCACCATATGTGGGTCGGCCCTGTAGTTATATTTTAGGGGTTATTAGACTTCTCCAGGTGAGGTCGGCCCCAACAGGTCTTTTAGTCAGTTGAGAGTCAAGTATAAATAAAGGAGGTGAACTCCTCATTAGATCATTCACTCACTTGTGAAAGAGTGCGCACTTGTCTGGGAGATCTGCTAAGGAGACTTAGAAGGAAGGAGCACATCTTGTATTTTGGTTGATCATCTTATTGAGGAAAGCTTTACTGGGTTTTCTACCCCATGAGGGTTTCCCAGGATATATTGTGTGTTATCTTGTGATTGTGTTTCTATCAGAGATCTTGCTTGTCTATTTGGTTTAAACTTAACATGGTATCAGAGCTAGACTGAATAGGACATCTTTCACAAGGTAAGATCATCTCTCTCTCTCTTTGGTGAAGTTAGGGTTTTCAGCCCAAAGTTAGTATTATTGATTTTTGGTTGCATGGCTGGATAGCCCTCATCAATACCTTTCTTTTAAGCCCTAGATCGAACTTTTTGGTTGGGTAGAACTCCGGGAATTGCAAACCCTAATTCTACCAAAAGTGCGATACGTCAGATTTTGGTTTCAGAAAAAAGTTGGAATTTTTTATTTCTGTTTACATGGTTGGATATCCCTTATCAAGAGCATTCTTTTAAGCTATAGATCGAACTTTTTGGTTGGGTAGAACTCCGGGAATTGCAAACCCTAATTCTACCAAAAGTGCGATAAAATTCTGTTTCAGTTTCCGGAAAAGTGAAAAGTAACTTTCCAAGTTAGTCTACTCCGTCTCTTGGACTCCCCCAAGAGAATATGGCTCCAAATACTAAGCTTGAAGACAAGCTAGAAGGCATAGAAAATTTCCGGGCATGGAAATACAGAATTGGTCTCATTCTTGAAGAGAATGATCTTGCTCATTATATCAAGGAGGAAGTTGCAGAACCAGAAGAAAATGAAGCCAAAGAAAAACACAGGAAGGATTTGATTAGGGCAAAGAGAATCATAGCAGATTCTATTAAAGACCACTTGATTCCCCAAGTGGATTCCAAGAAGACTCCAAAGGAAATGTATGATGCCCTAGGAAGAATGTATGAAGGGAAGAACATCAATAGGAAGATGAATCTAAGGACTCAGTTGAAGAGTACCAAGATGCACAAAGGAGAATCCATTCAAGACTACTTCTCAAGAGTCTCTCTAATAAAAGAGCAACTAGATGCCATTGGTGATACTCTTGATGAGGATGAAATTGTGATGACAGCTCTAAATGGTCTCACTAGACCTTGGGAGTCATTCATTCAAACTATGTGTGCCAGAAAAGAAAGTATGAAGTTTGATGTAGTTTGGGAGGATTGTGTGCAAGAGGAGGCTAGGGTTGCAAATAGAGAAGCCTTACTCAAAGAAGATGACCAAGCCTTGGCTACACACACCAAAACAAGAAGGAGTCAATCCTACTCCAAGAAGAGTAGTCACAAGGAGTCTCATCCTCCTCACAGATTTCATAAGAAAAGAGGATCTACTCAAAGAAGGGATTACTCTTCCTTCCAGTGCTATTCTTGCCACAAACTAGGACACATTGCTAAAGATTGTCCTCTTCAAAAGAAGAAGGGTTCTTACTACAAAAGACACCAAGCACATCTTGCAGAAGATGACAGTGAAGAAGAAGAAATTGAGGAAGAAAGGTCTCACAATAAAAGGCCTAGAGATGAAGAGGAGAAAGAAGAAAGGACCTTCTCCAAAAGAAGGACAAGGAGAAATACAGAAGAAGATGCAGAAGAATATGTTCTCTTCTCTACACTCTCTGGATCCATAACCCCTGAAGAAGGTACATGGCTTATTAACAGTGGTGCTTCAAAGCACATGACAGGACAGAAAAAGACTCTCTCAAAACTTGAAGAAAAGACTTCTCCTCAAAAGGTATCTCTAGGAGATGACTATCAATATCCCATTAAGGGAATTGGGGAAGCACACTACAAACTCGATTCTGGAACTCCCATGAAGATGAAGGAAGTTCTATATGTTCCAGGATTGAAAAAGAATTTGCTTTCAATCTCAGCTTTAGACAAGAAAGGCTACAGAGTTGCTTTCATTGATGGACAAGTGTTAATGTGGTCCAAAGGCAAATCCCTTAAGGATGCAATTGTTATTGGTGAAGAGGAAGGAGGTTTATATAAACTCAAGGGTTATCCGGAAGCTGCTCTTGTTCATGAAACCTCCAGCCCCAGTGAGCTTTGGCATAGAAGACTAGCTCACATTAACTACAAAGCCTTACCCTATGTAAGCAAGGTGGTCATAGGACTACCAGATTTAAAGGTTGATCATGATGGCTCATGTAAAGGATGTAAGAAAGGCAAGAATGTCAAGAACCCCTTTCCGAAGAGTGAGACAAAGACTAAGGGTATCTTGGAGTTAATACACTCAGATGTATGTGGTCCAATGCCCACCACCTCTCTAAGTGGATTTGAATACTATCTTTCATTCATTGATGATCATTCAAGGAATACTTGGATTTACTTTCTAAAAGGTAAGAATGAAGTCTTTGGAAAGTTCAAAGAATTCAAGGCTCTAATAGAGAATCTCTCAGATAAGAAAATCAAGATTCTCAGGACAGACAATGGTGGAGAATATACTTCAAAAGAGTTTGAAGAATTTTGTAAAGAAGCTGGAATCAAGAGAGAGCTAACCACTCCCTACAATCCCCAACAAAATTGGGTTGCAGAAAGAAAAAATAGAACCATCATGGAAGCTGTGAAGACTATGATACATGACCAGGATCTTCCCATGTATCTATGGGCTGAAGCTGCCAAGACAGCAGTTTATGTGCAAAATAGATTATCTCACAGTGCTCTTGAATTCAAAACTCCAGAAGAAGTGTTTACAGGTAAGAAGCCTGAGGTAAGCCATCTTAAAAATTTTGGGTGTCCTGTGTACATCCACATTCCAAAAGAAAAGAGAACCAAGTTGGATCCCTCAGGTAAGAAGGGAATGTTTGTTGGTTATTGTGAAACTTCCAAAGCCTTCAGAATCTACATACCAGGTTTCCATCATATAGAAATAAGTAGAGATGTAACCTTTGATGAGGAAGCAGCTCTCAAGAAATCCAGAAAGTGTCTACTTGAAGAAGTTTATGAAGAAGATACATCTCCCAGAATCTCAGAGACTGTTCATGTCCCTGAAGAGGATCATGACATGCTGGAACCACAAGAACCTCCTGTAGCAGAGTTATCTAGGAAAAGAAGACCAGCATGGGCTAGAGATATTATTCAAGGAGCTGAAAGATATGGTGCTCCTGAAGGCTCCACTAGAGAAAGGAAGAAACCAAAACTAGTGTCCAACTATATGGCCTTGATGTGTGATCTTGTGGATCAACTACCCACCAGCTATGAAGAGGCAGCTCAGAAGAAAGAATGGGTAGAAGCAATGACAGAAGAGTATCAGTCAATAATTAAAAATGATGTTTGGGATATAGTTCCCAAACCAAAAGACAAAAGTGTGGTTTCTTCCAAATGGATTTTCAAGATAAAACATGCTGCAGATGGTAGCATTGAAAAATACAAGGCAAGATTTGTAGCCAGAGGATTCTCTCAGAAGGAAGGAATTGACTATGAAGAAACATTTGCACCTGTCGCTAGGTATACTTCAATTAGAACTATCATGGCACTTGCATCCATGATGAAATGGAAATTGCATCAAATGGATGTTAAGACAGCTTTCCTGAATGGTGTAATTGAAGAAGAAGTATACATAGAACAACCTCAAGGTTTTGAGGTCAAAGACGGAAGGACCCATGTATGCAAACTGAAGAAGGAATTATATGGTTTGAAACAAGCTCCCAGAGCTTGGTATGGAAGGATTGACAGTTTCTTAATAAGCATGGGCTTTACCAAAAGTAAAGCTGACCCCAATCTCTATCTTAAAGTAATGAATGATGAACCTGTTATATTACTGTTATATGTAGATGATTTATTTCTAACAGGAAATGAGAATCAAATCATTGAAAGCAAGAAGAAGCTTTCTTCAGAATTCGAAATGAAAGATCTCGGACTAATGCACTACTTCTTAGGCCTAGAAGTGTGGCAAGAGCCAAAAGGGATCTTTCTAAATAAAGGTAAGTATACTGTGGAGATTCTCAAAAGATTTGATATGTTGGAGTGTAAAGCTATGGCCACTCCCATGGACTCCAACCTGAAACTACTAGTTAATGATTCATCAGAACTAGTGGACATAACCCTATATAGACAAATCATTGGATCATTGATGTACTTGACAAATACTAGGCCTGATATATGCTTTGCTGTAAATACTCTAAGTCAGTATCAAGTAGAACCTAGAAAGGTTCACCTTATAGCTGCAAAGCATATAATGAGGTACCTAAAAGGTACAGTGGACTTTGGCCTATACTATCTTGGAGGCAATGAACTCAAGTTGCATGGTTACTCAGATTCTGATTGGGCAGGTAGTGTCTCAGACAGAAAGAGTACTTCAGGTGGATGTTATGGTCTTGGATCTGCCATGATCTCCTGGTTCAGCAAGAAACAATCTAGTGTGGCCCTCAGTACCGCTGAAGCAGAATATATAGCTGCCTGCTCTGCCAGCTGTGAAGCGGTGTGGCTTCGGAAACTCTTATCTGGAATTTTTGACTTAGAAATGGATCCCACTGTGATTATGTGTGATAATCAAAGCTGCATTAAGATGACTGAAAATCCTGTGTTCCATGATAAGTCAAAACACATTGAGATCCGCTACTTCTATATACGAGACATGGTGCAGAGAGGAGCCATCAAGCTCGAGTATATAAGCACTGAGGAACAGATTGCTGATATTTTGACTAAACCTCTGTCTCGAGTAAAGTTTGAGTACTTCCGAGACAAGCTTGGTATAGTCCAGAAGGACCCTTCTCGAAAGGGGGAGTAGTATAGTACTTGATAACAAATTCTGCCGCTTAATTTTTGTTTTGTTAGCTACTTACAATTATGCTAGATGTATACATGATGTATTAGTGAGAATACATGTCTGATGTATACATGTTTTGTTTTGATGTTAGATATACTGATTAGTGATGTATACATGTTTTGATTAGTGATGTATACATGTTTTGATGTACACATGTTTTGATGTGATGTATACATGTTTTGATTAGTGATGTATACATGTTTTGATGTACACATGTTTTGATGTGATGTATACATGTTTTGATTAGTGATGTATACATGTTTTGATGTACACACGTTTTGATGTGATGTATACATGTTTTGATTTGTGATGTATACATGTTTTGATGTACACATGTTTTGATGTGATGTATACATATTTTGATTAGTGATGTATACATGTGATGTATACATGTTTTGATGTGATACATGATTGTACCTGTATGGATGAGAATACAGTTGAGGGGATTGGATCATCCCTGGACTTTCAGTCCTAAAGAGAGCCATAGATGTGAGGTCTCCGAGAATGAAGTCCTTGATGGACTTGAGGGGATTGGATCATCCCTGGACTTTCAGTCCTAAAGAGAGCCGTAGACGTGAGGTCTCCGAGAATGAAGTCCTTGATGGACTTGAGGGGATTGGATCATCCCTGGACTTTCAGTCCTAAAGAGAGCCGTAGACGTGAGGTCTCCGAGAATGAAGTCCTTGATGGACTTGAGGGGATTGGATCATCCCTGGACTTTCAGTCCTAAAGAGAGCCGTAGACGTGAGGTCTCCGAGAATGAAGTCCTTGGTGGACTTGAGGGGATTGGATCATCCCTGGACTTTAAGTCCTAAAGAGAGCCGTAGACGTGAGGTCTCCGAGAATGAAGTCCTTGATGGACTTGAGGGGATTGGATCATCCCTGGACTTTCAGTCCTAAAGAGAGCCGTAGACTTGAGGTCTCCGAGAATGAATTCCTTGATGGACTTGAGGGGATTGAATCATCCCTGGACTTTCAGTCCTAAAGAGAGCCGTAGACGTAAGGTCTCCGAGAATAGAGGATAGGACTGCATCGTCCCTGAACTGATAGTTCAAAATGTACGTGATGGGGATTGCATCATCCCGGAACTGATAGTTCAAAATGTACGTGATAGGGATTGCATCATCCCGGAACTGATAGTTCAAAATGTACATGATGGGGATTGCATCATCCCGGAACTGACAGTTCAAAATGTACGTGATGGGGATTGCATCATCCCGGAACTGACAGTTCAAAATGTACGTGATGGGGATTGCATCATCCTGGAACTGATAGTTCAAAATGTACGTGATGGGGATTGCATCATCCCGGAACTGATAGTTCAAAATGTACGTGATGGGGATTGCATCATCCCGGAACTGATAGTTCAAAATGTACGTGATGGGGATTGCATCATCCCGGAACTGATAGTTCAAAATGTACGTGATGGGGATTGCATCATCCCGGAACTGATAGTTCAAAATGTACGTGATGGGGATTGCATCATCCCGGAACTGATAGTTCAAAATGTACGTGATGGGGATTGCATCATCCCGGAATTGATAGTTCAAAATGTACGTGATGGGGATTGCATCATCCCGGAACTGATAGTTCAAAATGTATGTGATGGGGATTGTATCATCCCCGGACTTCGGTCCCTGAATTGATCCGTAGATGAATGGTCTCCGAGAAAGAGATTGTATTGATGACGATGCTGCTGATCGTGTGATGACGATGATCGTGTGATGACGATACTGCTGATCATGTGATGACGATGCTGTTGATCGTGTGATGACGATGCTGCTGATCATGTGATGACGATGCTGCTGATCATGTGATGACGATGCTGCTGATCGTGAGATGACGATGCTGCTGATCATGTGATGATGATACTGCTGATCATGTGATGACGATGCTTCTGATCATGTGATGACAATACTGCTGATCATGTGATGATGATGCTGCTGATCATGTGATGATGATGCTGCTGATCGTGTGATGACGATGCTGCTGATCATGTGATGACGATGCTGCTGATCGTGTGATGACGATGCTGCTGATCATGATGTTGATGTTGATGTTGACTGTGATGTACCAGTAACTGGTTGAGTTACTGATGAAGACAATTTGAAGAAAGCTTCCAATGATTTATAGATGTATCATGTGTGGTGACTCCTTGCTCCTGCAGATGCTGTTATAATATCCTTCTCGTTAAGGGGGAGTGTTGAATATTGTAACTTCAAAGAATATTATATTTGTACTTTATTATTCCGGAGATGTTTCATCCCTCCGAGGTAATCCTATTATGTATCTGGAGATGTTTATTCCTCCGAGGGTTAGTATTAACTAGGGTTATTAGATCCACCATATGTGGGTCGGCCCTGTAGTTATATTTTAGGGGTTATTAGACTTCTCCAGGTGAGGTCGGCCCCAACAGGTCTTTTAGTCAGTTGAGAGTCAAGTATAAATAAAGGAGGTGAACTCCTCATTAGATCATTCACTCACTTGTGAAAGAGTGCGCACTTGTCTGGGAGATCTGCTAAGGAGACTTAGAAGGAAGGAGCACATCTTGTATTTTGGTTGATCATCTTATTGAGGAAAGCTTTACTGGGTTTTCTACCCCATGAGGGTTTCCCAGGATATATTGTGTGTTATCTTGTGATTGTGTTTCTATCAGAGATCTTGCTTGTCTATTTGGTTTAAACTTAACATCCGGAAATAAGAAAAGCTTACTTCCACCATTTTTTAAAAACACACCTTCTAGAAGGTTTACATGATTTCGTAAAAAACATGAGTTTTTAGAAAATGTGTTTTATTTCATAAGTGGAATCTACAAAGTATGCACATTCTACGTCATTACGCCTTTCTATAGTTTGCGCATGCGTCCGGAAATAAGAAAAGCTTACTTCCACCGTTTTTTAAAATCACAGCTTCTAGAAGGTTTACATGATTTCTTAAAAAACACGAGTTTTTAGAAAATGTGTTTTATTTCATAAATGGAATCTACAAAGTATGCACATTCTACATCATAACGACTTTCTATAGTTTGCGCATGCATTTGGAATTAAGAAAGGCTTACTTCCTCCGTTTTTTAAAATCACAGCTTCTAGAAGGTTTACATGATTTCTTAAAAAACACGAGTTTTTAGAAAATGTGTTTTATTTCATAAATGGAATCAACAAATTATGCACATTCTACGTCATAACGACTTTCTATAGTTTGCGCATGCATCCGGAAATAAGAAAAGCTTACTTCCCCCATTTTTTAAAATCACAGCTTCTAGAAGCTTTACATGATTTCTTAAAAAACACGAGTTTTTAGAAAATGTGTTTTATTTCATAAATGGAATCAACAAAGTATGCACATTATATGCCATAACGCCTTTCTATAGTTTGCGCATGCGTCCGGAAATAAGAAAAGCTTACTTCCACCGTTTTTTAAAATCACGGCTTTTAGAAGGTTTACACGATTTTGTAAAAAACATGAGTTTTTAGAAAATGTGTTTTATTTCATAAATGGAATCAACAAAGTATGCACATTCTACGTCATAACGATTTTCTATAGTTTGCGCATGCGTTTGGAAATAAGAAAAGCTTACTTCCACCGTTTTTTAAAATCACAGCTTCTAGAAATTTTACATGATTTCTTAAAAAACACGAGTTTTTAGAAAATGTGTTTTATTTCATAAATGGAATCAACAAAGTATACACATTCTACGTCATAATGACTTTCTTTAGTTTGCGCATTCGTTTGGAAATAAGAAAAGCTTACTTCCACCGTTTTTTAAAATCACAGCTTCTAGAAGGTTTACATGATTTCGTAAAAAACACGAGTTTTTAGAAAATGTGTTTTTATTTCATAAATGGAATCAACAAAGTATGCACATTCTACGTCATAACGACTTTCTATAGTTTGCGCATGCGTTTGGAAATAAGAAAAGCTTACTTCCCCCGTTTTTTAAAATCACAGCTTCTAGAAGGTTTACATGATTTCGTAAAAAACACGAGTTCTTAGAAAATGTGTTTTATTTCATAAATGGAATCTACAAAGTATACACATTCTACGTCGTAACGACTTTCTCTAGTTTGTGCATTCGTCCGGAAATAAGAAAAGCTTACTTCCACCGTTTTTTAAAATCACAGCTTCTAGAAGGTTTACATGATTTCTTAGAAAACACGAGTTTTTAGAAAATGTGTTTTATTTCATAAATGGAATCAACAAAGTATGCACATTCTACGTCATAACGACTTTCTATAGTTTGCGCACGCGTTCGGAAATAAGAACAGCTTACTTCCACCGTTTTTTAACATCACAGCTTCTAGAAGGTTTACATGATTTCGTAAAAAAAATGAGTTTTTAGAAAATATGTTTTATTTCATAAATGGAATCTACAAAGTATGCACATTCTACCTCATAACGACTTTCTTTAGTTTCCGCAGGCGTCCGGAAACAAGAAATGCTTACTTACCCCGTTTTTCAAAATCACAGCTTCTAGAACGTTTACATGATTTCCTTAAAGACACGAGTTTTTAGAAAATGTGTTTTATTCCATAAATGGAATCTACAAAGTATGCACATTTTACGTCATAATGACTTTCTATAGTTTGCGCATGCGTCCGAAAATAAGAAAAGCTTACTTCCACCGTTTTTTAAAATCACAGCTTCTAGAAGGTTTACATGATTTCGTAAAAAACACGAGTTTTTAGAAAATGTGTTTTATTTCATAAATGGAATCAACAAAGTATGCACATTCTACGTCATAACGACTTTCTATAGTTTGCGCATGCGTTTGGAAATAAGAAAAGCTTACTTCCACCGTTTTTTAAAATCACAGCTTCTAGAAGGTTTACATGATTTCTTAAAAAACACGAGTTTTTAGAAAATGTGTTTTATTTCATAAATGGAATCAACAAAGTATGCACATTCTACTTCATAACGACTTTCTATAGTTTGCGCATTTGTCTCGAAATAAGAAAATCTTACTTCCACCGTTTTTTAAAATCACAGCTTCTAGAGGGTTTACATCATTTCATAAAAAACATGAGTTTTTAGAAAATGTGTTTTATTTCATCAATGGAATATACAAAGTATGCACATTCTACGTCATAACGACTTTCTATAGTTTGCACATGCGTCCGGAAATAAGAAGAGCTTACTTCCCCCGTTTTTTAAAATCACAGCTTTTAGAAGGTTTACATGATTTCTTAAAAAACATGATTTTTTAGAAAATGTGTTTTATTTCATAAATGGAATCAACAAAGTATGCATATTATAAGTCATAACGACTTTCTATAGTTTGCGCATGCGTTTGGAAATAAGAAAAGCTTACTTGCCCCGTTTTTTAAAATCATAGCTTCTAGAAGGTTTACATGAAATCTTAAAAAACACGAGTTTTTAGAAAATGTGTTTTATTTCATAAATGGAATCTACAAAGTATGCACATTCTACGTCATAACGACTTTCTATAGTTTGTGCATATGTCCGGAAATAAAAAAAGCTTACTTCCCCCGTTTTTTAAAATCACAGCTTCTAGAAGGTTTACATGATTTCTTAAAAAACACGAGTTTTTAGAAAATGTGTTTTATTTCATAAATAGAATCAACAAGGTATGCATATTCTACGTCATAACGACTTTCTATAGTTTGCGCATGCGTCCAGAAATAAGAAAAGCTTACTTCCACCGTTTTTTAAAATCACAGCTTCTAGAAGGTTTACATGATTTCGTAAAAAACACGATTTTTTAGAAAATGTGTTTTATTTAATAAATGGAATCTACAAAGTATGCACATTATACGTCATAACGACTTTCTATAGTTTGTGCATGCGTCCGGAAATAAAAAAAGCTTACTTCCCCCGTTTTTTAAAATCACAGCTTCTAGAAGGTTTACATGATTTCTTAAAAAACACGAGTGTTTAGAAAATGTGTTTTATTTCATAAATGGAATCAACAAAGTATGCACATTCTACGTCATTAGGACTTTCTATAGTTTGCACATGCATCCGGAAATAAGAAAAGCTTACTTCCACCGTTTTTTAAAATCACAGCTTCTAGAAGGTTTACATGATTTCTTAAAAAACACGAGTTTTTAGAAAATGTGTTTTATTTCATAAATGGAATCAACAAAGTATGCACATTCTACGTCATAACGACTTTCTATAGTTTGCGCATTCGTCCGGAAATAAGAAAATCTTACTTCTACTGTTTTTTAAAATCACAGCTTCTAGAAGGTTTACATGATTTCGTAAAAAACATGAGTTTTTAGAAAATGTGTTTTATTTCATAAATGGAATCTACAAAGTATGCACATTCTACGTCATAACAACTTTCTATAGTTTGTGCATGCATCCGGAAATAAGAAAAGCTTACTTCCACCGTTTTTTGAAATCACAGCTTCTAGAAGGTTTACATGATTTCGTAAAAAACACAAGTTTTTAGAAAATGTGTTTTATTTCATAAATGGAATCAACAAAGTATGCACATTCTACGTAATAACGACTTTCTAGAGTTTGCGCATTCGTCCGGAAATAAGAAAAGCTTACTTCCACCGTTTTTTAAAATCACAGCTTCTAGAAGGTTTACATGATTTTGTAAAAAACACGAGTTTTTAGAAAATGTGCTTTATTTCATAAATGGAATCTACAAAGTATGCACATTCTACGTCATAATGACTTTCTATAGTTTGCGCATTAGTCCAGAAATAAGAAAAGCTTACTTCCCCCGTTTTTTAAAATCACAGCTTCTTGAAGGTTTACATGATTTCGTAAAAAACACGAGTTTTTAGAAAATGTGCTTTATTTCATAAATGGAATCTACAAAGTATGCACATTCTATGTCATAACGACTTTCTATAGATTGCGCATGCATCCGGAAATAAGAAAAGCTTACTTCCACCATTTTTTGAAATCATAGCTTCTAGAAGGTTTACATGATTTCGTAAAAAACACGAGTTTTTAGAAAATGTGTTGTATTTCATCAATGTAATCTACAAAGTATGCACATTCTATGTCATAACGACTTTCTATAGTTTGCGCATGCGTTTGGAAATAAGAAAAGCTTACTTCCCCCCTTTTTTAAAATCACCTCTTCTAGAAGTTTTACATGATTTCTTAAAAAACATGAGTTTTTAGATAATGTGTTTTATTTCATAAATGGAATCAAGAAAGTATGCTCATTCTACGTCATAAGGACTTTCTATAGTTTGCGCATGCGTCCGGAAATAAGAAAAGCTTACTTCCACCCTTTTTTAAAATCACAGCTTCTAGAAGGTTTACATGATTTCTTAAAAAACATTTTGTTTTTAGAAAATGTGTTTTATTTCATAAACGGAATAAACAAAGTATGCACATTCTACGTCATAACGACTTTCTATAGTTTGCGCAGTCGTCCGGAAATAAGAAAAGCTTACTTCCACCGTTTTTTATAATCACAGCTTCTGGAAGGTTTACATGATTTCGTAAAAAACAGGAGTTTTTAGAAAATGTGCTTTATTTCATAAATGGAATCTACAAACTATGCACATTCTACGTCATAATGACTTTCTATAGTTTGCGCATGAGTCCGGAAATAAGAAAAGCTTACTTCCCCCGTTTTTTAAAATCACAGCTTCTTGAAGGTTTACATGATTTCGTAAAAAACACGAGTTTTTAGAAAATGTGTTTTATTTCATAAATGAAATCAACAACGTATGCACATTCTACGTCATAAAGACTTTCTATAGTTTGCGCATGCGTTTGGAAATAAGAAAAGCTTACTTCCCGCGTTTTTTAAAATCACAGCTTCTAGAAGGTTTACATGATTTCTTAAAAAACACGAGTTTTTAGAAAATGTGTTTTATTTCATAAATGGAATCAACAAAGTATGCACATTCTACGTCATAACGACTTTCTATAGTTTGCGCATGCGTCCGGAAATAAGAAAAGCTCACTTCCACCGTTTTTTAAAATCACAGCTTCTAGAAGGTTTACATGATTTCGTAAAAAACACGAGTTTTTAGAAAATGTGTTTTATTTCATAAATGGAATCTAAAATGTATGCACATTCTACGTCATAATGACTTTCTATAGTTTGCGCATGCGTCCGGAAAAAAGAAAAGCTTACTTCCCCCGTTTTTTAAAATCACAAATTCTAGAAGGTTTACATGATTTCTTAAAAAGCACGAGTTTTTAGAAAATGTGTTTTATTTCATAAATGGAATCTACAAAGTATGGACATTCTACGTCATAACGACTTTCTAGAGGTTGTGCATGCGTCCGGAAATAAGAAAAGCTTACTTCCACCGTTTTTTAAAATCACAGCTTCTAGAAGGTTTACATGATTTCGTAAAAAACACGAGTTTTTAGAAAATGTGTTTTATTTCATAAATGGAATCTACAAAGTATGCACATTCTACGTCATAACGACTTTCTATAGTTTGTGCATATGTCCGGAAATAAAAAAAGCTTACTTCCCCCGTTTTTTAAAATCACAGCTTCTAGAAGGTTTACATGATTTCTTAAAAAACACGAGTTTTTAGAAAATGTGTTTTATTTCATAAATAGAATCAACAAGGTATGCACATTCTTCGTCATAACGACTTTCTATAGTTTGCGCATGCGTCCAGAAATAAGAAAAGCTTACTTCCACCGTTTTTTAAAATCACAGCTTCTAGAAGGTTTACATGATTTCGTAAAAAACACGATTTTTTAGAAAATGTGTTTTATTTAATAAATGGAATCTACAAAGTATGCACATTATATGTCATAACGACTTTCTATAGTTTGTGCATGCGTCCGGAAATAAAAAAAGCTTACTTCCCCCGTTTTTTAAAATCACAGCTTCTAGAAGGTTTACATGATTTCTTAAAAAACACGAGTTTTTAGAAAATGTGTTTTATTTCATAAAGGGAATCAACAGAGTATGCACATTCTACGTCATTAGGACTTTCTATAGTTTGCACATGCATCCGGAAATAAGAGAAGCTTACTTCCACCATTTTTTAAAATCACAGCTTCTAGAAGGTTTACATGATTTCTTATAAACACGAGTTTTTAGAAAATGTGTTTTATTTCATAAATGGAATCAACAAAGTATGCACATTCTACGTCATAACGACTTTCTATAGTTTGCGCATTCGTCCGGAAATAAGAAAATCTTATTTCTACTGTTTTTTAAAATCACAGCTTCTAGAAGGTTTACATGATTTCGTAAAAAACATGAGTTTTTAGAAAATGTGTTTTATTTCATAAATGGAATCTAGAAAGTATGCACATTCTACGTCATAACAACTTTCTATAGTTTGCGCATGCATCCGGAAATAAGAAAAGCTTACTTCCACCGTTTTTTGAAATCACAGCTTCTAGAAGGTTTACATGATTTCGTAAAAAGCACGAATTTTAGAAAATGTGTTTTATTTCATAAATGGAATCAACAAAGTATGCACATTCTACGTCATAACGACTTTCTATAGTTTGCGCATGCGTTTCGAAATAAGAAAAGCTTACTTGCCCCGTTTTTTAAAATCACAGCTTCTAGAAGGTTTACATGATTTCTTAGAAAATATGAGTTTTTAGAAAATGTGTTGTATTTCATAAATGGAATCAACAAAGTATGCACATTCTACGTCAGAACGACTTTTTATAGTTTGCGCATGCGTTTGGAAATATGAAAAGCTTACTTCCACCGTTTTTTAACATCACAACTTCTAGAAGGTTTACATGATTTCGTAAAAAACACGAGTTTTTAGAAAATGTGTTTTATTTCTTAAATGGAATCAACAAAGTATGCACATTCTACGCCATAACGACTTTCTATAGTTTGCGCATGCGTCCGGAAATAAGAAAAGCTTACTTACACCGTTTTTTAAAATCACAGCTTCTAGAAGGTTAACATGATTTCGTAAAAAACACGAGTTTTTAGAAAATGTGTTTTATTTCATAAATGGAATCTACAAAGTATGCACATTCTACGTCATAACGACTTTCTATAGTTTGCGCATGCGTCCGGAAATAAGAAAAGCTTACTTCCACCATTTTTTAAAATCACAGCTTCTAGAAGGTTTACATGATTTCTTAAAACACACGAGTTTTTAGAAAATGTGTTTTATTTCATAAATGGAATCTACAAAGTATGCACATTCTATGTCATAACGACTTTCTATAGTTTGCGCATGCGTCCGAAAATAAGAAAAGCTTACTAGGACCATTTTTTAAAATCACGGATTCTAGAAGGTTTACATGATTTCTTAAAAAACACGAGTTTTTAGAAAATGTGTTTTATTTCATAAATGGAATCAACAAAGTATGCACATTCTACGTCATAACGGCTTTCTATAGTTTGCGCATGTGTTTGGAAATAAGAAAAGCTTACTTCCTCCGTTTTTGAAAATCACAGCTTCTAGAAGGTTTACATGATTTCTTAAAAAACATGAGTTTTTAGAAAATTTGTTTTATTTCATAAATGGAATCAACAAAGTATGCACATTCTACGTCATAACGATTTTCTATAGTTTGCACATGCCTCCGGAAATAAGAAAAACTTACTTCCACCGTTTTTTAAAATCACAGCTTCTAGAAGGTTTACATGATTTCTTAAAAAACACGACTTTTTAGAAAATGTGTTTCATTTCATAAATGGAATCGACCAAGTATGCAGATTCTAAGTCATAACGACTTTCTATAGTTTGCGCATGCGTCCGGAATTAAGAAAAGCTTACTTCCACGATTTTTTAAAATCACAGCTTCTAGAAGGTTTACATGATTTCGTAAAAAACACGAGTTTTTAGAAAATGTGTTTTATTTTATAAATGGAATCTACAAAGTATGCACATTCTACGTCAAAATGACTTTCTATAGTTTGTGCATACGTCCGGAAATAAAAAAAGCTTACTTCCCCCGTTTTTTAAAATCATAGCTTCTAGAAGCTTTACATGATTTCTTAAAAAACGCGAGTTTTTAGAAAATGTGTTTTATTTCATAAATGGAATCAACAAAGTATGCACATTCTACGTCATAATGACTTTCTATAGTTTGCGCATGCGTCCGGAAATAAGAAAAGCTTACTTCCACCGTTTTTTAAAATCACCGCTTCTAGAAGGTTTACATGATTTGTTAAAAAACACAAGTTTTTAGAAAATGTGTTTTATTTCATAAATGGAATCAACAAAGTATGCACATTCTACGTCATAACGACTTTCTATAGTTTGCGCATTCGTTCGGAAATAAGAAAAGCTCACTTCCACCGTTTTTTAAAATCACAGCTTCTAGAAGGTTTACATGATTTCTTAAAAAACACGAGTTTTTAGAAAATGTGTTTTATTTCATAAATGGAATCTAAAAAGTATGCACATTCTACGTCATAACGACTTTCTATAGTTTGAGCATGCGTCCGGAAAATAGAAAGCTAACTTCCCCCGTTTTTTAAAATCACAACTTCTAGAAGGTTTACATGATTTCTTAAAAAAACGAGTTTTTAGAAAATGTGTTTTATTTCATAAATGGAATCTACAAAGTATGCACATTCTACGTCATAACGACTTTCTATAGTTTGCGCATGCGTCCGGAAATAAGAAAAGCTTACTTCCACCGTTTTTTAAAATCACAGCTTCTAGAAGGTTTACATGATTTCTTAAAAAACACGAGTTTTTAGAAATATGTTTTATTTCATAAATGGAATCAACAAAGTATGCACATTCTACGTCATAAAGACTTTCTACAGTTTGCGCATGCGTCCGCAAATAAGAAAATCTTACTTCCACTGTTTTTTAAAATCACAGCTTCTAGAAGGTTTACATGATTTCTTAAAAAACACGAGTTTTTAGAAAATGTTTTTTATTTCATAAATGGAATCTACAAAGTATGCACATTCTACGTCATAACGACTTTCTATAGTTTGCGCATGCGTCCGGAAATAAGAAAAGCTTACTTCCACCATTTTTTAAAATCACAGCTTCTACAAGGTTTACATGATATCTTAAAAAAAGGAGTTTTTAGAAAATGTGTTTTATTTCATAAATGGATTCTACAAAGTATGTACATTCTACGTCATAACGACTTTCTATAGTTTGCGCATGCGTCCGGAAATAAGAAAAGCTTACATCCCCCGTTTTTTAAAATCACAGCTTCTAGAAGGTTTACATGATTTCGTAAAAAGCACGAGTTTTTAGAAAATGTGTTTTATTTCATAAATGGAATCAACAAAGTATGCACATTCTACGTCATAACGACTTTCTATAGTTTGCGCATGCGTTTGGAAATAAGAAAAGCTTACTTGCCCCGTTTTTTAAAATCACAGCTTCTAGAAGGTTTACATGATTTCTTAAAAAACACGAGTTTTTAGAAAATGTTTTTTATTTCATAAATAGAATCAACAAAGTATGCACATTCTATGTCATAATGAATTTTTATAGTTTGCGCATGCGTCCGGAAATAAGAAAAGCTTACTTCCACCTATTTTTAAAATCACGGCTTCTAGAAGGTTTACATGATTTCATAAAAAACACGAGATTTTAGAAAATGTTTTTTATTTCATAAATGGAATCTACAAAGTATGCACATTCTACGTCACAATGACTTTCTATAGTTTTTGCATGCGTCCGGAAATAAAAAAAAGCTTACTTCCCCCGTTTTTTAAAATCATAGCTTCTAGAAGGTTTACATGATTTCTTAAAAAACACGAGCTTTAGAAAATGTGTTTTATGTCATAAATGGAATCAACAAAGTATGCACATTCTAAGTCATAATGACTTTCTATAGTTTGCGCATGCGTCCGGAAATAAAAAAAGCTTACTTCCACCGTTTTTTAAAATCACCGCTTCTAGAAGGTTTACATGATTTCTTAGAAAACACGAGTTTTTAGAAAATGTGTTTTATTTCATAAATGGAATCTACAAAGTATGCACATTCTACGTCAAAACGACTTTCTATAGTTTGTGCATGCGTCCGGAAATAAAAAAAGCTTACTTCCCCCGTTTTTTAAAATCATAGCTTCGAGAAGGTTTACATGATTTCTTAAAAAACACGAGTTTTTAGAAAATGTGTTTTATTTCATAAATGGAATCAACAAAGTATGCACATTCTACGTCATAATGACTTTCTATAGTTTGCGCATGTGTCCGGAAATAAGAAAAGCTTACTTCCACCGTTTTTTAAAATCACCGCTTCTAGAAGGTTTACATGATTTCTTAAAAAACACGAGTATTTAGAAAATGTGTTTTATTTCATAAATGGAATCAACAAAGTATGCACATTATACGTCATAACGACTTTCTATAGTTTGCGCATTCGTCCGGAAATAAGGAAAGCTCACTTCCACCATTTTTTAAAATCACAGCTTCTAGAAGGTTTACATGATTTCGTAAAAAACACGAGTTTTTAGAAAATGTGTTTTATTTCATAAATGGAATCTACAAAGTATGCACATTCTACGTCATAACGACTTTCTATAGTTTGCGCATGCGTCCAGAAATAAGAAAATCTTACTTCCCCCGTTTTTTAAAATCACAGCTTCTAGAAGGTTTACATGATTTCTTAAAAAACACGAGTTTTTAGAAAATGTGTTTTATTTCATAAATGGAATCTACAAAGATTGCACATTCTACGTCATAACGACTTTCTATAGTTTGCGCATGCGTCAAGAAATAAGAAAAGCTTACTTCCACCGTTTTTTCAAATCACAGCTTCTAGAAGGTTTACATGATTTCGTAAAAAGCACGAGTTTTTAGAAAATGTGTTTTATTTCATAAATGGAATCAACAAAGTATGCACATTCTACGTCATAACGACTTTCTATAGTTTGCGCATGCGTTTCGAAATAAGAAAAGCTTACTTGCCCCGTTTTTTAAAATCACAGCTTCTAGAAGGTTTACATGATTTCTTAGAAAATATGAGTTTTTAGAAAATGTGTTGTATTTCATAAATGGAATCAACAAAGTATGCACATTCTACGTCAGAACGACTTTTTATAGTTTGCGCATGCGTTTGGAAATATGAAAAGCTTACTTCCACCGTTTTTTAACATCACAACTTCTAGAAGGTTTACATGATTTCGTAAAAAACACGAGTTTTTAGAAAATGTGTTTTATTTCTTAAATGGAATCAACAAAGTATGCACATTCTACGCCATAACGACTTTCTATAGTTTGCGCATGCGTCCGGAAATAAGAAAAGCTTACTTACACCGTTTTTTAAAATCACAGCTTCTAGAAGGTTAACATGATTTCGTAAAAAACACGAGTTTTTAGAAAATGTGTTTTATTTCATAAATGGAATCTACAAAGTATGCACGTTCTACGTCATAACGACTTTCTATAGTTTGCGCATGCGTCCGGAAATAAGAAAAGCTTACTTCCACCGTTTTTTAAAATCACAGCTTCTAGAAGGTTTACATGATTTCTTAAAACACACGAGTTTTTAGAAAATGTGTTTTATTTCATAAATGGAATCTACAAAGTATGCACATTCTATGTCATAACGACTTTCTATAGTTTGCGCATGCGTCCGAAAATAAGAAAAGCTTACTAGGACCATTTTTTAAAATCACGGATTCTAGAAGGTTTACATGATTTCTTAAAAAACACGAGTTTTTAGAAAATGTGTTTTATTTCATAAATGGAATCAACAAAGTATGCACATTCTACGTCATAACGGCTTTCCATAGTTTGCGCATGTGTTTGGAAATAAGAAAAGCTTACTTCCTCCGTTTTTGAAAATCACAGCTTCTAGAAGGTTTACATGATTTCTTAAAAAACATGAGTTTTTAGAAAATTTGTTTTATTTCGTCAATGGAATCAACAAAGTATGCACATTCTACGTCATAACGATTTTCTATAGTTTGCACATGCGTCCGGAAATAAGAAAAACTTACTTCCACCGTTTTTTAAAATCACAGCTTCTAGAAGGTTTACATGATTTCTTAAAAAACACGAGTTTTTAGAAAATGTGTTTCATTTCATAAATGGAATCGACCAAGTATGCACATTCTAAGTCATAACGACTTTCTATATTTTGCGCATTCGTCCGGAAATAAGAAAAGCTTGCTTCCACCGTTTTTTAAAATCACAGCTTCTAGAAGGTTTACATGATTTCGTAAAAAACACGAGTTTTTAGAAAATGTGTTTTATTTCATAAATGGAATCTACAAAGTATGCACATTCTACATCATAACGACTTTCTATAGTTTGCGCATGCGTCCGGAAATAAGAAAAGCTTACTTCCCCCGTTTTTTAAAATCACAGCTTCTAGAAGGTTTACATGATTTGTTAAAAAACACGAGTTTTTAGAAAAAAAAATTTATTTCATAAATAGAATCAACAAAGTATGCACATTCTATGTCATAACGACTTTCTATAGTTTGCGCATGCGTCCGGAATTAAGAAAAGCTTACTTCCACGATTTTTTAAAATCACAGCTTCTAGAAGGTTTACATGATTTCGTAAAAAACACGAGTTTTTTGAAAATGTGTTTTATTTTAGAAATGGAATCTACAAAGTATGCACATTCTACGTCAAAATGACTTTCTATAGTTTGTGCATACGTCCGGAAATAAAAAAAGCTTACTTCCCCCGTTTTTTAAAATCATAGCTTCTAGAAGCTTTACATGATTTCTTAAAAAACGCGAGTTTTTAGAAAATGTGTTTTATTTCATAAATGGAATCAACAAAGTATGCACATTCTACGTCATAATGACTTTCTATAGTTTGCGCATGCGTCCGGAAATAAGAAAAGCTTACTTCCACCGTTTTTTAAAATCACCGCTTCTAGAAGGTTTACATGATTTGTTAAAAAACACAAGTTTTTAGAAAATGTGTTTTATTTCATAAATGGAATCAACAAAGTATGCACATTCTACGTCATAACGACTTTCTATAGTTTGCGCATTCGTTCGGAAATAAGAAAAGCTCACTTCCACCGTTTTTTAAAATCACAGCTTCTAGAAGGTTTACATGATTTCGTAAAAACACGAGTTTTTAGAAAATGTGTTTTATTTCATAAATGGAATCTACAAAGTATGCACATTCTACGTCATAACGACTTTCTATAGTTTGCGCATACGTCCGGAAATAAGAAAAGCTTACTTCCCCCGTTTTTTAAAATCACAGCTTCTAGAAGGTTTACATGATTTGTTAAAAAACACGAGTTTTTAGAAAATGTGTTTTATTTCATAAATGGAATCTACAAAGATTGCACATTCTACGTCATAACGACTTTCTATAGTTTGCGCATGCGTCCGGAAATAAGAAAAGCTTACTTCCACCGTTTTTTAAAATCACAGCTTCTAGAAGGTTTACATGATTTCTTAAAAAACACGAGTTTTTAGAAAATGTGTTTTATTTCATAAATGGAATCAACAAAGTATGTACATTCTACTTCATAACGACTTTCTATAGTTTGCGTATGCGTCCGCAAATAAGAAAAGCTTACTTACACTGTTTTTTAAAATCACAGCTTCTAGAAGGTTTACATGATTTCTTAAAAAACACGAGTTTTTAGAAAATGTGTTTTTATTTCATAAATGGAATCAGCAAAGTATGCACATTCTACGTCATAACGACTTTCTATAGTTTGCGCATGCGTCCGGAAATAAGAAAAGCTTACTTCCACCGTTTTTTAAAATCACAGCTTCTAGAAGGTTTACATGATTTCTTAAAAAACACGAGTTTTTAGAAAATGTGTTTTATTTCATAAATGGAATCAACAAAGTATGCACATTCTAAGTCATAACGACTTTGTATAGTTTGCGCATTCGTCCGGAAATAAGAAAAGCTTGCTTCCACCGTTTTTTCAAATCAAAGCTTCTAGAAGGTTTACATGATTTCGTAAAAAACACGAGTTTTTAGAAAATGTGTTTTATTTCATAAATGGAATCAACAAAGTATGCACATTATATGTCATAACGACTTTCTATAGTTTGCGCATGCATCCGGAAATAAGTAAAGCTTATTTCCACCGTTTTTTAAAATCACAGCTTCTAGAAGGTTTACACGATTTCTTAAAAAACACGAATTTTTAGAAAATGTGATTTATTTCATAAATGGAATCTACAAAGTATGTACATTCTACGTCATAATGACTTTATATAGTTTGCGCATGCGTCCGGAAATAAGAAAACCTTACTTCCCCCGTTTTTAAAAATCACAGCTTCTAGAAGGTTTACATGATTTCTCAAAAAACACGAGTTTTTAGAAAATGTGTTTTATTTCATAAATGGAATCAACAAAGTATGCACATTCTACGTCATAATGACTTTCTATAGTTTGCGCATGCGTTCGGAAATAAGAAAAGCTTACTTCCCCCGTTTTTTAAAATCACAGCTTCTAGAAGATTTACATGATTTGTTAAAAAACACGAGTTTATAGAAACTGTGTTTTATTTCATAAATGGAATCTACAAAGTATGCACATTCTACATCATAATTAATTTCTATTGTTTGCGCATGCGTCCAGAAATAAGAAAAGCTTACTTCCCCCGTTTTTTAAAATCACAGCTTCTAGAAGGTTTACATGATTTCTTAAAAAACACGAGTTTTTAGAAACTGTGTTTTATTTCATAAATGGAATCTACAAAGTATGCACATTCTACGTCATAACGACTTTCTATAGTTTGCGCATGCGTTTGGAAATAAGAAAAGCTTACTTCCCCCATTTTTTAAAATCACAGCTTCTAAAAGGTTTACATGATTTCTTAAAAAACACGAGTTTTTAGAAAATGTGTTTTATTTCATTAATGGAATCAACAAAGTATGCACATTCTACGTCATAACGACTTTCTATAGTTTGCGCATGCGTCCGGAAATAAGAAAAGCTTACTTCCACCATTTTTTAAAATCACGGATTCTAGAAGGTTTACATGATTCCTTAAAAAACATTAGTTTTTAGAAAATGTGTTTTATTTCATAAATGGAATCAACAAAGTATGCACATTCTACGTCATAGCGACTTTCTATAGTTTGCGCATGCGTTTGGAAATAAGAAAAGCTTACTTCCCCCGTTTTTTAAAATCACAGCTTCTAGAAGGTTTACATGATTTCTTAAAAAACACGAGTTTTTAGAAAATGTGTTTTATTTCATAAATGGAATCAACAAAGTATGCACATTTTACGTCATAACGACTTTCTATAGTTTGTACATGCGTCCGGAAAAAAGCAAAGCTTACTTCCACCATTTTTTAAAATCACAGCTTCTAGAAGGTTTACATGACTTCTTAAAAAACACAAGTTTTTAAAAAATGCGTTTTATTTCATAAATGGAATCAACAAAGTATGCACATTCTACGTCATAACGTCTTTCTACAGTTTGCGCATTCGTCCGGAAATAAGAAAAGCTTACTTCCCCCGTTTTTTAAAATCACAGCTTCTAGATCGTTTACATGATTTCTTAAAAAACACGAGTTTTTAGAAAATATGTTTTATTTCATAAATGAAATCAACAAAGTATGCACATTCTACGTCATAACGACTTTCTATAGTTTGCGCAAGCATTTGGAAATAAGAAAAGCTTACTTCCCCCGTTTTTTTAAATCACCTCTTCTAGAAGGTTTACATGATTTCTTAAAAAACACGAGTTTTTAGAAAATGTGTTTTATTTCATAAATGGAATCAACAAAGTATGCACTTTCTACGTCATAACGAATTTCTATAGTTTGCCCGTGCATCCGGAAATAAGAAAAGCTTACTTCCCCCGTTTTTTAAAATCACAGCTTCTAGAAGGTTTACATGATTTCTTAAAAAACACGAGTTTTTAGAAACTGTGTTTTATTTCATAAATGGAATCAACAAAGTATGCACATTCTACGTCATAACGACTTTCTATAGTTTGCGCATGGGTCCGGAAAGAAGAAACCCTTACTTCCCCCGTTTTTTAAAATCACAGCTTCTAGAAGGTTTACATGATTTCGTAAAAAACACGAGTTTTTAGAAAATGTGTTTTATTTCATAAATGGAATCTACAAAGTATGCACATTCTACGTCATAACGACTTTCTATAGTTTGTGCATGCGTCCGGAAATAAGAAAAGCTTACTTCCACCGTTTTTTTAATCACAGCTTCTAGAAGGTTTACATGATTTCGTAAAAAACACGAGTTTTTAGAAAATGTGTTTTATTTCATAATTGGAATCTACAAAGTATGCACATTCTACGTCATAACGACTTTCTATAGTTTGCGCATGTGTCCGGAAATAAGAAACGCTTACTTCCCCCATTTTTTAAAATCACAGCTTCTAGAAGGTTTACATTATTTATTAAAAAAGACGAGTTTTTAGAAATTGTGTTTTATTTCATAAATGGAATCAACAAAGTATGTACATTCTACGTCATAACGATTTTCTATAGTTTGCGCATTCGTCCGGAAATAAGAAAAGCTTACTTCCACCGTTTTTTAAAATCACAGCTTCTAGAAGGTTTACATGATTTCGTAAAAAACACGAGTTTTTAGAAAATGTGTTTTATTTCATAAATTCAATCTACAAAGTATGCACATTCTACGTCATAACGACTTTCTATAGTTTGCGCATGCGTTTGGAAATAAGAAAAGCTTACTTCCCACATTTTTTAAAATCACAGCTTCTAGAAGGTTTACATGATTTCTTAAAAAACACGAGTTTTTAGAAACTGTGTTTTATTTCATAAATGGAATCAATAGAGTATGCACATTCTATGTCATAATGACTTTCTATAGTTTGTGCATGCTTCCGGAAATAAGAAAAGCTTACTACCACCGTTTTTTAAAATCACAGCTTCTAGAAGGTTTACACGATTTCTTAAAAAACACGAGTTTTTAGAAAATGTGTTTTATTTCATAATTGGAATCAACAAAGTATGCACATTCTACGTCATAACGACTTTCTATAGTTTCCGCATTCGTTCGGAAATAAGAAAAGCTTACTTCTACTGTTTTTTAAAATCACAGCTTCTATGTCATAATGACTTTCTATAGTTTGCGCATGCGTCCGGAAATAAGAAAAGCTTACTTCCACCATTTTTTAAAATCACGGATTCTAGAAGGTTTACATGATTCCTTAAAAAACATTAGTTTTTAGAAAATGTGTTTTATTTCATAAATGGAATCAACAAAGTATGCACATTCTACGTCATAACGACTTTCTATAGTTTGCGCATGCGTTTGGAAATAAGAAAAGCTTACTTCCCCCGTTTTTTAAAATCACAGCTTCTAGAAGGTTTACATGATTTCTTACAAAACACGAGTTTTTAGAAAATGTGTTTTATTTCATAAATGGAATCAACAAAGTATGCACATTTTACGTCATAACGACTTTCTATAGTTTGTACATGCGTCCGGAAAAAAGCAAAGCTTACTTCCACCATTTTTTAAAATCACAGCTTCTAGAAGGTTTACATGACTTCTTAAAAAACACGAGTTTTTAAAAAATGCGTTTTATTTCATAAATGGAATCAACAAAGTATGCACATTCTACGTCATAACGACTTTCTAGAGTTTGCGCATTCGTCCGGAAATAAGAAAAGCTTACTTCCCCCGTTTTTTAAAATCACAGCTTCTAGATCGTTTACATGATTTCTTAAAAAACACGAGTTTTTAGAAAATATGTTTTATTTCATAAATGAAATCAACGAAGTATGCACATTCTACGTCATAACGACTTTCTATAGTTTGCGCAAGCATTTGGAAATAAGAAAAGCTTACTTCCCCCGTTTTTTTAAATCACCTCTTCTAGAAGGTTTACATGATTTCTTAAAAAACACGAGTTTTTAGAAAATGTGTTTTATTTCATAAATGGAATTAACAAAGTATGCACATTCTACGTCATAACGAATTTCTATAGTTTGCCCGTGCATCCGGAAATAAGAAAAGCTTACTTCCCCCGTTTTTTAAAATCACAGCTTCTAGAAGGTTTACATGATTTCTTAAAAAACACGAGTTTTTAGAAATTGTGTTTTATTTCATAAATGGAATCAACAAAGTATGCACATTCTACGTCATAACGACTTTCTATAGTTTGCGCATTGGTCCGGAAAGAAGAAACCCTTACTTCCCCCGTTTTTTAAAATCACAGATTCTAGAAGGTTTACATGATTTCGTAAAAAACACGAGTTTTTAGAAAATGTGTTTTATTTCATAAATGGAATCAACAAAGTATGCACATTCTACGTCATAACGACTTTCTATAGTTTGCGCATGCGTTTGGAAATAAGAAAAGCTTACTTGCCCCGTTTTTTAAAATCACAGCTTCTAGAAGGTTTACATGATTTCTTAAAAAACACGAGTTTTTAGAAAATGTTTTTTATTTCATAAATAGAATCAACAAAGTATGCACATTCTATGTCATAACGAATTTTTATAGTTTGCGAATGCGTCCGGAAATAAGAAAAGCTTACTTCCACCTATTTTTAAAATCACAGCTTCTAGAAGGTTTACATGATTTCATAAAAAACACGAGTTTTTAGAAAATGTTTTTTATTTCATAAATGGAATCTACAAAGTATGCACATTCTACGTCACAATGACTTTCTATAGTTTTTGCATGCGTCCGGAAATAAAAAAAGCTTACTTCCCCCGTTTTTTAAAATCATAGCTTCTAGAAGGTTTACATGATTTCTTAAAAAACACGAGCTTTAGAAAATGTGTTTTATTTCATAAATGGAATCAACAAAGTATGCACATTCTAAGTCATAATGACTTTCTATAGTTTGCGCATGCGTCCGGAAATAAAAAAAGCTTACTTCCACCGTTTTTTAAAATCACCGCTTCTAGAAGGTTTACATGATTTCTTAGAAAACACGAGTTTTTAGAAAATGTGTTTTATTTCATAAATGGAATCTACAAAGTATGCACATTCTACGTCAAAACGACTTTCTATAGTTTGTGCATGCGTCCGGAAATAAAAAAAGCTTACTTCCCCCGTTTTTTAAAATCATAGCTTCGAGAAGGTTTACATGATTTCTTAAAAAACACGAGTTTTTAGAAAATGTGTTTTATTTCATAAATGGAATCAACAAAGTATGCACATTCTACGTCATAATGACTTTCTATAGTTTGCGCATGTGTCCGGAAATAAGAAAAGCTTACTTCCACCGTTTTTTAAAATCACCGCTTCTAGAAGGTTTACATGATTTCTTAAAAAACACGAGTATTTAGAAAATGTGTTTTATTTCATAAATGGAATCAAAAAAGTATGCACATTCTACGTCATAACGACTTTCTATAGTTTGCGCATTCGTACGGAAATAAGGAAAGCTCACTTCCACCATTTTTTAAAATCACAGCTTCTATAAGGTTTACATGATTTCGTAAAAAACACGAGTTTTTAGAAAATGTGTTTTATTTCATAAATGGAATCTACAAAGTATGCACATTCTACGTCATAACGACTTTCTATAGTTTGCGCATGCGTCCAGAAATAAGAAAATCTTACTTCCCCCGTTTTTTAAAATCACAGCTTCTAGAAGGTTTACATGATTTCTTAAAAAACACGAGTTTTTAGAAAATGTGTTTTATTTCATAAATGGTATCTACAAAGATTGCACATTCTACGTCATAACGACTTTCTATAGTTTGCGCATGCGTCAAGAAATAAGAAAAGCTTACTTCCACCGTTTTTTCAAATCACAGCTTCTAGAACGTTTACATGATTTCGTAAAAAGCACGAGTTTTTAGAAAATGTGTTTTATATCATAAATGGAATCAACAAAGTATGCACATTCTACGTCATAACGACTTTCTATAGTTTGCGCATGCGTTTCGAAATAAGAAAAGCTTACTTGCCCCGTTTTTTAAAATCACATCTTCTAGAAGGTTTACATGATTTCTTAGAAAACATGAGTTTTTAGAAAATGTGTTGTATTTCATAAATGGAATCAACAAAGTATGCACATTCTACGTCAGAACGACTTTTTATAGTTTGCGCATGCGTTTGGAAATATGAAAAGGTTACTTCCACCGTTTTTTAACATCACAACTTCTAGAAGGTTTACATGATTTCGTAAAAAACACGAGTTTTTAGAAAATGTGTTTTATTTCTTAAATGGAATCAACAAAGTATGCACATTCTACGCCATAACGACTTTCTATAGTTTGCGCATGCGTCCGGAAATAAGAAAAGCTTACTTACACCGTTTTTTAAAATCACAGCTTCTAGAAGGTTAACATGATTTCGTAAAAAACATGAGTTTTTAGAAAATGTGTTTTATTTCATAAATGGAATCTACAAAGTATGCACATTCTACGTCATAACGACTTTCTATAGTTTGCGCATGCGTCCGGAAATAAGAAAAGCTTACTTCCACCGTTTTTTAAAATCAGAGCTTCTAGAAGGTTTAAATGATTTCTTAAAACACACGAGTTTTTAGAAAATGTGTTTTATTTCATAAATGGAATCTACAAAGTATGCACATTCTATGTCATAACGACTTTCTATAGTTTGCGCATGCGTCCGAAAATAAGAAAAGCTTACTAGGACCATTTTTTAAAATCACGGATTCTAGAAGGTTTACATGATTTCTTAAAAAACACGAGTTTTTAGAAAATGTGTTTTATTTCATAAATGGAATCAACAAAGTATGCACATTCTACGTCATAACGGCTTTCTATAGTTTGCGCATGTGTTTGGAAATAAGAAAAGCTTACTTCCTCCGTTTTTTAAAATCACAGCTTCTAGAAGGTTTACATGATTTCTTAAAAAACATGAGTTTTTACAAAATTTGTTTTATTTCATAAATGGAATCAACAAAGTATGCACATTCTACATCATAACGATTTTCTATAGTTTGCACATGCGTCCGGAAATAAGAAAAACTTACTTCCACTGTTTTTTAAAATCACAGCTTCTAGAAGGTTTACATGATTTCTTAAAAAACACGAGTTTTTAGAAAATGTGTTTCATTTCATAAATGGAATCGACAAAGTATGCACATTCTAAGTCATAACGACTTTCTATATTTTGCGCATTCGTCCGGAAATAAGAAAAGCTTGCTTCCACCGTTTTTTAAAATCACAGCTTCTAGAAGGTTTACATGATTTCGTAAAAAACACGAGTTTTTAGAAAATGTGTTTTATTTCATAAATGGAATCTACAAAGTATGCACATTCTACGTCATAACGACTTTCTATAGTTTGCGCATGCGTCCGGAAATAAGAAAAGCTTACTTCCCCCGTTTTTTAAAATCACAGCTTCTAGAAGGTTTACATGATTTGTTAAAAAACACGAGTTTTTAGAAAATGTTTTTTATTTCATAAATAGAATCAACAAAGTATGCACATTCTATGTCATAACGACTTTCTATAGTTTGCGCATGCGTCCGGAATTAAGAAAAGCTTACTTCCACGATTTTTTAAAATCACAGCTTCTAGAAGGTTTACATGATTTCGTAAAAAACATGAGTTTTTAGAAAATGTGTTTTATTTTAAAAATGGAATCTACAAAGTATGCACATTCTACGTCAAAACGACTTTCTATAGTTTGTGCATACGTCCAGAAATAAAAAAAGCTTACTTCCCCCGTTTTTTAAAATCATAGCTTCTAGAAGCTTTACATGATTTCTTAAAAAACGCGAGTTTTTAGAAAATGTGTTTTATTTCATAAATGGAATCAACAAAGTATGCACATTCTACATCATAATGACTTTCTATAGTTTTCGCATGCGTCCGGAAATAAGAAAAGCTTACTTCCACCGTTTTTTAAAATCACCGCTTCTAGAAGGTTTACATGATTTGTTAAAAAACACAAGTTTTTAGAAAATGTGTTTTATTTCATAAATGGAATCAACAAAGTATGCACATTCTACGTCATAACGACTTTCTATAGTTTGCGCATTCGTTCGGAAATAAGAAAAGCTCACTTCCACCGTTTTTTAAAATCACAGCTTCTAGAAGGTTTACATGATTTCGTAAAAACATGAGTTTTTAGAAAATGTGTTTTATTTCATAAATGGAATCTACAAAGTATGCACATTCTACGTCATAACGACTTTCTATAGTTTGCGCATACGTCCGGAAATAAGAAAAGCTTACTTCCCCCGTTTTTTAAAATCACAGCTTCTAGAAGGTTTACATGATTTGTTAAAAAACACGAGTTTTTAGAAAATGTGTTTTATTTCATAAATGGAATCTACAAAGATTGCACATTCTACGTCATAACGACTTTCTATAGTTTGCGCATGCGTCCGGAAATAAGAAAAGCTTACTTCCACCGTTTTTTAAAATCACAGCTTCTAGAAGGTTTACATGATTTCTTAAAAAACACGAGTTTTTAGAAAATGTGTTTTATTTCATAAATGGAATCAACAAAGTATGTACATTCTACTTCATAACGACTTTCTATAGTTTGCCTATGCGTCCGCAAATAAGAAAAGCTTACTTACACTGTTTTTTAAAATCACAGCTTCTAGAAGGTTTACATGATTTCTTAAAAAACACGAGTTTTTAGAAAATGTGTTTTTATTTCATAAATGGAATCAGCAAAGTATGCACATTCTACGTCATAACGACTTTCTATAGTTTGCGCATGCGTCCGGAAATAAGAAAAGCTTACTTCCACCGTTTTTTAAAATCACAGCTTCTAGAAGGTTTACATGATTTCTTAAAAAACACGAGTTTTTAGAAAATGTGTTTTATTTCATAAATGGAATCAACAAAGTATGCACATTCTAAGTCATAACGACTTTGTATAGTTTGCGCATTCGTCCGGAAATAAGAAAAGCTTGCTTCCACCGTTTTTTCAAATCAAAGCTTCTAGAAGGTTTACATGATTTCGTAAAAAACACGAGTTTTTAGAAAATGTGTTTTATTTCATAAATGGAATCAACAAAGTATGCACATTTTATGTCATAACGACTTTCTATAGTTTGCGCATGCATCCGGAAATAAGTAAAGCTTACTTCCACCGTTTTTTAAAATCACAGCTTCTAGAAGGTTTACACGATTTCTTAAAAAACACGAGTTTTTAGAAAATGTGATTTATTTCATAAATGGAATCTACAAAGTATGTACATTCTACGTCATAATGACTTTATATAGTTTGCGCATGCGTCCGGAAATAAGAAAACCTTACTTCCCCCGTTTTTAAAAATCACAGCTTCTAGAAGGTTTACATGATTTCTCAAAAAACACGAGTTTTTAGAAAATGTGTTTTATTTCATAAATGGAATCAACAAAGTATGCACATTCTACGTCATAATGACTTTCTATAGTTTGCGCATGCGTTCGGAAATAAGAAAAGCTTACTTCCCCCGTTTTTTAAAATCACAGCTTCTAAAAGGTTTACATGATTTGTTAAAAAACACGAGTTTATAGAAACTGTGTTTTATTTCATAAATGGAATCTACAAAGTATGCACATTCTACATCATAATGAATTTCTATTGTTTGCGCATGCGTCCAGAAATAAGAAAAGCTTACTTCCCCCGTTTTTTAAAATCACAGCTTCTAGAAGGTTTACATGATTTCTCAAAAAACACGAGTTTTTAGAAAATGTGTTTTATTTCATAAATGGAATCAACAAAGTATGCACATTCTTCGTCATAATGACTTTCTATAGTTTGCGCATGCGTTCGGAAATAAGAAAAGCTTACTTCCCCCGTTTTTTAAAATCACAGCTTCTAGAAGATTTACATGATTTGTTAAAAAGCACGAGTTTATAGAAACTGTGTTTCATTTCATAAATGGAATCTACAAAGTATGCACATTCTACATCATAATGAATTTCTATTGTTTGCGCATGCGTCCAGAAATAAGAAAAGCTTACTTCCCCCGTTTTTTAAAATCACAGCTTCTAGAAGGTTTACATGATTTCTTAAAAAACACGAGTTTTTAGAAACTGTGTTTTATTTCATAAATGGAATCTACAAAGTATGCACATTCTACGTCATAACGACTTTCTATAGTTTGCGCATGCGTTTGGAAATAAGAAAAGCTTACTTCCCCCATTTTTTAAAATCACAGCTTCTAAAAGGTTTACATGATTTCTTAAAAAACACGAGTTTTTAGAAAATGTGTTTTATTTCATTAATGGAATCAACAAAGTATGCACATTCTACGTCATAACGACTTTCTATAGTTTGCGCATGCGTCCGGAAATAAGAAAAGCTTACTTCCACCATTTTTTAAAATCACGGATTCTAGAAGGTTTACATGATTCCTTAAAAAACATTAGTTTTTAGAAAATGTGTTTTATTTCATAAATGGAATCAACAAAGTATGCACATTCTACGTCATAACGACTTTCTATAGTTTGCGCATGCGTTTGGAAATAAGAAAAGCTTACTTCCCCCGTTTTTTAAAATCACAACTTCTAGAAGGTTTACATGATTTCTTAAAAAACACGAGTTTTTAGAAAATGTGTTTTATTTCATAAATGGAATCAACAAAGTATGCACATTTTACGTCATAACGACTTTCTATAGTTTGTACATGCGTCCGGAAAAAAGCAAAGCTTACTTCCACCATTTTTTAAAATCACAACTTCTAGAAGGTTTACATGACTTCTTAAAAAACACGAGTTTTTAAAAAATGCGTTTTATTTCATAAATGGAATCAACAAAGTATGCACATTCTACGTCATAACGACTTTCTACAGTTTGCGCATTCGTCCGGAAATAAGAAAAGCTTACTTCCCCCGTTTTTTAAAATCACAGCTTCTAGATCGTTTACATGATTTCTTAAAAAACACGAGTTTTTAGAAAATATGTTTTATTTCATAAATGAAATCAACAAAGTATGCACATTCTACGTCATAACGACTTTCTATAGTTTGCGCAAGCATTTGGAAATAAGAAAAGCTTACTTCCCCCGTTTTTTTAAATCACCTCTTCTAGAAGGTTTACATGATTTCTTAAAAAACACGAGTTTTTAGAAAATGTGTTTTATTTCATAAATGGAATCAACAAAGTATGCACATTCTACGTCATAACGAATTTCTATAGTTTGCCCGTGCATCCGGAAATAAGAAAAGCTTACTTCCCCCGTTTTTTAAAATCACAGCTTCTAGAAGGTTTACATGATTTCTTAAAAAACACGAGTTTTTAGAAACTGTGTTTTATTTCATAAATGGAATCAACAAAGTATGCACATTCTACGTCATAACGACTTTCTATAGTTTGCGCATGGGTCCGGAAAGAAGAAACCCTTACTTCCCCCGTTTTTTAAAATCACAGCTTCTAGAAGGTTTACATGATTTCGTAAAAAACACGAGTTTTTAGAAAATGTGTTTTATTTCATAAATGGAATCTACAAAGTATGCACATTCTACGTCATAACGACTTTCTATAGTTTGTGCATGCGTCCGGAAATAAGAAAAGCTTACTTCCACCGTTTTTTTAATCACAGCTTCTAGAAGGTTTACATGATTTCGTAAAAAACATGAGTTTTTAGAAAATGTGTTTTATTTCATAATTGGAATCTACAAAGTATGCACATTCTACGTCATAACGACTTTCTATAGTTTGCGCATGTGTCCGGAAATAAGAAACGCTTACTTCCCCCATTTTTTAAAATCACAGCTTCTAGAAGGTTTACATTATTTATTAAAAAAGACGAGTTTTTAGAAATTGTGTTTTATTTCATAAATGGAATCAACAAAGTATGTACATTCTACGTCATAACGATTTTCTATAGTTTGCGCATTCGTCCGGAAATAAGAAAAGCTTACTTCCACCATTTTTTAAAATCACAGCTTCTAGAAGGTTTACATGATTTCGTAAAAAACACGAGTTTTTAGAAAATGTGTTTTATTTCATAAATGTAATCTACAAAGTATGCACATTCTACGTCATAACGACTTTCTATAGTTTGCGCATGCGTTTGGAAATAAGAAAAGCTTACTTCCCACATTTTTTAAAATCACAGCTTCTAGAAGGTTTACATGATTTCTTAAAAAACACGAGTTTTTAGAAACTGTGTTTTATTTCATAAATGGAATCAATAGAGTATGCACATTCTATGTCATAATGACTTTCTATAGTTTGCGCATGCTTCCGGAAATAAGAAAAGCTTACAACCACCGTTTTTTAAAATCACAGCTTCTAGAAGGTTTACACGATTTCTTAAAAAACACGAGTTTTTAGAAAATGTGTTTTATTTCATAATTGGAATCAACAAAGTATGCACATTCTACGTCATAACGACTTTCTATAGTTTCCGCATTCGTTCGGAAATAAGAAAAGCTTACTTCTACTGTTTTTTAAAATCACAGCTTCTATGTCATAATGACTTTCTATAGTTTGCGCATGCATCCGGAAATAAGAAAAGCTTACTTCCACCATTTTTTAAAATCACGGATTCTAGAAGGTTTACATGATTCCTTAAAAAACATTAGTTTTTAGAAAATGTGTTTTATTTCATAAATGGAATCAACAAAGTATGCACATTCTACGTCATAAGGACTTTCTATAGTTTGCGCATGCGTTTGGAAATAAGAAAAGCTTACTTCCCCCGTTTTTTAAAATCACAGCTTCTAGAAGGTTTACATGATTTCTTAAAAAACACGAGTTTTTAGAAAATGTGTTTTATTTCATAAATGGAATCAACAAAGTATGCACATTCTACGTCATAACGACTTTCTATAGTTTGCACATGCGTTTGGAAATAAGAAAAGCTTACTTCCCCCGTTTTTTAAAATCACAGCTTCTAGAATGTTTACATGATTTCATAAAAAAAACGAGTTTTTAGAAAATGTAATCTACAAAGTATGCACATTCTATGTCATAACGACTTTCTATAGTTTGCGCATGCGTCCGGAAATAAGAAAAGCTTACTTCCACCGTTTTTTAAAATCACAGCTTCTAGAAGATTTACATGATTTCGTAAAAAACACGAGTTTTTAGAAAATGTGTTTTATTTCATAAATGGAATCTACAAAGTATGCACATTCTACGTCATAACGACTTTCTATAGTTTGCGAATGCGTCAGGAAATAAGAAAAGCTTACTTCCAACGTTTTTTAAAATCACAGCTTCTAGAAGGTTTACATGATTTCGTAAAAAACACGAGTTTTTAGAAAATGTGTTTTATTTCATAAATGGAATCTACAAAGTATCCACATTCTATGTCATAACGACTTTCTATAGTTTGCGCATTCGTCCGGAAATAAGAAAAGCTTACTTCAACCGTTTTTTAAAATCACAGCTTCTAGAAGGTTTACATGATTTCTTAAAAAACACGAGTTTTTAGAAAATGTGTTTTATTTCATAAATGGAATCAAAAAAGTATGCACATTCTACGTCATAATGACTTTCTATAGTTTGCACATGCGTCCGGAAATAAGAAAAGCTTACTTCCACCGTTTTTTTAAATCACAGCTTGTAGAAGGTTTACATGACTTCTTTAAAAACACAAGTTTTTAGAAAATGTGTTTTATTTCATAAATGGAATAAAAAAAGTATGCACATTCTACGTCATAACGACTTTCTACTATTTGCGCATTCGTCCAGAAATAAGAAAAGCTTACTTCCACCGTTTTTTAAAATCACAGCTTCTAGAAGGTTTACATGATTTCGTAAAAAACACTAGTTTTTAGAAAATGTGTTTTATTTCATAAATGGAATCTACAAAGTATGCACATTCTAGGTCATAGCAATTTTCTATAGTTTGTGCATTCGTCCGGAAATAAGAAAAGCTTACCTCCCCCGTTTTTTAAAATCACAGCTTCTAGAAGGTTAACATGATTTCGTAAAAAACACGAGTTTTTAGAAAATGTGTTTTATTTCATAAATGGAATCAACAAAGTATGCACATTCTACGTCATAACGACTTTCTATAGTTTGCGCATGCGTCCGAAAATAAGAAAAGCTTACTTCCCCGGTTTTTTAAAATCATAGCTTCTAGAAGGTTTACATGATTTCTTAAAAAACACGAGTTTTTAGAAAATGTGTTTTATTTCATAAATGGAATCTACAAAGTATGCACATTCTACGTCATAACGACTTTCTATAGTTTGCTCATGCGTCCGGAAATAAGAAAAGCTTACTTCTCCTGTTTTTTAAAATCACAGCTTCTAGAAGGTTTACATGATTTTTTAAAAAACACGAGTTTTTAGAAAATGTGTTTTATTTCATAAATGGAATCAACAAAGTATGCACATTCTACGTCATAATGACTTTCTATAGTTTGCTCATGCGTCCGGAAATAAGAAAAGCTTACTTCCCCCATTTTTTAAAATCACAGCTTCTAGAAGGTTTACATGATTTCTTAAAAAACACGAGTTTTTAGAAAATGTGTTTTATTTCATAAATGGAATCAACAAAGTATGCACATTCTACGCCATAACGACTTTCTATAGTTTGTGCATGCGTTTGGAAATAAGAAAAGCTTACTTCCACCGTTTTTTAAAATCACAGCTTCTGGAAGGTTTACATGATTTCGTAAAAAACACGAGATTTTAGAAAACGTGTTTTATTTCATAAATGGAATCTACAAAGTATGCACATTCTACGTCATAACGACTTTCTATAGTTTGCGCATGCGTTTGGAAATAAGAAAAGCTTACTTCCCCCGTTTTTTAAAATCACAGCTTGTAGAAGGTTTACATGATTTGTTAAAAAACACGAGTTTTTAGAAAATGTGTTTTATTTCATAAATGGAATCAACAAAGTATGCATATTCTACGTCATAACGACTTTCTATAGTTTGCGCATGCGTCCGGAAATAAGAAAAGCTTACTTCCACCGTTTTTTAAAATAATAGCTTCTAGAAGGTTTACATGATTTCGTAAAAAACACGAGTTTTTAGAAAATGTGTTTTATTTCATAAATGGAATCTACAAAGTATGCAAATTCTACGTCATAACTACTTTCTATAGTTTGCGCATGCGTCTGGAAATAAGAAAAGCTTACTTCCGCTGTTTTTTAAAATCACAGCTTCTAGAAGGTTTACATGATTTCGTAAAAAACACGAGTTTTTAGAAAATGTGTTTTATTCAATAAATGGAATCTACAAACTATGCACATTCTACGTCATAACGAATTTCTATAGTTTGCGCATGCGTCCGGAAATAAGAAAAGCTTACTTCCCCCATTTTTTAAAATCACATAATCTAGAAGGTTTACATGATTTCTTAAAAAACACGAGTTTTTAGAAAATGTGTTTTATTTCATAAATGGAATCAACAAAGTATGCACATTCTACGTCATAACGACTTTCTATAGTTTGCGCATGCCTTTGGAAATAATAAAAGCTTACTTCCCCCGTTTTTTAAAATCACGGCTTCTAGAAGGTTTACATGATTTCGTAAAAAACACGAGTTCTTAGAAAATGTGTTTTATTTCATAAATGGAATCAACAAAGTATGCACATTCTATGTCATAACGACTTTTTATAGTTTGCGCATGCGTCCGGAAATAAGAAAATCTTACTTCCCCCGTTTTTTAAAATCAGAGCTTCTAGAAGGTTTACATGATTTCTTAAAAAACACGAGTTTTTAGAAAATGTGTTTTATTTCATAAATGGAATCAACAAAGTATGCACATTCTACGTCATAAGGACTTTCTATAGTTTGCGCATGCGTTTGGAAATAAGAAAAGCTTACTTCCCCCGTTTTTAAAAATCACAGCTTCTAGAAGGTTTACATGATTTCGTAAAAAACATGATTTTTTAGAAAATGTGTTTTATTTCATAAATGGAATCAACAAAGTATGCACATTCTACATCATAACGACTTTCTATAGTTTGCGCATGCGTCCGGAAATAAGAAAAGCTTACTTCCAGCGTTTTGTAAAATCACAGCTTCTAGAAGGTTTACATGATTTTGTAAAAAACACGAGTTTTTAGAAAATGTGTTTTATTTCATAAATGGAATCTACAAAGTATGCACATTCTATGTCATAACGACTTTCTATAGTTTGCGCATGCATCCAGAAATAAGAAAAGCTTACTTCCACCGTTTTTTAAAATAATAGCTTCTAGAAGGTTTACAAGATTTCGTAAAAAACACGAGTTTTTATAAATTGTGTTTTATTTCATAAATGGAATCTACAACTATGCAGATTCTACGTCATAACGACTTTCTATAGTTTGCGCATGCGTCCGGAGATAAGAAAAGCTTACTTCCCCTATTTTTTAAAATCACAGCTTCTAGAAGGTTTACATGATTTCATAAAAAACACGAGTTTTTAGAAAATGTGTTTTATTTCATAAAAGGAATCTACAAAGTATGCACATTCTACGTCATAACGACTTTCTATAGTTTGCGCATTCGTCCGGAAATAAGAAAAGCTTACTTCCACCGTTTTTTAAAATCACAGCTTCTAGAAGGTTTACATGATTTCGTAAAAAACACGAGTTTTTAGAAAATGTGTTTTATTTCATAAATGGAATCAACAAAGTATGCACATTCTACGTAATAACGACTTTCTATAGTTTCCGCATTCGACCGGAAATAAGAAAAGCTTACTTCCACCGTTTTTTAAAATCACAGCTTCTAGAAGGTTTACATGATTTCGTAAAATACACGAGTTTTTAGAAAATGTGTTTTATTTCATAAATGGAATCTACAAAGTATGCACATTCTACGTCATAACGACTTTCTATAGTTTGCGCATGCGTCCGGAAATAAGAAAAGCTTACTTGCCCCGTCTTTTAAAATCACAGCTTCTAGAAGGTTTACATGATTTCTTAAAAAACACGAGTTTTTAGAAAATGTGTTTTATTTCATAAATGGAATCAACAAAGTATGCACATTCTACATCATAACGACTTTCTATAGTTTGCGCATGCGTCCGGAAATAAGAAAAGCTTACTTCCACCGTTTTTTAAAATCACAGCTTCTAGAAGGTTTACATAATTTCGTAAAAAAAACGAGTTTTTAGAAAATGTGCTTTATTTCATAAATGGAATCTACAAAGAATGCACATTCTACGTCATAACGACTTTCTATAGTTTGTGCATGCGTCCGGAAATAAGAAAAGCTTACTTCCCCCGTTTTTTAAAATCAGAGCTTCTAGAAGGTTTACATGATTTCTTAAAAAACACGAGTTTTTAGAAAATGTGTTTTATTTCATAAATGGAATCAACAAAGTATGCACATTCTACGTCATAACGAATTTTTATAGTTTGCGCATGCGTTTGGAAATAAGAAAAGCTTACTTCCCCCGTTTTTGAAAATCACAGCTTCTAGAAGGTTTAAATGATTTCTTAAAAAACATGAGTTTTTAGAAAATGTGTTTTACTTCATAAATGGAAACAACAAAGTATGCACATTCTACGTCATAACGACTTTCTATAGTTTGCGAATGCATCCGGAAATAAGAAAAGCTTACTTCCACCGTTTTTTAAAATCACAGCTTCTAGAAGGTTTAAATGATTTCTTAAAAAACACGGGTTTTCAGAGAATGCGTTTTATTTCATCAATGGAATCGACAAAGTATGCACATTCTACGTGATAACGACTTTCTATAGTTTGCGCATTCGTCCAGAAATAAGAAAAGCTTACTTCCACCGTTTTTTAAAATCACAGCTTCTAAAAGGTTTACATGATTTCGTAAAAAACACAAGTTTTTAGAAAATGTGCTTTATTTCATAAATGGAATCTACAAAGTATGCACATTCTACGTCATAACGACTTTCTATAGTTTGCTCATGCGTCCGGAAATAAGAAAAGCTTACTTCCCCCGTTTTTTAAAATCACAGCTTCTAGAAGGTTTACATAATTTCTTAAAAAACACCAGTTTTTAGAAAATGTGTTTTATTTCATAAATGGAATCAACAAAGTATGCACATTCTATGTCATAACGACTTTGTATAGTTTGCGCATGCGTTTGGAAATAAGAAAAGCTTGCTTCCCTCGTTTTTTAAAATCACAGCTTCTAGAAGGTTTACATGATTTCTTAAAAAACACGAGTTTTTAGAAAATGTGTTTTATTTCATAAATGGAATCAACAAAGTATGCACATTCTACGCATAACGACTTTCTATAGTTTGCACATGCGTCCGGAAATAAGAAAAGCTTACTTACCCCGTTTTTAAAAATCAAAGCTTCTAGAAGGTTTACATGATTTCGTAAAAAACATGAGTTTTTAGAAAATGTGTTTTATTTCATAAATGGAATCTACAAAGTATGCACATTCTATGTCATAACAACTTTCTATAGTTTGCGCATTCGTCCGGAAATAAGAAAAGCTTACTTCCACTGTTTTTTAAAATCACAGCTTCTAGAAGGTTTACATGATTTCGTAAAAAACACGAGTTTTTAGAAAATGTGTTTTATTTCATAAATGGAATCTACAAGTATTCACATTCTACGTCATAACGACTTTCTATAGTTTGCACATTCATCCGGAGATAAGAAAAGCTTACTTCCACCGTTTTTTAAAATCACAGCTTCTAGAAGGTTTACATGATTTCTTAAAAAACACGAGTTTTTAGAAAATGAATTTTATTTCATAAATGGAATCAACAAAGTATGCACATTATACGTAATAACGACTTTCTATAGTTTCCGCATTCGACCGGAAATAAGAAAAGCTTACTTCCACCGTTTTTTAAAATCACAGCTTCTTGAAGGTTTACATGATTTCGTAAAAAACACGAGCTTTTAGAAAATGTGTTTTATTTCATAAATGGAATCAACAAAGTATGCACATTCTACGTCATAAGGACTTTCCATAGTTTGCGCATGCGTCTGGAAATAAGAAAAGCTTACTTCCACCATTTTTCAAAATCACAGCTTCTAGAAGGTTTAGATGATTTCTTAAAAAACATGAGTTTTTAGAAAATGTGTTTTATTTCATAAATGGAAGCAACAAAGTATGCACATTCTACGTCATAACGGCTTTCTATAGTTTGCGCATGCGTTTGGATATAAGAAAAGCTTACTTCCCCCGTTTTTTAAAATCACAGCTTCTAGAAGGTTTACATGATTTGTTTAAAATGACGAGTTTTTAGAAAATGTGTTTTATTTCATAAATGGAATCAACAAAGTATGCACATTCTATGTCATAACGACTTTCTATAGTTTGCGTATGCGTCCGGAAATAAGAAAAGCTTACTTCCACCGTTTTTTAAAATAATAGCTTCTAGAAGGTTTACATGATTTCGTAACAAACACGAGTTTTTAAAAAATGTGTTTTATTTCATAAATGGAATCTACAAAGTATGCACATTCTACGTCATAACGACTTTCTATAGTTTGCGCATGCGTCCGGAAATAAGAAAAGCTTACTTCCCCCGTTTTTTAAAATCACAGCTTCTAGAAGGTTTACATGATTTCCTAAAAAACACGAGTTTTTAGAAAATGTGTTTTATTTCATAAATGGAATCAACAAAGTATGCACATTCTACGTCATAACGACTTTCTATAGTTCACGCATGCGTTAGGAAATAAGAAAAGCTTACTTCCCCCGTTTTTTAAAATCACAGCTTCTAGAAGGTTTACATGATTTCCTAAAAAACACGAGTTTTTAGAAAATGTGTTTTATTTCATAAATGGAATCAACAAAGTATGCACATTCTACGTGATAACGACTTTCTATAGTTTGTGCATGCGTCCGGAAATAAGAAAAGCTTACTTCCACCGTTTTTAAAAATTATAGCTTCTAGAAGGTTTACATGATTTCTTAAAAAACACAAGTTTTTAGAAAATGTGTTTTATTTCATATATGGAATCTACAAAGTATGCACATTCTACGTCATAACGACTTTCTATAGTTTGCGCATGCATCCGGAAATAAGAAAAGCTTACTTCCACAGTTTTTAAAAATCACAGCTTCTAGAAGATTTACATGATTTCTTAAAAAACACGAGTTCTTAGAAAATGTGTTTTATTTCATAAATGGAATCAACAAAGTATGCACATTCTACGTCATAACGACTTTCTATAGTTTGTGCATGCGTCCGGAAATAAGAAAAGCTTACTTCCACCGTTTTTAAAAATAATAGCTTCTAGAAGGTTTACATGATTTCTTAAAAAACACAAGTTTTTAGAAAATGTGTTTTATTTCATAAATGGAATTACAAAGTATGCACATTCTACGTCATAACGACTTTCTATAGTTTGCGCATGCATCCGGAAATAAGAAAAGCTTACTTCCACAGTTTTTTAAAATCACAGCTTCTAGAAGATTTACATGATTTCTTAAAAAACACGAGTTCTTAGAAAATGTGTTTTATTTCATAAATGGAATCAACAAAGTATGAACATTCTACGTCATAACGACTTTCTATAGTTTGCGCATGCGTTTGGAAATAAGAAAAGCTTACTTCCCCCGTTTTTTAAAATCACAGCTTCTAGAAGGTTTACATGATTTCTTAAAAAACACGAGTTTTTAGAAAATGTCTTTTATTTCATAAATGGAAACAACAAAGTATGCACATTCTACGTCATAACGAATTTCTATAGTTTGCGCATGCGTCCGGAAATAAGAAAAGCTTACTTCTACCGTTTTTTAAAATCACAGCTTGTAGAAGGTTTAGATGATTTCCTAAAAAACACGAGTTTTTAGAAAATGTGTTTTATTTCATTAATGGAATCGAAAAAGTATGCACATTCTACGTCATAACAACTTTCTATAGTTTGCACATTCGTCCGGAAATAAGAAAAGCTTACTTCCACCGTTTTTTAAAATCACACCTTCTAGAAGGTTAAATGATTTCGTAAAAAACACTAGTTTTTAGAAAATGTGCTTTATTTCATAAATGGAATCTACAAAGTATGCACATTCTACGTCATAACGACTTTCTATAGTTTGCGCATGCGTCCAGAAATAAGAAAAGCTTACTTCCCCCATTTTTTAAAATCACAGCTTCTAGAAGGTTTACATAATTTCTTAAAAAACACGAGTTTTTAGAAAATGTGTTTTATTTCATAAATGGAATCAACAAAGTATGCACATTCTACGTCATAACGACTTTCTATAGTTTGCGCATGCGTTTGGATATAAGAAAAGCTTACTTCCCCCGTTTTTTAAAATCACAGCTTCTAAAAGGTTTACATGATTTGTTAAAAAACACGAGTTTTTAGAAAATGTGTTTTATTTCATAAATGGAATCAACAAAGTATGCACATTCTACGTCATAACGACTTTCTATAGTTTGCGCATGCGTCCGGAAATAAGAAAAGCTTACTTCCACCATTTTTTAAAATAATAGCTTCTAGAAGGTTTACATGATTTCGTAAAAAACACGAGTTTTTAGAAAATGTGTTTTATTTCATAAATGGAATCTACAAAGTATGCACATTCTACGTCATAACGACTTTCTATAGTTTGCGCATGCGTCCGGAAATAAGAAAAGCTTACTTCCCTCGTTTTTTAAAATCACAGCTTCTAGAAGGTTTACATGATTTCGTAAAAAACATGAGTTTTTAGAAAATGTGTTTTATTTCATAAATGGAATCTACAAAGTATGCACATTCTACGTCATAACAACTTTCTATAGTTTGCGCATGCGTCCGGAAATAAGAAAAGCTTACTTCCCCCGTTTTTTAAAATCACAGCTTCTAGAAGGTTTACATGATTTCTTAAAAAACACAAGTTTTTAGAAAATGTGTTTTATTTTATAAATGGAATCAACAAAGTATGCACATTCTACATCATAACGACTTTCTATAGTTTGCGCATGCATTTGGAAATAAGAAAAGCTTACTTCCCCCTTTTTTTAAAATCACAGCTTCTAGAAGGTTTACATGATTTTTTTATAAAACACGAGTTTTTAGAAAATGTGTTTTATTTCATAAATGGAAACAACAAAGTATGCACATTCTACGTCGTAACAACTTTCTATAGTTTGCGCATGCGTCCGGAAATAAGAAAAACCTTACTTCCCTCGTTTTTTAAAATCACAGCTTCCAGAAGGTTTACATGATTTCTTAAAAAACACGAGTTTTTAGAAAATGTGTTTTATTCCATAAATGGAATCAACAAAGTATGCACATTCTACGTCATAACGACTTTCTATAGTTTACGCATGCGTTTGGAAATAAGAAAAGGTTACTTCCCCCGTTTTTTAAAATCACAGCTTCTAGAAGGTTTACAAGATTTGTTAAAAAACACAAGTTTTTAGAAAATGTGTTTTATTTCATAAATGGAATCAACAAACTATGCACATTCTACGTCATAACGACTTTCTATAGTTTGCGCATGCGTCTGGAAATAAGAAAAGCTTACTTCCACCGTTTTTTAAAATAATAGCTTCTAGAAGGTTTACATGATTTCGTAAAAAACACGAGTTTTTAGAAAATGTGTTTTATTTTATAAATGGAATCTACAAAGTATGCACATTCTACGTCATAATGACTTTCTATAGTTTGCGCATGCGTCCGGAAATAAGAAAAGCTTACTTCCCCCGTTTTTTAAAATCACAGCTTCTAGAAGGTTTACATGATTTCGTAAAAAACACGAGTTTTTAGAAAATGTGTTTTGTTTTATAAATGAAATCTACAAAGTATGCACATTCTACGTCATAATGACTTTCTATAGTTTGAGCATGCGTCCGGAAATAAGAAAAGCTTACTTCCCCCGTTTTTTAAAATCATAGCTTCTAGAAGGTTTACATGATTTCGTAAAAATTACGAGTTTTTAGAAAATGTGTTTTATGTCATAAATGGAATCAACAAAGTATGCACATTCTACGTCATAACGACTTTCTATTGTTTGCGCATGCGTCCGGAAATAAGAAAAGCTTACCACCCCCGTTTTTTAAAATCAAAGCGTCTAGAAGGTTTACATGATTTCTTAAAAAACACGAGTTTTTAGAAAATTTGTTTTATTTCATAAATGGAATCAACAAAGTATGCACATTCTACGTCATAAGGACTTTCTATAGTTTGTGCATGCGTCCGGAAAAAGGAAAAGCTTACTTCCCCGATTTTTTAAAATCACAGCTTCTAGAAGGTTTACATGATTTCTTAAAAAACACGAGTTTTTAGAAAATGTGTTTTATTTTCTAAATGGAATCAACAAAGTATGCACATTCTATGTCATAACGACTTTCTATAGTTTGTGCATTCGTCCGGAAATAAGAAAAGCCTACTTCCACTGTTTTTTAAAATCACAGCTTCTATATGGTTTACATGATTTCGTAAAAAACACTAGTTTTTAGAAAATGTGCTTTATTTCATAAATGGAATCTACAAAGTATGCACATTCTACGTCATAAAACCTTTCTATAGTTTGTGCATGCGTCCGGAAATAAAAAAAGCTTACTTCCCCCGTTTTTTAAAATCACAGCTTCTAGAAGGTTTACATAATTTCTTAAAAAACACGAGTTTTTAGAAAATGTGTTTTATTTCATAAATGGAAACAACAAAGTATGCACATTCTACGTCATAACGACTTTCTATAGTTTGCGCATGCGTTTTGATATAAGAAAAGCTTACTTCCCCCGTTTTTTAAAATCACAGCTTCTAGAAGGTTTACATGATTTGTTAAAAAACACGAGTTTTTAAAAAATGTGTTTTATTTCATAAATGGAATCAACAAAGTATGCACATTCTACGTCATAACGACTTTCTATAGTTTGCGCATGCGTCCGGAAATAAGAAAAGCTTACTTCCACCGTTTTTTAAAATAATAGCTTCTAGAAGATTTACATGATTTCGTAAAAAACATGAGTTTTTAGAAAATGTGTTTTCTTTCATAAATGGATGTACAAAGTATGCACATTCTACGTCATAACGACTTTCTATAGTTTGCGCATGCGTTTGGAAATAAGAAAAGCTTACTTCCCCTGTTTTTTAAAATCACAGCTTCTAGAAGGTTTACATCATTTCGTAAAAAACACGAGTTTTCAGAAAATGTGTTTTATTTCATAAATGGAAACAACAAAGTATGTACATTCTACGTCATAACGACTTTCTATAGTTTGCGCATGCGTTTGGAAATAAGAAAAGCTTACTTCCCCCGTTTTTTAAAATCACAGCTTCTAGAAGGTTTACGTCATTTCGTAAAAAACACGAGATTTTAGAAAATGTGTTTTATTTCATAAATGGAATCTACAAAGTATGCACATTCTACGTTGTAACGACTTTCTATAGTTTGCGCATGCATCCGGAAATAAGAAAAGCTTACTTCCCCCGTTTTTTAAAATCCAGCTTCCAGAAGGTTTACATGATTTCTTAAAAAACACGAGTTTTTAGAAAATGTGTTTTATTTCATAAATGGAATCAACAAAGTATGCACATTCTACGTCATAAGGACTTTCTATAGTTTGTGCATGCGTCCGGAAATAATAAAAGCTTACTTCCCCCGTTTTTTAAAATCAGAGCTTCTAGAAGGTTTACATGATTTCTTAAAAAACACGAGTTTTTAGCAAATGTGTTTTATTTCATAAATGGAATCAACAAAGTATGCACATTCTACGTCATAACGACTTTCTATAGTTTGTGCATGCGTCCGGAAATAAGAAAAGCTTACTTCCCCCGTTTTTTAAAATCACAGCTTCTAGAAGGTTTACATGATTTCGTAAAAAACACGAGTTTTTAGAAAATGTGTTTTGTTTTATAAATGAAATCTACAAAGTATGCACATTCTACGTCATAACGACTTTCTATAGTTTGAGCATGCGTCAGGAAATAAGAAAAGCTTACTTCCCCCGGTTTTTAAAATCACAGCTTCTAGAAGGTCTACATGATTTCTTAAAAAACACGAGTTTTTAGAAAATGTGTTTTATTTCATCAATGGAATCTACAAAGTATGCACATTCTACGTCATAACAACTTTCTATAGTTTGCGGATGCGTTTGGATATAAGAAAAGCTTACTTCCCCCGTCTTTTAAAATCACAGCTTCTAAAAGGGTTACATGATTTCTTAAAAAACACGAGTTTTTAGAAAATGTGTTTTATTTCATAAATGGAATCAACAAAGTATGCACATTCTACGTCATAACGACTTTCAATAGTTTGCGCATGCGTTTGGAAATAAGAAAAGCTTACTTCACCCGTTTTTTAAAATCACAGCTTCTAGAAGGTTTACATGATTTCTTAAAAAACACGAGTTTTTAGAAAATGTGTTTTATTTCATAAATGGAATCAAGAAAGTATGCACATTCTACGTGATAACGACTTTCTATAGTTTGCGGATGCGTTTGGAAATAAGAAAAGCTTACTTCCCCCGTTTTTTAAAATCACAGCTTCTAGAAGGTTTACATGATTTCCTAAAAAACACGAGTTTTTAGAAAATGTGTTTTATTTCATAAATGGAATCAACAAAGTATGCACATTCTACGTCATAACGACTTTCTATAGTTTGTGCATGCGTCCGGAAATAAGAAAAGCTTACTTCCCCTGTTTTTTAAAATCACAGCTTCTAGACGGTTTACATGATTTCTTAAAAAACACGAGTTTTTAGAAAATGTGTTTTATTTCATAAATGGAATCTACAAAGTATGCACATTCTACGTCATAACGACTTTATATAGTTTGCGCATGCGTCCGGAAATAAGAAAAGCTTACTTCCACGGTTTTTTAAAATCACAGCTTCTAGAAGGTTTACATGATTTCTTAAATAACACGAGTTTTTAGAAAACGTGTTTTATTTCATAAATGGAATCAACAAAGTATGCACATACTACGTGATAACGACTTTCTATAGTTGGCGCATTCGACCGGAAATAAGAAAAGCTTACTTCCACCGTTTTTTAAAATCACAGCTTCTAGAAGGTTTACATGATTTCGTAAAAAACATGAGTTCTTAGAAAATGTGTTTTATATCATAAATGGAATCAACAAAGTATGCACATTCTACGTCATAAGGACTTTCTATAGTTTTCCCATGCGTCCGGAAATAAGAAAAGCTTACTTCCACCGTTTTTCAAAATCACAGCTTCTAGAAGGTTTACATGATTTCGTACAAAACACGAGTTTTTAGAAAATGTGTTTTATTTCATAAATGGAATCAACAAAGTATGCACATTCTACGTCATAACGACTTTCTATAGTTTGCGCATGCGTCCGGAAATAAGCAAAGCTTACTTCCACCATTTTTTAAAATCACAGCTTCTTGAAGGTTTACATGATTTCGTAAAAAACACGAGTTTTTAGAAAATGGGTTTTATTTCTTAAATGGAATCTAGAAAGTATGCACATTCTATGTCATAACGGCTTTCTATAGTTTGCGCACGCGTCCGGAAAAAAGAAAAGCTTACTTCCCCCGTTTTTAAAAATCACAGCTTCTAGAAGGTTTAAATGATTTCTTAAAAAACACGAGTTTTTAGAAAATGTGTTTTTTATCATAAATGGAATCAACAAAGTATGCACATCCTACGTCATAACGACTTTCTATAGTTTGCGCATGCGTTTGGAAATAAGAAAACCTTACTTCCCCCGTTTTTTAAAATCACAGCTTCTAGAAGGTTTACATGATTTCTTAAAAAACACGAGTTTTTAGAAAATGTGTTTTATTTCATAAATGGAAACAACAAAGTATGCACATTCTACGTCATAACGACTTTCTATAGTTTGCGCATGCGTCCGGAAATAAGAAAAGATTACTTCCACCGTTTTTTAAAATCACAGCTTTTAGAAGGTTTAGATGATTTCTTAAAAAACACGAGTTTTTAGAAAATGTGTTTTATTTCATTAATGGAATCGACAAAGTATGCACAATCTACGTCATAACAACTTTCTATAGTTTGCGCATTCGTCCGGAAATAAGAAAAGCTTACTTCCACCGTTTTTTAAAATCACAGCTTCTAGAAGGTTTACATCATTTCGTAAAAAACACGAGTTTTTAGAAAATGTGTTTTATTTCATAAATGGAAACAACAAAGTATGCACATTCTACGTCATAACAACTTTCTATAGTTTGCGCATGCGTTTGGAAATAAGAAAAGCTTACTTCCCCGGTTTTTTAAAATCACAGCTTCTAGAAGGTTTACATCATTTCGTAAAAAACACGAGATTTTAGAAAATGTGTTTTATTTCATAAATGGAATCTACAAAGTATGCACATTCTACGTCATAACGACTTTCTATAGTTTGCGCATGCGTCCAGAAATAAGAAAAGCTTACTTCCCTCGTTTTTTAAAATCACAGCTTCCAGAAGGTTTACATGATTTCTTAAAAAACACGAGTTTTTAGAAAATATGTTTTATTTCATCAATGGAATCAACAAAGTATGCACATTGTACGTCATAACGACTTTCAATAGTTTGCGCATGCGTTTGGAAATAAGAAAAGCTTACTTCCACCGTTTTTTAAAATAATAGCTTCTAGAAGGTTTACATGATTTCGTAAAAACCACGAGTTTTTAGAAAATGTGTTTTATTTCATAAATGGAATCAACAAGGTATGCACATTCTACATCCTAACGACTTTCTATAGTTTGCGCATGCGTTTGGAAATAAGAAAAGCTGACTTCCACCGTTTTTTAAAATCACAGCTTCTAGAAGGTTTACATGATTTCATAAAAAACACGAGTTTTTAGAAAATATGTTTTATTTCATCAATGGAATCAACAAAGTATGCACATTGTACGTCATAACGACTTTCAATAGTTTGCGCATGCGTTTGGAAATAAGAAAAGCTTACTTCCACCGTTTTTTAAAATAATAGCTTCTAGAAGGTTTACATGATTTCGTAAAAACCACGAGTTTTTAGAAAATGTGTTTTATTTCATAAATGGAATCAACAAGGTATGCACATTCTGCATCATAACGACTTTCTATAGTTTGCGCATGCGTTTGGAAATAAGAAAAGCTTACTTCCCCCGTCTTTTAAAATCACAGCTTCTAAAAGGTTTACATGATTTCTTAAAAAACACGAGTTTTTAGAAAATGTGTTTTATTCCATAAATGGAATCAACAAAGTATGCACATTCTATGTCATAACGACTTTCAATACTTTGCGCATGCGTTTGGAAATAAGAAAAGCTTACTTCCCCCGTTTTTTAAAATCACAGCTTCTAGAAGGGTTACATGATTTCGTAAAAAACACTAGTTTTTAGAAAATGTGTTTTATTTCATAAATGGACTCTACAAAGTATGCACATTCTACGTCATAACAACTTTCTATAGTTTGCGCATGCGTCCGGAAATAAGAAAAGCTTACTTCCACCGTTTTTTAAAATCACAGCTTGTAGAAGGTTTACATGATTTCGTAAAAAACACTAGTTTTTAGAAAATGTGTTTTATTTCATAAATGGAATCAACAATGTATGCACATTCTACATCATAACGACTTTCTATAGTTTGCGCATGCCTTTGGAAATAAGAAAAGCTTACTTCCCCCGTTTTTTAAAATCACAGCTTCTAGAAGGTTTACATAATTTCTTAAAAAACACGAGTTTTTAGAAAATGTGTTTTATTTCATAAATGGAATCTACAAAGTATGCACATTCTACGTCATAACGACTTTCTATAGTTTACGCATGCGTCCGGAAATAAGAAAAGCTTACTTCCCCTATTTTTTAAAATCACAGCTTCCAGAAGGTTTACATCATTTCGTAAAAAACATGAGTTTTTAGAAAATGTGTTTTACTACATAAATGGAATCTACAAAGTATCTACATTCTACGTCATAACAACTTTCTATAGTTTGCGCATGCGTCCGGAAATAAATAAAGCTTACTTCCCCCGTTTTTTAAAATCACAGCTTCTAGAAGGTTTACATGATTTCTTAAAAAACACGAGTTTTTAGAAAATGTGTTTTATTTCATAAATGGAATCAACAAAGTATGCACATTCTACGTCATAACAACTTTCTATAGTTTGCGCATGCGTCCGGAAATAAGAAAAGCTTACTTCCACCGTTTTTTAAAATCACAGCTTCTAAAAGGTTTACATGATTTCTTAAAAAACACGAGTTTTTAGAAAATGTGTTTTATTTCATAAATGGAATCTACAAAGTATGCACATTCTACGTCATAACGACTTTCTATAGTTTGCGCATGCATTTGGAAATAAGAAAAGCTTACTTCCCCTATTTTTTAAAATCACAGCTTCTAGAAGGTTTACATCATTTCGTAAAAAACACGAGTTTTTAGAAAATGTGTTTTATTTCATAAATGGAAACAACAAAGTATGCACATTCTACGTCATAACAACTTTCTATAGTTTGCGCATGCATTTGGAAATAAGAAAAGCTTACTTCCCCGGTTTTTTAAAATCACAGCTTCTAGAAGGTTTACATCATTTCGTAAAAAACACGAGATTTTAGAAAATGTGTTTTATTTCATAAATGGAATCTACAAAGTATGCACATTCTACATCATAACGACTTTCTATAGTTTGCGCATGCGTCCAGAAATAAGAAAAGCTTACTTCCCTCGTTTTTTAAAATCACAGCTTCCAGAAGGTTTACATGATTTCTTAAAAAACACGAGTTTTTAGAAAATACGTTTTATTTCATCAATGGAATCAACAAAGTATGCACATTCTACGTCATATCGACTTTCTATAGTTTTCGCATGCGTCCGAAAAGAAGAAAAACTTACTTCCCCCGTTTTTTAAAATCACAGCTTCTAGAAGGTTTACAAGATTTGTTAAAAAACAGGAGTTTTTAGAAAATGTGTCTTAGTTCATAAATGGAATCAACAAAGTATCCACATTCTACGTCATAACGAATTTCTATAGTTTGCGCATGCGTCCGGAAAGAAGAAAAGCTTACTTCCACAGTTTTTTAAAATCACAGCTTCTAGAAGGTTTACATGATTTCGTAAAAAACATGAGTTTTTAGAAAATGTGCTTTATTTCATCAATGGAATCTACAAAGTATGCACATTCTACGTCATAACGACTTTCTATAGTTTGCGCATGCGTCCGAAAATAAGAAAAGCTTACTTCCCCCGTTTTTTAAAATCACAGCTTCTAGGAGGTTTACATAATTTCTTAAAAAACACGAGTTTTTAGAAAATGTGTTTTATTTCATAAATGGAATCTACAAAGTATGCACATTCTATGTCATAATGATTTTCTATAGTTTGTTCATGCGTCCAGAAATAAGAAAAGCTTACTTCCATCGTTTTTTAAAATCACAGCTTCTAGAAGGTTTACATGATTTCGTAAAAAACACTAGTTTTTAGAAAATGTGCTTTAATTCATAAATGGAATCTACAAAGTATGCACATTCTACGTCATAACGACTTTCTATAGTTTGCGTATGCATCCGGAAATAAGAAAAGCTTACTTCCCCCGTTTTTTAAAATCACAGCTTCTAGAAGGTTTACATAATTTCTTAAAAAACACTAGTTTTTAGAAAATGTGTTTTATTTCATAAATGGAATCTACAAAGTATCCACATTCTACGTCATTACGACTTTCTATAGTTTGCGCATGCGTCGGGAAATAAGAAAAGCTTACTTCCACCGTTTTTTAAAATCACAGCTTCTAGAAGGTTTACATGATTTCGTAAAAAATACTAGTTTTTAGAAAATGTGCTTTATTTCATAAATGGAATCTACAAAGTATGCACATTCTACGTCATAACGACTTTCTATAGTTTGCGCATGCGTCCGAAAATAAGAAAAGCTTACTTCCCCCGTTTTTTAAAATCACAGCTTCTAGAAGGTTTACATAATTTCTTAAAAAACACGAGTTTTTAGAAAATGTGTTTTATTTCATAAATGGAATCTACAAAGTATGCACATTCTACGTCATAACGACTTTCTATAGTTTACGCATGCGTCCGGAAATAAGAAAAGCTAACTTCCCCCGTTTTTTAAAATCACAGCTTCCAGAAGGTTTACATGATTTCGTAAAAAACATGAGTTTTTAGAAAATATGTTTTATTTCATAAATGGAATCTACAAAGTATGCACATTCTACGTCATAACGACTTTCTATCATTTGCGCATGCGTCCGGAAATAACAAAAGCTTACTTCCCCCGTTTTTTAAAATCACAGCTTCTAGAAGGTTTACATAATTTCTTAAAAAACACAAGTTTTTAGAAAATGTGTTTTATTTCATAAATGGAATCTACAAAGTATGCACATTCTACGTCATAACGACTTTCTATAGTTTGCGGATGCGTCCAGAAATAAGAAAAGATTACTTCCACCGTTTTTTAAAATCACAGCTTCTAGAAGGTTTACATGATTTCGTAAAAAACACTAGTTTTTAGAAAATGTGCTTTATTTCATAAATGGAATCTACAAACTATGCACATTCTACGTCATAACGACTTTCTATAGTTTTCGCATGCGTCCGAAAATAAGAAATGCTTACTTCCCCCGTTTTTTAAAATCACAGCTTCTAGTAGGTTTACATAATTTCTTAAAAAACACGAGTTTTTAGAAAATGTGTTTTATTTCATAAATGGAATCTACAAAGTATGCACATTCTATTTCATAATCATTTTCTATAGTTTATTCATGCGTCCGGAAATAAGAAACGCTTACTTCCACCGTTTTTTAAAATCACAGCTTCTAGAAGGTTTACATGATTTCGTAAAAAACGCTAGTTTTTAGAAAATGTGCTTTAATTCATAAATGGAATCTACAAAGTATGCACATTCTACGTCATAACGACTTTCTATAGTTTGCGTATGCGTCCGGAAATAAGAAAAGCTTACTTCCCCCGTTTTTTAAAATCACAGCTTCTAGAAGGTTTACATAATTTCTTAAAAAACACTAGTTTTTAGAAAAAGTGTTTTATTTCATAAATAGAATCTACAAAGTATCCACATTCTACGTCATAACGACTTTCTATAGTTTGCGCATGCGTCCGAAAATAAGAAAAGCTTACTTCCCCCATTTTTTAAAATCACAGCTTCTAGAAGGTTTACATAATTTCTTAAAAAACACGAGTTTTTAGAAAATGTGTTTTATTTCATAAATGGAATCTACAAAGTATGCACATTCTACGTCATAACGACTTTCTATAGTTTACGCATGCGTCCGGAAATAAGAAAAGCTTACTTCCCCCGTTTTTTAAAATCACAGCTTCTAGAAGCTTTACATAATTTCTTAAAAAACACGAGTTTTTAGAAAATGTTTCTTATTTCATAAATGGTATCTACAAAGTATGCACATTCTACGTCATAACGACTTTCTATAGTTTGCGCATGCGTCCGGAAATAAGAAAAGCTTACTTCCACCGTTTTTTAAAATCACAGCTTCTAGAAGGTTTACATGATTTCATAAAAAATACTAGTTTTTAGAAAATGTGCTTTATTTCATAAATGGAATCTACAAAGTATGCACATTCTACGTCATAACGACTTTCTATAGTTTGCGCATGCGTCCGAAAATAAGAAAAGCTTACTTCCCCCGTTTTTTAAAATCACAGCTTCTAGAAAGTTTACATAATTTCTTAAAAAACACGAGTTTTTAGAAAATGTGTTTTATTTCATAAATGGAATCTACAAAGTATGCACATTCTACGTCATAACGAATTTCTATAGTTTGTGCATGCGTCCAGAAATAAGAAAAGCTTACTTCCCCCGTTTTTTAAAATCACAGCTTATAGAAGGTTTACATGATTTCGTAAAAAACACGAGTTTTTAGAAAATGTGTTTTATTTCATAAATGGAATCTACAAAGTATGCACATTCTATGTCATAACGAATTTCTATAGTTTGCGCATGCGTCCGAAAAAAGGAAAAGCTTACTTCCCCCGTTTTTTAAAATCACAGCTTCTCGAAGGTTTACATGATTTGTTAAAAAACACGAGTTTTTAGAAAATGTGTTTTATTTCTTAAATGGAATGAACAAAGTATGCACATTCTACGTCATAACGACTTTCTATAGTTTGCGCATGCGTCCGGAAATAAGAAAAGCTTACTTCCCCCGTTTTTTAAAATCACAGCTTCTAGAAGGTTTACATGATTTCGTAAAAAACACGAGTTTTTAGAAAATGTGTTTTATTTCATCAATGGAATCAGCAAAGTATGCACATTCTAGGTCATAACGACTTTCCATAGTTTGCGCATGCGTCCGGAAATAAGAAAAGCTTACTTCCACCGTTTTTTAAAATCACAGCTTCTAGAAGGTTTACATGATTTCGTAAAAAACACGAGTTTTTAGAAAATGTGTTTTATTTCATCAATGGAATCGACAAAGTATGCACATTCTGCATCATAACGACTTTCTATAGTTTGCGCATGCGTTTGGAAATAAGAAAAGCTTACTTCCCCCGTCTTTTAAAATCACAGCTTCTAAAAGGTTTACATGATTTCTTAAAAAACACGAGTTTTTAGAAAATGTGTTTTATTCCATAAATGGAATCAACAAAGTATGCACATTCTACGTCATAACGACTTTCAATAGTTTGCGCATGCGTTTGGAAATAAGAAAAGCTTACTTCCCCCGTTTTTTAAAATCACAGCTTCTAGATGGTTTACATGATTTCTTAAAAAACACGAGTTTTTAGAAAATTTGTTTTATTTCATAAATGGAATCAACAAAAGTATGCACATTCTACGTCATAACGACTTTCTATAGTTTGTGCATGCGTCCGGAAATAAGAAAAGCTTACTTCCCCCGGTTTTTAAAATCACAGCTTCTAGAAGGTCTACATGATTTCTTAAAAAACACGAGTTTTTAGAAAATGTGTTTTATTTCATAAATGGAATCTACAAAGTATGCACATTCTACGTCATAACGACTTTCTATAGTTTGCGCATGCGTCCGGAAATAAGAAAAGCTTACTTCCACCGTTTTCTAAAATCACAGCTTCTAGAAGGTTTACATGATTTCTTAAAAAACAAGAGTTTTTAGAAAATGTGTTTTATTTCATAAATGGAATCAACAAAGTATGCACATTCTACGTAATAACGACTTTCTATAGTTTGTGCATTCGACCGGAAATAAGAAAAGCTTACTTCCAACGTTTTTTAAAATCACTGCGTCTAGAAGGTTTACATGATTTCGTAAAAAACACGAGTTTTTAGAAAATGTGTTTTATTTCATAAATGGAATCAACAAAGTATGCACATTATACCTCATAAGGACTTTCTATAGTTTGTGCATGCGTCCAGAAATAAGAAAAGCTTACTTCCACCGTTTTTCAAAATCACAGCTTCTAGAAGGTTTACATGATTTCGTAAAAAACACGAGTTTTTAGAAAATGTGTTTTATTTCATAAATGGAATCTACAAAGTATGCACATTCTATGTCATAACGAATTTCTATAGTTTGCGCATGCGTCCGAAAAAAGGAAAAGCTTACTTCCCCCGTTTTTTAAAATCACAGCTTCTAGAAGGTTTACATGATTTGTTAAAAAACACGAGTTTGCGCATGCGTCCAGAAATAAGCAAAGCTTACTTCCACCATTTTTTAAAATCACAGCTTCTTGAAAGTTTACATGATTTCGTAAAAAACACGAGTTTTTAGAAAATGTGTTTTATTTCTTAAATGGAATCAACAAAGTATGCACATTCTACGTCATATCGACTTTCTATAGTTTTCGCATGCGTCCGAAAAGAAGAAAAGCTTACTTCCCCCGTTTTTTAAAATCACAGCTTCTAGAAGGTTTACAAGATTTGTTAAAAAACAGGAGTTTTTAGAAAATGTGTTTTAGTTCATAAATGGAATCAACAAAGTATGCACATTCTACGTCATAACGAATTTCTATAGTTTGCGCATGCGTCCGGAAAGAAGAAAAGCTTACTTCCACAGTTTTTTAAAATCACAGCTTCTAGAAGGTTTACATGATTTCGTAAAAAACATGAGTTTTTGGAAAATGTGCTTTATTTCATCAATGGAATCTACAAAGTATGCACATTCTACGTCATAACGACTTTCTATAGTTTGCGCATGCGTCCGAAAATAAGAAAAGCTTACTTCCCCCGTTTTTTAAAATCACAGCTTCTAGAAGGTTTACATAATTTCTTAAAAAACACGAGTTTTTAGAAAATGTGTTTTATTTCATAAATGGAATCTACAAAGTATGCACATTCTATGTCATAATGATTTTCTATAGTTTGTTCATGCGTCCAGAAATAAGAAAAGCTTACTTCCATCGTTTTTTAAAATCACAGCTTCTAGAAGGTTTACATGATTTCGTAAAAAACACTAGTTTTTAGAAAATGTGCTTTAATTCATAAATGGAATCTACAAAGTATGCACATTCTACGTCATAACGACTTTCTATAGTTTGCGTATGCATCCGGAAATAAGAAAAGCTTACTTCCCCCGTTTTTTAAAATCACAGCTTCTAGAAGGTTTACATAATTTCTTAAAAAACACTAGTTTTTAGAAAATGTGTTTTATTTCATAAATGGAATCTACAAAGTATCCACATTCTACGTCATTACGACTTTCTATAGTTTGCGCATGCGTCGGGAAATAAGAAAAAGTTACTTCCACCGTTTTTTAAAATCACAGCTTCTAGAAGGTTTACATGATTTCGTAAAAAATACTAGTTTTTAGAAAATGTGCTTTATTTCATAAATGGAATCTACAAAGTATGCACATTCTACGTCATAACGACTTTCTATAGTTTGCGCATGCGTCCAAAAATAAGAAAAGCTTACTTCCCCCGTTTTTTAAAATCACAGCTTCTAGAAGGTTTACATAATTTCTTAAAAAACATGAGTTTTTAGAAAATGTGTTTTATTTCATAAATGGAATCTACAAAGTATGCACATTCTACGTCATAACGACTTTCTATAGTTTACGCATGCGTCCGGAAATAAGAAAAGCTAACTTCCCCCGTTTTTTAAAATCACAGCTTCCAGAAGGTTTACATGATTTCGTAAAAAACATGAGTTTTTAGAAAATATGTTTTATTTCATAAATGGAATCTACAAAGTATGCACATTCTACGTCATAACGACTTTCTATCGTTTGCGCATGCGTCCGGAAATAACAAAAGCTTACTTCCCCCGTTTTTTAAAATCACAGCGTCTAGAAGGTTTACATAATTTCTTAAAAAACACGAGTTTTTAGAAAATGTGTTTTATTTCATAAATGGAATCTACAAAGTATGCACATTCTACGTCACAACGACTTTCTATAGTTTGCGCATGCGTCCGGAAATAAGAAAAGATTACTTCCACCGTTTTTTAAAATCACAGCTTCTAGAAGGTTTACATGATTTCGTAAAAAACACTAGTTTTTAGAAAATGTGCTTTATTTCATAAATGGAATCTACAAACTATGCACATTCTACGTCATAACGACTTTCTATAGTTTTCGCATGCGTCCGAAAATAAGAAATGCTTACTTCCCCCGTTTTTTAAAATCACAGCTTCTAGTAGGTTTACATAATTTCTTAAAAAACACGAGTTTTTAGAAAATGTGTTTTATTTCATAAATGGAATCTACAAAGTATGCACATTCTATTTCATAATCATTTTCTATAGTTTGTTCATGCGTCCGGAAATAAGAAACGCTTACTTCCACCGTTTTTTAAAATCACAGCTTCTAGAAGGTTTACATGATTTCGTAAAAAACACTAGTTTTTAGAAAATGTGCTTTAATTCATAAATGGAATCTACAAAGTATGCACATTCTACGTCATAACGACTTTCTATAGTTTGCGTATGCGTCCGGAAATAAGAAAAGCTTACTTCCCCCGTTTTTTAAAATCACAGCTTCTAGAAGGTTTACATAATTGCTTAAAAAACACTAGTTTTTAGAAAATGTGTTTTATTTCATAAATGGAATCTACAAAGTATCCACATTCTACGTCATAACGACTTTCTATAGTTTGCGCATGCGTCCGAAAATAAGAAAAGCTTACTTCACCCATTTTTTAAAATCACAGCTTCTAGAAGGTTTACATAATTTCTTAAAAAACATGAGTTTTTAGAAAATGTGTTTTATTTCATAAATGGAATCTACAAAGTATGCACATTCTACGTCATAACGACTTTCTATAGTTTACGCATGCGTCCGGAAATAAGAAAAGCTTACTTCCCCCGTTTTTTAAAATCACAGCTTCTAGAAGCTTTATATAATTTCTTAAAAAACACGAGTTTTTAGAAAATGTTTCTTATTTCATAAATGGAATCTACAAAGTATGCACATTCTACGTCATAACGACTTTCTATAGTTTGCGCATGCGTCCGGAAATAAGAAAAGCTTACTTCCACCGTTTTTTAAAATCACAGCGTCTAGAAGGTTTACATGATTTTGTAAAAAATACTAGTTTTTAGAAAATGTGCTTTATTTCATAAATGGAATCTACAAAGTATGCACATTCTACGTCATAACGACTTTCTATAGTTTGTGCATGCGTCCAGAAATAAGAAAAGCTTACTTCCCCCGTTTTTTAAAATCACAGCTTATAGAAGGTTTACATGATTTCGTAAAAAACACGAGTTTTTAGAAAATGTGTTTTATTTCATAAATGGAATCTACAAAGTATGCACATTCTATGTCATAACGAATTTCTATAGTTTGCGCATGCGTCCGAAAAAAGGAAAAGCTTACTTCCCCCGTTTTTTAAAATCACAGCTTCTAGAAGGTTTACATGATTTGTTAAAAAACACGAGTTTTTAGAAAATGTGTTTTATTTCTTAAATGGAATGAACAAAGTATGCACATTCTACGTCATAACGACTTTCTATAGTTTGCGCATGCGTCCGGAAATAAGAAAAGCTTACTTCCCCCGTTTTTTAAAATCACAGCTTCTAGAAGGTTTACATGATTTCGTAAAAAACACGAGTTTTTAGAAAATGTGTTTTATTTCATCAATGGAATGAGCAAAGTATGCACATTCTAGGTCATAACGACTTTCCATAGTTTGCGCATGCGTCCGGAAATAAGAAAAGCTTACTTCCACCGTTTTTTAAAATCACAGCTTCTAGAAGGTTTACATGATTTCGTAAAAAACATGAGTTTTTAGAAAATGTGTTTTATTTCATCAATGGAATCGACAAAGTATGCACATTCTGCATCATAACGACTTTCTATAGTTTGCGCATGCGTTTGGAAATAAGAAAAGCTTACTTCCCCCGTCTTTTAAAATCACAGCATCTAAAAGGTTTACATGATTTCTTAAAAAACACGAGTTTTTAGAAAATGTGTTTTATTCCATAAATGGAATCAACAAAGTATGCACATTCTACGTCATAACGACTTTCAATAGTTTGCGCATGCGTTTGGAAATAAGAAAAGTTTACTTCCCCCGTTTTTTTAAATCACAGCTTCTAGATGGTTTACATGATTTCTTAAAAAACACGAGTTTTTAGAAAATGTGTTTTATTTCATAAATGGAATCAACAAAAGTATGCACATTCTACGTCATAACGACTTTCTATAGTTTGTGCATGCGTCCGGAAATAAGAAAAGCTTACTTCCCCCGGTTTTTAAACTCACAGCTTCTAGAAGGTCTACATGATTTCTTAAAAAACACGAGTTTTTAGAAAATGTGTTTTATTTCATATATGGAATCTACAAAGTATGCACATTCTACGTCATAACGACTTTCTATAGTTTGCGCATGCGTCCGGAAATAAGAAAAGCTTACTTCCACCGTTTTCTAAAATCACAGCTTCTAGAAGGTTTACATGATTTCTTAAAAAACAAGAGTTTTTAGAAAATGTGTTTTATTTCATAAATGGAATCAACAAAGTATGCACATTCTACGTAATAACGACTTTCTATAGTTTGTGCATTCGACCGGAAATAAGAAAAGCTTACTTCCAACGTTTTTTAAAATCACTGCGTCTAGAAGGTTTACATGATTTCGTAAAAAACACGAGTTTTTAGAAAATGTGTTTTATTTCATAAATGGAATCAACAAAGTATGCACATTATACCTCATAAGGACTTTCTATAGTTTGTGCATGTGTCCAGAAATAAGAAAAGCTTACTTCCACCGTTTTTCAAAATCACAGCTTCTAGAAGGTTTACATGATTTCGTAAAAAACACGAGTTTTTAGAAAATGTGTTTTATTTCATAAATGGAATCGACAAAGTATGCACATTCTACGTCATAACGACTTTCTATAGTTTGCGCATGCGTCCAGAAATAAGCAAAGCTTACTTCCACCATTTTTTAAAATCACAGCTTCTTGAAGGTTTACATGATTTCGTAAAAAAAACGAGTTTTTAGAAAATGTGTTTTATTTCTTAAATGGAATCTACAAAGTATGCACATTCTACGTCATAACGGCTTTCTATAGTTTGCGCATGCGTCCGGAAAAAAGAAAAGCTTACTTTCCCCGTTTTTTAAAATCACAGCTTCTAGAAGGTTTACATGATTTCTTAAAAAACACGAGTTTTTAGAAAATGTGTTTTATTTCATAAATGGAATCAACAAAGTATGCACATTCTACGTCATAACGACTTTCTATAGTTTGCGCATGCGTTTGGAAATAAGAAAAGCTTACTTCCCCCGTTTTTTAAAATCACAGCTTCTAGAAGGTTTACATGATTTCTTAAAAAACACGAGTTTTTAGAAAATGTGTTTTTATTTCATAAATGGAAACAACAAAGTATGCACATTCTACTTCATAACGACTTTCTATAGTTTGCGTATGCGTCCGGAAATAAGAAAAGCTTACTTCCACCGTTTTTTAAAATCACAGCTTCTAGAAGGTTTAAATCATTTGTTAAAAAACACGAGTTTTTAGAAAATGTGCTTTATTTCATAAATGGAATCTACAAAGTATGCACATTCTACGTCATAACGAATTTCTATAGTTTGCGTATGCGTCCGAAAATAAGAAAAGCTTACTTCCCCCATTTTTTAAAATCACAGCTTCTAGAAGGTTTACATAATTTCTTAAAAAACACGAGTTTTTAGAAAATGTGTTTTATTTCATAAATGGAATCTACAAAGTATGCACATTCTACGTCATAACGACTTTCTATAGTTTACGCATGCGTCCGGAAATAAGAAAAGCTTACTTCCCCCGTTTTTTAAAATCACAGCTTCTAGAAGGGTTACATGATTTCGTAAAAAACACTAGTTTTTAGAAAATGTGTTTTATTTCATAAATGGACTCTACAAAGTATGCACATTCTACGTCATAACAACTTTCTATAGTTTGCGCATGCGTCCGGAAATAAGAAAAGCTTACTTCCACCGTTTTTTAAAGTCACAGCTTGTAGAAGGTTTACATGATTTCGTAAAAAACACTAGTTTTTAGAAAATGTGTTTTATTTCATAAATGGAATCAACAATGTATGCACATTCTACATCATAACGACTTTCTATAGTTTGCGCATGCCTTTAGAAATAAGAAAAGCTTACTTCCCCCGTTTTTTAAAATCACAGCTTCTAGAAGGTTTACATAATTTCTTAAAAAACACGAGTTTTTAGAAAATGTGTTTTATTTCATAAATGGAATCTACAAAGTATGCACATTCTACGTCATAACGACTTTCTATAGTTTACGCATGCGTCCGGAAATAAGAAAAGCTTACTTCCCCTATTTTTTAAAATCACAGCTTCCAAAAGGTTTACATCATTTCGTAAAAAACATGAGTTTTTAGAAAATGTGTTTTATTACATAAATGGAATCTACAAAGTATGCACATTCTACGTCATAACAACTTTCTATAGTTTGCGCATGCGTCCGGAAATAAGAAAAGCTTACTTCCCCCGTTTTTTAAAATCACAGCTTCTAGAAGGTTTACATGATTTCTTAAAAAACACGAGTTTTTAGAAAATGTGTTTTATTTCATAAATGGAATCAACAAAGTATGCACATTCTACGTCATAACAACTTTCTATAGTTTGCGCATGCGTCCGGAAATAAGAAAAGCTTACTTCCACCGTTTTTTAAAATCACAGCTTCTAAAAGGTTTACATGATTTCTTAAAAAACACGAGTTTTTAGAAAATGTGTTTTATTTCATAAATGGAATCTACAAAGTATGCACATTCTACGTCATAACGACTTTCTATAGTTTGTGCATGCGTTTGGAAATAAGAAAAGCTTACTTCCCCTATTTTTTAAAATCACAGCTTCTAGAAGGTTTACATCATTTCGTAAAAAACACGAGTTTTTAGAAAATGTGTTTTATTTCATAAATGGAAACAACAAAGTATGCACATTCTACGTCATAACAACTTTCTATAGTTTGCGCATGCGTTTGGAAATAAGAAAAGCTTACTTCCCCGGTTTTTTAAAATCACAGCTTCTAGAAGGTTTACATCATTTCGTAAAAAACACGAGATTTTAGAAAATGTGTTTTATTTCATAAATGGAACCTACAAAGTATGCACATTCTACATCATAACGACTTTCTATAGTTTGCGCATGCGTCCAGAAATAACAAAAGCTTACTTCCCTCGTTTTTTAAAATCACAGCTTCCAGAAGGTTTACATGATTTCTTAAAAAACACGAGTTTTTAGAAAATACGTTTTATTTCATCAATGGAATCAACAAAGTATGCACATTCTACGTCATATCAACTTTCTATAGTTTTCGCATGCGTCCGAAAAGAAGAAAAGCTTACTTCCCCCGTTTTTTAAAATCACAGCTTCTAGAAGGTTTACAAGATTTGTTAAAAAACAGGAGTTTTTAGAAAATGTGTTTTAGTTCATAAATGGAATCAACAAAGTATGCACATTCTACGTCATAACGAATTTCTATAGTTTGCGCATGCATCCGGAAAGAAGAAAAGCTTACTTCCACAGATTTTTAAAATCACAGCTTCTAGAAGGTTTACATGATTTCGTAAAAAACATGAGTTTTTAGAAAATGTGCTTTATTTCATAAATGGAACCTACAAAGTATGCACATTCTACGTCATAACGACTTTCTATAGTTTGTTCATGCGTCCAGAAATAAGAAAAGCTTACTTCCACCGTTTTTTAAAATCACAGCTTCTAGAAGGTTTACATGATTTCGTAAAAAACACTAGTTTTTAGAAAATGTGCTTTAATTCATAAATGGAATCTACAAAGTATGCACATTCTACGTCATAACGACTTTCTATAGTTTGCGTATGCATCCGGAAATAAGAAAAGCTTACTTCCCCCGTTTTTTAAAATCACAGCTTCTAGAAGGTTTACATAATTTCTTAAAAAACACTAGTTTTTAGAAAATGTGTTTTATTTCATAAATGGAATCTACAAAGTATCCACATTCTACGTCATTACGACTTTCTATAGTTTGCGCATGCGTCGGGAAATAAGAAAAGCTTACTTCCACCGTTTTTTAAAATCACAGCTTCTAGAAGGTTTACATGATTTCGTAAAAAATACTAGTTTTTAGAAAATGTGTTTTATTTCATAAATGGAATCGACAAAGTATGCACATTCTACGTCATAACGACTTTCTATAGTTTGCGCATGCGTCCAGAAATAAGCAAATCTTACTTCCACCATTTTTTAAAATCACAGCTTCTTGAAGGTTTACATGATTTCGTAAAAAACACGAGTTTTTAGAAAATGTGTTTTATTTCTTAAATGGAATCTACAAAGTATGCACATTCTACGTCATAACGACTTTCTATCTTTTGCGCATGCGTCCGGAAATAACAAAAGCTTACTTCCCCCGTTTTTTAAAATCACAGCTTCTAGAAGGTTTACATAATTTCTTAAAAAACACGAGTTTTTAGAAAATGTGTTTTATTTCATAAATGGAATCTACAAAGTATGCACATTCTACGTCATAACGACTTTCTATAGTTTGCGCATGCGTCCGGAAATAAGAAAAGATTACTTCCACCGTTTTTTAAAATCACAGCTTCTAGAAGGTTTACATGATTTCTTAAAAAACACTAGTTTTTAGAAAATGTGCTTTATTTCATAAATGGAATCTACAAACTATGCACATTCTACGTCATAATGACTTTCTATAGTTTTCGCATGCATCCGAAAATAAGAAATGCTTACTTCCCCCGTTTTTTAAAATCACAGCTTCTTGAAGGTTTACATGATTTCGTAAAAAACACGAGTTTTTAGAAAATATGTTTTATTTCTTAAATGGAATCTACAAAGTATGCACATTCTACGTCATAACGACTTTCTATAGTTTGCGTATGCGTCCGGAAATAAGAAAAGCTTACTTCCACCGTTTTTTAAAATCACAGCTTCTAGAAGGTTTAAATCATTTGTTAAAAAACACGAGTTTTTAGAAAATGTGCTTTATTTCTTAAATGGAATCTACAAAGTATGCACATTCTACGTCATAACGACTTTCTATAGTTTGCGTATGCGTCCGAAAATAAGAAAAGCTTACTTCCCCCGTTTTTTAAAATCACAGCTTCTAGAAGGTTTACATAATTTCTTAAAAAACACGAGTTTTTAGAAAATGTGTTTTATTTCATAAATGGAATCTACAAAGTATGCACATTCTATGTCATAATGATTTTCTATAGTTTGTTCATGCGTCCAGAAATAAGAAAAGCTTACTTCCACCGTTTTTTAAAATCACAGCTTCTAGATGGTTTACATGATTTCGTAAAAAACACTAGTTTTTAGAAAATGTGCTTTAATTCATAAATGGAATCTACAAAGTATGCACATTCTACGTCATAACGACTTTCTATAGTTTGCGTATGCATCCGGAAATAAGAAAAGCTTACTTCCCCCGTTTTTTAAAATCACAGCTTCTAGAAGGTTTACATAATTTCTTAAAAAACACTAGTTTTTAGAAAATGTGTTTTATTTCATAAATGGAATCTACAAAGTATCCACATTCTACGTCATTACGACTTTCTATAGTTTGCGCATGCGTCGGGAAATAAGAAAAGCTTACTTCCACCGTTTTTTAAAATCACAGCTTCTAGAAGGTTTACATGATTTCGTAAAAAATACTAGTTTTTAGAAAATGTGCTTTATTTCATAAATGGAATCTACAAAGTATGCACATTCTACGTCATAACGACATTCTATAGTTTGCGCATGCGTCCGAAAATAAGAAAAGTTTACTTCCCCCGTTTTTTAAAATCACAGCTTCTAGAAGGTTTACATAATTTCTTAAAAAACACGAGTTTTTAGAAAATGTGTTTTATTTCATAAATGGAATCTACAAAGTATGCACATTCTACGTCATAACGGCTTTCTATAGTTTACGCATGCGTCTGGAAATAAGAAAAGCTAACTTCCCCCGTTTTTTAAAATCACAGCTTCCAGAAGGTTTACATGATTTCGTAAAAAACATGAGTTTTTAGAAAATATGTTTTATTTCATAAATGGAATCTACAAAGTATGCACATTCTACGTCATAACGACTTTCTATCGTTTGCGCATGCGTCCGGAAATAACAAAAGCTTACTTCCCCCGTTTTTTAAAATCACAGCTTCTAGAAGGTTTACATAATTTCTTAAAAAACATGAGTTTTTAGAAAATGTGTTTTATTTCATCAATGGAATCTACAAAGTATGCACATTCTACGTCATAACGACTTTCTATAGTTTGCGCATGCGTCCGGAAATAAGAAAAGATTACTTCCACCGTTTTTTAAAATCACAGCTTCTAGAAGGTTTACATGATTTCTTAAAAAACACTAGTTTTTAGAAAATGTGCTTTATTTCATAAATGGAATCTACAAACTATGCACATTCTACGTCATAATGACTTTCTATAGTTTTCGCATGCATCCGAAAATAAGAAATGCTTACTTCCCCCGTTTTTTAAAATCACAGCTTCTAGTAGGTTTACATAATTTCTTAAAAAACACGAGTTTTTAGAAAATGTGTTTTATTTCATAAATGGAATCTACAAAGTATGCACATTCTATTTCATAATCATTTTCTATAGTTTGTTCATGAGTCCGGAAATAAGAAACGCTTACTTCCACCGTTTTTTAAAATCACAGCTTCTAGAAGGTTTACATGATTTCGTAAAAAACACTAGTTTTTAGAAAATGTGCTTTAATTCATAAATGGAATCTACAAAGTATGCACATTCTACGTCATAACGACTTTCTATAGTTTGCGTATGCGTCCGGAAATAAGAAAAGCTTACTTCCCCCGTTTTTTAAAATCACAGCTTCTAGAAGGTTTACATAATTTCTTAAAAAACACTAGTTTTTAGAAAATGTGTTTTATTTCATAAATGGAATCTACAAAGTATCCACATTCTACGTCATTACGACTTTCTATAGTTTGCGCATGCGTCGGGAAATAAGAAAAGCTTACTTCCACCGTTTTTTAAAATCACAGCTTCTAGAAGGTTTACATGATTTCGTAAAAAATACTAGTTTTTAGAAAATGTGCTTTATTTCATAAATGGAATCTACAAAGTATGCACATTCTACGTCATAACGACTTTCTATAGTTTGCGCATGCGTCCGAAAATAAGAAAAGCTTACTTCCCCCGTTTTTTAAAATCACAGCTTCTAGAAAGTTTACATAATTTCTTAAAAAACACGAGTTTTTAGAAAATGTGTTTTATTTCATAAATGGAATCTACAAAGTATGCACATTCTACGTCATAACGACTTTCTATAGTTTGTGCATGCGTCCAGAAATAAGAAAAGCTTACTTCCCCCATTTTTTAAAATCACAGCTTATAGAAGGTTTACATGATTTCGTAAAAAACACGAGTTTTTAGAAAATGTGTTTTATTTCATAAATGGAATCTACAAAGTATGCACATTCTATGTCATAACGAATTTCTATAGTTTGCGCATGCGTCCGAAAAAAGGAAAAGCTTACTTCCCCCGTTTTTTAAAATCACAGCTTCTGGAAGGTTTACATGATTTGTTAAAAAACACGAGTTTTTAGAAAATGTGTTTTATTTCTTAAATGGAATGAACAAAGTATGCACATTCTACGTCATAACGACTTTCTATAGTTTGCGCATGCGTCCGGAAATAAGAAAAGCTTACTTCCCCCGTTTTTTAAAATCACAGCTTCTAGAAGGTTTACATGATTTCTTAAAAAACACGAGTTTTTAGAAAATGTGTTTTATTTCATAAATGGAATCAACAAAGTATGCACATTCTACGTCATAATGACTTTTTATAGTTTGCGCATGCGTCCGGAAATAAGAAAAGCTTACTTCCACCATTTTTTAAAATCACAACTTCTAGAAGGTTTACATGATTTCTTAAAAAACACGAGTTTTTAGAAAATGTGTTTTATTTCATAAATGGAATCAACAAAGTATGCACATTCTATGTCATAACGACTTTCTATAGTTTGCACATGCGTCCGGAAATAAGAAAAGCTTACTTCCACCATTTTTTAAAATCACAGCTTCTAGAAATTTTACACGATTTCTTAAAAAACACCAGTTTTTAGAAAATGTGTTTTATTTCATAAATGGAATCAACAAAGTATGCACATTCTATGTCGTAACGACTTTCTATAGTTTGCACATTCGTCCGGAAATAAGAAAAGCTTACCTCCACCGTTTTTTAAAATCACAGCTTCTAGATGGTTTACATGATTTCTTAAAAAATACGAGTTTTTAGAAAATGTGTTTTATTTCAAAAAATGGAATCTACAAAGTATGCACATTCTACGTCATAACGACTTTGTAAAGTTTGCGCATGCGTCTGGAAATAAGAAAATTTTACTTCCACCATTTTTTAAAATCACAGCTTCTAGAAGGTTTACATGATTTCTTAAAAAACACGAGTTTTTAGAAAATGTGTTTTATTTCATAAATGGAATCAACAAAGTATGCACATTCTATGTCATAAGGACTTTCCATAGTATGCACATGCGTCCAGAAATAAGAAAAGCTTACTTCCACCGTTTTTTAAAATCACAGGTTCTAGAAGGTTTACATGTTTTGTTAGAAAACACGAGTTTTTAGAAAATGTGTTTTATTTCATAAATGGATTCAACAAAGTATGCACATTCTACGTCATAACGACTTTCTATAGTTTGCGCATTCGTCCAGAAATAAGAAAAGCTTACTTACACCATTTTTTAAAATCACAGCTTCTAGAAGGTTTACATGATTTCTTAAAAAACACGAGTTTTTAGAAAATGTGTTTTATTTCATAAATGGAATCAACAAAGTATGCACATTCTACGTCATAACGACTTTCTGTAGTTTGCGTATGCGTTTGGAAATAAGAAAAGCATACTTCCCCCTTTTTTTAAAATCACAACTTCTAGAAGGTTTACATGATTTCTTAAAAAACACGAGTTTTTAGAAAATGTGTTTTATTTCATAAATGGAATCAACAAAGTATGCACATTCTACTTCATAACAACGTTTCTATAGTTTGCGCATGCATTTGGAAATAAGAAAAGCTTACTTCCCCCGTCTTTTAAAATCACAGCTTCTAGAAGGTTTACATGATTTCTTAGAAAACAAAAGTTTTTAGAAAATGTGTTTTATTTCATAAATGGAATCAACAAAGTATGCACATTCTACGTCATCACGACTTTCTATAGTTTGCGCATGCGTCCGGAAATAAGAAAAACTTACTTCCACCGATTTTTAAAATCACAGCTTCTAGAAGGTTTACATGATTTCTTAAAAAACACGAGTTTTTAGAAAATGTGTTTTATTTCATAAATGGAATCAACAAAGTATGCACATTCTACGTCATAACGACTTTCTATAGTTTGCGCATTCGTCTGGAAATAAGAAAAGCTTACTTACACCGTTTTTTAAAATCACAGCTTCTAGAAGGTTTACATGATTTCTTAAAAAACACGAGTTTTTAGAAAATGTGTTTTATTTCATAAATGGAATCAACAAAGTATGCACATTCTATGAAATAGCGACTTTCTATAGTTTGCGCATGCGTTGGGAAATAAGAAAAGCTTACTTCCACCGTTTTTTCAAATCACAGCTTCTAGAAGGTTTACATGATTTCTTAAAAAACACGAGTTTTTAGAAAATGTGTTTTATTTCATAAATGGAATCAACAAAGTATGCACATTCTATGTCATAGCGACTTTCTATAGTTTGCGCATGCGTTTGGAAATAAGAAAAGCTTACTTCCACCGTTTTTTAAATTCAAAGCTTCTAGAAGGTTTACATGATTTCGTAAAAAACACGAGTTTTTAGAAAATGTGTTTTATTTCATAAATGGAATCTACAAAGTATGCACATTCTACATCATAATGAATTTCTATAGTTTGCGCATGCGTTTGGAAATAAGAATAGCTTAGTTCCCCCATTTTTTAAAATCACAGCTTCTAGAAGGTTTACACTATTTCTTAAAAAACACAAGTTTTTAGAAACTGTGTTTTATTTCATCAATGGAATCAACAAAGTATGCACATTCTACGTCATCACGACTTTCTATAGTTTGCGCATTCGTCCGGAAATAAGAAAAGCTTACTTACACCTTTTTTAAAAATCACAGCTTCTAGAAGGTTTACATGATTTATTAAAAAACACGAGTTTTTAGAAAATGTGTTTTATTTCATAAATGGAATCAACAAAGTATGCACATTCTATGAAATAGCGACTTTCTATAGTTTGCGCATGCGTTTGGAAATAAGAAAAGCTTACTTCCACCGTTTTTTAAAATCACAGCTTCTAGAAGGTTTACATGATTTCTTAAAAAACACGAGTTTTTAGAAAATGTGTTTTATTTCATAAATGGAATCAACAATGTATGCACATTCTACGTCATAACGACTTTCTATAGTTTGCGCATGCTTCTGGAAATAAGAAAAGCATACTTCCCCCATTTTTTAAAATCACAGCTTCTAGAAGGTTTACATGATTTCTTAAAAAACACGAGTTTTTAGAAAATGTGTTTTATTTCATAAATGGAATCAACAAAGTATGCACATTCTACGTCATAACGAATTTGTATAGTTTGCCCATGCGTTTGGAAATAAGAAAAGCTTACTTCCCCTGTTTTTTAAAATCACAGCTTCTAGAAGGTTTACATGATTTCTTAAAAAAAAGGAGTTTTTAGAAAATGTGTTTTATTTCATAAATAGAATCAACAAAGTATGCACATTCTACGTCATAACGACTTTCTATAGTTTGCGCATGCGTCCGGAAATAAGAAAAGCTTACTTCCCCCGTTTTTTAAAATCACAGCTTCTAGAAGGTTTACATGATTTCTTAAAAAACACGAGTTTTTAGAAAATGTGTTTTATTTCATAAATGTTATGAACAAAGTATGCACATTCTACATCATAACGACTTTCTATAGTTTGCGCATGCGTTTGGAAATAAGAAAAGCTTACTTCCACCGTTTTTTAAAATCAAAGCTTCTAGAAGGTTTACATGATTTCGTAAGAAACACGAGTTTTTAGAAAATGTGTTTTATTTCATAAATGGAATATACAAAGTATGCACATTCTACGTCATAATGACTTTCTATAGTTTGCGCATGCGTTTGGAAAAAAGAAAAGCTTAGTTCCCCCATTTTTTAAAATCACAGCTTCTAGAAGGTTTACACGATTTCTTAAAAAACACGATTTTTTAGAAACTGTGTTTTATTTCATAAATGGAATCAACAAAGTATGCACATTCTAAGTCATAACAACTTTCTATAGTTTGCGCATCCGTTTGGAAATAAGAAAAGCTTACTTCCCCCGTTTTTTAAAATCACGGCTTCCAGAAGGTTTACATGATTTGTTAAAAAACACGAGTTTTTAGAAAATGTGTTTTATTTCTTAAATGGAATGAACAAAGTATGCACATTCTACATCATAACGACTTTCTATAGTTTGCGCATGCGTCCGGAAATAAGAAAAGCTTACTTCCACCGTTTTTTAAAATCACAGCTTCTAGAAGGTTTACATGATTTCGTAAAAAACACGAGTTTTTAGAAAATGTGTTTTATTTCATAAATATTATCTACAAAGTATGCACATTCTACGTCATAACGACTTTCTACAGTTTGCGCATGCGTCCGGAAATAAAAAAAGCTTACTTCCACTGTTTTTTAAAATCACAGCTTCTAGAAGGTTTACATGATTTCGTAAAAAACACGAGTTTTTAGAAAATGTGTTTTATTTCATAAATGGAATCTACAAAGTATGCACATTCTACGTCATAACGACTTTCTATAGTTTGCGCAGGCGTCCGGAAATAAGAAAAGCTTACTTCCCCCGTTTCTTAAAATCACAGCTTCTAGGAGGTTTACATGATTTCTTAAAAAACAGGAGTTTTTAGAAAATGTGTTTTATTTCATAAATGGAATCAACAAAGTATGCACATTCTACATTATAATGACTTTCTATAGTTTGCGCATGCGTCCGGAAATAAGAAAAGCTTACTTCCACCGTTTTTTAAAATCACAGCTTCTAGAAGGATTACATGATTTCGTAAAAAACACGAGTTTTTAGAAAATGTGTTTTATTTCATAAATGGAATCTACAAAGTATGCACATTCTGCGTCATAACGACTTTCTATAGTTTGCGCATGCGTCCGGAAATAAGAAAAGCTTACTTCCACTGTTTTTTAAAATAAGAGCTTCTAGAAGGTTTACATGATTTCGTAAAAAACACGAGTTTTTAGAAAATGTGTTTTATTTCATAAATGGAATCTACAAAGTATGCACATTCTATGTCATAACGACTTTCTATAGTTTGCGCATGCGTCCGGAAATAAGAAAAGCTTACTTCCCCCGTTTTTTAAAATCACAGCTTCTAGAAGGTTTACATGATTTCTTAAAAAACACGAGTTTTTAGAAAATGTGTTTTATTTCATAAATGGAATGAACAAAGTATGCACATTCTACGTCATAACGACTTTCTATAGTTTGCGCATGCGTTTGGAAATAAGAAAAGCTTACTTCCCCCGTTTTTTAAAATCACAGCTTCTAGAAGGTTTACATGATTTCTTAAAAAACACGAGTTTTTAGAAAATGTGTTTTATTTCATAAATGGAATCAACAAAGTATGCACATTCTACGTCATAACGACTTTCTATAGTTTGCACATGCGTCCGGAAATAAGAAAAGCTTACTTCCACCGTTTTTTAAAATCACAGCTTCTGGAAGGTTTACATGATTTCTTAAAAAACACGAGTTTTTAGAAAATGTGTTTTATTTCATAAATGGATTCAACAAAGTATGCACATTCTACGTCATAACGACTTTCTATAGTTTGCGCATTCGTCTGGAAATAAGAAAAGCTTACTTACACCATTTTTTAAAATCACAGCTTCTAGAAGGTTTACATGATTTCTTAAAAAACACGAGTTTTTAGAAAATGTGTTTTATTTCATAAATGGAATCAACAAAGTATGCACATTCTATGAAATAGCGACTTTCTATAGTTTGCGCATGCGTTTGGAAATAAGAAAAGCTTACTTCCACCGTTTTTTAAAATCACAGCTTCTAGAAGGTTTACATGATTTCTTAAAAAACACGAGTTTTTAGAAAATGTGTTTTATTTCATAAATGGAATGAACAAAGTATGCACATTCTACGTCATAACGACTTTCTATACTTTGCGCATGCGTCCGGAAATAAGAAAAGCTGACTTCCCCCGTTTTTTAAAATCACAGCTTCTAGAAGGTTTACATGATTTCTTAAAAAACATGAGTTTTTAGAAAATGTGTTTTATTTCATAAATGGATTCAACAAAGTATGCACATTCTACTTCATAACGACTTTCTATAGTTTGCGCATGCGTTTGGAAATAAGAAAAGCTTACTTCCCTCGTTTTTTAAAATCACAGCTTCTAGAAGGTTTACATGATTTCTTAGAAAACAAAAGATTTTAGAAAATGTGTTTTATTTCATAAATGGAATCAACAAAGTATGCACATTCTACGTCATCACGACTCTCTATAGTTTGCGCATGCGGCCGGAAATAAGAAAAGCTTACTTCCACCGATTTTTAAAATCACAGCTTCTAGAAGGTTTACATGATTTCTTAAAAAACACGAGTTTTTAGAAAATGTGTTTTATTTCATAAATGGATTCAACAAAGTATGCACATTCTACGTCATAACGACTTTCTATAGTTTGCGCATTCGTCTGGAAATAAGAAAAGCTTACTTACACCATTTTTTAAAATCACAGCTTCTAGAAGGTTTACATGATTTCTTAAAAAACACGAGTTTTTAGAAAATGTGTTTTATTTCATAAATGGAATCAACAAAGTATGCACATTCTATGAAATAGCGACTTTCTATAGTTTGCGCATGCGTTTGGAAATAAGAAAAGCTTACTTCCACCGTTTTTTAAAATCACAGCTTCTAGAAGGTTTACATGATTTCTTAAAAAACACGAGTTTTTAGAAAATGTGTTTTATTTCATAAATGGAATCAACAATGTATGCACATTCTACGTCATAACGACTTTCTATAGTTTGCGCATGCTTCTGGAAATAAGAAAAGCATACTTCCCCCATTTTTTAAAATCACAGCTTCTAGAAGGTTTACATGATTTCTTAAAAAACACGAGTTTTTAGAAAATGTGTTTTATTTCATAAATGGAATCAACAAAGTATGCACATTCTACGTCATAACGAATTTGTATAGTTTGCCCATGCGTTTGGAAATAAGAAAAGCTTACTTCCCCTGTTTTTTAAAATCACAGCTTCTAGAAGGTTTACATGATTTCTTAAAAAAAAGGAGTTTTTAGAAAATGTGTTTTATTTCATAAATAGAATCAACAAAGTATGCACATTCTACGTCATAACGACTTTCTATAGTTTGCGCATGCGTCCGGAAATAAGAAAAGCTTACTTCCCCCGTTTTTTAAAATCACAGCTTCTAGAAGGTTTACATGATTTCTTAAAAAACACGAGTTTTTAGAAAATGTGTTTTATTTCATAAATGTTATGAACAAAGTATGCACATTCTACATCATAACGACTTTCTATAGTTTGCGCATGCGTTTCGAAATAAGAAAAGCTTACTTCCCCCGTTTTTTAAAATCACAGCTTCTAGAAGGTTTACATGATTTCTTAAAAAACACGAGTTTTTAGAAAATGTGTTTTATTTCATAAATGTTATGAACAAAGTATGCACATTCTACATCATAACAACTTTCTATAGTTTGCGCATGCGTTTGGAAATAAGAAAAGCTTACTTCCCCCGTTTTTTAAAATCACGGCTTCTAGAAGGTTTACATGATTTCGTAAAAAACACGAGTTTTTAGAAAATGTGTTTTATTTCATAAATGGAATATACAAAGTATGCACATTCTACTTCATAATGACTTTCTATAGTTTGCACATGCGTTTGGAAAAAAGAAAAGCTTAGTTCCCCCATTTTTTAACATCACAGCTTCTAGAAGGTTTACACGATTTCTTTAAAAACATGAGTTTTTAGAAACTATGTTTTATTTCATAAATGGAATCAACAAAGTATGCACCTTCTATGTCATAACGACTTTCCATAGTTTGCAGATGCGTCCGGAAATAAGAAAAGCTTACTTCCACCGTTTTTTAAAATCACAGCTTCTAGAAGGTTTAGATGATTTCTTAAAAAACACGAGTTTTTAGAAAATGTGTTTTATTTCATAAATGGAATCTACAAAGTATGCACATTCTACGTCATAACAACTTTATATAGTTTGCGCATGCGTCCGGAAGTAAGAAAAGCTTACTTCCACCGTTTTTTAAAATCACAGCTTCTGGAAGGTTTACACGATTTCTTAAAAAACACGAGTTTTTAGAAAATGTGTTTTATTTCATAAATGGAATCAACAAAGTATGCACATTCTACGTCATAACAACTTTCTATAGTTTGCGCATGCGTTTGGAAATAAAAAAAGCTTACTTCCCCCGTTTTTTAAAATCACAGCTTCTAGAAGGTTTACTTGATTTCTTAAAAAACACGAGTTTTTAGAAAATGTGTTTTATTTCATTAATGGAATCAACAAATATGCACATTCTACGTCATAACGATTTTCTATAGTTTGCGCATGCGTCCGGAAATAAGAAAAGCGTACTTCCACCATTTTTTAAAATCACAGCTTCTAGAAGGTTTACATGATTTCGTAAAAAACAAGAGTTTTTAGAAAATGTGTTTTATTTCATAAATGGAATCAACAAAGTATTCACATTCTACGTCATAACGACCTTCTATAGTTTGCGCATTCGTCCGGAAATAAGAAAAGCTTACTTCCACCGTTTTTTAAAATCACAGCATCTAGAAGGTTTACATGATTTCGTAAAAAACACGAGTTTTTAGAAAATGTGTTTTATTTCATAAATGGAATCTACAAAGTATGCACATTCTACGTCATAACGACTTTTGCATAGTTTGCGCATGCGTCCGGAAATAAGAAAAGCTTACTTCCCCCGTTTTTAAAATCACAGCTTCTAGAAGGTTTACATGATTTCTTAAAAAACATGAGTTTTTAGAAAATGTGTTTTATTTCATAAATGGAATGAACAAAGTATGCACATTCTAAGTCATAACGACTTTCCATAGTTTGCGCATGCGTTTGGAAATAAGAAAAGCTTACTATTCCCGTTTTTTAAAATCACAGCTTCTAGAAGGTTTACATGATTTCTTAAAAAACACGAGTTTTTAGAAAATGTGTTTTATTTCTTAAATGGAATGAACAAAGTATGCATATTCTACGTCATAACGAATTTCTATAGTTTGCGCATGCGTCCGGAAATAAGAAAAGCTTACTTCCACCGTTTTTTAAAATCACAGCATCTAGAAGGTTTACATGATTTCGTAAAAAACACGAGTTTTTAGAAAATGTGTTTTATTTCATAAATATTATCTACAAAGTATGCAGATTCTACGTCATAACGACTTTCTACAGTTTGCGCATGAGTCCGGAAATAAAAAAAGCTTACTTCCACTGTTTTTTAAAATCACAGCTTCTAGAAGGTTTACATGATTTCGTAAAAAACACGAGTTTTTAGAAAATGTGTTTTATTTCATAAATGGAATCTAAAAAGTATGCACATTCTACGTCATGATGACTTTCTATATTTGCGCATGCGTCCGGAAATAAGAAAAGCTTACTTCCCCCGTTTTTTAAAATCACAGCTTCTAGGAGGTTTACATGATTTCTTAAAAAACAGGAGTTTTTAGAAAATGTGTTTTATTTCATAAATGGAATCAACAAAGTATGCACATTCTACATTATAATGACTTTCTATAGTTTGCGCATGCGTCCGGAAATAAGAAAAGCTTACTTCCACCGTTTTTTAAAATCACAGCTTCTAGAAGGTTTACATGATTTCGTAAAAAACACGAGTTTTTAGAAAATGTGTTTTATTTCATAAATGGAATCTACAAAGTATGCACATTCTACGTCATAACGACTTTCTATAGTTTGCGCATGCGTCCGGAAATAAGAAAAGCTTACTTCCACTGTTTTTTAAAATCAGAGCTACTAGAAGGTTTCCATGATTTCGTAAAAAACACGAGTTTTTAGAAAATGTGTTTTATTTCATAAATGTAATCTACAAAGTATGCACATTCTACGTCATAACGACTTTCTATAGTTTGCGCATGCATCCGGAAATAAGAAAAGCTTACTTCCCCCGTTTTTTAAAATCACAGCTTCTAGAAGGTTTACATGATTTCTTAAAAACCACGAGTTTTTAGAAAATGTGTTTTATTTCATAAATGTTATGAACAAAGTATGCACATTCTACATCATAACGACTTTCTATAGTTTGCGCATGCGTTTCCAAATAAGAAAAGCTTACTTCCTCCGTTTTTTAAAATCACAGCTTCTAGAAGGTTTACATGATTTCTTAAAAAACACGAGTTTTTAGAAAATGTGTTTTATTTCATAAATGGAATCAACAAAGTATGCACATTCTACGTCATAACGACTTTCTATAGTTTGTACATGCGTCCGGAAATAAGAAAAGCTTACTTCCACCGTTTTTTAAAATCACAACTTCTGGAAGGTTTACACGATTTCTTAAAAAACATGAGTTTTTAGAAAATGTGTTTTATTTCTTAAATGGAATGAACAAAGTATGCACATTCTACATCATAACGACTTTCTATAGTTTGTGCATGCGTCCGGAAATAAGAAAAGCTTACTTCCCCCGTTTTTTAAAATCACAGCTTCTAGAAGGTTTACATGATTTCTTAAAAAACACGACTTTTTAGAAAATGTTTTTTATTTCATAAATAGAATCAACAAAGTATGCACATTCTACGTCATAACGACTTTCTATAGTTTGCGCATGCATCCGGAAATAAGAAAAGCTTACTTCCACCATTTTTTAAAATCACAGATTCTAGAAATTTTACACGATTTCTAAAAAAACACGAGTTTTTAGAAAATGTGTTTTATTTCATAAATGGAATCAACAAAGTATGCACATTCTATGTCATAACGACTTTCTATAGTTTTCGCATTCGTCCGGAAATAAGAAAGGCTTACTTCCACCGTTTTTTAAAATCACAGCTTCTAGATGGTTTACATGATTTCTTAAAAAACACGAGTTTTTAGAAAATGTGTTTTATTTCAAAAAATGGAATCTACAAAGTATGCACATTCTACGTCATAACGACTTTGTAAAGTTTGCGCATGCGTCCGGAAATAAGAAAAGCTTACTTCAGCCATTTTGTAAAATCACAGCTTTTAGAAAGTTTACATGATTTCTTAAAAAACACGAGTTTTTAGAAAATGTGTTTTATTTCATAAATGGAATGAACAAAGTATGCACATTCTATGTCATAACGACTTTCCATAGTTTGCAGATGCGTCCGGAAATAAGAAAAGCTTACTTCCACCGTTTTTTAAAATCACAGCTTCTAGAAGGTTTAGATGATTTCTTAAAAAACACGAGTTTTTAGAAAATGTGTTTTATTTCATAAATGGAATCTACAAAGTATGCACATTCTACGTCATAACAACTTTATATAGTTTGCGAATGCGTCCGGAAATAAGAAAAGCTTACTTCCACCTTTTTTTAAAATCACAGCTTCTGGAAGGTTTACAAGATTTCTTAAAAAACACGAGTTTTTAGAAAATGTGTTTTATTTCATAAATGGAATCAACAAAGTATGCACATTCTACGTCATAACACCTTTCTATAGTTTGCGCATGCGTTTGGAAATAAAAAAAGCTTACTTCACCCGTTTTTTAAAATCACAGCTTCTAGAAGGTTTACATGATTTCGTAAAAAACACGAGTTTTTAGAAAATGTGTTTTATTTCATAAATGGAATCTACAAAGTATGCACATTCTACGTCATAACGACTTTTGCATAGTTTGCGCATGCGTCCGGAAATAAGAAAAGCTTACTTCCCCCGTTTTTAAAATCACAGCTTCTAGAAGGTTTACATGATTTCTTAAAAAACACGAGTTTTTAGAAAATGTGTTTTATTTCATAAATGGAATGAACAAAGTATGCACATTCTAAGTCATAACGACTTTCTATAGTTTGCGCATGCGTTTGGAAATAAGAAAAGCTTACTCTTCCCGTTTTTTAAAATCACAGCTTCTAGAAGGTTTACATGATTTCTTAAAAAACACGAGTTTTTAGAAAATGTGTTTTATTTCTTAAATGGAATGAACAAAGTATGCATATTCTATGTCATAACGACTTTCTATAGTTTGCACATGCGTCCGGAAATAAGAAAAGCTTACTTCCACCGTTTTTTAAAATCACAGCATCTAGAAGGTTTACATGATTTCGTAAAAAACACGAGTTTTTAGAAAAAGTGTTTTATTTCATAAATATTATCTACAAAGTATGCACATTCTACGTCATAACGACTTTCTACAGTTTGCGCATGCGTCCAGAAATAAAAAAAGCTTACTTGCACTGTTTTTTAAAATCACAGCTTCTAGAAGGTTTACATGATTTCGTAAAAAACACGAGTTTTTAGAAAATGTGTTTTACTTCATAAATGGAATCTAAAAAGTATGCACATTCTACGTCATGATGACTTTCTATAGTTTGCGCATGCATCCAGAAATAAGAAAAGCTTACTTCCCCCGTTTTTTAAAATCACAGCTTCTAGGAGGTTTACATGATTTCTTAAAAAACAGGAGTTTTTAGAAAATGTGTTTTATTTCATAAATGGAATCAACAAAGTATGCACATTCTACATTATAATGACTTTCTATAGTTTGCGCATGCGTCCGGAAATAATAAAAGCTTACTTCCACAGTTTTTTAAAATCACAGCTTCTAGAAGGTTTACATGATTTCGTAAAAAACACGAGTTTTTAGAAAATGTGTTTTATATCATAAATGGAATCTACAAAGTATGCACATTCTACGTCATAACGACTTTCTATAGTTTGCGCATGCGTCCGGAAATAAGAAATGCTTACTTCCACTGTTTTTTAAAATCAGAGCTTCTAGAAGGTTTACATGATTTCGTAAAAAACACGAGTTTTTAGAAAATGTGTTTTATTTCATAAATGGAATCTACAAAGTATGCACATTCTACGTCATAACAAGTTTCTATAGTTTGCGCATGCGTCCGGAAATAAGAAAAGCTTACTTCCCCCGTTTTTTAAAATCACAGCTTCTAGAAGGTTTACATGATTTCTTAAAAAACACGAGTTTTTAGAAAATGTGTTTTATTTCATAAATGTTATGAACAAAGTATGCACATTCTACATCATAACGACTTTCTATAGTTTGCGCATGCGTTTCGAAATAAGAAAAGCTTACTTCCTCCGTTTTTTAAAATCACAGCTTCTAGAAGGTTTACATGATTTCTTAAAAAACACGAGTTTTTAGAAAATGTGTTTTATTTCATAAATGGAATCAACAAAGTATGCACATTCTACGTCATAACGACTTTCTATAGTTTGTACATGCGTCCGGAAATAAGAAAAGCTTACTTCCACCGTTTTTTAAAATCACAACTTCTGGAAGGTTTACACGATTTCTTAAAAAACATGAGTTTTTAGAAAATGTGTTTTATTTCTTAAATGGAATGAAAAAAGTATGCACATTCTACATCATAACGACTTTCTATAGTTTGCGCATGCGTCCGGAAATAAGAAAAGCTTACTTCCCCCATTTTTTAAAATCACAGCTTCTAGAAGGTTTACATGATTTCTTAAAAAACACGACTTTTTAGAAAATGTGTTTTATTTCATAAATGGAATCAACAAAGTATGCACATTCTATGTCATAACGACTTTCTATAGTTTGCGCTTTCGTCTGGAAATAAGAAAAGCTTACTTCCACCGTTTTTTAAAATCACAGCTTCTAGATGGTTTACATGATTTCTTAAAAAACACGAGTTTTTAGAAAATGTGTTTTATTTCAAAAAATGGAATCTACAAAGTATGCACATTCTACGTCATAACGACTTTGTAAAGTTTGCGCATGCGTCCGGAAATAAGAAAAGCTTACTTCCACCATTTTTTAAAATCACAGCTTCTAGAAAGTTTACATGATTTCTTAAAAAACACGAGTTTTTAGAAAATGTGTTTTATTTCGTAAATGGAAGGAACAAAGTATGCACATTCTATGTCATAACAACTTTCCATAGTTTGCACATGCTTCCAGAAATAAGAAAAGCTTACTTCCACCATTTTTTAAAATCACAGCTTCTAGAAGGTTTACATGATTTCTTAGAAAACAAAAGTTTTTAGAAAATGTGTTTTATTTAATAAATGGAATCAACAAAGTATGCACATTCTATGTCATCACGACTTTCTATAGTTTGCGCATCCGTCCGGAAATAAGAAAAGCTTACTTCCACCGATTTTTAAAATCACAGCTTCTAGAAGGTTTACATGATTTCTTAAAAAACATGAATTTTTAGAAAATGTGTTTTATTTCATAAATGGAATCAACAAAGTATGCACATTCTATTTCATAGCGACTTTCTATAGTTTGCAAATGCGTTTGGAAATAAGAAAAGCTTACTTCCACCGTTTTTTAAAATCAAAGCTTCTAGAAGGTTTACATGATTTCGTAAAAAACACGAGTTTTTAGAAAATGTGTTTTATTTCATAAATGGAATATACAAAGTATGCACATTCTACGTCATAATGACTTTCTATAGTTTGCGCATGCGTTTGGAAAAAAGAAAAGCTTAGTTCCCCCATTTTTTAAAATCACAGCTTCTAGAAGGTTTACACGATTTCTTAAAAAACACGAGATTTTAGAAACTGTGTTTTATTTCATAAATTGAATCAACAAAGTATGCACATTCTAAGTCATAACAACTTTCTATAGTTTGCGCATGCGTTTGGAAATAAGAAAAGCTTACTTCCCCCGTTTTTTAAAATCACGGCTTCTAGAAGGTTTACATGATTTCGTAAAAAACACGAGTTTTTAGAAAATGTGTTTCATTTCATAAATGGAATATACAAAGTATGCACATTCTACGTCATAATGACTTTCTATAGTTTGCGCATGCGTTTGGAAAAAAGAAAAGCTTAGTTCCCCCATTTTTTAAAATCACAGCTTCTAGAAGGTTTACACGATTTCTTAAAAAACACGAGTTTTTAGAAACTGTGTTTTATTTCATAAATGGAATCAACAAAGTATGCACATTCTATGTCATAACGACTTTCCATAGTTTGCAGATGCGTCCGGAAATAAGAAAAGCTTACTTCCATCGTTTTTTAAAATCACAGCTTCTAGAAGGTTTAGATGATTTCTTAAAAAACACAAGTTTTTAGAAAATGTGTTTTATTTCATAAATGGAATCTACAAAGTATGCACATTCTACGTCATAACGACTTTATATAGTTTGCGCATGCGTCCGGAAATAAGAAAAGCTTACTTCCACCGTTTTTTAAAATCACAGCTTCTGGAAGGTTTACGCGATTTCTTAAAAAACACGAGTTTTTAGAAAATGTGTTTTATTTCATAAATGGAATCAACAAAGTATGCACATTCTACGTCATAACAACTTTCTATAGTTTGCGCATGCGTTTGGAAATAAAAAAAGCTTACTTCCCCCGTTTTTTAAAATCACAGCTTCTAGAAGGTTTACATGATTTGTTAAAAAACACGAGTTTTTAGAAAATGTGTTTTATTTCATAAATGGAATCAAAAAAATATGCACATTCTACGTCATAATGATTTTCTATAGTTTGCGCATGCGTCCGGAAATAAGAAAAGCGTACCTCCACCGTTTTTTAAAATCACAGCTTCTAAAAGGTTTACATGATTTCGTAAAAAAAAAGAGTTTTTAGAAAATGTGTTTTATTTCATAAATGGAATCAACAAAGTATTCACATTCTACGTCATAACGACTTTCTATAGTTTGCACATGCGTCCGGAAATAAGAAAAGCTTACTTCCACCGTTTTTTAAAATCACAGCTTCTAGAAGGTTTACATGACTTCTTAAAAAACACGAGTTTTTAGAAAATGTGTTTTATTACATAAACGGAATCAACAAAGTATGCACATTCTACATCATAACGAATTTCTACAGTTTGCGCATTCGTCCGGAAATAAGAAAAGCTTACTTCCACCGTTTTTTAAAACCACAGCTTCTAGAAGGTTTACATGATTTCGTAAAAAACCGGAGTTTCTAGAAAATGTGTTTTATTTCATAAATGGAATCAACAAAGTATGCACATTCTACGTCATAACGATTTTCTATAGTTTGTGCATGCGTCCGGAAATAAGAAAAGCTTACCTCCCCCATTTTTTAAAATCACAGATTCTAGAAGTTTTGCATGATTTCTTAAAAAACACGAGTTTTTAGAAAATGTGTTTTATTAAATAAATGGAATCAAAAAAGTATGCACATTCTACGTCATAACAACTTTCTATAGTTTGCGCATGCGTTTGGAAATAAGAAAAGCTTACTTCCCCCGTTTTTTAAAATCACAGCTTCTAGAAGGTTTACATGATTTCTTAAAAAACACGAGTTTTTTGAAAATGTGTTTTATTTCATCAATGGAATCAAGAAAGTATGCACATTCTATGTCATAGCGACTTTCTATAGTTTGCGCATGCGTTTGGAAATAAGAAAAACTTACTTCCCCCGTTTTTTAAAATCACAGCTTCTAGAAGGTTTACATGATTTCTTAAAAAACACGAGTTTTTAGAAATGTGTTTTATTTCATAAATAGAATCAACAAAGTATGCACATTCTCTGTCATAATGACTTTCTATAGTTTGCGCATGCGTTTGGAAATAAGAAAAACTTACTTCCCCCGTTTTTTAAAATCACAGCTTCTAGAAGGTTTACATGATTTCTTAAAAAACACGAGTTTTTAGAAAATGTGTTTTATTTCATAAATGGAATCAACAAAGTATGCACATTCTACTTCATAACGACTTTCTATAGTTTGTGCATGCATTTAGAAATAAGAAAAGCTAACTTCCCCCGTTTTTTAAAATCACAGCTTCTAGAAGGTTTACATGATTTCTTAGAAAACACGAGTTTTTAGAAAATGTGTTTTATTTCATAAATGGAATCAACAAAGTATGCACATTCTACGTCATAACGACTTTCTATAGTTTGCGCATGCGTTTGGAAATAAGAAAAGCTTACTTCCCCCGTTTTTTAAAATCACAGCTTCTAGAAGGTTTACATGATTTCTTAAAAAACACGAGTTTTTAGAAAATGTGTTTTATTTCATAAATGGAATCAACAAAGTATGCACATTCTACTTCATAACGAATTTCTATAGTTTGCGTATGCGTTTGGAAATAGGAAAAGCTTACTTCCCCCGTTTTTTAAAATCACGGCTTTTAGAAGGTTTACACGATTTCTTAGAAAACAAGAGTTTTTAGAAAATGTGTTTTATTTCATAAATGGAATCAACAAAGTATGCACATTCTACGTCATAACGACTATCTATAATTTGCGCATGCATCCGGAAATAAGAAAAGCTTATTTCCACCATTTTTTAAAATCACAGCTTCTAGAAGGTTTACATGATTTCGTAAAAAACACGAGATTTTAGAAAATGTGTTTTATTTCATAAATGGAATCTACAAAGTATGCACATTCTACGTCATAACGACTTTCTATAGTTTGCGCACTCGTCCAGAAATAAGAAAAGCTTACTTCCACCGTTTTTTAAAATCATAGCTTCTAGAAGGTTTACATGATTTCGTAAAAAACACGAGTTTTTAGAAAATGTGTTTTATTTCATAAATGGAATTAACAAAGTATGCACCTTCTACGTCATAACGACTTTCTATAGTTTGCACATGTGTCCGGAAATAAGAAAAGCTTACTTCCACCGTTTTTTAAAATCACAGCTTCTAGAAGGTTTACATGACTTCTTAAAAAACATGAGTTTTTAGAAAATGTGTTTTATTTCATAAATCGAATCAACAAAGTATGCACATTCTACGTCATAACGACTTTCTACTGTTTGCGCATTCGTCTGGAAATAAGAAATGCTTACTTCCCCCGTTTTTTAAAATCACAGCTTCTAGAAGGTTTACATGACTTCGTAAAAAACACGAGTTTTTAGAAAATGTGTTTTATTTCATAAATGGAATCTACAAAGTATGCACATTCTACGTCATAACGATTTTCTATAGTTTGCGCATGCGTCCGGAAATAAGAAAAGATTAATTCCCCCGTTTTTTAAAATCACAGCTTCTAGAAGGTTTACATCATTTCTTAAACAACACGAGTTTTTAGAAAATGTGTTTTATTTCATAAATGGAATCTACTAAGTATACACATTCTACGTCATAACAAATTTCTGTAGTTTGCGCATGCGTCCGGTAGTAAGAAAAGGTTACTTCAACGTTTTTAAAATCACAGCTTCTAGAAGGTTTACATGATTTCGTAAAAAACAAGAGTTTTTAGAAAATGTGTTTTATTTCATAAAAGGAATTTACAAAGTATGCACATTCTACATCATAACGACTTTCTATAGTTTGCGCATGCGTCCGGAAATAAGAAAAACTTACTTCCCCCGTTTTTTAAAATCACAGCTTCTAGAAGGTTTACATGATTTCTGAAAAAACATGAGTTTTTAGAGAATGTGTTTTATTTCATAAATGGAATCAACAAAGTATGCACTTTCTACGTCATAACGACTTTATATAGTTTGCGCATGCGTTTGGAAATAAGAAAAGCTTACTTCCCCCGTTTTTTAAAATCACAGCTTCTAGAAGGTTTACTTGATTTCTTAAAAAACACGAGTTTTTAGAAAATGTGTTTTATTTCATAAACAAAGTATGCACATTCTATGTCATAACGACTTTCTATAGTTTGCGCATGCGTCCGGAAATAAGAAAAGTTTACTTCCACCATTTTTTAAAATCACGGATTCTAGAAGGTTTACATGATTTCTTAAAAAACAGGAGTTGTTAGAAAATGTGTTTTATTTCATAAATGGAATCAACAAAGTATGCACATTCTACGTCATAACAACTTTCTATAGTTTGCGCATGCGTTTGGAAATAAGAAAAGCTTACTTCCCGCGTTTTTTAAAATCACAGCTTCTAGAAGGTTTACTTGATTTCTTAAAAAACACGAGTTTTTAGAAAATGTATTTTATTTCATAAATGGAATCAACAAAGTATGCACATTCTACTTCATAACGACTTTCTATAGTTTGCGCATGCGTTTGGAAACAAGAAAAGCTTACTTCCCCCGTTTTTTAAAATCACAGCTTCTAGAAGGTTTACATGATTTCTTAGAAAACACGAGTTTTTAGAAAATGTGTTTTATTTCATAAATGGAATCAACAAAGTATGCACATTCTACGTCATAACGACTTTCTATAGTTTGCGCATGCATCCGGAAATAAGAAAAGCTTACTTCCACCGATTCTTAAAATCATAGCTTCTAGAAGGTTTACATGATTTCTTAAAAAACACAAGTTTTAAGAAAATGTGTTTTATTTCATAAATGGAATCAACAAAGTATGCACATTCTAAGTCATAAGGACTTTCTATAGTTTGCGCATTCGTCCGGAAATAAGAAAAGCTTACTTCCACCATTTTTTAAAATCACAGCTTCTAGAAGGTTTACATGATTTCGTAAAAAACACGAGTTTTTAGAAAATGTGTTTTATTTCATAAATGGAATCTACAAAGTATGCACATTATACATCATAACGACTTTCTATAGTTTGCGCATGCATTTGGAAGTAAGAAAAGCTTACTTCCCCCGTTTTTTAAAATCACAGCTTCTAGAAGGTTTACATGATTTCTTAAAAAACACGAGTTTTTAGAAACTGTGTTTTATTTCATAAATGGAATCAACAAAGTATGCACATTCTACGTCATAACGACTTTCTATAGTTTGTGCATGCGCTCGGATATAAGAAAAGCTTACTTCCACCGCTTTTTAAAATGACAGCTTCTAGAAGGTTTACACTATTTCTTAAAATACACGAGTTTTTAGAAAATGTGTTTTATTTCATCAATGGAATCAACAAGGTATGCACATTCTACGTAATAACGACTTTCTATAGTTTGCGCATTCTTCCGGAAATACGAAAAGCTTACTTCCACCGTTTTTTAAAATCACAGCTTCTAGAAGGTTTACATGATTTCGTAAAAAACATGAGTTTTTAGAAAATGTGTTTTATTTCATAAATGGAATCTACAAAGTATGCACATTCTACGTCATAACGACTTCCTATAGTTTGCACATTCGTCCGGAATTAAGAAAAGCTTACTTCCACCGTTTTTTAAAATCACAGCTTCTAGAAGGTTTACATGATTTCGTAAAAAACACGAGTTTTTAGAAAATGTGTTTTATTTCATCAATGGAATCTACAAAGTATGCACGTTCTACGTCATAACGACTTTCTATAGTTTGCGCACTCGTCCAGAAATAAGAAAAGCTTACTTCCACCGTTTTTTAAAATCACAGCTTCTAGAAGGTTTACATGATTTCTTTAAAAACACGAGTTTTTAGAAAATGTGTTTTATTTCATAAATGGAATCGACAAAGTATGCACATTCTACGTCATAACGACCTTCTATAGTTTACCCATGCGTTTGGAAATTGGAAAAGCTTACTTCCCCCATTTTTTAAAATCACAGCTTCTAGAAGGTTTACATGATTTCGTAAAAAACACGAGTTTTTAGAAAATGTGTTTTATTTCATAAATGGAATCTACAAAGTATGCACATTCTACGTCATAACGACTTTCTATAGTTTGCGCACTCGTCCAGAAATAAGAAAAGCTTACTTCCACCGTTTTTTGAAATCACAGCTTCTAGAAGGTTTACATGATTTCGTAAAAAACACGAGTTTTTAGAAAATGTGTTTTATTTCATAAATGGAATCAACAAAGTATGCACATTCTTCGTCATAACGACTTTCTATAGTTTGCACATGCGTCCAGAAATAAGAAAAGCTTACTTCCACCGTTTTTTAAAATCACAGCTTCTAGAAGGTTTACATGACTTCTTCAAAAACATGAGTTTTTAGAAAATGTGTTTTATTTCATAAATGGAATCAACAAAGTATGCACATTGTACGTCATAACGACTTTCTACTGTTTGCGCATTCGTCCGGAAATAAGAAATGCTTACTTCCCCCATTTTTTAAAATCACAGCTTCTAGAAGGTTTACATGATTTCGTAAAAAACACAAGTTTTTAGAAAATGTGTTTTATTTCATAAATGGAATCTACAAAGTATGCACATTCTACTTCATAACGACTTTCTATAGTTTGCGCATGCGTCGGGAAATAAGAATAGCTTACTTCCCCCGTTTTTTAAAATCACAGCTTCTAGAAGGTTTACATGATTTCTAAAAAAACACAAATTTTTAGAAAATGTGTTTTATTTCATAAATGGAATCAACAAAGTATGGACATTCTACATCATAATGAATTTCTACTGTTTGCACATTCGTCCGGAAATAAGAAATGCTTACTTCCCCCATTTTTTAAAATCACAGCTTCTAGAAGGTTTACATGATTTCGTAAAAAACATGAGTTTTTAGAAAATGTGATTTATTTCATAAATGGAATCTACAAAGTATGCACATTCTACGTCATAACGAATTTCTATAGTTTGCGCATGCGTTTGGAAATAAGAAAAGCTTACTTCACCCGTTTTTTAAAATCACAGCTTCTAGAACATTTACATGATTTCTTAAAAAACATGTATTTTTAGAAAATGTGTTTTATTTCATAAATGAAATCAACAAAGTATGCACATTCTACGTCATAACGACTTTCTACTGTTTGCGCATTCGTCCGGAAATAAGAAATGATTACTTCCCCCATTTTTTAAAATCACAGCTTCTAGAAGGTTTACATGATTTCGTAAAAAACACGAGTTTTTAGAAAATGTGTTTTATTTCATAAATGGAATCTACAAAGTATGCACATTCTACATCATAACGAATTTCTATAGTTTGCGCATGCGTCTATAAATAAGAAAAGCTTACTTCCACCATTTTTTAAAATCACAGCTTTTAGAAGGTTTACATGATTTCGTAAAAAACACGAGTTTTTAGAAAATGTGTTTTGTTTCATGAATGGAATCTACAAAGTATGCACATTCTACGTCATAACGACTTTCTATAGTTTGCGCATGCGTCCAAAAATAAGAAAAGCTTACTTCCACCGTTTTTTAAAATCACAGCTTCTAGAAGGTTTACATGATTTTGTAAAAAACACGAGTTTTTAGAAAATGTGTTTTATTTCATAAATGGAATCTACAAAGTATGCACATTCTACGTTATAATGACTTTCTATAGTTTGCGCATGAGTCCAGAAATAAGAAAAGCTTACTTCCCCCGTTTTTTAAAATCACAGCCTCTAGAAGGTTTACATGATTTCTTAAAAAACACGAGTTTTTAGAAAATGTGTTTTATTTCATAAATGGAATCTACAAAGTATGCACATTCTACGTCATAACGACTTTCTATAGTTTGTGCATGCATCCGGAAATAAGAAAAGCTTACTTCCATCGTTTTTTAAAATCACAGCTTCTAGAAGGTTTACATGATTTCGTAAAAAACACGAGTTTTTAGAAAATGTGTTTTATTTCATAATTGGAATCTACAAAGTATGCACATTCTACGTCATAACGACTTTCTATATTTTGCGCATGCGTCCCGAAATAAGAAAAGCTTACTTCCCGCGTTTTTTAAAATCATAGCTTCTAGAAGGTTTACATGATTTCTTAAAAAACACGAGTTTTTAGAAAATGTGTTTTATTTCATAAATGGAATCAACAAAGTATGCACATTCTACGTCATAACGACTTTATATAGTTTGCGCATGCGTTTGGAAATAAGAAAAGCTTACTTCCCGCGTTTTTTAAAATCACAGCTTCTAGAAGGTTTACTTGATTTCTTAAAAAACACGAGTTTTTAGAAAATGTGTTTTATTTCATAAATAGAATCAACAAAGTATGCACATTCTACGTCATAACGACTTTCTATAGTTTGCGCATGCGTCCGGAAATAAGAAAAGCTTACTTCCACCATTTTTTAAAATCACGGATTATAGAAGGTTTACATGATTTCTTAAAAAACACGAGTTTTTAGAAAATGTGTTTTATTTCATAAATGGAAACAACAAAGTATGCACATTCTACGTCATAACGACTTTCTATAGTTTGCGCATGCGTTTGGATATAAGAAAAGCTTACTTCCCCTGTTTTTTAAAATCACAGCTTCTAGAAGGTTTACATGATTTCTTAAAAAACACGAGTTTTTAGAAAATGTGTTTTATTTCATAAATGGAATCAACAAAGTATGCACATTCTACTTCATAACGAATTTCTATAGTTTGCGTATGCGTTTGGAAATAAGAAAAGCTTACTTCCCCCGTTTTTGAAAATCACAGCTTCTAGAAGGTTTACACGATTTCTTAGAAAACAAGAGTTTTTAGAAAATGTGTTTTATTTCATAAATGGAATCAACAAAGTATGCACATTCTACGTCATAACGACTTTATATAGTTTGCGCATGCGTCTGGAAATAAGAAAAGCTTACTTCCACCGATTCTTAAAATCACAGCTTCTAGAAGGCTTACATGATTTCTTAAAAAACACGAGTTTTAAGAAAATGTGTTTTATTTCATAAATGGAATCAACAAAGTATGCACATTCTACGTCATAACGACTTTCTATAGTTTGCACATGCGTTTGGAAATAAGAAAAACTTACATCCCCCGTTTTTTAAAATCACAGCTTCTAGAAGGTTTACATGATTTGTTAAAAAACATGAGTTTTTAGAAAATGTGTTTTATTTCATAAATGGAATCTACAAAGTATGCACATTCTACGTCATAACGACTTTATATAGTTTGCACATGCGTCCGGAAATAAGAAAAGCTTACTTCCACCGTTTTTTAAAATCACAGATTCTAGAAGGTTTACATAACTTCTTAAAAAACACGAGTTTTCAGAAAATGTGTTTTATTTCATAAATGGAATCAAAAAAGTATGCACATTCTACGTCATAACGACTTTCTACAGTTTGCGCATGCGTCCGGAAATAAGAAAAGCTTACCTCCCCCGTTTTTTAAAATCACAGATTCTAGAAGTTTTGCATGATTTCTTAAAAAAGACGTATTTTTAGAAAATGTGTTTTATTTCATAAATGGAATCAACAAAGTATGCACATTCTACGTCATAACGACTTTCTATAGTTTGCGCATGCGTTTGGAAATAAGAAAAGCTTACTTCCCCCGTTTTTTAAAATCACAGCTTTTAGAAGGTTTACATGATTTCTTAAAAAACACGAGTTTTTAGAAAATGTGTTTTATTTCATAAATGGAATCAACAAAGTATGCACATTTTACGTCATAACGACTTTCTATAGTTTGCACATGCGTTCGGAAATAAGAAAAGCTTACTTCCACCGTTTTTTAAAATCATAGCTTCTAGAAGGTTTACATGACTTCTTAAAAAACACGAGTTTTTAGAAAATGTGTTTTATTTCATAAATGGAATCAACAAAGTATGCACATTCTACTTCATCACGACTTTCTATAGTTTGCGCATGTGTTTGGAAATAAGAAAAGCTTACTTCCCCCGTTTTTTTAAATCACAGCTTCTAGAAGGTTTACATGATTTCTGAAAAAACACGAGTTTTTAGAAAATGTGTTTTATTTCATAAATAGATTCAACAAAGTATGCACATTCTACATCATAACGACTTTCTATAGTTTGCGCATGCGTCCGGAAATAAGAAAAGCTTACCTCCCCCGTTTTTTACAATCACAGATTCTAGAAGTTTTGCATGATTTCTTAAAAAACAGGTATTTTTAGAAAATGTGTTTTATGAAATAAATGGAATCAACAAAGTATGCACATTCTACGTCATAACGACTTTCTATAGTTTGCGCATGCGTTTGGAAATAAGAAAAGCTTACTTCCCCCGTTTTTTAAAATCACAGGTTCTAGAAGGTTTACATGATTTCGTAAAAAACACGAGCTTTTAGAAAATGTGTTTTATTTAATAAATGGAATCTACAAAGTAAGCACATTCTACGTCATAACGACTTTCTATAGTTTGCGCATGCGTCTGGAAATAAGAAAAGCTTACATCCCCCGTTTTTTAAAATCACAGCTTCTAGAAGGTTTACATGATTTGTTAAAAAACACGAGTTTTTAGATAATGTGTTTTATTTAATAAATGGAATCAACAAAGTATGCACATTCTACGTCATAACGACTTTCTATAGTTTGCGCATGCGTCCGGAAATAAGAAAAGCTTACTTCCACCGTTTTTTAAAATCACAGCTTCTTGAAGGTTTACATGATTTCGTAAAAAACATGAGTTTTTAGAAAATGTGTTTTATTTCATAAATGGAATCTACAAAGTATGCACATTCTATGTCATAACAACTTTCTATAGTTTGCGCATGCGTCCGGAAATAAGAAAAACTTACTTCCCCCGTTTTTTAAAATCACAGCTTCTACAAGGTTTACATGATTTCTTAAAAAACACGAGTTTTTAGAAAATGTGTTTTATTTCATAAATGGAATCAACAAAGTATGCACATTCTACGTCATAACGACTTTCTATAGTTTGCGCATTCGTCCGGAAATAAGAAAAGCTTACTTCCCCCATTTTTTAAAATAACAGCTTCTAGAAGGTTTACATGATTTCGTAAAAAACACGAGTTTTTAGAAAATGTGTTTTATTCCATAAATGGAATCTACAAAGTATGCACATTCTACATCATAACGAATTTCTATAGTTTGCGCATGCGTCCGGAAATAAGAAAAGCTTACTTCCCCCATTTTTTAAAATCACAGCTTCTAGAAGGTTTACATGATTTCTTAAAAAACACGAGTTTCTAGAAAATGTGTTTTATTTCATAAATGGAATCAACAAAGTATGCACATTCTACGTCATAACGACTTTCTATAGATTGCGCATGCGTATGGAAATAAGAAAAGCTTACTTCCCCCATTTTTTAAAATCAGAGCTTCTAGAAGGTTTACATGATTTCTTAAAAAACACGAGTTTTTAAAAAATGTTTTTTATTTCATAAATGGAATCAACAAAGTATGCACATTCTGCGTCATAACGACTTTCTATAGTTTGCACATTCGTCCGGAAATAAGAAAAGCTTACTTCCACCGTTTTTTAAAATCACAGCTTCTAGAAGGTTTACATGATTTCGTAAAAAACGCTTGTTTTTAGAATATGTGCTTTATTTCATAAATGGAATCGACAAAGTATGAACATTCTACGTCATAACGACTTTCTATAGTTTGCGCATGCGTCCGGAAATAAGAAAAGCTTACTTCCACCGTTTTTTTAAATCACAGCATCTAGAAGGTTTACATGATTTCGTAAAAAACACGAGTTTTTAGAAAATGTGTTTTATTTCATAAATGGAATCTACAAAGTATGCACATTCTATGTCATAACGACTTTCTATAGTTTGCACATTCGTCCGGAAATAAGAAAAGCTTACTTCCACCGTTTTTTAAAATCACAGCTTCTAGAAGGTTTACATGATTTCGTAAAAAACGCTTGTTTTTAGAATATGTGCTTTATTTCATAAATGGAATCGACAAAGTATGAACATTCTACGTCATAATGACTTTCTATAGTTTGTGCATGCATCCGGAAATAAGAAAAGCTTACTTCCCCCGTTTTTTAAAATCACAGCTTCTAGAAGGTTTACGTGATTTCGTAAAAAACACGAGTTTTTAGAAAATGTGTTTGATTTCATAAATGGAATCAACAAAGTATGCACATTCTACGTCATAACGACTTTCTATAGTTTGCGCATGCGCCCGGAAATAAGAAAAACTTACTTCCCCTGTTTTTTTAAATCACAGCTTCTAGAAGGATTACATGATTTCTTAAAAAACATGAGTTTTTAGAAAATGTGTTTTATTTCATAAATGGAATCTACAAAGTATGCACATTCTATGTCATAACAACTTTCTATAGTTTGCGCATGCGTCCGGAAGTAAGAAAAGCTTACTTCCCCCGTTTTTTGAAATCACAGCTTCTAGAAGGTTTACATGATTTCGTAAAAAACACGAGTTTTTAGAAAATGTGTTTTATTTCATAAATGGAATCTACAAAGTATGCAGATTCTACGTCATAACGACTTTCTATAGTTTGCGCATGAGTCCGAAAATAAGAAAAGCTTACTTCCACCGTTTTTTAAAATCACAGCTTCTAGAAGGTTTACATGATTTCGTAAAAAACACGAGTTTTTAGAAAATGTGTTTTATTTCATAAATGGAATCTACAAAGTATGCACATTCTACGTCATAACGACTTTTTATAGTTTGCGCATGCGTTTGGAAATATGAAAAACTTACTTCCCCCGTTTTTTAAAATCACAGCTTCTAGAAGGTTTACATGCTTTCGTAAAAAACACGAGTTTTTAGAAAATGTGTTTTATTTCATAAATGGAATCAACAAAGTATGCACATTCTATGTCATAACGACTTTCTATAGTTTGCACATGCGTCCGGAAATAAGAAAATCTTACTTCCACTGTTTTTTAAAATCATAGCTTCTAGAAGGTTTACATGATTTCTTAAAAAACACGAGTTTTTAGAAAATGTGTTTTATTTCATAAATGGAATCAACAAAGTATACACATTCTACGTCATAACGAATTTCTACAGTTTGCGCATTCGTCCGGAAATAAGAAAAGCTTACTTCCACCGTTTTTTAAAATCACAGCTTCTAGAAGGTTTACATGATTTCGTAAAAAACACGTGTTTTTAGAAAATGTGTTTTATTTCATAAATGGAATCAACAAAGTATGCACATTCTACGCCATAATGAATTTCTATAGTTTGCGCATTCGTCCGGAAATAAGAAAAGCTTACTTCCACCGTTTTTTAAAATCACAGCTTCTAGAAGGTTTACATGATTTCGTAAAAAACACGAGTTTTTAGAAAATGTGTTCTATTTCATAAATGGTATCAAAAAAGTATGCACATTCCACATCATAACGACTTTCTATAGTTTGCACATGCATTTGGAAATAAGAAAAGCTTACTTCCCCCGTTTTTTAAAATCACAGCTTCTAGAAGGTTTACATGATTTCTTAAAAAACACGAGTTTTTAGAAAATGTGTTTTATTTTATAAATGGAATCAACAAAGTATGCACATTCTATGTCATAACAACTTTCTATAGTTTGCGCATGCGTCCGGAAATAAGAAAAGCTTACTTCCACAGTTTTATAAAATCACAGCTTCTAGAAGGTTTACATACTTTCGTAAAAAACACGAGTTTTTAGAAAATGTGTTTTATTTCATAAATGTAATCTACAAAGTATGCACATTTTACGTCATAACGACTTGCTACAGTTTGCGCATTCATCCGGAAATAAGAAAAGCTTACTTCCACTGTTTTTTAAAATCACAGCTTCTAGAAGGTTTACATGATTTCGTAAAAAACACGAGTTTTTAGAAAATGTGTTTTATTTCATAAATGGAATCAACAAAGTATGCACATTCTATGTCATAACGACTTTCTACAGTTTGCGCATTCGCCTGGAAATAAGAAAAGCTTACTTCCACCGTTTTTTAAAATCACAGCTTCTAGAAGGTTTACAAGATTTCGTAAAAAACACGAGTTTTTAGAAACTGTGTTTTATTTCATAAATGGAATCTACAAAGTATGCACATTCTACGTCATAACGACTTTCTATAGTTTCTGCATGCGTCCGGAAATAAGGAAAGCTTACTTCCCCCGTTTTTCAAAATCACATCTTCTAGAAGGTTTACATGATTTCTTAAAAAACACGAGTTTTTAGAAAATGTGTTTTATTTCGTAAATGGAATCAACAAAGTATGCACATTCTAAGTCATAACGACTTTCTATAGTTTGCGCATGCGTTTGGAAATAAGAAAAGCTTACTTCCACCTTTTTTTAAAATCACAGCTTCTAGAAGGTTTACATGATTTCGTATAAACATGAGCTTTTAGAAAATGTGTTTTATTTCATAAATGGAATGAACAAAGTATGCACATTCTACGTCATAACGACTTTCTATAGTTTGTGCATGCGTCCGTAAATAAGAAAATATTACTTCCAGCGTTTTTTATAATCACAGATTATAGAAGGTTTACATTATTTCTTAAAAAACAGGAGTTTTTAGAAAATGTGTTTTATTTCATAAATGGAATCAACAAAGTATGCACATTCTGCGTCATAACGACTTTCTATAGTTTGTGGATGCGTTCGGAAATAAGAAAAGTTTACTTCCCCCGTTTTTTAAAATCACACTTCTAGAAGGTTTACATGATTTCGTAAAAAACACGAGTTTTTAGAAAATGTGTTTTATTTCATAAATGGAATCTACAAAGTATGCACATTCTACGTCATAACGACTTTCTATAGTTTGCGCATGCGTTTGGAAATAAGAAAAGCTTACTTCCCCCGTTTTTTAAAAGCACAGCTTCTAGAAGGTTTACATGCTTTCGTAAAAAACACGAGTTTTTAGAAAATGTGTTTTATTTCATAAATGTAATCTACAAAGTATGCACATTCTCCGTCATAACGAGTTTCTATAGTTTGCACATGCGTCCGGAAATAAGAAAAGCTTACTTCCCCCGTTTTTTAAAATCAGACCTTCTAGAAGGTTTATATGATTTCTTAAAAAACACGAGTTTTTAGAAAATGTGTTTTATTTCATAAATGGAATCAACAAAGTATGCACATTCTATGTCATAACGACTTTCTATAGTTTGCACATGCGTCCGGAAATAAGAAAAGCTTACTTCCACCGTTTTTTAAAATCATAGCTTCTAGAAGGTTTACATGATTTCTTAAAAAACACGAGTTTTTAGAAAATGTGTTTTATTTCATAAATGGAATCAACAAAGTATGCACATTCTACGTCATAACGACTTTCTACAGTTTGCGCATTCGTCCGGAAATAAGAAAAGCTTACTTCCACCGTTTTTTAAAATCACAGCTTCTAGAAGGTTTACATGATTTTGTAAAAAACACGTGTTTTTAGAAAATGTGTTTTATTTCATAAATGGAATCAACACAGTATGCACATTCTACGTCATAACGACATTCTATAGTTTGCGCATGCGTCCGGAAATAAGAAAATCTTACTTCCAGCGTTTTTTAAAATCACAGATTATAGAAGGTTTACATGATTTCTTAAAAAACATGATTTTTTAGAAAATGTGTTTTATTTCATAAATGGAATCTACAAAGTATGCACATTCTACGTCATAACGACTTTCTATAGTTTGCGCATGCGTCCGGAAGTAAGAAAAGCTTACTTCCACCGTTTTTTAAAATCACAGGTTCTGTAAGGTTTACATGATTTCGTAAAAAACAGGAGTTTTTAGAAAATGTGTTTTATTTCATCAATGGAATCAACAAAGTATGCACATTCTACGTCATAACGACTTTCTATAGTTTGCGCATTCATCCAGAAATAAGAAAAGCTTACTTCCATCGTTTTTTAAAATCATAGCTTCTAGAAGGTTTACATGATTTCTTAAAAAACACGATTTTTTAGAAAATGTGTTTTATTTCATAAATGGAATCAACAAAGTATGCACATTCTACGTCATAACAACTTTCTATAGTTCCGGAAATAAGAAAAGCTTACTTCCACCGTTTTTTAAAATCACAGCTTCTAGAAGGTTTACATGATTTCGTAAAAAACACGAGTTTTTAGAAAATGTGTTTTATTTCATAAATGGAATCAACAACGTATGCACATTCTACGTCATAACGACTTTCTATAGTTTGCGCATTCATCCGGAAAAAAAGAAAAGCTTACTTCCACCGTTTTCTAAAATCACAGCTTCTAAAAGGTTTACATGATTTCGTAAAAAACACGAGCTTTTAGAAAATGTGTTTTATTTCATAAATGGAATCTACAAAGTATGCACATTCTACGTCATAACGACTTTCTATAGTTTGCGCATGCGTCCGGAAATAAGAAAATCTTACTTCCACCGTTTTTTAAAATCACAGCTTCTAGAAGGTTTACATGATTTCTTAAAAAACATGAGTTTTTAGAAAATGTGTTTTATTTCATAAATGGAATCAACAAAGTATGCACATTCTACGTCATAATGACTTTCTATAGTTTGCGCATGCGTCCGGAAATAAGAAAAGCTTACTTCCCCCGTTTTTTGAAATCACACCCTCTAGAAGGTTTACGTGATTTCTTAAAAAACACGAGTTTTTAGAAAATGTGTTTTATTTCATAAATGGAATCAACAAAGTATGCACATTCTACGTCATAAAGACTTTCTATAGTTTGTGCATGCGTCCGGAAATAAGAAAAGCTTACTTCCCCCATTTTTTAAAATCACAGCTTCTAGAAGGTTTACATGATTTCTTAAAAAACACGAGTTTTTAGAAAATGTGTTTTATTTCATAAATGGTATCAAAAAAGTATGCACATTCTACGTCATAACGACTTTCTATAGTTTGCGCATGCGTTTGGAAATAGGAAAAGCTTACTTCCCCCGTTTTTTAAAATCACAGCTTCTAGAAGGTTTACATGATTTCTTAAAAAACACGAGTTTTTAGAAAATGTGTTTTATTTCAAAAATGGAATCAACAAAGTATGCACATTCTACTAAATAAATACTTTCTATAGTTTGCGCATGCGTCCGGAAATAAGAAAAGCTTACTTCCAACGTTTTTTAAAATCACAGCTTCTAGAAGGTTTACATGATTTCGTAAAAAACATGAGTTTTTAGAAAATGTGTTTTATTTCATAAATGGAATCTACAAAGTATGCACATTCTACGTCATAACGTCTTTCTATAGTTTGCGCATTCGTCCAGGATGAAGAAAAGCTTACTTCCACCGTTTTTTAAAATCACGGCTTCTAGAAGGTTTACATGATTTCGTAAAAAACACGAGTTTTTAGAAAATGTGTTTTATTTCATAAATGGAATCAACAAAGTATGCACATTCTGCGTCATAACGACTTTCTATAGTTTGCGCATGCGTTTGGAAATAAGAAAAGCTGACTTCACCCGTTTTTTAAAATCACAGCTTCTAGAAGGTTTACATGATTTCTTAAAAAACATGAGTTTTTAGAAAACGTGTTTTATTTCATAAATGGAATCAACAAAGTATGCACATTCTACGTCATAATGACTTTCTATAGTTTGCGCATGCGTTTGGAAATAAGAAAAGCTTACTTCCCCCGTTTTTTAAAATCACAGCTTCTAGAAGGTTTACATGATTTCTTAAAAAACACGAGTTTTTAGAAAATGTGTTTTATTTCATAAATGGAATCAACAAAGTATGCACATTCTACGTCATAACGAGTTTCTACAGTTTGCCCATTCGTCCGGAAATAAGGAAAGCTTACTTCCACCATTTTTTAAAATCACAGCTTATTTTTTAAAATCACACCTTCTAGAAGGTTTACATGATTTCCTAAAAAACACGAGTTTTTAGAAAATGTGTTATATTTCATCAATGGAATCTACAAAATTGGCACATTCTATGTCATAACGACTTTCTATATGTTAAATTTTCAGAATTTACTTCAATCTGATCTAGTATCTTAACTGAGAGAACAACATGTACAGCATATCTACAGCATATCAATCATGGAGACAATAATGCAAGCACACAAGAGACACAATGATTTACTTGGGGCAAACCATAAAGGTGAAAAACCCCAATAACTTCCTCAGAGATAGATAGAGTAATGATACAACCAACCATAAGAGATAGACACAACCTAGCAGCAGATCCTCCTCCTCCATAAGTGCGGCACTCCTCCTTGAGTGCTTGAGTGAGAAGTGAGTGAACAAATAGAGTGCCTCCCGCACTATATTTATACTTGACTTGACTTGCCTTTTTACCTAACTCATGTAGGCTCGAACTTAACCACATAACATAATGGAATCTACAAAGTATGCACATTCTATGTCATAACGACTTTCTATAGTTTGCGCATGCCTCCGGAAATAAGAAAAGCTTACTTCCCCCCTTTTTTAAAATCACAGCTTCTAGAAGGTTTACATGATTTCTTAAAAAACACAAGTTTTTAGAAAATGTGTTTTATTTCATAAATGGAATTGACAAAGTATGCACATTCTACCGCATAACGACTTTCTATAGTTTGCGCATGCGTCCGGAAATAAGAAAAGCTTACTTCCACCATTTTTTAAAATCACAGCTTCTAGAAGGTTTACATGATTTCTGAAAAAACACGATTTTTTAGAAAATGTGTTTTATTTCATAAATGGAATCAACAAAGTATGCACATTCTACGTCATAACGACATTCTATAGTTTGCGCATTTGTCCGGAAATAAGAAAAGCTTACTTCCACCGTTTTTTAAAATCACAGCTTCTAGAAAGTTTACATGATTTCCTAAAAAACACGAGTTTTTAGAAAATGTGTTATATTTCATAAATGGAATCAACAAAGTATGTGCATTCTACGTCATAACGACTTTCTATAGTTTGCGGATTCGTCCGGAAATAAGAAAATCTTACTTCCACCGTTTTTTAAAATCACAGCTTCTAGAAGGTTTACATGATTTCATAAAAAACACGAGTTTTTAAAAAATGTGTTTTATTTCATAAATGGAATCTACAAAGTATGCACATTCTACGTCATAACGACTTTCTATAGTTTGCGCATGCGTCCGGAAATAAGAAAAGCTTACTTCCACCGTTTTTTAAAATCACAGCTTCTAAAAGGTTTACATGATTTCGTAAGAAACACGAGTTTTTAGAAAATGTGTTTCATTTCATAAATGGAATCTACAAAGTATGCACATTCTACGTCATAACGACATTGTATAGTTTCGGCATGCATGCGGAAATAAGAAAAGCTTACTTCCACCATTTTTTAAAATCACAACTTCTAGAAGGTTTACATGATTTCTTAAAAAACACGAGTTTTTAGAAAATGTGTTTTATTTCATAAATGGAATCAACAAAGTATGCACATTCTACGTCATAATGACTTTCTATAGTTTGCGCATGCGTCCGGAAATAAGAAAAGCTTACTTCCACCGTTTTTTAAAATCACAGCTTCTAGAAGGTTTACATGATTTCTTAAAAAACACGATTTTTTAGAAAATGTGTTTTATTTCATAAATGGAATCAACAAAGTATGCACATTCTACGTCATAACAACTTTCTATAGTTTGCGCATGCGTCCGGAAATAAGAAAAGCTTACTTCCACCGTTTTTTAAAATGACAGCTTCTACAAGGTTTACATGATTTAGTAAAAAACACAACTTTTTAGAAAATGTGTTTTATTTCATAAATGGAATCAACAAAGTATGCACATTCTACGTCATAACGACTTTCTATAGTTTGCGCATTCATCCAGAGAAAAGAAAAGCTTACTTCCACCGTTTTTTAAAATCACAGCTTCTAAAAGGTTTACATGATTTCGTAAAAAACATGAGTTTTTAGAAAATGTGTTTTATTTCATCAATGGAATCTACAAAGTATGCACATTCTACGTCATAACGACTTTCTATAGTTTGCGCATGCGTCCGGAAATAAGAAAAGCTTACTTCCACCGTTTTTTAAAATCACAGCTTCTAGAAGGTTTACATGATTTCTTAAAAAACACGTTTTTTTAGAAAATGTGTTTTATTTCATTAATGGAATCAACAAAGTATGCACATTCTACGTCATAACGAGTTTCTATAGTTTGTGCATGTGTCCGGAAATAAGAAAAGCTTACTTCCACCGTTTTTTAAAATCACAGCTTTTAGAAGGTTTACATGATTTCGTAAAAGACACGAGTTTTTAGAAAATGTGTTTTATTTCATAAATGGAATCTACAAAGTATGCACATTCTACGTCATAACGACTTTCTATAGTTTGCGCATGCGTCCGGAAATAAGAAAAGCTTACTTCCACCATTTTTTAAAATCACAGCTTCTAGAAGGTTTACATGATTTCTTAAAAAACACGAGTTTTTAGAAAATGTGGTTTATTTCATAAATGGAATCTTAAAATTATGCACATTCTACGTCATAACGACTTTCTATAGTGTGTGCATGCGTCCGGAAATAAGAAAAGCTTACTTCCCCCGTTTTTTAAAATCACAGCTTCTAGAAGGTTTACATGATTTCTTAAAAAACACGAGTTTTTAGAAAATGTGTTTTATTTCATAAATGGAATCAACAAAGTATGCACATTCTACGTCATAACGGCTTTCTATAGTTTGCGCATGCATTTGTTAATAAGAAAATCTTACTTCCCCCGTTTTTTAAAATCACAGCTTCTAGAAGGTTTACATGATTTCTTAAAAAACACGAGTTTTTAGAAAATGTGTTTTATTTCATAAATGGAATCAACAAAGTATGCACATTCTATGTCATAACGACTTTCTATAGTTTGGGCATGCGTCCGGAAATAAGAAAAGCTTACTTCCACCGTTTTTCAAAATCACAGCTTCTAGAAGGTTTACATGATTTCGTAAAAAACACGAGTTTTTAGAAAATGTGTTTTATTTCATAAATGGAATCTACAAAGTATGCACATTCTACGTCATAACGACTTTCTATAGTTGGGCATGCGTCCGGAAATAAGAAAAGCTTACTTCCACCGTTTTTTGAAATCACAGCTTCTAGAAGGTTTACATGATTTCGTAAAAAACACGAGTTTTTAGAAAATGTGTTTTATTTCATAAATGGAATCTACAAAGTATGCACATTCTACGTCATAACGACTTTCTATAGTTTGCGCATGCATCCGAAAATAAGAAAAGATTACTTCCCCCGTTTTTTAAAATCACAGCTTCAAGAAGGTTTACATGATTTCGTAAAAAACAAGAGTTTTTAGAAAATGTGTTTTATTTCATAAATGGAATCTACAAAGTATGCACATTCTACGTCATAATGACTTTCTATAGTTTGCGCATGCGTCGGGAAATAAGAAAAGCTTACTTCCACCGTTTTTTAAAATCACAGATTCTAGAAGGTTTACATGATTTCGTAAAAGACACGAGTTCTTAAAAAATGTGTTTTATTTCATAAATGGAATCTACAAAGTATGCACATTCGACGTCATAACGACTTTCTATAGTTTGCGCATGCGTCCGGAAATAAGAAAAGCTTACTTCCACCGTTTTTTAAAATCACAGCTTCTAGAAGGTTTACATGATTTCGTAAAAGACACGAGTTTTTAAAAAATGTGTTTTATTTCATAAATGGAATCAACAAAGTATGCACATTCTACGTCATAACGACTTTTTAAAATTTGCGCATGCGACCGGAAAAAAGAAAAGTTTACTTCCACCGTTTTTTAAAATCACAGCTTCTAGAAGGTTTACATGATTTCCTAAAAGACACGAGTTTTTAGAAAATGTGTTTTATTTCATAAATGGAATCTACAAAGTATGCACATTCTACGTCATAACGACTTTCTATAGTGTGTGCATGCGTCCGGAAATAAGAAAAGGTTACTTCCACCGTTTTTTAAAATCACAGCTTCTAGAAGGTTTACATGATTTCTTAAAAAACACGAGTTTTTAGAAAATGTGTTTTATTTCATAAATGGAATCTACAAAGTATGCACATTCTACGTCATAACGACTTTCTATAGTGTGTGCATGCGTCCGGAAATAAGAAAAGCTTACTTCCCCCGTTTTTTAAAATCACAGCTTCTAGAAGGTTTACATGATTTCTTAAAAAACACGAGTTTTTAGAAAATGTGTTTTATTTCATAAATGGAATCAACAAATTATGCACATTCTACGTCATAAGGACTTTCTATAGTTTGCGCATGCATTTGGAAATAAGAAAAGATTACTTCCCCCGTTTTTTAAAATCACAGCTTCTAGAACGTTTACATGATTTCTTAAAAAACACGAGTTTTTAGAAAATGTGTTTTATTTCATAAATGAAATCAACAAAGTATGCACATTCTACGTCATAACGACTTTCTATAGTTTGCGCATGCGTCCGGAAATAAGAAAAGCTTACTTCCACCATTTTTTAAAATCATAGCTTCTAGAAGGTTTACATGATTTCTTAAAAAACACGAGTTTTTAGAAAATGTGTTTTATTTCATAAATGGAATCAACAAGGTATGCACATTCTACGTCATAACGATATTCTATAGTTTGCGCATTCGTCCGGAAATAAGAAAAGCTTACTTCCACCGTTTTTTAAAATCACAGCTTCTAGAAGGTTTACAAGATTTCGTAAAAAACATGAGTTTTTAGAAAATGTGTTTTATTTCATAAATGGAATCCACAAAGTATGCACATTCTACGTCATAACGACTTTCTATAGTTGGGCATGCGTCTGGAAATAAGAAAAGCTTACTTCAACCATTTTTTAAAATCACAGCTTCTAGAAGGTTTACATGATTTCGTAAAAGACACGAGTTTTTAAAAAATGTGTTTTATTTCATAAATGGAACCTACAAAGTATGCACATTCTACGTCATAACGACTTTCTATAGTTTGCGCATGCGTCCGGAAATAAGAAAAGCTTACTTCCACAGTTTTTTAAAATCACAGCTTCTTGAAGGTTTACATGATTTCGTAAAAAACACGTGTTTTTAGAAAATGTGTTTTATTTCATAAATGGAATCTACAAAGTATGCACATTCTACGTCATAACGACTTTCTATAGTTTACGCATGCGTCTGGAAAGAAGAAAAGCTTACTTCCCCCGTATTTTAAAATCACAGCTTCTCGAAGGTTGACATGATTTCGTAAAAAACACGAGTTTTTAGAAAATGTGTTTTGTTTCATAAATGGAATCAACAAAGTATGCACATTCTACGTCATAACGACTTTCTATAGTTTGCGCATGCGTCTGGAAATAAGAAAAGCTTGCTTCCCCAGTTTTTTAAAATCACAGCTTCTGGAAGGTTTACATGATTTCTTAAAAAACACGAGTTTTTAGAAAATGTGTTTTATTTCATAAATGGAATCAACAAAGTATGCGCATTCTACGTCATAACGACTTTCTATAGTGTGAGCATGCGTTTGGAAATAAGAAAAGTTTATTTCTCCCTTTTTTTAAAATCACAGCTTCTAGAAGGTTTACATGATTTCTTAAAAAACACGAGTTTTTAGAAAATGTGTTTTATTTCATAAATGGAATCAACAAGGTATGCACATTCTATGTCAGAATGACTTTCTATAGTTTGCGCATGCGTCCGGAAATAAGAAAAGCTTACTTCCACCGTTTTTTAAAATCACCGCTTCTAGAAGGTTTACATGATTTCTTAAAAAACACGAGTTTTTAGAAAATGTGTTTTATTTCATAAATGGAGTCAACAAAGTATGCACATTCTATGTCATAACGACTTTCTATAGTTTGCGCATTCGTCCGGAAATAAGAAAAGCTTACTTCCCCCGTTTTTTTCAATCACAGCTTCTGTAGGGTTTACATGATTTCTTAAAAAACAAGAGTTTTTAGAAAATTTGTTTTATTTCATAAATGGAATCAACAAAGTATGCACATTCTACGTCATAACGACTTTCTATAATTTGCGCATGCGTCTGGAAATAAGAAAAGCTTACTTCCACCATTTTTTAAAATCACAGCTTCTAGAAGGTTTAAATGATTTCGTAAAAAACACGAGTTTTTAGAAAATGCGTTTTATTTCATAAATGGAATCAACAAAGTATGCACATTCTACGTCATAATGAATTTCTATAGTTTGCGCATGCGTCCGGAAATAAGAAAAGCTCACTTCCCCTGTTTTTTAAAATCACAGCTTCTAGAAGGTTTGCATGATTTCTTAAAAAACACGAGTTTTTAGAAAATGTGTTTTATTTCATAAATGGAATCAACAAAGTATGCACATTCTACGTCATAACGACTATCTATAGATTGAGCATGCGTTTGGAAATAAGAAAAGCTTACTTCTCTCGTTTTTTAGAATCACAGCTTCTAGAAGGTTTACATGATTTCTTAAAAAACACGAGTTTTTAGAAAATGTGTTTTATTTCATAAATGGAATCAACAAAGTATGCACATTCTATGTCATAACGACTTTCTATAGTTTGGGCATGCGTCCGGAAATAAGAAAAGCTTACTTCCACCGTTTTTCAAAATCACAGCTTCTAGAAGGTTTACATGATTTGGTAAAAAACACGAGTTTTTAGAAAATGTGTTTTATTTCATAAATGGAATCTACAAAGTATGCACATTCTACGTCATAACGACTTTCTATAGTTGGGCATGCGTCCGGAAATAAGAAAAGCTTACTTCGACCGTTTTTTGAAATCACAGCTTCTAGAAGGTTTACATGATTTCGTAAAAAGCACGAGTTTTTAGAAAATGTGTTTTATTTCATAAATGGAATCTACAAAGTATGCACATTCTATGTCATAACGACCTTCTATAGTTTGCGCATGCGTCCGGAAATAAAAAAAAGCTTACTTCCCCCGTTTTTTAAAATCACAGCTTCAAGAAGGTTTACATGATTTCGTAAAAAACACGAGTTTTTAGAAAATGTGTTTTATTTCAAAAATTTAATCAACAAAGTATGCACATTCTACGTCATAACGACTTTCTATAGTTTGCACACGCGTCCGGAAATAAGAAAAGCTTACTTGCACCGTTTTTTAAAATCACAGCTTCTAGAAGGTTTACATGATTTCGTAAAAAACATGAGTTTTTATACAATGTGTTTTTTTTCATAAATGGAATCTAGAAAGTATGCACATTCTACATCATAACGACCTTCTATAGTTTGTGCATGCGTCCGTAAATAAGAAAAGCTTACTTCCACCGTTTTTTAAAATCACAGCTTCTATAAGGTTTACATGATTTCTTAAAAAACAAGAGTTTTTAGAAAATGTGTTTTATTTCATCAATGGAATGTACAAAGTATGCACATTCTATGTCATAACGACTTTCTATAGTTTGCGCATGCGTCCGGAAATAAGAAAAGCTTACTTCCCCCGTTTTTTAAAATCATAGCTTCTAGAAGGTTTACATGATTTATTAAAAAACACGAGTTTTTAGAAAATGTGTTTTATTTCATAAATGGAATGTACAAAGTATGCACATTCTACGTCATAACGACTTTCTAATGTTTGCGCATGCGTCCGAAAATAAGAAAAGCTTACTTTCTCCGTTTTTTAAAATCACAACTTCTAGAAGGTTTACATGATTTCCTAAAAAACACGAGTTTTTAGAAAATGTGTTTTATTTCATAAATGGAATCAACAAAGTATGCACATTCTACGTCATAACGAATTACTATAGTTTGCGCATGAGTCCGGAAATAAGAAAAGCTTACTTCCCCCGTTTTTTAAAATCACAGCTTCTGGAAGGTTTACATGATTTCTTAAAAAACAAGAGTTTTTAGAAAATGTGTTTTATTTCATAAATGGAATCAACAAAGTATGCACATTCTACGTCATAACGACTTTCTATAATTTGCGCATGCGTCTGGAAATTAGAAAAGCTTACTTCCACCATTTTTTAAAATCACAGCTTCTAGAATGTTTACATGATTTCGTAAAAAACACGAGTTTTTAGAAAATGTGTTTTATTTCATAAATGGAATCTACAAAGTATGCACATTCTACGTCATAACGAATTTCTATAGTTTGCGCATGCGTCCGGAAATAAGAAAATCTTACTTCCACCGTTTTTTAAAATCACAGCTTCTAGAATGTTTACATGATTTCGTAAAAAACACGAGTTTTTAGAAAATGTGTTTTATTTCATAAATGGAATCAACAAAGTATGCACATTCTACGTCATAACGAATTACTATAGTTTGCGCATGAGTCCGGAAATAAGAAAAGCTTACTTCCCCCGTTTTTTAAAATCACAGCTTCTGGAAGGTTTACATGATTTCTTAAAAAACAAGAGTTTTTAGAAAATGTGTTTTATTTCATAAATGGAATCAACAAAGTATGCACATTCTACGTCATAACGACTTTCTATAATTTGCGCATGCGTCTGGAAATTAGAAAAGCTTACTTCCACCATTTTTTAAAATCACTGCTTCTAGAATGTTTACATGATTTCGTAAAAAACACGAGTTTTTAGAAAATGTGTTTTATTTCATAAATGGAATCAACAAAGTATGCACATTCTACGTCATAACGAATTTCTATAGTTTGTGCATTCGTCCGGAAATAAGAAAAGCTTACTTCCACCGTTTTTTAAAATCACAGCTTCTAGAAGGTTTACATCATTTAGTAAAAAACACGAGTTTTTAGAAAATGTGTTTTATTTCATAAATGGAATCTACAAAGTATGCACATTCTACGTCATAACGAATTTCTATAGTTTGCGCATGCGTCCGGAAATAAGAAAAGCTTACTTCCCCCATTTTTTAAAATCACAGCTTCTAGAAGGTTTACATGAATTCGGAAAAAACACGAGTTTTTAGAAAATATGTTTTATTTCATAAATGGAATCAACAAAGTATGCACATTCTACGTCATAACGACTTTCTATAGTTTGCGCATGCGTTCGGAAATAAGAAAAGCTTACTTCCCCCGTTTTTTGAAATCACGGCTTCTAGAAGGTTTAGATGATTTCTTAAAAAACACGAGTTTTTAGAAAATGTGTTTTATTTCATAAATAGAATCAACAAAGTATGCACATTCTACGTCACAATGACTTTCTATAGTTTGCGCATGCGTCCGGAAATAAGAAAAGCTTACGTCCACCGTTTTTTAAAATCACAGCTTCTAGAAGGTTTACATGATTTCGTAAAAAACACGAGTTTTTAGAAAATGTGTTTTATTTCATAAATGGAATTTACAAAGTATGCACATTCTACGTCATAACGACTTTCTATAGTTTTCGCATGCGTCCAGAAATAAGAAAAGCTTACTTCCCCCGTTTTTTAAAATCACAGGTTCTAGAAGGTTTACCTGATTTCGTAAAAAACACGAGTTTTTAGAAAATGTGTTTTATTTCATAAATGGAATCAACAAAGTATGCACATTCTACATCATAACGACTTTTCAAAGTTTGCGCATGCGTTTGGAAATAAGAAAAGCTTACTTCTCCCGTTTTTTAAAATCACAGCTTCTAGAAGGTTTACATGATTTCTTAAAAAACACGAGTTTTTAGAAAATGTGTTTTATTTCATCAATGGAATCAACAAAGTATGCACATTCTACGTCATAACGACTTTCTATAGTTTGCGCATGTGTCCAGAAATAAGGAAAGCTTACTTCCATCGTTTTTTAAAATCACCGCTTCTAGAAGGTTTACATGATTTCTTAAAAAACACGAGTTTTTAGAAAATGTGTTTTATTTCATAAATGCAATCCACAAAGTATGCACATTCTATGTCATAACGACTTTCTATAGTTTGCGCATGCGTCCGGAAATAAGAAAAGCTTACTTCCACCGTTTTTTAAAATCACAGCTTCTAGAAGGTTTACATGATTTCTTAAAAAACACGAGTTTTTAGAAAATGTGTTTTATTTCATAAATGGAATCAACAAAGTATGCACATTCTACGTCATAACGACTTTCTAAGGTTTGCGCATTCGTCGGGAAATAAGAAAAGCTTACTTCCACCGTTTTTTAAAATCACAGCTTCTAGAAGGTTTACATGATTTCGTAAAAAACAGGAGTTTTTAGAAAATGTGTTTTATTTCATAAATGGAATCTACAAAGTATGCACATTCTACGACATAAAGACTTCCTATAGTTTGCGCATGCGTCCGGAAATAAGAAAAGCTTACTTCTCCCGTTTTTTAAAATCACGGCTTCTAGAAGGTTTACATGATTTCTTAAAAAACACGAGTTTTTAGAAAATGTGTTTTATTTCATAAATGGAATCAACAAAGTATTCACATTCTACGTCATAACGACTTTCTGTAGTTTGCGCACGCGTCCGGAAATAAGAAAAGCTTACTTCCACCGTTTTTTAAAATCACAGCTTCTAGAAGGTTTACATGATTTCGTAAAAAACACGAGTTTTTAGAAAATGTGTTTTATTTCATAAATGGAATCTACAAAATATGCACATTCTACGTCATAACGACTTTCTATAGTTTGCGCATGCGTTTGGAAATATGAAAAACTTACTTCCCCCGTTTTTTAAAATCACAGCTTCTAGAAGGTTTACATGCTTTCGTAAAAAACACGAGTTTTTAGAAAATGTGTTTTATTTCATAAATGTAATCTACAAAGTATGCACATTCTACCTCATAACGAGTTTCTATAGTTTGCACATGCGTCCGGAAATAAGAAAAGCTTACTTCCCCCGTTTTTTAAAATCACACCTTCTAGAAGGTTTACATGATTTCTTAAAAAACACGAGTTTTTAGAAAATGTGTTTTATTTCATAAATGGAATCAACAAAGTATGCACATTCTATGTCATAACGACTTTCTATAGTTTGCACATGCGTCCGGAAATAAGAAAAGCTTACTTCCACCGTTTTTTAAAATCATAGCTTCTAGAAGGTTTACATGATTTCTTAAAAAACACGAGTTTTTAGAAAATGTGTTTTATTTCATAAATGGAATCAACAAAGTATGCACATTCTACGTCATAACGAATTTCTACAGTTTGCGCATTCGTCCGGAAATAAGAAAAGCTTACTTCCACCGTTTTTTAAAATCACAGCTTCTAGAAGGTTTACATGATTTCGTAAAAAACACGTGTTTTTAGAAAATGTGTTTTATTTCATAAATGGAATCAACAAAGTATGCACATTCTACGCCATAATGAATTTCTATAGTTTGCGCATTCGTCCGGAAATAAGAAAAGCTTACTTCCACCGTTTTTTAAAATCACAGCTTCTAGAAGGTTTACATGATTTCGTAAAAAACACGAGTTTTTAGAAAATGTGTTCTATTTCATAAATGGTATCAAAAAAGTATGCACATTCCACATCATAACGACTTTCTATAGTTTGCACATGCATTTGGAAATAAGAAAAGCTTACTTCCCCCGTTTTTTAAAATCACAGCTTCTAGAAGGTTTACATGATTTCTTAAAAAACACGAGTTTTTAGAAAATGTGTTTTATTTCATAAATGGAATCAACAAAGTATGCACATTCTATGTCATAACGACTTTCTATAGTTTGCGCATGCGTCCGGAAATAAGAAAAGCTTACTTCCACAGTTTTATAAAATCACAGCTTCTAGAAGGTTTACATACTTTCGTAAAAAACACGAGTTTTTAGAAAATGTGTTTTATTTCATAAATGTAATCTACAAAGTATGCACATTTTACGTCATAACGACTTTCTACAGTTTGCGCATTCATCCGGAAATAAGAAAAGCTTACTTCCACCGTTTTTTAAAATCACAGCTTCTAGAAGGTTTACATGATTTCGTAAAAAACACGAGTTTTTAGAAAATGTGTTTTATTTCATAAATGGAATCAACAAAGTATGCACATTCTATGTCATAACGACTTTCTACAGTTTGCGCATTCGTCTGGAAATAAGAAAAGCTCACTTCCACCGTTTTTTAAAATCACAGCTTCTAGAAGGTTTACAAGATTTCGTAAAAAACACGAGTTTTTAGAACCTGTGTTTTATTTCATAAATGGAATCTACAAAGTATGCACATTCTACGTCATAACGACTTTCTATAGTTTCTGCATGCGTCCGGAAATAAGGAAAGCTTACTTCCCCCATTTTTCAAAATCACATCTTCTAGAAGGTTTACATGATTTCTTAAAAAACACGAGTTTTTAGAAAATGTGTTTTATTTCGTAAATGGAATCAACAAAGTATGCACATTCTACGTCATAACGACTTTCTATAGTTTGCGCATGCGTTTGGAAATAAGAAAAGCTTACTTCCACCTTTTTTTAAAATCACAGCTTCTAGAAGGTTTACATGATTTCGTATAAACATGAGCTTTTAGAAAATGTGTTTTATTTCATAAATGGAATCAACAAAGTATGCACATTCTGCGTCATAACGACTTTCTATAGTTTGTGGATGCGTTTGGAAATAAGAAAAGTTTACTTCCCCCGTTTTTTAAAATCACACTTCTAGAAGGTTTACATGATTTCGTAAAAAACACGAGTTTTTAGAAAATGTGTTTTATTTCATAAATGGAATCTACAAAGTATGCACATTCTACGTCATAACGACTTTCTATAGTTTGCGCATGCGTTTGGAAATAAGAAAAGCTTACTTCCCCCATTTTTTAAAATCACAGCTTCTAGAAGGTTTACATGCTTTCGTAAAAAACACGAGTTTTTAGAAAATGTGTTTTATTTCATAAATGTAATCTACAAAGTATGCACATTCTCCGTCATAACGAGTTTCTATAGTTTGCACATGCATCCGGAAATAAGAAAAGCTTACTTCCCCCGTTTTTTAAAATCAGACCTTCTAGAAGGTTTATATGATTTCTTAAAAAACACGAGTTTTTAGAAAATGTGTTTTATTTCATAAATGGAATCAACAAAGTATGCACATTCTATGTCATAACGACTTTCTATAGTTTGCACATGCGTCCGGAAATAAGAAAAGCTTACTTCCACCGTTTTTTAAAATCATAGCTTCTAGAAGGTTTACATGATTTCTTAAAAAACACGAGTTTTTAGAAAATGTGTTTTATTTCATAAATGGAATCAACAAAGTATGCACATTCTACGTCATAACGACTTTCTACAGTTTGCGCATTCGTCCGGAAATAAGAAAAGCTTACTTCCACCGTTTTTTAAAATCACAGCTTCTAGAAGGTTTACATGATTTTGTAAAAAACACGTGTTTTTAGAAAATGTGTTTTATTTCATAAATGGAATCAACACAGTATGCACATTCTACGTCATAACGACTTTCTATAGTTTGCGCATGTGTCCGGAAATAAGAAAATCTTACTTCCAGCGTTTTTTAAAATCACAGATTATAGAAGGTTTACATGATTTCTTAAAAAACATGATTTTTTAGAAAATGTGTTTTATTTCATAAATGGAATCTACAAAGTATGCACATTCTACGTCATAACGACTTTCTATAGTTTGCGCATGCGTCCGGAAGTAAGAAAAGCTTACTTCCACCGTTTTTTAAAATCACAGGTTCTGTAAGGTTTACATGATTTCGTAAAAAACAGGAGTTTTTAGAAAATGTGTTTTATTTCATCAATGGAATCAACAAAGTATGCACATTCTACGTCATAACGACTTTCTATAGTTTGCGCATTCATCCGGAAATAAGAAAAGCTTACTTCCACCGTTTTTTAAAATCACAGCTTCTAGAAGGTTTACATGATTTCTTAAAAAACACGATTTTTTAGAAAATGTGTTTTATTTCATAAATGGAATCAACAAAGTATGCACATTCTACGTCATAACAACTTTCTATAGTTCCGGAAATAAGAAAAGCTTACTTCCACCGTTTTTTAAAATCACAGCTTCTAGAAGGTTTACATGATTTCGTAAAAAACACGAGTTTTTAGAAAATGTGTTTTATTTCATAAATGGAATCAACAACGTATGCACATTCTACGTCATAACAACTTTCTATAGTTTGCGCATTCATCCGGAAAAAAGAAAAGCTTACTTCCACCGTTTTTTAAAATCACAGCTTCTAAAAGGTTTACATGATTTCGTAAAAAACACGAGTTTTTAGAAAATGTGTTTTATTTCATAAATGGAATCTACAAAGTATGCACATTCTACGTCATAACGACTTTCTATAGTTTGCGCATGCGTCCGGAAATAAGAAAATCTTACTTCCACCGTTTTTTAAAATCACAGCTTCTAGAAGGTTTACATGATTTCTTAAAAAACATGAGTTTTTAGAAAATGTGTTTTATTTCATAAATGGAATCAACAAAGTATGCACATTCTACGTCATAATTACTTTCTATAGTTTGCGCATGCATCCGGAAATAAGAAAAGCTTACTTCCCCCATTTTTTGAAATCACACCCTCCAGAAGGTTTACGTGATTTCTTAAAAAACACGAGTTTTTAGAAAATGTGTTTTATTTCATAAATGGAATCAACAAAGTATGCACATTCTACGTCATAAAGACTTTCTATAGTTTGTGCATGTGTCCGGAAATAAGAAAAGCTTACTTCCCCCATTTTTTAAAATCACAGCTTCTAGAAGGTTTACATGATTTCTTAAAAAACACGAGTTTTTAGAAAATGTGTTTTATTTCATAAATGGTATCAAAAAAGTATGCACATTCTACGTCATAACGACTTTCTATAGTTTGCGCATGCGTTTGGAAATAGGAAAAGCTTACTTCCCCCGTTTTTTAAAATCACAGCTTCTAGAAGGTTTACATGATTTCTTAAAAAACACGAGTTTTTAGAAAATGTGTTTTATTTCAAAAATGGAATCAACAAAGTATGCACATTCTACATCATAAAGACTTTCTATAGTTTGCGCATGCGTCCGGAAATAAGAAAAGCTTACTTCCAACGTTTTTTAAAATCACAGCTTCTAGAAGGTTTACATGATTTCGTAAAAAACATGAGTTTTTAGAAAATGTGTTTTATTTCATAAATGGAATCTACAAAGTATGCACATTCTACGTCATAACGTCTTTCTATAGTTTGCGCATTCGTCCAGGAAGAAGAAAAGCTTACTTCCACCGTTTTTTAAAATCACGGCTTCTAGAAGGTTTACATGATTTCGTAAAAAACACGAGTTTTTAGAAAATGTGTTTTATTTCATAAATGGAATCAACAAAGTATGCACATTCTGCGTCATAACGACTTTCTATAGTTTGCGCATGCGTTTGGAAATAAGAAAAGCTGACTTCACCCGTTTTTTAAAATCACAGCTTCTAGAAGGTTTACATGATTTCTTAAAAAACACGAGTTTTTAGAAAATGTGTTTTATTTCATAAATGGAATCAACAAAGTATACACATTCTACGTCATAACGAGTTTCTACAGTTTTCCCATTCGTCCGGAAATAAGGAAAGCTTACTTCCACCATTTTTTAAAATCACAGCTTCTAGAAGGTTTACATGATTTCCTAAAAAACACGAGTTTTTAGAAAATGTGTTATATTTCATAAATGGAATCTACAAAATTGGCACATTCTATGTCATAACGACTTTCTATATGTTAAATTTTAAGAATTTACTTCAATCTGATCTAGTATCTTAACTGAGAGAACAACATGTACAGCATATCTACAACATATCAATCATGGAGACAATAATGCAAGCACACAAGAGACACAATGATTTACTTGGGGAAAACCATAAAGGTGAAAAACCCCAATAACTTCCTCAGAGATAGATAGAGTAATGATACAACCAACCATAAGAGATAGACACAACCTAGCAGCAGATCCTCCTCCTCCATAAGTGCGCCACTCCTCCTTGAGTGCTTGAGTGAGAAGTGAGTGAGCAAATAGAGTGTCTCCCGCACTATATTTATACTTGACTTGACTTGCCTTTTTACCTAACTCATGTAGGCTCGAACTTAACCACATAACATAATGGAATCTACAAAGTATGCACATACTATGTCATAACGACTTTCTATAGTTTGCGCATGCCTCCGGAAATAAGAAAAGCTTACTTCCCCCCTTTTTTAAAATCACAGCTTCTAGAAGGTTTACATGATTTCTTAAAAAACACGAGTTTTTAGAAAATGTGTTTTATTTCATAAATGGAATTGACAAAGTATGCACATTCTACCGCATAACGACTTTCTATAGTTTGCGCATGCGTCCGGAAATAAGAAAAGCTTACTTCCACCATTTTTTAAAATCACAGCTTCTAGAAGGTTTACATGATTTCTGAAAAAACATGATTTTTTAGAAAATGTGTTTTATTTCATAAATGGAATCAACAAAGTATGCACATTCTACGTCATAACGGCATTCTATAGTTTGCGCATTTGTCCGGAAATAAGAAAAGCTTACTTCCACCGTTTTTTAAAATCACAGCTTCTAGAAAGTTTACATGATTTCCTAAAAAACACGAGTTTTTAGAAAATGTGTTATATTTCATAAATGGAATCAACAAAGTATGTGCATTCTACGTCATAACGACTTTCTATAGTTTGCGGATTCATCCGGAAATAAGAAAATCTTACTTCCACCGTTTTTTAAAATCACAGCTTCTAGAAGGTTTACATGATTTCGTAAAAAACACGAGTTTTTAAAAAATGTGTTTTATTTCATAAATGGAATCTACAAAGTATGCACATTCTACGTCATAACGACTTTCTATAGTTTGCGCATGCGTCCGGAAATAAGAAAAGCTTACTTCCACCGTTTTTTAAAATCACAGCTTCTAAAAGGTTTACATGATTTCGTAAAAAACACGAGTTTTTAGAAAATGTGTTTCATTTAATAAATGGAATCTACAAAGTATGCACATTCTACGTCATAACGACATTGTATAGTTTGGGCATGCATGCGGAAATAAGAAAAGCTTACTTCCACCATTTTTTAAAATCACAACTTCTAGAAGGTTTACATGATTACTTAAAAAACACGAGTTTTTAGAAAATGTGTTTTATTTCATAAATGGAATCAACAAAGTATGCACATTCTACGTCATAATGACTTTCTATAGTTTGCGCATGCGTCCGGAAATATTAAAATCTTACTTCCACCGTTTTTTAAAATCACAGCTTCTAGAAGGTTTACATGATTTCTTAAAAAACACGATTTTTTAGAAAATGTGTTTTATTTCATAAATGGAATCAACAAAGTATGCACATTCTACGTCATAACAACTTTCTATAGTTTGCGCATGCGTCCGGAAATAAGAAAAGCTTACTTCCACCTTTTTTTAAAATGACAGCTTCTACAAGGTTTACATGATTTCGTAAAAAACACAACTTTTTAGAAAATGTGTTTTATTTCATAAATGGAATCAACAAAGTATGCACATTCTACGTCATAACGACTTTCTATAGTTTGCGCATTCATCCAGAGAAAAGAAAAGCTTACTTCCACCGTTTTTTAAAATCACAGCTTCTAAAAGGTTTACATGATTTCGTAAAAAACACGAGTTTTTAGAAAATGTGTTTTATTTCATCAATGGAATCTACAAAGTATGCACATTCTACGTCATAACGAATTTCTATAGTTTGCGCATGCATCCGGAAATAAGAAAAGCTTACTTCCACCGTTTTTTAAAATCACAGCTTCTAGAAGGTTTACATGATTTCTTAAAAAACACGATTTTTTAGAAAATGTGTTTTATTTCATTAATGGAATCAACAAAGTATGCACATTCTACGTCATAACGAGTTTCTACAGTTTGTGCATGTGTCCGGAAATAAGAAAAGCTTACTTCCACCGTTTTTTAAAATCACAGCTTCTAGAAGGTTTACATGATTTCGTAAAAGACACGAGTTTTTAGAAAATGTGTTTTATTTCATAAATGGAATCTACAAAGTATGCACATTCTACGTCATAACGACTTTCTATAGTTTGCGCATGCGTCCGGAAATAAGAAAAGCTTACTTCCACCGTTTTTTAAAATCACAGCTTCTAGAAGGTTTACATGATTTCTTAAAAAACACGAGTTTTTAGAAAATGTGGTTTATTTCATAAATGGAATCTACAAAGTATGCACATTCTACGTCATAACGACTTTCTATAGTGTGTGCATGCGTCCGGAAATAAGAAAAGCTTACTTCCCCCGTTTTTTAAAATCACAGCTTCTAGAAGGTTTACATGATTTCTTAAAAAACACGAGTTTTTAGAAAATGTGTTTTATTTCATAAATGGAATCAACAAAGTATGCACATTCTACGTCATAACGGCTTTCTATAGTTTGCGCATGCATTTGGAAATAAGAAAATCTTACTTCCCCCGTTTTTTAAAATCACAGCTTCTAGAAGGTTTACATGATTTCTTAAAAAACACGAGTTTTTAGAAAATGTGTTTTATTTCATAAATGGAATCAACAAAGTATGCACATTCTATGTCATAACGACTTTCTATAGTTTGGGCATGCGTCCAGAAATAAGAAAAGCTTACTTCCACCGTTTTTCAAAATCACAGCTTCTAGAAGGTTTACATGATTTCATAAAAAACACGAGTTTTTAGAAAATGTGTTTTATTTCATAAATGGAATCTACAAAGTATGCACATTCTACGTCATAACGACTTTCTATAGTTGGGCATGCGTCCGGAAATAAGAAAAGCTTACTTCCACCGTTTTTTGAAATCACAGCTTCTAGAAGGTTTACATGATTTCGTAAAAAACACGAGTTTTTAGAAAATGTGTTTTATTTCATAAATGGAATCTACAAAGTATACACATTCTACGTCATAACGACTTTCTATAGTTTGCGCATGCGTCCGAAAATAAGAAAAGATTACTTCCCCCGTTTTTTAAAATCACAGTTTCAAGAAGGTTTACATGATTTCGTAAAAAACAAGAGCTTTTAGAAAATGTGTTTTATTTCATAAATGGAATATACAAAGTATGCACATTCTACGTCATAATGACTTTCTATAGTTTGCGCATGCGTCGGGAAATAAGAAAAGCTTACTTCCACCGTTTTTTAAAATCACAGATTCTAGAAGGTTTACATCATTTCGTAAAAGACACGAGTTCTTAAAAAATGTGTTTTATTTCATAAATGGAATCTACAAAGTATGCACATTCGACGTCATAACGACTTTCTATAGTTTGCGCATGCATCTGGAAATAAGAAAAGCTTACTTCCACCGTTTTTTAAAATCACAGCTTCTAGAAGGTTTACATGATTTCGTAAAAGACACGAGTTTTTAAAAAGTGTGTTTTATTTCATAAATGGAATCAACAAAGTATGCACATTCTACGTCATAACGACTTTTTAAAATTTGCGCATGCGACCGGAAATAAGAAAAGTTTACTTCCACCGTTTTTTAAAATCACAGCTTCTAGAAGGTTTACATGATTTCCTAAAAGACACGAGTTTTTAGAAAATGTGTTTTATTTCATAAATGGAATCTACAAAGTATGCACATTCTACGTCATAATGACTTTCTATAGTTTGCGCATGCATCCGGAAATAAGAAAAGCTTACTTCCACCGTTTTTTAAAATCACAGCTTCTAGAAGGTTTACATGATTTCTTAAAAAACACGAGTTTTTAGAAAATGTGTTTTATTTCATAAATGGAATCTACAAAGTATGCACATTCTACGTCATAACGACTTTCTATAGTGTGTGCATGCGTCCGGAAATAAGAAAAGCTTACTTCCCCCGTTTTTTAAAATCACAGCTTCTAGAAGGTTTACATGATTTCTGAAAAAACACGATTTTTTAGAAAATGTGTTTTATTTCATAAATGGAATCAACAAAGTATGCACATTCTACGTCATAACGACATTCTATAGTTTGCGCATTTGTCCGGAAATAAGAAAAGCTTACTTCCACCGTTTTTTAAAATCAAAGCTTCTAGAAAGTTTACATGATTTCCTAAAAAACACGAGTTTTTAGAAAATGTGTTATATTTCATAAATGGAATCAACAAAGTATGTGCATTCTACGTCATAACGACTTTCTATATTTTGCGGATTCATCCGGAAATAAGAAAATCTTACTTCCACCGTTTTTTAAAATCACAGCTTCTAGAAGGTTTACATGATTTCGTAAAAAACACGAGTTTTTAAAAAATGTGTTTTATTTCATAAATGGAATCTACAAAGTATGCACATTCTACGTCATAACGACTTTCTATAGTTTGCGCATGCGTCCGGAAATAAGAAAAGCTTACTTCCACCGTTTTTTAAAATCACAGCTTCTAAAAGGTTTACATGATTTCGTAAAAAACACGAGTTTTTAGAAAATGTGTTTCATTTAATAAATGGAATCTACAAACTATGCACATTCTACGTCATAACAACTTTCTATAGTTTGCGCATGCGTCCAGAAATAAGAAAAGCTTACTTCCACCATTTTTTAAAATCATAGCTTCTAGAAGGTTAACATGATTTCTTAAAAAACACGAGTTTTTAGAAAATGTGTTTTATTTCATAAATGGAATCAACAAAGTATGCACATTCTACGTCATAATGATATTCTATAGTTTGCGCATTCGTCCGGAAATAAGAAAAGCTTACTTCCACCGTTTTTTAAAATCACAGCTTCTAGAAGGTTTACAAGATTTCGTAAAAACCATGAGTTTTTAGAAAATGTGTTTTATTTCATAAATGGAATCCACAAAGTATGCACATTCTACGTCATAACGACTTTCTATAGTTGGGCATGCGTCCGGAAATAAGAAAAGCTTACTTCCACCATTTTTTAAAATCACGGCTTCTAGAAGGTTTACATGATTTCGTAAAAGACACGAGTTTTTAAAAAATGTGTTTTATTTCATAAATGGAACCTACAAAGTATGCACATTCTACGTCATAACGACTTTCTATAGTTTGCGCATGCGTCCGGAAATAAGAAAAGCTTACTTCCACAGTTTTTTAAAATCACAGCTTCTTGAAGGTTTACATGATTTCGTAAAAAACACGTGTTTTTAGAAAATGTGTTTTATTTCATAAATGGAATCTACAAAGTATGCACATTCTACGTCATAACGACTTTCTATAGTTTACGCATGCGTCTGGAAAGAAGAAAAGCTTACTTCCCCCGTATTTTAAAATCACAGCTTCTCGAAGGTTGACATGATTTCGTAAAAAACACGAGTTTTTAGAAAATGTGTTTTATTTCATAAATGGAATCAACAAAGTATGCACATTCTACGTCATAACGACTTTCTATAGTTTGCGCATGCGTCTGGAAATAAGAAAAGCTTACTTCCCCCGTTTTTTAAAATCACAGCTTCTGGAAGGTTTACATGATTTCTTAAAAAACACGAGTTTTTAGAAAATGTGTTTTATTTCATAAATGGAATCAACAAAGTATGCGCATTCTACGTCATGACGACTTTCTATAGTGTGAGCATGCGTTTGGAAATAAGAAAAGTTTATTTCTCCCTTTTTTTAAAATCACAGCTTCTAGAAGGTTTACATGATTTCTTAAAAAACACGAGTTTTTAGAAAATGTGTTTTATTTCATAAATGGAATCAACAAAGTATGCACATTCTATGTCAGAATGACTTTCTATAGTTTGCGCATGCGTCCGGAAATAAGAAAAGCTTACTTCCACCGTTTTTTAAAATCACCGCTTCTAGAAGGTTTACATGATTTCTTAAAAAACACGAGTTTTTAGAAAATGTGTTTTATTTCATAAATGGAGTCAACAAAGTATGCACATTCTATGTCATAACGACTTTCTATAGTTTGCGCATTCGTCCGGAAATAAGAAAAGCTTACTTCCCCCGTTTTTTTCAATCACAGCTTCTGTAAGGTTTACATGATTTCTTAAAAAACAAGAGTTTTTAGAAAATGTGTTTTATTTAATAAATGGAATCAACAAAGTATGCACATTCTATGTCATAATGAATTTCTATAGTTTGCGCATGCGTCCGGAAATAAGAAAAGCTCACTTCCACCGTTTTTTAAAATCACAGCTTCTAGAAGGTTTGCATGATTTCTTAAAAAACACGAGTTTTTAGAAAATGTGTTTTATTTCATAAATGGAATCTACAAAGTATGCACATTCTACGTCATAACGACTTTCTATAGTTTGAGCATGCGTTTGGAAATAAGAAAAGCTTACTTCTCTCGTTTTTTAGAATCACAGCTTCTAGAAGGTTTACATGATTTCTTAAAAAACACGAGTTTTTAGAAAATGTGTTTTATTTCATAAATGGAATCAACAAAGTATGCACATTCTATGTCATAACGACTTTCTATAGTTTGGGCATGCGTCCGGAAATAAGAAAAACTTACTTCCACCGTTTTTCAAAATCACAGCTTCTAGAAGGTTTACATGATTTGGTAAAAAACACGAATTTTTAGAAAATGTGTTTTATTTCATAAATGGAATCTACAAAGTATGCACATTCTACGTCATAACGACTTTCTATAGTTGGGCATGCGTCCGGAAATAAGAAAAGCTTACTTCGACCGTTTTTTGAAATCACAGCTTCTAGAAGGTTTACATGATTTCGTAAAAAGCACGAGTTTTTAGAAAATGTGTTTTATTTCATAAATGGAATCTACAAAGTATGCACATTCTATGTCATAACGACCTTCTATAGTTTCTGCATGCGTCCGGAAATAAAAAAAGCTTACTTCCCCCGTTTTTTAAAATCACAGCTTCAAGAAGGTTTACATGATTTCGTAAAAAACACGAGTTTTTAGAAAATGTGTTTTATTTCATAAATGGAATCAACAAAGTATGCACATTCTACGTCATAACGACTTTCTATAGTTTGCACACGCGTCCGGAAATAAGAAAAGCTTACTTGCACCGTTTTTTAAAATCACAGCTTCTAGAAGGTTTACATGATTTCGTAAAAAACATGAGTTTTTATACAATGTGTTTTTTTTCATAAATGGAATCTAGAAAGTATGCACATTCTACATCATAACGACCTTCTATAGTTTGCGCATGCGTCCGTAAATAAGAAAAGCTTACTTCCACCGTTTTTTAAAATCACAGCTTCTATAAGGTTTACATGATTTCTTAAAAAACAAGAATTTTTAGAAAATGTGTTTTATTTCATCAATGGAATGTACAAAGTATGCACATTCTATGTCATAACGACTTTCTATAGTTTGCGCATGCGTCCGGAAATAAGAAAAGCTTACTTCCCCCGTTTTTTAAAATCATAGCTTCTAGAAGGTTTACATGATTTATTAAAAAACACGAGTTTTTAGAAAATGTGTTTTATTTCATAAATGGAATGTACAAAGTATGCACATTCTACGTCATAACGACTTTCTAATGTTTGCGCATGCGTCCGGAAATAAGAAAAGCTTACTTTCCCCGTTTTTTAAAATCACAACTTCTAGAAGGTTTACATGATTTCCTAAAAAACACGAGTTTTTAGAAAATGTGTTTTATTTCATAAATGGAATCAACAAAGTATGCACATTCTACGTCATAACGAATTACTATAGTTTGCGCATGCGTCCGGAAATAAGAAAAGCTTACTTCCCCCGTTTTTTAAAATCATAGCTTCCAGAAGGTTTACATGATTTATTAAAAAACACGAGTTTTTAGAAAATGTGTTTTATTTCATAAATGGAATGTACATAGTATGCACATTCTACGTCATAACGACTTTCTAATGTTTGCGCATGCGTCCGGAAATAAGAAAAGCTTACTTCCCCCGTTTTTTAAAATCATAGCTTCTAGAAGGTTTACATGATTTATTAAAAAACACGAGTTTTTAGAAAATGTGTTTTATTTCATAAATGGAATGTACAAAGTATGCACATTCTACGTCATAACGACTTTCTAATGTTTGCGCATGCGTCCGGAAATAAGAAAAGCTTACTTTCCCCGTTTTTTAAAATCACAACTTCTAGAAGGTTTACATGATTTCCTAAAAAACACGAGTTTTTAGAAAATGTGTTTTATTTCATAAATGGAATCAACAAAGTATGCACATTCTACGTCATAACGAATTACTATAGTTTGCGCATGAGTCCGGAAATAAGAAAAGCTTACTTCCCCCGCTTTTTAAAATCACAGCTTCTGGAAGGTTTACATGATTTCTTAAAAAACAAGAGTTTTTAGAAAATGTGTTTTATTTCATAAATGGAATCAACAAAGTATGCACATTCTACGTCATAACGACTTTCTATAATTTGCGCATGCGTCTGGAAATTAGAAAAGCTTACTTCCACCATTTTTTAAAATCACAGCTTCTAGAATGTTTACATGATTTCGTAAAAAACACGAGTTTTTAGAAAATGTGTTTTATTTCATAAATGGAATCAACAAAGTATGCACATTCTACGTCATAACGAATTTCTATAGTTTGTGCATTCGTCCGGAAATAAGAAAAGCTTACTTCCACCGTTTTTTAAAATCACAGCTTCTAGAAGGTTTACATCATTTAGTAAAAAACACGAGTTTTTAGAAAATGTGTTTTATTTCATAAATGGAATCTACAAAGTATGCACATTCTACGTCATAACGAATTTCTATAGTTTGCGCATGCGTCCGGAAGTAAGAAAAGCTTACTTCCCCCATTTTTTAAAATCACAGCTTCTAGAAGGTTTACGTGAATTCGGAAAAAACACGAGTTTTTAGAAAATATGTTTTATTTCATAAATGGAATCAACAAAGTATGCACATTCTACGTCATAACAACTTTCTATAGTTTGCGCATGCGTTCGGAAATAAGAAAAGCTTACTTCCCCCGTTTTTTGAAATCACAGCTTCTAGAAGGTTTAGATGATTTCTTAAAAAACACGAGTTTTTAGAAAATGTGCTTTATTTCATAAATAGAATCAACAAAGTATGCACATTCTACGTCACAACGACTTTCTATAGTTTGCGCATGCGTCCGGAAATAAGAAAAGCTTACGTCCACCGTTTTTTAAAATCACAGCTTCTAGAAGGTTTACGAGATTTCGTAAAAAACACGAGTTTTTAGAAAATGTGTTTTATTTCATAAATGGAATTTACAAAGTATGCACATTCTACGTCATAACGACTTTCTATAGTTTTCGCATGCGTCCAGAAATAAGAAAAGCTTACTTCCCCCGTTTTTTAAAATCACAGGTTCTAGAAGGTTTACCTGATTTCGTAAAAAACACGAGTTTTTAGAAAATGTGTTTTATTTCATAAATGGAATCAACAAAGTATGCACATTCTACATCATAACGACTTTTCAAAGTTTGCGCATGCGTTTGGAAATAAGAAAAGCTTACTTCTCCCCATTTTTTAAAATCACAGCTTCTAGAAGGTTTACATGATTTCTTAAAAAACACGAGTTTTTAGAAAATGTGTTTTATTTCATCAATGGAATCAACAAAGTATGCACATTCTACGTCATAACGACTTTCTATAGTTTGCGCATGTGTCCAGAAATAAGGAAAGCTTACTTCCATCGTTTTTTAAAATCACCGCTTCTAGAAGGTTTACATGATTTCTTAAAAAACACGAGTTTTTAGAAAATGTGTTTTATTTCATAAATGCAATCCACAAAGTATGCACATTCTATGTCATAACGACTTTCTATAGTTTGCGCATGCGTCCAGAAATAAGAAAAGCTTACTTCCACCATTTTTTAAAATCACAGCTTCTAGAAGGTTTACATGATTTCTTAAAAAACACGAGTTTTTAGAAAATGTGTTTTATTTCATAAATGGAATCAACAAAGTATGCACATTCTACGTCATAACGACTTTCTAATGTTTGCGCATTCGTCGGGAAATAAGAAAAGCTTACTTCCACCGTTTGTTAAAATCGCAGCTTCTAGAAGGTTTACATGATTTCGTAAAAAACACGAGTTTTTAGAAAATGTGTTTTATTTCATAAATGGAATCTACAAAGTATGCACATTCTACGTCATAAAGACTTCCTATAGTTTGCACATGCGTCCGGAAATAAGAAAAGCTTACTTCCCCCGTTTTTTAAAATCACGGCTTCTAGAAGGTTTACATGATTTCTTAAAAAACACGAGTTTTTAGAAAATGTGTTTTATTTCATAAATGGAATCAACAAAGTATGCACATTCTACGTCATAACAACTTTCTGTAGTTTGCGCACGCGTCCGGAAATAAGAAAAGCTTACTTCCACCGTTTTTTAAAATCACAGCTTCTAGAAGGTTTACATGATTTCTTAAAAAACACGAGTTTTTAGAAAATGTGTTTTATTTCATAAATGGAATCTACAAAGTATGCACATTCTACATCATAACGATTTTCTATAGTTTGCGCATGCGTCCGGAAATAAGAAAAGCTTACTTCCCCCGTTTTTTAAAATCAGAGCTTCTAGAAGGTTTGCATGATTTCTTAAAAAACACGAGTTTTTAGAAAATGTGTTTTATTTCATAAATGGAATCAACAGAGTATGCACATTCTACGTCATAACGACTTTCTATAGTTTGAGAATGCGTTTGGAAATAAGAAAAGCTTACTTCTCCCGTTTTTTAGAATCACAGCTTCTAGAAGGTTTACATGATTTCTTAAAAAACACGAGTTTTTAGAAAATTTGTTTTATTTCATAAATGGAATCAACAAAGTATGCACATTCTACGTCGTAACGACTTTCTATAGTTTGCGCATGCGTCCGGAAATAATAAAAGGTTACTTCCCCCGTTTTTTAAAATCACAGCTTCTAGAAGGTTTGCATGATTTCTTAAAAAAGACGAGTTTTTAGAAAATGTGTTTTATTTCATAAATGGAATTAACAAAGGATGCACATTCTACGTCATAACGACTTTCTATAGTTTGCGCACGCGTCCGGAAATAAGAAAAGCTTACTTCTCCCATTTTTTAGAATCACAACTTCTAGAAGGTTTACATGATTTCATAAAAAACACGTGTTTTTAGAAAATATGTTTTATTTCATAAATGGAATCAGCAAAGTATGCACATTCTACGTCATAACGACTTTCTATAGTTTGCGCATGCGTCCGGAAATAAGAAAAGCTTACTTCCACCGTTTTTTAAAATCACAGCTTCTAGAAGGTTTACATGATTTCTTAAAAAACACGAGTTTTTAGAAAATGTGTTTTATTTCATAAATGGAATCTACAAAGTATGCACATTCTACGTCATAACGATTTTCTATAGTTTGCGCATGCGTCCGGAAATAAGAAAAGCTTACTTCCCCCGTTTTTTTAAATCAGAGCTTCTAGAAGGTTTGCATGATTTCTTAAAAAACACGAGTTTTTAGAAAATGTGTTTTATTTCATAAATGGAATCAACAGAGTATGCACATTCTACGTCATAACGACTTTCTATAGTTTGAGCATGCGTTTGGAAATAAGAAAAGCTTACTTCTCCCGTTTTTTAGAATCACAGCTTCTAGAAGGTTTACATGATTTCTTAAAAAACACGAGTTTTTAGAAAATTTGTTTTATTTCATAAATGGAATCAACAAAATATGCACATTCTACGTCATAACGACTTTCTATAGTTTGCGCATGCGTCCGGAAATAATAAAAGGTTACTTCCCCCGATTTTTAAAATCACAGCTTCTAGAAGGTTTGCATGATTTCTTAAAAAAGACGAGTTTTTAGAAAATGTGTTTTATTTCATAAATGGAATCAACAAAGGATGCACATTCTACGTCATAACGACTTTCTATAGTTTGAGCATGCGTTTGGAAATAAGAAAAGCTTACTTCTCCCGTTTTTTAGAATCACAACTTCTAGAAGGTTTACATGATTTCATAAAAAACACGAGTTTTTAGAAAACGTGTTTTATTTCATAAATGGAATCAGCAAAGTATGCACATTCTACGTCATAACGACTTTCTATAGTTTGCGCACGTGTCCGGAAATAAGAAAAGCTTACTTCCACCGTTTTTTAAAATCACCGCTTCTAGAATGTTTACATGATTTCTTAAAAACACGAGTTTTTAGAAAATGTGTTTTATTTCATTAATGGAATCAACAAAGTATGCACATTCTACGTCATAACAACTTTCTATAGTTTGCGCATTCGTCCGGAAATAAGAAAAGCTTACTTCCCCCGTTTTTTAAAATCACAGCTTCTAGAAGGTTTACATGATTTCTTAAAAAACACGAGTTTTTAGAAAATGTGTTTTATTTCATAAATGGAATCAACAAAGTATGCACATTCTACGTCATAACGACTTTCTATATTTTGCGCACGCGTCCGGAAATAAGAAAAGCTTATTCCACCGTTTTTTAAAATCACAGCTTCTAGAAGGTTTACGTGATTTCGTAAAAAACATGAGTTTTTGGAAAATGTGTTTTATTTCATAAATGGAATCTACAAAGTATGCACATTCTACGTCATAACGAGTTTCTATAGTTTGCGCATGCGTCCGGAAATAAGAAAAGCTTACTTCCACCGTTTTTTAAAATCACAGCTTCTATAAGGTTTACATGATTTCTTAAAAAACACGAGCTTTTAGAAAATGTGTTTTATTTCATAAATGGAATATACAAAGTATGCACATTCTACGTCATAACGACTTTCTATAGTTTGCGCATGCGTCCGGAAATAAGAAAAGCTTACTTCCCCCGTTTTTTAAAATCACAGCTTCTAGAAGGTTTACATGATTTATTAAAAAACACGAGTTTTTAGAAAATGTGTTTTATTTCATAAATGGAATGTACAAAGTATGCACATTCTACGTCATAACGACTTTCTATAGTTTGCGCATGCGTCCGGAAATAAGAAAAGCTTGCTTTCCCCATTTTTTAAAATCACAGCTTCTAGAAGGTTTACATGATTTCTTAAAAAACACGAGTTTTTAGAAAATGTGTTTTATTTCATAAATGGAATCAACAAAGTATGCACATTCTACGTCATAATGAATTACTATAGTTTGCGCATGAGTCCGGAAATAAGAAAAGCTTACTTCCCCCGTTTTTTAGAATCACAACTTCTTGAAGGTTTACATGATTTCTTAAAAAACAAGAGTTTTTAGAAAATGTGTTTTATTTCATAAATGGAATCAACAAAGTATGCACATTCTACGTCATAACGACTTTCTATAATTTGCACATGCGTCCGGAAATAAGAAAAGCTTACATCCACCATATTTTAAAATCACAGCTTCTAGAAGGTTTACATGATTTCGGAAAAAACACGAGTTTTTAGAAAATGTGTTTTATTTCATAAATGGAATCAACAAAGTATGAACATTCTACGTCATAACGAATTTCTATAGTTTGCGCATTCGTCCGGAAATAAGAAAAGCTTACTTCCACCGTTTTTTAAAATCACAGCTTCTAGAAGGTTTACATGATTTCGTAAAAAACACGAGTTTTTAGAAAATGTGTTTTATTTCATAAATGGAATCTACAAAGTATGCAAATTCTACGTCATAACGAATTTCTATAGTTTGCGCATGCGTCCGGAAATAAGAAAAGCTTACTTCCCCCGTTTTTTAAAATCACAGCTTCTAGAAGGTTTACATGATTTCGGAAAAAACACAAGTTTTTAGAAAATGTGTTTTATTTCATAAATGGAATCAACAAAGTATGCACATTCTACGTCATAACGACTTTCTATAGTTTGCGCATGCGTTTGGAAATAAGAAAAGCTTACTTCCACCGTTTTTTAAAATCACAGCTTCTAGAAGGTTTACATGATTTCGTAAAAAACACGAGTATTTAGAAAATGTGTTTTATTTCATAAATGGAATCTACAAAGTATGCACATTCTACGTCATAACAACTTTCTACATTTTGCGAATCCGTCTGGAAATATGAAAAGTTTACTTCCATGGTTTTTTAAAATCACAGCTTCTATAAGGTTTACATGATTTATTAAAAAACACGAGTTTTTAGAAAATGTGTTTTATTTCATAAATGGAATGTACAAAGTATGCACATTCTACGTCATAACGACTTTCTATAGTTTGCGCATGCGTCCGGAAATAAGAAAAGCTTGCTTTCCCCGTTTTTTAAAATCACAGCTTCTAGAAGGTTTACATGATTTCTTAAAAAACACGAGTTTTTAGAAAATGTGTTTTATTTCATAAATGGAATCAACAAAGTATGCACATTCTACGTCATAATGAATTACTATAGTTTGCGCATGAGTCCGGAAATAAGAAAAGCTTACTTCCCCCGTTTTTTAGAATCACAACTTCTTGAAGGTTTACATGATTTCTTAAAAAACAAGAGTTTTTAGAAAATGTGTTTTATTTCATAAATGGAATCAACAAAGTATGCACATTCTACGTCATAACGACTTTCTATAATTTGCGCATGCGTCCGGAAATAAGAAAAGCTTACATCCACCATATTTTAAAATCACAGCTTCTAGAAGGTTTACATGATTTCGGAAAAAACACGAGTTTTTAGAAAATGTGTTTTATTTCATAAATGGAATCAACAAAGTATGAACATTCTACGTCATAACGAATTTCTATAGTTTGCGCATTCGTCCGGAAATAAGAAAAGCTTACTTCCACCGTTTTTTAAAATCACAGCTTCTAGAAGGTTTACATGATTTCGTAAAAAACACGAGTTTTTAGAAAATGTGTTTTATTTCATAAATGGAATCTACAAAGTATGCAAATTCTACGTCATAACGAATTTCTATAGTTTGCGCATGCGTCCGGAAATAAGAAAAGCTTACTTCCCCCGTTTTTTAAAATCACAGCTTCTAGAAGGTTTACATGATTTCGGAAAAAACACAAGTTTTTAGAAAATGTGTTTTATTTCATAAATGGAATCAACAAAGTATGCACATTCTACGTCATAACGACTTTCTATAGTTTGCACATGCGTTTGGAAATAAGAAAAGCTTACTTCCACCGTTTTTTAAAATCACAGCTTCTAGAAGGTTTACATGATTTCGTAAAAAACACGAGTATTTAGAAAATGTGTTTTATTTCATAAATGGAATCTACAAAGTATGCACATTCTACGTCATAACAACTTTCTACATTTTGCGAATCCGTCTGGAAATATGAAAAGTTTAATTCCATGGTTTTTTAAAATCACAGCTTCTATAAGGTTTACATGATTTCTTAAAAAACATGAGTTTTTAGAAAATATGCTTTATTTCATAAATGGAATGTACAAAGTATGCACATTCTACGTCATAACGACTTTCTATAGCTTGCGCATGCGTCCGGAAATAAGAAAAGCTTACTTCCATCGTTTTTTAAAATTGTTGGCTCGGTTTTGCAACCAGGCTTAGTGCTATGGGCACCTGCTAACTAGTAGCAGCAGTTTCAATGGAAATAAATAACAATAAACTAATTAAACAAGACTATTCATGGATCTAAGCAAAGATATTAAGCAAATAACAAAAATAATTTAAAATCAAGAACAAGACAATGTAGAATAATGAATTTGTATTGAAAGAATGGGGGCAAGCAAGTGCTTGCGGAATCAATACCTCTAATGGTGAGGTTGAATGGCTCCAAGGATGAGCAACTCCAATCTCCAATGGTCTCTTCTCCAATGTGGTTTGCAATGGATAAAATGCTCAAGGGAGATTTCAGCAGCATAAGGATGAGATAATGGATGGATGTGAAATGAGGATCCCCTACCACCTTTTTATAGGTTTTGGTGGTGGAAAATACCATTTGTGGTTTTGTGGAAACCAAATGGTATTGACCAACATGGTTTAGGTACTTTTCCCTCCTTTTTCCTTTTTTGAATAAAAATAATATTTTAATTCCCTTTTTAATATTTTTGGGAATTTGGACCCTTTTTGAGGGTTTTTTATGATTTTCTTGGAAAAATAATCTTTTTTAATGGAAAAAGGGGTGTACTAAGGTATTTTGGTGACCTTTTGTTGGTTTCAGAGGCTCAGATGGTGGAAAAGTGGACAAATGGGTCATGTGAGTAAGGGAATGAGCTAGTGAGCACTTTTTAGGTGTTAACAGATTGCCCCCTGATGTGTGAGGGCAGGAGCTCATCGTATGGCCGATAGACATCATAGTTCTTTTGTCCATTTTCTGGGGTTTAGGGGAGAGAAGAGACCGGTTGGTGACTGGAGCCACGGCCCTTGGAAGCTGCAAAAACAAAAAATATTACATGGCCTCAATATGAATGAGGTATAATCTCTGATAAAGGACGAGGCGGGCATTCCCATGCTCGTATCAAGACATATACAAAACAATTAGTCCCAAGAAGGGGGATCTAATACGTAAAGGAATATACTGGTACATCATAATGGTCCAGAGGGGACATTATTGTGGGATATACTCATGATCATGGATGATCTCAATAACTGATACACTGAAATAACTGTTGAACTGCTGAAACTGAAGGTGTCCAACATCTGTATGGACTCAATAACTGTGAGCCATCTTTGGGAAGTATTTGTATCTGTATACTCGAGGGAGTATAGAACTGGGGTACATCTGAATACTGTCGCCATACGCAACCCGGATATCTATAGAAAAAATGTAACTGGTTGTATCCATAGGTAGACTCTCAAATGTGGAGGAGTCAGGTGGTATCCGGGGTCTTCGACTAATAACTGAGCGGACCAATACCCTGTGCGAGTCTCAACGATGCGATCAAGGTGTTGAAGTTGAGCATGTGAGAAACAAGCATTTGGAGAGGCACTGAGGATTCCTCTCGAAATGATTCGTAGGCACTCATCATAAATGGTGATGAGTCCAAGACACAGGGACCTCTAGGTCTATCCTCTGGAATCGATGTGGTTGTCGTCGACAGAGGGAGACCAGCAACTAACAAGGCAATGATGTTTCCTTGATAGGAGTAGGAGGTGTAGAACTGAAGTGATGTAGTACTGATGGTAGGACTGACATACTTGTGGGGATGGGAAATAACTGGGTCAAAAAATGGGTAGACTCAAACTTCCTTTGTTCAGAGCATGATGACATGGTTGACCTGGCAGCGTAGGGGACTGACTTGTAGGTGTAGGGATCATTGCTTTGACTGAATGGTATATATTGACTCTGGGGGAGAGGACGAGCTGAGAGGTGTCGTCGAGGAATTATCAAGGTGACATACTACAGAATACTCTAAACAAAGGTGACCAAAAACTGTTGGCCCGATTTTGCAACCAGGCTTAGTGCTATCGGCACCTGCTAACTAGTAGCAGCAGTTTCAATGGAAATAAATAACAATAAACTAATTAAACAAGACTATTCATGGATCTAAGCAAAGATATTAAGCAAATAACAAAAATAATTTAAAATCAAGAACAAGACAATGTAGAATAATGAATTTGTATTGAAAGAATGGGGGCAAGCAAGTGCTTGCGGAATCAATACCTCTAATGGTGAGGTTGAATGGCTCCAAGGATGAGCAACTCCAATCTCCAATGGTCTCTTCTCCAATGTGGTTTGAATGGCTAAAATGCTCAAGGGAGATTTCAGCAGCATAAGGATGAGATAATGGATGGATGTGAAATGAGGAGCCCCTACCACCTTTTTATAGGTTTTGGTGGTGGGAAATACCATTTGTGGTTTTGTGGAAACCAAATGGTATTGACCAACATGGTTTAGGTACTTTTCCCTCCTTTTTCATTTTTTGAATAAAAATAATATTTTAATTCCCTTTTTAATATTTTTGGGAATTTGGACCCTTTTTGAGGGTTTTTTATGATTTTCTTGGAAAAATAATCTTTTTTAATGGAAAAAGGGGTGTACTAAGGTCTTTTGGTGACCTTTTGTTGGTTTCAGAGGCTCAGATGGTGGAAAAGTGGACAAATGGGTCATGTGAGTGAGGGAATGAGCTAGTGAGCACTTTTTAGGTGTTAACAAAAATCACAGCTTCTAGAAGGTTTACATGATTTCTTAAAAAACACGAGTTTTTAGAAAATGTGTTTTATTTCATAAATGTACTCAACAAAGTATGTACATTCTACGTCATAACGACTTTCTATAGTTTGCGCATGCGTCCGGAAATATGAAAAGCTTACTTCCCCCATTTTTTAAAATCACAGCTTCTAGAAGGTTTACATGATTTCTTAAAAAACATGAGTTTTTAGAAAATGTGTTTTATTTCATAAATGGAATCAACAAAGTATGCACATTCTACGTCATAACGACTTTCTATAGTTTGCGCATGCGTCTGGAAATAAGAAAAGCTTACTTCCACCGTTTTTTAAAATCACAGCTTCTAGAAGGTTTACATAATTTCGTAAAAAACACGAGTTTTTAGAAAATGTCTTTTATTTCATCAATGGAGTCAACAAAGTATGCACATTCTACGTCATAACGACTTTCTATAGTTTACGCATCCGTCCGGAAATAAGAAAAGCTTACTTCCACCGTTTTTTAAAATCACAGCTTCTAGAAGGTTTACATGATTTCGTAAAAAACACAAGTTTTTAGAAAATGTGTTTTATTTCATAAATGGAATCTACAAATTATGCACATTCTACGTCATAATGACTTTCTATAGTTTGCGCATCCGTCCGGAAATAAGAAACGCTTACTTCCCCCGTTTTTTAAAATCACAGCTTCTAGAAGGTTTACATGATTTCGTGAAAGACACGAGTTTTTAGAAAATGAGTTTTATTTCATCAATGGAATCTACAAAGTATGCACATTCTACATTATAACGAATTTCTATAGTTTGCGCATGCGTCCGGAAATAAGAAAAGCTTACTTCCCCCGTTTTTTAAAATCACAGCTTCTAGAAGTTTTACATGATTTCTTAAAAAACACGAGTTTTTAGAAAATGTGTTTTATTTCATAAATTGAATCAACAAAGTATGCACATTCTACGTCATAACGACTTTCTATAGTTTGAGCATGCGTTTGGAAATAAGAAAAGCTTACTTCTCCCATTTTTTAAAATCACAGTTTCTAGAAGGTTTACATGATTTCTTAAAAAACACAAGTTTTTAGAAAATGCGTTTTATTTAATAAATGGAATCAACAAAGTATGCACATTCTACATCATAACGACTTTCTATAGTTTGCGCATGCATCCGGAAATAAGAAAAGCTTAATTCCACCATTTTTTTAAAATCGCCGCTTCTAGAAGGTTTACATGATTTCTTAAAAAACACGAGTTTTTAGAAAATGTGTTTTATTTGATAAATGGAATCAACAAAGTATGCACATTCTACGTGATAACGACTTTCTATAGTTTGCGCATTTGTCCGGAAATAAGAAAAGCTCACTTCCACCGTTTTTTAAAATCACAGCTTCTAGAAGGTTTACATGATTTCGTGAAAAACATGAGTTTTTAGAAAATGTGTTTTATTTCATAAATGGAATCAACAAAGTATGCACATTCTACGTCATAATGACTTTCTATAGTTTGCGCATGCGTCCGGAAATAAGAAAAGCTTACATCCCTCATTTTTTAAAATCACAGCTTCTAGAAGGTTTACATCATTTCTTAAAAAACACGAGTTTTTAGAAAATGTGTTTTATTTCATAAATGGAATCAACAAAGTATGCACATTCTACGTCATAACGACTTTCTCTAGTTTGCGCATGCGTTTGGAAATAAGAAAAGCTTACTTCCCCCGTTTTGTAAAATCACAGCTTCTAGAAGGTTTACATGACTTCTTAAAAAACACGAGTTTTTAGAAAATGTTTTTTATTTCATAAATAGAATCAACAAAGTATGCACATTCTACGTCATAACGACTTTCTATAGTTTGCGCATGCGTCCGGAAATAAGAAAAGCTTACTTCCACCGTTTTTTAAAATCACAGCTTCTAGAAGGTTTACATGATTTCGTAAAAAACATGAGTTTTTAGAAAATGTGTTTTATTTCATAAATGGAATCTACAAAGTATGCACATTCTACTTCATAACGACTTTCTATAGTTTGCGCATGCGTCCGGTAATAAGAAAAGCTTACTTCTCCCATTTTTTAAAATCACAGCTTCTAGAAGGTTTACATGATTTCTTAAAAAACACGAGTTTTTAGAAAATGTGTTTTATTTCATAAATGGAATCAACAAAGTATGCACATTCTACGTCATAACGACTTTCTATAGTTTGCGCATGCGTCCGGAAATAAGAAAAGCTTACATCCCTCATTTTTTAAAATCACAGCTTCTAGAAGGCTTACATGATTTCTTAAAAAACACGAGTTTTTAGAAAATGTGTTTTATTTCATAAATGGAATCAACAAAGTATGCACATTCTACGTCATAACGACTTTCTATAGTTTGCGCATGCGTTTGGAAATAAGAAAAGATTACATACCACGTTTTTTAAAATCACAGCTTCTAGAAGGTTTACATGATTTCTTAAAAAACAGGAGTTTTTAGAAAATGTGTTTTATTTTATAAATGGAATCAACAATGTATGCACATTCTATGTCATAATGACTTTCTATAGTTTGCACATGCGTCCGGAAATAAGAAAAGCTTACTTCCACCGTTTTTTAAAATCACAGCTTCTAGAAGGTTTACATGACTTCTTAAAAAACATGAGTTTTTAGAAAATGTATTTTATTTCATAAATGGAATCAACAAAGTATGCACATTCTATGTCATAAAGACTTTCTGCAATTTTCGCATTAGTCCGGAAATAGGAAAAGCTTACTTCCACCGTTTTTTAAAATCACAGCTTCTAGAAGTTTTACATGACTTCTTAAAAAACACGAGTTTTTAGAAAATGTGTTTTATTTCATAAAAGGAATCAACAAAGTATGCACATTCTATGTCATAACGACTTTCTATAGTTTGCGCATTCGTCCAGAAATAAGAAAAGGTTACTTCCACCGTTTTTTAAAATCACGGCTTCTAGAAGGTTTACATGATTTCATAAAAAACATGAGTTTTTAGAAAATGTGTTTTATTTCATAAATGGAATCAACAAAGTATGCGCATTCTACGTCATAACAACTTTCTATAGTTTGCGCTTGCGTTTGGAAATAAGAAAAGCTTACATCCCCCGTTTTTTAAAATCACAGCTTCTAGAAGGTTTACATGATTTCTTAAAAAACACGAGTTTTTAGAAAATGTGTTTTATTTCATAAATGGAATCAACAAAGTATGGACATTCTACGTCATAACGACTTTCTATAGTTTGCGCATTCGTCCGGAAATATGAAAAGCTTACTTCCACCGTTTTTTAAAATCACAGCTTCTAGAAGGTTTACATGACTTTGTAAAAAACACGAGTTTCTAGAAAATGTGTTTTATTTCATAAATGGAATCTACAAAGTATGCACATTCTACGTCATAACGACTTTCTATAGTTTGCGCATCCGTCCGGAAATAAGAAAAGCTTACTTTCATCGTTTTTTAAAATCACATCTTCTATAAGGTTTACATGATTTCTTAAAAAACACAAGTTTTAAGAAAATGTGTTGTATTTCATAAATGGAATCTACAAAGTATGCACATTCTACGTCATAACGACTTTCTATAGTTTGCGCATGCGTACAGAAATAAGAAAAGCTTACTTCCCCCGTTTTTTAAAATCAAAGCTTCTAGAAGGTTTACATGATTTCTTAAAAAACACAAGTTTTTAGAAAATGTGTTTTATTTCATAAATGGAATGTACAAAGTATGCACATTCTATGTCATAACAACTTTCTATAGTTTGGGCATGCGTCTAGAAATAAGAAAAGCTTACTTCCACCGTTTTTTAAAATCACAGCTTCTAGAAGGTTTACATGATTTATTAAAAAACACGAGTTTTTAGAAAATGTGTTTTATTTCATTAATGGAATCAACAAAGTATGCACATTCTACATCATAACGACTTTCTATAGTTTGCGCATGCGTCCGGAAATAAGAAAAGCTTACTTCCCCCATTTTTTAAAATCACAGCTTCTAGAAGATTTAAATGATTTCGTAAAAAACACGAGTTTTTAGAAAATGTGTTTTATTTTATTAATGGAATCCACAAAGTATGAACATTCTATGTCATAACAACGTTCTATAGTTTGCGCATGCGTCTGGAAATAAGAAACGCTTATTTCCCCCATTTTTTAAAATCACAGCTTCTAGGAGGTTTACATGATTTCGTAAAAGACACGAGTTTTTAGAAAATGTGTTTTATTTCATAAATGGAATCTACAAAGTATGCACATTCTACGTCATAACGACTTTCTATAGTTTGCGTATGCGTCCGGAAATAAGAAAAGCTTACTTCCCCCGTTTTTTAAAATCACAGCTTCTAGTAGGTTTACATAATTTCTTAAATAACACGAGTTTTTAGAAAATGTGTTTTATTTCATAAATGGAATCAACAAATTATGCACATTCTACGTCATAACGACTTTCTATAGTTTGCGCAAGCGTCCGGAAATAAGAAAAGCTTACTTCCACCGTTTTTTAAAATCACAGCTTCTAGAAGGTTTACATGATTTCTTAAAAAACACGAGTTTTTAGAAAATGTGTTTTATTTCATAAATGGAATGTACAAAGTATGCACATTCTACGTCATAACGACTTTCTATAGTTTGCGCATGCGCCCGAAATAAGAAAAGCATACTTCCACCGTTTTTTAAAATCACTGCTTCTAGAAGGTTTACATGATTTCTTAAAGAACACGAGTTCTTAGAAAATGTGTTTTATTTCATAAATGGATTCAACAAAGTATGCAAATTCTACGTCATAATGACTTTCTATAGTTTACGCATGTGTCCGGAAATAAGAAAAGCTTACTTCCACCGTTTCTTAAAATCACCGCTTCTAGAAGGTTTAGATGATTTCTTAAAAAACACGAGTTTTTAGAAAATGTGTTTTATTTCATAAAAGGAATCAACAAAGTATGCACATTCTACGTCATAACGAATTTCTATAGTTTGCGCATGCGTCCGGAAATAAGAAAAGCTTACTTCTCCCATTTTTTAAAATCACAGCTTCTAGAAGGTTTACATGATTTCTTAAAAAACACGAGTTTTTAGAAAATGTGTTTTATTTCATAAATGGAATCAACAAAGTATGCACATTCTACGTCATAACGACTTTCTATAGTTTGCGCATGCGTCCGGAAATAAGAAAAGCTTACTTCCACCGTTTTTTAAAATCACCGCTTCTAGAAGGTTTACATGATTTCTTAAAAAACACGAGTTTTTAGAAAATGTGTTTTATTTCATAAAAGGAATCAACAAAGTATGCACATTCTACGTCATAATGACTTTCTATAGTTTGCGCATGCGTCCGGTAATAAGAAAAGCTTACTTCCACCGTTTTTTAAAATCACCGCTTCTAGAACGTTTACATGATTTCTTAAAAAACACAAGTTTTTAGAAAATGTGTTTTATTTCATAAATGGAATCAACAAAGTATGCACATTCTACGTCATAACGACTTTCTATAGTTTGCGCATTCGTCCAGAAATAAGAAAAGCTTACTTCCACCGTTTTTTAAAATCACAGCTTCTAGAAGGTTTACATGATTTCGTAAAAAACACGAATTTTTAGAAAATGTGTTTTATTTCATCAATGGAATGTACAAAGTATGCACATTCTACGTCATAACGACTTTCTATAGTTTGAGCATGCGTTTGGAAATAAGAAAAGCCTACTTCTCCCGTTTTTTAAAATCACAGCTTTTAGAAGGTTTACATGATTTCTTAAAAAATATGAGTTTTTAGAAAATGTGTTTTATTTCATAAATTGAATCAACAAAGTATGCACATTCTACGTCATAACGACTTTCTATAGTTTGTGCATGCATCCCGAAATAAGAAAAGCTTACTTCCACCGTTTTTTAAAATCACCGCTTCTAGAAGGTTTACATGATTTCTTAAAAAACACGAGTTTTTACAAAATGTGTTTTATTTCATAAATGGATTCAAAAAAGTACGCACATTCTACGTCATAACGACTTTCTATAGTTTGTGTATTCGTCCGGAAATAAGAAAAGCTCATTTCCACCGTTTTTTAAAATCACAACTTCTAGAAGGTTTACATGATTTCGTAAAAAACATGAGTTTTTAGAAAATGTGTTTTATTTCATAAATGGAATCTACAAACTATGCACATTCTACGTCAGAACGACTTTCTATAGTTTGCGCATGCGTCCGGAAATAAGAAAAGCTTACTTCCCCCATTTTTTAAAATCACGGCTTCTAGAAGGTTTACATGATTTCTTAAAAAACACGAGTTTTTAGAAAATGTGTTTTATTTCATAAATGGAATCAACAAAGTATGCACATTCTACGTCATAATGACTTTCTATAGTTTGCGCATGTGTTTGGAAATAAGAAAAGCTTATTTCCACCGTTTTTTTAAATCACAGCTTCTAGAAGGTTTACATGATTTCTTAAAAGACACGAGTTTTTAGAAAATGTGTTTTATTTCATAAATGGAATCTACAAAGTATGCACATTCTACATCATAACGACTTTCTATAGTTTGCGCATGCGTCCGGAAATAAGAAAAGCTTACTTCCACCGTTTTTTAAAATCACCGCTTCTAGAAGGTTTACATGATTTCTTAAAGAACACGAGTTTTTAGAAAATGTGTTTTATTTCATAAATGGATTCAACAAAGTATGCACATTCTACGTCATAATGACTTTCTATAGTTTGCGCATGCGTCCGGAAATAAGAAAAGCTTACTTCCACCGTTTCTTAAAATCACCTCTTCTAGAAGGTTTACATGATTTCTTAAAAAACACAAGTTTTTAGAAAATGTGTTTTATTTCATAAATGGAATCAAAAAAGTATGCACATTCTACGTCATAACGACTTTCTATAGTTTGCGCATTCGTCCAGAAATAAGAAAAGCTTACTTCCACCGTTTTTTAAAATCACAGCTTCTAGAAGGTTTACATGATTTCGTCAAAAACACGAGTTTTTAGAAAATGTGTTTTATTTCATAAATGGAATCTACAAAGTATGCACATTCTACGTCATAACGAATTTCTATAGTTTGCGCATGCGTCCGGAAATAAGAAAAGCTTACTTCCCCCGTTTTTTAAAATCACAGCTTCTAGTAGGTTTACATGATTTCTTAAATAACACGAGTTTTTAGAAAATGTGTTTTATTTCATAAATGGAATCAACAAATTATGCACATTCTACGTCATAACGACTTTCTATAGTTTGCGCACGCGTCCGGAAATAAGAAAAGCTTACTTCCACCGTTTTTTAAAATCACAGCTTCTAGAAGGTTTACATGATTTCTTAAAAAACACGAGTTTTTAGAAAATGTGTTTTATTTCATAAATGGAATGTACAAAGTATGCACATTCTACGTCATAACGACTTTCTATAGTTTGCGCATGCGTCCGAAATAAGAAAAGCTTACTTCCACCGTTTTTTAAAATCACCGCTTCTAGAAGGTTTACATGATTTCTTAAAGAACACGAGTTCTTAGAAAATGTGTTTTATTTCATAAATGGATTCAACAAAGTATGCACATTCTACATCATAATGACTTTCTATAGTTTGCGCATGTGTCCGGAAATAAGAAAAGCTTACTTCCACCGTTTCTTAAAATCACCGCTTCTAGAAGGTTTACATGATTTCTTAAAAAACACGAGTTTTTAGAAAATGTATTTTATTTCATAAAAGGAATCAACAAAGTATGCACATTCTACGTCATAACGAATTTCTATAGTTTGCGCATGCGTCCGGAAATAAGAAAAGCTTACTTCTCCCATTTTTTAAAATCACAGCTTCTAGAAGGTTTCCATGATTTCTTAAAAAACACGAGTTTTTAGAAAATGTGTTTTATTTCATAAATGGAATCAACAAAGTATGCACATTCTACGTCATAACGACTTTCTATTGTTTGCGCATGCGTCCGGAAATAAGAAAAGCTTACTTCCACCGTTTTTTAAAATCACCGCTTCTAGAAGGTTTACATGATTTCTTAAAAAACACGAGTTTTTAGAAAATGTGTTTTATTTCATAAATGGAATCAACAAAGTATGCACATTCTACGTCATAATGACTTTCTATAGTTTGCGCATGTGTTTGGAAATAAGAAAAGCTTATTTCCACCGTTTTTTAAAATCACAGCTTCTAGAAGGTTTACATGATTTCTTAAAAAACACGAGTTTTTAGAAAATGTGTTTTATTTCATAAATGGAATCTACAAAGTATGCACATTCTACATCATAACGACTTTCTACAGTTTGCGCATGCGTCCGGAAATAAGAAAAGCTTACTTCCACCGTTTTTTAAAATCACCGCTTCTAGAAGGTTTACATGATTTCTTAAAGAACACGAGTTTTTAGAAAATGTGTTTTATTTCATAAATGGATTCAACAAAGTATGCACATTCTACGTCATAATGACTTTCTATAGTTTGCGCATGCGTCCGGAAATAAGAAAAGCTTACTTCCACCGTTTCTTAAAATCACCTCTTCTAGAAGGTTTACATGATTTCTTAAAAAACACAAGTTTTTAGAAAATGTGTTTTATTTCATAAATGGAATCAAAAAAGTATGCACATTCTACGTCATAACGACTTTCTATAGTTTGCGCATTCGTCCAGAAATAAGAAAAGCTTACTTCCACCGTTTCTTAAAATCACCTCTTCTATAAGGTTTACATGATTTCTTAAAAAACACAAGTTTTAAGAAAATGTGTTTTATTTCATAAATGGAATCTACAAAGTATGCACATTCTACGTCATAACGACTTTCTATAGTTTGAGCATGCGTTTGGAAATAAGAAAAGCCTACTTCTCCCGTTTTTTAAAATCACAGCTTCTAGAAGGTTTACATGATTTCTTAAAAAATATGAGTTTTTAGAAAATGTGTTTTATTTCATAAATGGAATCAACAAAGTATGCACATTCTAAGTCATAACGACTTTCTATAGTTTGCGCATGCATCCGGAAATAAGAAAAGCTTACTTCCACCGTTTTTTAAAATCACCGCTTCTAGAAGGTTTACATGATTTCTTAAAAAACACGAGTTTTTAGAAAATGTGTTTTATTTCATAAAGGGATTCAAAAAAGTACGCACATTCTACGTCATAACGACTTTCTATAGTTTGTGCATTCGTCCGGAAATAAGAAAAGCTCATTTCCACCGTTTTTTAAAATCACAACTTCTAGAAGGTTTACATGATTTCGTAAAAAACATGAGTTCTTAGAAAATGTGTTTTATTTCATAAATGGAATCAACAAAGTATGCACATTCTACATCATAACGACTTTCTACAGTTTGCGCATGCGTCCGGAAATAAGAAAAGCTTACTTCCACCGTTTTTTAAAATCACCGCGTCTAGAAGGTTTACATGATTTCTTAAAGAACACGAGTTTTTAGAAAATGTGTTTTATTTCATAAATGGATTCAACAAAGTATGCACATTCTACGTCATAATGACTTTCTATAGTTTGCGCATGCGTCCGGAAATAAGAAAAGCTTACTTCCACCGTTTCTTAAAATCGCCTCTTCTATAAGGTTTACATGATTTCTTAAAAAACACAAGTTTTAAGAAAATGTGTTTTATTTCATAAATGGAATCTACAAAGTATACACATTCTACGTCATAACGACTTTCTATAGTTTGAGCATGCGTTTGGAAATAAGAAAAGCCTACTTCTCCCGTTTTTTAAAATCACAGCTTCTAGAAGGTTTACATGATTTCTTAAAAAATATGAGTTTTTAGAAAATGTGTTTTATTTCATAAATGGAATCAACAAAGTATGCACATTCTAAGTCATAACGACTTTCTATAGTTTGCGCATGCATCCGGAAATAAGAAAAGCTTACTTCCACCGTTTTTTAAAATCACCGCTTCTAGAAGGTTTACATGATTTCTTAAAAAACACGAGTTTTTAGAAAATGTGTTTTATTTCATAAAGGGATTCAAAAAAGTACGCACATTCTACGTCATAACGACTTTCTATAGTTTGTGCATTCGTCCAGAAATAAGAAAAGCTCATTTCCACCGTTTTTTAAAATCACAACTTCTAGAAGGTTTACATGATTTCGTAAAAAACATGAGTTTTTAGAAAATGTGTTTTATTTCATAAATGGAATCTACAAACTATGCACATTCTACGTCAGAACGACTTTCTATAGTTTGCGCATGCGTCCGGAAATAAGAAAAGCTTACTTCCCCCATTTTTTAAAATCACAGCTTCTAGAAGGTTTACATGATTTCTTAAAAAACACGAGTTTTTAGAAAATGTGTTTTATTTCATAAATGGAATCAACAAAGTATGCACATTCTACGTCATAATGACTTTCTATAGTTTGCGCATGTGTTTGGAAATAAGAAAAGCTTATTTCCACCGTTTTTTAAAATCACAGCTTCTAGAAGGTTTACATGATTTCTTAAAAAACACGAGTTTTTAGAAAATGTGTTTTATTTCATAAATGGAATCTACAAAGTATGCACATTCTACATCATAACGACTTTCTACAGTATGCGCATGCGTCCGGAAATAAGAAAAGCTTACTTCCACCGTTTTTTAAAATCACCGCTTCTAGAAGGTTTACATGATTTCTTAAAGAACACGAGTTTTTAGAAAATGTGTTTTATTTCATAAATGGATTCAACAAAGTATGCACATTCTACGTCATAATGACTTTCTATAATTTGCGCACGCGTCCGGAAATAAGAAAAGCTTACTTCCACCGTTTCTTAAAATCACCTCTTCTAGAAGGTTTACATGATTTCTTAAAAAACACAAGTTTTTAGAAAATGTGTTTTATTTCATAAATGGAATCAAAAAAGTATGCACATTCTACGTCATAACGACTTTCTATAGTTTGCGCATTCGTCCAGAAATAAGAAAAGCTTACTTACACCATTTTTTAAAATCACAGCTTCTAGAAGGTTTACATGATTTCGTAAAAAACACGAGTTTTTAGAAAATGTGTTTTATTTCATAAATGGAATCTACAAAGTATGCACATTCTACATCATAACGAATTTCTATAGTTTGCGCATGCGTCCGGAAATAAGAAAAGCTTACTTCCCCCGTTTTTTAAAATCACAGCTTCTAGTAGGTTTACATGATTTCTTAAATAACACGAGTTTTTAGAAAATGTGTTTTATTTCATAAATGGAATCAACAAATTATGCACATTCTACGTCATAACGACTTTCTATAGTTTGCGCACGCGTCCGGAAATAAGAAAAGCTTACTTCCACCGTTTTTTAAAATCACAGCTTCTAGAAGGTTTACATGATTTCTTAAAAAACATGAGTTTTTAGAAAATGTTTTTTATTTCATAAATGGAATGTACAAAGTATGCACATTCTACGTCATAACGACTTTCTATAGTTTGCGCATGCGTCCGAAATAAGAAAAGCTTACTTCCACCGTTTTTTAAAATCACCGCTTCTAGAAGGTTTACATGATTTCTTAAAGAACACGAGTTCTTAGAAAATGTGTTTTATTTCATAAATGGATTCAACAAAGTATGCAAATTCTACATCATAATGACTTTCTATAGTTTGCGCATGTGTCCGGAAATAAGAAAAGCTTACTTCCACCGTTTCTTAAAATCACCGCTTCTAGAAGGTTTACATGATTTCTTAAAAAACACGAGTTTTTAGAAAATGTGTTTTATTTCATAAAAGGAATCAACAAAGTATGCACATTCTATGTCATAACGAATTTCTATAGTTTGCGCATTCGTCCTGAAATAAGAAAAGCTTACTTCTCCCATTTTTTAAAATCACAGCTTCTAGAAGGTTTACATGATTTCTTAAAAAACACGAGTTTTTAGAAAATGTGTTTTATTTCATAAATGGAATCAACAAAGTATGCACATTCTACGTCATAACGACATTCTATAGTTTGTGCATGCGTCCGGAAATAAGAAAAGCTTACTTCCACCGTTTTTTAAAATCACCGCTTCTAGAAGGTTTACATGATTTCTTAAAAAACACGAGTTTTTAGAAAATGTGTTTTATTTCATAAAAGGAATCAACAAAGTATGCACATTCTACGTCATAATGACTTTCTATAGTTTGCGCATGCGTCCGGTAATAAGAAAAGCTTACTTCCACCGTTTTTTAAAATCACCGCTTCTAGAACATTTACATGATTTCTTAAAAAACACAAGTTTTTAGAAAATGTGTTTTATTTCATAAATGGAATCAACAAAGTATGCACATTCTACGTCATAACGACTTTCTATAGTTTGCGCATGCATCCGGAAATAAGAAAAGCTTACTTCCACCGTTTTTTAAAATCACCGCTTCTAGAAGGTTTACATGATTTCTTAAAAAACACGAGTTTTTAGAAAATGTGTTTTATTTCATAAATGGATTCAAAAAAGTACGCACATTCTACGTCATAACGACTTTCTATAGTTTGTGCATTCGTCCGGAAATAAGAAAAGCTCATTTCCACCGTTTTTTAAAATCACAGCTTCTAGAAGGTTTACATGATTTCGTAAAAAACATGAGTTTTTAGAAAATGTGTTTTATTTCATAAATGGAATCTACAAACTATGCACATTCTATGTCAGAACGACTTTCTATAGTTTGCGCATGCGTCCGGAAATAAGAAAAGCTTACTTCCCCCATTTTTTAAAATCACAGCTTCTAGAAGGTTTACATGATTTCTTAAAAAACACGAGTTTTTAGAAAACGTGTTTTATTTCATAAATGGAATCAACAAAGTATGCACATTCTACGTCATAATGACTTTCTATAGTTTGCGCATGTGTTTTAAAATAAGAAAAGCTTATTTCCTCCGTTTTTTAAAATCACAGCTTCTAGAAGGTTTACATGATTTCTTAAAAAACACGAGTTTTTAGAAAATGTGTTTTATTTCATAAATGGAATCTACAAAGTATGCACATTCTACATCATAACGACTTTCTATAGTTTGCGCATGCGTCCGGAAATAAGAAAAGCTTACTTCCACCGTTTTTTAAAATCACCGCTTCTAGAAGGTTTACATGATTTCTTAAAGAACACGAGTTTTTAGAAAATGTGTTTTATTTCATAAATGGATTCAACAAAGTATGCACATTCTCCGTCATAATGACTTTCTATAGTTTGCGCATGCGTCCGGAAATAAGAAAAGCTTACTTCCACCGTTTCTTAAAATCACCTCTTCTAGAATGTTTACATGATTTCTTAAAAAACACAAGTTTTTAGAAAATGTGTTTTATTTCATAAATGGAATCAACAAAGCATGCACATTCTACATCATAACGACTTTCTATAGTTTGCGCATTCGTCCAGAAAAAAGAAAAGCTTACTTCCACCGTTTTTTAAAATCACAGCTTCTAGAAGGTTTACATGATTTCGTAAAAAACACGAGTTTTTAGAAAATGTGTTTTATTTCATAAATGGAATCTACAAAGTATGCACATTCTACGTCATAACGAATTTCTATAGTTTGCGCACGCGTCCGGAAATAAGAAAAGCTTACTTCCCCCGTTTTTTAAAATCACAGCTTCTAGTAGGTTTACATGATTTCTTAAATAACACGAGTTTTTAGAAAATGTGTTTTATTTCATAAATGGAATCAACAAATTATGCACATTCTACGTCATTATGACTTTCTATAGTTTGCGCACGCGTCCGGAAATAAGAAAAGCTTACTTCCACCGTTTTTTAAAATCACAGCTTCTAGAAGGTTTACATGATTTCTTAAAAAACACGAGTTTTTAGAAAATGTGTTTTATTTCATAAATGGAATGTACAAAGTATGCACATTCTACGTCATAACGACTTTCTATAGTTTGCGCATGCGTCCGAAATAAGAAACGCTTACTTCCACCGTTTTTTAAAATCACCGCTTCTAGAAGGTTTACATGATTTCTTAAAGAACACGAGTTCTTAGAAAATGTGTTTTATTTCATAAATGGATTCAACAAAGTATGCACATTCTACGTCATAACGACATTCTATAGTTCGCGCATGCGTCTGAAATAAGAAAAGCTTACTTCCACCATTTTTTAAAATCACAGCTTCTAGAAGGTTTACATGATTTCGTAAAAAACATGAGTTTTTAGAAAATGTGTTCTATTTCATAAATGGAATCAACAAAGTATGCACATTCTACGTCATAACGACTTTCTATAGTTTGAGCATGCGTTTGGAAATAAGAAAAGCTTACTTCTCCCGTTTTTTAAAATCACAGCTTCTAGAAGGTTTACATGATTTCTTAAAAAACATGAGTTTTTAGAAAATGTGTTTTATTTCATAAATGGAATCAACAAAGTATGCACATTCTACGTCATAACGACTTTCTATAGTTTGCGCATGTATCCGGAAATAAGAAAAGCTTACTTCCACCGTTTTTTAAAATCACCGCTTCTAGAAGGTTTACATGATTTCTTAAAAAACACGAGTTTTTAGAAAATGTGTTTTATTTCATAAATGGATTCAACAAAGTATGCACATTCTACGTCATAACGACTTTCTATAGTTTGCGCATTCGTCCGGAAATAAGAAAAGCTCACTTCCACCGTTTTTTAAAATCACAGCTTCTAGAAGGTTTACATGATTTCGTAAAAAACATGAGATTTTAGAAAATGTGTTTTATTTCATAAATGGAATCTACAAACTATGCACATTCTACGTCAGAACGACTTTCTATAGTTTGCGCATCCGTCCGGAAATAAGAAAAGCTTACTTCCCCCATTTTTTAAAATCACAGCTTCTAGAAGGTTTACATGATTTCTTAAAAAACACGAGTTTTTAGAAAATGTGTTTTATTTCATAAATGGAATCAAAAAAGTATGCACATTCTACGTCATAACGACTTTCTATAGTTTGCGCATACGTTTGCAAATAATAAAAGCTTATTTCCACCGTTTTTTAAAATCACAGCTTCTAGAAGGTTTACATGATTTCTTAAAAAACACGAGTTTTTAGAAAATGTGTTTTATTTCATAAATGGAATCTACAAAGTATGCACATTCTACGTCATAACGACTTTCTATAGTTTGCGAATGCGTCCGGAAATAAGAAAACCTTACTTCCACCGTTTTTTAAAATCACCGCTTCTAGAAGGTTTACATGATTTCTTAAAAAACACGAGTTTTTAGAAAATGTGTTTTATTTCATAAATGGAATCAACAAAGTATGCACATTCTACGTCATAACGACTTTCTATAGTTTGCGCATTCGTCCAGAAATAAGAAAAGCTTACTTCCACCGTTTTTTAACATCACAGCTTCTGGAAGGTTTACATGATTTCGTAAAAAACACGAGTTTTTAGAAAATGTGTTTTATTTCATAAATGGAATCTACAAAGTATGCACATTCTACTTCATAACGACTTTCTATAGTTTGCGCATGCGTCCGGAAATAAGAAAAGCTTACTTCCACCGTTTTTTAAAATCACAGCTTCTAAAAGGTTTACATGATTTCTTAAAAAACACGAGTTTTTAGAAAATGTGTTTTATTTCATAAATGGAATCAACAAATTATGCACATTCTACGTCATAACGACTTTCTATAGTTTGCGCATGCGTCCGGAAATAAGAAAAGATTACTTCCCCCGTTTTTTAAAATCACAGCTTCTAGAAGGTTTGCATGGTTTCTTAAAAAACATGAGTTTTTAGAAAATGTGTTTTATTTCATAAATGGAATCAACAAAGTATGCACATTCTACGTCATAATGACTTTCTATAGTTTGAGCATGCGTTTGGAAATAAGAAAAGCTTACTTCTCCCGTTTTTTAAAATCACAGCTTCTAAAAGGTTTACATGATTTCTTAAAAAACACGAGTTTTTAGAGAATGTGTTTTATTTCATAAATGGAATCAACAAAGTATTCACATTATACGTCATAACGAATCTCTATAGTTTGCGCATGCGTCAGGAAATAAGAAAAGCTTACTTCCACCATTTTTTAAAATCACCGTTTCTAGAAGATTTACATGATTTCTTAAAAAACACGAGTTTTTAGAAAATGTGTTTTATTTAATAAATGGAATCATCAAAGTACGCACATTCTACGTCATAACGACTTTCTATACTTTGTGCATGCGTCCGGAAATAACAAAACCTTACTTCCACGGTTTTTTAAAATCAACGCTTCTAGAAGGTTTACATGATTTCTTAAAAAACACGAGTTTTTAGAAAATGTGTTTTATTTCATAAATGGAATCAACAAAGTATGCACATTCTACGTCATAACGACTATCTATAGTTTGCGCATTCGTCCGGAAATAAGAAAAGCTTACTTTCCCCGTTTTTTAAAATCACAGCTTCTAGAAGGTTTACATGATTTCTTAAAAAACACGAGTTTTTAGAAAATGTGTTTTATTTCATAAATGGAATGTACAAAGTATGCACGTTCTACATCATAATGACTTTCTATAGTTTGCGCAGGCGTCCAGAAATAAGAAAAGCTTACTTCCACCATTTTTTAAAATCACAGCTTCTAGAAGATTTACATGATTTCGTAAAAAACATGAGCTTTTAGAAAATGTGTTTTATTTCATAAATGGAATCTACAAAGTATGCACATTCTACGTCATAAGGACTTTCTATAGTTTGCGCATGCGTCCGGAAATAAGAAAAGCTTACTACCACCATTTTTTAAAATCACAGCTTCTAAAAGGTTTACATGATTTCTTAAAAAACACGAGTTTTTAGAAAATGTGTTTTATTTCACAAATGGAATGTACAAAGTACGCACATTCTACGTCATAACGACTTTATCTAGTTTGCGCATGCGTCCGAAAATAAGAAAATCTTACCTCCACCGTTTTCTAAAATCACAGCTTCTAGAAGGTTTACATGATTTCGTAAAAAAAATGAGTTTTTAGAAAATGTGTTTTATTTCATAAATGGAATCTACAAAGTATGCACATTCTACGTCATAACGACTTTCTATAGTTTGCGCATGTATCCGGATATAAGAAAAGCTTACTTCCACCGTTTTTTAAAATCACCGCTTCTAGAAGGTTTACATGATTTCTTAAAGAACACGAGTTCTTAGAAAATGTGTTTTATTTCATAAATGGGTTCAACAAAGTATGCACATTCTAGGTCATAATGACTTTCTATAGTTTTCGGAAGCGTCCGGAAATAAGAAAAGATTACTTCCACCGTCTTTTAACATCACAGCTTCTGGAAGGTTTACATGATTTCTTAAAAAACACAAGTTTGTAGAAAATGTGTATTATTTCATAAATGGAATCAACAAAGTATGCACATTCTACGTCATAACGACTTTCTATAGTTTGCGCATTCGTCCAGAAATAAGAAAAGCTTACTTCCACCGTTTTTTAACATCACAGCTTCTGGAAGGTTTACATGATTTCGTAAAAAACATGAGTTTTTAGAAAATGTGTTTTATTTCATAAATGGAATCAACAAAGTATGCACATTCTACGTCATAACGACTTTCTATAGTTTGCGCATGTATCCGGAAATAAGAAAAGCTTACTTCCACCGTTTTTTAAAATCACCGCTTCTAGAAGGTTTACATGATTTCATAAAGAACACGAGTTCTTAGAAAATGTGTTTTATTTCATAAATGGGTTCAACAAAGTATGCACATTCTAGGTCATAATGACTTTCTATAGTTTTCGGATGCGTCCGGAAATAAGAAAAGATTACTTCCACCGTTTTTTAAAATCACCGCTTCTAGAAGGTTTACATGATTTCTTAAAAAACACAAGTTTGTAGAAAATGTGTATTATTTCATAAATGGAATCAACAAAGTATGCACATTCTACGTCATAACGACTTTCTATAGTTTGCGCATTCGTCCAGAAATAAGAAAAGCTTACTTCCACCGTTTTTTAACATCACAGCTTCTGGAAGGTTTACATGATTTCGTAAAAAACACGAGTTTTTAGAAAATGTGTTTTATTTCATAAATGGAATCTACAAAGTATGCACATTCTACGTCATAACGACTTTCTATAGTTTGCGCATGCGTCCGGAAATAAGAAAAGCTTACTTCCACCGTTTTTTAAAATCACAACTTCTAAAAGGTTTACATGATTTCTTAAAAAACACGAGTTTTTAGAAAATGTGTTTTATTTCATAAATGGAATCAACAAATTATGCACATTCTACGTCATAACGACTTTCTATAGTTTGCGCATGCGTCCGGAAATAAGAAAAGATTACTTCCCCCGTTTTTTAAAATCACAGCTTCTAGAAGGTTTGCATGGTTTCTTAAAAAACATGAGTTTTTAGAAAATGTGTTTTATTTCATAAATGGAATCAAAAAAGTATGCACATTCTATTTCATAACGACTTTCTATAGTTTGAGCATGCGTTTGGAAATAAGAAAAGCTTACTTCTCCCGTTTTTTAAAATCACAGCTTCTAGAAGGTTTACATGATTTCTTAAAAAACACGAGTTTTTAGAGAATGTGTTTTATTTCATAAATGGAATCAACAAAGTATTCACATTATACGTCATAACGAATCTCTATAGTTTGCGCATGCGTCAGGAAATAAGAAAAGCTTACTTCCACCATTTTTTAAAATCACCGTTTCTAGAAGATTTACATGATTTCTTAAAAAACACGAGTTTTTAGAAAATGTGTTTTATTTAATAAATGGAATCATCAAAGTACGCACATTCTACATCATAACGACTTTCTATACTTTGTGCATGCGTCCGGAAATAACAAAACCTTACTTCCACCGTTTTTTAAAATCAACGCTTCTAGAAGGTTTACATGATTTCTTAAAAAACACGAGTTTTTAGAAAATGTGTTTTATTTCATAAATGGAATCAACAAAGTATGCACATTCTACGTCATAACGACTATCTATAGTTTACGCATTCGTCTGGAAATAAGAAAAGCTTACTTTCCCCGTTTTTTAAAATCACAGCTTCTAGAAGGTTTACATGATTTCTTAAAAAACACGAGTTTTTAGAAAATGTGTTTTATTTCATAAATGGAATGTACAAAGTATGCACGTTCTACATCATAATGACTTTCTATAGTTTGCTCACGCGTCCGGAAATAAGAAAAGCTTACTTCCACCATTTTTTAAAATCACAGCTTCTAGAAGATTTACATTTTTTCGTAAAAAACATGAGCTTTTAGAAAATCTGTTTTATTTCATAAATGGAATCTACAAAGTATGCACATTCTACGTCATAAGGACTTTCTATAGTTTGCGCATGCGTCCGGAAATAAGAAAAGCTTACTACCACCATTTTTTAAAATCACAGCTTCTAAAAGGTTTACATGATTTCTTAAAAAACACGAGTTTTTAGAAAATGTGTTTTATTTCATAAATGGAATGTACAAAGTATGCACATTCTACGTCATAAGGACAATCTATAGTTTGCGCATGCGTCCGGAAATAAGAAAAGCTTACTTCCCCCGTTTTTTAAAATCATAGCTTCTAGAAGGTTTACATGATTTCTTAAAAAACACGAGTTTTTAGAAAATGTGTTTTATTTCATAAATGGAATCAACAAAGTATACACATTCTACGTCATAACGACTTTCTATAGTTTGCGCATGCGTCCGCAAATAAGAAAAGATTACTTCCACCGTTTTTTAAAATCACCGCTTCTAGAAGGTTTACATGATTTCTTAAAGAACACGAGTTCTTAGAAAATGTGTTTTATTACATAAATGGATTCAACAAAGTATGCACATTCTACGTCATAATGACTTTCTATAGTTAGCGCATGTGTCCGGAAATAAGAAAAGCTTACTTCCACCGTTTCTTAAAATCACCGCTTCTAGAAGGTTTACATGATTTCTTAAAAAACACGAGTTTTTAGAAAATGTGTTTTATTTCATAAAAGGAATCAACAAAGTATGCACATTCTACGTTATAACGAATTTCTATAGTTTGCGCATGCGTCCGGAAATAAGAAAAGCTTACTTCTCCCATTTTTTAAAATCACAGCTTCTAGAAGGTTTACATGATTTCTTAAAAAACACGAGTTTTTAGAAAATGTGTTTTATTTCATAAATGGAATCAACAAAGTATGCACATTCTACGTCATAACGACTTTCTATAGTTTGCGCATGCGTCCGGAAATAAGAAAAGCTTACTTCCACCATTTTTTAAAATCACCGCTTCTAGAAGGTTTACATGATTTCTTAAAAAACACGAGTTTTTAGAAAATGTGTTTTATTTCATAAAAGGAATCAACAAAGTATGCACATTCTACGTCATAATGACTTTCTATAGTTTGCGCATGCGTCCGGTAATAATAAAAGCTTACTTCCACCGTTTTTTAAAATCACCGCTTCTAGAACGTTTACATGATTTCTTAAAAAACACAAGTTTTTAGAAAATGTGTTTTATTTCATAAATGGAATCAACAAAGTATGCACATTCTACGTCATAACGACTTTCTATAGTTTGCGCATTCGTCCAGAAATAAGAAAAGCTTACTTCCCCCGTTTTTTAAAATCACAACTTCTAGAAGGTTTACATGATTTATTAAAAAACATGAGTTTTTAGAAAATGTGTTTTATTTCATAAATGGAATCAACAAAGTATGCACATTCTACGTCATAACGACTTTCTATAGTTTTGGCATGCGTCTAGAAATAAGAAAAGCTTACTTCCACCGTTGTTTCAAATCACAGCTTCTAGAAGGTTTACATGATTTCGTAAAAAACACGAGTTTTTAGAAAATGTGTTTTATTTCATTAATGGAATCTACAAAGTATGCACATTCTACGTCATAACGAATTTCTATAGTTTGCGCATGCGTCTGGAAATAAGAAACGCTTAGTTCCCCCGTTTTTTAAAATCACATCTTCTAGGAGGTTTACATGATTTCGTAAAAGACACGAGTTTTTAGAAAATGTGTTTTTTTTCATAAATGGAATCTACAAAGTATGCAGATTCTACGTCGTAACGACTTTCTATAGTTTGCGCATGCATCTGGAAATAAGAAAAGCTTACTTCCACCGTTTTTTAAAATCACAGCTTCTAGTAGGTTTACATGATTTCGTAAAAAACACGAGTTTTTAGAAAATGTGTTTTATTTCATAAATGGAATCTAAAAAGTATGCACATTCTACGTCATAACGACTTTCTATAGTTTGCGCATGCGTTCGGAAATAAGAAAAGCTTACTTCCCCCTTTTTTTAAAATCACAGCTTCTAGAAGGTTTACATGATTTCTTAAAAAACACGAGTTTTTAGAAAATGTGTTTTATTTCATAAATAGAATCAACAAAGTATGCACATTCTACGTCATAACGACTTTCTATAGTTTCACATGCGTCCGGAAATAAGAAAAGCTTACTTCCACCATTTTTTAAAATCACAGCTTCTAGAAGGTTTACATGATTTCTTAAAAAACACGAGTTTTTAGAAAATGTGTTTTATTTCATAAATGGAATCAACAAAGTATGCACATTCTACGTCATAACGACTATCTATAGTTTGCGCATTCGTCCGGAAATAAGAAAAGCTTACTTTCCCCGTTTTTTAAAATCACAGCTTCTAGAAGGTTTACATGATTTCTTAAAAAACACGAGTTTTTAGAAAATGTGTTTTATTTCATAAATGGAATGTACAAAGTATGCACGTTCTACATCATAATGACTTTCTATAGTTTGCGCACGCGTCCGGAAATAAGAAAAGCTTACTTCCACCATTTCTTAAAATCACAACTTCTAGAAGATTTACATGATTTCGTAAAAAACATGAGCTTTTAGAAAATGTGTTTTATTTCATAAATGGAATCTACAAAGTATGCACATTCTACGTCATAAGGACTTTCTATAGTTTGCGCATGCGTCCGGAAATAAGAAAAGCTTACTACCACCATTTTTTAAAATCACAGCTTCTAAAAGGTTTACATGATTTCTTAAAAAACACGAGTTTTTAGAAAATGTGTTTTATTTCATAAATGGAATGTACAAAGTATGCACATTCTACGTCATAAGGACATTCTATAGTTTGCGCATGGTTCTGGAAATAAGAAAAGCTTACTTCCACCGTTTTTTAAAATCACAGCTTCTATAAGGTTTACATGATTTCTTAAAAAACACAAGTTTTTAGAAAATGTGTTTTATTTCATAAATGGAATGTACAAAGTATGCACATTCTACGTCATAACGACTTTCTCTAGATTGCGCATGCGTCCAGAAATAAGAAAAGCTTACTTCCCCCATTTTTTAAAATCACAGCTTCTAGAAGGTTTACGTGATTTATTAAAAAACTCGAGTTTTTAGAAAATGTGTTTTATTTCATAACTGGAATCTACAAAGTATGCACATTCTACGTCATAACGACTTTCTATAGTTTGCGCATGCATCCGGAAATAAGAAAAGCTTACTTCCCCCGTTTTTTAAAATCACAACTTCTAGAAGATTTACATGATTTCTTAAAAAACACGAGTTTTTAGAAAATGTGTTTTATTTCATAAATGGAATCAACAAAGTATACACATTCTACGTCATAACGACTTTCTATAGTTTGCGCATGCGTCCGCAAATAAGAAAAGATTACTTCCACCGTTTTTTAAAATCACCGCTTCTAGAAGGTTTACATGATTTCTTAAAGAACACGAGTTCTTAGAAAATGTGTTTTATTTCATAAATGGATTCAACAAAGTATGCACATTCTACGTCATAATGACTTTCTATAGTTTGCGCATGTGTCCGGAAATAAGAAAAGCTTACTTCCACAGTTTCTTAAAATCACCGCTTCTAGAAGGTTTACATGATTTCTTAAAAAACACGAGTTTTTAGAAAATGTGTTTTATTTCATAAAAGGAATCAACAAAGTATGCACATTCTACGTTATAACGAATTTCTATAGTTTGCGCATGCGTCCAGAAATAAGAAAAGCTTACTTCTCCCATTTTTTAAAATCACAGCTTCTAGAAGGTTTACATGATTTCTTAAAAAACACGAGTTTTTAGAAAATGTGTTTTATTTCATAAATGGAATCAACAAAGTATGCACATTCTACGTCATAACGACTTTCTATAGTTTGCGCATGCGTCCGGAAATAAGAAAAGCTTACTTCCACTGTTTTTTAAAATCACCGCTTCTAGAAGGTTTACATGATTTCTTAAAAAACACGAGTTTTTAGAAAATGTGTTTTATTTCATAAAAGGAATCAACAAAGTATGCACATTCTACGTCATAATGACTTTCTATAGTTTGCGCATTCGTCCGGAAATAAGAAAAGCTCACTTCCACCGTTTTTTAAAATCACAGCTTCTAGAAGGTTTACATGATTTCGAAAAAAACATGAGATTTTAGAAAATGTGTTTTATTTCATAAATGGAATCTACAAACTATGCACATTCTACGTCAGAACGACTTTCTATAGTTTGCGCATCCGTCCGGAAATAAGAAAAGCTTACTTCCCCCATTTTTTAAAATCACAGCTTCTAGAAGGTTTACATGATTTCTTAAAAAACAAGAGTTTTTAGAAAATGTGTTTTATTTCATAAATGGGTTCAACAAAGTATGCACATTCTAGGTCATAATGACTTTCTATAGTTTTCGGATGCGTCCGGAAATAAGAAAAGCTTACTTCCACCGTTTTTTAAAATCACCGCTTCTAGAAGGTTTACATGATTTCTTAAAAAACACAAGTTTTTAGAAAATGTGTATTATTTCATAAATGGAATCAACAAAGTATGCACATTCTACGTCATAACGACTTTCTATAGTTTGCGCATTCGTCCAGAAATAAGAAAAGCTTACTTCCACCGTTTTTTAACATCACAGCTTCTGGAAGGTTTACATGATTTCGTAAAAAACACGAGTTTTTAGAAAATGTGTTTTATTTCATAAATGGAATCTACAAAGTATGCACATTCTACGTCATAACGACTTTCTATAGTTTGCGCATGCGTCCGGAAATAAGAAAAGCTTACTTCCACCGTTTTTTAAAATCACAGCTTCTAAAAGGTTTACATGATTTCTTAAAAAACACGAGTTTTTAGAAAATGTGTTTTATTTCATAAATGGAATCAACAAATTATGCACATTCTACGTCATAACGACTTTCTATAGTTTGCGCATGCGTCCGGAAATAAGAAAAGATTACTTCCCCCGTTTTTTAAAATCACAGCTTCTAGAAGGTTTGCATGGTTTCTTAAAAAACATGAGTTTTTAGAAAATGTGTTTTATTTCATAAATGGAATCAAAAAAGTATGCACATTCTACGTCATAACGACTTTCTATAGTTTGAGCATGCGTTTGGAAATAAGAAAAGCTTACTTCTCCCGTTTTTTAAAATCACAGCTTCTAGAAGGTTTACATGATTTCTTAAAAAACACGAGTTTTTAGAGAATGTGTTTTATTTCATAAATGGAATCAACAAAGTATTCACATTATACGTCATAACGAATCTCTATAGTTTGCGCATGCGTCAGGAAATAAGGAAAGCTTACTTCCACCATTTTTTAAAATCACCGTTTCTAGAAGATTTACATGATTTCTTAAAAAACACGAGTTTTTAGAAAATGTGTTTTATTTAATAAATGGAATCATCAAAGTACGCACATTCTACGTCATAACGACTTTCTATACTTTGTGCATGCGTCCGGAAATAACAAAACCTTACTTCCACCGTTTTTTAAAATCAACGCTTCTAGAAGGTTTACATGATTTCTTAAAAAACACGAGTTTTTAGAAAATGTGTTTTATTTCATAAATGGAATCAACAAAGTATGCACATTCTACGTCATAACGACTATCTATAGTTTGCGCATTCGTCCGGAAATAAGAAAAGCTTACTTTCCCCGTTTTTTAAAATCACAGCTTCTAGAAGGTTTACATGATTTCTTAAAAAACACGAGTTTTTAGAAAATGTGTTTTATTTCATAAATGGAATGTACAAAGTATGCACGTTCTACATCATAATGACTTTCTATAGTTTGCGCACGCGTCCGGAAATAAGAAAAGCTTACTTCCACCATTTTTTAAAATCACAGCTTCTAGAAGATTTACATGATTTCGTAAAAAACATGAGCTTTTAGAAAATGTGTTTTATTTCATAAATGGAATCTACAAAGTATGCACATTCTACGTCATAAGGACTTTCTATAGTTTGCGCGTGCGTCCGGAAATAAGAAAAGCTTACTACCACCATTTTTTAAAATCACAGCTTCTAAAAGGTTTACATGATTTCTTAAAAAACACGAGTTTTTAGAAAATGTGTTTTATTTCATAAATGGAATGTACAAAGTATGCACATTCTACGTCATAAGGCCATTCTATAGTTTGCGCATGCGTCCGGAAATAAGAAAAGCTTACTTCCCCCGTTTTTTAAAATCACAGCTTCTAGAAGGTTTACATGATTTCTTAAAAAACACGAGTTTTTAGAAAATGTGTTTTATTTCATAAATGGAATCAACAAATTACGCACATTCTACGTCATAACGACTTTATCTAGTTTGCGCATGCGTCCGAAAATAAGAAAATCTTACTTCCACCGTTTTCTAAAATCACAGCTTCTAGAAGGTTTACATGATTTCGTAAAAAACATGAGTTTTTAGAAAATGTGTTTTATTTCATAAATGGAATCTACAAAGTATGTACATTCTACGTCATAACAACTTTCTATAGTTTGCGAATGTGTCTGGAAATAAGAAAAGCTTACTTCAACCGTTTTTTAAAATCACAGCTTCTATAAGGTTTACATGATTTCTTAAAAAACACAAGTTTTTAGAAAATGTGTTTTATTTCATAAATGGAATGTACAAAGTATGCACATTCTACGTCATAACGACTTTCTCTAGATTGCGCATGCGTCCAGAAATAAGAAAAGCTTACTTCCCCCATTTTTTAAAATCACAGCTTCTAGAAGGTTTACGTGATTTATTAAAAAACACGAGTTTTTAGAAAATGTGTTTTATTTCATAACTGGAATCTACAAAGTATGCACATTCTACGTCATAACGACTTTCTATAGTTTGCGCATGCATCCGGAAATAAGAAAAGCTTACTTCCCCCGTTTTTTAAAATCACAACTTCTAGAAGATTTACATGATTTCTTAAAAAACACGAGTTTTTAGAAAATGTGTTTTATTTCATAAATGGAATCAACAAAGTATACACATTCTACGTCATAACGACTTTCTATAGTTTGTGCATGCGTCCGCAAATAAGAAAAGATTACTTCCACCGTTTTTTAAAATCACCGCTTCTAGAAGGTTTACATGATTTCTTAAAGAACACGAGTTCTTAGAAAATGTGTTTTATTTCATAAATGGATTCAACAAAGTATGCACATTCTACGTCATAATGACTTTCTATAGTTTGCGCATGTGTCCGGAAATAAGAAAAGCTTACTTCCACCGTTTCTTAAAATCACCGCTTCTAGAAGGTTTACATGATTTCTTAAAAAACACGAGTTTTTAGAAAATGTGTTTTATTTCATAAAAGGAATCAACAAAGTATGCACATTCTACGTTATAACGAATTTCTATAGTTTGCGCATGCGTCCGGAAATAAGAAAAGCTTACTTCTCCCATTTTTTAAAATCACAGCTTCTAGAAGGTTTACATGATTTCTTAAAAAACACGAGTTTTTAGAAAATGTGTTTTATTTCATAAATGGAATCAACAAAGTATGCACATTCTACGTCATAACGACTTTCTATAGTTTGCGCATGCGTCCGGAAATAACAAAAGCTTACTTCCACCGTTTTTTAAAATCACCGCTTCTAGAAGGTTTACATGATTTCTTAAAAAACACGAGTTTTTAGAAAATGTGTTTTATTTCATAAATGGAATCAACAAAGTATGCACATTCTACGTCATAACGAATTTATATAGTTTGCGCATGCGTCCGGAAATAATAAAAGCTTACTTCCCCCGTTTTTTAAAATCACAGTTTCTAGAAGGTTTACATGATTTTGGAAAAAACGCGAGTTTTTAGAAAATGTGTTTTTTTTCATAAATGGAATCAACAAAGTATGCACATTCTACGTAATAATGACTTTCTATAGTTTGCGCATGCGTTTGAAAATAAGAAAAGCTTACTTCCCCCGTTTTTTAAAATCACAGCTTCTAGAAGGTTTAGATGATTTCTTAAAAAACACGAGATTTTAGAAAATGTGTTTTATTTCATAAATAGAATCAACAAAGTATTCACATTCTACATCATAACGACTTTCTATAGTTTGCGTATGCGTCCTGAAATAAGAAAAGCTTACTTCCACCGTTTTTTAAAATCATAGCTTCTAGAACGTTTACATGATTCCGTAAAAAACACGAGTTTTTAGAAAATGTGTTTTATTTCATAAATGGAATTTACGAAGTATGCACATTCTACGTCATCAAGACTTTCTATAGTTTGCGCATGCATCCGGAAATAAGAAAAGCTTACTTCCACCGTTTTTTAAAATCACAACTTCTAGAAGGTTTACATGATTTCTTAAAAAACATGAGTTTTTAGAAAATGAGTTTTATTTCATAAATGGAATCAACAAAGTATGAAGATTCTACGTCATAATGACTTTCTATAGTTTGTGCATGCGTCCGCAAATAAGAAAAGCTTAGTTCCACCGTTTTTTAAAATCACAGCTTCTAGAAGGTTTACATGATTTCGTAAAAAACACGAGTTTTTAGAAAATGTGTTTAATTTCATAAATGGAATCTACAAAGTATGCACATTCTACGTCATAAAGACTTTCTATAGTTTGCGCATGCGTCCGGAAATAAGAAAAGCTTACTTCCCCCGTTTTTTAAAATCACTGCTTCTGGAAGGTTTACATGATTTCTTAAAAAACAAGAGTTTTTAGAAAATGTGTTTTATTTCATAAATGGAATCAACAAAGTATGCACATTCTATATCATAACGACTTTCTATAATTTACGCATGCGTCCGGAAATAAGAAAAGCTTACTTCCCCCATTTTTTAAAATCACGGCTTCTAGAAGGTTTACATGATTTATTAAAAGACACGAGTTTTGAGACAATGTGTTTTATTTCATAAATGGAATCTACAAAGTATGCACATTCTACATCATAACGACTTTCTATAGTTTGCGCATGCGTCCGGAAATAAGAAAAGCTTACTTCCACGGTTTTTTAAAATCACAGCTTCTAGAAGGTTTACATGATTTCTTAAAAAACACGAGTTTTTAGAAAATGTGTTTTATTTCTTAAATGGAATGAACAAAGTATGCACATTCGACGTCATAACGACTTTCTATAGTTTGCGCATGCGTCCGGAAATAAGAAAAGCTTATTTCCACCGTTTTTTAAAATCACAGCTTCTAGAAGGTTTACATGATTTCTTAAAGAACACAAGTTTTTAGAAAATGTGTTTTATTACATAAATGGAATCAACAAAGTATGCACATTCTATGTCATAACGACTTTCTATAGTTTTCGCATTCGTCCGGAAATATGAAAAGCTTACTTCCACCATTTTTTAAAGTCACAGCTTCTAGAAGGTTTACATGATTTCGTAAAAAACACGAGTTTTTAAAAAATGTGTTTTATTTCATAAATGGAATCTACAAAGTATGCACATTCTACGTCATAACGACTTTCTATAGTTTGCGCATGCATCCGGAAATAAGAAAAGCTTACTTCCACTATTTTTTAAAATCACAGCTTCTAGAAGGTTTACATGATTTCGTAAAAAACAGGAGTTTTTAGAAAATGTGTTTTATTTCATAAATGGAATCTACAAAGTATGCACATTCTACGTGATAATGACTTTCTATAGTTTGCGCATGCATTTGGAAATATGAAAGGCTTACTTCCACGGTTTTTTAAAATCACAGCTTCTAGAAGGTTTACATGATTTCTTAAAAAACACGAGTTTTTAGAAAATGTGTTTTATTTCATAAATGGAATGAACAAAGTATGGACATTCGACGTCATAACGACTTTCTATAGTTTGCGCATGCGTCCAGAAATAAGAAAAGCTTATTTCCACCGTTTTTTAAAATCACAGCTTCTAGAAGGTTTACATGATTTCTTAAAAAAGAAGAGTTTTTAGAAAATGTGTTTTATTTCATAAATGGAATCAACAAAGTATGCACATTCTACGTCATAACGACTTTCTATAGTTTGAGCATGCATTTGGAAATAAGAAAAGTCTACTTCTCCCGTTTTTTAAAATCACAGCTTCTAGAAGGTTTACATGATTTCTTGAAAAACACGAGTTTTTAGATAATGTGTTTTATTTCATAAATGGAATCAACAAAGTATGCACATTCTACGTCATAACTACTTTCTATAGTTTGCGCATGCGTTTGGAAATATGAAAAGCTTACTTCCACGGTTTTTTTAAATGACAGCTTCTAGAAGGTTTACATGATTTCTTAAAAAACACGAGTTTTTAGAAAATGTGTTTTATTTCATAAATGGAATCAACAAAGTATGCACATTCTATGTCATAACGACTTTCTATAGTTTGCGCATGCGTTTGGAAATAAGAAACGCTTACTTCCCCCGTTTTTTAAAATCACAGCTTCTAGAAGGTTTACATGATTTCTTAAAACCACGAGTTTTTAGGATATGTGTTTTATTTCATAAATGGAATCAACAAAGTATGCACATTCTACGTCATAACGAATTTCCATAGTTTGCGCATGCATCCGGAAATTAGAAAAGCTTACTTCCCCCGTTTTTTAAAATCACAGCTTCTAGAAGGTTTACATCATTTCGTAAAAAACACGAGTTTTTAGAAAATGTGTTTTATTTCATAAATGGAATCAACAAAGTATGCACATTCTATGTCATAACGACTTTCTATAGTTTGCGCATGCGTTTGGAAATAAGAAACGCTTACTTCCCCCGTTTTTTAAAATCACAGCTTCTAGAAGGTTTACATGATTTCGTAAAACCACGAGTTTTTAGGATATGTGTTTTATTTCATCAATGGAATCAACAAAGTATGCACATTCTACGTTATAACGAATTGCTATAGTTTGCGCATGCGTCCGGAAATTAGAAAAGCTTACTTCCCCCGTTTTTTAAAATCACAGCTTCTAGAAGGTTTACATGATTTCGTAAAAAACACGAGTTTTTAGAAAATGTGTTTTATTTCATAAATGGAATCAACAAAGTATGCACATTCTACGTCATAACGAATTTCTATATTTTGCGCATTCGTCCGGAAATAAGAAAAGCTTACTTCCACCGTTTTTTAAAATCACAGCTTCTAGAAGGTTTACCTGATTTCTTAAAAAACATGATTTTTTAGAAAATGTGTTTTATTTCATCAATAGAATCAACAAAGTATGCACATTCTACGTCATAACGACTTTCTATAGTTTGCAGATGCGTCCGAAAATAAGAAAAGCTTACTTCCACCATTTTTTAAAATCACAGCTTTTAGAAGGTTTACATGATTTCGTAAAAAACACGAGTTTTTAGAAAATATGTTTTATTTCATAAATGGAATCTACAAAGTATGCACATTCTACGTGATAATGACTTTCTATAGTTTGCGCATGCATTTGGAAATATGAAAGGCTTACTTCCACGGTTTTTTAAAATCACAGCTTCTAGAAGGTTTACATGATTTCTTAAAAAACACGAGTTTTTAGAAAATGTGTTTTATTTCATAAATGGAATGAACAAAGTATGCACATTCGACGTCATAACGACTTTCTATAGTTTGCGCATGCGTCCGGAAATATGAAAAGCTTACTTCCACCATTTTTTAAAGTCACAGCTTCTAGAAGGTTTACATGATTTCGTAAAAAACACGAGTTTTTATAAAATGTGTTTTATTTCATAAATGGAATCTACAAAGTATGCACATTCTACGTGATAATGACTTTCTATAGTTTGCGCATGCATTTGGAAATATGAAAGGCTTACTTCCACGGTTTTTTAAAATCACAGCTTCTAGAAGGTTTACATGATTTCTTAAAAAACACGAGTTTTTAGAAAATGTGTTTTATTTCATAAATGGAATCTACAAAGTATGCACATTCTACGTCATAATGACTTTCTATAGTTTGCGCATGCATTTGGAAATATGAAAGGCTTACTTCCACGGTTTTTTAAAATCACAGCTTCTAGAAGGTTTACATGATTTCTTGAAAAACACGAGTTTTTAGAAAATGTGTTTTATTTCATAAATGGAATCGACAAAGTATGCACATTCTATGTCATAACTACTTTCTATAGTTTGCGCATGCGTTTGGAAATATGAAAAGCTTACTTCCACGGTTTTTTTAAATGACAGCTTCTAGAAGGTTTACATGATTTCTTAAAAAACACGAGTTTTTAGAAAATGTGTTTTATTTCATAAATGGAATCAACAAAGTGTGCACATTCTACGTCGTGACGACTTTCTATAGTTTGCGCATGCGTTTGGAAATATGAAAAGCTTACTTCCATGGTTTTTTAAAATCACAGCTTCTAGAAGGTTTACATGATTTCTTAAAAAACACGAGTTTTTAGAAAATGTGTTTTATTTCATAAATGGAATCAACAAAGTATGTGTTAATATTTAATATGCTAAGACAGAAAATAGCAGCATTACATTCCATTTCACAATAATAGCATATACAGGATCACTGAAGAAACAACAAGCATAGCATAAACACAAGAGACAGAGATTTATCCTGGGAAACCCTCATGGGGTAGAAAACCCAGCAAAGCTTCCTCAATATAGATGACCAGCAATATACAAAGATGAAACCCTGAGACATGATCTCCTCCTCGACAATAGCAGACCTCTTCTTCACAAATGCGCTATCCTCAAGTGAGTGAGTGTGTCAAATGAGGAACACACCTCCTCTATTTATACACTACTCTGACATATCTTTTACACAAGTACACGTAGGCTCGTATTTAACCAATGGGTTAAATACCCCACTACAACTGACTGGGCCGACCCCTCTAGGGTGGTCTAATAACCCTTTGACCCACATAACACATACAGGGCCGACCCCCACTAGGGAAGTCTAATAACCCAAGTTACCACATTCCGACGGAGGAGTAAACATGTCCGGATTCATAGTATAATTACATCGGAGGTATGGAACATCTCCAGAATAAATAATATACAAATATAATATTCTTTGAAGTTACAATATTTTAACACTCCCCCTTAACGAGAAGGATATTATAACAGTATCTGCACGAGCAAGGAGTCATCAACATCATACATGATACATCTATAAATCATTGGAAGCTTTCTCAACATCATCAATAACTTAAGCAGTTACTGGAACATCTTCAATACTGGAACATCAACATCTTCAGTACTGAGTCTTTATCTTCTGCAGCATTCGAACAACTACAACAACATCAACATCTGGATCCTCACGATCATCAGCATCATCATCTCACGATCATCAGCATCGTCATCACATGATCATCAGCATCGTCATCCACGATCATCAGCATCATCAACATCGTCATCACACGATCATCAGCACCGTCATCACACAATCATCAGCATCGTCATCACACGATCATCAGCATCGTCATCACACGATCATCAACATCGTCAACATCGTCATCACACGATCATCAGCATCATCAGCACACGATCATCAACATCGTCATCACACGATCAATCCAGTTCTCTATGCAAACCAGTCATGTACCTTTTGAACCGAAGTCCAGGGATGATCCAGTCCTATCATGTACCTCTTGAACCGAAGTCCAGGGACAATCCAGTCCTATCATGTTCTCGGAGACCACATGTCTACGGCTCACTTTACAGGACCAAAGTCCAAGGATGATCCAATCCTTACCGTACATTTAGGACAGTGTCCAAGGATGACATAATCCTCCACCGTACATTTAGGACCATGTCCAAGGATGACTTAATCCTCCACCGTGCATTTAGGACCACGTCCAAGGATGACTTAATCCTCCACCGTGCATTTAGGATCACGTCCAAGGATGACTTAATCCTCCACCGTACATTTAGGACCACGTCCAAGGATGACTTAATCCTCCACCGTACATTTAGGACCACATCCAAGGATGACTTAATCCTCCACCGTACATTTAGGACCACGTCCAAGGATGACTTAATCCTCCACCGTACATTTAGGACCACGGTCCAAGGATGACTTAATCCTCCACCGTACATTTAGGACCTACGTCCAAGGATGACTTAATCCTCCACCGTACATTTAGGACCTACGTCCAAGGATGACTTAATCCTCCACTGTGCATTTAGGACCACGTCCAAGGATGACTTAATCCTCCACCATGCATTTAGGACCTACATCCAAGGATGACTTAATCCTCCACCGTGCATTTCGGACCTACGTCCAAGGATGACTTAATCCTCCACCGTGCATTTAGGACCTACGTCCAAGGATGACTTAATCCTCCACCGTGCATTTAGGACCTACGTCCAAGGATGACTTAATCCTTTACCGTCCACCAAGGACTTCATTCTCGAAGACTTACGTCTACGGCTCTTCTTTAGGACTGAAGTCCAGGAATGATCCAATCCCTTCACATGTTCATCAAGAACTTCATTTTCGAAGACATACGTCTACGGCTCTTCTTTAGGACTGAAGTCCAGGAATGATCCAATCCCTTCACATGTTCACCAAGAACTTCATTTTCGAAGACATACGTCTACGGCTCTTCTTTAGGACTGAAGTCCAAGAATGATTCAATCCCTTCACATGTTCATCAAGAACTTCATTTTCGAAGACATACGTCTACGGCTCTTCTTTAGGACTGAAGTCCAGGAATGATCCAATCCCTTCACATGTTCACCAAGAACTTCATTTTCGAAGACATACGTCTACTGCTCTTCTTTAGGATTGAAGTCCAGGAATGATTCAATCCCTTCACAACATGTATAACAAAACATGTATCCTCATCATCAATATATGTATAACCACAACATGTATCATCATCATCAAGACATGTATAACCACAACATGTGTCATCATCATCAAGACATGTATAACCACAACATGTGTCATCATCATCAAAACATGTATAACCACAACATGTATCATCATCATCATCAAAACATGTATAACCATAACATGTATCATCATCATCAATGTATGTATCATCATCATCAAAACATGTATAACCACAACATGTATCATCATCATCAAAACATGTATAACATACAACATGTATCAAAATCATCAAAACATGTATAACCACAACATGTATCATCATCATCAAAACATGTATAACCACAACATGTATCATCACCATCAAAACATGTATAACCGCATGTATCATCATCATCAAAACATGTATAACCACATGTATCATCATCATTAAAAACTAACATCAAAAGCATGTATACATCTATCATCAAAAACTAACATCAAAAAAACATGTATACATCTATCATCAAAATAAAGAATATAAGAGTCCTAAATCTAAATAATTCTAAGTAACTAGGTGCAGTAAATAGGTAACCTCATCATTGATGAGACAGACTTGTTATCAGATACTATGCTACTCCCCCTTTCGAGGAGATTTTTTGTGAACTATACCAAGCTTGTCTCGAAAGTATTCAAAATTCTCTTTTGACAGAGGTTTAGTCAAGATATCAGCAATCTGATCCTCAGTGCTTATATATATGAGCTTGATAGCTCCTCTTTGCACCATATCTCGTATATAGAACTATCAGATTTCTATGTGTTTTTACTTATCATGGAACACAGGATTTTCAGTTGTCTTAATGCAGCTTTGATTGTCACACATAATCACAGTGGGATCCATTTCTAAGTCAAACACTCCATATAATAGCTTCTGAAGCCACACTGCTTCACACCTGGCAGAGCAGACAGCTATATATTCTGCTTCAGTAGTACTGAGAGCCACACTAGATTGTTTCTTGCTAAACCATGAGATCATGGTAGATTCAAGACTATAACATCCACCTGATGTACTCTTTCTGTCTGAGACACTTCCTGCCCAATCAGAATTTGAGTAACCATGTAATCGGAGTTCATGACCTCCAAGATAATATAGACCAAAATCTAATGTACCTTTTAGGTACCTCACTACATGCTTTGTAGCTATTAAGTGAACCTTTCTAGGTTCTACTAGATACTGACTTAGGGTATTTACAACAAAGCATATATCTGGCCTAGTATTTGTTAAATACATCATTGGCCCAATGAATTGTCTATATAGGGTTAGGTCCACTAAATCCAATGAGTCATTAACTAATAACTTCAAGTTGGAGTCCATGGGAGTGGCCATGGCTTTACACTCCAACATATCAAATCTTTTTAGAAACTTCACAGCATACTTACCTTGATTTAAAAGATTCCTTTTGGATCTTGCCATACTTCTAGAAGTAGTGCATTAATCTGAGATCTTTCATTTTTTTTTTATATTTCTACAGCCGTTTTCATGATCTGTTTCTCATTCCTTGTCAGAAAGAGATCATCGTCACACAATAAAGGTATGATAGGTTCATCATCCACAACCTTAAGGTAAAGGTTAGGATCATATTTACTTCTGGTAAAGCCCAAGCTTTGTCATGAAGCTGTCAATTGTCCATTATTCACACTCTGCATTGAGTGATATTCTGCATATCTATCTGTGCCATCTCTCGTCAGACGGGTCTACTAATATGAGCCTCAAAGTCATTCGAACTCTATGGTGAGTTCCTTCTTGCAACCATGTCATATGTGTATAGAATCCATATTCAACCTTGTAGTAAGGGTTGAGATCCACATTACCCATGATGATCATTAAGCTCATCAATTGACTACCGATCCTGGGAACCCATACAAAACCTAGTCCCTTGGAGCAAAACATCTCATCATGATTCTCTTCCTCTTTCTAAGAGAATCTCTTAACCACAAGCTTTCTATAGTGTGTTTGATTTGTAAATCTTTTGTTGAACATCCATCGCTTGTTCAGAGTTCATCATTCATCATGATCTTTCCTACAAATCAAAATTAAATACATGATTAGTAATACTTCATAATCATCAAATCATATTTGACATGATAACCTATTATGCATGCAGATATCATTTACATAGTTATGCAACTATTTGGACCAATACTTTGGCACAACACTTTCCCATATCATGTATGCATACAGTGGCTATCTAGATGCCTTCCATCTCCACCAGAACATACTATCAGGAGTGTGCACAACTCTTAGCATGTCAGCAAAGAGGTTTCATTCTAGACAAGCAACAATGGAATGTTTGTCCAACTTACCAATCATATGCATATTAGTAGTATAATGTTCAATGCTTTATGAATGTTTACTCAGCATGATATATTCTAGGAATACAAATATGCATACAAGCAATATCATTTACTATTTCTAATAACAACTCAAATACTTATCTTTTATGTTTGTGTGGTTGCCTCCCGCTTGATCTTCTGTATGTCTTCTGAACTTCTATTCATTTTGTACCACTGTGCATGCTCAAGTGTACACTAGTGTAATCCTCATGATCTCATACACAAACATGCATTCATTAGTATATTCTCAATATTATCAAAACATTCTAATTCTAAATAATCTTGAATATGTACAGTCATGATCATTAGTATTCAGGGTTTCAAGGAAGTCTTCTTTTACTCATGAATATTCTTGTTTGATCTAGTTAGTTAAATCATCAACCAAGATAAGAGACATAATATGCATAAACCCTTGATTACTAACCAATCATACCAAGTATACTTACACAAGGTAAAACTCTAACATGACATAGGAAAACATACCTGGATTAGTATACCTGCTTAGTTATGTACAACATACCTAAACAATCTCTTCAATGATTTAGAGATCCTGAGCTAGAACCTGCATGTCTCGTAGGTTAAACATAATATAACAAAGTCATACATACCTCGTGAGTCTTTGTCTTCATGTTGTCATGGTCATGGAACTTGATTTGTCTTTTGTAATGTACCTGTGTCTTGTTAGCAGACAACATCAACCTCACACAACACCATAATGCATAAGTACAATCATATAGCCCTAATCAATGAATGTCTTTGATCATTCACATGCATTCATATCAAGATTGTACTAATAAATAACATGAAGACAAACACATTATGAACTTAATCAAGAATCAGATTTCAAGGCATACCTGAACCTCCTTAAGTCATACCTGTCGAGACTTTTTGTAGTCTTCTTATGTAAGGCCTTAGCCTCAACTCCCCCTGAAACTTGATCTGGAGCTTGATTAGGGTTTGCTAGAGAAACCCTAAAAATTCAATCTTTGACTTTCACACTTCTGAATGGATGAAAGAATATGTCTTGCTGAGCTGATCAAACTGGCATACTTCAATTTTGGAATCTCCAAAAATTTGACCCCTCAAAATTGCCTTTGAAACTTTTGGATCTTCTGGACAAGACCCCGAACTAGGGTTTGATGAAGCCCACCCTTCTGTCCAATCAAAAGGTTCGATCCAAGGCTCTAAACTCTTATTTTTCTGAGAAGCTTCCAGCCGTGGTTACAGACTTCAAAAATTCCAAATTTTGCTGAAGCCCTAATTTTCCAATTTTCTGATCAAAATCCTGAACTAGGGTTTTATCAAGCCCGGTCTTCTACCCAACCAAAACATTCAATCCTGGTCTCTAAATTTCGATTTTCCTGAGTAGCATTCAGCCGTGGACTCCGATTCCAAAAATTCTAACTTTCTCCGAAACCCTAAATTCCGGAAGCCATGAATAAAAGTGCTCCAAAAATAATTCTGTTTTGACAGAAATATGCACCTGATTGTTTCTGCTATAACTCTGAAATTTTTGCTCCACAGGGTCTGAAACCTTTTTTCTGCAGTAGCTTGACCTGTCATCTTTCCATCCTGATAGGTCTGACCTTAATTGGGTTTCCTAAGAGAGAGTTATGCCAAGTGTCGCAACGTGACCTTTTTATGGGATAAAACAGGAGGGCGAACTTGCACGGCATGCCACGTGTCACTGTTTGGACTTCGGCCTCTGAAAACTCTTTCTGAGATAGCTCAACCTGTTATATTTCCATCCTGACAGGTCTGACATTAATTAGACTCTCTGAGAGAGAGTTATGCCAAGTGTCGCAACGTGACCTGTTTATGGGATAAAACAGAAGAGCGCACTTGTACGGCGTGCCACATGTCACGGGTTCACCTTCAGCCTCTGAAAATGTTTCCTAAGATAGTACATTCTGTGTACTACCTGTCACATTTTACGAAATTTCATTTGGAGCTTCCTAGCCCAAGTTATGACCTTTTTTCCAAGGTCACCTGATTTTGACTGAGATCTGGAAGAGGCAGAAACCCTAATTTGTACTGATCATAACTTACAAAGTACAATGAATCTGAGGATTCCCTTTAGACACAAGGTACCTGGGAATGTTATCTTCGACCTCTAAACTTTTCAGACCCTAAAACTTCGCCAAAATGGACTTATAGCGAAAGTGCCACGATGACTGGTTTTTGCTATGTAAAACCCTAACCTTCAAATTGTCGTAAGTAAAGCAAGTGTCGTAAGTGCCATACCTTGTCTTCCTTCAGGTTAGCTCTGATACCATGTTAATATTTAATATGCTAAGACAGAAAATAGCAGCATTACATTCCATTTCACAATAATAGCATATACAGGATCACTGAATAAACAACAAGCATAGCATAAACACAAGAGACAGAGATTTATCCTGGGAAACCCTCATGGGGTAGAAAACCCAGCAAAGCTTCCTCAATATAGATGACCAGCAATATACAAAGATGAAACCCTGAGACATGATCTCCTCCTCCACAATAGCAGACCTCTTCTTCACAAATTCACTATACTCAAGTGAGTGAGTGTGTCAAATGAGGAACACACCTCCTCTATTTATACACTACTCTGACATATCTTTTACACAAGTACACATAGGCTCGTATTTAACCAATGGGTTAAATACCCCACTACAACTGACTGGGCCGACCCCTCTAGGGTGGTCTAATAACCCTTTGACCCACATAACACATACAGGGCCGACCCCCACTAGGGAAGTCTAATAACCCAAGTTACCACATTCCGACGAAGGAGTAAACATCTCCGGATTCATAGTATAATTACATCGGAGGTATGGAACATCTCCGGAATAAATAATATACAAATATAATATTCTTTGAAGTTACAGTATTTTAACAGTATGCACATTCTATGTCATAACGAGTTTCTATAGTTTGCGCTTGCGTTTGGAAATAAGAAAACCTTACTTCCCCCGTTTTTTAAAATCACAGCTTCTAGAAGGTTTACATAATTTCTTAAAAAACACGAGTTTTTAGAAAATGTGTTTTATTTCATAATTGGAATCAACAAAGTATGCACATTCTACGTCATAATGACTTCCTATAGTTTGCGCATGCGTCCAGAAATAAGAAAAGCTTACTTCCACCGTTTTTTAAAATCATAGCTTCTAGAAGGTTTACATAATTTCGTAAAAAACACGAGTTTTTAGAAAATGTGTTTTATTTCATAAATGGAATCAACAAAGTATGCACATTCTACGTCATAACGACTTTCTATAGTTTGCGCATGAGTCCGGAAATAAGAAAAGCTTACTTCCCCCGTTTTTTAAAATCACAGCTTCTGGAAGGTTTACATGATTTCTTAAAAAACAAGAGTTTTTAGAAAATGTGTTTTATTTCATAAATGGAATCAACAAAGTATGCGCATTCTACGTCATAACGACTTTCTATAGTTTGCGCATGCGTCCGGAAATAAGAAAAGCTTACTTCCACGGTTTTTTAAAATCACAGCTTCTAGAAAGTTTACATGATTTCGTAAAAAACACGAGTTTTTAGAAAATGTGTTTTATTTCATAAATGGAATCTACAAAGTATGCACATTCTACGTCATAACGACTTTCTATAGTTTGCGCATGCGTCCGGAAATAAGAAAAGCTTACTTCCACCATTTTTTAAAATCACAGCTTCTAGAAGGTTTACATGATTTCGTAAAAAACACGAGTTTTTAGAAAATGTGTTTTATTTCATAAATGGAATCTACAAAGTATGCATATTCTACGTCATAACGACTTTCTATAGTTTGCGCATTCATCCGGAAATAAGAAAAGCTTACTTCCACCGTTTTTTAAAATCACAGCTTCTAGAAGGTTTACATGATTTCGTAAAGAACACGAGTTTTTACAAAATATGTTTTATTTCATAAATGGAATCTACAAAGTATGCACATTCTACGTCATAATGACTTTCTATAGTTTGCGCATGCGTCCGGAAATAAGAAAAGCTTACTTCCCCCGTTTTTTAAAATCACAGCTTCTAGAAGGTTTACATGATTTCTTAAAAAACACGAGTTTTTAGAAAATGTGTTTTATTTCGTAAATGGAATCAACAAAGTATGCACATTCTACGTCATAACGAGTTTCTATAGTTTGCGCATGCGTCCGGAGTTTAGAAAAGCTTACTTCCCCCGTTTTTTAAAGTCACAGCTTCTAGAAGGTTTACATGATTTCGTAAAAAACAAGAGTTTTTAGAAAATGTGTTTTATTTCATAAATGGAATCAACAAAGTATGCACATTCTACGTCATAACGAATTTCTATAGTTTGCGCATTCGTCCAGAAATAAGAAAAGCTTACTTCCACCGTTTTTTAAAATCACAGCTTCTAGAAGGTTTACCTGATTTCGTAAAAAACACGAGTTTTTAGAAAATGTGTTTTATTTCATAAATGGAATCTACAAAGTATGCACATTCTACTTCATAACGACTTTCTATAGTTTGCGCATGCATCCGGAAATAAGAAAAGCTTACTTCCCCCGTTTTTTAAAATCACAGCTTCTAGAAGGTTTACATCATTTCTTAAAAAACACGAGTTTTTAGAAAATGTGTTTTATTTCATAAATAGAATCAACAAAGTATGCACATTCTACATCATAACGACTTTCTATAGTCTGCGGATGCGTCCGGAAATAAGAAAAGCTTACTTCCCCCGTTTTTTAAAATCACAGCTTCTAGAAGGTTTACATGATTTTGTAAAAAACACGAGTTTTTAGAAAATGTGTTTTATTTCATAAATGGAAGCTACAAAGTATGCACATTCTACGTCATAACGACTTTCTATAGTTTGCGCATGCGTCCGGAAATAAGAAAAGCTTACTTCCACCGTTTTTTAAAATCACAGCTTCTAGAAGGTTTACATGATTTCGTAAAAAACACGAGTTTTTAGAAAATGTGTTTTATTTCATAAATGGAATCTACAAAGTATGCACATTCTATGTCATAACGACTTTCTATAGTTTGCGCATGCGTTTGGAAATATGAAAAGCTTACTTCCACGGTTTTTTTAAATCACAGTTTCTAGAAGGTTTACATGATTTCTTAAAAAACACGAGTTTTTAGAAAATGTGTTTTATTTCATAAATGGAATCAACAAAGTATGCACATTCTACGTCATAACGACTTTCTATAGTTTGCGCATGCGTTTGGAAATATGAAAAGCTTACTTCCACGGTTTTTTAAAATCACAGTTTCTAGAAGGTTTACATGATTTCTTAAAAAACACAAGTTTTTAGAAAATGTGTTTTATTTCATAAATGGAATCCACAAAGTATGCACATTCTACGTGATAACGACTTTCTATAGTTTGCGCATGCGTTTGGAAATAAGAAAAACTTACTTCCCTTGTTTTTCAAAATCACAGCTTCTAGAAGGTTTACATGATTTCCTAAAAAACACGAGTTTTTATAAAATGTGTTTTATTTCATAAATGGAATCAACAAAGTATGCACATTCTACGTCATAATGACTTTCTATAGTTTGCGCATGCGTTTGGAAAGAAGAAATGCTTACTTCCCCCGTTTTTTAAAATCACAGCTTCTAGATGGTTTACATGATTTCGTAAAAAACACGAGTTTTGAGAAGATGTGTTTTATTTCATAAATGGAATCAACAAAGTATGCACATTCTACATCATAACGACTTTCTATAGTTTGCGCATGCGTCCGGAATTTAGAAAAGCTTACTTCCCCCATTTTTTAAAATCACAGCTTCTAGAAGGTTTACATGATTTCGTAAAAACACGAGTTTTTAGAAAATGTGTTTTATTTCATAAATGGAATCAACAAAGTATGCACATTCTACGTCATAACGAATTTCTATAGTTTGCGCATTCGTCCGGAAAAAAGAAAAGCTTACTTCCACCGTTTTTTAAAATCACAGCTTCTAGAAGGTTTACCTGATTTCGTAAAAAACACGAGTTTTTAGAAAATGTGTTTTATTTCATAAATGGAATCTACAGAGTATGCACATTCTACTTCATAACTACTTTCTATAGTTTGCGCATGCATCCGGAAATAAGAAAAGCTTACTTCCCCCGTTTTTTAAAATCACAGCTTCTAGAACGTTTACATCATTTCTTAAAAAACACGAGTTTTTAGAAAATGTGTTTTATTTCATAAATAGAATCAACAAAGTATGCACATTCTAAGTCATAACGACTTTCTATAGTCTGCGGATGCGTCCGGAAATAAGAAAAGCTTACTTCCACCGTTTTTTAAAATCACAGCTTCTAGAAGGTTTACATGATTTCGTAAAAAACACGAGTTTTTAGAAAATGTTTTTTATTTCATAAATGGAATCTACAAAATATGCACATTCTACGTGATAACGACTTTCTATAGTTTGCACATGCGTTTGGAAATATGAAAAGCTTACTTCCACGGTTTTTTAAAATCACAGCTTCTAGAAGGTTTACATGATTTCTTAAAAAACACGAGTTTTTAGAAAATGTGTTTTATTTCATAAATGGAATCAACAAAGTATGCACATTCTACGTCATAACGAATTTCTATAGTTTTCGCATGCGTTCGGAATTTAGAAAAGCTTACTTCCCCCGTTTTTTAAAGTCACAGCTTCTAGAAGGTTTACATGATTTCGTAAAAAACACGAGTTTTTAGAAAATGTGTTTTATTTCATAAATGGAATCAACAAAGTATGCACATTCTACGTCATAACGAATTTCGATAGTTTGCGCATTCGTCCGGAAATAAGAAAAGCTTACTTCCACCGTTTTTTAAAATCACAGCTTCAAGAAGGTTTACCTGATTTCGTAAAAAACACGAGTTTTTAGAAAATGTGTTTTATTTCAAAAATGGAATCTACAAAGTATGCACATTCTACTTCATAACGACTTTCTATAGTTTGCGCATGCGTCCGGAAATAAGAAAAGCTTACTTCCCCCGTTTTTTAAAATCACAGCTTCTAGAAGGTTTACATGATTTCTTAAAAAACACGAGTTTTTAGAAAATGTGTTTTATTTGATAAATAGAATCAACAATGTATGCACATTCTACGTCATAACGACTTTCTATAGTTTGCGGATGCGTCCGGAAATAAGAAAAGCTTAATTCCACTGTTTTTTAAAATCACAGCTTCTAGAAGGTTTACATGATTTCGTAAAAAACACGAGTTTTTAGAAAATGTGTTTTATTTCATAAATGGAATCTACAAAGTATGCAAATTCTACATGATAACGACTTTCTATAGTTTGCGCATGCATTTGGAAATATGAAAAGCTTACTTGCACGGTTTTTTAAAATCACAGCTTCTAGAAGGTTTACATGATTTCGTAACAAACACGAGTTTTTACAAAATGTGTTTTATGTCATCAATGGAATCAGCAAAGTATGCAAATTCTACATCATAACGACTTTCTATAGTTTGCGCATGCGTCCGGAAATAAGAAAAGCTTACTTCCACCGTTTTTTAAAATCACAGCTTCTAGAAGGTTTACATGATTTCTTAAAAAACGCGAGTTTTTAGAAAATGTGTTTTATTACATAAATGGAATCAACAAAGTATGCACATTCTACGTCATAACGACATTCTATAGTTTGTGCATTTGTCCGGAAATATGAAAAGCTTACTTCCACCGTTTTTTAAAATCACAGCTTCTAGAAGGTTTACATGATTTCGTAAAAAACACGAGTTTTTAGAAAATGTGTTTTATTTCATAAATGGAATCTACAAGGTATGCACATTCTACGTCATAACGACTTTCTATAGTTTGCGCATGCGTCCAGAAATAAGAAAAGCTTACTTCCACTGTTTTTTAAAATCACAGCTTCTAGAAGGTTTACATGATTTTGTAAAAAACACGAGTTTTTAGAAAATGTGTTTTATTTCATAAATGGAATCTACAAAGTATGCACATTCTACATCATAACGACTTTCTATAGTTTGCGCATGCGTCCGGAAATAAGAAAAGCTTACTTCCCCCGTTTTTTAAAATCATAGCTTCTAGAAAGTTTACATGATTTCTTAAAAAACACGAGTTTTTAGAAAATGTGTTTTATTTCATAAATGGAATCAAGCATGTATCCACATTCTACGTCATAACGAATTTCTATAGTTTGCGCATGCATCCGGAAATAAGAAAAGCTTACTTCCACCGTTTTTGAAAATCACAGCTTCTAGAAGGTTTACATGATTTCGTAAAAAACACAAGTTTTTAGAAAATGTGTTTTATTTCATAAATGGAATCTACAAAGTATGCACATTCTAGGTCATCACGAATTTCTATCGTTTGTGCATGCGTCTGGAAATTAGAAAAGCTTACTTCCACCGTTTTTTAAAATCACAGCTTCTAGAAGGTTTACATGATTTCTTAAAAAACACGAGTTTTTAGAAAATGTGTTTTATTTCATAAATGTAATCAACAAAGTATGTGTTAATATTTGATATGCTAAGACAGAAAATAGCAGCATTACATTCCATTTCACAATAATAGCATATACAGGATCACTGAAGAAACAACAAGCATAGCATAAACACAAGAGACAGAGATTTATCCTGGGAAACCCTCATGGGGTAGAAAACCCAGCAAAGCTTCCTCAATATAGATGACCAGCAATATAAAAAGATGAAACCCTGAGACATGATCTCCTCCTCCACAATAGCAGACCTCTTCTTCACAAATGCGCTATCCTCAAGTGAGTGAGTGTGTCAAATGAGGAACACACCTCCTCTATTTATACACTACTCTGACATATCTTTTACACAAGTACACATAGGCTCGTATTTAACCAATGGGTTAAATACCCCACTACAACTGACTGGGCCGACCCCTCTAGGGTGGTCTAATAACCCTTTGACCCACATAACACATACAGGGCCGACCCCCACTAGGGAAGTCTAATAACCCAAGTTACCACATTCCGACGGAGGAGTAAACATCTCCGGATTCATAGTATAATTACATTGGAGGTATGGAACATCTCTGGAATAAATAATATACAAATATAATATTCTTTGAAGTTACAATATTTTAACACTCCCCCTTAACGAGAAGGATATTATAACAGTATCTGCACGATCATCAGCACCGTCATCACACGATCATCAGCATCGTCATCACACGATCATCAGCATCGTCATCACACGATCATCAACATCGTCAGCATCGTCATCACACGATCATCATCATTGTCATCACACAATCATCAGCATCGTCATCACACGATCAATCCAGTTCTCTATGCAAACCAGTCATGTACCTTTTGAACCAAAGTCCAGGGACGATCCAGTCCTATCATGTACCTCTTGAACCAAAGTCCAGGGACGATCCAGTCCTATCATGTTCTCGGAGACCACATGTCTACGGCTCACTTTACAGGACCAAAGTCCAAGGATGATCCAATCCTTACCGTACATTTAGGACAGCGTCCAAGGATGACTTAATCCTCAACCGTTCATTTAGGACCACGTCCAAGGATGACTTAATCCTCCACCGTACATTTAGGACCACGTCCAAGGATGACTTAATCCTCCACCGTGCATTTAGGACCACGTCCAAGGATGACTTAATCCTCCACCGTGCATTTAGGACCACGTCCAAGGATGACTTAATCCTCCACCGTACATTTAGGACCACGTCCAAGGATGACTTAATCCTCCACCATACATTTAGTACCTACGTCCAAGGATGACTTAATCCTCCACCGTACATTTAGGACCTACGTCCAAGGATGACTTAATCCTCCACCGTACATTTAGGACCTACGTCCAAGGATGACTTAATCCTCCACCGTGCATTTAGGACCACGTCCAAGGATGACTTAATCCTCCACCGTGCATTTAGGACCACGTCCAAGGATGACTTAATCCTCCACCGTGCATTTAGGACCACGTCCAAGGATGACTTAATCCTCCACCGTGCATTTAGGACCTACGTCCAAGGATGACTTAATCCTCCACCGTGCATTTAGGACCTACGTCCAAGGATGACTTAATCCTCCACCGTGCATTTAGGACCTACGTCCAAGGATGACTTAATCCTCCACCGTGCATTTAGGACCTACGTCCAAGGATGACTTAATCCTCAACCGTGCATTTAGGACCTACGTCCAAGGATGACTTAATCCTTTACCGTCCACCAAGGACTTCATTCTCGAAGACTTACGTCTACGGCTCTTCGTTAGGACTGAAGTCCAGGAATGATCCAATCCCTTCACATGTTCATCAAGAACTTCATTTTCGAAGACATACGTCTACGGCTCTTCTTTAGGACTGAAGTCCAGGAATGATCCAATCCCTTCACATGTTCACCAAGAACTTCATTTTCGAAGACATACGTCTACGGCTCTTCTTTAGGACTGAAGTCCAGGAATGATTCAATCCCTTCACATGTTCATCAAGAACTTCATTTTCGAAGACATACGTCTATGGCTCTTCTTTAGGACTGAAGTCCAGGAATGATCCAATCTCTTCACATGTTCACCAAGAACTTCATTTTCAAAGACATACGTCTACGGCTCTTCTTTAGGACTAAAGTCCAGGAATGATTCAATCCCTTCACAACATGTATAACAAAACATGTATCCTCATCATCAAAATATGTATAACCACAACATGTATCATCATCATCAAGACATGTATAACCACAACATGTGTCATCATCATCAAGACATGTATAACCACAACATGTGTCATCATCATCAAAACATGTATAACCACAACATGTATCATCATCATCATCAAAACATGTATAACCATAACATGTATCATCATCATCAATGTATGTATCATCATCATCAAAACATGTATAACCACAACATGTATCATCATCATCAAAACATGTATAACATACAACATGTATCAAAATCATCAAAACATGTATAACCACAACATGTATCATCATCATCAAAAAATGTATAACCACAACATGTATCATCATCATCAAAACATGTATAACCACATGTATCATCATCATCAAAACATGTATAACCACATGTATCATCATCATTAAAAACTAACATCAAAAGCATGTATACATCTATCATCAAAAACTAACATCAAAAAAACATGTATACATCTATCATCAAAAGAAAGAATATAAGAGTCCTAAATCTAAATAATTCTAAGTAACTAGGTGCAGTAAATAGGTAACCTCATCATTGATGAGACAGACTTGTTATCAGATACTATGCTACTCCCCCTTTCGAGGAGATTTCTTTTGAACTATACCAAGCTTGTCTTGAAAGTATTCAAACTTCACTCGAGACAGAGGTTTAGTCAAGATATCAGCAATCTGATCCTCAATGCTTATATATACGAGCTTGATATCTCCTCTTTGCACCATATCTCGTATATAGAAGTATCGGATCTCTATGTGTTTTGACTTATCGTGGAACACAGGATTTTCAGTCATCTTAATGCAGCTTTGATTGTCACACATAATCACAGTGGGATCCATTTCTAAGTCAAACACTCCATATAATAGCTTCTGAAGCCACACTGCTTCACATCTGGCAGAGCAGACAGCTATATATTCTGCTTCAGTAGTACTGAGAGCCACACTAGATTGTTTCTTGCTAAACCATGAGATCATGGTAGATTCAAGACTATAACATCCACCTGATGTACTCTTTCTGTCTGAGACACTTCCTGCCCAATCAGAATTTGAGTAACCATGTAATCGGAGTTCATGACCTCCAAGATAATATAGACCAAAATCTAATGTACCTTTTAGGTACCTCACTACATGCTTTGTAGCTATTAAGTGAACCTTTCTAGGTTCTACTAGATACTGACTTAGGGTATTTACAACAAAGCATATATCTAGCCTAGTATTTGTTAAATACATCATTGGCCCAATGAATTGTCTATATAGGGTTAGGTCCACTAAATCCGATGAGTCATTAACTAATAACTTCAAGTTGGAGTCCATGGGAGTGGCCATGGCTTTACACTCCAACATATCAAATCTTTTTAGAAACTTCACAGCATACTTACCTTGATTTAAAAGATTCCTTTTGGATCTTGCCATACTTCTAGAAGTAGTGCATTAATCCGAGATCTTTCATTTTTTTTTATATTTCTGCAGCCATTTTCATGATCTGTTTCTCATTCCTTGTCAGAAAGAGATCATCGTCACACAATAATGGTATGATAGGTTCATCATCCACAACCTTAAGGTAAAGGTTAGGATCAGATTTACTTCTGGTAAAGCCCACGCTTTGTCATGAAGCTATCAATAGTCCATTATTCACACTCTACATTGAGTGATATTCTGCATATCTATCTATGCCATCTCTCGTCAGATGGGTCTACTAATATGAGCCTCAAAGTCATTCGAAATCTATGGTGAGTTCCTTCTTGCAACCATGTCATATGTGTATAGAATCCATATTCAACCTTGTAGTAAGGGTTGAGATCCACATTACCCATGATGATCATTAAGCTCATCAATTGACTACCGATCCTGGGAACCCATACAAAACCTAGTCCCTTGGAGCAAAACATCTCATCATGATTCTCTTCCTCTTTCTAAGAGAATCTCTTAACCACAAGCTTTCTATAGTGTGTTTGATTTGTAAATATTTTGTTGAACATCCATCGCTTGTTCAGAGTTCATCATTCATCATGATCTTTCCTACAAATCAAAATTAAATACATGATTAGTAATACTTCATAATCATCAAATCATATTTGACATGATAACCTATTATGCATACAGATATCATTTACATAGTTATGCAACTATTTGGACCAATACTTTGGCACAACACTTTCCCATATCCTGTATCCATACAGTGGCTATCTAGATGCCTTCCATCTCCACCAGAACATACTATCGAGAGTGTGCACAGCTCTCAGCATGTCAGCAAAGAGGTTTCATTCTAGACAAGCAACAATGGAATGTTTGTCCAACTTACCAATCATATGCATATTAGTAGTATACTATTCAATGCTTTATGAATGTTTACTCAGCATGATATATTCTAGGAATACAAATATGCATACAAGCAATATCATTTACTATTTCTAATAACAACTCAAATACTTATCTTTTATGTTTGTGTGGTTGCCTCCCGCTTGATCTTCTGTATGTCTTCTGAACTTCTATTCATTTTGTACCACTGTGCATGCTCAAGTGTACACTAGTGTCATATGTTGAATTTTCTGAATTTACTTCAATCTGATCTAGGATCTTAACTGAGAGAACAACATGTACAGCATATCTACAGCATATCAATCATGGAGACAATAATGCAAGCACACAAGAGACACAAAGATTTACTTGGGGAAAACCATAAAGGTGAAAAACCCCAATAACTTCCTCAGAGATAGATAGAGCAATGATACAACCAACCAAGAGAGATAGCCATAACCTAGCAGCAGATCCTCCTCCTCCATAAGTGCGCCACTCCTCCTTGAGTGCATGTGTGAGAAGTGAGTGAGTAAATAGAGTGCCTCCCGCACTCTATTTATATTTGACTTGACTTTCCTTTTTACCTAACTCATGTAGGCTCGAACTTAACCACATAACATAATGCTGAGTGGGCCGACCCCCAATAGGGTGGTCTAATAACCCTTTGACCCACATGGCCGACCCCCAATAGGGTGGTCTAATAACCCTTTGACCCACATGACTTATACAGGGCCGACCCCAAATAAGGTGGTCTAATAACCCATCAAGTATAAGTTACGACACTTATAATATAAATGACGACAGTTCCTTATAGAGGAATAATACCATCTCTATAGGAATACAATATACATATATGTGAAATACATTCCGAAGTTACATATACATCAACACTCCCTCTTAACTAGGAAGGTATTTCTCAGCACAGTTCTTCTAGCACATGTCATCTTCTCTGGATCATCGTCACTGGATAATCGTCATCGAGTCATCATCATCGTCACTGCTGCTGCTATCTCAATCAATCTCTGAATCTACTCGTCATAGGAAGTTCTACAGAGCCTGTCCTTTTTCATACTGGATGTAGGCCCACCACTTGCAGGTCTTCGTCATCACTGGCCATACTGTGGAATCCTCAGGACTTTTACGTGCGTCACAAAACCTTGAAAGAGCATCCCAGGCTGTTAGGAGCACACAGCTCTACCTATAGGATCTCCCAGGGGAACGAATTACATGTGACCTCACCACAAAACCTCGCAAGAGCATCCCAGGCTGTTACGAGCACACAGCTCTACCTATAGGATCTCCCAGGGCAACGAATTACATGTGGTCATGGCAAAACCTCGCAAGAGCATCCCAGGACTGATTACGGGCACACAGCCCAACCTATCGGATCTCCCAGGGAAACGAATTACATGCCATAGGACAAAACCTCGCAAGAGCATCTGCCAGATATCCCAGGGCAACGAATTACATGCCATAGGAAAAACCTCACAAGACTATCTGCAGATCTCCCTGGGCAACGAATTACATGTCCTCCCAGAGCAAAACCTCGAAAGAGCATTTGCCAGATGTCCTAGGGAAACGAATTACGTGCCATAGGCAAAACCTCGCAAGACCATCTACAAATCTCCCAGGGCAACGAATTACATGCTCATCTGCACAACCTGATCCACGGCCACAGAGTATCAACCTGATACTCACCATACATCATCCTGATGTATCCATGATCATCCTGATCATCATCACTGCAACGTCCTGCTGCATGTCATCTGGAGCAACATCCTGAAGCTCGTCATCTATGATCATCCTGATCATCACTGCAACATCCTGCTGCATGACATCTGGAGCAACATCCTGAAGCTCGTCATCTATGATCATCCTGATCATCACTGCAACATCCTGCTGCATGACATCTGGAGCAACATCCTGAAGCTCGTCATCTATGATCATCCTGATCATCACTGCAACATCCTGCTGCATGACATCTGGAGCAACATCCTGAAGCTCGTCATCTATGATCATCCTGATCATCACTGCAACATCCTGCTGCATGACATCTGGAGCAACATCCTGAAGCGCGTCATCTATGATCATCCTGATCATCACTGCAACATCCTGCTGCATGATCCACCTGATCATCAATGCATCTACCTGATGCATACCAAGTATCTACCTGATACATATCATCATACATGATCCTCCTGATCATCAATGTATCCATCTGATACAAATACATGATACATATCATCATACATGATCCACCTGATCATATCCAGCATCCACATGATGCGTACATACATACATAAAATGATCCAACTGATCATATCCAGCATCCACATGATGCGTACATACATACATAAAATGATCCAACTGATCATATCCAGCATAAACCAGAACATCATCCTGATGCTCACCATCCAGCGCTTACATCCACAGCCATGTGAAGGATCCTCCTTCCAACATGCTTGGAATGGCTTCAGCAAATGTGTCCATCACTTCTTCCTCGAAGTATCCTCGATCTGAAGAATGCCAAGTCTCTCTCTGAAGTGCTCGAACTTCACCCTGGCTAGTGGCTTCGTCAGCACATCTGCAATCTGCTCGTCCGTCGCAACATACAGGAGCTTCACAGCTCCTCTCTGCACCATATCCCTGATATAGTGATATTTGATCTCTATGTGTTTCGACCTGTCATGAAACACTGGGTTCTCAGACAGCTTCACACAACTCTGGTTATCACAGAAGATACCAGTAGCCTCCAACGGGAGATCAAATAACTCAGACAGTAGCTTCCGTAGCCATACTGCCTCACAACTAGATGAGCAGGCTGCAACATACTCTGCCTCAGCTGTACTCAGTGCTACGCAGGACTGCTTCCTGCTAAACCAAGAGATCACACCTGATCCCATACTGAAGCAACACCCAGATGTGCTCTTCCTATCTGCAGCACTGCCAACCCAATCTGAATCAACATAACCCTGCAGGTTAAACTTTTGATTCGCCTCATACCTGAGCCCATAATCCACTGTACCCTTCAGGTACTTCAGAATATGCTTTACAGCAACCAAGTGAACACTCCTCGGATCCGTCAGGAACTGGCTCAATGTGTTCACAGCAAAGCAAATGTCTGGTCTCGTGTTCGTTAGGTACATCAAGGACCCAATCATCTGACGATACATAGAGATATCAACTGGCTCAGATGAAGCATCACATAGAAGCTTCAGATTCGATGCCATAGGTGTGGTCATGGCCTTGCAATCCATCATCCCGAACCTCTTCAGGATCTCTACTGAAAACTTCCCTTGTCCAAGGAAGATTCCTTCTGCACTCTGCCACACCTCCATGCCAAAAACAAATAGTGCATCATCCCCAAGTTCTTCATCTCGAACTCGATAGTAAGCTTCCGCTGCGTGTCGGCAATCAATCTATCTTTACCATACCAAGTTATGCACATATATGATTTCCTATCATGTGTCTTAGAACCAAGTGGCTGCTCCACATATACTTCTTCTTCAACTACACCATTCAAGAAAGCTGTCTTGAATCCATCTGGTGTATCTTCTATTTCATCACTTTTATATTTCTCAATGCTGCCATCTGCAACATGCTTGATCTGATAGTTCCATTTGGAAGTCATAGCAAACTTCCCTTCATGTCTTGGGATTACATCCCAAACATCATTCTTCATGATCGACGGATCATAGCATTTCATTTCTTCATCCCAGATCCTGGGAACTTCAATATCTTCAATAGATATCTTTGTTGCTGGAACAAATGTTGTAGTTCTTCTTTTGTAGGAGATGGCATACGATCTTTCCTACACAACAAGTTAAATTTGCATGATTAGAAAACATCTCATAGTTTTCAGAACAAATTCTTACACATAAAGAAATATGCCATACAGTCATGCAATTATCTTAGCCAATGCTTCAATACAACATTTATCCATATCCCGTAATTTTCTAGATGCCTTCCAATCTCTACCAGAACATTGTTAAGAGTGTGCACAACTCCCAACATGTCAGCAAAGAGGTTTCATTCTAGATAAGTAGCAATGGAATGTTGTACAGTGCCATAGGCTACTTACCCATGCATATTAGTAGTATACTTGTTCATTAATGTAATTATTCTAATATGCACAATACATATCCTAAGTCTAAGACCATGAGCATATACATCATTGAACAATTTTATTTAAACAAACAAATATGTAAGAAATGATAATTAAAATACTTATCTTTGTTTGTTCGTTGGGTGGACTCCCTCTGAGTCTTTGCTTCCTTGCAGGAGCTGCTGGAGTCCTAATCTGAAGTAGCTTCTTCTACACCTTTCTGTTGTGGAATGTAGAGAGATGGACAACTCCCTCTGAATATCTGCATCCTTGCATAAACCACTAGAGTGTACTCCCTCTTTATCTTTGCTTCCTGGATTACCTGTTCTTGAGCTCATATTCATCCTTGGTCCCTATGCATGCTTATTAGTATCATGAATGTGTTATCCTTGTGATCTCATATAAAATCATACATTCATTAGTATACTATTAAAACACAATAATCTCAAGCATGTATAGTCATGATCATTTCAAACAGAAATAATAAGCATTAGCATTCAAGGTTTATGTAGGATTCTTATGGTTAATCAAATCATAAGAAGCATAACATGTCTAAACCTATAATTACTCAAACCTATGACTCTTCATGTTAGTTGAATCATCAATCAAGATAAGAGATATAAAATGCATAAAACCTGTGATTATTCAAACCTATACCATCATGATTCTTCTAGTTAGTCATATCATCAATTATGGTAAGAAACATAATATGCATACAATCATGATTATTCAAACCTGTGACTTCATGAATAATCATTATCAACAACAGTATAAGATCCTAACACAAGGTAAGATTCTATCTTGATATAGGAAAAACATACCTGGATTAGCATGCTAGCTATTTATGTCTAACATACTCACATGATGTCTTCTTGTTCTTCTTCAATGACTTGTGCTAGTAACCTGTATATCTCATAGGTTAACTATTACAAAACCAAGTTATACATACCTCGTAAATGGATCTTCTATGAGATCCATGACAATGGATGAATCTTTGTCCTCATGTTATCATGATCATATGTTCTTGGACCAGAACATGATTTGTCTTTCTTGGTGTACCTTTCATGTTAGTAGACAACATAAACCTCATACAACACCATAATGCATTAGTACAATCATAAGTGTCAACACCCTAACCAATGAATATCTTCTATCATGCATTCATAATTTTGTTAAGGTGATACGACAAATCTAAAATCAAAATTGTACTAACCGTAATAACATGAACACATACCATAAACTTAATCATGGAAAATATCGAAACATACCTCGATGAGTCATACCTATTGAGATCGCTTGTAATCTTCTTATGTAAGGCCTTAGCCTCATCTCCCTCTGAAACAGGAACTTCTTTACTCATGCAGATGATCAATCCATCTTCTTCTAGGATTAACCCAATCCACTTGATTTGCAAGAACTGGACCTGGAGCTGGATATGGGTTTGTCAGAGAAACCCCAAAAATACAAACTTTGAATTTCAAACTTTCGAAAAGATAGAACTATGCGCCTTGATGAGCTGATCAAATTGGTATATTCAGAATTTGAAAACTGCAAAGTTTCACTCCTCAATTTTGCCTTTGAAACTTCCGGATTCACTAGACGTGACCCTGAACTGGGGTTTGATGAAGCCCACTCTTTTGCCCCATCAAAATGTTTGATCCAAAGCTCTAAGCTTCTATTTTTCTGAGGAGCTTCCAGCCGTGGTCACAGATTTCAAAACTTCCCATTTTTACACAAGCCCTAATTTTCCACTTTTCTGATCAAAGTCCCGAACTAGGGTCTAATCAAACCCGGCCTTATGCCCAACCAAAAATTCTGATCTTGGTCTCTAAATTTCTATTTTGATGAGTAGCATCCAGCCGTGGTCTCCGATTACAAAAATTCCAACTTTCTCCAAAGCCCTAAATTCCGGAAGCCATGAATGAAGGTACAAAAAATAATTCTGTTTTGACAGAAATATGTACCTGATTGTTTCTGGTGTAACTCCGAAATTTTTGATCCACAGGGTCTGAAAAAGTTTTTTTGAGATATCCTGACCTGTTATCTTTCCATCCTGACAGGTCTGACCTCAATTGGATTCTCTGAGAGAGAGTTATGCCAAATGTCGCAACGTGACCTGTTTTGGGATAAAACAGGAGAGCGAACTTGTACGGCGTGCCACGTGTCACTGTTTTAACTTCGGCCTCTGAAAAAGTTTTCTGAGATATCTCGGCCGGTTACCTTTCCATCCTGACAGGTCTGACCTCAATTGGACTCTCTGAGAGAGAGTTATGCCAAATGTCGCAACGTGACCTGTTTATGGGATAATACAGGAGAGAGAACTTGTACGGCGTGCCACGTGTCACTGATTCAATTTCGGCCTTTGAAAAAGTTTTCTGAGATAGTACAGACTGTGTACTACCTGTCACGTTTTACGAAATTTCATTTGGAGCTTCCTAGCCCAAGATATGACCTTTTTCCCAAGGTCACCTGATTTTGACTCAGATCTGGAAGAGGCAGAAACCCTATATTGTACAGATCATAAATCACAAAGTACAACGAATTAGAGGTTGTCCTTTGGACACAAGATACCTGGAGATCTTCACTTCGGCCTGTAACAATTTCAGAACCGAAAACTTCGCCAAAACGGATTTATAGCGAAAGTTCTACGATGACTGGTTTTTGCTATATCAAGCCCTAGCATCGTAAGTGCAACAAGTGTCATACATGCCATATCATGCCTTCTTTCAGGCTAGCTCTGATACCATGTTGAATTTTCTGAATTTACTTCAATCTGATCTAGGATCTTAACTGAGAGAACAACATGTACAGCATATCTACAGCATATCAATCATGGAGACAATAATGCAAGCACACAAGAGACACAAAGATTTACTTGGGGAAAACCATAAAGGTGAAAAACCCCAATAACTTCCTCAGAGATAGATAGAGCAATGATACAACCAACCAAGAGAGATAGCCATAACCTAGCAGCAGATCCTCCTCCTCCATAAGTGCGCCACTCCTCCTTGAGTGCATGTGTGAGAAGTGAGTGAGTAAATAGAGTGCCTCCCGCACTCTATTTATACTTGACTTGACTTTCCTTTTTACCTAACTCATGTAGGCTCGAACTTAACCACATAACATAATGCTGAGTGGGCCGACCCCCAATAGGGTGGTCTAATAACCCTTTGACCCACATGGCCGACCCCCAATAAGGTGGTCTAATAACCCTTTGACCCACATGACTTATACAGGGCCGACCCCAAATAAGGTGGTCTAATAACCCATCAAGTATAAGTTACGACACTTATAATATAAATGACGACACTTCCTTATAGAGGAATAATACCATCTCTATAGGAATACAATATACATATATGTGAAATACATTCCGAAGTTACATATACATCAACATCATCCTCATGATCTCATACACAAACATGCATTCATTAGTATATTCTCAATATTATCAAAACATTCTAATTCTAAATAATCTTGAATATGTACAGTCATGATCATTAGTATTCAGGGTTTCAAGGAAGTCTTCTTTTACTCATACATATTCTTGTTTCATCTAGTTAGTTAAATCATCAACCAAGATAAGAGACATAATATGCATAAACCCTTGATTACTAACCAATCATACCAAGTATACTTACACAAGGTAAGACTCTAACATGACATAGGAAAACATACCTGGATTAGTATACCTGCTTAGTTATGTACAACATACCTAAGCAATCTCTTCAATGATTTAGAGATCCTGAGCTAGAACCTGCATGTCTCGTAGGTTAAACATAATATAACAAAGTCATACATACCTCGTGAGTCTTTTTCTTCATGTTGTCATGGTCATGGAACTTGATTTGTCTTTTGTAATGTACCTGTGTCTTGTTAGTAGACAACATCAACCTCACACAACACCATAATGCATAAGTACAATCATATAGCCCCAATCAATGAATGTCTTTGATCATTCACATGCATTCATATCAAGATTGTACTAATAAATAACATGAAGACAAACACATTATGAACTTAATCAAGAATCAGATTTCAAGGCATACCTGAACCTCCTTAAGTCATACCTGTCCCCCTGAAACTTGATCTGGAGCTTGATTAGGGTTTGCTAGAGAAACTCTAAAAATTCAATCTTTGACTTTCACACTTCTGAATGGATGAAAGAATATGTCTTGCTGAGCTGATCAAACTGGCATACTTCAATTTTGGAATCTCCAAAAATTTGACCCCTCAAAATTGCCTTTGAAACTTCTGGATCTTCTGGACAGGACCCCGAACTAGGGTTTGATGAAGCCCACCCTTCTGTCCAATCAAAAGGTTTGATCCAAGGTTCTAAACTCTTATTTTTCTGAGAAGCTTCCAGCCGTGGTTAAAGACTTCAAAAATTCCAACTTTTGTTGAAGCGTTAATTTTCTAATTTTCTGATCAAAATCCCGAACTAGGGTTTTATCAAGCCCGGTCTTCTACCCAACCAAAAAATTCGATCTTGGTCTCTAAATTTCGATTTTCCTGAGTAGTATTCAGCCGTGGACTCTGATTCCAAAAATTCTAACTTTCTCCGAAACCGTAAATTTCGGAAGCCATGAATAAAAGTGCTCCAAAAATAATTCTGTTTTGACAGAAATATGCACCTAATTGTTTCTGCTATAACTCTAAAATTTTTGCTCCACAGGGTTTGAAACCTTTTTTCTGCAGTAGCTTGACCTGTCGTCTTTCCATCCTGATAGGTCTGACCTTAATTGGGTTTCCTGAGAGAGAGTTATGCCAAGTGTCACAACGTGACCTGTTTATGGGATAAAACAGGAGGGCGAACTTGTACAGCATGCCACATGTCACTGTTTCAACTTCGGCCTCTGAAAACTTTTTCTGTGATAGCTCGACCTGTTATCTTTCCATCCTGATAGGTCTGACCTTAATTGGACTCTCTGAGAGACAGTTATGCCAAGTGTCGCAACGTGACCTGTTTATGGGATAAAATAGGAGAGCGCACTTGTACGGCGTGCCACGTGTCACTGGTTCACCTTGAGCCTCTGAACATGTTTCCTGAGATAGTAAAGTCTGTGAAATACCTGTCACATTTTACGAAATTTCATTTGGAGCTTCCTAGCCCAAGTTATGACCTTTTTGCCAAGGTCACCTGATTTTGACTGAGATCTGGAAGAGGCAGAAACCCTGATTTGTACTGATCATAGCTTACAAAGTACAACGAATATGAGGATGCCCTTTGGACACAAGGTACCTGGGGATGTTATATGTGACCTGTAAACTTTTCAAACCCTAAACCTTCGCCAAAATGGAGTTATAGCGAAAGTGCCACGATGACTGGTTTTTGCTATGTAAAACCCTAACCTTCAAATTGTCGTAAGTAAAGCAAGTGTCGTAAGTGCCATACCTTGTCTTCCTTCAGGTTAGCTCTGATACCATGTTAATATTTAATATGCTAAGACAGAAAATAGTAGCATTACATTCCATTTGACAATAATAGCATATACAGGATTACTGAAGAAACAACAAGCATAGCATAAACACAAGAGACAGAGATTTATCCTGGGAAACCCTCATGGGGTAGAAAACCCAGCAAAGCTTCCTCAATATAGATGACCAGCAATATACAAAGATGAAACCCTGAGACATGATCTCCTCCTCCACAATAGCATACCTCTTCTTCACAAATGCGCTATCCCCAAGTGAGTGAGTGTGTCAAATGAGGAACACAGCTCCTCTATTTATACACTACTCTGACATATCTTTTACACAAGTACACGTAGGCTCGTATTTAACCAATGGGTTAAATACCCCACTACAACTGACTGGACCGACCCCTCTAGGGTGGTCTAATAACCCTTTGACCCACATAACACATACAGGGCCGACCCCCATTAGGGAAGTCTAATAACCCAAGTTACCACATTCCGACGGAGGAGTAAACATCTCCGGATTCATAGTATAATTACATCGGAGGTATGGAACATCTCTGGAATAAATAATATACAAATATAATATTCTTTGAAGTTACAATATTTTAACAGTATGCACATTCTACGTCATAACGAGTTTCTATAGTTTGCGCTTGCGTTTGGAAATAAGAAAACCTTACTTCCCCCGTTTTTTAAAATCACAGCTTCTAGAAGGTTTACATGATTTCTTAAAAAACACGAGTTTTTAGAAAATGTGTTTTATTTCATAATTGGAATCAACAAAGTATGCACATTCTACGTCATAACGACTTTCTATAGTTTGTGCATGCGTCCGGAAATAAGAAAAGCTTACTTCCCCCGTTTTTTAAAATCACAGCTTCTGGAAGGTTTACATGATTTCTTAAAAAACAAGAGTTTTTAGAAAATGTGTTTTATTTCATAAATGGAATCAACAAAGTATGCGCATTCTACGTCATAACGACTTTCTATAGTTTGCGCATGCGTCCGGAAATAAGAAAAGCTTACTTCCACCGTTTTTTAAAATCACAGCTTCTAGAAGGTTTACATGATTTCATAAAAAACACGAGTTTTTAGAAAATGTGTTTTATCTCATAAATGGAATCTACAAAGTATGCACATTCTACGTCATAACGACTTTCTATAGTTTGCGCATGCGTCCGGAAATAAGAAAAGCTTACTTCCACCATTTTTTAAAATCACAACTTCGAGAAGGTTTACATGATTTCATAAAAAACACGAGTTTTTAGAAAATGTGTTTTATCTCATAAATGGAATCTACAAAGTATGCACATTCTACGTCATAACGACTTTCTATAGTTTGCGCATGCGTCCGGAAATAAGAAAAGCTTACTTCAACCATTTTTTAAAATCACAGCTTCTAGAAGGATTACATGATTTCGTAAAAAACACGAGTTTTTAGAAAATGTGTTTTATTTCATAAATGGAATCTACAAAGTATGCACATTCTACGTCATAACGAATTTCTATAGTTTGCGCATGCGTTTGGAAATATGAAAAGCTTACTTCCACGGTTTTTTTAAATCACAGCTTCTAGAAGGTTTACATGATTTCTTAAAAAACACGAGTTTTTAGAAAATGTGTTATATTTCATAAATGGAATCAACAAAGTATGCACATTCTACGTCATAACGACTTTCTATAGTTTGCGCATGCGTCCGGAAATAAGAAAAGCTTACTTCCCCATTTTTTAAAATCACAGCTTCTAAAAGGTTTACATGATTTCTTAAAAGTCACGTGTTTTTAGAAAATGTGTTTTATTTCATAAATGGAATCAACAAAGTATGCACATTCTACATCATAACGACTTTCTATAGTTTGCGCATTCGTCCGGAAATAAGAAAAGCTTACTTCCACCGTTTTTTAAAATCACAGCTTCTAGAAGGTTTACATGATTTCATAAAAAACACGAGTTTTTAGAAAAAGTGTTTTATTTCATAAATGGAATCTACAAAGTATGCACATTGTACGTCATAATGACTTTCTATAGTTTGCGCATGCATCCGGAAATAAGAAAAGCTTACTTCCACTGTTTTTTAAAATCACAGCTTCTAGAAGGTTTACATGATTTCGTAAAAAACACGAATTTTTAGAAAATGTGTTTTATTTCATAAATGGAATCTACAAAGTATGCATATTCTACGTCATAACGACTTTCTATAGTTTGCGCATGCGTTTGGAAATATTGAAAGCTTACTTCCACGTTTTTTTAAAATCACAGCTTCTAGAAGGTTTACATGATTTCTTAAAAAACACGAGTTTTTAGAAAATGTGTTTTATTTCAGAAATGGAATCAACAAAGCATGCACATTCTACGTCATAACGACTTTCTATAGTTTGGGCATGCGTCCAGAAATAAGAAAAGCTTACATCCACCGTTTTTTAAAATCACAGCTTCTAGAAGGTTTACATGATTTCTTAAAAAACACGAGTTTTTAGAAAATGTGTTTTATTTCATAAATGGAATGAACAAAGTATGCACATTCTACGTCATAACGACTTTCTATAGTTTGCGCAGTCGTCCGGAAATATGAAAAGCTTACTTCCACCGTTTTTTAAAATCACAGCTTCTAGAAGGCTTACATGATTTCGTAAAAAACACGAGTTTTTAGAAAATGTGTTTTATTTCATAAATGGAATCTACAAAGTACGCACATTCTACGTCATAACGAATTTCTATAGTTTGCGCATGTGTTTGGAAATATGAAAAGCTAACTTCCCCCATTTTTTAAAATCACAGCTTCTAGAAGGTTTACATGATTTCTTAAAAAACACGAGTTTTTAGAAAATGTGTTTTATTTCATAAATGGAATCTACAAAGTATGCACATTCTATGTCATAACGACTTTCTATAGTTTGCGCATTCGTCCAGAAATATGAAAAGCTTACTTCCACCGTTTTTTAAAATCACAGCTTCTAGAAGGTTTACATGATTTCTTAAAAAACACGTGTTTTTAGAAAATGTGTTTTATTTCATAAACGGAATCTACAAAGTACGCACATTCTACGTCATAACGAATTTCTATAGTTTGCGCATGTGTTTGGAAATATGAAAAGCTAACTTCCCCCGTTTTTTAAAATCACAGCTTCTAGAAGGTTTGCATGATTTCTTAAAAAACACGAGTTTTTAGAAAATGTGTTTTATTTCATAAATGGAATCAACAAAGTATGCACATTCTACGTCATAACGACTTTCTATAGTTTGAGCATGCGTCCGGAAATAAGAAAAGCTTACTTCCACCGTTTTTTAAAATCACAGCTTCTAGAAGGTTTACATGATTTCGTAAAAAACACGAGTTATTAGAAAGTGTGTTTTATTTCATAAATGGAATCAACAAAGTATACACATTCTACGTCATAACGACATTCTATAGTTTGCGCATTCATCCGGAAATAAGAAAAGCTTACTTCCACCATTTTTTAAAATCACAACTTCTAGAAGGTTTACATGATTTCTTAAAAAACACGAGTTTTTAGAAAATGTGTTTTATTTCATAAATGGAATCAACAAAGTATGCACATTCTATATCATAACGACTTTCTATAGTTTGCGCATGCGTTCGGAAATAAGAAGCTTACTTCCCCTGTTTTTTAAAATCACAGCTTTTAGAAGGTTTACATGATTTCTTAAAAAACACGACTTTTTAGAAAATGTGTTTTATTTCATAAATGGAATCAACAAAGTATACACATTCTACGTCATAACGACTTTTTATAGTTTGCGCATGCGTTTGGAAATAAGAAAAGCTTACTTCCCCCGTTTTTTAAAATCACAGCTGCTAGAAGGTTTACATGATTTCTTAAAAAACACGAGTTTTTAGAAAATGTGTTTTATTCCATAAATGGAATCAGCAAAGTATGCACATTCTACGTCATAACGACTTTCTATAGTTTGCAGATGCGTCAGGAAATAAGAAAATCTTACTTCCACCGGTTTTTAAAATCACAGCTTCTACAAGGTTTACATGATTTCATAAAAAACACGAGTCTTTAGAAAATGTGTTTTATTTCATAAATGGAATCAACAAAGTACGCACGTTCTACATCATAACGAATTTCTATAGTTTGCGCATGCGTTTGGAAATATGAAAAGCTTACTTCCACCGTTTTTTAAAATCACAGCTTCTAGAAGGTTTACATGATTTCTTAAAAAACACGAGTTTTTAGAAAATGTGTTTTATTTCATAAATGGAATCAACAAAGTATATACATTCTACGTCATAACGACTTTCTGTAGTTTGCGCATGCATTTGGAAATATGAAAAGCTAACTTCCCCCATTTTTTAAAATCACAGCTTCTAGAAGGTTTACATGATTTCTTAAAAAACACGAGTTTTTAGAAAATGTGTTTTATTTCATAAATGGAATCAACAAAGTATGCACATTCTACATCATAACAAATTTCTATAGTTTGCGCATGCTTTTGGAAATATGTAAAGCTTACTTCCCCCGTTTTTTAAAATCACAGCTTCTAGAATGTTTACATGATTTCTTAAAAAACACGAGTTTTTAGAAAATGTGTTTTATTTCATAAATGGAATCAACCATGTATGCACATTCTACATCATAACGACTTTATATAGTTTGCGCATGCGTCAGGAAATAAGAAAAGCTTACTTCCACCGTTTTTTAAAATCACAGCTTCTAGAAGGTTTACATGATTTCGTAAAAAACACGAGTTTTTAGAAAATGTGTTTTATTTCATAAATTGAATCAACAAAGTATGCACATTCTACGTCATAACGAGTTTCTATAGTTTGCGCTTGCGTTTGGAAATAAGAAAAGCTTACTTCCCCCATTTTTTAAAATCACAGCTTCTAGAAGGTTTACATGATTTCTTAAAAAACACGAGTTTTTAGAAAATGTGTTTTATTTCATAAATGGAATCAACAAAGCATGCACATTCTACATCATAACGACTTTCTATAGTTTGCGCATGCGTCCGGAAATAAGAAATGCTTACTTCCACCATTTTTTAAAATCACAGCTTCTAGAAGGTTTACATAATTTCGTAAAAAACACGAGTTTTTAGAAAATGTGTTTTATTTCATCAATGGAATCAACAAAGTATGGACATTCTACGTCATAACGAATTTCTATAGTTTGCGCATTCGTCCGGAAATAAGGAAAGCTTACTTCCCCCGTTTTTTAAAATCACAGCTTCTAGATGGTTTACATGATTTCTTAACAAACACGAGTTTTTAGAAAATGTGTTTTATTTCATAAATGGAATCAACAAAGTATGCACATTCTACATCATAATGAATTTCTATTGTTTGCGCATGCGTTCAGAAATAAGAAAAGCTCACTTCCCCCGTTTTTTAAAATCACAGCTTCTAAAAGGTTTACATGATTTCATAAAAAACACGAGTTTTTAGAAAATGTGTTTTATTTCATAAATGGAATCTACAAAGTATGCACATTCTACGTCATAATGATTTTCTATAGTTTGCGCATGCGTCCGCAAATAAGAAAAGCTTACCTCCCCCGGTTTTTAAAATCACAGATTCTAGAAGTTTTGTGTGATTTCTTAAAAAACACGAGTTTTTAGAAAATGTGTTTTATTAAATAAATGGAATCAACAAAGTATGCATATTCTACGTCATAACGACTTTCTATAGTTTGCGCATGCGTTTGGAAATAAGAAAAGCTTACTTCCCCCGTTTTTTAAAATCACAGCTTCTAGAAGGTTTACACGATTTCTTAAAAAACACGAGTTTTTAGAAAATGTGTTCTATTTCATAAATGGAATCAACAAAGTATGCACATTCTACGTCATAACGACTTTCTATAGTTTGCGCATGCGTCCGGAAATAAGAAAAGCTTACTTCCACCGTTTTTTAAAATCACAGCTTCTAGAAGGTTTACATGGTTTCTTAAAAAACATGAGTTTTTAGAAAATGTGTTTTATTTCATAAATGGAATCAACAAAGTATGCACATTCTACATCATAACGACTTTCTATAGTTTGTGCTTGCATTTGGAAATAAGAAACGCTTACTTCCCCCGTTTTTTAAAATCACAGCTTCTAGAAGGTTTACACGATTTCTTAAAAAACACGAGTTTTTAGAAAATGTGTTCTATTTCATAAATGGAATCAACAAAGTATGCACATTCTACGTCATAACGACTTTCTATAGTTTGCGCATGCGTCCGGAAATAAGAAAAGCTTACTTCCACCGTTTTTTAAAATCACAGCTTCTAGAAGGTTTACATGGTTTCTTAAAAAACACGAGTTTTTAGAAAATGTGTTTTATTTCATAAATGGAATCAACAAAGTATGCACATTCTACGGCATAATGACTTTCTATAGTTTGCGCATGCGTCCGGAAATAAGAAAAGCTTACTTCCACCGTTTTTTAAAATCACAGCTTCTAGAAGGTTTACATGATTTTGTAAAAAACATGAGTTTTTAGAAAATGTGTTTTATTTCATAAATGGAATCTACAAAGGATGCACATTCTACTTCATAACTACATTCTATAGTTTGCGCATGCGTCCGGAAATAAGAAAAGCTTACTTCCCCCGTTTTTAAAATCACAGCTTCTAGAAGGTTTACATGATTTCTTAAAAAACACAAGTTTTTAGAAAATGTGTTTTATTTCATAAATGGAATCTACAAAGAATGCACATTCTACTTCATAACTACATTCTATAGTTTGCGCATGCGTCCAGAAATAAGAAAAGCTTACTTCCCCCGTTTTTTAAAATCACAGCTTCTAGAAGGTTTACATGATTTCCTATAAAACACGAGTTTTTAGAAAATGTGTTTTATTTCATAAATGGAATCTACAAAGGATGCACATTCTACTTCAAAACGACTTTGTATAGTTTGCGCATGCGTCCGGAAATAAGAAAAGTTTACTTCCCCCGTTTTTTAAAATCACAGCTTCTAGAAGGTTTACATGATTTCTTAAAATACACAAGTTTTTAGAAAATGTGTTTTATTTCATAAATGGAATAAACAAAGTATGCACATTCTACCTCATAACGACTTTCTATAGTTTGCGCATGCGTTTGGAAATAAGAAAAGCTTACTTCTCCCGTTTTTTAAAATCACAGCTTCTAGAAGGTTTAAAGGATTTCGTAAAAAACATGAGTTTTTAGAAAATGTGTTTTATTTCATAAATAGAATCAGCAAAGTATGCACATTCTATGTCATAACGACTTTCTATAGTTTGCGCATGCGACCGCAAATAAGAAAAGCTTAATTCCCCTGTTTTTTAAAATCACAGCTTCTAGAAGGTTTACATGATTTCTTAAAAAACACGAGTTTTTAGAAAATGTGTTTTACTTCATAAATGGAATCAACAAAGTATGCACATTCTATGTCATAACGAATTTCTATAGTTTGCGCATGCGTCCGGAAATAAGAAAAGCTTACTTCCCCCGTTTTTTAAAATCACAGCTTCTAGAAGGTTTACATGATTTCTTAAAAAACATGAGTTTTTAGAAAATGTGTTTTATTTCATAAATGGAATCAACAAAGTATGCACATTCTACGTCATAACGACTTTTTATAGTTTGCGCATGCGTTTGGAAATAAGAAAAGCTTACTTCCCCCGTTTTTTAAAATCACAGCTTCTAGAAGGTTTACATGATTTCTTAAAAAACACGAGTTTTTAGAAAATGTGTTTTATTCCATAAATGGAATCAGCAAAGTATGCACATTCTACGTCATAACGACTTTCTATAGTTTGCGGATGCGTCAGGAAATAAGAAAATCTTACTTCCACCGTTTTTTAAAATCACAGCTTCTAGAAGGTTTACATGATTTCATAAAAAACACGAGTCTTTAGAAAATGTGTTTTATTTCATAAATGGAATCAACAAAGTATGCACATTCTATATCATAACGAATTTCTATAGTTTGCGCATGCGTTTGGAAATATGAAAAGCTTACTTCCACTGTTTTTTAAAATCACAGCTTCTAGAAGGTTTACATGATTTCTTAAAAAACACGAGTTTTTAGAAAATGTGTTTTATTTCATAAACGGAATCAACAAAGTATGTACATTCTACGTCATAACGACTTTCTGTATTTTGCGCATGCATTTGGAAATATGAAAAGCTAACTTCCCCCATTTTTTAAAATCACAGCTTCTAGAAGGTTTACATGATTTCTTAAAAAACACGAGTTTTTAGAAAATGTGTTTTATTTCATAAATGGAATCAACAAAGTATGCACATTCTACATCATAACAACTTTCTATAGTTTGCGCATGCGTTTGGAAATATGTAAAGCTTACTTCCCCCATTTTTTAAAATCACAGCTTCTAGAATGTTTACATGATTTCTTAAAAAACACGAGTTTTTAGAAAATGTGTTTTATTTCATAAATGGAATCAACGATGTATGCACATTCTACATCATAACGACTTTCTATAGTTTGCGCATGCGTCAGGAAATAAGAAAAGCTTACTTCCACCGTTTTTTAAAATCACAGCTTCTAGAAGCTTTACATGATTTCGTAAAAAACACGAGTTTTTAGAAAATGTGTTTTATTTCATAAATGGAATGTACGAAGTATGCACATTCTATGTCATAACGAATTTCTATAGTTTGTGCATGCGTCTGGAAATAAGAAAAGCTTACTTCCCCCGTTTTTTAAAATCACAGCTTCTAGAAGGTTTACATGGTTTCTTAAAAAACACGAGTTTTTAGAAAATGTGTTTTATTTCATAAATGGAATCAACAAAGTATGCACATTATACGTCATAACGACTTTCTATAGTTTGCGCATTCGTCCAGAAATAAGAAAAGCTTACTTCCACCGTTTTTTAAAATCACAACTTCTAGAAGGTTTACATGATTTCGTAAAAAACACGGGTTTTTAGAAAATGTGTTTTATTTCATAAATGGAATCTACAAAGTATGGACATTCTACGTCATAATGACTTTCTATAGTTTTCCCATGCGTCCGGAAATAAGAAAAGCTTACTTCCCCTGTTTTTTAAAATCACTGCTTCTAGAATGTTTACATGATTTCGTAAAAAACACGAGTTTTTAGAAAATGTGTTTTATTTCATAAATGGAATCAACAAAGTATGCACATTCTACGTCATAACGTCTTTCTATAGTTTGCGCATGCGTTTGGAAATAAGAAACGCTTACTTCCCCCGTTTTTTAAAATCACAGCTTCTAGAAGGTTTACATGATTTCGTAAAAAACACGACTTTTTAGAAAATGTGTTTTATTTCATAAATGGAATCAACAAAGTATGCACATTCTACGTCATGACAACTTTCTATAATTTGCGCATGCGTCCGGAAATAAGAAAAGCTTATTTCCACCATTTTTTAAAATCACAACTTCTAGAAGGTTTACATGATTTCGTAAAAAACACGGGTTTTTAGAAAATGTGTTTTATTTCATAAATGGAATCAACAAAGTATGCACATTCTACGTCATAATGACTTTCTATAGTTTGCGCATGCGTCCGAAAATAAGAAAAGCTTACTTCCACTGTTTTTTAAAATCACAGCTTCTAGAAGGTTTACATGATTTCGTAAAAAACACGAGTTTTTAGAAAATGTGTTTTATTTCATAAATGGAATCTACAAAGTATGCACATTCTACGTCATAATGACTTTCTATATTTTGCGCATGTGTCCGGAAATAAGAAAAGCTTACTTCCCCCGTTTTTTAAAATCACAGCTTATAGAAGGTTTACATGATTTCTTAAAAAACACGAGTTTTTAGAAAATGTGTTTTTATTTCATAAATGGAATCAACCATGTATGCACATTCTACGTCATAATGATTTTCTATAGTTTGCGCATGCGTCCGGAAATAAGAAAAGCTTACTTCCACCGTTTTTTAAAATCACAGCTTCTAGAAGGATTACATGATCTCGTAAAAAACATGAGTTTTTAGAAAATGTGTTTTATTTCATAAATGGAATCTACAAAGTATGCACATTCTACGTCATAACGAATTTCTATAGTTTGCGCATGCGCCCGAAAATAAGAAAAGCTTACTTCCCCCGTTTTTTAAAATCACAGCTTCTAGAAGGTTTACATGATCTCGTAAAAAACACGAGTGTTTAGAAAATGTGTTTTATTTCATAAAGGGAATCAACAAAGTATGCACATTCTACGTCATAACGAATTTCTATAGTTTGCGCATGTGTTTGGAAATAAGAAATGCTTACTTCCACCGTTTTTCTAAAATCACAGCTTCTAGAAGGTTTACATGATTTCGTAAAAAACATAAGTTTTTAGAAAATGTGTTTTACTTCATAAATGGAATCAACAAAGTAGGCACATTCTACGTCATAACGACTTTCTATAGTTTTTTCATGCGTCCGGAAATAAGAAAAGCTTACTTCCACCGTTTTTGAAAATCACAGCTTCTAGAAGGTTTACATGATTTCGTAAAAAACACGAGTTTTTAGAAAATGTGTTTTATTTCATAAATGGAATCTACAAAGTATGCATATTCTACATCATAACGACTTTCTATAATTTGTGCATGTGTTTGGAAATAAGAAAAGCTTACATCCCCCGTTTTTTAAAATCACAGCTTCTAGAAGGTTTACATGATTTCTTAAAAAACACAAGTTTTTAGAAAATGTGTTTTATTTCATAAATGGAATCAAGAAAGTATGCACATTCTACGCCATAATGACTTTCTATAGTTTGCACATGCGTCCGGAAATAAGAAAAGCTTACTTCCATCGTTTTTTAAAATCACAGCTTCTAGAAGGTTTACATGACTTCTTAAAAAACACAAGTTTTTAGAAAATGTGTTTTATTTCATAAATGGAATCAACAAAGTATGCACATTCTACGTCATAACGACTTTCTATAGTTTGCGCATGCATTTGGAAATAAGAAAAGCTTACTTCCCCCGTTTTTTAAAATCACAGCTTCTAGATGGTTTACATGATTTCTTAAAAAACACGAGTTTTTAGAAAATGTGTATTATTTCATAAATGGAATCAACAAAGTATGCACATTCTACGTCATAACGACTTTCTATAGTTTGCGCATCCGTTTGGCAATAGGAAAAGCTTACTTCCCCCGTTTTTTAAAATCACAGCTTCTAGAAGGTTTACATGATTTCGTAAAAAACACGAGTTTTTAGAAAATGTGTTTTATAAAATAAATGGAATCAACAAAGTATGCATATTCTACGTCATAACGACTTTCTATAGTTTGCGCATGCGTTTGGAAATAAGAAAAACTTACTTCCCCCGTTTTTTAAAATCACAGCTTCTAGAAGGTTTACATGATTTCTTAAAAAACACGAGTTTTTAGAAAATGTATTTTATTTCATAAATGGAATCATCAAAGTATGCACATTCTACGTCATAACGACTTTCTATAGTTTGCACATTCGTCCGGAAATAAGAAAAGCTTACTTCCACCATTTTTTAAAATCACAACTTCTAGAAGGTTTACATCATTTCCTAAAAAACACAAGTTTTTAGAAAATGTGTTTTATTTCATAAATGGAATCTACAAAGTATGCAGATTCTACGTCATAACGACTTTCTATAGTTTGCGCATGCGTTTGGAAATAAGAAAAGCTTACTTCCCCCGTTTTTTAAAATCACAGCTTCTAGAAGGTTTACATGATTTCTTAAAAAACACGAGTTTTTAGAAAATGTGTTTTATTTCATCAATGGAATCAACAAAGTATGCACATTCTACGTCATAACGAGTTTCTATAGTTTGCGCTTGCGTTTGGAAATAAGAAAAGCTTACTTCCCCCATTTTTTAAAATCACAGGTTCTAGAAGGTTTACATGATTTCTTAAAAAACACGAGTTTTTAGAAAATGTGTTTTATTTCATAAATGGAATCAACAAAGTATGCACATTCTATGTCATAACGACTTCCTATAGTTTGCGCATGCGTCCGGAAATAGGAAAAGCTTACTTCCACCGTTTTTTAAAATCACAGCTTCTAGAAGGTTTACATAATTTCGTAAAAAACACGATTTTTTAGAAAATGTGTTTTATTTCATCAATGGAATCAACAAAGTATGGACATTCTACGTCATAACGACTTTCTATAGTTTGCGCATTCGTCCGGAAATAAGAAAATCTTACTTCCACCGTTTTTTAAAATCACAGCTTCTAGAAGGTTTACATGATTTCGTAAAAAACACGAGTTTTTAGAAAATGTGTTTTATTTCATAAATGGAATCTACAAAGTATGCACATTCTAGGTCATAACGACTTTCTATAGTTTGCGCATGCGTTTGGAAATAAGAAAAGCTTACTTCCCCCATTTTTTAAAATCACAGCTTCTAGATGGTTTACATGATTTCTTAACAAACATGAGTTTTTAGAAAATGTGTTTTATTTCATAAATGGAATCAACAAAGTATGCACATTCTACGTCATAACGACTTTCTATTGTTTGCGCATGCGTTCATAAATAAGAAAAGCTTACTTCCCCCGTTTTTTAAAATCACAGCTTCTAGAATGTTTACATGATTTCATAAAAAACACGAATTTTTAGAAAATGTGTTTTATTTCATAAATGGAATCTACAAAGTATGCACATTCTACGTCATAATGATTTTCTATAGTTTGTGCATGCGTCCGCAAATAAGAAAAGCTTACCTCCCCCGTTTTTTAAAATCACAGATTCTAGAAGTTTTGCATGATTTCTTAAAAAACACGAGTTTTTAGAAAATGTGTTTTATTAAATAAATGGAATCAACAAAGTATGCATATTCTACATCATAACGACTTTCTATAGTTTGCGCATGCGTTTGGAAATAAGAAAAGCTTACTTCCCCCGTTTTTTAAAATCACAGCTTCTAGAAGGTTTACATGATTTCATAAAAAACACGAGTTTTTAGAAAATGTGTTTTATTTCATAAATGGAATCTACAAAGTATGCACATTCTACGTCATAATGATTTTCTATAGTTTGTGCATGCGTCCGCAAATAAGAAAAGCTTACCTCCCCCGTTTTTTAAAATCACAGATTCTAGAAGTTTTGCATGATTTCTTAAAAAACACGAATTTTTAGAAAATGTGTTTTATTAAATAAATGGAATCAAAAAAAGTATGCACATTCTACGTCATAATGACTTTCTATAGTTTGCGCTTGCATTTGGAAATAAGAAAAGCTTACTTCCCCCGTTTTTTAAAATCACAGCTTCTAGAAGGTTTACATGATTTCTTAAAAAACACGAATTTTTAGAAAATGTGTTTTATTTCATAAATGGAATCTACAAAGTATGGACATTCTACGTCATAACAACTTTCTATAGTTTGTGCATGCGTCCGGAAATAAGAAAAGCTTACTTCCCCTGTTTTTTAAAATCACAGCTTCTAGAAGGTTTACATGATTTCTTAAAAAACACGAGTTTTTAGAAAATGTGTTTTATTTCATAAATGGAATCTACAAAGTATGCACATTCTACGTCATAACGACTTTCTATAGTTTGCGCATGCATCCGGAAATAAGAAAGGCTTACTTCCCCTGTTTTTTAAAATCACAGCTTCTAGAAGGTTTACATGATTTCTTAAAAAACACGAGTTTTTAGAAAATGTGTTTTATTTCATAAATGGAATCAACAAAGTATGCACATTCTACGTCATAACGACTTTCTATAGTTTGCGCATTCATCCGGAAATAAGAAAAGCTTACTTCCACCGTTTTTTAAAATCACAGCTTCTAGAATGTTTACATGATTTCGTAAAAAACACGAGTTTTTAGAAATGTGTTTTATTTCATAAATGGAATCTACAAAGTATGGACATTCTACGTCATAACGACTTTCTATAGATTGCGCATGCGTCCGGAAATAATAAAAACTTACTTCCCCCGTTTTTTAAAATCACAGCTTCTAGAAGGTTTACATGATTTCTTAAAAAACACGAGTTTTTAGAAAATGTGTTTTATTTCATAAATGGAATCAACAAAGTATGCACATTCTACGTCATAACGAGTTTCTATAGTTTGCGCTTGCGTTTGGAAATAAGAAAAGCTTACTTCCCCCATTTTTTAAAATCACAGCTTCTAGAGGGTTTACATGATTTCTTAAAAAACACGAGTTTTTAGAAAATGTGTTTTATTTCATAATTGGAATCAACAAAGCATGCACATTCTACATCATAACGACTTTCTATAGTTTACGCATGCGTCCGGAAATAAGAAATGCTTACTTCCACGATTTTTTAAAATCACAGCTTCTAGAAGGTTTACATAATTTCGTAAAAAACACGAGTTTTTAGAAAATGTGTTTTATTTCATCAATGGAATCAACAAAGTATGGACATTCTACGTCATAACGACTTTCTATAGTTTGTGCATTCGTCCGGAAATAAGGAAAGCTTACTTCCACCGTTTTTTAAAATCACAGCTTCTAGAAGGTTTACATGATTTCGTAAAAAACACGAGTTTTTAGAAAATGTGTTTTATTTCATAAATGGAATCTACAAAGTATGCACATTCTACATCATAACGACTTTCTATAGTTTGCGCATGCGTTTGGAAATAAGAAAAGCTTACTTCCGCCATTTTTTAAAATCACAGCTTCTAGATGGTTTACATGATTTCTTAACAAACACGAGTTTTTAGAAAATGTGTTTTATTTCATAAATGGAATCAACAAAGTATGCACATTCTACATCATAACGAATTTCTATTGTTTGCGCATGCATTCAGAAATAAGAAAAGCTTACTTCCCCCGTTTTTTAAAATCACAGCTTCTAGAAGGTTTACATGATTTCTTAAAAAACACGAGTTTTTAGAAAATGTGTTTTATTCCATAAATGGAATCAGCAAAGTATGCACATTCTACGTCATAACGACTTTCTATAGTTTGCGGATGCGTCAGGAAATAAGAAAATCTTACTTCCACCATTTTTTAAAATCACAGCTTCTAGAAGGTTTACATGATTTCATAAAAAACACGAGTCTTTAGAAAATGTGTTTTATTTCATAAATGGAATCAACAAAGTATGCACATTCTACCTCATAACGACTTTCTATAGCTGGCGCATTCATCCGGAAATAAGAAAAGCTTACTTCCACCGTTTTTTAAAATCACAGCTTCTAGAATGTTTACATGATTTCGTAAAAAACACGAGTTTTTAGAAATGTGTTTTATTTCAGAAATGGAATCTACAAAGTATGGACATTCTACGTCATAACGACTTTCTATAGTTTGCGCATGCGTCCGGAAATAATAAAAGCTTACTTCCCCCGTTTTTTAAAATCACAGCTTCTAGAAGGTTTACATGATTTCTTAAAAAACACGAGTTTTTAGAAAATGTGTTTTATTTCATAAATGGAATCAACAAAGTATGCACATTCTACGTCATAACGAGTTTCTATAGTTTGCGCTTGCGTTTGGAAATAAGAAAAGCTAACTTCCCCCATTTTTTAAAATCACAGCTTCTAGAAGGTTTACATGATTTCTTAAAAAACACGAGTTTTTAGAAAACGTGTTTTATTTCATAAATGGAATCAACAAAGTATGCACATTCTACATCATAACAACATTCTATAGTTTGCGCATGCGTTTGGAAATATGTAAAGCTTACTTCCCCCATTTTTTAAAATCACAGCTTCTAGAATGTTTACATGATTTCTTAAAAAACACGAGTTTTTAGAAAATGTGTTTTATTTCATAAATGGAATCAACCATGTATGCACATTCTACATCATAACGACTTTCTATAGTTTGCGCATTCGCCCGGAAATTAAAAAAGCTTACTTCCATCGTTTTTTAAAATCACAACTTCTAGAAGGTTTACATGATTTCGTAAAAAACACGGGTTTTTAGAAAATGTGTTTTATTTCATAAATGGAATCTACAAAGTATGGACATTCTACGTCATAATGACTTTCTATAGTTTGCGCATGCGTCCGGAAATAAGAAAAGCTTACTTCCCCTGTTTTTTAAAATCACTTCTTCTAGAATGTTTACATGATTTCGTAAAAAACACGAGTTTTTAGAAAATGTGTTTTATTTCATAAATGGAATCAACAAAGTATGCACATTCTACGTCATAACGTCTTTCTATAGTTTGCGCATGCGTTTGGAAATAAGAAACGCTTACTTCCCCCGTTTTTTAAAATCACAGCTTCTAGAAGGTTTACATGATTTCGTAAAAAACACGACTTTTTAGAAAATGTGTTTTATTTCATAAATGGAATCAACAAAGTATGCACATTCTACGTCATGACAACTTTCTATAGTTTGCGCATGCGTCCGGAAATAAGAAAAGCTTATTTCCACCGTTTTTTAAAATCACAACTTCTAGAAGGTTTACATGATTTCGTAAAAAACACGGGTTTTTAGAAAATGTGTTTTATTTCATAAATGGAATCAACAAAGTATGCACATTCTACGTCATAATGACTTTCTATAGTTTGCGCATGCGTCCGAAAATAAGAAAAGCTTACTTCCACTGTTTTTTAAAATCACAGCTTCTAGAAGGTTTACATGATTTCGTAAAAAACACGAGTTTTTAGAAAATGTGTTTTATTTCATAAATGGAATCTACAAAGTATGCACATTCTACGTCATAATGACTTTCTATATTTTGCGCATGCGTCCGGAAATAAGAAAAGCTTACTTCCCCCGTTTTTTAAAATCACAACTTATAGAAGGTTTACATGATTTCTTAAAAAACACGAGTTTTTAGAAAATGTGTTTTTATTTCATAAATGGAATCAACCATGTATGCACATTCTACGTCATAACGACTTTCTATAGTTTGCGCATGCGTCCGGAAATAAGAAAAGCTTACTTCCACCGTTTTTTAAAATCACAGCTTCTAGAAGGATTACATGGTTTCTTAAAAAACACGAGTTTTTACAAAATGTGTTTTATTTCATAAATGGAATCAACAAAGTATGCACATTCTACGTCATAACGAATTTCTATAGTTTGCGCATGCGTCCGAAAATAAGAAAAGCTTACTTCCACCGTTTTTTAAAATCACAGCTTCTAGAAGGTTTACATGATCACGTAAAAAACACGAGTTTTTAGAAAATGTGTTTTATTTCATAAATGGAATCTACAAAGTATGCACATTCTACGTCATAACGAATTTCTATAGTTTGCGCATGCGCCCGAAAATAAGAAAAGCTTACTTCCCCCGTTTTTTAAAATCACAGCTTCTAGAAGGTTTACATGATTTCTGAAAAAACACGAGTTTTTAGAAAATGTGTTTTATTTCATAAAGGGAATCAACAAAGTATGCACATTCTACGTCATAACGAATTTCTATAGTTTGCGCATGCGTTTGGAAATAAGAAATGCTTACTTCCCCCGTTTTTTTCAAATCACAGCTTCTAGAAGGTTTACATGATTTCGTAAAAAACACAAGTTTTTAGAAAATGTGTTTTACTTCATAAAAGGAATCAACAAAGTAGGCACATTCTACGTCATAACGACTTTCTATAGTTTTTGCATGCGTCCGGAAATAAGAAAAGCTTACTTCCACTGTTTTTGAAAATCACAGCTTCTAGAAGGTTTACATGATTTCGTAAAAAACACGAGTTTTTAGAAAATGTGTTTTGTTTCATAAATGGAATCTACAAAGTATGCATATTCTACATCATAACGACTTTCTATAATTTGTGCATGTGTTTGGAAATAAGAAAAGCTTACATCCCCCGTTTTTTAAAATCACAGCTTCAAGAAGGTTTACATGATTTCTTAAAAAACACAAGTTTTTAGAAAATGTGTTTTATTTCCTAAATGGAATCAACAAATTATGCACATTCTACGCCATAATAACTTTCTATAGTTTGCACATGCGTCTGGAAATAAGAAAAGCTTACTTCCATCGTTTTTTAAAATCACAGCTTCTAGAAGGTTTACATGACTTCTTAAAAAACACGAGTTTTTAGAAAATGTGTTTTATTTCATAAATGGAATCAACAAAGTATGCACATTCTACGTCATAACGACTTTCTATAGTTTGCGCATGCGTTTGGAAATAAGAAAAGCTTACTTCCCCCGTTTTTTAAAATCACAGCTTCTAGATGGTTTACATGATTTCTTAAAAAACATGAGTTTTTAGAAAATGTGTATTATTTCATAAATGGAATCAACAAAGTATGCACATTCTACGTCATAACGACTTTCTATAGTTTGTGCATGCGTTCGGAAATAGGAAAAGCTTACTTCCCCCGTTTATTAAAATCACAGCTTCTAGAAGGTTTACATGATTTCGTAAAAAACACGAGTTTTTAGAAAATGTGTTTTATTTCATAAATGGAATCTACAAAGTATGCACATTCTACGTCATAACGATTTTCTATAGTTTGTGCATGCGTCCGGAAATAAGAAAAGCTTACTTCCCCTGTTTTTTAAAATCACTGCTTCTAGAATGTTTACATGATTTCGTAAAAAACACGAGTTTTTAGAAAATGTGTTTTATTTCATAAATGGAATCAACAAAGTATGCACATTCTACGTCATAACGTCTTTCTATAGTTTGCGCATGCGTTTGGAAATAAGAAACGCTTACTTCCCCCGTTTTTTAAAATCACAGCTTCTAGAAGGTTTACATGATTTCGTAAAAAACACGACTTTTTAGAAAATGTGTTTTATTTCATAAATGGAATCAACAAAGTATGCACATTCTACGTCATGACAACTTTCTACAGTTTGCGCATGCGTCCGGAAATAAGAAAAGCTTATTTCCACCGTTTTTTAAAATCACAACTTCTAGAAGGTTTACATGATTTCGTAAAAAACACGGGTTTTTAGAAAATGTGTTTTATTTCATAAATGGAATCAACAAAGTATGCACATTCTACGTCATAATGACTTTCTATAGTTTGCGCATGCGTCCGAAAATAAGAAAAGCTTACTTCCACTGTTTTTTAAAATCACAGCTTCTAGAAGGTTTACATGATTTCGTAAAAAACACGAGTTTTTAGAAAATGTGTTTTATTTCATAAATGGAATCTACAAAGTATGCACATTCTACGTCATAATGACTTTCTATATTTTGCGCATGCGTCCGGAAATAAGAAAAGCTTACTTCCCCCGTTTTTTAAAATCACAGCTTATAGAAGGTTTACATGATTTCTTAAAAAACACGAGTTTTTAGAAAATGTGTTTTTATTTCATAAATGGAATCAACCATGTATGCACATTCTACGTCATAACGACTTTCTATAGTTTGCGCATGCGTCCGGAAATAAGAAAAGCTTACTTCCACCGTTTTTTAAAATCACAGCTTCTAGAAGGATTACATGGTTTCTTAAAAAACACGAGTTTTTACAAAATGTGTTTTATTTCATAAATGGAATCAACAAAGTATGCACATTCTACGTCATAACGAATTTCTATAGTTTGCGCATGCGTCCGAAAATAAGAAAAGCTTACTTCCACCGTTTTTTAAAATCACAGCTTCTAGAAGGTTTACATGATCACGTAAAAAACACGAGTTTTTAGAAAATGTGTTTTATTTCATAAATGGAATCTACAAAGTATGCACATTCTACGTCATAACGAATTTCTATAGTTTGCGCATGCGCCCGAAAATAAGAAAAGCTTACTTCCCCCGTTTTTTAAAATCACAGCTTCTAGAAGGTTTACATGATTTCTGAAAAAACACGAGTTTTTAGAAAATATGTTTTATTTCATAAAGGGAATCAACAAAGTATGCACATTCTACGTCATAACGAATTTCTATAGTTTGCGCATGCGTTTGGAAATAAGAAATGCTTACTTCCCCCGTTTTTTTCAAATCACAGCTTCTAGAAGGTTTACATGATTTCGTAAAAAACACAAGTTTTTAGAAAATGTGTTTTACTTCATAAAAGGAATCAACAAAGTAGGCACATTCTACGTCATAACGACTTTCTATAGTTTGTGCATGCGTCCGGAAATAAGAAAAGCTTACTTCCACCGTTTTTGAAAATCACAGCTTCTAGAAGGTTTACATGATTTCGTAAAAAACACGAGTTTTTAGAAAATGTGTTTTGTTTCATAAATGGAATCTACAAAGTATGCATATTCTACATCATAACGACTTTCTATAATTTGTGCATGTGTTTGGAAATAAGAAAAGCTTACATCCCCCGTTTTTTAAAATCACAGCTTCTAGAAGGTTTACATGATTTCTTAAAAAACACAAGTTTTTAGAAAATGTGTTTTATTTCCTAAATGGAATCAACAAATTATGCACATTCTACGCCATAATAACTTTCTATAGTTTGCACATGCGTCTGGAAATAAGAAAAGCTTACTTCCATCGTTTTTTAAAATCACAGCTTCTAGAAGGTTTACATGACTTCTTAAAAAACACGAGTTTTTAGAAAATGTGTTTTATTTCATAAATGGAATCAACAAAGTATGCACATTCTACGTCATAACGACTTTCTATAGTTTGCGCATGCGTTTGGAAATAAGAAAAGCTTACTTCCCCCGTTTTTTAAAATCACAGCTTCTAGATGGTTTACATGATTTCTTAAAAAACACGAGTTTTTAGAAAATGTGTATTATTTCATAAATGGAATCAACAAAGTATGCACATTCTACGTCATAACGACTTTCTATAGTTTGCGCATGCGTTCGGAAATAGGAAAAGCTTACTTCCCCCGTTTATTAAAATCACAGCTTCTAGAAGGTTTACATGATTTCGTAAAAAACACGAGTTTTTAGAAAATGTGTTTTATTTCATAAATGGAATCTACAAAGTATGCACATTCTACGTCATAACGATTTTCTATAGTTTGTGCATGCGTCCGCAAATAAGAAAAGCTTACCTTCCCCGTTTTTTAAAATCACAGATTCTAGAAGTTTTGCGTGATTTCTTAAAAAACACGAGTTTTTAGAAAATGTGTTTTATTAAATAAATGGAATCAACAAAGTATGCATATTCTACGTCATAACGACTTTCTATAGTTTGCGCATGCGTTTGGAAATAAGAAAAGCTTACTTCCCCCGTTTTTTAAAATCACAGCTTCTAGATGGTTTACATGATTTCTTAAAAAACACGAGTTTTTAGAAAATGTGTTTTATTTCATAAATGGAATCAACAAAGTATGCACATTCTACGTCATAATGACTTTCTATAGTTTGCGCTTGCGTTTGGAAATAAGAAACGCTTACTTCCCCCATTTTTTAAAATCACAGCTTCTAGAAGGTTTACATGATTTCTTAAAAAACACGAGTTTTTAGAAAATGTGTTTTATTTCATAAATGGAATCAACAAAGTATGCACATTCTACGTCATAACGACTTTCTTTAGTTTGCGCATGCGTCCGGAAATAAGAAAAGCTTACTTCCACCGTTTTTTAAAATCACAGCTTCTAGAAGGTTTACATGGTTTCTTAAAAAACACGAGTTTTTAGAAAATGTGTTTTATTTCATAAATGGAATCAACAAAGTATGCACATTCTACGTCATAATGACTTTCTATAGTTTGCGCATGCATCTGGAAATAAGAAAAGCTTACTTCCACTGTTTTTTAAAATCACCGTTTCTAGAAGGTTTACATGACTTCGTAAAATACATGAGTTTTTAGAAAATGTGTTTTATTTCATAAATGGAATCTACAAAGAATGCACATTCTACTTCATAACTACTTTCTATAGTTTGCGCATGCGTCCGGAAATAAGAAAAGCTTACTTCCCACGTTTTTTAAAATCACAGCTTCTAGAAGGTTTACATGATTTCTTAAAAAACACAAGTTTTTAGAAAATGTGTTTTATTTCATAAATAGAATCAACAAAGTATGCACATTCTACGTCATAACAACTTTCTATAGTTTGTGCATACGTCCGGAAATAACAAAAGCTTACTTCCACCGTTTTTTAAAATCACAGCTTCTAGAAGGTTTACATGGTTTCTTAAAAAACACGAGTTTTTAGAAAATGTGTTTTATTTCATAAATGGAATCAACAAAGTATGCACATTCTACGTCATAATGACTTTCTATAGTTTGCGCATGCTTCCGGAAATAAGAAAAGCTTACTTCCACTGTTTTTTAAAAGCACAGTTTCTAGAAGGTTTACATGATTTCGTAAAAAACATGAGTTTTTAGAAAATGTGTTTTATTTCATAAATGGAATCTACAAAGAATGCACATTCTACTTCATAACTACTTTCTATAGTTTGCGCATGCGTCCGGAAATAAGAAAAGCTTATTTCCCCCGTTTTTTAAAATCACAGCTTCTAGAAGGTTTACATGATTTCTTAAAAAACACAAGTTTTTTGAAAATGTGTTTTATTTCATAAATAGAATCAACAAAGTATGCACATTCTACGTCATAACAACTTTCTATAGTTTGCGCATGCGTCCGGAAATAAGAAAAGCTTACTTCCACCGTTTTTCAAAATCACAGCTTCTAGAAGGTTTACATGATTTCGTAAAAAACACGAGTTTTTAGAAAATGTGTTTAATTTCATAAATGGAATCTACAAAGTATGCACATTCTATGTCATAACGACTTTCTATAGTTTGCGCATGCGTCCGGAAATAAGAAAAGCTTACTTCCCCCGTTTTTTAAAATCACAGCTTCTAGAAGGTTTACATGATTTCCTATAAAACATGAGTTTTTAGAAAATGTGTTTTATTTCATAAATGGAATCTACAAAGTATGCACATTCTACGTCATAACGAATTTCTATAGTTTGCGCATGCGCCCGAAAATAAGAAAAGCTTACTTCCCCCGTTTTTTAAAATCACAGCTTCTAGAAGGTTTACATGATCTCGTAAAAAACACGAGTGTTTAGAAAATGTGTTTTATTTCATAAAGGGAATCAACAAAGTATGCACATTCTACGTCATAACGAATTTCTATAGTTTGCGCATGTGTTTGGAAATAAGAAATGCTTACTTCCACCGTTTTTCTAAAATCACAGCTTCTAGAAGGTTTACATGATTTCGTAAAAAACATAAGTTTTTAGAAAATGTGTTTTACTTCATAAATGGAATCAACAAAGTAGGCACATTCTACGTCATAACGACTTTCTATAGTTTTTTCATGCGTCCGGAAATAAGAAAAGCTTACTTCCACCGTTTTTGAAAATCACAGCTTCTAGAAGGTTTACATGATTTCGTAAAAAACACGAGTTTTTAGAAAATGTGTTTTATTTCATAAATGGAATCTACAAAGTATGCATATTCTACATCATAACGACTTTCTATAATTTGTGCATGTGTTTGGAAATAAGAAAAGCTTACATCCCCCGTTTTTTAAAATCACAGCTTCTAGAAGGTTTACATGATTTCTTAAAAAACACAAGTTTTTAGAAAATGTGTTTCATTTCATAAATGGAATCAAGAAAGTATGCACATTCTACGCCATAATGACTTTCTATAGTTTGCACATGCGTCCGGAAATAAGAAAAGCTTACTTCCATCGTTTTTTAAAATCACAGCTTCTAGAAGGTTTACATGACTTCTTAAAAAACACAAGTTTTTAGAAAATGTGTTTTATTTCATAAATGGAATCAACAAAGTATGCACATTCTACGTCATAACGACTTTCTATAGTTTGCGCATGCATTTGGAAATAAGAAAAGCTTACTTCCCCCGTTTTTTAAAATCACAGCTTCTAGATGGTTTACATGATTTCTTAAAAAACACGAGTTTTTAGAAAATGTGTATTATTTCATAAATGGAATCAACAAAGTATGCACATTCTACGTCATAACGACTTTCTATAGTTTGCGCATCCGTTTGGCAATAGGAAAAGCTTACTTCCCCCGTTTTTTAAAATCACAGCTTCTAGAAGGTTTACATGATTTCGTAAAAAACACGAGTTTTTAGAAAATGTGTTTTATAAAATAAATGGAATCAACAAAGTATGCATATTCTACGTCATAACGACTTTCTATAGTTTGCGCATGCGTTTGGAAATAAGAAAAACTTACTTCCCCCGTTTTTTAAAATCACAGCTTCTAGAAGGTTTACATGATTTCTTAAAAAACACGAGTTTTTAGAAAATGTATTTTATTTCATAAATGGAATCATCAAAGTATGCACATTCTACGTCATAACGACTTTCTATAGTTTGCACATTCGTCCGGAAATAAGAAAAGCTTACTTCCACCATTTTTTAAAATCACAACTTCTAGAAGGTTTACATCATTTCCTAAAAAACACAAGTTTTTAGAAAATGTGTTTTATTTCATAAATGGAATCTACAAAGTATGCAGATTCTACGTCATAACGACTTTCTATAGTTTGCGCATGCGTTTGGAAATAAGAAAAGCTTACTTCCCCCGTTTTTTAAAATCACAGCTTCTAGAAGGTTTACATGATTTCTTAAAAAACACGAGTTTTTAGAAAATGTGTTTTATTTCATCAATGGAATCAACAAAGTATGCACATTCTACCTCATAACGACTTTCTATAGTTTGCGCTTGCGTTTGGAAATAAGAAAAGCTTACTTCCCCCATTTTTTAAAATCACAGGTTCTAGAAGGTTTACATGATTTCTTAAAAAACACGAGTTTTTAGAAAATGTGTTTTATTTCATAAATGGAATCAACAAAGTATGCACATTCTATGTCATAACGACTTCCTATAGTTTGCGCATGCGTCCGGAAATAGGAAAAGCTTACTTCCACCGTTTTTTAAAATCACAGCTTCTAGAAGGTTTACATAATTTCGTAAAAAAACACGATTTTTTAGAAAATGTGTTTTATTTCATCAATGGAATCAACAAAGTATGGACATTCTACGTCATAACGACTTTCTATAGTTTGCGCATTCGTCCGGAAATAAGAAAATCTTACTTCCACCGTTTTTTAAAATCACAGCTTCTAGAAGGTTTACATGATTTCGTAAAAAACATGAGTTTTTAGAAAATGTGTTTTATTTCATAAATGGAATCTACAAAGTATGCACATTCTAGGTCATAACGACTTTCTATAGTTTGCGCATGCGTTTGGAAATAAGAAAAGCTTACTTCCCCCATTTTTTAAAATCACAGCTTCTAGATGGTTTACATGATTTCTTAACAAACATGAGTTTTTAGAAAATGTGTTTTATTTCATAAATGGAATCAACAAAGTATGCACATTCTACGTCATAACGACTTTCTATTGTTTGCGCATGCGTTCATAAATAAGAAAAGCTTACTTCCCCCGTTTTTTAAAATCACAGCTTCTAGAATGTTTACATGATTTCATAAAAAACACGAATTTTTAGAAAATGTGTTTTATTTCATAAATGGAATCTACAAAGTATGCACATTCTACGTCATAATGATTTTCTATAGTTTGTGCATGCGTCCGCAAATAAGAAAAGCTTACCTCCCCCGTTTTTTAAAATCACAGATTCTAGAAGTTTTGCATGATTTCTTAAAAAACACGAGTTTTTAGAAAATGTGTTTTATTAAATAAATGGAATCAACAAAGTATGCATATTCTACATCATAACGACTTTCTATAGTTTGCGCATGCGTTTGGAAATAAGAAAAGCTTACTTCCCCCGTTTTTTAAAATCACAGCTTCTAGAAGGTTTACATGATTTCATAAAAAACACGAGTTTTTAGAAAATGTGTTTTATTTCATAAATGGAATCTACAAAGTATGCACATTCTACGTCATAATGATTTTCTATAGTTTGTGCATGCGTCCGCAAATAAGAAAAGCTTACCTCCCCCGTTTTTTAAAATCACAGATTCTAGAAGTTTTGCATGATTTCTTAAAAAACACGAATTTTTAGAAAATGTGTTTTATTAAATAAATGGAATCAAAAAAAGTATGCACATTCTACGTCATAACGACTTTCTATAGTTTGCGCTTGCATTTGGAAATAAGAAAAGCTTACTTCCCCCGTTTTTTAAAATCACAGCTTCTAGAAGGTTTACATGATTTCTTAAAAAACACGAATTTTTAGAAAATGTGTTTTATTTCATAAATGGAATCTACAAAGTATGGACATTCTACGTCATAACAACTTTCTATAGTTTGTGCATGCGTCCGGAAATAAGAAAAGCTTACTTCCCCTGTTTTTTAAAATCACAGCTTCTAGAAGGTTTACATGATTTCTTAAAAAACACGAGTTTTTAGAAAATGTGTTTTATTTCATAAATGGAATCTACAAAGTATGCACATTCTACGTCATAACGACTTTCTATAGTTTGCGCATGCATCCGGAAATAAGAAAGGCTTACTTCCCCTGTTTTTTAAAATCACAGCTTCTAGAAGGTTTACATGATTTCTTAAAAAACACGAGTTTTTAGAAAATGTGTTTTATTTCATAAATGGAATCAACAAAGTATGCACATTCTACGTCATAACGACTTTCTATAGTTTGCGCATTCATCCGGAAATAAGAAAAGCTTACTTCCACCGTTTTTTAAAATCACAGCTTCTAGAATGTTTACATGATTTCGTAAAAAACACGAGTTTTTAGAAATGTGTTTTATTTCATAAATGGAATCTACAAAGTATGGACATTCTACGTCATAACGACTTTCTATAGTTTGCGCATGCGTCCGGAAATAATAAAAACTTACTTCCCCCGTTTTTTAAAATCACAGCTTCTAGAAGGTTTACATGATTTCTTAAAAAACACGAGTTTTTAGAAAATGTGTTTTATTTCATAAATGGAATCAACAAAGTATGCACATTCTACGTCATAACGAGTTTCTATAGTTTGCGCTTGCGTTTGGAAATAAGAAAAGCTTACTTCCCCCATTTTTTAAAATCACAGCTTCTAGAGGGTTTACATGATTTCTTAAAAAACACGAGTTTTTAGAAAATGTGTTTTATTTCATAATTGGAATCAACAAAGCATGCACATTCTACATCATAACGACTTTCTATAGTTTACGCATGCGTCCGGAAATAAGAAATGCTTACTTCCACGATTTTTTAAAATCACAGCTTCTAGAAGGTTTACATAATTTCGTAAAAAACACGAGTTTTTAGAAAATGTGTTTTATTTCATAAATGGAATCTACAAAGTATGCACATTCTACATCATAACGACTTTCTATAGTTTGCGCATGCGTTTGGAAATAAGAAAAGCTTACTTCCGCCATTTTTTAAAATCACAGCTTCTAGATGGTTTACATGATTTCTTAACAAACACGAGTTTTTAGAAAATGTGTTTTATTTCATAAATGGAATCAACAAAGTATGCACATTCTACATCATAACGAATTTCTATTGTTTGCGCATGCATTCAGAAATAAGAAAAGCTTACTTCCCCCGTTTTTTAAAATCACAGCTTCTAGAAGGTTTACATGATTTCTTAAAAAACACGAGTTTTTAGAAAATGTGTTTTATTCCATAAATGGAATCAGCAAAGTATGCACATTCTACGTCATAACGACTTTCTATAGTTTGCGGATGCGTCAGGAAATAAGAAAATCTTACTTCCACCATTTTTTAAAATCACAGCTTCTAGAAGGTTTACATGATTTCATAAAAAACACGAGTCTTTAGAAAATGTGTTTTATTTCATAAATGGAATCAACAAAGTATGCACATTCTACCTCATAACGACTTTCTATAGCTGGCGCATTCATCCGGAAATAAGAAAAGCTTACTTCCACCGTTTTTTAAAATCACAGCTTCTAGAATGTTTACATGATTTCGTAAAAAACACGAGTTTTTAGAAATGTGTTTTATTTCAGAAATGGAATCTACAAAGTATGGACATTCTACGTCATAACGACTTTCTATAGTTTGCGCATGCGTCCGGAAATAATAAAAGCTTACTTCCCCCGTTTTTTAAAATCACAGCTTCTAGAAGGTTTACATGATTTCTTAAAAAACACGAGTTTTTAGAAAATGTGTTTTATTTCATAAATGGAATCAACAAAGTATGCACATTCTACGTCATAACGAGTTTCTATAGTTTGCGCTTGCGTTTGGAAATAAGAAAAGCTAACTTCCCCCATTTTTTAAAATCACAGCTTCTAGAAGGTTTACATGATTTCTTAAAAAACACGAGTTTTTAGAAAACGTGTTTTATTTCATAAATGGAATCAACAAAGTATGCACATTCTACATCATAACAACATTCTATAGTTTGCGCATGCGTTTGGAAATATGTAAAGCTTACTTCCCCCATTTTTTAAAATCACAGCTTCTAGAATGTTTACATGATTTCTTAAAAAACACGAGTTTTTAGAAAATGTGTTTTATTTCATAAATGGAATCAACCATGTATGCACATTCTACATCATAACGACTTTCTATAGTTTGCGCATTCGCCCGGAAATTAAAAAAGCTTACTTCCATCGTTTTTTAAAATCACAACTTCTAGAAGGTTTACATGATTTCGTAAAAAACACGGGTTTTTAGAAAATGTGTTTTATTTCATAAATGGAATCTACAAAGTATGGACATTCTACGTCATAATGACTTTCTATAGTTTGCGCATGCGTCCGGAAATAAGAAAAGCTTACTTCCCCTGTTTTTTAAAATCACTTCTTCTAGAATGTTTACATGATTTCGTAAAAAACACGAGTTTTTAGAAAATGTGTTTTATTTCATAAATGGAATCAACAAAGTATGCACATTCTACGTCATAACGTCTTTCTATAGTTTGCGCATGCGTTTGGAAATAAGAAACGCTTACTTCCCCCGTTTTTTAAAATCACAGCTTCTAGAAGGTTTACATGATTTCGTAAAAAACACGACTTTTTAGAAAATGTGTTTTATTTCATAAATGGAATCAACAAAGTATGCACATTCTACGTCATGACAACTTTCTATAGTTTGCGCATGCGTCCGGAAATAAGAAAAGCTTATTTCCACCGTTTTTTAAAATCACAACTTCTAGAAGGTTTACATGATTTCGTAAAAAACACGGGTTTTTAGAAAATGTGTTTTATTTCATAAATGGAATCAACAAAGTATGCACATTCTACGTCATAATGACTTTCTATAGTTTGCGCATGCGTCCGAAAATAAGAAAAGCTTACTTCCACTGTTTTTTAAAATCACAGCTTCTAGAAGGTTTACATGATTTCGTAAAAAACACGAGTTTTTAGAAAATGTGTTTTATTTCATAAATGGAATCTACAAAGTATGCACATTCTACGTCATAATGACTTTCTATATTTTGCGCATGCGTCCGGAAATAAGAAAAGCTTACTTCCCCCGTTTTTTAAAATCACAACTTATAGAAGGTTTACATGATTTCTTAAAAAACACGAGTTTTTAGAAAATGTGTTTTTATTTCATAAATGGAATCAACCATGTATGCACATTCTACGTCATAACGACTTTCTATAGTTTGCGCATGCGTCCGGAAATAAGAAAAGCTTACTTCCACCGTTTTTTAAAATCACAGCTTCTAGAAGGATTACATGGTTTCTTAAAAAACACGAGTTTTTACAAAATGTGTTTTATTTCATAAATGGAATCAACAAAGTATGCACATTCTACGTCATAACGAATTTCTATAGTTTGCGCATGCGTCCGAAAATAAGAAAAGCTTACTTCCACCGTTTTTTAAAATCACAGCTTCTAGAAGGTTTACATGATCACGTAAAAAACACGAGTTTTTAGAAAATGTGTTTTATTTCATAAATGGAATCTACAAAGTATGCACATTCTACGTCATAACGAATTTCTATAGTTTGCGCATGCGCCCGAAAATAAGAAAAGCTTACTTCCCCCGTTTTTTAAAATCACAGCTTCTAGAAGGTTTACATGATTTCTGAAAAAACACGAGTTTTTAGAAAATGTGTTTTATTTCATAAAGGGAATCAACAAAGTATGCACATTCTACGTCATAACGAATTTCTATAGTTTGCGCATGCGTTTGGAAATAAGAAATGCTTACTTCCCCCGTTTTTTTCAAATCACAGCTTCTAGAAGGTTTACATGATTTCGTAAAAAACACAAGTTTTTAGAAAATGTGTTTTACTTCATAAAAGGAATCAACAAAGTAGGCACATTCTACGTCATAACGACTTTCTATAGTTTTTGCATGCGTCCGGAAATAAGAAAAGCTTACTTCCACTGTTTTTGAAAATCACAGCTTCTAGAAGGTTTACATGATTTCGTAAAAAACACGAGTTTTTAGAAAATGTGTTTTGTTTCATAAATGGAATCTACAAAGTATGCATATTCTACATCATAACGACTTTCTATAATTTGTGCATGTGTTTGGAAATAAGAAAAGCTTACATCCCCCGTTTTTTAAAATCACAGCTTCAAGAAGGTTTACATGATTTCTTAAAAAACACAAGTTTTTAGAAAATGTGTTTTATTTCCTAAATGGAATCAACAAATTATGCACATTCTACGCCATAATAACTTTCTATAGTTTGCACATGCGTCTGGAAATAAGAAAAGCTTACTTCCATCGTTTTTTAAAATCACAGCTTCTAGAAGGTTTACATGACTTCTTAAAAAACACGAGTTTTTAGAAAATGTGTTTTATTTCATAAATGGAATCAACAAAGTATGCACATTCTACGTCATAACGACTTTCTATAGTTTGCGCATGCGTTTGGAAATAAGAAAAGCTTACTTCCCCCGTTTTTTAAAATCACAGCTTCCAGATGGTTTACATGATTTCTTAAAAAACATGAGTTTTTAGAAAATGTGTATTATTTCATAAATGGAATCAACAAAGTATGCACATTCTACGTCATAACGACTTTCTATAGTTTGCGCATGCGTTCGGAAATAGGAAAAGCTTACTTCCCCCGTTTATTAAAATCACAGCTTCTAGAAGGTTTACATGATTTCGTAAAAAACACGAGTTTTTAGAAAATGTGTTTTATTTCATAAATGGAATCTACAAAGTATGCACATTCTACGTCATAACGATTTTCTATAGTTTGTGCATGCGTCCGGAAATAAGAAAAGCTTACTTCCCCTGTTTTTTAAAATCACTGCTTCTAGAATGTTTACATGATTTCGTAAAAAACACGAGTTTTTAGAAAATGTGTTTTATTTCATAAATGGAATCAACAAAGTATGCACATTCTACGTCATAACGTCTTTCTATAGTTTGCGCATGCGTTTGGAAATAAGAAACGCTTACTTCCCCCGTTTTTTAAAATCACAGCTTCTAGAAGGTTTACATGATTTCGTAAAAAACACGACTTTTTAGAAAATGTGTTTTATTTCATAAATGGAATCAACAAAGTATGCACATTCTACGTCATGACAACTTTCTACAGTTTGCGCATGCGTCCGGAAATAAGAAAAGCTTATTTCCACCGTTTTTTAAAATCACAACTTCTAGAAGGTTTACATGATTTCGTAAAAAACACGGGTTTTTAGAAAATGTGTTTTATTTCATAAATGGAATCAACAAAGTATGCACATTCTACGTCATAATGACTTTCTATAGTTTGCGCATGCGTCCGAAAATAAGAAAAGCTTACTTCCACTGTTTTTTAAAATCACAGCTTCTAGAAGGTTTACATGATTTCGTAAAAAACACGAGTTTTTAGAAAATGTGTTTTATTTCATAAATGGAATCTACAAAGTATGCACATTCTACGTCATAATGACTTTCTATATTTTGCGCATGCGTCCGGAAATAAGAAAAGCTTACTTCCCCCGTTTTTTAAAATCACAGCTTATAGAAGGTTTACATGATTTCTTAAAAAACACGAGTTTTTAGAAAATGTGTTTTTATTTCATAAATGGAATCAACCATGTATGCACATTCTACGTCATAACGACTTTCTATAGTTTGCGCATGCGTCCGGAAATAAGAAAAGCTTACTTCCACCGTTTTTTAAAATCACAGCTTCTAGAAGGATTACATGGTTTCTTAAAAAACACGAGTTTTTACAAAATGTGTTTTATTTCATAAATGGAATCAACAAAGTATGCACATTCTACGTCATAACGAATTTCTATAGTTTGCGCATGCGTCCGAAAATAAGAAAAGCTTACTTCCACCGTTTTTTAAAATCACAGCTTCTAGAAGGTTTACATGATCACGTAAAAAACACGAGTTTTTAGAAAATGTGTTTTATTTCATAAATGGAATCTACAAAGTATGCACATTCTACGTCATAACGAATTTCTATAGTTTGCGCATGCGCCCGAAAATAAGAAAAGCTTACTTCCCCCGTTTTTTAAAATCACAGCTTCTAGAAGGTTTACATGATTTCTGAAAAAACACGAGTTTTTAGAAAATATGTTTTATTTCATAAAGGGAATCAACAAAGTATGCACATTCTACGTCATAACGAATTTCTATAGTTTGCGCATGCGTTTGGAAATAAGAAATGCTTACTTCCCCCGTTTTTTTCAAATCACAGCTTCTAGAAGGTTTACATGATTTCGTAAAAAACACAAGTTTTTAGAAAATGTGTTTTACTTCATAAAAGGAATCAACAAAGTAGGCACATTCTACGTCATAACGACTTTCTATAGTTTGTGCATGCGTCCGGAAATAAGAAAAGCTTACTTCCACCGTTTTTGAAAATCACAGCTTCTAGAAGGTTTACATGATTTCGTAAAAAACACGAGTTTTTAGAAAATGTGTTTTGTTTCATAAATGGAATCTACAAAGTATGCATATTCTACATCATAACGACTTTCTATAATTTGTGCATGTGTTTGGAAATAAGAAAAGCTTACATCCCCCGTTTTTTAAAATCACAGCTTCTAGAAGGTTTACATGATTTCTTAAAAAACACAAGTTTTTAGAAAATGTGTTTTATTTCCTAAATGGAATCAACAAATTATGCACATTCTACGCCATAATAACTTTCTATAGTTTGCACATGCGTCTGGAAATAAGAAAAGCTTACTTCCATCGTTTTTTAAAATCACAGCTTCTAGAAGGTTTACATGACTTCTTAAAAAACACGAGTTTTTAGAAAATGTGTTTTATTTCATAAATGGAATCAACAAAGTATGCACATTCTACGTCATAACGACTTTCTATAGTTTGCGCATGCGTTTGGAAATAAGAAAAGCTTACTTCCCCCGTTTTTTAAAATCACAGCTTCTAGATGGTTTACATGATTTCTTAAAAAACACGAGTTTTTAGAAAATGTGTATTATTTCATAAATGGAATCAACAAAGTATGCACATTCTACGTCATAACGACTTTCTATAGTTTGCGCATGCGTTCGGAAATAGGAAAAGCTTACTTCCCCCGTTTATTAAAATCACAGCTTCTAGAAGGTTTACATGATTTCGTAAAAAACACGAGTTTTTAGAAAATGTGTTTTATTTCATAAATGGAATCTACAAAGTATGCACATTCTACGTCATAACGATTTTCTATAGTTTGTGCATGCGTCCGCAAATAAGAAAAGCTTACCTTCCCCGTTTTTTAAAATCACAGATTCTAGAAGTTTTGCGTGATTTCTTAAAAAACACGAGTTTTTAGAAAATGTGTTTTATTAAATAAATGGAATCAACAAAGTATGCATATTCTACGTCATAACGACTTTCTATAGTTTGCGCATGCGTTTGGAAATAAGAAAAGCTTACTTCCCCCGTTTTTTAAAATCACAGCTTCTAGATGGTTTACATGATTTCTTAAAAAACACGAGTTTTTAGAAAATGTGTTTTATTTCATAAATGGAATCAACAAAGTATGCACATTCTACGTCATAATGACTTTCTATAGTTTGCGCTTGCGTTTGGAAATAAGAAACGCTTACTTCCCCCATTTTTTAAAATCACAGCTTCTAGAAGGTTTACATGATTTCTTAAAAAACACGAGTTTTTAGAAAATGTGTTTTATTTCATAAATGGAATCAACAAAGTATGCACATTCTACGTCATAACGACTTTCTTTAGTTTGCGCATGCGTCCGGAAATAAGAAAAGCTTACTTCCACCGTTTTTTAAAATCACAGCTTCTAGAAGGTTTACATGGTTTCTTAAAAAACACGAGTTTTTAGAAAATGTGTTTTATTTCATAAATGGAATCAACAAAGTATGCACATTCTACGTCATAATGACTTTCTATAGTTTGCGCATGCATCTGGAAATAAGAAAAGCTTACTTCCACTGTTTTTTAAAATCACCGTTTCTAGAAGGTTTACATGACTTCGTAAAATACATGAGTTTTTAGAAAATGTGTTTTATTTCATAAATGGAATCTACAAAGAATGCACATTCTACTTCATAACTACTTTCTATAGTTTGCGCATGCGTCCGGAAATAAGAAAAGCTTACTTCCCACGTTTTTTAAAATCACAGCTTCTAGAAGGTTTACATGATTTCTTAAAAAACACAAGTTTTTAGAAAATGTGTTTTATTTCATAAATAGAATCAACAAAGTATGCACATTCTACGTCATAACAACTTTCTATAGTTTGTGCATACGTCCGGAAATAACAAAAGCTTACTTCCACCGTTTTTTAAAATCACAGCTTCTAGAAGGTTTACATGGTTTCTTAAAAAACACGAGTTTTTAGAAAATGTGTTTTATTTCATAAATGGAATCAACAAAGTATGCACATTCTACGTCATAATGACTTTCTATAGTTTGCGCATGCTTCCGGAAATAAGAAAAGCTTACTTCCACTGTTTTTTAAAATCACAGTTTCTAGAAGGTTTACATGATTTCGTAAAAAACATGAGTTTTTAGAAAATGTGTTTTATTTCATAAATGGAATCTACAAAGAATGCACATTCTACTTCATAACTACTTTCTATAGTTTGCGCATGCGTCCGGAAATAAGAAAAGCTTATTTCCCCCGTTTTTTAAAATCACAGCTTCTAGAAGGTTTACATGATTTCTTAAAAAACACAAGTTTTTTGAAAATGTGTTTTATTTCATAAATAGAATCAACAAAGTATGCACATTCTACGTCATAACAACTTTCTATAGTTTGCGCATGCGTCCGGAAATAAGAAAAGCTTACTTCCACCGTTTTTCAAAATCACAGCTTCTAGAAGGTTTACATGATTTCGTAAAAAACACGAGTTTTTAGAAAATGTGTTTAATTTCATAAATGGAATCTACAAAGTATGCACATTCTATGTCATAACGACTTTCTATAGTTTGCGCATGCGTCCGGAAATAAGAAAAGCTTACTTCCCCCGTTTTTTAAAATCACAGCTTCTAGAAGGTTTACATGATTTCCTATAAAACATGAGTTTTTAGAAAATGTGTTTTATTTCATAAATGGAATCTACAAAGTATGCACATTCTACGTCATAACGAATTTCTATAGTTTGCGCATGCGCCCGAAAATAAGAAAAGCTTACTTCCCCCGTTTTTTAAAATCACAGCTTCTAGAAGGTTTACATGATCTCGTAAAAAACACGAGTGTTTAGAAAATGTGTTTTATTTCATAAAGGGAATCAACAAAGTATGCACATTCTACGTCATAACGAATTTCTATAGTTTGCGCATGTGTTTGGAAATAAGAAATGCTTACTTCCACCGTTTTTCTAAAATCACAGCTTCTAGAAGGTTTACATGATTTCGTAAAAAACATAAGTTTTTAGAAAATGTGTTTTACTTCATAAATGGAATCAACAAAGTAGGCACATTCTACGTCATAACGACTTTCTATAGTTTTTTCATGCGTCCGGAAATAAGAAAAGCTTACTTCCACCGTTTTTGAAAATCACAGCTTCTAGAAGGTTTACATGATTTCGTAAAAAACACGAGTTTTTAGAAAATGTGTTTTATTTCATAAATGGAATCTACAAAGTATGCATATTCTACATCATAACGACTTTCTATAATTTGTGCATGTGTTTGGAAATAAGAAAAGCTTACATCCCCCGTTTTTTAAAATCACAGCTTCTAGAAGGTTTACATGATTTCTTAAAAAACACAAGTTTTTAGAAAATGTGTTTCATTTCATAAATGGAATCAAGAAAGTATGCACATTCTACGCCATAATGACTTTCTATAGTTTGCACATGCGTCCGGAAATAAGAAAAGCTTACTTCCATCGTTTTTTAAAATCACAGCTTCTAGAAGGTTTACATGACTTCTTAAAAAACACAAGTTTTTAGAAAATGTGTTTTATTTCATAAATGGAATCAACAAAGTATGCACATTCTACGTCATAACGACTTTCTATAGTTTGCGCATGCATTTGGAAATAAGAAAAGCTTACTTCCCCCGTTTTTTAAAATCACAGCTTCTAGATGGTTTACATGATTTCTTAAAAAACACGAGTTTTTAGAAAATGTGTATTATTTCATAAATGGAATCAACAAAGTATGCACATTCTACGTCATAACGACTTTCTATAGTTTGCGCATCCGTTTGGCAATAGGAAAAGCTTACTTCCCCCGTTTTTTAAAATCACAGCTTCTAGAAGGTTTACATGATTTCGTAAAAAACACGAGTTTTTAGAAAATGTGTTTTATAAAATAAATGGAATCAACAAAGTATGCATATTCTACGTCATAACGACTTTCTATAGTTTGCGCATGCGTTTGGAAATAAGAAAAACTTACTTCCCCCGTTTTTTAAAATCACAGCTTCTAGAAGGTTTACATGATTTCTTAAAAAACACGAGTTTTTAGAAAATGTATTTTATTTCATAAATGGAATCATCAAAGTATGCACATTCTACGTCATAACGACTTTCTATAGTTTGCACATTCGTCCGGAAATAAGAAAAGCTTACTTCCACCATTTTTTAAAATCACAACTTCTAGAAGGTTTACATCATTTCCTAAAAAACACAAGTTTTTAGAAAATGTGTTTTATTTCATAAATGGAATCTACAAAGTATGCAGATTCTACGTCATAACGACTTTCTATAGTTTGCGCATGCGTTTGGAAATAAGAAAAGCTTACTTCCCCCGTTTTTTAAAATCACAGCTTCTAGAAGGTTTACATGATTTCTTAAAAAACACGAGTTTTTAGAAAATGTGTTTTATTTCATCAATGGAATCAACAAAGTATGCACATTCTACGTCATAACGAGTTTCTATAGTTTGCGCTTGCGTTTGGAAATAAGAAAAGCTTACTTCCCCCATTTTTTAAAATCACAGGTTCTAGAAGGTTTACATGATTTCTTAAAAAACACGAGTTTTTAGAAAATGTGTTTTATTTCATAAATGGAATCAACAAAGTATGCACATTCTATGTCATAACGACTTCCTATAGTTTGCGCATGCGTCCGGAAATAGGAAAAGCTTACTTCCACCGTTTTTTAAAATCACAGCTTCTAGAAGGTTTACATAATTTCGTAAAAAACACGATTTTTTAGAAAATGTGTTTTATTTCATCAATGGAATCAACAAAGTATGGACATTCTACGTCATAACGACTTTCTATAGTTTGCGCATTCGTCCAGAAATAAGAAAATCTTACTTCCACCGTTTTTTAAAATCACAGCTTCTAGAAGGTTTACATGATTTCGTAAAAAACACGAGTTTTTAGAAAATGTGTTTTATTTCATAAATGGAATCTACAAAGTATGCACATTCTAGGTCATAACGACTTTCTATAGTTTGCGCATGCGTTTGGAAATAAGAAAAGCTTACTTCCCCCATTTTTTAAAATCACAGCTTCTAGATGGTTTACATGATTTCTTAACAAACATGAGTTTTTAGAAAATGTGTTTTATTTCATAAATGGAATCAACAAAGTATGCACATTCTACGTCATAACGACTTTCTATTGTTTGCGCATGCGTTCATAAATAAGAAAAGCTTACTTCCCCCGTTTTTTAAAATCACAGCTTCTAGACGGTTTACATGATTTCATAAAAAACACGAATTTTTAGAAAATGTGTTTTATTTCATAAATGGAATCTACAAAGTATGCACATTCTACGTCATAATGATTTTCTATAGTTTGTGCATGCGTCCGCAAATAAGAAAAGCTTACCTCCCCCGTTTTTTAAAATCACAGATTCTAGAAGTTTTGCATGATTTCTTAAAAAACACGAGTTTTTAGAAAATGTGTTTTATTAAATAAATGGAATCAACAAAGTATGCATATTCTACATCATAACGACTTTCTATAGTTTGCGCATGCGTTTGGAAATAAGAAAAGCTTACTTCCCCCGTTTTTTAAAATCACAGCTTCTAGAAGGTTTACATGATTTCATAAAAAACACGAGTTTTTAGAAAATGTGTTTTATTTCATAAATGGAATCTACAAAGTATGCACATTCTACGTCATAATGATTTTCTATAGTTTGTGCATGCGTCCGCAAATAAGAAAAGCTTACCTCCCCCGTTTTTTAAAATCACAGATTCTAGAAGTTTTGCATGATTTCTTAAAAAACACGAATTTTTAGAAAATGTGTTTTATTAAATAAATGGAATCAAAAAAAGTATGCACATTCTACGTCATAACGACTTTCTATAGTTTGCGCTTGCATTTGGAAATAAGAAAAGCTTACTTCCCCCGTTTTTTAAAATCACAGCTTCTAGAAGGTTTACATGATTTCTTAAAAAACACGAATTTTTAGAAAATGTGTTTTATTTCATAAATGGAATCTACAAAGTATGGACATTCTACGTCATAACAACTTTCTATAGTTTGTGCATGCGTCCGGAAATAAGAAAAGCTTACTTCCCCTGTTTTTTAAAATCACAGCTTCTAGAAGGTTTACATGATTTCTTAAAAAACACGAGTTTTTAGAAAATGTGTTTTATTTCATAAATGGAATCTACAAAGTATGCACATTCTACGTCATAACGACTTTCTATAGTTTGCGCATGCATCCGGAAATAAGAAAGGCTTACTTCCCCTGTTTTTTAAAATCACAGCTTCTAGAAGGTTTACATGATTTCTTAAAAAACACGAGTTTTTAGAAAATGTGTTTTATTTCATAAATGGAATCAACAAAGTATGCACATTCTACGTCATAACGACTTTCTATAGTTTGCGCATTCATCCGGAAATAAGAAAAGCTTACTTCCACCGTTTTTTAAAATCACAGCTTCTAGAATGTTTACATGATTTCGTAAAAAACACGAGTTTTTAGAAATGTGTTTTATTTCATAAATGGAATCTACAAAGTATGGACATTCTACGTCATAACGACTTTCTATAGTTTGCGCATGCGTCCGGAAATAATAAAAACTTACTTCCCCCGTTTTTTAAAATCACAGCTTCTAGAAGGTTTACATGATTTCTTAAAAAACACGAGTTTTTAGAAAATGTGTTTTATTTCATAAATGGAATCAACAAAGTATGCACATTCTACGTCATAACGAGTTTCTATAGTTTGCGCTTGCGTTTGGAAATAAGAAAAGCTTACTTCCCCCATTTTTTAAAATCACAGCTTCTAGAGGGTTTACATGATTTCTTAAAAAACACGAGTTTTTAGAAAATGTGTTTTATTTCATAATTGGAATCAACAAAGCATGCACATTCTACATCATAACGACTTTCTATAGTTTACGCATGCGTCCGGAAATAAGAAATGCTTACTTCCACGATTTTTTAAAATCACAGCTTCTAGAAGGTTTACATAATTTCGTAAAAAACACGAGTTTTTAGAAAATGTGTTTTATTTCATCAATGGAATCAACAAAGTATGGACATTCTACGTCATAACGACTTTCTATAGTTTGTGCATTCGTCCGGAAATAAGGAAAGCTTACTTCCACCGTTTTTTAAAATCACAGCTTCTAGAAGGTTTACATGATTTCGTAAAAAACACGAGTTTTTAGAAAATGTGTTTTATTTCATAAATGGAATCTACAAAGTATGCACATTCTACATCATAACGACTTTCTATAGTTTGCGCATGCGTTTGGAAATAAGAAAAGCTTACTTCCGCCATTTTTTAAAATCACAGCTTCTAGATGGTTTACATGATTTCTTAACAAACACGAGTTTTTAGAAAATGTGTTTTATTTCATAAATGGAATCAACAAAGTATGCACATTCTACATCATAACGAATTTCTATTGTTTGCGCATGCATTCAGAAATAAGAAAAGCTTACTTCCCCCGTTTTTTAAAATCACAGCTTCTAGAAGGTTTACATGATTTCTTAAAAAACACGAGTTTTTAGAAAATGTGTTTTATTCCATAAATGGAATCAGCAAAGTATGCACATTCTACGTCATAACGACTTTCTATAGTTTGCGGATGCGTCAGGAAATAAGAAAATCTTACTTCCACCATTTTTTAAAATCACAGCTTCTAGAAGGTTTACATGATTTCATAAAAAACACGAGTCTTTAGAAAATGTGTTTTATTTCATAAATGGAATCAACAAAGTATGCACATTCTACCTCATAACGACTTTCTATAGCTGGCGCATTCATCCGGAAATAAGAAAAGCTTACTTCCACCGTTTTTTAAAATCACAGCTTCTAGAATGTTTACATGATTTCGTAAAAAACACGAGTTTTTAGAAATGTGTTTTATTTCAGAAATGGAATCTACAAAGTATGGACATTCTACGTCATAACGACTTTCTATAGTTTGCGCATGCGTCCGGAAATAATAAAAGCTTACTTCCCCCGTTTTTTAAAATCACAGCTTCTAGAAGGTTTACATGATTTCTTAAAAAACACGAGTTTTTAGAAAATGTGTTTTATTTCATAAATGGAATCAACAAAGTATGCACATTCTACGTCATAACGAGTTTCTATAGTTTGCGCTTGCGTTTGGAAATAAGAAAAGCTAACTTCCCCCATTTTTTAAAATCACAGCTTCTAGAAGGTTTACATGATTTCTTAAAAAACACGAGTTTTTAGAAAACGTGTTTTATTTCATAAATGGAATCAACAAAGTATGCACATTCTACATCATAACAACATTCTATAGTTTGCGCATGCGTTTGGAAATATGTAAAGCTTACTTCCCCCATTTTTTAAAATCACAGCTTCTAGAATGTTTACATGATTTCTTAAAAAACACGAGTTTTTAGAAAATGTGTTTTATTTCATAAATGGAATCAACCATGTATGCACATTCTACATCATAACGACTTTCTATAGTTTGCGCATTCGCCCGGAAATTAAAAAAGCTTACTTCCATCGTTTTTTAAAATCACAACTTCTAGAAGGTTTACATGATTTCGTAAAAAACACGGGTTTTTAGAAAATGTGTTTTATTTCATAAATGGAATCTACAAAGTATGGACATTCTACGTCATAATGACTTTCTATAGTTTGCGCATGCGTCCGGAAATAAGAAAAGCTTACTTCCCCTGTTTTTTAAAATCACTTCTTCTAGAATGTTTACATGATTTCGTAAAAAACACGAGTTTTTAGAAAATGTGTTTTATTTCATAAATGGAATCAACAAAGTATGCACATTCTACGTCATAACGTCTTTCTATAGTTTGCGCATGCGTTTGGAAATAAGAAACGCTTACTTCCCCCGTTTTTTAAAATCACAGCTTCTAGAAGGTTTACATGATTTCGTAAAAAACACGACTTTTTAGAAAATGTGTTTTATTTCATAAATGGAATCAACAAAGTATGCACATTCTACGTCATGACAACTTTCTATAGTTTGCGCATGCGTCCGGAAATAAGAAAAGCTTATTTCCACCGTTTTTTAAAATCACAACTTCTAGAAGGTTTACATGATTTCGTAAAAAACACGGGTTTTTAGAAAATGTGTTTTATTTCATAAATGGAATCAACAAAGTATGCACATTCTACGTCATAATGACTTTCTATAGTTTGCGCATGCGTCCGAAAATAAGAAAAGCTTACTTCCACTGTTTTTTAAAATCACAGCTTCTAGAAGGTTTACATGATTTCGTAAAAAACACGAGTTTTTAGAAAATGTGTTTTATTTCATAAATGGAATCTACAAAGTATGCACATTCTACGTCATAATGACTTTCTATATTTTGCGCATGCGTCCGGAAATAAGAAAAGCTTACTTCCCCCGTTTTTTAAAATCACAGCTTATAGAAGGTTTACATGATTTCTTAAAAAACACGAGTTTTTAGAAAATGTGTTTTTATTTCATAAATGGAATCAACCATGTATGCACATTCTACGTCATAACGACTTTCTATAGTTTGCGCATGCGTCCGGAAATAAGAAAAGCTTACTTCCACCGTTTTTTAAAATCACAGCTTCTAGAAGGATTACATGGTTTCTTAAAAAACACGAGTTTTTACAAAATGTGTTTTATTTCATAAATGGAATCAACAAAGTATGCACATTCTACGTCATAACGAATTTCTATAGTTTGCGCATGCGTCCGAAAATAAGAAAAGCTTACTTCCACCGTTTTTTAAAATCACAGCTTCTAGAAGGTTTACATGATCACGTAAAAAACACGAGTTTTTAGAAAATGTGTTTTATTTCATAAATGGAATCTACAAAGTATGCACATTCTACGTCATAACGAATTTCTATAGTTTGCGCATGCGCCCGAAAATAAGAAAAGCTTACTTCCCCCGTTTTTTAAAATCACAGCTTCTAGAAGGTTTACATGATTTCTGAAAAAAACACGAGTTTTTAGAAAATGTGTTTTATTTCATAAAGGGAATCAACAAAGTATGCACATTCTACGTCATAACGAATTTCTATAGTTTGCGCATGCGTTTGGAAATAAGAAATGCTTACTTCCCCCGTTTTTTTCAAATCACAGCTTCTAGAAGGTTTACATGATTTCGTAAAAAACACAAGTTTTTAGAAAATGTGTTTTACTTCATAAAAGGAATCAACAAAGTAGGCACATTCTACGTCATAACGACTTTCTATAGTTTTTGCATGCGTCCGGAAATAAGAAAAGCTTACTTCCACTGTTTTTGAAAATCACAGCTTCTAGAAGGTTTACATGATTTCGTAAAAAACACGAGTTTTTAGAAAATGTGTTTTGTTTCATAAATGGAATCTACAAAGTATGCATATTCTACATCATAACGACTTTCTATAATTTGTGCATGTGTTTGGAAATAAGAAAAGCTTACATCCCCCGTTTTTTAAAATCACAGCTTCTAGAAGGTTTACATGATTTCTTAAAAAACACAAGTTTTTAGAAAATGTGTTTTATTTCCTAAATGGAATCAACAAATTATGCACATTCTACGCCATAATAACTTTCTATAGTTTGCACATGCGTCTGGAAATAAGAAAAGCTTACTTCCATCGTTTTTTAAAATCACAGCTTCTAGAAGGTTTACATGACTTCTTAAAAAACACGAGTTTTTAGAAAATGTGTTTTATTTCATAAATGGAATCAACAAAGTATGCACATTCTACGTCATAACGACTTTCTATAGTTTGCGCATGCGTTTGGAAATAAGAAAAGCTTACTTCCCCCGTTTTTTAAAATCACAGCTTCTAGATGGTTTACATGATTTCTTAAAAAACACGAGTTTTTAGAAAATGTGTATTATTTCATAAATGGAATCAACAAAGTATGCACATTCTACGTCATAACGACTTTCTATAGTTTGCGCATGCGTTCGGAAATAGGAAAAGCTTACTTCCCCCGTTTATTAAAATCACAGCTTCTAGAAGGTTTACATGATTTCGTAAAAAACACGAGTTTTTAGAAAATGTGTTTTATTTCATAAATGGAATCTACAAAGTATGCACATTCTACGTCATAACGATTTTCTATAGTTTGTGCATGCGTCCGGAAATAAGAAAAGCTTACTTCCCCTGTTCTTTAAAATCACTGCTTCTAGAATGTTTACATGATTTCGTAAAAAACACGAGTTTTTAGAAAATGTGTTTTATTTCATAAATTGAATCAACAAAGTATGCACATTCTACGTCATAACGTCTTTCTATAGTTTGCGCATGCGTTTGGAAATAAGAAACGCTTACTTCCCCCGTTTTTTAAAATCACAGCTTCTAGAAGGTTTACATGATTTCGTAAAAAACACGACTTTTTAGAAAATGTGTTTTATTTCATAAATGGAATCAACAAAGTATGCACATTCTACGTCATGACAACTTTCTACAGTTTGCGCATGCGTCCGGAAATAAGAAAAGCTTATTTCCACCGTTTTTTAAAATCACAACTTCTAGAAGGTTTACATGATTTCGTAAAAAACACGGGTTTTTAGAAAATGTGTTTTATTTCATAAATGGAATCAACAAAGTATGCACATTCTACGTCATAATGACTTTCTATAGTTTGCGCATGCGTCCGAAAATAAGAAAAGCTTACTTCCACTGTTTTTTAAAATCACAGCTTCTAGAAGGTTTACATGATTTCGTAAAAAACACGAGTTTTTAGAAAATGTGTTTTATTTCATAAATGGAATCTACAAAGTATGCACATTCTACGTCATAATGACTTTCTATATTTTGCGCATGCGTCCGGAAATAAGAAAAGCTTACTTCCCCCGTTTTTTAAAATCACAGCTTATAGAAGGTTTACATGATTTCTTAAAAAACACGAGTTTTTAGAAAATGTGTTTTTATTTCATAAATGGAATCAACCATGTATGCACATTCTACGTCATAACGACTTTCTATAGTTTGCGCATGCGTCCGGAAATAAGAAAAGCTTACTTCCACCGTTTTTTAAAATCACAGCTTCTAGAAGGATTACATGGTTTCTTAAAAAACACGAGTTTTTACAAAATGTGTTTTATTTCATAAATGGAATCAACAAAGTATGCACATTCTACGTCATAACGAATTTCTATAGTTTGCGCATGCGTCCGAAAATAAGAAAAGCTTACTTCCACCGTTTTTTAAAATCACAGCTTCTAGAAGGTTTACATGATCACGTAAAAAACACGAGTTTTTAGAAAATGTGTTTTATTTCATCAATGGAATCTACAAAGTATGCACATTCTACGTCATAACGAATTTCTATAGTTTGCGCATGCGCCCGAAAATAAGAAAAGCTTACTTCCCCCGTTTTTTAAAATCACAGCTTCTAGAAGGTTTACATGATTTCTGAAAAAACACGAGTTTTTAGAAAATATGTTTTATTTCATAAAGGGAATCAACAAAGTATGCACATTCTACGTCATAACGAATTTCTATAGTTTGCGCATGCGTTTGGAAATAAGAAATGCTTACTTCCCCCGTTTTTTTCAAATCACAGCTTCTAGAAGGTTTACATGATTTCGTAAAAAACACAAGTTTTTAGAAAATGTGTTTTACTTCATAAAAGGAATCAACAAAGTAGGCACATTCTACGTCATAACGACTTTCTATAGTTTGTGCATGCGTCCGGAAATAAGAAAAGCTTACTTCCACCGTTTTTGAAAATCACATCTTCTAGAAGGTTTACATGATTTCGTAAAAAACACGAGTTTTTAGAAAATGTGTTTTGTTTCATAAATGGAATCTACAAAGTATGCATATTCTACATCATAACGACTTTCTATAATTTGTGCATGTGTTTGGAAATAAGAAAAGCTTACATCCCCCGTTTTTTAAAATCACAGCTTCTAGAAGGTTTACATGATTTCTTAAAAAACACAAGTTTTTAGAAAATGTGTTTTATTTCCTAAATGGAATCAACAAATTATGCACATTCTACGCCATAATAACTTTCTATAGTTTGCACATGCGTCTGGAAATAAGAAAAGCTTACTTCCATCGTTTTTTAAAATCACAGCTTCTAGAAGGTTTACATGACTTCTTAAAAAACACGAGTTTTTAGAAAATGTGTTTTATTTCATAAATGGAATCAACAAAGTATGCACATTCTACGTCATAACGACTTTCTATAGTTTGCGCATGCGTTTGGAAATAAGAAAAGCTTACTTCCCCCGTTTTTTAAAATCACAGCTTCTAGATGGTTTACATGATTTCTTAAAAAACACGAGTTTTTAGAAAATGTGTATTATTTCATAAATGGAATCAACAAAGTATGCACATTCTACGTCATAACGACTTTCTATAGTTTGCGCATGCGTTCGGAAAAAAGAAAAGCTTACTTCCCCCGTTTATTAAAATCACAGCTTCTAGAAGGTTTACATGATTTCGTAAAAAACACGAGTTTTTAGAAAATGTGTTTTATTTCATAAATGGAATCTACAAAGTATGCACATTCTACGTCATAACGATTTTCTATAGTTTGTGCATGCGTCCGCAAATAAGAAAAGCTTACCTTCCCCGTTTTTTAAAATCACAGATTCTAGAAGTTTTGCGTGATTTCTTAAAAAACACGAGTTTTTAGAAAATGTGTTTTATTAAATAAATGGAATCAACAAAGTATGCATATTCTACGTCATAACGACTTTCTATAGTTTGCGCATGCGTTTGGAAATAAGAAAAGCTTACTTCCCCCGTTTTTTAAAATCACAGCTTCTAGATGGTTTACATGATTTCTTAAAAAACACGAGTTTTTAGAAAATGTGTTTTATTTCATAAATGGAATCAACAAAGTATGCACATTCTACGTCATAATGACTTTCTATAGTTTGCGCTTGCGTTTGGAAATAAGAAACGCTTACTTCCCCCATTTTTTAAAATCACAGCTTCTAGAAGGTTTACATGATTTCTTAAAAAACACGAGTTTTTAGAAAATGTGTTTTATTTCATAAATGGAATCAACAAAGTATGCACATTCTACGTCATAACGACTTTCTTTAGTTTGCGCATGCGTCCGGAAATAAGAAAAGCTTACTTCCACCGTTTTTTAAAATCACAGCTTCTAGAAGGTTTACATGGTTTCTTAAAAAACACGAGTTTTTAGAAAATGTGTTTTATTTCATAAATGGAATCAACAAAGTATGCACATTCTACGTCATAATGACTTTCTATAGTTTGCGCATGCATCTGGAAATAAGAAAAGCTTACTTCCACTGTTTTTTAAAATCACCGTTTCTAGAAGGTTTACATGACTTCGTAAAATACATGAGTTTTTAGAAAATGTGTTTTATTTCATAAATGGAATCTACAAAGAATGCACATTCTACTTCATAACTACTTTCTATAGTTTGCGCATGCGTCCGGAAATAAGAAAAGCTTACTTCCCACGTTTTTTAAAATCACAGCTTCTAGAAGGTTTACATGATTTCTTAAAAAACACAAGTTTTTAGAAAATGTGTTTTATTTCATAAATAGAATCAACAAAGTATGCACATTCTACGTCATAACAACTTTCTATAGTTTGTGCATACGTCCGGAAATAAGAAAAGCTTACTTCCACCGTTTTTTAAAATCACAGCTTCTAGAAGGTTTACATGGTTTCTTAAAAAACACGAGTTTTTAGAAAATGTGTTTTATTTCATAAATGGAATCAACAAAGTATGCACATTCTACGTCATAATGACTTTCTATAGTTTGCGCATGCTTCCGGAAATAAGAAAAGCTTACTTCCACTGTTTTTTAAAATCACAGTTTCTAGAAGGTTTACATGATTTCGTAAAAAACATGAGTTTTTAGAAAATGTGTTTTATTTCATAAATGGAATCTACAAAGAATGCACATTCTACTTCATAACTACTTTCTATAGTTTGCGCATGCGTCCGGAAATAAGAAAAGCTTATTTCCCCCGTTTTTTAAAATCACAGCTTCTAGAAGGTTTACATGATTTCTTAAAAAACACAAGTTTTTTGAAAATGTGTTTTATTTCATAAATAGAATCAACAAAGTATGCACATTCTACGTCATAACAACTTTCTATAGTTTGCGCATGCGTCCGGAAATAAGAAAAGCTTACTTCCACCGTTTTTCAAAATCACAGCTTCTAGAAGGTTTACATGATTTCGTAAAAAACACGAGTTTTTAGAAAATGTGTTTAATTTCATAAATGGAATCTACAAAGTATGCACATTCTATGTCATAACGACTTTCTATAGTTTGCGCATGCGTCCGGAAATAAGAAAAGCTTACTTCCCCCGTTTTTTAAAATCACAGCTTCTAGAAGGTTTACATGATTTCCTATAAAACACGAGTTTTTAGAAAATGTGTTTTATTTCATAAATGGAATCTACAAAGCATGCACATTCTACTTCAAAACGACTTTCTATAGTTTGCGCATGCGTCCGGAAATAAGAAAAGTTTACTTCCCCCGTTTTTTAAAATCACAGCTTCTAGAAGGTTAACATGATTTCTTAAAATACACAAGTGTTTAGAAAATGTGTTTTATTTCATAAATGGAATAAACAAAGTATGCACATTCTACCTCATAACGACTTTCTATAGTTTGCGCATGCGTTTGGAAATAAGAAAAGCTTACTTCCCCCGTTTTTTAAAATCACAGCTTCTAGAAGGTTTAAAGGATTTCGTAAAAAACATGAGTTTTTAGAAAATGTGTTTTATTTCATAAATCGAATCAACAAAGTATGCACATTCTACGTCATAACGACTTTCTATAGTTTGCGCATGCGTTCAGAAATAAGAAAAGCTTACTTCCACCGTTTTTTAAAATCACAGCTTCTAGAAGGTTTACATGATTTCGTAAAAAACACGAGTTTTTAGAAAATGTGTTTTATTTCATAAATGGAATCTACAAAGTATGCACATTCTACATCATAACGACTTTCTATAGTTTGCGCATGCGTTTGGAAATAAGAAAAGCTTACTTCCCACGTTTTTTAAAATCACAGCTTCTAGAATGTTTACATGATTTCTTAAGAAACACGACTTTTTGAAAATTTGTTTTATTTCATAAATAGAATCAACAAAGTATGCACATTCTACGTCATAATGACTTTCTATAGTTTGCGGATGCGACCGCAAATAAGAAAATCTTACTTCCCCCGTTTTTTAAAATCACAGCTTCTAGAAGGTTTACATGATTTCGTAAAAAACACGAGTTTTTAGAAAATGTGTTTTATTTCATAAACGGAATCTACAAAGTACGCACATTCTACGTCATAACGAATTTCTATAGTTTGCGCATGTGTTTGGAAATATGAAAAGCTAACTTCCCCCGTTTTTTAAAATCACAGCTTCTAGAAGGTTTACATGATTTCTTAAAAAACACGAGTTTTTAGAAAATATGTTTTATTTCATAAATGGAATCTACAAAGTATGCACATTCTATGTCATAACGACTTTCTATAGTTTGTGCATTCATCCGTAAATATGAAAAGCTTACTTCCACCGTTTTTTAAAATCACAGCTTCTAGAAGGTTTACATGATTTCGTAAAAAACACGAGTTTTTAGAAAATGTGTTTTATTTCATAAACGGAATCTACAAAGTACGCACATTCTACGTCATAACGAATTTCTATAGTTTGCGCATGTGTTTGGAAATATGAAAAGCTAACTTCCCACGTTTTTTAAAATCACAGCTTCTAGAAGGTTTACATGATTTCTTAAAAAACACGAGTTTTTAGAAAATGTGTTTTATTTCATAAATGGAATCTACAAGGTATGCACATTCTACGTCATAACGACTTTCTATAGTTTGCGCATTCGTCCGAAAATATTAAAAGCTTACTTCCACCGTTTTTTAAAATCACAGCTTCTAGAAGGTTTACATGATTTCGTAAAAAACACGAGTTTTTAGAAAATGTGTTTTATTTCATAAACGGAATCTACAAAGTACGCACATTCTACGTCATAACGAATTTCTATAGTTTGCGCATGTGTTTGGAAATATGAAAAGCTAACTTCCCCCGTTTTTTAAAATCACAGCTTCTAGAAGGTTTACAAGATTTCTTAAAAAACACGAGTTTTTAGAAAATGTGTTTTATTTCATAAATGGAATCTACAAAGTATGCACATTCTATGTCATAACGACTTTCTATAGTTTGCGCATTCGTCCGGAAATATGAAAAGCTTACTTCCACCGTTTTTTAAAATCACAGCTTCTAGAAGGTTTACATGATTTCTTAAAAAACACGTGTTTTTAGAAAATGTGTTTTATTTCATAAACGGAATCTACAAAGTACGCACATTCTACGTCATAACGAATTTCTATAGTTTGCGCATGTGTTTGGAAATATGAAAAGCTAACTTCCCCCGTTTTTTAAAATCACAGCTTCTAGAAGGTTTGCATGATTTCTTAAAAAACACGAGTTTTTAGAAAATGTGTTTTATTTCATAAATGGAATCTACAAAGTATGCACATTCTATGTCATAACGACTTTCTATAGTTTGCGCATGCGTTCGGAAATAAGAAGCTTACTTCCCCTGTTTTTTAAAATCACAGCTTTTAGAAGGTTTACATGATTTCTTAAAAAACACGACTTCTTAGAAAATGTGTTTTATTTCATAAATGGAATCAACAAAGTATACACATTCTACGTCATAACGACTTTTTATAGTTTGCGCATGCGTTTGGAAATAAGAAAAGCTTACTTCTTTCGTTTTTTAAAATCACAGCTTCTAGAAGGTTTACATGATTTCTTAAAAAACACAAGTTTTTAGAAAATGTGTTTTATTCCATAAATGGAATCAGCAAAGTATGCACATTCTACGTCATAACGACTTTCTATAGTTTGCAGATGCGTCAGGAAATAAGAAAATCTTACTTCCACCGTTTTTTAAAATCACAGCTTCTAGAAGGTTTACATGATTTCATAAAAAACACGAGTCTTTAGAAAATGTGTTTTATTTCATAAATGGAATCAACAAAGTATGCACGTTCTACATCATAACGAATTTCTATAGTTTGCGCATGCGTTTGGAAATATGAAAAGCTTACTTCCACCGTTTTTTAAAATCACAGCTTCTAGAAGGTTTACATGATTTCTTAAAAAACACGAGTTTTTAGAAAATGTGTTTTATTTCATAAATGGAATCAACAAAGTATATACATTCTACGTCATAACGACTTTCTGTAGTTTGCGCATGCATTTGGAAATATGAAAAGCTAACTTCCCCCATTTTTTAAAATCACAGCTTCTAGAAGGTTTACATGATTTCTTAAAAAACACGAGTTTTTAGAAAATGTGTTTTATTTCATAAATGGAGTCAACAAAGTATGCACATTCTACATCATAACAAATTTCTATAGTTTGCGCATGCGTTTGGAAATATGTAAAGTTTACTTCCCCCGTTTTTTAAAATCACAGCTTCTAGAATGTTTACATGATTTCTTAAAAAACACGAGTTTTTAGAAAATGTGTTTTATTTCATAAATGGAATCAACCATGTATGCACATTCTACATCATAACGACTTTCTATAGTTTGCGCATGCGTCAGGAAATAAGAAAAGCTTACTTCCACCGTTTTTTAAAATCACAGCTTCTAGAAGGTTTACATGATTTCGTAAAAAACACGAGTTTTTAGAAAATGTGTTCTATTTCATCAATGGAATATACAAAGTATGCACATTCTACATCATAACGACTTTCTATAGTTTGCGCATGCGTCCAGAAATAAGAAAATCTTACTTCCCCCGTTTTTTAAAATCACAGCTTCTAGAAGGTTTACATGATTTCTTAAAAAACACGAGTTTTAAAAAAATGTGTTTTATTTCATAAATGGAATCAGCAAAGTATGCACATTCTACGTCATAATGACTTTCTATATTTTGCGCATTCGTTCGGAAATATGAAAAGCTTACTTCCACCGTTTTTTAAAATCACAGTTTCTAGAAGGTTTACATGATTTCGTAAAAAACACGAGTTTTTAGAAAATGTGTTTTATTTCATAAATGGAATCTACAAAGTATGCACATTCTATGTCATAACGACTTTCTATAGTTTGCGCATGCGTCCGGAAATAAGAAAAGCTTACTTCCCCCGTTTTTTAAAATCACAGCTTCTAGATGGTTTACATGATTTCTTAAAAAACACAAGTTTTTAGAAAATGTGTTTTATTTCATAAATAGAATCAACAAAGTATGCACATTCTACGTCATAACAACTTTCTATAGTTTGCGCATGCGTCCGGAAATAAGAAAAGCTTACTTCCCCCGTTTTTTAAAATCACAGCTTCTAGATGGTTTACATGGTTTCTTAAAAAACACAAGTTTTTTGAAAATGTGTTTTATTTCATAAATAGAATCAACAAAGTATGCACATTCTACGTCATAACAACTTTCTATAGTTTGCGCATGCGTCCGGAAATAAGAAAAGCTTACTTCCACCGTTTTTCAAAATCACAGCTTCTAGAAGGTTTACATGATTTCGTAAAAAACACGAGTTTTTAGAAAATGTGTTTAATTTCATAAATGGAATCTACAAAGTATGCACATTCTATGTCATAACGACTTTCTATAGTTTGCGCATGCGTCCGGAAATAAGAAAAGCTTACTTCCCCCGTTTTTTAAAATCACAGCTTCTAGAACGTTTACATGATTTCCTATAAAACACGAGTTTTTAGAAAATGTGTTTTATTTCATAAATGGAATCCACAAAGCATGCACATTCTACTTCAAAATGACTTTCTATAGTTTGCGCATGCGTCCGGAAATAAGAAAAGTTTACTTCCCCCGTTTTTTAAAATCATAGCTTCTAGAAGGTTTACATGATTTCTTAAAATACACAAGTTTTTAGAAAATGTGTTTTATTTCATAAATGGAATAAACAAAGTATGCACATTCTACCTCATAACGACTTTCTATAGTTTGCGCATGCGTTTGGAAATAAGAAAAGCTTACCTCCCCCGTTTTTTAAAATCACAGCTTCTAGAAGGTTTAAAGGATTTCGTAAAAAGCATGAGTTTTTAGAAAATGTGTTTTATTTCATAAATCGAATCAACAAAGTATGCACATTCTACGCCATAACGACTTTCTATAGTTTGCGCATGCGTTCGGAAATAAGAAAAGCTTACTTCCACCGTTTTTTAAAATCACAGCTTCTAGAAGGTTTACATGATTTCGTAAAAAACACGAGTTTTTAGAAAATGTGTTTTATTTCATAAATGGAATCTACAAAGTATGCACATTCTACATCATAACGAATTTCTATAGTTTGCGCATGCGTTTGGAAATAAGAAAAGCTTACTTCCCACGTTTTTTAAAATCACAGCTTCTAGAATGTTTACATGATTTCTTAAGAAACACGACTTTTTGAAAATTTGTTTTATTTCATAAATAGAATCAACAAAGTATGCACATTCTACGTCATAATGACTTTCTATAGTTTGCGGATGCGACCGCAAATAAGAAAATCTTACTTCCCCCGTTTTTTAAAATCACGGCTTCTAGAAGGTTTACATGATTTCGTAAAAAACACGAGTTTTTAGAAAATGTGTTTTATTTCATAAATGGAATCTACAAATTACGCACATTCTACGTCATAACGAATTTCTATAGTTTGCGCATGTGTTTGGAAATATGAAAAGCTAACTTCCCCCGTTTTTTAAAATCACAGCTTCTAGAAGGTTTACATGATTTCTTAAAAAACACGAGTTTTTAGAAAATGTGTTTTATTTCATAAATGGAATCTACAAAGTATGCACATTCTATGTCATAACGACTTTCTATAGTTTGCTCATTCGTCCGGAAATATGAAAAGCTTACTTGCACCGTTTTTTAAAATCACAGCTTCTAGAAGGTTTACATGATTTCGTAAAAAACACGAGTTTTTAGAAAATGTGTTTTATTTCATAAACGGAATCTACAAAGTACGCACATTCTACGTCATAACGAATTTCTATAGTTTGCGCATGTGTTTGGAAATATGAAAAGCTAACTTCCCCCGTTTTTTAAAATCACAACTTCTAGAAGCTTTACATGATTTCTTAAAAAACACGAGTTTTTAGAAAATGTGTTTTATTTCATAAATGGAATCTACAAGGTATGCACATTCTACGTCATAACGACTTTCTATAGTTTGCGCATTCGTCCGAAAATATTTAAAGCTTACTTCCACCGTTTTTTAAAATCACAGCTTCTAGAAGGTTTAAAGGATTTCGTAAAAAACATGAGTTTTTAGAAAATGTGTTTTATTTCATAAATCGAATCAACAAAGTATGCACATTCTACGTCATAACGACTTTCTATAGTTTGCGCATGCATTCGGAAATAAGAAAAGCTTACTTCCACTGTTTTTTAAAATCACAGCTTCTAGAAGGTTTACATGATTTCGTAAAAAACACGAGTTTTTAGAAAATGTGTTTTATTTCATAAATGGAATCTTCAAAGTATGCACATTCTACATCATAACGACTTTCTATAGTTTGCGCATGCGTTTGGAAATAAGAAAAGCTTACTTCCCACGTTTTTTAAAATCACAGCTTCTAGAATGTTTACATGATTTCTTAAGAAACACGACTTTTTGAAAATTTGTTTTATTTCATAAATAGAATCAACAAAGTATGCACATTCTACGTCATAATGACTTTCTATAGTTTGCGGATGTGTCCGGGAATAAGAAAAGCTTACTTCCACCATTTTTTAAAATGACAGCTTCTAGAAGGTTTACATGATTTCGTAAAAAACACGAGTTTTTAGAAAATGTGTTTTATTTCATAAATGGAATCTACAAAGTATGCACATTATACGTCATAACGACTTTCTATAGTTTGCGAATGCGACCGCAAATAAGAAAATCTTACTTCCCCCGTTTTTTAAAATCACAGCTTCTAGAAGGTTTACATGATTTCTTAAAAAACACGAGTTTTTAGAAAATGTGTTTTATTTCATAAATGGAATCAACAAAGTATGCACATTCTACGTCATAACGACTTTCTATAGTTTGCGCATTCATCCGGAAATAAGAAAAGCCTACTTCCACCGTTTTTTAAAATCACAGCTTCTAGAATGTTTACATGATTTCGTAAAAAACACGAGTTTTTAGAAAATGTGTTTTATTTCGTAACTGGAATCAACAAAGTATGCACATTCTACGTCATAACGAGTTTCTATAGTTTGCGCTTGCGTTTGGAAATAAGAAAAGCTTACTTCCCCCATTTTTTAAAATCACAGCTTCTAGAAGGTTTACATGATTTCTTAAAAAACACGAGTTTTTAGAAAATGTGTTTTATTTCATAAATGGAATCAACAAAGCATGCACATTCTACATCATAACGACTTTATATAGTTTGCGCATGCGTCTGGAAATAAGAAATGCTTACTTCCACCATTTTTTAAAATCACAGCTTCTAGAAGGTTTACATAATTTCGTAAAAAACACGAGTTTTTAGAAAATGTGTTTTATTTCATCAATGGAATCAAAAAAGTATGGACATTCTACGTCATAACGACTTTCTATAGTTTGCGCATTCGTCCGGAAATAAGGAAAGCTTACTTCCACCGTTTTTTAAAATCACAGCTTCTAGAAGGTTTACATGATTTCGTAAAAAACACGAGTTTTTAGAAAATGTGTTTTATTTCATAAATGGAATCTACAAAGTATGCACATTCTACATCATAACGACTTTCTATAGTTTGCGCATGCGTTTGGAAATAAGAAAAGCTTACTTCCCCCGTTTTTTAAAATCACAGCTTCTGGATGGTTTACATGATTTCTTAACAAACACGAGTTTTTAGAAAATGTGTTTTATTTCATAAATGGAATCAACAAAGTATGCACATTCTACATCATAACGAATTTCTATTGTTTGCACATGCGTTCAGAAATAAGAAAAGCTTACTTCCCCCGTTTTTTAAAATCACAGCTTCTAGATGGTTTACATGATTTCTTAACAAACACGAGTTTTTAGAAAATGTGTTTTATTTCATAAATGGAATCAACAAAGTATGCACATTCTACATCATAACGAATTTCTATTGTTTGCGCATGCGTTCAGAAATAAGAAAAGCTTACTTCCCCCGTTTTTTAAAATCACAGCTTCTAAAAGGTTTACATGATTTCATAAAAAACACGAGTTTTTAGAAAATGTGTTTTATTTCATAAATGGAATCTACAAAGTATGCACATTATACGTCATAACGATTTTCTATAGTTTGCGCATGCGTCCGCAAATAAGAAAAGCTTACCTCCCCCGATTTTTAAAATCACAGATTCTAGAAGTTTTGCATGATTTCGTAAAAAACATGAGTTTTTAGAAAATGTGTTTTATTAAATAAATGGAATCAACAAAGTATGCATATTCTACGTCATAACGACTTTCTATAGTTTGCGCATGCGTTTGGAAATAAGAAAAGCTTACTTCCCCCGTTTTTTAAAATCACAGCTTCTAGATGGTTTACATGATTTCTTAAAAAACACGAGTTTTTAGAAAATGTGTTTTATTTCATAAATGGAATCAACAAAGTATGCACATTCTACGTCATAATGACTTTCTATAGTTTGCGCTTGCGTTTGGAAATAAGAAACGCTTACTTCCCCCATTTTTTAAAATCACAGCTTCTAGAAGGTTTACATGATTTCTTAAAAAACACGAGTTTTTAGAAAATGTGTTTTATTTCATAAATGGAATCAACAAAGTATGCACATTCTACGTCATAACGACTTTCTTTAGTTTGCGCATGCGTCCGGAAATAAGAAAAGCTTACTTCCACCGTTTTTTAAAATCACAGCTTCTAGAAGGTTTACATGGTTTCTTAAAAAACACGAGTTTTTAGAAAATGTGTTTTATTTCATAAATGGAATCAACAAAGTATGCACATTCTACGTCATAATGACTTTCTATAGTTTGCGCATGCGTCTGGAAATAAAAAAAGCTTACTTCCACTGTTTTTTAAAATCACCGTTTCTAGAAGGTTTACATGATTTCGTAAAAAACATGAGTTTTTAGAAAATGTGTTTTATTTCATAAATGGAATCTACAAAGAATGCACATTCTACTTCATAACTACTTTCTATAGTTTGCGCATGCGTCCGGAAATAAGAAAAGCTTACTTCCCACGTTTTTTAAAATCACAGCTTCTAGAAGGTTTACATGATTTCTTAAAAAACACAAGTTTTTAGAAAATGTGTTTTATTTCATAAATAGAATCAACAAAGTATGCACATTCTACGTCATAACAACTTTCTATAGTTTGTGCATACGTCCGGAAATAAGAAAAGCTTACTTCCACCGTTTTTTAAAATCACAGCTTATAGAAGGTTTACATGGTTTCTTAAAAAACACGAGTTTTTAGAAAATGTGTTTTATTTCATAAATGGAATCAACAAAGTATGCACATTCTACATCATAATGACTTTCTATAGTTTGCGCATGCTTCCGGAAATAAGAAAAGCTTACTTCCACTGTTTTTTAAAATCACAGTTTCTAGAAGGTTTACATGATTTCGTAAAAAACATGAGTTTTTAGAAAATGTGTTTTATTTCATAACTGGAATCTACAAAGAATGCACATTCTACTTCATAACTACTTTCTGTAGTTTGCGCATGCGTCCGGAAATAAGAAAAGCTTACTTCCCCCGTTTTTTAAAATCACAGCTTCTAGAAGGTTTACATGATTTCTTAAAAAACACGAGTTTTTAGAAAATGTGTTTTATTTCATAAATGGAATCAACAAAGTATGCACATTCTACGTCATAACGACTTTCTTTAGTTTGCGCATGCGTCCGGAAATAAGAAAAGCTTACTTCCACCGTTTTTTAAAATCACAGCTTCTAGAAGGTTTACATGGTTTCTTAAAAAACACGAGTTTTTAGAAAATGTGTTTTATTTCATAAATGGAATCAACAAAGTATGCACATTCTACGTCATAATGACTTTCTATAGTTTGCGCATGCGTCTGGAAATAAAAAAAGCTTACTTCCACTGTTTTTTAAAATCACCGTTTCTAGAAGGTTTACATGATTTCGTAAAAAACATGAGTTTTTAGAAAATGTGTTTTATTTCATAAATGGAATCTACAAAGAATGCACATTCTACTTCATAACTACTTTCTATAGTTTGCGCATGCGTCCGGAAATAAGAAAAGCTTACTTCCCACGTTTTTTAAAATCACAGCTTCTAGAAGGTTTACATGATTTCTTAAAAAACACAAGTTTTTAGAAAATGTGTTTTATTTCATAAATAGAATCAACAAAGTATGCACATTCTACGTCATAACAACTTTCTATAGTTTGTGCATACGTCCGGAAATAAGAAAAGCTTACTTCCACCGTTTTTTAAAATCACAGCTTCTAGAAGGTTTACATGGTTTCTTAAAAAACACGAGTTTTTAGAAAATGTGTTTTATTTCATAAATGGAATCAACAAAGTATGCACATTCTACGTCATAATGACTTTCTATAGTTTGCGCATGCTTCCGGAAATAAGAAAAGCTTACTTCCACTGTTTTTTAAAATCACAGTTTCTAGAAGGTTTACATGATTTCGTAAAAAACATGAGTTTTTAGAAAATGTGTTTTATTTCATAACTGGAATCTACAAAGAATGCACATTCTACTTCATAACTACTTTCTGTAGTTTGCACATGCCTCCGGAAATAAGAAAAGCTTACTTCCCCCGTTTTTTAAAATCACAGCTTCTAGAAGGTTTACATGATTTCTTAAAAAACACAAGTTTTTTGAAAATGTGTTTTATTTCATAAATAGAATCAACAAAGTATGCACATTCTACGTCATAACAACTTTCTAAAGTTTGCGCATGCGTCCGGAAATAAGAAAAGCTTACTTCCACCGTTTTTCAAAATCACAGCTTCTAGAAGGTTTACATGATTTCGGAAAAAACACGAGTTTTTAGAAAATGTGTTTAATTTCATAAATGGAATCTACAAACTATGCACATTCTATGTCATAACGACTTTCTATAGTTTGCGCATGCGTCCGGAAATAAGAAAAGCTTACTTCCCCCGTTTTTTAAAATCACAGCTTCTAGAAGGTTTACATGATTTCCTATAAAACACGAGTTTTTAGAAAATGTGTTTTATTTCATAAATGGAATCTACAAAGCATGCACATTCTACTTCAAAACGACTTTCTATAGTTTGCGCATGCGTCCGGAAATAAGAAAAGTTTACTTCCCCCGTTTTTTAAAATCACAGCTTCTAGAAGGTTTACATGATTTCTTAAAATACACAAGTTTTTAGAAAATGTGTTTTATTTCATAAATGGAATAAACAAAGTATGCACATTCTACCTCATAACGACTTTCTATAGTTTGCGCATGCGTTTGGAAATAAGAAAAGCTTACTTATCCCGTTTTTTAAAATCACAGCTTCTAGAAGGTTTAAAGGATTTCGTAAAAAACATGAGTTTTTAGAAAATGTGTTTTATTTCATAAATCGAATCAACAAAGTATGCACATTCTACGTCATAACGACTTTCTATAGTTTGCGCACGCGTTCGGAAATAAGAAAAGCTTACTTCCACCGTTTTTTAAAATCACAGCTTCTAGAAGGTTTACATGATTTCGTAAAAAACACGAGTTTTTAGAAAATGTGTTTTATTTCATAAATGGAATCTACAAAGTATGCACATTCTACATCATAACGACTTTCTATAGTTTGTGCATGCGTTTGGAAATAAGAAAAGCTTACTTCCCACGTTTTTTAAAATCACAGCTTCTAGAATGTTTAGATGATTTCTTAAGAAACACGACTTTTTGAAAATTTGTTTTATTTCATAAATAGAATCAACAAAGTATGCACATTCTACGTCATAATGACTTTCTATAGTTTGCGGATGCGACCGCAAATAAGAAAATCTTACTTCCCCCGTTTTTTAAAATCACAGCTTCTAGAAGGTTTACATGATTTCGTAAAAGACACGAGTTTTTAGAAAATGTGTTTTATTTCATAAACGGAATCTACAAAGTACGCACATTCTACGTCATAACGAATTTCTATAGTTTGCGCATGTGTTTGGAAATATGAAAAGCTGACTTCCCCCGTTTTTTAAAATCACAGCTTCTAGAAGGTTTACATGATTTCTTAAAAAACACGAGTTTTTAGAAAATGTGTTTTATTTCATAAATGGAATCTACAAAGTATGCACATTCTATGTCATAACGACTTTCTATAGTTTGCGCATTCGTCCGGAAATATGAAAAGCTTACTTCCACCATTTTTTAAAATCACAGCTTCTAGAAGGTTTACATGATTTCGTAAAAAACACGAGTTTTTAGAAAATGTGTTTTATTTCATAAACGGAATCTACAAAGTACGCACATTCTACGTCATAACAAATTTCTATAGTTTGCGCATGTGTTTGGAAATATGAAAAGCTAACTTCCCCCGTTTTTTAAAATCACAGCTTCTAGAAGGTTTACATGATTTCGTAAAAAACACGAGTTTTTAGAAAATGTGTTTTATTTCATAAACGGAATCTACAAAGTACGCACATTCTACGTCATAACGAATTTCTATAGTTTGCGCATGTGTTTGGAAATATGAAAAGCTAACTTCCCCCGTTTTTTAAAATCACAGCTTCTAGAAGGTTTACATGATTTCTTAAAAAACACGAGTTTTTAGAAAATGTGTTTTATTTCATAAATGGAATCTACAAAGTATGCACATTCTATGTCATAACGACTTTCTATAGTTTGCGCATTCGTCCGGAAATATGAAAAGCTTACTTCCACCGTTTTTTAAAATCACAGCTTCTAGAAGGTTTACATGATTTCTTAAAAAACACGTGTTTTTAGAAAATGTGTTTTATTTCATAAACGGAATCTACAAAGTACGCACATTCTACGTCATAACGAATTTCTATAGTTTGCGCATGTCTTTGGAAATATGAAAAGCTAACTTCCCCCGTTTTTTAAAATCACAGCTTCTAGAAGGTTTGCATGATTTCTTAAAAAACACGAGTTTTTAGAAAATGTGTTTTATTTCATAAATGGAATCTACAAAGTATGCACATTCTATGTCATAACGACTTTCTATAGTTTGCGCATGCGTTCGGAAATAAGAAGCTTACTTCCCCTGTTTTTTAAAATCACAGCTTTTAGAAGGTTTACATGATTTCTTAAAAAACACGACTTTTTAGAAAATGTGTTTTACTTCATAAATGGAATCAACAAAGTATACACATTCTACGTCATAACGACTTTTTATAGTTTGCGCATGCGTTTGGAAATAAGAAAAGCTTACTTCCCCCGTTTTTTAAAATCACAGCTTCTAGAAGGTTTACATGATTTCTTAAAAAACACGAGTTTTTAGAAAATGTGTTTTATTCCATAAATGGAATCAGCAAAGTATGCACATTCTACGTCATAACGACTTTCTATAGTTTGCAGATGCGTCAGGAAATAAGAAAATCTTACTTCCACCGTTTTTTAAAATCACAGCTTCTAGAAGATTTACATGATTTCATAAAAAACACGAGTCTTTAGAAAATGTGTTTTATTTCATAAATGGAATCAACAAAGTATGCACGTTCTACATCATAACGAATTTCTATTGTTTGCGCATGCGTTCAGAAATAAGAAAAGCTTACTTCCCCCGTTTTTTAAAATCACAGCTTCTAAAAGGTTTACATGATTTCATAAAAAACACGAGTTTTTAGAAAATGTGTTTTATTTCATAAATGGAATCTACAAAGTATGCACATTATACGTCATAACGATTTTCTATAGTTTGCGCATGCGTCCGCAAATAAGAAAAGCTTACCTCCCACGGTTTTTAAAATCACAGATTCTAGAAGTTTTGCGTGATTTCTTAAAAAACACGAGTTTTTAGAAAATGTGTTTTATTAAATAAATGGAATCAACAAAGTATGCATATTCTACGTCATAACGACTTTCTATAGTTTGCGCATGCGTTTGGAAATAAGAAAAGCTTACTTCCCCCGTTTTTTAAAATCACAGCTTCTAGATGGTTTACATGATTTCTTAAAAAACACGAGTTTTTAGAAAATGTGTTTTATTTCATAAATGGAATCAACAAAGTATGCACATTCTACGTCATAATGACTTTCTATAGTTTGCGCTTGCGTTTGGAAATAAGAAACGCTTACTTCCCCCATTTTTTAAAATCACAGCTTCTAGAAGGTTTACATGATTTCTTAAAAAACACGAGTTTTTAGAAAATGTGTTTTATTTCATAAATGGAATCAACAAAGTATGCACATTCTACGTCATAACGACTTTCTTTAGTTTGCGCATGCGTCCGGAAATAAGAAAAGCTTACTTCTACCGTTTTTTAAAATCACAGCTTCTAGAAGGTTTACATGGTTACTTAAAAAACACGAGTTTTTAGAAAATGTGTTTTATTTCATAAATGGAATCAACAAAGTATGCACATTCTACGTCATAATGACTTTCTATAGTTTGCGCATGCGTCTGGAATTAAGAAAAGCTTACTTCCACTGTTTTTTAAAATCACCGTTTCTAGAAGGTTTACATGATTTCGTAAAAAACATGAGTTTTTAGAAAATGTGTTTTATTTCATAAATGGAATCTACAAAGAATGCACATTCTACTTCATAACTACTTTCTATAGTTTGCGCATGCGTCCGGAAATAAGAAAAGCTTACTTCCCACGTTTTTTAAAATCACAGCTTCTAGAAGGTTTACATGATTTCTTAAAAAACACAAGTTTTTAGAAAATGTGTTTTATTTCATAAATAGAATCAACAAAGTATGCACATTCTACGTCATAACAACTTTCTATAGTTTGTGCATACGTCCGGAAATAAGAAAAGCTTACTTCCACCGTTTTTTAAAATCACAGCTTCTAGAAGGTTTACATGGTTTCTTAAAAAACACGAGTTTTTAGAAAATGTGTTTTATTTCATAAATGGAATCAACAAAGTATGCACATTCTACGTCATAATGACTTTCTATAGTTTGCGCATGCTTCCGGAAATAAGAAAAGCTTACTTCCACTGTTTTTTAAAATCACAGTTTCTAGAAGGTTTACATGATTTCGTAAAAAACATGAGTTTTTAGAAAATGTGTTTTATTTCATAAATGGAATCTACAAAGAATGCACATTCTACTTCATAACTACTTTCTGCAGTTTGCGCATGCGTCCGGAAATAAGAAAAGCTTACTTCCCCCGTTTTTTAAAATCACAGCTTCTAGAAAGTTTACATGATTTCTTAAAAAACACAAGTTTTTTGAAAATGTGTTTTATTTCATAAATAGAATCAACAAAGTATGCACATTCTACGTCATAACAACTTTCTAAAGTTTGCGCATGCGTCCGGAAATAAGAAAAGCTTACTTCCACCGTTTTTCAAAATCACAGCTTCTAGAAGGTTTACATGATTTCGGAAAAAACACGAGTTTTTAGAAAATGTGTTTAATTTCATAAATGGAATCTACAAAGTATGCACATTCTATGTCATAACGACTTTCTATAGTTTGCGCATGCGTCCGGAAATAAGAAAAGCTTACTTCCCCCGTTTTTTAAAATCACAGCTTCTAGAAGGTTTACATGATTTCCTATAAAACACGAGTTTTTAGAAAATGTGTTTTATTTCATAAATGGAATCTACAAAGCATGCACATTCTACTTCAAAACGACTTTCTATAGTTTGCGCATGAGTCCGGAAATAAGAAAAGTTTACTTCCCCCGTTTTTTAAAATCACAGCATCTAGAAGGTTTACATGATTTCTTAAAATACACAAGTTTTTAGAAAATGTGTTTTATTTCATAAATGGAATAAACAAAGTATGCACATTCTACCTCATAACGACTTTCTATAGTTTGCGCATGCGTTTGGAAATAAGAAAAGCTTACTTCCCCCGTTTTTTAAAATCACAGCTTCTAGAAGGTTTAAAGGATTTCGTAAAAAACATGAGTTTTTAGAAAATGTGTTTTATTTCATAAATCGAATCAACAAAGTATGCACATTCTACGTCGTAACGACTTTCTATAGTTTGCACATGCGTTCGGAAATAAGAAAAGCTTACTTCCACCGTTTTTTAAAATCACAGCTTCTAGAAGGTTTACATGATTTCGTAAAAAACACGAGTTTTTAGAAAATGTGTTTTATTTCATAAATGGAATCTACAAAGTATGCACATTCTACATCATAACGACTTTCTATAGTTTGTGCATGCGTTTGGAAATAAGAAAAGCTTACTTCCCACGTTTTTTAAAATCACAGCTTCTAGAATGTTTACATGATTTCTTAAGAAACACGACTTTATGAAAATTTGTTTTATTTCATAAATAGAATCAACAAAGTATGCACATTCTACGTCATAATGACTTTCTATAGTTTGCGGATGCGACCGCAAATAAGAAAATCTTACTTCCCCCGTTTTTTAAAATCACAGCTTCTAGAAGGTTTACATGATTTCGTAAAAGACACGAGTTTTTAGAAAATGTGTTTTATTTCATAAACGGAATCTACAAAGTACGCACATTCTACGTCATAACGAATTTCTATAGTTTGCGCATGTGTTTGGAAATATGAAAAGCTAACTTCCCCCGTTTTTTAAAATCACAGCTTCTAGAAGGTTTACATGATTTCTTAAAAAACACGAGTTTTTAGAAAATGTGTTTTATTTCATAAATGGAATCTACAAAGTATGCACATTCTATGTCATAACGACTTTCTATAGTTTGCGCATTCGTCCGGAAATATGAAAAGCTTACTTCCACCGTTTTTCAAAATCACAGCTTCTAGAAAGTTTACATGATTTCGTAAAAAACACGAGTTTTTAGAAAATGTGTTTTATTTCATAAACGGAATCTACAAAGTACGCACATTCTTCGTCATAACGAATTTCTATAGTTTGCGCATGTGTTTGGAAATATGAAAAGCTAACTTCCCCCGTTTTTTAAAATCACAGCTTCTAGAAGGTTTACATGATTTCGTAAAAAACACGAGTTTTTAGAAAATGTGTTTTATTTCATAAACGGAATCTACAAAGTACGCACATTCTACGTCATAACGAATTTCTATAGTTTGCGCATGTGTTTGGAAATATGAAAAGCTAACTTCCCCCGTTTTTTAAAATCACAGCTTCTAGAAGGTTTACATGATTTCTTAAAAAACACGAGTTTTTAGAAAATGTGTTTTATTTCATAAATGGAATCTACAAAGTATGCACATTCTATGTCATAAGGACTTTCTATAGTTTGCGCATTCGTCCGGAAATATGAAAAGCTTACTTCCACCATTTTTTAAAATCACAGCTTCTAGAAGGTTTACATGATTTCTTAAAAAACACGTGTTTTTAGAAAATGTGTTTTATTTCATAAACGGAATCTACAAAGTACGCACATTCTACGTCATAACGAATTTCTATAGTTTGCGCATGTCTTTGGAAATATGAAAAGCTAACTTCCCCCGTTTTTTAAAATCACAGCTTCTAGAAGGTTTGCATGATTTCTTAAAAAACACGAGTTTTTAGAAAATGTGTTTTATTTCATAAATGGAATCTACAAAGTATGCACATTCTATGTCATAACGACTTTCTATAGTTTGCGCATGCGTTCGGAAATAAGAAGCTTACTTCCCCTGTTTTTTAAAATCACAGCTTTTAGAAGGTTTACATGATTTCTTAAAAAACACGACTTTTTAGAAAATGTGTTTCACTTCATAAATGGAATCAACAAAGTATACACATTGTACGTCATAACGACTTTTTATAGTTTGCGCATGCGTTTGGAAATAAGAAAAGCTTACTTCCCCCGTTTTTTAAAATCACAGCTTCTAGAAGGTTTACATGATTTCTTAAAAAACACGAGTTTTTAGAAAATGTGTTTTATTCCATAAATGGAATCAGCAAAGTATGCACATTCTACGTCATAACGACTTTCTATAGTTTGCAGATGCGTCAGGAAATAAGAAAATCTTACTTCCACCGTTTTTTAAAATCACAGCTTCTAGAAGGTTTACATGATTTCATAAAAAACACGAGTCTTTAGAAAATGTGTTTTATTTCATAAATGGAATCAACAAAGTATATACATTCTACGTCATAACGACTTTCTGTAGTTTGCGCATGCATTTGGAAATATGAAAAGCTAACTTCCCCCATTTTTTAAAATCACAGCTTCTAGAAGGTTTACATGATTTCTTAAAAAACACGAGTTTTTAGAAAATGTGTTTTATTTCATAAATGGAATCAACAAAGTATGCACATTCTACATCATAACAAATTTCTATAGTTTGCGCATGCGTTTGGAAATATGTAAAGCTTACTTCCCCCGTTTTTTAAAATCACAGCTTCTAGAATGTTTACATGATTTCTTAAAAAACACGAGTTTTTAGAAAATGTGTTTTATTTCATAAATGGAATCAACAAAGTATATACATTATACGTCATAACGACTTTCTGTAGTTTGCGCATGCATTTGGAAATATGAAAAGCTAACTTCCCCCATTTTTTAAAATCACAGCTTCTAGAAGGTTTACATGATTTCTTAAAAAACACGAGTTTTTAGAAAATGTGTTTTATTTCATAAATGGAATCAACAAAGTATGCACATTCTACATCATAACAAATTTCTATAGTTTGCGCATGCGTTTGGAAATATGTAAAGCTTACTTCCCCCGTTTTTTAAAATCACAGCTTCTAGAATGTTTACATGATTTCTTAAAAAACACGAGTTTTTAGAAAATGTGTTTTATTTCATAAATGGAATCAACCATGTATGCACATTCTACATCATAACGACTTTCTATAGTTTGTGCATGCGTCAGGAAATAAGAAAAGCTTACTTCCACCGTTTTTTAAAATCACAGCTTCTAGAAGGTTTACATGATTTCGTAAAAAACACGAGTTCTTAGAAAATGTGTTCTATTTCATAAATGGAATCTACAAAGTATGCACATTCTACATCATAACGACTTTCTATAGTTTGCGCATGCGTCCGGAAATAAGAAAATCTTACTTCCCCCGTTTTTTAAAATCACAGCTTCTAGAAGGTGTACATGATTTCTTAAAAAACACGAGTTTTAAAAAAATGTGTTTTATTTCATAAATGGAATCAGCAAAGTATGCACATTCTACGTCATAATGACTTTCTATAGTTTGCGCATTCGTTCGGAAATATGAAAAGCTTACTTCCACCGTTTTTTAAAATCACAGTTTCTAGAAGGTTTACATGATTTCGTAAAAAACACGAGTTTTTAGAAAATGTGTTTTATTTCATAAATGGAATCTACAAAGTATGCACATTCTATGTCATAACGAATTTCTATAGTTTGCGCATGCATTTGGAAATATGAAAAGCTAACTTCCCCAGTTTTTTAAAATCACAGCTTCTAGAAGGTTTACATGATTTCTTAAAAAACACGAGTTTTTAGAAAATGTGTTTTATTTCATAAATGGAATCTACAAAGTATGCACATTCTATGTCATAACGACTTTGTATAGTTTACGCATGCGTCCGGAAAAAAGAAAAGCTTACTTCCCCTCTTTTTTAAAATCACAGCTTCTAGAAGGTTTACATGATTTCTTAAAAAACACGAGTTTTTAGAAAATGTGTTTTATTTCATAAATGGAATCAACAAAGTATGCACATTCTACGTCATAACGACTTTCCATACTTTGCGCATGCGTTTTGAAATATGAAAAGCATACTTCCCCCGTTTTTTAAAATCACAGCTTCTAGAAGGTTTACATGATTTCCTAAAAAACACGAGTTTTTAGAAAATGTGTTTTATTTCGTAAATGGAATCAACAAAGTATGCACATTCTATGTCATAGCGACTTTCTATAGTTTGCGCATGCGTTTGGAAATAAGAAAAGCTTACTTCCACCGTTTTTTAAAATCACAGCTTCTAGAAGGTTTACATGATTTCTTAAAAAACACGAGTTTTTAGAAAATGTGTTTTATTTCATAAATGGAATCAACAAAGTATGCACATTCTACGTCATAACGACTTTCTATAGTTTGCGCATTCGTCCGGAAATAAGAAAAGCTTACTTCTCCCATTTTTTAAAATCACAGCTTCTAGAAGGTTTACATGATTTCTTAAAAAACACAAGTTGTTATAAAATGTGTTATATTTCATAAATGGAATAAACAAAGTATGCACATTCTACTTCATAACGACTTTCTTTAGTTTACGCATGCGTCCAAAAATAAGAAAAGCTTACTTCCCCGTTTTTTAAAATCACAGCTTCTAAAAGGTTTACATGATTTCTTAAAAAACAAGTGTTTTTAGAAAATGTGTTTTATTTCATAAATGGAATCAACAAAGTATGCACATTCTACATCATAACGACTTTCTATAGTTTGCGCATTCGTCCGGAAATAAGAAAAGCTTACTTCCACCGTTTTTTTAAATCACAGCTTCTAGAAGGTTTACATGATTTCGTAAAAAACACGAGTTTTTAGAAAATGTGTTTTATTTCATAAATGGAATCTACAAAGTATGCACATTCTACGTCATAACGAATTTCTATAGTTTGCGCATGCGTCCGTAAATAAGAAAAGCTTACTTCCCCGTTTTTTAAAATCACAGATTCTAGAAGGTTTACATGATTTCTTAAAAAACACGAGTTTTTAGAAAATGTGTTTTATTTCATAAATGGAATCAACAAAGTATGCACATTCTACGTCATAACGAATTTCTATAGTTTGCGGATGTGTCCGGGAATAAGAAAAGCTTACTTCCACCATTTTTTAAAATAACAGCTTCTAGAAGGTTTACATGATTTCGTAAAAAACACGAGTTTTTAGAAAATGTGTTTTATTTCATAAATGGAATCTACAAAGTATGCACATTCTACGTCATAACGACTTTCTATAGTTTGCGAATGCGACCGCAAATAAGAAAATCTTACTTCCCCCGTTTTTTAAAATCACAGCTTCTAGAAGGTTTACATGATTTCTTAAAAAACACGAGTTTTTAGAAAATGTGTTTTATTTCATAAATGGAATCAACAAAGTATGCACATTCTACGTCATAACGACTTTCTATAGTTTGCGCATTCATCCGGAAATAAGAAAAGCCTACTTCCACCGTTTTTTAAAATCACAGCTTCTAGAATGTTTACATGATTTCGTAAAAAACACGAGTTTTTAGAAAATGTGTTTTATTTCATAACTGGAATCAACAAAGTATGGACATTCTACGTCATAACGAGTTTCTATAGTTTGCGCTTGCGTTTGGAAATAAGAAAAGCTTACTTCCCCCATTTTTTAAAATCACAGCTTCTAGAAGGTTTACATGATTTCTTAAAAAACACGAGTTTTTAGAAAATGTGTTTTATTTCATAAATGGAATCAACAAAGCATGCACATTCTACATCATAACGACTTTCTATAGTTTGCGCATGCGTCCGGAAATAAGAAATGCTTACTTCCACCATTTTTTAAAATCACAGCTTCTAGAAGGTTTACATAATTTCGTAAAAAACACGAGTTTTTAGAAAATGTGTTTTATTTCATCAATGGAATCAACAAAGTATGGACATTCTACGTCATAACGACTTTCTATAGTTTGCGCATTCGTCCGGAAATAAGGAAAGCTTACTTCCACCGTTTTTTAAAATCACAGCTTCTAGAAGGTTTACATGATTTCGTAAAAAACACGAGTTTTTAGAAAATGTGTTTTATTTCATAAATGGAATCTACAAAGTATGCACATTCTACATCATAACGACTTTCTATAGTTTGCGCATGCGTTTGGAAATAAGAAAAGCTTACTTCCCCTGTTTTTTAAAATCACAGCTTCTAGATGGTTTACATGATTTCTTAACAAACACGAGTTTTTAGAAAATGTGTTTTATTTCATAAATGGAATCAACAAAGTATGCACATTCTACATCATAACGAATTTCTATTGTTTGCGCATGCGTTCAGAAATAAGAAAAGCTTACTTCCCCCGTTTTTTAAAATCACAGCTTCTAAAAGGTTTACATGATTTCATAAAAAACACGAGTTTTTAGAAAATGTGTTTTATTTCATAAATGGAATCTACAAAGTATGCACATTCTACATCATAACGATTTTCTATAGTTTGCGCATGCGTCCCGAAATAAGAAAAGCTTACCTCCCCCGGTTTTTAAAATCACAGATTCTAGAAGTTTTGCGTGATTTCTTAAAAAACACGAGTTTTTAGAAAATGTGTTTTATTAAATAAATGGAATCAACAAAGTATGCATATTCTACATCATAACGACTTTCTATAGTTTGCGCATGCGTTTGGAAATAAGAAAAGCTTACTTCCCCCGTTTTTTAAAATCACAGCTTCTAGATGGTTTACATGATTTCTTAAAAAACATGAGGTTTTAGAAAATGTGTTTTATTTCATAAATGGAATCAACAAAGGTTGCACATTCTACGTCATAACGACTTTCTATAGTTTGCGCTTGCGTTTGGAAATAAGAAACGCTTACTTCCCCCGTTTTATAAAATCAGAGCTTCTCGAAGGTTTACATGATTTCTTAAAAAACACGAGTTTTTAGAAAATGTGTTTTATTTCATAAATGGAATCAACAAAGTATGCACATTCTACGTCATAACGACTTTCTATAGTTTGCGCATGCGTCCGGAAATAAGAATAGCTTACTTCCACCGTTTTTTAAAATCACAGCTTCTAGAAGGTTTACATGGTTTCTTAAAAAACATGAGTTTTTCGAAAATGTGTTTTATTTCATAAATGGAATCAACAAAGTATGCACATTCTACGTCATAATGACTTTCTATAGTTTGCGCATGCGTCTGGAAATAAGAAAAGCTTACTTCCACTGTTTTTTAAAATCACAGTTTCTAGAAAGGTTTACATGATTTCGTAAAAAACATGAGTTTTTAGAAAATGTGTTTTATTTCATAAATGGAATCTACAAAGAATGCACATTCTACTTCATAACTACTTTCTATAGTTTGAGCATGCGTCCGGAAATCAGAAAAGCTTACTTCCCCCGTTTTTTAAAATCACAGCTTCTAGAAGGTTTACATGATTTCTTAAAAAACACAAGTTTTTAGAAAATGTGTTTTATTTCATAAATAGAATCAACAAAGTATGCATATTCTACGTCATAACAACTTTCTATAGTTTGTGCATAGGTCCGGAAATAAGAAAAGCTTACTTCCACCGTTTTTTAGAATCACAGCTTCTAGAAGGTTTACATGGTTTCTTAAAAAACACGAGTTTTTAGAAAATGTGTTTTATTTCATAAATGGAATCAACAAAGTATGTACATTCTACATCATAACGAATTTCTATTGTTTGCGCATGCGTTCAGAAATCAGAAAAGCTTACTTCCCCTGTTTTTTAAAATCACAGCTTCTAGAAGGTTTACATGATTTCGTAAAAAACACGAGTTTTTAGAAAATGTGTTTAATTTCATAATTGGAATCTACAAAGTATGCACATTCTACGTCATAACGACTTTCTATAGTTTGCGCATGCGTCCGGAAATAAGAAAAGCTTACTTCCCCCGTTTTTTAAAATCACAGGTTCTAGAAGGTTTACATGATTTCCTAAAAAACACGAGTTTTTAGAAAATGTGTTTTATTTCATAAATAGAATCTACAAAGCATACACATTCTACTTCAAAACGACTTTCTATAGTTTGCGCATGCGTCCGGAAATAAGAAAAGTTTACTTCCCCCGTTTTTTAAAATCACAGCTTCTAGAAGGTTTACATGATTTCTTAAAATACACGTTTTTAGAAAATGTGTTTTATTTCATAAATGGAATAAACAAAGTATGCACATTCTACCTCATAACGACTTTCTATATTTTGCGCATGCGTTTGGAAATAAAAAAAGCTTACTTCCCCGTTTTTTAAAATCACAGCTTCTAGAAGGTTTAAAGGATTTCGTAAAAAACATGAGTTTTTAGAAAATGTGTTTTATTTCATAAATAGAATCAACAAAGTATGCACATTCTACGTCATAACGAATTTCTATAGTTTGCGCATGCGTTCGGAAATAAGAAAAGCTTACTTCCACCGTTTTTTAAAATCACAGCTTCTAGAAGGTTTACATGATTTCGTAAAAAACACGAGTTTTTAGAAAATGTGTTTTATTTCATAAATGAAATCTTCAAAGTATGCACATTCTACATCATAACGACTTTCTATAGTTTGCGCATGCGTTTGGAAATAAGAAAAGCTTACTTCCCACGTTTTTTAAAATCACAGCTTCTAGAATGTTTACATGATTTCTTAAGAAACACGACTTTTTGAAAATTTGTTTTATTTCATAAATAGAATCAACAAAGTATGCACATTCTACGTCATAATGACATTCTATAGTTTGCGGATGTGTCCGGTAATAAGAAAAGCTTACTTCCACCATTTTTTAAAATGACAGCTTCTAGAAGGTTTACATGATTTCGTAAAAAACATGAGTTTTTAGAAAATGTTTTTTATTTCATAAATGGAATCTACAAAGTATGCACATTCTACGTCATAACGACTTTCTATAGTTTGCGAATGCGACCGTAAATAAGAAAATCTTACTTCCCCCGTTTTTTAAAATCACAGCTTCTAGAAGGTTTACATGATTTCTTAAAAAACACGAGTTTTTAGAAAATGTGTTTTATTTCATAAATGGAATCAACAAAGTATGCACATTCTACGTCATAACGACTTTCTATAGTTTGCGCATTCATCCGGAAATAAGAAAAGCCTACTTCCACCGTTTTTTAAAATCACAGCTTCTAGAATGTTTACATGATTTCGTAAAAAACACGAGTTTTTAGAAAATGTGTTTTATTTCATAACTGGAATCAACAAAGTATGCACATTCTACGTCATAACGAGTTTCTATAGTTTGCGGTTGCGTTTGGAAATAAGAAAAGCTTACTTCCCCCATTTTTTAAAATCACAGCTTCTAGAAGGTTTACATGATTTCTTAAAAAACACGAGTTTTTAGAAAATGTGTTTTATTTCATAAATGGAATCAACAAAGCATGCACATTCTACATCATAACGACTTTCTATAGTTTGCGCATGCGTCCGGAAATAAGAAATGCTTACTTCCACCATTTTTTAAAATCACAGCTTCTAGAAGGCTTACATAATTTCGTAAAAAACACGAGTTTTTAGAAAATGTGTTTTATTTCATCAATGGAATCAACAAAGTATGGACATTCTACGTCATAACGACTTTCTATAGTTTGCGCATTCGTCCGGAAATAAGGAAAGCTTACTTCCACCGTTTTTTAAAATCACAGCTTCTAGAAGGTTTACATGATTTCGTAAAAAACACGAGTTTTTAGAAAATGTGTTTTATTTCATAAATCGAATCTACAAAGTATGCACATTCTACATCATAACGACTTTTTATAGTTTGCGCATGCGTTTGGAAATAAGAAAAGCTTACTTCCCCCGTTTTTTAAAATCACAGCTTCTAGATGGTTTACATGATTTCTTAACAAACACGAGTTTTTAGAAAATGTTTTTTATTTCATAAATGGAATCAACAAAGTATGCACATTCTACATCATAACGAATTTCTATTGTTTGCACATGCGTTCAGAAATAAGAAAAGCTTACTTCCCCCGTTTTTTAAAATCACAGCTTCTAGATGGTTTACATGATTTCTTAACAAACACGAGTTTTTAGAAAATGTGTTTTGTTTCATAAATGGAATCAACAAAGTATGCACATTCTACATCATAACGAATTTCTATTGTTTGCGCATGCGTTCAGAAATAAGAAAAGCTTACTTCCCCCGTTTTTTAAAATCACAGCTTCTAAAAGGTTTACATGATTTCATAAAAAACACGGGTTTTTAGAAAATGTGTTTTATTTCATAAATGGAATCTACAAAGTATGCACATTATACGTCATAACGATTTTCTATAGTTTGCGCATGCGTACGCAAATAAGAAAAGCTTACCTCCCCCGGTTTTTAAAATCACAGATTCTAGAAGTTTTGCGTGATTTCTTAAAAAACAAGAGTTTTTAGAAAATGTGTTTTATTAAATAAATGGAATCAACAAAGTATGCATATTCTACGTCATAACGACTTTCTATAGTTTGCGCATGCGTTTGGAAATAAGAAAAGCTTACTTCCCCCGTTTTTTAAAATCACAGCTTCTAGATGGTTTACATGATTTCTTAAAAAACACGAGTTTTTAGAAAATGTGTTTTATTTCATAAATGGAATCAACAAAGTATGCACATTCTACGTCATAATGACTTTCTATAGTTTGCGCTTGCGTTTGGAAATAAGAAACGCTTACTTCCCCCATTTTTTAAAATCACAGCTTCTAGAAGGTTTACATGATTTCTTAAAAAACACGAGTTTTTAGAAAATGTGTTTTATTTCATAAATGGAATCAACAAAGTATGCACATTCTACGTCATAACGACTTTCTTTAGTTTGCGCATGCGTCCGGAAATAAGAAAAGCTTACTTCCACCGTTTTTTAAAATCACAGCTTCTAGAAGGTTTACATGGTTTCTTAAAAAACACGAGTTTTTAGAAAATGTGTTTTATTTCATAAATGGAATCAACAAAGTATGCACATTCTACGTCATAATGACTTTCTATAGTTTGCGCATGCATCTGGAAATAAGAAAAGCTTACTTCCACTGTTTTTTAAAATCACCGTTTCTAGAAGGTTTACATGATTTCGTAAAAAACATGAGTTTTTAGAAAATGTGTTTTATTTCATAAATGGAATCTACAAAGAATGCACATTCTACTTCATAACTACTTTCTATAGTTTGCGCATGCGTCCGGAAATAAGAAAAGCTTACTTCCCACGTTTTTTAAAATCACAGCTTCTAGAAGGTTTACATGATTTCTTAAAAAACACAAGTTTTTAGAAAATGTGTTTTATTTCATAAATAGAATCAACAAAGTATGCACATTCTACGTCATAACAACTTTCTATAGTTTGTGCATACGTCCGGAAATAAGAAAAGCTTACTTCCACCGTTTTTTAAAATCACAGCTTCTAGAAGGTTTACACGGTTTCTTAAAAAACACGAGTTTTTAGAAAATGTGTTTTATTTCATAAATGGAATCAACAAAGTATGCACATTCTACGTCATAATGACTTTCTATAGTTTGCGCATGCTTCCGGAAATAAGAAAAGCTTACTTCCACTGTTTTTTAAAATCACAGTTTCTAGAAGGTTTACATGATTTCGTAAAAAACATGAGTTTTTAGAAAATGTGTTTTATTTCATAAATGGAATCTACAAAGAATGCACATTCTACTTCATAACTACTTTCTATAGTTTGCGCATGCGTCCGGAAATAAGAAAAGCTTACTTCCCCCGTTTTTTAAAATCACAGCTTCTAGAAGGTTTACATGATTTCTTAAAAAACACGTGTTTTTAGAAAATGTGTTTTATTTCATAAACGGAATCTACAAAGTACGCACATTCTACGTCATAACGAATTTCTATAGTTTGCGCATGTGTTTGGAAATATGAAAAGCTAACTTCCCCCGTTTTTTAAAATCACAGCTTCTCGAAGGTTTGCATGATTTCTTAAAAAACACGAGTTTTTAGAAAATGTGTTTTATTTCATAAATGGAATCTACAAAGTATGCACATTCTATGTCATAACGACTTTCTATAGTTTGCGCATGCGTTCGGAAATAAGAAGCTTACTTCCCCTGTTTTTTAAAATCACAGCTTTTAGAAGGTTTACATGATTTCTTAAAAAACACGACTTTTTAGAAAATGTGTTTTATTTCATAAATGGAATCAACAAAGTATACACATTCTACGTCATAACGACTTTTTATAGTTTGCCCATGCGTTTGGAAATAAGAAAAGCTTACTTCCCCCGTTTTTTAAAATCACAGCTTCTAGAAGGTTTACATGATTTCTTAAAAAACACAAGTTTTTAGAAAATGTGTTTTATTCCATAAATCGAATCAGCAAAGTATGCACATTCTACGTCATAACGACTTTCTATAGTTTGCAGATGCGTCAGGAAATAAGAAAATCTTACTTCCACCGTTTTTTAAAATCACAGCTTCTAGAAGGTTTACATGATTTCATAAAAAACACGAGTCTTTAGAAAATGTGTTTTATTTCATAAATGGAATCAACAAAGTATGCACGTTCTACATCATAACGAATTTCTATAGTTTGCGCATGCGTTTGGAAATATGAAAAGCTTACTTCCACCGTTTTTTAAAATCACAGCTTCTAGAAGGTTTACATGATTTCTTAAAAAACACGAGTTTTTAGAAAATGTGTTTTATTTCATAAATGGAATCAACAAAGTATATACATTCTACGTCATAACGACTTTCTGTAGTTTGCGCATGCATTTGGAAATATGAAAAGCTAACTTCCCCAATTTTTTAAAATCACAGCTTCTAGAAGGTTTACATGATTTCTTAAAAAACACGAGTTTTTAGAAAATGTGTTTTATTTCATAAATGGAATCAACAAAGTATGCACATTCTACATCATAACAAATTTCTATATTTTGCGCATGCGTTTGGAAATATGTAAAGCTTACTTCCCCCGTTTTTTAAAATCACAGCTTCTAGAATGTTTACATGATTTCTTAAAAAACACGAGTTTTTAGAAAATGTGTTTTATTTCATAAATGGAATCAACCATGTATGCAAATTCTACATCATAACGACTTTCTATAGTTTGCGCATGCGTCAGGAAATAAGAAAAGCTTACTTCCACCGTTTTTTAAAATCACAGCTTCTAGAAGGTTTACATGATTTCGTAAAAAACACGAGTTTTTAGAAAATGTGTTCTATTTCATAAATGGAATCTACAAAGTATGCACATTCTACATCATAACGACTTTCTATAGTTTGCGCATGCGTCCAGAAATAAGAAAATCTTACTTCCCCCGTTTTTTAAAATCACAGCTTCTAGAAGGTTTACATGATTTCTTAAAAAACACGAGTTTTAAAAAAATGTGTTTTATTTCATAAATGGAATCAGCAAAGTATGCACATTCTACGTCATAATGACTTTCTATAGTTTGCGCATTCGTTCGGAAATATGAAAAGCTTACTTCCACCGTTTTTTAAAATCACAGTTTCTAGAAGGTTTACATGATTTCGTAAAAAACACGAGTTTTTAGAAAATGTGTTTTATTTCATAAATGGAATCTACAAAGTATGCACATTCTATGTCATAACGAATTTCTATAGTTTGCGCATGCATTTGGAAATATGAAAAGCTAACTTCCCCCGTTTTTTAAAATCACAGCTTCTAGAAGGTTTACATGATTTCTTAAAAAACACGAGTTTTTAGAAAATATGTTTTATTTCATAAATGGAATAAACAAAGTATGCACATTCTACCTCATAACGACTTTCTATAGTTTGTGCATGCGTTTGGAAATAAGAAAAGCTTACTTCCCCCGTTTTTTAAAATCACAGCTTCTAGAAGGTTTAAAGGATTTCGTAAAAAACATGAGTTTTTAGAAAATGTGTTTTATTTCATAAATCGAATCAACAAAGTATGCACATTCTACGTCATAACGACTTTCTATAGTTTGCGCATGCGTTCGGAAATAAGAAAAGCTTACTTCCCCCGTTTTTTAAAATCACAGCTTCTAGATGGTTTACATGATTTCTTAAAAAACACAAGTTTTTTGAAAATGTGTTTTATTTCATAAATAGAATCAACAAAGTATGCACATTCTACGTCATAACAACTTTCTATAGTTTGCGCATGCGTCCGGAAATAAGAAAAGCTTACTTCCACCGTTTTTCAAAATTACAGCTTCTAGAAGGTTTACATGATTTCGTAAAAAACACGAGTTTTTAGAAAATGTGTTTAATTTCATAAATGGAATCTACAAAGTATGCACATTCTATGTCATAACGACTTTCTATAGTTTGCGCATGCGTCCGGAAATAAGAAAAGCTTACTTCCCCCGTTTTTTAAAATCACAGCTTCTAGAAGGTTTAAATGATTTCCTATAAAACACGAGTTTTTAGAAAATGTGTTTTATTTCATAAATGGAATCTACAAAGCATGCACATTCTACTTCAAAACGACTTTCTATAGTTTGCGCATGCGTCCGGAAATAAGAAAAGTTTACTTCCCCCGTTTTTTAAAATCATAGCTTCTAGAAGGTTTACATGATTTCTTAAAATACACAAGTTTTTAGAAAATGTGTTTTATTTCATAAATGGAATAAACAAAGTATGCACATTCTACCTCATAACGACTTTCTATAGTTTGCGCATGCGTTTGGAAATAAGAAAAGCTTACTTCCCCCGTTTTTTAAAATCACAGCTTCTAGAAGGTTTAAAGGATTTCGTAAAAAACATGAGTTTTTAGAAAATGTGTTTTATTTCATAAATCGAATCAACAAAGTATGCACATTCTACGCCATAACGACTTTCTATAGTTTGCGCATGCGTTCGGAAATAAGAAAAGCTTACTTCCACCGTTTTTTAAAATCACAGCTTCTAGAAGGTTTACATGATTTCGTAAAAAACACGAGTTTTTAGAAAATGTGTTTTATTTCATAAATGGAATCTACAAAGTATGCACATTCTACATCATAACGAATTTCTATAGTTTGCGCATGCGTTTGGAAATAAGAAAAGCTTACTTCCCACGTTTTTTAAAATCACAGCTTCTAGAATGTTTACATGATTTCTTAAGAAACACGACTTTTTGAATAAAAAAATTATTTCATAGCTAGAATCAACAAAGTATGCACATTCTACGTCATAATGACTTTCTATAGTTTGCGGATGCGACCGCAAATAAGAAAATCTTACTTCCCCCGTTTTTTAAAATCACGGCTTCTAGAAGGTTTACATGATTTCGTAAAAAACACGAGTTTTTAGAAAATGTGTTTTATTTCATAAACGGAATCTACAAAGTACGCACATTCTACGTCATAACGAATTTCTATAGTTTGCGCATGTGTTTGGAAATATGAAAAGCTAACTTCCCCCGTTTTTTAAAATCACACCTTCTAGAAGGTTTACATGATTTCTTAAAAAACACGAATTTTTAGAAAATGTGTTTTATTTCATAAATGGAATCTACAAAGTATGCACATTCTATGTCATAATGACTTTCTATAGTTTGCTCATTCGTCCGGAAATATGAAAAGCTTACTTGCACCGTTTTTTAAAATCACAGCTTCTAGAAGGTTTACATGATTTCGTAAAAAACACGAGTTTTTAGAAAATGTGTTTTATTTCATAAACGGAATCTACAAAGTACGCACATTCTACGTCATAACGAATTTCTATAGTTTGCGCATGTGTTTGGAAATATGAAAAGCTAACTTCCCCCGTTTTTTAAAATCACAACTTCTAGAAGCTTTACATGATTTCTTAAAAAACACGAGTTTTTAGAAAATGTGTTTTATTTCATAAATGGAATCTACAAGGTATGCACATTCTACGTCATAACGACTTTCTATAGTTTGCGCATTCGTCCGAAAATATTTAAAGCTTACTTCCACCGTTTTTTAAAATCACAGCTTCTAGAAGGTTTACATGATTTCGTAAAAAACACGAGTTTTTAGAAAATGTGTTTTATTTCATAAACGGAATCTACAAAGTACGCACATTCTACGTCATAACGAATTTCTATAGTTTGCGCATGTGTTTGGAAATATGAAAAGCTAACTTCCCCCATTTTTTAAAATCACAGCTTCTAGAAGGTTTACATGATTTCTTAAAAAACACGAGTTTTTAGAAAATGTGTTTTATTTCATAAATGGAATCTACAAAGTATGCACATTCTATGTCATAACGACTTTCTATAGTTTGCGCATTCGTCCGGAAATATGAAAAGCTTACTTCCACCGTTTTTTAAAATCACAGCTTCTAGAAGGTTTACATGATTTCTTAAAAAACACGTGTTTTTAGAAAATGTGTTTTATTTCATAAACGGAATCTAAAAAGTACGCACATTCTACGTCATAACGAATTTCTATAGTTTGCGCATGTGTTTGGAAATATGAAAAGCTAACTTCCCCCGTTTTTTAAAATCACAGCTTCTAGAAGGTTTGCATGATTTCTTAAAAAACACGAGTTTTTAGAAAATGTGTTTTATTTCATAAATGGAATCAACAAAGTATGCACATTCTACGTCATAACGACTTTCTATAGTTTGAGCATGCGTCCGGAAATAAGAAAAGCTTACTTCCACCGTTTTTTAAAATCACAGCTTCTAGAAGGTTTACATGATTTCGTAAAAAACACGAGTTATTAGAAAATGTGTTTTATTTCATAAATGGAATCAACAAAGTATACACATTCTACGTCATAACGACATTCTATAGTTTGCGCATTCATCCGGAAATAAGAAAAGCTTACTTCCACCATTTTTTAAAATCACAACTTCTAGAAGGTTTACATGATTTCTTAAAAAACACGAGTTTTTAGAAAATGTGATTTATTTCATAAATGGAATCAACAAAGTATGCACATTCTACATCATAACGACTTTCTATAGTTTGCGCATGCGTTCGGAAATAAGAAGCTTACTTCCCCTGTTTTTTAAAATCACAGCTTTTACAAGGTTTACATGATTTCTTAAAAAACACGACTTTTTAGAAAATGTGTTTTATTTCATAAATGGAATCAACAAAGTATACACATTCTACGTCATAACGACTTTTTATAGTTTGCGCATGCGTTTGGAAATAAGAAAAGCTTACTTCCCCCATTTTTTAAAATCACAGCTTCTAGAAGGTTTACATGATTTCTTAAAAAACACGAGTTTTTAGAAAATGTGTTTTATTCCATAAATGGAATCAGCAAAGTATGCACATTCTACGTCATAACGACTTTCTATAGTTTGCAGATGCGTCAGGAAATAAGAAAATCTTACTTCCACCGTTTTTTAAAATCACAGCTTCTAGAAGGTTTACATGATTTCATAAAAAACACGAGTCTTTAGAAAATGTGTTTTATTTCATAAATGGAATCAACAAAGTACGCACGTTCTACATCATAACGAATTTCTATAGTTTGCGCATGCGTTTGGAAATATGAAAAGCTTACTTCCACCGTTTTTTAAAATCACAGCTTCTAGAAGGTTTACATGATTTGTTAAAAAACACGAGTTTTTAGAAAATGTGTTTTATTTCATAAATGGAATCAACAAAGTATATACATTCTACGTCATAACGACTTTCTGTAGTTTGCGCATGCATTTGGAAATATGAAAAGCTAACTTCCCCCATTTTTTAAAATCACAGCTTCTAGAAGGTTTACATGATTTCTTAAAAAACACGAGTTTTTAGAAAATGTGTTTTATTTCATAAATGGAATCAACAAAGTATGCACATTCTACATCATAACAAATTTCTAATGTTTGCGCATGCGTTTGGAAATATGTAAAGCTTACTTCCCCCGTTTTTTAAAATCACAGCTTCTAGAATGTTTACATGATTTCTTAAAAAACACGAGTTTTTAGAAAATGTGTTTTATTTCATAAATGGAATCAACCATGTATGCACATTCTACATCATAACGACTTTATATAGTTTGCGCATGCGTCAGGAAATAAGAAAAGCTTACTTCCACCGTTTTTTAAAATCACAGCTTCTAGAAGGTTTACATGATTTCGTAAAAAACACGAGTTTTTAGAAAATGTGTTTTATTTCATAAATTGAATCTACAAAGTATGCACATTCTACATCATAACGACTTTCTATAGTTTGCGCATGCGTCCGGAAATAAGAAAATCTTACTTCCCCCGTTTTTTAAAATCATAGCTTCTAGAAGGTTTACATGATTTCTTAAAAAACACGAGTTTTAAAAAAATGTGTTTTATTTCATAAATGGAATCAGCAAAGTATGCACATTCTACGTCATAATGACTTTCTATAGTTTGCGCATTCGTTCGGAAATATGAAAAGCTTACTTCCACCGTTTTTTAAAATCACAGTTTCTAGAAGGTTTACATGATTTCGTAAAAAACACGAGTTTTTAGAAAATGTGTTTTATTTCATAAATGGAATCTACAAAGTATGCACATTCTATGTCATAACGAATTTCTATAGTTTGCGCATGCATTTGGAAATATGAAAAGCTAACTTCCCCCGTTTTTTAAAATCAAAGCTTCTAGAAGGTTTACATGATTTCTTAAAAAACACGAGTTTTTAGAAAATGTGTTTTATTTCATAAATGGAATAAACAAAGTATGCACATTCTACCTCATAACGACTTTCTATAGTTTGCGCATGCGTTTGGAAATAAGAAAAGCTTACTTCCCCCGTTTTTTAAAATCACAGCTTCTAGAAGGTTTAAAGGATTTCGTAAAAAACATGAGTTTTTAGAAAATGTGTTTTATTTCATAAATCGAATCAACAAAGTATGCACATTCTACGTCATAACGACTTTCTATAGTTTGCGCATGCGTTCGGAAATAAGAAAAGCTTACTTCCACCGTTTTTTAAAATCACAGCTTCTAGAAGGTTTACATGATTTCGTAAAAAACACGAGTTTTTAGAAAATGTGTTTTATTTCATAAATGGAATCTACAAAGTATGCACATTCTACATCATAACGACTTTCTATAGTTTGCGCATGCGTTTGGAAATAAGAAAAGCTTACTTCCCACGTTTTTTAAAATCACAGCTTCTAGAATGTTTACATGATTTCTTAAGAAACACGACTTTTTGAAAATTTGTTTTATTTCATAAATAGAATCAACAAAGTATGCACATTCTACGTCATAACGACTTTCTATAGTTTGCGAATGCGACCGCAAATAAGAAAATCTTACTTCCCCCGTTTTTTAAAATCACAGCTTCTAGAAGGTTTACATGATTTCTTAAAAAACACGAGTTTTTAGAAAATGTGTTTTATTTCATAAATGGAATCAACAAAGTATGCACATTCTACGTCATAACGACTTTCTATAGTTTGCGCATTCATCCGGAAATAAGAAAAGCCTACTTCCACCGTTTTTTAAAATCACAGCTTCTAGAATGTTTACATGATTTCGTAAAAAACACGAGTTTTTAGAAAATGTGTTTTATTTCGTAACTGGAATCAACAAAGTATGCACATTCTACGTCATAACGAGTTTCTATAGTTTGCGCTTGCGTTTGGAAATAAGAAAAGCTTACTTCCCCCATTTTTTAAAATCACAGCTTCTAGAAGGTTTACATGATTTCTTAAAAAAAACGAGTTTTTAGAAAATGTGTTTTATTTCATAAATGGAATCAACAAAGCATGCACATTCTACATCATAACGACTTTATATAGTTTGCGCATGCGTCTGGAAATAAGAAATGCTTACTTCCACCATTTTTTAAAATCACAGCTTCTAGAAGGTTTACATAATTTCGTAAAAAACACGAGTTTTTAGAAAATGTGTTTTATTTCATCAATGGAATCAAAAAAGTATGGACATTCTACGTCATAACAACTTTCTATAGTTTGCGCATTCGTCCGGAAATAAGGAAAGCTTACTTCCACCGTTTTTTAAAATCACAGCTTCTAGAAGGTTTACATGATTTCGTAAAAAACACGAGTTTTTAGAAAATGTGTTTTATTTCATAAATGGAATCTACAAAGTATGCACATTCTACATCATAACGACTTTCTATAGTTTGCGCATGCGTTTGGAAATAAGAAAAGCTTACTTCCCTCGTTTTTTAAAATCACAGCTTCTAGATGGTTTACATGATTTCTTAACAAACACGAGTTTTTAGAAAATGTGTTTTATTTCATAAATGGAATCAACAAAGTATGCACATTCTACATCATAACGAATTTCTATTGTTTGCACATGCGTTCAGAAATAAGAAAAGCTTACTTCCCCCGTTTTTTAAAATCACAGCTTCTAGATGGTTTACATGATTTCTTAACAAACACGAGTTTTTAGAAAATGTGTTTTATTTCATAAATGGAATCAACAAAGTATGCACATTCTACATCATAACGAATTTCTATTGTTTGCGCATGCGTTCAGAAATAAGAAAAGCTTACTTCCCCCGTTTTTTAAAATCACAGCTTCTAAAAGGTTTACATGATTTCATAAAAAACACGAGTTTTTAGAAAATGTGTTTTATTTCATAAATGGAATCTACAAAGTATGCACATTATACGTCATAACGATTTTCTATAGTTTGCGCATGCGTCCGCAAATAAGAAAAGCTTACCTCCCCCGGTTTTTAAAATCACAGATTCTAGAAGTTTTGCGTGATTTCTTAAAAAACACGAGTTTTTAGAAAATGTGTTTTATTAAATAAATGGAATCAACAAAGTATGCATATTCTACGTCATAACGACTTTCTATAGTTTGCGCATGCGTTTGGAAATAAGAAAAGCTTACTTCCCCCGTTTTTTAAAATCACAGCTTCTAGATGGTTTACATGATTTCTTAAAAAACACAAGTTTTTAGAAAATGTGTTTTATTTCATAAATGGAATCAACAAAGTATGCACATTCTACGTCATAATGAATTTCTATAGTTTGCGCTTGCGTTTGGAAATAAGAAACGCTTACTTTCCCCATTTTTTAAAATCACAGCTTCTAGAAGGTTTACATGATTTCTTAAAAAACACGAGTTTTTAGAAAATGTGTTTTATTTCATAAATGGAATCAACAAAGTATGCACATTCTACATCATAACGACTTTCTTTAGTTTGCGCATGCGTCCGGAAATAAGAAAAGCTTACTTCCACCGTTTTTTAAAATCACAGCTTCTAGAAGGTTTACATGGTTTCTTAAAAAACACGAGTTTTTAGAAAATGTGTTTTATTTCATAAATGGAATCAACAAAGTATGCACATTCTACGTCATAATGACTTTCTATAGTTTGCGCATGCGTCTGGAAATAAGAAAAGCTTACTTCCACTGTTTTTTAAAATCACCGTTTCTAGAAGGTTTACATGATTTCGTAAAAAACATGAGTTTTTAGAAAATGTGTTTTATTTCATAAATGGAATCTACAAAGAATGCACATTCTACTTCATAACGACTTTCTATAGTTTGCGCATGCGTCCGGAAATAAGAAAAGCTTACTTCCCCCGTTTTTTAAAATCACAGCTTCTAGAAGGTTTACATGATTTCCTATAAAACACGAGTTTTTAGAAAATGTGTTTTATTTCATAAATGGAATCTACAAAGCATGCACATTCTACTTCAAAACGACTTTCTATAGTTTGCGCATGCGTCCGGAAATAAGAAAAGTTTACTTCCCCCGTTTTTTAAAATCACAGCTTCTAGAAGGTTTACATGATTTCTTAAAATACACAAGTTTTTAGAAAATGTGTTTTATTTCATAAATGGAATAAACAAAGTATGCACATTCTACCTCATAATGACTTTCTATAGTTTGCGCATGCGTTTGGAAATAAGAAAAGCTTACTTCCCCCGTTTTTTAAAATCACAGCTTCTAGAAGGTTTAAAGGATTTCGTAAAAAACATGAGTTTTTAGAAAATGTGTTTTATTTCATAAATCGAATCAACAAAGTATGCACATTCTACGTCATAACGACTTTCTATAGTTTGCGCATGCGTTCGGAAATAAGAAAAGCTTACTTCCACCGTTTTTTAAAATCACAGCTTCTAGAAGGTTTACATGATTTCGTAAAAAACACGAGTTTTTAGAAAATGTGTTTTATTTCATAAATGGAATCTACAAAGTATGCACATTCTACATCATAACGACTTTCTATAGTTTGCGCATGCGTTTGGAAATAAGAAAAGCTTACTTCCCACGTTTTTTAAAATCACAGCTTCTAGAATGTTTACATGATTTCTTAAGAAACACGACTTTTTGAAAATTTGTTTTATTTCATAAATAGAATCAACAAAGTATGCACATTCTACGTCATAATGACTTTCTATAGTTTGCGGATGCGACCGCAAATAAGAAAATCTTACTTCCCCCGTTTTTTAAAATCACAGCTTTTAGAAGGTTTACATGATTTCGTAAAAAACACGTGTTTTTAGAAAATGTGTTTTATTTCATAAACGGAATCTAAAAAGTACGCACATTCTACGTCATAACGAATTTCTATAGTTTGCGCATGTGTTTGGAAATATGAAAAGCTAACTTCCCCCGTTTTTTAAAATCACAGCTTCTAGAAGGTTTACATGATTTCTTAAAAAACACGAGTTTTTAGAAAATATGTTTTATTTCATAAATGGAATCTACAAAGTATGCACATTCTATGTCATAACGACTTTCTATAGTTTGTGCATTCATCCGGAAATATGAAAAGCTTACTTCCACCGTTTTTTAAAATCACAGCTTCTAGAAGGTTTACATGATTTCGTAAAAAACACGAGTTTTTAGAAAATGTGTTTTATTTAATAAACGGAATCTACAAAGTACGCACATTCTACGTCATAACGAATTTCTATAGTTTGCGCATGTGTTTGGAAATATGAAAAGCTAACTTCCCACGTTTTTTAAAATCACAGCTTCTAGAAGGTTTACATGATTTCTTAAAAAACACGAGTTTTTAGAAAATGTGTTTTATTTCATAAATGGAATCTACAAGGTATGCACATTCTACGTCATAACGACTTTCTATAGTTTGCGCATTCGTCCGAAAATATTAAAAGCTTACTTCCACCTTTTTTTAAAATCACAGCTTCTAGAAGGTTTACATGATTTCGTAAAAAACACGAGTTTTTAGAAAATGTGTTTTATTTCATAAACGGAATCTACAAAGTACGCACATTCTACGTCATAACGAATTTCTATAGTTTGCGCATGTGTTTGGAAATATGAAAAGCTAACTTCCCCCGTTTTTTAAAATCACAGCTTCTAGAAGGTTTACATGATTTCTTAAAAAACATGAGTTTTTAGAAAATGTGTTTTATTTCATAAATGGAATCTACAAAGTATGCACATTCTATGTCATAACGACTTTCTATAGTTTGCGCATTCGTCCGGAAATATGAAAAGCTTACTTCCACCGTTTTTTAAAATCACAGCTTCTAGAAGGTTTACATGATTTCTTAAAAAACACGTGTTTTTAGAAAATGTGTTTTATTTCATAAACGGAATCTACAAAGTACGCACATTCTACGTCATAACGAATTTCTATAGTTTGCGCATGTGTTTGGAAATATGAAAAGCTAACTTCCCCCGTTTTTTAAAATCACAGCTTCTAGAAGGTTTGCATGATTTCTTAAAAAACACGAGTTTTTAGAAAATGTGTTTTATTTCATAAATGGAATCTACAAAGTATGCACATTCTATGTCATAACGACTTTCTATAGTTTGCGCATGCGTTCGGAAATAAGAAGCTTACTTCCCCTATTTTTTAAAATCACAGCTTTTAGAAGGTTTACATGATTTCTTAAAAAACACGACTTTTTAGAAAATGTGTTTTATTTCATAAATGGAATCAACAAAGTATACACATTCTACGTCATAACGACTTTTTATAGTTTGCCCATGCGTTTGGAAATAAGAAAAGCTTACTTCCCCCGTTTTTTAAAATCACAGCTTCTAGAAGGTTTACATGATTTCTTAAAAAACACAAGTTTTTAGAAAATGTGTTTTATTCCATAAATGGAATCAGCAAAGTATGCACATTCTACGTCATAACGACTTTCTATAGTTTGCAGATGCGTCAGGAAATAAGAAAATCTTACTTCCACCGTTTTTTAAAATCACAGCTTCTAGAAGGTTTACATGATTTCATAAAAAACACGAGTCTTTAGAAAATGTGTTTTATTTCATAAATGGAATCAACAAAGTATGCACGTTCTACATCATAACGAATTTCTATAGTTTGCGCATGCGTTTGGAAATATGAAAAGCTTACTTCCACCGTTTTTTAAAATCACAGCTTCTAGAAGGTTTACATGATTTCTTAAAAAACACGAGTTTTTAGAAAATGTGTTTTATTTCATAAATGGAATCAACAAAGTATATACATTCTACGTCATAACGACTTTCTGTAGTTTGCGCATGCATTTGGAAATATGAAAAGCTAACTTCCCCCATTTTTTAAAATCACAGCTTCTAGAAGGTTTACATGATTTCTTAAAAAACACGAGTTTTTAGAAAATGTGTTTTATTTCATAAATGGAATCAACAAAGTATGCACATTCTACATCATAACAAATTTCTATAGTTTGCGCATGCGTTTGGAAATATGTAAAGCTTACTTCCCCCGTTTTTTAAAATCACAGCTTCTAGAATGTTTACATGATTTCTTAAAAAACACGAGTTTTTAGAAAATGTGTTTTATTTCATAAATGGAATCAACCATGTATGCACATTCTACATCATAATGACTTTCTATAGTTTGCGCATGCGTCAGGAAATAAGAAAAGCCTACTTCCACCGTTTTTTAAAATCACAGCTTCTAGAAGGTTTACATGATTTCGTAAAAAACACGAGTTTTTAGAAAATGTGTTCTATTTCATAAATGGAATCTACAAAGTATGCACATTCTACATCATAACGACTTTCTATAGTTTGCGCATGCGTCCAGAAATAAGAAAATCTTACTTCCCCCGTTTTTTAAAATCACAGCTTCTAGAAGGTTTACATGATTTCTTAAAAAACACGAGTTTTAAAAAAATGTGTTTTATTTCATAAATGGAATCAGCAAAGTATGCACATTCTACGTCATAATGACTTTCTATAGTTTGCGCATTCGTTCGGAAATATGAAAAGCTTACTTCCACCGTTTTTTAAAATCACAGTTTCTAGAAGGTTTACATGATTTCGTAAAAAACACGAGTTTTTAGAAAATGTGTTTTATTTCATAAATGGAATCTACAAAGTATGCACATTCTATGTCATAACGAATTTCTATAGTTTGCGCATGCATTTGGAAATATGAAAAGCTAACTTCCCCCGTTTTTTAAAATCACAGCTTCTAGAAGGTTTACATGATTTCTTAAAAAACACGAGTTTTTAGAAAATATGTTTTATTTCATAAATGGAATAAACAAAGTATGCACATTCTACCTCATAACGACTTTCTATAGTTTGCGCATGCGTTTGGAAATAAGAAAAGCTTACTTCCCCCGTTTTTTAAAATCACAGCTTCTAGAAGGTTTAAAGGATTTCGTAAAAAACATGAGTTTTTAGAAAATGTGTTTTATTTCATAAATCGAATCAACAAAGTATGCACATTCTACGTCATAACGACTTTCTATAGTTTGCGCATGCGTTCGGAAATAAGAAAAGCTTACTTCCCCCGTTTTTTAAAATCACAGCTTCTAGATGGTTTACATGATTTCTTAAAAAACACAAGTTTTTTGAAAATGTGTTTTATTTCATAAATAGAATCAACAAAGTATGCACATTCTACGTCATAACAACTTTCTATAGTTTGCGCATGCGTCCGGAAATAAGAAAAGCTTACTTCCACCGTTTTTCAAAATCACAGCTTCTAGAAGGTTTACATGATTTCGTAAAAAACACGAGTTTTTAGAAAATGTGTTTAATTTCATAAATGGAATCTACAAAGTATGCACATTCTATGTCATAACGACTTTCTATAGTTTGCGCATGCGTCCGGAAATAAGAAAAGCTTACTTCCCCCGTTTTTTAAAATCACAGCTTCTAGAAGGTTTAAATGATTTCCTATAAAACACGAGTTTTTAGAAAATGTGTTTTATTTCATAAATGGAATCTACAAAGCATACACATTCTACTTCAAAACGACTTTCTATAGTTTGCGCATGCGTCCGGAAATAAGAAAAGTTTACTTCCCCCGTTTTTTAAAATCATAGCTTCTAGAAGGTTTACATGATTTCTTAAAATACACAAGTTTTTAGAAAATGTGTTTTATTTCATAAATGGAATAAACAAAGTATGCACATTCTACCTCATAACGACTTTCTATAATTTGCGCATGCGTTTGGAAATAAGAAAAGCTTACTTCCCCCGTTTTTTAAAATCACAGCTTCTAGAAGGTTTAAAGGATTTCGTAAAAAACATGAGTTTTTAGAAAATGTGTTTTATTTCATAAATCGAATCAACAAAGTATGCACATTCTACGCCATAACGACTTTCTATAGTTTGCGCATGCGTTCGGAAATAAGAAAAGCTTACTTCCACCGTTTTTTAAAATCACAGCTTCTAGAAGGTTTACATGATTTCGTAAAAAACACGAGTTTTTAGAAAATGTGTTTTATTTCATAAATGGAATCTACAAAGTATGCACATTCTACATCATAACGAATTTCTATAGTTTGCGCATGCGTTTGGAAATAAGAAAAGCTTACTTCCCACGTTTTTTAAAATCACAGCTTCTAGAATGTTTACATGATTTCTTAAGAAACACGACTTTTTGAAAAAAAAATTTATTTCATAAATAGAATCAACAAAGTATGCACATTCTACGTCATAATGACTTTCTATAGTTTGCGGATGCGACCGCAAATAAGAAAATCTTACTTCCCCCGTTTTTTAAAATCACGGCTTCTAGAAGGTTTACATGATTTCGTAAAAAACACGAGTTTTTAGAAAATGTGTTTTATTTCATAAACGGAATCTACAAAGTACGCACATTCTACGTCATAACGAATTTCTATAGTTTGCGCATGTGTTTGGAAATATGAAAAGCTAACTTCCCCCGTTTTTTAAAATCACACCTTCTAGAAGGTTTACATGATTTCTTAAAAAACACGAGTTTTTAGAAAATGTGTTTTATTTCATAAATGGAATCTACAAAGTATGCACATTCTATGTCATAACGACTTTCTATAGTTTGCTCATTCGTCCGGAAATATGAAAAGCTTACTTGCACCGTTTTTTAAAATCACAGCTTCTAGAAGGTTTACATGATTTCGTAAAAAACACGAGTTTTTAGAAAATGTGTTTTATTTCAAAAACGGAATCTACAAAGTACGCACATTCTACGTCATAACGAATTTCTATAGTTTGCGCATGTGTTTGGAAATATGAAAAGCTAACTTCCCCCGTTTTTTAAAATCACAACTTCTAGAAGCTTTACATGATTTCTTAAAAAACACGAGTTTTTAGAAAATGTGTTTTATTTCATAAATGGAATCTACAAGGTATGCACATTCTACGTCATAACGACTTTCTATAGTTTGCGCATTCGTCCGAAAATATTTAAAGCTTACTTCCACCGTTTTTTAAAATCACAGGTTCTAGAAGGTTTACATGATTTCGTAAAAAACACGAGTTTTTAGAAAATGTGTTTTATTTCATAAACGGAATCTACAAAGTACGCACATTCTACGTCATAACGAATTTCTATAGTTTGCGCATGTGTTTGGAAATATGAAAAGCTAACTTCCCCCATTTTTTAAAATCACAGCTTCTAGAAGGTTTACATGATTTCTTAAAAAACACGAGTTTTTAGAAAATGTGTTTTATTTCATAAATGGAATCTACAAAGTATGCACATTCTATGTCATAACAACTTTCTATAGTTTGCGCATTCGTCCGGAAATATGAAAAGCTTACTTCCACCGTTTTTTAAAATCACAGCTTCTAGAAGGTTTACATGATTTCTTAAAAAACACGTGTTTTTAGAAAATGTGTTTTATTTCATAAACGGAATCTACAAAGTACGCACATTCTACGTCATAACGAATTTCTATAGTTTGCGCATGTGTTTGGAAATATGAAAAGCTAACTTCCCCTGTTTTTTAAAATCACAGCTTCTAGAAGGTTTGCATGATTTCTTAAAAAACACGAGTTTTTAGAAAATGTGTTTTATTTCATAAATGGAATCAACAAAGTATGCACATTCTACGTCATAACGACTTTCTATAGTTTGAGCATGCGTCCGGAAATAAGAAAAGCTTACTTCCACCGTTTTTTAAAATCACAGCTTCTAGAAGGTTTACATGATTTCGTAAAAAACACGAGTTATTAGAAAATGTGTTTTATTTCATAAATGGAATCAACAAAGTATACACATTCTACGTCATAACGACATTCTATAGTTTGCGCATTCATCCGGAAATAAGAAAAGCTTACTTCCACCATTTTTTAAAATCACAACTTCTAGAAGGTTTACATGATTTCTTAAAAAACACGAGTTTTTAGAAAATGTGTTTTATTTCATAAATGGAATCAACAAAGTATGCAGATTCTACATCATAACGACTTTCTATAGTTTGCGCATGCGTTCGGAAATAAGAAGCTTACTTTCCCTGTTTTTTAAAATCACAGCTTTTAGAAGGTTTACATGATTTCTTAAAAAACACGACTTTTTAGAAAATGTGTTTTATTTCATAAATGGAATCAACAAATTATACACATTCTACGTCATAACGACTTTCTATAGTTTGCAGATGCGTCAGGAAATAAGAAAATCTTACTTCCACCGTTTTTTAAAATCACAGCTTCTAGAAGGTTTACATGATTTCATAAAAAACACGAGTCTTTAGAAAATGTGTTTTATTTCATAAATGGAATCAACAAAGTACGCACGTTCTACATCATAACGAATTTCTATAGTTTGCGCATGCGTTTGGAAATATGAAAAGCTTACTTCCACCGTTTTTTAAAATCACAGCTTCTAGAAGGTTTACATGATTTCTTAAAAAACACGAGTTTTTAGAAAATGTGTTTTATTTCATAAATGGAATCAACAAAGTATATACATTCTACGTCATAACGAATTTCTGTAGTTTGCGCATGCATTTGGAAATATGAAAAGCTAACTTCCCCCATTTTTTAAAATCACAGCTTCTAGAAGGTTTACATGATTTCTTAAAAAACACGAGTTTTTAGAAAATGTGTTTTATTTCATAAATGGAATCAACAAAGTATGCACATTCTACATCATAACAAATTTCTAATGTTTGCGCATGCGTTTGGAAATATGTAAAGCTTACTTCCCCCGTTTTTTAAAATCACAGCTTCTAGAATGTTTACATGATTTCTTAAAAAACACGAGTTTTTAGAAAATGTGTTTTATTTCATAAATGGAATCAACCATGTATGCACATTCTACATCATAACGACTTTATATAGTTTGCGCATGCGTCAGGAAATAAGAAAAGCTTACTTCCACTGTTTTTTAAAATCACAGCTTCTAGAAGGTTTACATGATTTCGTAAAAAACACGAGTTTTTAGAAAATGTGTTTTATTTCATAAATTGAATCTACAAAGTATGCACATTCTACATCATAACGACTTTCTATAGTTTGCGCATGCGTCCGGAAATAAGAAAATCTTACTTCCCCCGTTTTTTAAAATCATAGCTTCTAGAAGGTTTACATGATTTCTTAAAAAACACGAGTTTTAAAAAAATGTGTTTTATTTCATAAATGGAATCAGCAAAGTATGCACATTCTACGTCATAATGACTTTCTATAGTTTGCGCATTCGTTCGGAAATATGAAAAGCTTACTTCCACCGTTTTTTAAAATCACAGTTTCTAGAAGGTTTACATGATTTCGTAAAAAACACGAGTTTTTAGAAAATGTGTTTTATTTCATAAATGGAATCTACAAAGTATGCACATTCTATGTCATAACGAATTTCTATAGTTTGCGCATGCATTTGGAAATATGAAAAGCTAACTTCCCCCGTTTTTTAAAATCACAGCTTCTAGAAGGTTTACATGATTTCTTAAAAAACACGAGTTTTTAGAAAATGTGTTTTATTTCATAAATGGAATAAACAAAGTATGCACATTCTACCTCATAACGACTTTCTATAGTTTGCGCATGCGTTTGGAAATAAGAAAAGCTTACTTCCCCCGTTTTTTAAAATCACAGCTTCTAGAAGGTTTAAAGGATTTCGTAAAAAACATGAGTTTTTAGAAAATGTGTTTTATTTCATAAATCGAATCAACAAAGTATGCACATTCTACGTCATAACGACTTTCTATAGTTTGCGCATGCGTTCGGAAATAAGAAAAGCTTACTTCCACCGTTTTTTAAAATCACAGCTTCTAGAAGGTTTACATGATTTCGTAAAAAACACGAGTTTTTAGAAAATGTGTTTTATTTCATAAATGGAATCTACAAAGTATGCACATTCTACATCATAACGACTTTCTATAGTTTGCGCATGCGTTTGGAAATAAGAAAAGCTTACTTCCCACGTTTTTTAACATCACAGCTTCTAGAATGTTTACATGATTTCTTAAGAAACACGACTTTTTGAAAATTTGTTTTATTTCATAAATAGAATCAACAAAGTATGCACATTCTACGTCATAATGACTTTCTATAGTTTGCGGATGTGTCCGGGAATAAGAAAAGCTTACTTCCACCATTTTTTAAAATGACAGCTTCTAGAAGGTTTACATGATTTCGTAAAAAACACGAGTTTTTAGAAAATGTGTTTTATTTCATAAATGGAATCTACAAAGTATGCACATTCTACGTCATAACGACTTTCTATAGTTTGCGAATGCGACCGCAAATAAGAAAATCTTACTTCCCCCGTTTTTTAAAATCACAGCTTCTAGAAGGTTTACATGATTTCTTAAAAAACACGAGTTTTTAGAAAATGTGTTTTATTTCATAAATGGAATCAACAAAGTATGCACATTCTACGTCATAACGACTTTCTATAGTTTGCGCATTCATCCGGAAATAAGAAAAGCCTACTTCCACCGTTTTTTAAAATCACAGCTTCTAGAATGTTTACATGATTTCGTAAAAAACACGAGTTTTTAGAAAATGTGTTTTATTTCGTAACTGGAATCAACAAAGTATGCACATTCTACGTCATAACGAGTTTCTATAGTTTGCGCTTGCGTTTGGAAATAAGAAAAGCTTACTTCCCCCATTTTTTAAAATCACAGCTTCTAGAAGGTTTACATGATTTCTTAAAAAACACGAGTTTTTAGAAAATGTGTTTTATTTCATAAATGGAATCAACAAAGCATGCACATTCTACATCATAACGACTTTATATAGTTTGCGCATGCGTCTGGAAATAAGAAATGCTTACTTCCACCATTTTTTAAAATCACAGCTTCTAGAAGGTTTACATAATTTCGTAAAAAACACGAGTTTTTAGAAAATGTGTTTTATTTCATCAATGGAATCAAAAAAGTATGGACATTCTACGTCATAACGACTTTCTATAGTTTGCGCATTCGTCCGGAAATAAGGAAAGCTTATTTCCACCGTTTTTTAAAATCACAGCTTCTAGAAGGTTTACATGATTTCGTAAAAAACACGAGTTTTTAGAAAATGTGTTTTATTTCATAAATGGAATCTACAAAGTATGCACATTCTACATCATAACGACTTTCTATAGTTTGCGCATGCGTTTGGAAAAAAGAAAAGCTTACTTCCCCCGTTTTTTAAAATCACAGCTTCTAGATGGTTTACATGATTTCTTAACAAACACGAGTTTTTAGAAAATGTGTTTTATTTCATAAATGGAATCAACAAAGTATGCACATTCTACATCATAACGAATTTCTATTGTTTGCACATGCGTTCAGAAATAAGAAAAGCTTACTTCCCCCGTTTTTTAAAATCACAGCTTCTAGATGGTTTACATGATTTCTTAACAAACACGAGTTTTTAGAAAATGTGTTTTATTTCATAAATGGAATCAACAAAGTATGCACATTCTACATCATAACGAATTTCTATTGTTTGCGCATGCGTTCAGAAATAAGAAAAGCTTACTTCCCCCGTTTTTTAAAATCACAGCTTCTAAAAGGTTTACATGATTTCATAAAAAACACGAGTTTTTAGAAAATGTGTTTTATTTCATAAATGGAATCTACAAAGTATGCACATTATACGTCATAACGATTTTCTATAGTTTGCGCATGCGTCCGCAAATAAGAAAAGCTTACCTCCCCCGGTTTTTAAAATCACAGATTCTAGAAGTTTTGCGTGATTTCTTAAAAAACACGAGTTTTTAGAAAATGTGTTTTATTAAATAAATGGAATCAACAAAGTATGCATATTCTACGTCATAACGACTTTCTATAGTTTGCGCATGCGTTTGGAAATAAGAAAAGCTTACTTCCCCCGTTTTTTAAAATCACAGCTTCTAGATGGTTTACATGATTTCTTAAAAAACACGAGTTTTTAGAAAATGTGTTTTATTTCATAAATGGAATCAACAAAGTATGCACATTCTACGTCATAATGACTTTCTATAGTTTGCGCTTGCGTTTGGAAATAAGAAACGCTTACTTCCCCCATTTTTTAAAATCACAGCTTCTAGAAGGTTTACATGATTTCTTAAAAAACACGAGTTTTTAGAAAATGTGTTTTATTTCATAAATGGAATCAACAAAGTATGCACATTCTACGTCATAACGACTTTCTTTAGTTTGCGCATGCGTCCGGAAATAAGAAAAGCTTACTTCCACCGTTTTTTAAAATCACAGCTTCTAGAAGGTTTACATGGTTTCTTAAAAAACAGGAGTTTTTAGAAAATGTGTTTTATTTCATAAATGGAATCAACAAAGTATGCACATTCTACGTCATAATGACTTTCTATAGTTTGCGCATGCGTCTGGAAATAAGAAAAGCTTACTTCCACTGTTTTTTAAAATCACCGTTTCTAGAAGGTTTACATGATTTCGTAAAAAACATGAGTTTTTAGAAAATGTGTTTTATTTCATAAATGGAATCTACAAAGAATGCACATTCTACTTCATAACGACTTTCTATAGTTTGCGCATGCGTCCGGAAATAAGAAAAGCTTACTTCCCCCGTTTTTTAAAATCACAGCTTCTAGAAGGTTTATATGATTTCCTATAAAACACGAGTTTTTAGAAAATGTGTTTTATTTCATAAATGGAATCTACAAAGCATGCACATTCTACTTCAAAACGACTTTCTATAGTTTGCGCATGCGTCCGGAAATAAGAAAAGTTTACTTCCCCCGTTTTTTAAAATCACAGCTTCTAGAAGGTTTACATGATTTCTTAAAATACACAAGTTTTTAGAAAATGTGTTTTATTTCATAAATGGAATAAACAAAGTATGCACATTCTACCTCATAACGACTTTCTATAGTTTGCGCATGCGTTTGGAAATAAGAAAAGCTTACTTCCCCCGTTTTTTAAAATCACAGCTTCTAGAAGGTTTAAAGGATTTCGTAAAAAACATGAGTTTTTAGAAAATGTGTTTTATTTCATAAATCGAATCAACAAAGTATGCACATTCTACGTCATAACGACTTTCTATAGTTTGCGCACGCGTTCGGAAATAAGAAAAGCTTACTTCCACCGTTTTTTAAAATCACAGCTTCTAGAAGGTTTACATGATTTCGTAAAAAACACGAGTTTTTAGAAAATGTGTTTTATTTCATAAATGGAATCTACAAAGTATGCACATTCTACATCATAACGACTTTCTATAGTTTGTGCATGCGTTTGGAAATAAGAAAAGCTTACTTCCCACGTTTTTTAAAATCACAGCTTCTAGAATGTTTAGATGATTTCTTAAGAAACACGAGTTTTTAGAAAATGTGTTTTATTTCATAAATGGAATCTACAAAGTATGCACATTCTATGTCATAACGACTTTCTATAGTTTGCGGATTCGTCCGGAAATATGAAAAGCTTACTTCCACCGTTTTTTAAAATCACAGCTTCTAGAAGGTTTACATGATTTCGTAAAAAACACGAGTTTTTAGAAAATGTGTTTTATTTCATAAACGGAATCTACAAAGTACGCACATTCTACGTCATAACGAATTTCTATAGTTTGCGCATGTGTTTGGAAATATGAAAAGCTAACTTCCCCCGTTTTTTAAAATCACAGCTTCTAGAAGGTTTACATGATTTCGTAAAAAACACGAGTTTTTAGAAAATGTGTTTTATTTCATAAACGGAATCTACAAAGTACGCACATTCTACGTCATAACGAATTTCTATAGTTTGCGCATGTGTTTGGAAATATGAAAAGCTAACTTCCCCCGTTTTTTAAAATCACAGCTTCTAGAAGGTTTACATGATTTCTTAAAAAACACGAGTTTTTAGAAAATGTGTTTTATTTCATAAATGGAATCTACAAAGTATGCACATTCTATGTCATAACGACTTTCTATAGTTTGCGCATTCGTCCGGAAATATGAAAAGCTTACTTCCACTGTTTTTTAAAATCACAGCTTCTAGAAGGTTTACATGATTTCGTAAAAAACACGTGTTTTTAGAAAATGTGATTTATTTCATGAATGGAATCTACAAAGTATGCACATTCTACGTCATAACGACTTTCTATAGTTTGCGCATGCGTCCGGAAATAAGAAAAGCTTACTTCCACCGTTTTTTAAAATCACATCTTCTAGAAGGTTTACATGATTTCTTAAAAAACACGAGTTTTTAGGAAATGTGTTTTATTTCATAAATGGAATCAATAAAGTATGCACATTCTACGTCATAACGAGTTTCTATAGTTTTCGCTTGCGTTTGGGAATAAGAAAAGCTTACTTCCCCCGTTTTTTAAAATCATAGCTTCTAGAAGGTTTACATGATTTCTTAAAAAACACGAGTTTTTAGAAAATGTGTTTTATTTCATAAATGGAATCAACAAAGTATGTACATTCTACCTTATAACGACTTTCTATAGTTTGCGCATGCGTCCGGAAATAAGAAAAGCTTACTTCCACCGTTTTTTAAAATCACAGCTTCTAGAATGTTTACATAATTTCGTAAAACACATGAGTTTTTAGAAAATGTGTTTTATTTCATAAATGGAATCAACAAAATATGCACATTCTACGTCATAACGACTTTCTATAGTTTGCGCTTGCGTCCGGAAATTAGAAAAGCTTACTTCCCCCGTTTTTTAAAATCACAGCTTCTAGAAGGTTTACATGATTTCGTAAAAAACACGAGTTTTTAGAAAATGTGTTTTATTTCATAAATGGAATCAACAAAGTATGCACATTTTACTTCATAACGAATTTCTATAGTTTGCGCATTCGTCCGGAAATAAGAAAAGCTTACTTCCACCCTTTTTTAAAATCACAGCTTCTAGAAGGTTTACATGATTTCTTAAAAAACACGAGTTTTTAGAAAATGTGTTTTATTTCATAAATAGAATCAACAAAGTATGCACATTCTACGTCATAACGACTTTCTATAGTTTGCGGATGCGTCCGGAAATAAGAAAAGCTTACTTCCACCGTTTTTTAAAACCCAAGCTTCTAGAAGGTTTACATGATTTCGTAAAAAAACGAGTTTTTAGAAAATGTGTTTTATTTCATAAATGGAATCTACAAAGTATGCAGATTGTACGTCATAACGAATTTCTATAGTTTGCGCATGCGTCCGGAAATAAGAAAAGCTTACTTCCACTGTTTTTTAAAATCACAGCTTCTAGAAGGTTTACATGATTTCGTAAAAAACACGAGTTTTTAGAAAATGTGTTTTATTTCATAAATGGAATCTAGAAAGTATGCATATTCTACGTCATAACAGCTTTCTATAGTTTGCGCATGCGTTTGGAAATATGAAAAGCTTACTTCCACATTTTTTTAAAATCACAGCTTCTAGAAGGTTTAAATGATTTCTTAAAAAAACACGAGTTTTTAGAAAATGTGTTTTATTTCATAAATGGAATCAACAAAGTATGCACATTCTACGTCATAACGACTTTCTATAGTTTGCGCATTTGTCCGGAAATATGAAAAGTTTACTTCCACCGTTTTTTAAAAGCACAGCTTCTAGAAGGTTTACATGATTTCGTAAAAAACACGAGTTTTTAGAAAATGTGTTTTATTTCATAAATGGAATCTACAGAGTATGTATATTCTACGTCATAATGACTTTCTATAGTTTGCCCATGCGTCCGGAAATAAGAAAAGCTTACTTCCCCCGTTTTTTAAAATCACAGCTTCTACAAGGTTTACATGATTTCTTAAAAAACACGAGTTTTTAGAAAATGTGTTTTATTTCATAAATAGAATCAACAAAGTATGCAAATTCTACGTCATAACGACTTTCTATATTTTGCGGATCCGTCCGCAAATAAGAAAAGCTTACTTCCACCGTTTTTGAAAATCACAGCTTCTAGAAGGTTTACATGATTTCGTAAAAAACACGAGTTTTTAGAAAATGTGTTTTATTTCATAAATGGAATCTACAAAGTATGCACATTCTACGTCATAACGACTTTCTATAGTTTGCGCATGCGTCCGGAAATAAGAAAAGCTTACTTCCCCCGTTTTTTAAAATCACAGCTTCTAGAAGGTTTACATGATTTCTTAAAAAACACGAGTTTTTAGAAAATGTGTTTTATTTCATAAATGGAATCAACAAAGTATGCACATTCTATGTCATAACGAGTTTCTATAGTTTTCGCATGCATCCGGAAATAAGAAAAGCTTACTTCCACCGTTTTTTAAAATCACAGCTTCTAGAAGGTTTACATCATTTCGTAAAAAACACGAGTTTTTAGAAAATGTGTTTTATTTCATAAATGGAATCAACAAAGTATGCACATTCTACGTCATAACGACTTTCTATAGTTTGCGCATGAGTCCGGAAATAAGAAAAGCTTACTTCCCCCGTTTTTTAAAATCACAGCTTCTGGAAGGTTTACATGATTTCTTAAAAAACAAGAGTTTTTAGAAAATGAGTTTTATTTCATAAATGGAAGCAACAAAGTATGCACATTCTACGTCATAACGACTTTCTATAGTTTGCGCATCCGTCCGGAAATAAGAAAAGCTTACTTCCACAGTTTTTTAAAATCACAGCCTCTACAAGGTTTACATGATTTCGTAAAAAACATGAGTTTTTAGAAAATGTGTTTTATTTCCTAAATGGATTCAACAAAGTATGGACATTCTACATCATAACGACTTTCTATAGTTTGCGCATGCGTTCGGAAATAAGAAAAGCTTACTTCCCCCGTTTTTTAAAATCACAGCTTCTAGAAGGTTTACATGATTTCTTAAAAAACAGGAGTTTTTAGAAAATGTGTTTTATTTCATAAATGGAATCAACAAAGTATGCATATTCCATGTCATAACAACTTTCTATAGTTTGCGCATGCGTTTGGAAATAAGAAACGCTTACTTCCCCCGTTTTTTAAAATGACAGCTTCTAGAAGGTTTACATGATTTCGTAAGAAACATGAGTTTTTAGAAAATGTGTTTTATTTCATAAATGGAATCAACAAAGTATGCACATTCTACGTCATAACGACTTTCTATAGTTTGCGCATTCGTCCAAAAATAAGAAAAGCTTACTTCCACCGTTTTTTAAAATCACAGCTTCTAGAAGGTTTACATGATTTCGTAAAAAACACGAGTTTTTAGAAAATGTGTTTTATTTCATAAATGGAATCTACAAAGTATGGACATTCTACGTCATAACGACTTTCTATAGTTTGTGGATGCGTCCGGAAATAAGAAAAGCTTACTTCCCCCGTTTTTTAAAATCACAGCTTCTAGAAGGTTTGCATGATTTCTTAAAAAACACGACTTTTTAGAAAATGTGTTTTATTTCATAAATGGAATCAACAAAGTATGCACATTCTACATCATAACGACTTTCTATAGTTTGCGCATGCGTCCGGAAATAAGAAAAGCTTACTTCCACCGTTTTTTAAAATCACAACTTCTAGAAGGTTTACACGATTTCGTAAAAAACACGGGTTTATACAAAATGTGTTTATTTCATAAATGGAATCTACAAAGTATGCACATTCTACGTCATAACGACTTTCTATAGTTTGCGCATGCGTCCGGAAATAAGAAAAGCTTACTTCCCCCGTTTTTTAAAATCACAGCTTCTAGAAGGTTTACATGATTTCTTAAAAAACACGAGTTTTTAGAAAATGTGTTTTATTTCATAAATGGAATCAACAAAGTATGCACATTCTACGTCATAACGTCTTTCTATAGTTTGCGCATGCGTTTGGAAATAAGAAACGCTTACTTCCCCCGTTTTTTAAAATCACAGCTTCTAGAAGGTTTACATGATTTCGTAAAAAACACGAGTTTTTAGAAAATGTGTTTTATTTCATAAATGGAATCAACAAAGTATGCACATTCTACGTCATAACGACTTTCTATAGTTTGCGCATGCGTCCGGAAATAAGAAAAGCTTACTTCCACCATTTTTTAAAATCACAGCTTCTAGAAGGTTTACATGATTTCGTAAAAAACACGAGTTTTTAGAAAATGTGTTTTATTTCATAAATGGAATCTAGAAAGTATGCACATTCTACGTCATAACGAATTTCTATATTTTGCGCATGCGTCCGGAAAGAAGGAAAGCTTACTTCCCCCGTTTTTTAAAATCACAGCTTCTAGAAGGTTTACATGATTTCTTAAAAAACAAGAGTTTTTAGAAAATGTGTTTTATTTCATAAATGGAATCAACAAAGTATGCACATTCTACGTCATAATGACTTTCTATAGTTTGCGCATGCGTCCGGAAATAAGAAACGCTTACTTCCACCGATTTTTAAAATCACAGCTTCTAGAAGGTTTACATGATCTCTTAAAAAACACGAGTTTTTAGAAAATGTGTTTTATTTCATCAATGGAATCTACAAAGTATGCACATTCTATGTCATAACGACTTTCTATAGTTTGCGCATGCGTCCGGAAATAAGAAAAGATTACTTCCACCATTTTATAAAATCACAGCTTCTAGAAGGTTTACATGATTTCGTAAAAAACACGAGTTTTTAGAAAATGTGTTTTATTTCATCAATGGAATGTACAAAGTATGCACATTCTATGTCATAACGACTTTCTATAGTTTGTGCATGCGTCCGGAAATAAGAAAAGATTACTTCCGCCGTTTTTTAAAATCACAGCTTCTAGAAGGTTTACATGGTTTCTTAAAAAACACGAGTTTTTAGAAAATGTGTTTTATTTCATAAATGGAATCAAGAAAGTATGCACATTCTACGTCATAACGACTTTCTATAGTTTGCGCATTCGTCCGGAAATAAGAAAAGCTTACTTCCACCGTTTTTTAAAATCACAACTTGTAGAAGGTTTACATGATTTCGTAAAAAACACGTTTTTTAGAAAATGTGTTTTATTTCATAAATGGAATCTACAAAGTATGGATATTCTATGTGATAACGACTTTCTATAGTTTGCGCATGCGTCCGGAAATAAGAAAAGCTTACTTCCCCCGTTTTTTAAAATCACAGCTTCTAGAATGTTTACATGATTTCGTAAAAAACATGAGTTTTTAGAAAATGTGTTTTATTTCATAAATGGAATCAACAAAGTATGCACATTCTACGTCATAACGTCTTTCCATAGTTTGCGCATGCGTTTGGAAATAAGAAAAGCTTACTTCCACCGTTTTTTAAAATCACAGCTTCTAGAAGGATTACATGGTTTCTTAAAAAACACGAGTTTTTAGAAAATGTGTTTTATTTCATAAATGGAATCAACAAAGTATGCACATTCTACGTCATAACGACTTTCTATAGTTTGCGCATGCGTCCGGAAATAAGAAAAGCTTACTTCCACCGTTTTTTAAAATCACAGCTTCTAGAAGGTTTACATGATGTCGCAAAAAACACGAGTTTTTAGAAAATGTGTTTTATTTCATAAATGGAATCTACAAAGTATGCACATTCTACATCATAACGAATTTCTATAGTTTGCGCATGCGCCCGGAAATAAGAAAAGCTTACTTCCCCCGTTTTTTAAAATCACAGCTTCTAGAAGGTTTACATGATTTCTGAAAAAAAACGAGTTTTTAGAAAATTTGTTTTATTTCATAAATGGAATCAACAAAGTATGCACATTCTACGTCATAACGAATTTCTATAGTTTGCGCATGCGTTTGGAAATAAGAAATGCTTACTTCCCCCGTTTTTTAAAATCACAGCTTCTAGAAGGTTTACATGATTTCGTAAAAAACACAAGTTTTTAGAAAATGTGTTTTACTTCATAAATGGAATCAACAAAGTAGGCACATTCTACGTCATAATGACTTTCTATAGTTTGTGCATGCGTCCGGAAATAAGAAAAGCTTACTTCCACCGTTTTTGAAAATCACAGCTTCTAGAAGGTTTACATGATTTCGTAAAAAACACGAGTTTTTGGAAAATGTGTTTTATTTCATAAATGGAATGTACAAAGTATGCATATTCTACATCATAACGACTTTCTATAATTTGCGCATGTGTTTGGAAATAACAAAAGCTTACATCCCCCGTTTTTTAAAATCACAGCTTCTAGAAGGTTTACATGATTTCTTAAAAAACACGAGTTTTTAGAAAATGTGTTTTATTTCATAAATGGAATCAACAAAGTATGCACATTCTACGCCATAATGACTTTCTATAGTTTGCACATGCGTCCGGAAATAAGAAAAGCTTACTTCCATCGTTTTTTAAAATCACAGCTTATACAAGGTTTACATGACTTCTTAAAAAACACGAGTTTTTAGAAAATGTGTTTTATTTCATAAATGGAATCAACAAAGTATGCACATTCTACGTCATAATGACATTCTATAGTTTGCGCATGCGTTCGGAAATAAGAAAAGCTTACTTCCCCCGTTTTTTAAAATCACAGCTTCTAGATGGTTTACATGATTTCTTAAAAAACACGAGTTTTTAGAAAATGTGTTTTATTTCATAAATGGAATCTACAAAGTATGCACATTCTACGTCATAACGATATTCTATAGTTTGCGCATGCGTCCGCAAATAAGAAAAGCTTACCTCCCCCGTTTTTTAAAATCACAGATTCTAGAAGTTTTGGATGATTTCTTAAAAAAGACGAGTTTTTAGAAAATGTGTTTTATAAAATAAATGGAATCAACAAAGTATGCATATTCTACGTCATAACGACTTTCTATAGTTTGCGCATGCGTTTAGAAATAAGAAAAGCTTACTTCCCCCGTTTTTTAAAATCACAGCTTCTAGATGGTTTACATGATTTCTTAAAAAACACTAGTTTTTAGAAAATGTGTTTTATTTCATAAATGGAATCAACAAAGTATGCATATTCTACGTCATAACGAATTTCTATAGTTTGCGCTTGCGTTTGGAAATAAGAAAAGCTTACTTCCCCCGTTTTTTAAAATCACAGCTTCTAGAAGGTTTACATGATTTCTTAAAAAGCACGAGTTTTTAGAAAATGTATTTTATTTCATAAATGGAATCATCAAAGTATGCACATTCTACGTCATAACGACTTTCTATAGTTTGCGCATTCATCCGGAAATAAGAAAAGCTTACTTCCACCATTTTTTAAAATCACAACATCTAGAAGGTTTACATGATTTCGTAAAAAACACAAGTTTTTAGAAAATGTGTTTTATTTCATAAATGGATTCTACAAAGTATGCAGATTCTACGTCATAACGAATTTCTATAGTTTGCGCATGCGTTTGGAAATAAGAAAAGCTTACTTCCCCCGTTTTTTAAAATCACAGCTTCTAGAAGGTTTACATGATTTCTTAAAAAACACGAGTTTTTAGAAAATGTGTTTTATTTCATAAATGGAATCAACAAAGTATGCACGTTCTACGTCATAACGAGTTTCTATAGTTTGCGCTTGCGTTTGGAAATAAGAAAAGCTTACTTCCCCCATTTTTTAAAATCACATCTTCTAGAAGGTTTACATGATTTCTTAAAAAACACGAGTTTTTAGAAAATGTGTTTTATTTCATAAATGGAATCAACAAAGTATGCACATTCTACGTCATAACGACTTTCTATAGTTTGCGCATGCGTCCGGAAATAAAAAAAGCTTACTTCCATCGTTTTTTAAAATCACAGCTTCTAGAAGGTGTACATAATTTCGTAAAAAACACGATTTTTTAGAAAATGTGTTTTATTTCATCAATGGAATCAACAAAGTATGGACATTCTACGTCATAACGACTTTCTATAGTTTGCGCATTCGTCCGGAAATAAGAAAATCTTACTTCCACCGTTTTTTAAAATCACAGCTTCTAGAAGGTTTACATGATTTCGTAAAAAACACGAGTTTTTAGAAAATGTGTTTTATTTCATAAATGGAATCTACAAAGTATGCACATTCTACGTCATAACGACTTTATATAGTTTGCGCATGCGTTTGGAAATAAGAAAAGCTTACTTTCCCCGTTTTTTAAAATCACAGCTTCTAGATGGTTTACATGATTTCTTAACAAACACGAGTTTTCAGAAAATGTGTTTTATTTCATAAATGGAATCAACAAAGTATGCACATTGTACGTCATAATGACTTTCTATTGTTTCTGCATGCGTTCATAAATAAGAAAAGCTTACTTCCCCCATTTTTTAAAATCACAGCTTCTAGACGGTTTACATGATTTCATAAAAAACACGAGTTTTTAGAAAATGTGTTTTATTTCATAAATGGAATCTACAAAGTATGCACATTCTACGTCATAATGATTTTCTATAGTTTCTGCATGCGTCCGCAAATAAGAAAAGCTTACCTCCCCCGTTTTTTAAAATCACAGATTCTAGAAGTTTTGCATGATTTCTTAAAAAAACACGAGTTTTTAGAAAATGTGTTTTATTAAATAAATGGAATCAACAAAGTATGCATATTCTACATCATAACGACTTTCTATAGTTTGCGCATGCGTTTGGAAATAAGAAAAGCTTACTTCCCCCGTTTTTTAAAATCACAGCTTCTAGATGGTTTACATGATTTCTTAAAAAACACGAGTTTTTAGAAAATGTGTCTTATTTCATAAATGGAATCAACAAAGTATGCACATTCTACGTCATAACGACTTTCTATAGTTTGCGCTTGCGTTTGGAAATAAGAAAAGCTTACTTCCCCCGTTTTTTAAAATCACAGCTTCTAGAAGGTTTACATGATTTCTTAAAAAACACGAATTTTTAGAAAATGTGTTTTATTTCATAAATGGAATCTACATAGTATGGACATTCTACGTCATAACGACTTTCTATAGTTTGTTCATGCGTCCGGAAATAAGAAAAGCTTACTTCCCCCGTTTTTAAAATCACAGCTTCTAGAAGGTTTACATGATTTCTTAAAAAACACGAGTTTTTAGAAAATGTGTTTTATTTCATAAATGGAATCTACAAAGTATGCACATTCTACATCATAACGACTTTCTATAGTTTGCGCATGCATCCGGAAATAAGAAAGGCTTACTTCCCCTGTTTTTTAAAATCACAGCTTCTAGAAGGTTTACATGATTTCTTAAAAAACACGAGTTTTTAGAAAATGTGTTTTATTTCATAAATGGAATCAACAAAGTATGCACATTCTATGTCATAACGACTTTCTATAGTTTGCGCATTCATCCGGAAATAAGAAAAGCTTACTTCCACCGTTTTTTAAAATCACAGCTTCTAGAATGTTTACATGATTTCGAAAAAAAAACGAGTTTTTAGAAAATGTGTTTTATTTCATAAATGGAATCTACAAAGTATGGACATTCTACGTCATATCGACTTTCTATAGTTTGCGCATGCGTCCGGAAATAAGAAAATCTTACTTCCACTGTTTTTTAAAATCACAGTTTCTAGAAGGTTTACATGATTTCGTAAAAAACATGAGTTTTTAGAAAATGTGTTTTATTTCATAAATGGAATCTGAAAAGTATGCACATTCTACGTCATAACGAATTTCTATAGTTTGCGCATGCGTCCGGAAATAAGAAAAGCTTACTTCCCCCGTTTTTTAAAATCACAGCTTCTAGAAGGTTTACATGATTTCCTAAAAAACACGAATTTTTAGAAAATGTGTTTTATTTCATAAATGGAATCTACAAAGCATGCACATTCTTCTTCAAAACGACTTTCTATAGTTTGCGCATGCGTCCGGAAATAAGAAAAGTTTACTTCCCCCGTTTTTTAAAATCACAGCTTCTAGAAGGTTTACATGATTTCTTAAAATACACAAGTTTTTAAAAAATGTGTTTTATTTCATAAATGGAATAAACAAAGTATGCACATTCTACCTCATAACGACTTTCTATAGTTTGCGCATGCGTTTGGAAATAAGAAAAGCTTACTTCCCCCATTTTTTAAAATCACAGCTTCTAGAAGGTTTACATGATTTCGTAAAAAACACTAGTTTTTAGAAAATGTGTTTTATTTCATAAATGGAATCTACAAAGTAGGCACATTCTACATCATAACGACTTTCTATAGTTTGCGCATGCGTTTGGAAATAAGAAAAGCTTACTTCCCACGTTTTTTAAAATCACAGCTTCTAGAATGTTTACATGATTTCTTAAGAAACACGAATTTTTGAAAATTTGTTTTATTTCATAAATAGAATCAACAAAGTATGCACATTCTACGTCATAACGACTTTCTATAGTTTGCGCACGCGTTTGGAAATAAGAAAAGCTTACTTCCCACGTTTTTTAAAATCACAGCTTCTAGAAGGTTTACATAATTTCGTAAAAAACACGAGTTTTTAAAAAATGTGTTTTATTTCATAAATGGAATCTACAAAGTATGCACATTCTACGTCATAACGAATTTCTATAGTTTGCGCATGCGTCCCGAAATAAGAAAAGCTTACTTCCCCCGTTTTTTAAAATCACAGCTTCTAGAAGGTTTACATGATTTCGTAAAAAACACGAGTTTTTAGAAAATGTGTTTTATTTCATAAATGGAATCAACAAAGTATGCACATTCTACATCATAACGAATTTCTATAGTTTGCACATGCGTCTGGAAATAAGAAAAGCTTACTTCCACCGTTTTTTAAAATCACAACTTCTAGAAGGTTTACATTATTTCGTAAAAAACAAGGGTTTTTAGAAAATGTGTTTTATTTCATAAATGGAATCTACAAAGTATGGACATTCTACGTCATAACGAATTTCTATAGTTTGGGCATGCGTCCGGAAATAAGAAAAGCTTACTTCCCCCGTTTTTTAAAATCACAGCTTCTAGAAGGTTTACATGATTTCGTAAAAAACACGAGTTTTTAGAAAATGTGTTTTATTTCATGAATGGAATCAACAAATTATGCACATTCTACACCATAACGAATTTCTATAGTTTGCGGATGCGTTTGGACATAAGAAAAGCTTACTTCCCCCGTTTTTTAAAATCACAGCTTCTAGAAGGTTTACATGAGTTCTTAAAAAACACGAGTTTTTAGAAAATGTGTTTTATTTCATAAATAGAATCAACAAAGTATGCACATTCTACGTCATAATGACTTTCTATAGTTTGCGGATGCGTCCGGAAATAAGAATAGCTTACTTCCACCGTTTTTTGAAATCACAGCTTCTAGAAGGTTTACATCATTTCATAAAAAACACGAGTTTTTAGAAAATATGTTTTATTTCATAAATGGAATCTACAAAGTATGCACATTCTACGTCATAACGACTTTCTATAGTTTCCGCATGAGTCCGGAAATAAGAAAAGCTTACTTCCCCCGTTTTTTAAAATCACAGCTTCTAGAAGGTTTACATGATTTCGTAAAAAACACGAGTTTTTAGAAAATGTGTTTTATTTCATAAATGGAATTAATAAAGTTTTCACATTCTACGTCATAACGAATTTCTATAGTTTGCGCATTCGTCCGGAAATATGAAAGTCTTACTTCCCCCATTTTTTAAAATCACAGCTTCTAGAAGGTTTACATGATTTCTTAAAAAACACGAGTTTTTAGAAAATGTGTTTTATTTCATAAATGGAATCAACAAAGTATGCACATTCTATGTCATAACGACTTTCTATGGTTTTTGCATTCGTCCAGAAATAAGAAAAGCTTACTTCCACCGTTTTTTAAAATCACAACTTCTAGAAGGTTTACATGATTTCTTAAAAAACACGAGGTTTTAGAAAATGTGTTTTATTTCATAAATGGAATCAACAATTATGCACATTCTACGTCATAACGACTTTCTATAGTTTGCGCATGCGTCCGAAAATAAGAAAAGCTTACTTCCACCATTTTTTAAAATCACAGCTTCTAGAAGGTTTACATGGTTTCTTAAAAAACACGAGTATTTAGAAAATGTGTTTTATTTCATAAATGGAATCTACAAAGTATGGACATTCTACGTCATAACGACTTTCTATAGTTTGCGCATGCGTCTAGAAATAAGAAAAGCTTACTTCCTCCGTTTTTTAAAATCACAGCTTCTAGAAGGTTTACATGATTTCCTAAAAAACACGAGTTTTTAGAAAATGTGTTTTATTTCATAAATGGAATCTACAAAGTATGCACATTCTAGGTCATAACGACTTTCTATAATTTGTGCATGCGTCTGCAAATAAGAAAAGCTTACTTCCACCATTTTTTAAAATCACAGCTTCTAGAAGGTTTACATGATTTCGTAAAAAACACAAGTTTTTAGAAAATGTGTTTTATTTCATAAATGGAATCTACAAAGTATGCACATTCTACGTCATAACGAATTTCTATAGTTTGCGCATGCATCCGGAAATAAGAAAAGCTTACTTCCCCCGTTTTTTAAAATCACAGCTTCTAGAAGGATTACATGATTTCTTAAAAAACACGAGTTTTTAGAAGATGTGTTTTATTTCATAAATGGAATCAACAAAGTATGCACATTTTATGTCATAACGACTTTCTATAGTTGTCGCATGCGTCCGGAAATAAGAAAAGCTTACTTCCACCGTTTTTTAAAATCACAGCTTCTAGAAGGATTACATGGTTTCTTAAAAAACACGAGTTTTTAGAAAATGTGTTTTATTTCATAAATGGAATCAACAAAGTATGCACATTCTACGTCATAACGACTTTCTATAGTTTGTGCATGCGTCCGGAAATAAGAAAAGCTTACTTTCCCTGTTTTTTAAAATCACAGCTTCTAGAAGGTTTACATGATTTCTTAAAAAACACGTGTTTTTAGAAAATGTGTTTTACTTCATAAATGGAATCAACAAAGTATGGACATTCTACGTCATAAAGACTTTCTATAGTATGCGCATTCGTCCGGAAATAAGAAAAGCTTACTTCCACCGTTTTTTAAAATAACAGCTTCTAGAAGGTTTACATGATTTCGTAAAAAACACGAGTTTTTAGAAAATGTGTTTTATTTCATAAATGGAATCTACAAAATATGCACATTCTACGTCATAATGAATTTCTATAGTTTGCGAATGCGTTTGGAAATAAGAAACGCTTACTTCCCCCGTTTTTTAAAATCACAGCTTCTAGAAGGTTTACATGATTTCGTAAAAAACACGAGTTTTTAGAAAATGTGTTTTATTTCATAAATGGAATCAACAAAGTATGCACATTCTACATCATAACGACTTTCTATAGTTTGCGCATGCGTCCGGAAATAAGAAAAGCTTACTTCCACCGTTTTTGAAAATCACAGCTTCTAGAAGGTTTACATGATTTCGTAAAAACCACGACTTTTTAGAAAATGTGTTTTATTTCATTAATGGAATCTACAAAGTGTGCACATTCTACGTCATAACGACTTTCTATAGTTTGCGCATGCGTACGGAAATAAGAAAAGCTTACTTCCACCATTTTTTAAAATCATAGCTTCCAGAAGGTTTACATGATTTCGTAAAAAACACGAGTTTTTAGAAAATGTGTTTTATTTCATAAATGGAATCTACAAAGTATGCACATTCTACGTCATAACGAATTTCTATAGTTTGCGCATGCATCCAGAAATAAGAAAAGCTTACTTCCCCCATTTTTTAAAATCACAGCTTCTAGAAGGTTTACATGATTTCTTAAAAACCACGAGTTTTTAGAACATGTGTTTTATTTCATAAATGGAATCAAGTATGCACATTCTATGTCATAACGACTTTCTATAGTTTGCGCATGCATCCGGAAATAAGAAAAGCCTACTTCCACCGTTTTTTAAAATCACAGCTTCTAGAAGGTTTACATGATTTCTTAAAAAACACGAGTTTTTAGAAAATGTGTTATATTTCATAAATGGAATCAACAAAGTATGCACATTCTACGTCATAACGACTTTCTATAGTTTGCGCATGCGTTTGGAAATAAGAAAAGCTTACTTCCCCCGTTTTTTAAAATCACAGCTTCTAGAAGGTTTACATGATTTCGTAAAAAACACGAGTTTTTAGATAATGTGTTTTATTTCATAAATGGAATCAACAAAGTATGCACATTCTACGTCATAACAATTTTCTATAGTTTGCGCATGCGTCCGCAAATAAAAAAAGCTTACGTCCCCCGTTTTTTAAAATCACAGATTCTAGAAGTTTTGCATGATTTCTTAAAAAAGACGAGTTTTCAGAAAATGTGTTTTATTAAATAAATGGAATCAACAAAGTATGCATATTCTACGTCATAACGACTTTCTATAGTTTGCGCATGCGTTTGGAAATAAGAAAAGCTTACCTCCCCCGTTTTTCAAAATCACAGCTTCTAGATGGTTTACATGATTGCTTGAAAAACACTAGTTTTTAGAAAATGTGTTTTATTTCATAAATGGAATCAACAAAGTATGCACATTCTACGTCATAACGACTTTCTATAGTTTGCGCTTGCGTTTGGAAATAAGAAAAGCTTACTTCCCCCGTTTTTTAAAATCACAGCTTCTAGAAGGTTTACATGATTTCTTAAAAAACACGAGTTTTTAGAAAATGTATTTTATTTCATAAATGGAATCAACAAAGTATGCACATTCTACCTCATAACGACTTTCTATAGTTTGCGCATTCGTCCGGAAATAAGAAAAGCTTACTTCCACCATTTTTTAAAATCACAACTTCTAGAAGATTTACATGATTTCGTAAAAAACACAAGTTTTTAGAAAATGTGTTTTATTTCATAAATGGAATCTACAAAGTATGCAGATTCTACGTCATAACGAATTTCTATAGTTTGCGCATGTGTTTGGAAATAATAAAAGCTTACTTCCCCCGTTTTTTAAAATCACAGCTTCTAGAAGGTTTACATGATTTCTTAAAAAACACGAGTTTTTAGAAAATGTGTTTTATTTCATAAATGGAATCAACAAAGTATGCACATTCTACGTCATAACGAGTTTCTATAGTTTGCACTTGCGTTTGGAAATAAGAAAAGCTTACTTCCCCCATTTTTGAAAATCACAGCTTCTAGAAGGTTTACATGATTTCTTAAAAAACACGAGTTTTTAGAAAATGTGTTTTATTTCATAAATGGAATCAACAAAGTATGCACATTCTACGTCATAACGACTTTCTATAGTTTGCGCATGCGTCCGGAAATTAGAAAAGCTTACTTCAACCGTTTTTTAAAATCACAGCTTCTAGAAGGTTTACATAATTTCGTAAAAAACACGAGTTTTTAGAAAATGTGTTTTATTTCATCAATGGAATCAACAAAGTATGGACATTCTACGTCATAACGACTTTCTATAGTTTGCGCATTCGTCCGGAAATAAGAAAATCTTACTTCCACCGTTTTTTAAAATCACAGCTTCTAGAAGGTTTACATGATTTCGTAAAAAACACGAGTTCTTAGAAAATGTGTTTTATTTCATAAATGGAATCTACAAAGTATGCACATTCTACGTCATAACGACTTTCTATAGTTTGCGCATGCGTTTGGAAATAAGAAAAGCTTACTTCCGCCGTTTTTTAAAATCACAGCTTCTAGATGGTTTACATGATTTCTTAACAAACTCGAGTTTTTAGAAAATGTGTTTTATTTCATAAATGGAATCAACAAAGCATGCACATTCTACGTCATAACGACTTTCTATTGTTTGCGCATGCGTTCAGAAATAAGAAAAGCTTACTTCCACCGTTTTTTAAAATCACAGCTTCTAGAAGGTTTACATGATTTCATAAAAAACACGAGTTTTTAGAAAATGTGTTTTATTTCATAAATGGAATCTACAAAGTATGCAAATTCTACGTCATAATGATTTTCTATAGTTTGTGCATGCGTCCGTAAATAAGAAAAGCTTAGCTCACCCGTTTTTTAAAATCACAGATTCTAGAAGTTTTGCATGATTTCTTAAAAAACACGAGTTTTTAGAAAATGTGTTTTATTAAATTAATGGAATCAAAAAAGTATGCATATTCTACATCATAACGACTTTCTATAGTTTGCGCATGCATTTGGAAATAAGAAAAGCTTACTTCCCCCGTTTTTTAAAATCACAGCTTATAGAAGGTTTACATGATTTCTTAAAAAACACGAATTTTTAGAAAATGTGTTTTATTTCATAAATGGAATCTACAAAGTATGGCCATTCTACGTCATAACAACTTTTTATAGTTTGCGCATGCATCCGGAAATAAGAAAAGCTTACTTCCCCCGTTTTTTAAAATCACAGCTTCTAGAAGGTTTACATGATTTCTTAAAAAACACGAGTTTTTAGAAAATGTGTTTTATTTCAGAAATGGAATCTACAAAGTATGCACATTCTACGTCATAACGAATTTCTATAGTTTGCGCATGCGTCCGGAAATAAGAAAAGCTTACTTCCACCATTTTTTAAAATCAGAACTTCTAGAAGGTTTACATGATTTCGTAAAAAACATGAGTTTTTAGAAAATGTGTTTTATTTCATAAATGGAATCTACAAAGTATGCACATTCTATGTCATAACGAATTTCTATAGTTTGCGCATGCATCCGGAAATAAGAAAGGCTTACTTCCCCCGTTTTTTAAAATCACAGCTTCTAGAAGGTTTACATGATTTCTTAAAAAACACGAGTTTTTAGAAAATGTGTTTTATTTCATAAATGGAATCAACAAAGTAGGCACATTCTACGTCATAACGACTTTCTATAGCTTGCGCATGCGTCCGGAAATAAGAAAAGCTTACTTCCACCGTTTTTTAAAATCACAGCTTCTAGAAGGTTTACATGGTTTCTTAAAAAAAACGAGTTTTTAGAAAATGTGTTTTATTTCATAAATGGAATCAACAAAGTATGCACATTCTACGTCATAACGACTTTCTATAGTTTGCGCATTCATCCGGAAATAAGGAAAGCTTACTTCCACCATTTTTTAAAATCACAGCTTCTAGAAGGTTTACATGATTTCGTAAAAAACACGAGTTTTTAGAAAATGTGTTTTATTTCATAAATGGAATCTACAAAGTATGGACATTCTACGTCATAATGACTTTCTATAGTTTGCGCATGCGTCTGGAAATAATAAAAGCTTACTTCCCCCATTTTTTAAAATCACAGCTTCTAGAAGGTTTACATGATTTCTTAAAAAACACGAGTTTTTAGAAAATGTGTTTTATTTCATAAATGGAATCAACAAAGTATGCACATTCTACATCATAACGACTTTCTATAGTTTGCGCATGCGTCTGGAAAGAAGAAAAGCTTACTTCCACCGTTTTTTGAAATCACAGCTTCTAGAAGGTTTACATGATTTCGTAAAAAACACAGGTTTTTAGAAAATGTGTTTTATTTCATAAATGGAATCTACAAAGTATGGACATTCTACCTCATAACGACTTTCTATAGTTGGCGCATGCGTCCGGAAATAAGAAAAGCTTACTTCCACCGTTTTTTAAAATCACAGCTTCCAGAAGGTTTACATGATTTCTTAAAAAACACGAGTTTTTAGAAAATGTGTTTTATTTCATAAATGGAATTAACAAAGTCTGCACATTCTACGTCATAATGACTTTCTATAGTTTGCACATGCGTCCGAAAATAAGAAAAGCTTACTTCCACCGTTTTTTAAAATCACAGCTTCTAGAAGGCTTACATGACTTCTTAAAAAACAAGAGCTTTTAGAAAATTTGTTTTATTTCATAAATGGAATCAACAAAGTATGCACATTCTACATCATAACGACTTTCTATAGTTTGCGCATGCGTTTGGAAATAAGAAAATCTTACTTCCCCCGTTTTTTAAAATCACAACTTCTAGATGGTTTACATGATTTCTTAAAAAACACGAGTTTTTAGAAAATGTGTTTTATTTCATAAATGGAATCAACAAAGTATGCACATTCTACGTCATAACGACTTTCTATAGTTTGCGCATGCGTTTGGAAATAAGAAAAGCTTACTTCCCCCGTTTTTTAAAATCACAGCTTCTAGAAGGTTTACATGATTTCGTAAAAAACATGAGTTTTTAAAAAATGTGTTTTATTTCATAAATGGAATCAACAAAGTATGCACATTCTACGTCATAACGATTTTCTATAGTTTGCGCATGCGTCCGCAAATAAGAAAAGCTTACCTCCCCCGTTTTTTAAAATCACAGATTCTAGAAGTTTTGCATGATTTCTTAAAAAACATGAGTTTTTAGAAAATGTGTTTTATTAAATAAATTGAATCAACAAAGTATGCATATTCTAGGTCATAACGACTTTCTATAGTTTGCGCATGCGTTTGGAAATAACAAAAGCTTACTTCCCCCGTTTTTTAAAATCACAGCTTCTAGAAGGTTTACATGATTTCTTAAAAAACATGAGTTTTTAGAAAATGTGTTTTATTTCATAAATGGAATCAACAAAGTATGCACATTCTATGTCATAACGAATTTCTATAGTTTGCGCATTCATCCGGAAATAACAAAAGCTTACTTCCCCCATTTTTTAAAATCACAGCTTCTAGAAGGTTTACATGATTTCGTAAAAAACACAAGTTTTTAGAAAATATGCTTTATTTCATAAATGGAATCTACAATGTATGCAGATTCTACGTCATAATGACTTTCTATAGTTTGCGCATGCGTTTGGAAATAAGAAAAGCTTACTTCCACCATTTTTTAAAATGACATCTTCTAGAAGGTTTACATGATTTCTTAAAAAACACGAGTTTTTAGAAAATGTGTTTTATTTCATAAATGGAATCAACAAAGTATCCACATTCTACGTCATAACGAGTTTCTATAGTTTGCGCTTGCGTTTGGAAATAAGAAAAGCTTACTTCCCCCATTTTTTAAAATCACAGCTTCTAGAAGGTTTACATGATTTCTTAAAAAACACGAGTTTTTAGAAAATGTGTTTTATTTCATAAATGGAATCAACAAAGTATGCGCATTCTACGTCATAACGACTTTCTATAGTTTGCGCATGCGTCCGGAAATAAGAAAAGCTTACTTCCACCGTTTTTTAAAATCACAGCTTGTAGAAGGTTTACATAATTTCGTAAAAAACACGAGTTTTTAGAAAATGTTTTTTATTTCATCAATGGAATCAACAAAGTATGGACATTCTACGTCAAATCGACTTTATATAGTTTGCGCATTCGTCCGGAAATAAGGAAAGCTTACTTCCACCATTTTTTAAAATCACAGCTTCTAGAAGGTTTACATGATTTCGTAAAAAACACGAGTTTTTAGAAAATGTGTTTTATTTCATAAATGGAATCAACAAAGTATGCACATTCTACGTCATAACGACTTTCTATAGTTTGCGCATGCGTCCGGAAATAAGAAAAGCTTACTTCAACCGTTTTTTAAAATCACAGCTTCTAGAAGGTTTACATAATTTCGTAAAAAACACGAGTTTTTAGAAAATGTGTTTTATTTCATCAATGGAATCAACAAAGTATGGACATTCTACGTCATAACGACTTTCTATAGTTTGCGCATTCGTCCGGAAATAAGAAAATCTTACTTCCACCGTTTTTTAAAATCACAGCTTCTAGAAGGTTTACATGATTTCGTAAAAAACACGAGTTTTTAGAAAATGTGTTTTATTTCATAAATGGAATCTACAAAGTATGCACATTCTACGTCATAACGACTTTCTATAGTTTGCGCATGCGTTTGGAAATAAGAAAAGCTTACTTCCGCCGTTTTTTAAAATCACAGCTTCTAGATGGTTTACATGATTTCTTAACAAACACGAGTTTTTAGAAAATGTGTTTTATTTCATAAATGGAATCAACAAAGCATGCACATTCTACGTCATAACGACTTTCTATTGTTTGTGCATGCGTTCAGAAATAAGAAAAGCTTACTTCCACCGTTTTTTAAAATCACAGCTTCTAGAAGGTTTACATGATTTCATAAAAAACACGAGTTTTTAGAAAATGTGTTTTATTTCATAAATGGAATCTACAAAGTATGCAAATTCTACGTCATAATGATTTTCTATAGTTTGTGCATGCGTCCGCAAATAAGAAAAGCTTAGCTCACCCGTTTTTTAAAATCACAGATTCTAGAAGTTTTGCATGATTTCTTAAAAAACACGAGTTTTTAGAAAATGTGTTTTATTAAATAAATGGAATCAAAAAAGTATGCATATTCTACATCATAACGACTTTCTATAGTTTGCGCATGCATTTGGAAATAAGAAAAGCTTACTTCCCCCGTTTTTTAAAATCACAGCTTATAGAAGGTTTACATGATTTCTTAAAAAACACGAATTTTTAGAAAATGTGTTTTATTTCATAAATGGAATCTACAAAGTATGGCCATTCTACGTCATAACAACTTTTTACAGTTTGCGCATGCATCCGGAAATAAGAAAAGCTTACTTCCCCCGTTTTTTAAAATCACAGCTTCTAGAAGGTTTACATGATTTCTTAAAAAACACGAGTTTTTAGAAAATGTGTTTTATTTCAGAAATGGAATCTACAAAGTATGCACATTCTACGTCATAACGACTTTCTATAGTTTGCGCATGCGTCCGGAAATAAGAAAAGCTTACTTCCACCATTTTTTAAAATCAGAACTTCTAGAAGGTTTACATGATTTCGTAAAAAACACGAGTTTTTAGAAAATGTGTTTTATTTCATAAATGGAATCTACAAAGTATGCACATTCTATGTCATAACGAATTTCTATAGTTTGCGCATGCATCCGGAAATAAGAAAGGCTTACTTCCCCCGTTTTTTAAAATCACAGCTTCTAGAAGGTTTACATGATTTCTTAAAAAACACGAGTTTTTAGAAAATGTGTTTTATTTCATAAATGGAATCAACAAAGTAGGCACATTCTACGTCATAACGACTTTCTATAGCTTGCGCATGCGTCCGGAAATAAGAAAAGCTTACTTCCACCGTTTTTTAAAATCACAGCTTCTAGAAGGTTTACATGGTTTCTTTAAAAAAACGAGTTTTTAGAAAATGTGTTTTATTTCATAAATGGAATCAACAAAGTATGCACATTCTACGTCATAACGACTTTCTATAGTTTGCGCATTCATCCGGAAATAAGAAAAGCTTACTTCCACCATTTTTTAAAATCAGAACTTCTAGAAGGTTTACATGATTTCGTAAAAAACACGAGTTTTTAGAAAATGTGTTTTATTTCATAAATGGAATCTACAAAGTATGCACATTCTATGTCATAACGAATTTCTATAGTTTGCGCATGCATCCGGAAATAAGAAAGGCTTACTTCCCCCGTTTTTTTAAAATCACAGCTTCTAGAAGGTTTACATGATTTCTTAAAAAACACGAGTTTTTAGAAAATTTGTTTTATTTCATAAATGGAATCAACAAAGTAGGCACATTCTACGTCATAACGACTTTCTATAGCTTGCGCATGCGTCCGGAAATAAGAAAAGCTTACTTCCACCGTTTTTTAAAATCACAGCTTCTAGAAGGTTTACATGGTTTCTTTAAAAAAACGAGTTTTTAGAAAATGTGTTTTATTTCATAAATGGAATCAACAAAGTATGCACATTCTACGTCATAACGACTTTCTATAGTTTGCGCATGCATCCGGAAATAAGAAAAGCTTACTTCCCCCATTTTTTAAAATCAAGCTTCTAGAAGGTTTACATGATTTCGTAAAAAACACGAGTTTTTAGAAAATGTCTTTTATTTCATAAATGGAATCTACAAAATATGGACATTCTACGTCATAACGACTTTCTATAGTTTGCGCATGCGTCCGGAAATAATAAAAGCTTACTTCCCCCATTTTTTAAAATCACAGCTTCTAGAAGGTTTACATGATTTCTTAAAAAACACGAGTTTTTAGAAAATGTGTTTTATTTCATAAATGGAATCAACAAAGTATGCACATTCTACATCATAACGACTTTCTATAGTTTGCGCATGCGTTTGGAAATAAGAAAAGCTTACTTCCCCCGTTTTTTAAAATCACAGCTTCTAGAAGGTTTACATGATTTCGTAAAAAACACGAGTTTTTAGGAAATGTGTTTTATTTCATAAATGGAATCTACAAAGTATGCACATTCTACGTCATAACAATTTTCTATAGTTTGCGCATGCGTCCGCAAATAAGAAAAGCTTACGTCCCCCGTTTTTTAAAATCACAGATTCTAGAAGTTTTGCATGATTTCTTAAAAAAGACGAGTTTTCAGAAAATGTGTTTTATTAAATAAATGGAATCAACAAAGTATGCATATTCTACGTCATAACGACTTTCTATAGTTTGCGCATGCGTTTGGAAATAGGAAAAGCTTACCTCCCCCGTTTTTCAAAATCACAGCTTCTAGATGGTTTACATGATTGCTTGAAAAACACTAGTTTTTAGAAAATGTGTTTTATTTCATAAATGGAATCAACAAAGTATGCACATTCTACGTCATAACGACTTTCTATAGTTTGCGCTTGCGTTTGGAAATAAGAAAAGCTTACTTCCCCCGTTTTTTAAAATCACGGCTTCTAGAAGGTTTACATGATTTCTTAAAAAACACGAGTTTTTAGAAAATGTATTTTATTTCATAAATGGAATCAACAAAGTATGCACATTCTACGTCATAACGACTTTCTATAGTTTGCGCATTCGTCCGGAAATAAGAAAAGCTTACTTCCACCATTTTTTAAAATCACAACTTTTAGAAGATTTACATGATTTCGTAAAAAACACAAGTTTTTAGAAAATGTGTTTTATTTCATCAATGGAATCTACAAAGTATGCAGATTCTACGTCATAACGAATTTCTATAGTTTGCGCATGTGTTTGGAAATAATAAAAGCTTACTTCCCCCGTTTTTTAAAATCACAGCTTCTAGAAGGTTTACATGATTTCCTAAAAAACACGAGTTTTTAGAAAATGTGTTTTATTTCATAAATGGAATCAACAAAGTATGCACATTCTACGTCATAACATGTTTCTATAGTTTGCACTTGCGTTTGGAAATAAGAAAAGCTTACTTCCCCCATTTTTTAAAATCACAGCTTCTAGAAGGTTTACATGATTTCTTAAAAAACACGAGTTTTTAGAAAATGTGTTTTATTTCATAAATGGAATCAACAAAGTATGCACATTCTACGTCATAACGACTTTCTATAATTTGCGCATGCATCCGGAAATAAGAAAAGCTTACTTCAACCGTTTTTTAAAATCACAGCTTCTAGAAGGTTTACATGATTTCATAAAAAACACGAGTTTTTAGAAAATGTGTTTTATTTCATAAATGGAATCTACAAAGTATGCAAATTCTACGTCATAATGATTTTCTATAGTTTGTGCATGCGTCCGCAAATAAGAAAAGTTTAGCTCACCCGTTTTTTAAAATCACAGATTCTAGAAGTTTTGCATGATTTCTTAAAAAACACGAGTTTTTAGAAAATGTGTTTTATTAAATAAATGGAATCAAAAAAGTATGCATATTCTACATCATAACGACTTTCTATAGTTTGCGCATGCATTTGGAAATAAGAAAAGCTTACTTCCGCCGTTTTTTAAAATCACAGCTTCTAGATGGTTTACATGATTTCTTAACAAACACGAGTTTTTAGAAAATGTGTTTTATTTCATAAATGGAATCAACAAAGCATGCACATTCTACGTCATAACGACTTTCTATAGTTTGCGCATGCGTCCGGAAATAAGAAAAGCTTACTTCCACCATTTTTTAAAATCAGAACTTCTAGAAGGTTTACATGATTTCGTAAAAAAACACGAGTTTTTAGAAAATGTGTTTTATTTCATAAATGGAATCTACAAAGTATGCACATTCTATGTCATAACGAATTTCTATAGTTTGCGCATGCATCCGGAAATAAGAAAGGCTTACTTCCCCCGTTTTTTAAAATCACAGCTTCTAGAAGGTTTACATGATTTCTTAAAAAACACGAGTTTTTAGAAAATGTGTTTTATTTCATTAATGGAATCAACAAAGTAGGCACATTCTACGTCATAACGACTTTCTATAGCTTGCGCATGCGTCCGGAAATAAGAAAAGCTTACTTCCACCGTTTTTTAAAATCACAGCTTCTAGAAGGTTTACATGGTTTCTTTAAAAAAACGAGTTTTTAGAAAATGTGTTTTATTTCATAAATGGAATCAACAAAGTATGCACATTCTACGTCATAACGACTTTCTATAGTTTGCGCATTCATCCGGAAATAAGAAAAGCTTACTTCCCCCATTTTTTAAAATCAAGCTTCTAGAAGGTTTACATGATTTCGTAAAAAACACGAGTTTTTAGAAAATGTGTTTTATTTCATAAATGGAATCTACAAAGTATGGACATTCTACGTCATAACGACTTTCTATAGTTTGCGCATGCGTCCGGAAATAATAAAAGCTTACTTCCCCCATTTTTTAAAATCACAGCTTCTAGAAGGTTTACATGATTTCTTAAAAAACACGAGTTTTTAGAAAATGTGTTTTATTTCATAAATGGAATCAACAAAGTATGCACATTCTACATCATAACGACTTTCTATAGTTTGCGCATGCGTTTGGAAATAAGAAAAGCTTACTTCCCCCGTTTTTTAAAATCACAGCTTCTAGAAGGTTTACATGATTTCGTAAAAAACACGAGTTTTTAGGAAATGTGTTTTATTTCATAAATGGAATCTACAAAGTATGCACATTCTACGTCATAACAATTTTCTATAGTTTGCGCATGCGTCCGCAAATAAGAAAAGCTTACGTCCCCCGTTTTTTAAAATCACAGATTCTAGAAGTTTTGCATGATTTCTTAAAAAAGACGAGTTTTCAGAAAATGTGTTTTATTAAATAAATGGAATCAACAAAGTATGCATATTCTACGTCATAACGACTTTCTATAGTTTGCGCATGCGTTTGGAAATAAGAAAAGCTTACCTCCCCCATTTTTCAAAATCACAGCTTCTAGATGGTTTACATGATTGCTTGAAAAACACTAGTTTTTAGAAAATGTGTTTTATTTCATAAATGGAATCAACAAAGTATGCACATTCTACGTCATAACGACTTTCTATAGTTTGCGCTTGCGTTTGGAAATAAGAAAAGCTTACTTCCCCCGTTTTTTAAAATCACGGCTTCTAGAAGGTTTACATGATTTCTTAAAAAACACGAGTTTTTAGAAAATGTATTTTATTTCATAAATGGAATCAACAAAGTATGCACATTCTACGTCATAACGACTTTCTATAGTTTGCGCATTCGTCCGGAAATAAGAAAAGCTTACTTCCACCATTTTTTAAAATCACAACTTCTAGAAGATTTACATGATTTCGTAAAAAACACAAGTTTTTAGAAAATGTGTTTTATTTCATAAATGGAATCTACAAAGTATGCAGATTCTACGTCATAACGAATTTCTATAGTTTGCGCATGTGTTTGGAAATAATAAAAGCTTACTTCCCCCGTTTTTTAAAATCACAGCTTCTAGAAGGTTTACATGATTTCCTAAAAAACACGAGTTTTTAGAAAATGTGTTTTATTTCATAAATGGAATCAACAAAGTATGCACATTCTACGTCATAACATGTTTCTATAGTTTGCACTTGCGTTTGGAAATAAGAAAAGCTTACTTCCCCCATTTTTTAAAATCACAGCTTCTAGAAGGTTTACATGATTTCTTAAAAAACACGAGTTTTTAGAAAATGTGTTTTATTTCATAAATGGAATCAACAAAGTATGCACATTCTACGTCATAACGACTTTCTATAGTTTGCGCATGCATCCGGAAATAAGAAAAGCTTACTTCAACCGTTTTTTAAAATCACAGCTTCTAGAAGGTTTACATGATTTCATAAAAAACACGAGTTTTTAGAAAATGTGTTTTATTTCATAAATGGAATCTACAAAGTATGCAAATTCTACGTCATAATGATTTTCTATAGTTTGTGCATGCGTCCGCAAATAAGAAAAGCTTAGCTCGCCCGTTTTTTAAAATCACAGATTCTAGAAGTTTTGCATGATTTCTTAAAAAACACGAGTTTTTAGAAAATGTGTTTTATTAAATAAATGGAATCAAAAAAGTATGCATATTCTACATCATAACGACTTTCTATAGTTTGCGCATGCATTTGGAAATAAGAAAAGCTTACTTCCGCCGTTTTTTAAAATCACAGCTTCTAGATGGTTTACATGATTTCTTAACAAACACGAGTTTTTAGAAAATGTGTTTTATTTCATAAATGGAATCAACAAAGCATGCACATTCTACGTCATAACGACTTTCTATTGTTTGCGCATGCGTTCAGAAATAAGAAAAGCTTACTTCCACCGTTTTTTAAAATCACAGCTTCTAGAAGGTTTACATGATTTCATAAAAAACACGAGTTTTTAGAAAATGTGTTTTATTTCATAAATGGAATCTACAAAGTATGCAAATTCTACGTAATAATGATTTTCTATAGTTTGTGCATGCGTCCGCAAATAAGAAAAGCTTAGCTCACCCGTTTTTTAAAATCACAGATTCTAGAAGTTTTGCATGATTTCTTAAAAAACACGAGTTTTTAGAAAATGTGTTTTATTAAATAAATGGAATCAAAAAAGTATGCATATTCTACATCATAACGACTTTCTATAGTTTGCGCATGCATTTGGAAATAAGAAAAGCTTACTTACCCCGTTTTTTAAAATCACAGCTTATAGAAGGTTTACATGATTTCTTAAAAAACACGAATTTTTAGAAAATGTGTTTTATTTCATAAATGGAATCTACAAAGTATGGCCATTCTACGTCATAACAACTTTTTACAGTTTGCGCATGCATCCGGAAATAAGAAAAGCTTACTTCCCCCGTTTTTTAAAATCACAGCTTCTAGAAGGTTTACATGATTTCTTAAAAAACACGAGTTTTTAGAAAATGTGTTTTATTTCAGAAATGGAATCTACAAAGTATGCACATTCTACGTCATAACGACTTTCTATAGTTTGCGCATGCGTCCGGAAATAAGAAAAGCTTACTTCCACCATTTTTTAAAATCAGAACTTCTAGAAGGTTTACATGATTTCGTAAAAAACACGAGTTTTTAGAAAATGTGTTTTATTTCATAAATGGAATCTACAAAGTATGCACATTCTATGTCATAACGAATTTCTATAGTTTGCGCATGCATCCGGAAATAAGAAAGGCTTACTTCCCCCGTTTTTTAAAATCACAGCTTCTAGAAGGTTTACATGATTTCTTAAAAAACACGAGTTTTTAGAAAATGTGTTTTATTTCATAAATGGAATCAACAAAGTAGGCACATTCTACGTCATAACGACTTTCTATAGCTTGCGCATGCGTCCGGAAATAAGAAAAGCTTACTTCCACCGTTTTTTAAAATCACAGCTTCTAGAAGGTTTACATGGTTTCTTTAAAAAAACGAGTTTTTAGAAAATGTGTTTTATTTCATAAATGGAATCAACAAAGTATGCACATTCCACGTCATAACGACTTTCTATAGTTTGCGCATTCATCCGGAAATAAGAAAAGCTTACTTCCACCATTTTTTAAAATCAGAACTTCTAGAAGGTTTACATGATTTCGTAAAAAACACGAGTTTTTAGAAAATGTGTTTTATTTCATAAATGGAATCTACAAAGTATGCACATTCTATGTCATAACGAATTTCTATAGTTTGCGCATGCATCCGGAAATAAGAAAGGCTTACTTCCCCCGTTTTTTAAAATCACAGCTTCTAGAAGGTTTAGATGATTTCTTAAAAAACACGAGTTTTTAGAAAATTTGTTTTATTTCATAAATGGAATCAACAAAGTAGGCACATTCTACGTCATAACGACTTTCTATAGCTTGCACATGCGTCCGGAAATAAGAAAAGCTTACTTCCACCGTTTTTTAAAATCACAGCTTCTAGAAGGTTTACATGGTTTCTATAAAAAAACGAGTTTTTAGAAAATGTGTTTTATTTCATAAATGGAATCAACAAAGTATGCACATTCTACGTCATAACGACTTTCTATAGTTTTCGCATGCATCCGGAAATAAGAAAAGCTTACTTCCCCCATTTTTTAAAATCAAGCTTCTAGAAGGTTTACATGATTTCGTAAAAAACACGAGTTTTTAGAAAATGTCTTTTATTTCATAAATGGAATCTACAAAGTATGGACATTCTACGTCATAACGACTTTCTATAGTTTGCGCATGCGTCCGGAAATAATAAAAGCTTACTTCCCCCATTTTTTAAAATCACAGCTTCTAGAAGGTTTACATGATTTCTTAAAAAACACGAGTTTTTAGAAAATGTGTTTTATTTCATAAATAGAATCAACAAAGTATGCACATTCTACATCATAACGACTTTCTATAGTTTGCGCATGCGTTTGGAAATAAGAAAAGCTTACTTCCCCCGTTTTTTAAAATCACAGCTTCTAGAAGGTTTACATGATTTCGTAAAAAACACGAGTTTTTAGGAAATGTGTTTTATTTCATAAATGGAATCTACAAAGTATGCACATTCTACGTCATAACAATTTTCTATAGTTTGCGCATGCGTCCGCAAATAAGAAAAGCTTACGTCCCCCGTTTTTTAAAATCACAGATTCTAGAAGTTTTGCATGATTTCTTAAAAAAGACGAGTTTTCAGAAAATGTGTTTTATTAAATAAATGGAATCAACAAAGTATGCATATTCTACGTCATAACGACTTTCTATAGTTTGCGCATGCGTTTGGAAATAAGAAAAGCTTACCTCCCCCGTTTTTCAAAATCACAGCTTCTAGATGGTTTACATGATTGCTTGAAAAACACTAGTTTTTAGAAAATGTGTTTTATTTCATAAATGGAATCAACAAAGTATGCACATTCTACGTCATAACGACTTTCTATAGTTTGCGCTTGCGTTTGGAAATAAGAAAAGCTTACTTCCCCCGTTTTTTAAAATCACGGCTTCTAGAAGGTTTACATGATTTCTTAAAAAACACGAGTTTTTAGAAAATGTGTTTTATTTCATAAATGGAATCTACAAAGTATGCACATTCTACGTCATAACGACTTTCTATAGTTTGCGCATGTGTTTGGAAATAATAAAAGCTTACTTCCCCCGTTTTTTAAAATCACAGCTTCTAGAAGGTTTACATGATTTCCTAAAAAACACGAGTTTTTAGAAAATGTGTTTTATTTCATAAATGGAATCAACAAAGTATGCACATTCTACGTCATAACATGTTTCTATAGTTTGCACTTGCGTTTGGAAATAAGAAAAGCTTACTTCCCCCATTTTTTAAAATCACAGCTTCTAGAAGGTTTACATGATTTCTTAAAAAACACGAGTTTTTAGAAAATGTGTTTTATTTCATAAATGGAATCAACAAAGTATGCACATTCTACGTCATAACGACTTTCTATAATTTGCGCATGCATCCGGAAATAAGAAAAGCTTACTTCAACCGTTTTTTAAAATCACAGCTTCTAGAAGGTTTACATGATTTCATAAAAAACACGAGTTTTTAGAAAATGTGTTTTATTTCATAAATGGAATCTACAAAGTATGCAAATTCTACGTCATAATGATTTCCTATAGTTTGTGCATGCGTCCGCAAATAAGAAAAGTTTAGCTCACCCGTTTTTTAAAATCACAGATTCTAGAAGTTTTGCATGATTTCTTAAAAAACACGAGTTTTTAGAAAATGTGTTTTATTAAATAAATGGAATCAAAAAAGTATGCATATTCTACATCATAACGACTTTCTATAGTTTGCGCATGCATTTGGAAATAAGAAAAGCTTACTTCCGCCGTTTTTTAAAATCACAGCTTCTAGATGGTTTACATGATTTCTTAACAAACACGAGTTTTTAGAAAATGTGTTTTATTTCATAAATGGAATCAACAAAGCATGCACATTCTACGTCATAACGACTTTCTATTGTTTGCGTATGCGTTCAGAAATAAGAAAAGCTTACTTCCACCGTTTTTTAAAATCACAGCTTCTAGAAGGTTTACATGATTTCATAAAAAACACGAGTTTTTAGAAACTGTGTTTTATTTCATAAATGGAATCTACAAAGTATGCAAATTCTACGTCATAATGATTTTCTATAGTTTGTGCATGCGTCCGCAAATAAGAAAAGCTTAGCTCACCCGTTTTTTAAAATCACAGATTCTAGAAGTTTTGCATGATTTCTTAAAAAACACGAGTTTTTAGAAAATTTGTTTTATTAAATAAATGGAATCAAAAAAGTATGCATATTCTACATCATAACGACTTTCTATAGTTTGCGCATGCATTTGGAAATAAGAAAAGCTTACTTCCCCCGTTTTTTAAAATCACAGCTTATAGAAGGTTTACATGAATTCTTAAAAAACAAGAATTTTTAGAAAATGTGTTTTATTTCATAAATGGAATCTACAAAGTATGGCCATTCTACGTCATAACAACTTTTTATAGTTTGCGCATGCATCCGGAAATAAGAAAAGCTTACTTCCCCCGTTTTTTAAAATCACAGCTTCTAGAAGGTTTACATGATTTCTTAAAAAATACGAGTTTTTAGAAAATGTGTTTTATTTCAGAAATGGAATCTACAAAGTATGCACATTCTACGTCATAACGACTTTCTATAGTTTGCGCATGCGTCCGGAAATAAGAAAAGCTTACTTCCACCATTTTTTAAAATCAGAACTTCTAGAAGGTTTACATGATTTCGTAAAAAACACGAGTTTTTAGAAAATGTGTTTTATTTCATAAATGGAATCTACAAAGTATGCACATTCTATGTCATAACGAATTTCTATAGTTTGCGCATGCATCCGGAAATAAGAAAGGATTACTTCCCCCGTTTTTTAAAATCACAGCTTCTAGAAGGTTTACATGATTTCTTAAAAAACACGAGTTTTTAGAAAATGTGTTTTATTTCATAAATGGAATCAACAAAGTAGGCACATTCTACGTCATAACGACTTTCTATAGCTTGCGCATGCGTCCGGAAATAAGAAAAGCTTACTTCCACCGTTTTTTAAAATCACAGCTTCTAGAAGGTTTACATGGTTTCTTAAAAAAAACGAGTTTTTAGAAAATGTGTTTTATTTCATAAATGGAATCAACAAAGTATGCACATTCTACGTCATAACGACTTTCTATAGTTTGCGCATTCATCCGGAAATAAGGAAAGCTTACTTCCACCATTTTTTAAAATCACAGCTTCTAGAAGGTTTACATGATTTCGTAAAAAACACGAGTTTTTAGAAAATGTGTTTTATTTAATAAATGGAATCTACAAAGTATGGACATTCTACGTCATAACGACTTTCTATAGTTTGCGCATGCGTCTGGAAATAATAAAAGCTTACTTCCCCCATTTTTTAAAATCACAGCTTCTAGAAGGTTTACATGATTTCTTAAAAAACACGAGTTTTTAGAAAATGTGTTTTATTTCGTAAATGGAATCAACAAAGTATGCACATTCTACATCATAACGACTTTCTATAGTTTGCGCATGCGTCTGGAAAGAAGAAAAGCTTACTTCCACCGTTTTTTAAAATCACAGCTTCTAGAAGGTTTACATGATTTCGTAAAAAACACAGGTTTTTAGAAAATGTGTTTTATTTCATAAATGGAATCTACAAAGTATGGACATTCTACGTCATAACGACTTTCTATAGTTGGCGCATGCGTCCGGAAATAAGAAAAGCTTACTTCCACCGTTTTTTAAAATCACAGCTTCCAGAAGGTTTACATGATTTCTTAAAAAACACGAGTTTTTAGAAAATGTGTTTTATTTCATAAATGGAATTAACAAAGTCTGCACATTCTACGTCATAATGACTTTCTATAGTTTGCACATGCGTCCGAAAATAAGAAAAGCTTACTTCCACCGTTTTTTAAAATCACAGCTTCTAGAAGGTTTACATGACTTCTTAAAAAACAAGAGCTTTTAGAAAATTTGTTTTATTTCATAAATGGAATCAACAAAGTATGCACATTCTACATCATAACGACTTTCTATAGTTTGCGCATGCGTTTGGAAATAAGAAAATCTTACTTCCCCCGTTTTTTAAAATCACAGCTTCTAGATGGTTTACATGATTTCTTAAAAAACACGAGTTTTTAGAAAATGTGTTTTATTTCATAAATGGAATCAACAAAGTATGCACATTCTACGTCATAATGACTTTCTATAGTTTGCGCATGCGTTTGGAAATAAGAAAAGCTTACTTCCCCCGTTTTTTAAAATCACAGCTTCTAGAAGGTTTACATGATTTCGTAAAAAACATGAGTTTTTAAAAAATGTGTTTTATTTCATAAATGGAATCAACAAAGTATGCACATTCTACGTCATAACGATTTTTTATAGTTTGCGCATGCGTACGCAAATAAGAAAAGCTTACCTCCCCCGTTTTTTAAAATCACAGATTCTAGAAGTTTTGCATGATTTCTTAAAAAACATGAGTTTTTAGAAAATGTGTTTTATTAAATAAATTGAATCAACAAAGTATGCATATTCTACGTCATAACGACTTTCTATAGTTTGCGCATGCGTTTGGAAATAACAAAAGCTTACTTCCACCGTTTTTGAAAATGACATCTTCTAGAAGGTTTACATGATTTCTTAAAAAACACGAGTTTTTAGAAAATGTGTTTTATTTCATAAATGGAATCAACAAAGTATCCACATTCTACGTCATAACGAGTTTCTATAGTTTGCGCTTGCGTTTGGAAATAAGAAAAGCTTACTTCCCACATTTTTTAAAATCACAGCTTCTAGAAGGTTTACATGATTTCTTAAAAAACACGAGTTTTTAGAAAATGTGTTTTATTTCATAAATGGAATCAACAAAGTATGCGCATTCTACGTCATAACGACTTTCTATAGTTTGCGCATGCGTCCGGAAATAAGAAAAGCTTACTTCCACCGTTTTTTGAAATCACAGCTTGTAGAAGGTTTACATAATTTTGTAAAAAACACGAGTTTTTAGAAAATGTTTTTTATTTCATCAATGGAATCAACAAAGTATGGACATTCTACGTCAAAACGACTTTATATAGTTTGCGCATTCGTCCGGAAATAAGGAAAGCTTACTTCCACCATTTTTTAAAATCACAGCTTCTAGAAGGTTTACATGATTTCGTAAAAAACACGAGTTTTTAGAAAATGTGTTTTATTTCATAAATGGAATCAACAAAGTATGCGCATTATACGTCATAACGACTTTCTATAGTTTGCGCATGCGTCCGGAAATAAGAAAAGCTTACTTCCACCGTTTTTTAAAATCACAGCTTGTAGAAGGTTTACATAATTTCGTAAAAAACACGAGTTTTTAGAAAATGTGTTTTATTTCATCAATGGAATCAACAAAGTATGGACATTCTACGTCATAACGACTTTCTATAGTTTGTGCATTCGTCCAGAAATAAGGAAAGCTTACTTCCACCGTTTTTTAAAATCACAGCTTCTAGAAGGTTTACATAAATTCGTAAAAAACACGAGTTTTTAGAAAATCTGTTTTATTTCATAAATGGAATCTACAAAGTATGCACATTCTACGTCATAACGATTTTCTATAGTTTGCGCATGCATCCGCAAATAAGAAAAGCTTACCTCCCCCGCTTTTTAAAATCACAGATTCTAGAAGTTTTGCATGATTTCCTAAAAAACACGAGTTTTTAGAAAATGTGTTTTATTAAATAAATGGAATCAACAAAGTATGCATATTCTACGTCATAACGACTTTCTATAGTTTGCGCATGCGTTTGCAAATAAGAAAAGCTTACTTCCCCCGTTTTTTAAAATCACAGCTTCTAGATGGTTTACATGATTTCTTAAAAAACACGAGTTTTTAGAAAATGTGTTTTATTTCATAAATGGAATCAACAAAGTATGCACATTCTACGTCATAACGACTTTCTAAAGTTTGCGCTTGCGTTTGGAAATAAGAAATGCTTACTTCCCCCGTTTTTTAAAATCACAGCTTCTAGAAGGTTTACATGATTTCTTAAAAAACACGAGTTTTTAGAAAATGTGTTTTGTTTCATAAATGGAATCAACAAAGTATGCACATTCTACGTCATAACGACTTTCTATAGTTTGCGCATGCGTTCGGAAATAAGAAAAGCTTACTTCCACCGTTTTTTAAAATCACAGCTTCTAGAAGGTTTACATGGTTTCTGAAAAAACACGAGTTTTTAGAAAATGTGTTTTATTTCATAAATGGAATCAACAAAGTATGCACATTCTACGTCATAACGACTTTCTATAGTTTGCGCATGCGTCCGGAAATAAGAAAAGCTTACTTCCCCGTTTTTTAGAAAATGTGTTTTATTTGATAAATGGAATCTACAAAGTATGAACGTTCTAATTCATAACGACTTTCTATATTTTGCACATCCGTCCGGAAATAACAAAAGCTTACTTCCCCGTTTTTTAAAATCACAGCTTCTAGAAGGTTTACATGATTTCTTAAAAAACACAAGTTTTTAGAAAATGTGTTTTATTTCATAAATGGAAACAACAAAGTATGAACATTCTACCTCATAACGACTTTGTATAGTTTGCGCATGCGTTTGGAAATAAGAAAAGCTTACTTCCCCCGTTTTTTAAAATCACAGCTTCTAGAAGGTTTACATGATTTCTTAAAAAACACGAGTTTTTAGAAAATGTGTTTTATTTCATAAATGGAATCAACAAAGTGTGCGCATTCTACGTCATAACGACTTTCTATAGTTTGCGCATGCGTCCGGAAATAAGAAAAGCTTACTTCCACCGTTTTTTAAAATCACAGCTTCTAGAAGGTTTACATGATTTCTTAAGAAACACGAGTTTTCTGAAAATTTGTTTTATTTCATAAATAGAATCAACAAAGTATGCACATTCTACATCATATTGACTTTCTATAGTTTGCAGATGCGTCCGGAAATAAGAAAAGCTTACTTCCACCATTTTTTAAAATCACAACTTCTAGAAGGTTTACATGATTTCGTAAAAAACACGAGTTTTTAGAAAATGTGTTTTATTTCATAAATGGAATCTACAAAGTATGCACATTCTACGTCATAACGAATTTCTATAGTTTGCGCATGCGTCCGCAAATAAGAAAATCTTACTTCCCCCGTTTTTTAAAATCACAGCTTCTAGAAGTTTTACATGATTTCTTAAAAAACACGATTTTTTAGAAAATGTGTTTTATTTCATAAATGGAATCAACAAAGTATGCACATTCTACGTCATAACGACTTTCTATAGTTTGCGCATTCGTCCGGAAATATGAAAAGCTTACTTCCACCGTTTTTTAAAACCACGGCTTCTAGCAGGTTTACATGATTTCGTAAAAAACACCAGTTTTTAGAAAATGTGTTTTATTTCATAAATGGAATCTACAAAGTATGCACATTCTACATCATAACGAATTTCTATAGTTTGCGCATGCGTTTGGAAATATGAAAAGCTAAGTTCCCCCGTTTTTTAAAATCACAGCTTCTAGAAGGTTTACATGATTTCTTAAAAAACACGAGTTTTTAGAAAATATGTTTTATTTCATAAATGGAATCTACAAACTATGCACATTCTATGTCATAACGACTTTCTATAGTTTGCGCATGCGTTCGGAAATAAGAAAAGCTTACTTCCCCCGTTTTTTAAAATCACAGCTTCTAGAAGGTTTACATGATTTCTTAAAAGACATGAGTTTTTAGAAAATGTGTTTTATTTCATAAATGGAATCAACAAAGTATGCACATTCTACATCGTAACGACTTTTTATAGTTTGCGCATGCGTTTGGAAATAAGAAAAGCTTACTTCCCCCGTTTTTTAAAATCACAGCTTCTAGAAGGTTTACATGATTTCTTAAAAAACACGAGTTTTTAGAAAATGTTTTTTATTTCATAAATGGAATCAGCAAAGTATGCACATTCTACATCATAACGAATTTCTATAGTTTGCGCATGCGTTTGGAAATATGAAAAGCTTACTTCCACCGTTTTTTAAAATCACAGATTCTAGAAGGTTTACATGATTTCGTAAAAAACATGAGTTTTTAGAAAATGTGTTTTATTTCATAAATGGAATCAACAAAGTATGCACATTCTACATCATAACGAATTTCTATAGTTTGCGCATGCGTCTGGAAATAAGAAAAGCTTACTTCCCCCGTTTTTTAAAATCACAGCTTCTAGAAGGTTTACATGATTTCTTAAAAAACGTGAGTTTTTAGAAAATGTGTTTTATTTCATTAATGGAATCAACAAAGTATGCACATTCTATGTCATAACGACTTTCTAAAGTTTGCGCATGCATTTGGAAATATGAAAAGCTTAGTTCCCCCATTTTTTAAAATCACAGCTTCTAGAAGGTTTACATTATTTCTTAAAAAACACAAGTTTTTAGAAAATGTGTTTTATTTCATAAATGGAATCTACCAAGCACATTCTACGTGATAACGAGTTTCTATAATTTGCGCATGCATCCGGAAATAAGAAAAGCTTACTTCCACCGTTTTTTAAAATCATAGCTTCTAGAAGGTTTACATGATTTTTTAAAAAACACGAGTTTTTAGAAAATGTGTTTTATTTCATAAATAGAATCAACAATGTATGCACATTCTATGTCATAATGACTTTCTATAGTTTGCGCATGCGTCCGGAAATAAGAAAAGCTTACTTCCACCGTTTTTTAAAATCACAGCTTCTAGAAGGTTTACATGATTTCGTAAAAAACACGAGTTTTTAGAAAATGTGCTTTATTTCATAAATGGAATCTACAAAGTATGCACATTCTACGTCATCACGACTTTCTATAGTTTGCGCATTCGTCTGGAAATAAGAAAAGCTTACTTCAACCATTTTTTAAAATCACAGCTTCTACAAGGTTTACATGATTTCGTAAAAAACACGAGCTTTTAGAAAATGTGTTTTATTTCATAAATGGAATCAACAAAGTATGCACATTCTACGTCATAACGACTTTCTATACTTTGCGCATGCGTTTGGAAATAAGAAAAGCTTACTTCCCCCGTTTTTTAAAATCACAGCTTCTAGAAGGTTTACATGATTTGTTAAAAAATAAGAGTTTTTAGAAAATGTTTTTATTTCATCAATGGAATCAACAAAGTATGCACATTCTATGTAGTAACGACTTTCTATAGTTTGCGCATTCGTCCGAAAATAAGAAAAGCTTACTTCCACCTTTTTTTAAAATCACAGCTTCTAGAAGGTTTACATGATTTCGTAAAAAACACGATTTTTTAGAAAATGTGTTTTATTTGATAAATGGAATCTACAAAGTATGCACATTCCACATGATAACGACTTTCTATAGTTTGCGCATGCGTCCGGAAATAAGAAAAGCTTACTTCCCCCGTTTTTTAAAATCACAGCTTCTAGAAGGTTTACATGATTTCTTAAAAAACAAGACTTTTAGAAAATGTGTTTTATTTCATAAATGGAATCAACAAAGTATGCACATTCTACGTCATAATGACTTTCTATAGTTTGCGCATGCATTTGGAAATATGAAAAGCTTACTTCTCCCATTTTTTAAATGATTTCTTAAAAAACATGAGTTTTTAGAAAATGTGTTTTATTTCATAAATGGAATCTACAAAGTATGCACATTCTACGTCATAACGACTTTCTATAGTTTGCGCATGCGTCCGGAAATAAGAAAAGCTTACTTCCCCCGTTTTTTGAAACCACAGCTTCTAGAAGGTTTACATGATTTCTTAAAAAACACGAGTTTTTAGAAAATGTGTTTTATTTCATAAATGGAATCAACAAAGTATGCACATTCTACGTAATAACGACTTTCTATAGTTTGCGCATTCTTCCAGAAATAAGAAAAGCTTACTTCCACCGTTTTTTAAAATCACAGCTTCTAGAAGGTTTACATAATTTCGTAAAAAACACTAGTTTTTAGAAAATGTGCTTTATTTCATAAATGGAATCAACAAAGTATGCACATGCTACGTCATAACGACTTTCTATAGTTTGCGCATGCGTCCGGAAATAAGAAAAGCTTACTTCCCCCATTTTTTAAAATCACATCTTCTAGAAGGTTTACATGATTTCGTAAAAAACACGAGTATTTAGAAAATGTGCTTTATTTCATAAATGGAATCTACAAAGTATGCACATTCTACGTCATAACAACTTTCTATAGTTTGCGTATGCGTCCGGAAATAAGAAAAGCTTACTTCCCCCGTTTTTTAAAATCACAGCTTCTAGAAGGTTTACATGATTTCGTAAAAAACACGAGTTTTTAGAAAATGTGCTTTATTTCATAAATGGAATCTACAAAGTATGCACATTCTACGTCATAACGACTTTCTATAGTTTGCGCATGCGTCCGGAAATAAGAAAAGCTTACTTCTCCCGTTTTTTAAAATCACAGCTTCTAGAAGGTTTACATGATTTCTTAAAAAACACGAGTTTTTAGAAAATGTGTTTTATTTCATAAATGGAATAAAGAAATTATGCACATTCTACATCATAACGACTTTCTATAGTTTGCGCATGCGTCCGGAAATAAGAATAGCTTACTTCCACCGTTTTTTAAAATCACAGCTTCTAGAAGGTTTACATGATTTCTTAAAAAACACGAGGTTGTAGAAAATGTGTTTTATTTCATAAATGGAATCAACAAAGTATGCACATTCTACGTCATAACGACTTTCTATAGTTTGCGCATTCGTCTGGAAATAAGAAAAGCTTACTTCCACCATTTTTTAAAATCACAGCTTCTACAAGGTTTACATGATTTCGTAAAAAACACGAGCTTTTAGAAAATGTGTTTTATTTCATAAATGGAATCAACAAAGTATGCACATTCTACGTCATAACGACTTTATATAGTTTGCGCATGCATTTGGAAATAAGAAAAGCTTACTTCCCCCGTTTTTTAAAATCACAGCTTCTAGAAGGTTTACATGATTTGTTAAAAAACACGAGTTTTTAGAAAATGTGTTTTATTTCATAAATGGAATAAAGAAAGTATGCACATTCTACGTCATAACGACTTTCTATAGTTTGCGCATGCGTCCGGAAATAAGAAAAGCTTACTTCTCCCGTTTTTTAAAATCACAGCTTCTAGAAGGTTTACATGATTTCTTAAAAAACACGAGTTTTTAGAAAATGTGTTTTATTTCATAAATGGAATAAAGAAATTATGCACATTCTACATCATAACGACTTTCTATAGTTTGCGCATGCGTCCGGAAATAAGAATAGCTTACTTCCACCGTTTTTTAAAATCACAGCTTCTAGAAGGTTTACATGATTTCTTAAAAAACACGAGGTTGTAGAAAATGTGTTTTATTTCATAAATGGAATCAACAAAGTATGCACATTCTACGTCATAACGACTTTCTATAGTTTGCGCATTCGTCTGGAAATAAGAAAAGCTTACTTCCACCATTTTTTAAAATCACAGCTTCTACAAGGTTTACATGATTTCGTAAAAAACACGAGCTTTTAGAAAATATGTTTTATTTCATAAATGGAATAAAGAAAGTATGCACATTCTACGTCATAACGACTTTCTATAGTTTGCGCATGCGTCCGGAAATAAGAAAAGCTTACTTCTCCCGTTTTTTAAAATCACAGCTTCTAGAAGGTTTACATGATTTCTTAAAAAACACGAGTTTTTAGAAAATGTGTTTTATTTCATAAATGGAATAAAGAAATTATGCACATTCTACATCATAACGACTTTCTATAGTTTGCGCATGCGTCCGGAAATAAGAATAGCTTACTTCCACCGTTTTTTAAAATCACAGCTTCTAGAAGGTTTACATGATTTCTTAAAAAACACGAGGTTGTAGAAAATGTGTTTTATTTCATAAATGGAATCAACAAAGTATGCACATTCTACGTCATAACGACTTTCTATAGTTTGCGCATTCGTCTGGAAATAAGAAAAGCTTACTTCCACCATTTTTTAAAATCACAGCTTCTACAAGGTTTACATGATTTCGTAAAAAACACGAGCTTTTAGAAAATGTGTTTTATTTCATCAATGGAATCAACAAAGTATGCACATTCTATGTCATAACGACTTTCTATAGTTTGCGCATTCGTCCGAAAATAAGAAAAGCTTACTTCCACCTTTTTTTAAAATCACAGCTTCTGGAAGGTTTACATGATTTCGTAAAAAACACGATTTTTTAGAAAATGTGTTTTATTTGATAAATGGAATCTACAAAGTATGCACATTCCACATGATAACGACTTTCTATAGTTTGCGCATGCGTCCGGAAATAAGAAAAGCTTACTTCCCCCGTTTTTTAAAATCACAGCTTCTAGAAGGTTTACATGATTTCTTAAAAAACAAGACTTTTAGAAAATGTGTTTTATTTCATAAATGGAATCAACAAAGTATGCACATTCTACGTCATAATGACTTTCTATAGTTTGCGCATGCATTTGGAAATATGAAAAGCTTACTTCTCCCATTTTTTAAATGATTTCTTAAAAAACACGAGTTTTTAGAAAATGTGTTTTATTTCATAAATGGAATCAACAGAGTATGCACATTCTATGTCATAGCGACCTTCTATAGTTTGCGTATGCGTCCGGAAATAAGAAAAGCTTACTTCCACTGTTTTTTAAAATCACAGCTTCTAGAAGGTTTACATGATTTCGTAAAAAACATGAGTTTTTAGAAAATCTGTTTTATTTCATAAATGGAATCTAAAAAGTATGCACATTCTACGTCATAACGACTCACTATAGTTTGCGCATGCGTCCGGAAATAAGAAAAGCTTACTTCCCCCGTTTTTTAAAATCACAGCTTCTAGAAGGTTTACATGATTTCTTAAAAAACACGAGTTTTTAGAAAATGTGTTTTAGTTCATAAATGGAATCAACAAAGTATGCACATTCTTCGTCATAACAACTTTCTATAGTTTGCGCATGCGTTTGGAAATAAGTAAAGCTTACTTCTCCCATTTTTTAAAATCACAGCTTCTAGAAGGTTTACATGATTTGTTAAAAAACACGAGTTTTTAGAAAATGTGTTTTATTTCATAAATGGAATCAACAAAGTATGCACATTCTACGTCATAGCGACTTTCAATAGTTTGCGCATGCGTCCGGAAATAAGAAAAGCTTACTTCCACCGTTTTTTAAAATCACAGCTTCTAGAAGTTTTACATGATTTTGTAAAAAACACGAGTTTTTAGAAAATGTGTTTTATTTCATAAATGGAATTTACAAAGTATGCACATTCTACGTCATAATGACTTTCTATAGTTTGCGCATGCGTCCGGAAATAAGAAAAGCTTACTTCCACCGTTTTTTAAAATCACAGCTTCTAGAAGGTTTACATGATTTCGTAAAAAACACAAGTTTTTAGAAAATGTGTTTTATTTCATAAATGGAATCTAAAAAGTATGCACATTTTACTTCATAATGACTTTCTATAGTTTGCGCATGCGTCCGGAAATAAGAAAAGCTTACTTCCCCCGTTTTTTGAAACCACAGCTTCTAGAAGGTTTACATGATTTCTTAAAAAACACGAGTTTTTAGAAAATGTGTTTTATTTCATAAATGGAATCAACAAAGTATGCACATTCTACGTAATAACGACTTTCTATAGTTTGCGCATTCTTCCAGAAATAAGAAAAGCTTACTTCCACCGTTTTTTAAAATCACAGCTTCTAGAAGGTTTACATAATTTCGTAAAAAACACTAGTTTTTAGAAAATGTGCTTTATTTCATAAATGGAATCAACAAAGTATGCACATGCTACGTCATAATGACTTTCTATAGTTTGCGCATGCGTCCGGAAATAAGAAAAGCTTACTTCCCCCGTTTTTTAAAATAACATCTTCTAGAAGGTTTACATGATTTCGTAAAAAACACGAGTTTTTAGAAAATGTGCTTTATTTCATAAATGGAATCTACAAAGTATGCACATTCTACGTCATAACAACTTTCTATAGTTTGCGCATGCGTCCGGAAATAAGAAAAGCTTACTTCCCCCGTTTTTTAAAATCACATCTTCTAGAAGGTTTACATGATTTCTTAAAAAACACGAGTTTTTAGAAAATGTGTTTTATTTCGTAAATGGAATCAACAAAGTATGCACATTCTATGTCATAACGACTTTCTATAGTTTGTGCATGTGTTTGGAAATAAGAAAAGCTTACTTCCCCCATTTTTTAAAATCATAGCTTCTAGAAGGTTTACATGATTTCTTAAAAAACACGAGTTTTTAGAAAATGTGTTTTATTTCATAAATGGAATCAACAAAGTATGCACATTCTACGTCATAACGACTTTCTATAGTTTGCGCATCCGTCCGGAAATAAGAAAAGCTTACTTCCACCGTTTTTTTAAATCACAGCTTCTAGAAGGTTTACATGATTTCTTAAAAAACACGAGTTTTTAGAAAATGTGTTTTATTTCATCAATGAAATCAACAAAGTATGCACATTCTACGTCATAACAACTTTCTATAGTTTGTGCATGCGTTTGGAAATAAGAAAAGCTTACTTCCCCCCTTTTTTAAAATCACAGCTTCTAGAAGGTTTACATGATTTCTTAAAAAACACGAGTTTTTAGAAAATGTGTTTTATTTCATAAATGGAATCAACAAATTATGCACATTCTACATCATAACGACTTTCTATAGTTTGCGCATGCGTCCGGAAATAAGAAAAGCTTACTTCCCCGATTTTTTAAAATCACAGCTTCTAGAAGGTTTACATGATTTCTTAAAAAACACGAGTTTTTAGAAAATGTTTTAAATTTCATAAATGGAATGAACAAAGTATCCACATTCTATGTCATAACGACTTTCTATAGTTTGCGCATTCCTCTGGAAATAAGAAAAGCTTACTTCCACCATTTTTTAGAATCACATCTTCTAGAAGGTTTACATGATTTCGTAAAAAACACGAGTTTTTAGAAAATGTGTTTTATTTCATGAATGGTATCTACAAAGTATGCAAATTCAATGTCATAACGACTTTATATAGTTTACGCATGCGTCCGGAAATAAAAAGAGCTTACTTCTCCCGTTTTTTAAACTCACAGCTTTTAGAAGGTTTACATGATTTCTTAAAAAACACGAGTTTTTAGAAAATGTGTTTTATTTCATAAATGGAATCAACAAAGTATGCACATTCTACGTCATAACGACTTTCTATAGTTTGCAGATGCGTCCGGAAATAAGAAAAGATACTTCCCCCGTTTTTTAAAATCACAGCTTCTAGAAGGTTTACATGATTTCTTAAAAAACACGAGTTTTTAGAAAATATGTTTTATTTCATAAATGGAATCAACAAAGTATGCACATTCTATGTCATAACAAATTTCTATAGTCTGCGCATGCGTTTGGAAATAAGAAAAGCTTACTTCCCCCGTTTTTCAAAATCACAGCTTCTAGAAGGTTTACATGATTTCTTAATAAACACGAGTTTTTAGAAAATGTGCTTTATTTCATAAATGGGATCTACAAAGTATGCACATTCTACGTCATAACGACTTTCTATAGTTTGCGCATGCGTCCGAAAATAAGAATAGCTTACTTCCACCGTTTTTTAAAATCACAGCTTCTAGAAGGTTTACATGATTTCTTAAAAAACACGAGGTTGTAGAAAATGTGTTTTATTTCATAAATGGAATCAACAAAGTATGCACATTCTACGTCATAACGACTTTCTATAGTTTGCGATTTCGTCTGGAAATAAGAAAAGCTTACTTCCACCATTTTTTAAAATCACAGCTTCTACAAGGTTTACATGATTTCGTAAAAAACACGAGCTTTTAGAAAATATGTTTTATTTCATAAATGGAATCAACAAAGTATGCACATTCTACGTCATAACGACTTTATATAGTTTGCGCATGCGTTTGGAAATAAGAAAAGCTTACTTCCCCCGTTTTTTAAAATCACAGCTTCTAGAAGGTTTACATGATTTGTTAAAAAACACGAGCTTTTAGAAAATGTTTTTATTTCATCAATGGAATCAACAAAGTATGCACATTCTATGTCATAACGACTTTCTATAGTTTGCGCAGTCGTCCGAAAATAAGAAAAGCTTACTTCCACAGTTTTTTAAAATCACAGCTTCTAGAAGGTTTACATGATTTCGTAAAAAACACAAGTTTGTAGAAAATGTGTTTTATTTGATAAATGGAATCTACAAAGTACGCACATTCCACATCATAACGACTTTCTATAGTTTGCGCATGCGTCCGGAAATAAGAAAAGCTTACTTCCCCCGTTTTTTAAAATCACAGCTTCTAGAAGGTTTACATGATTTCTTAAAAAACAAGAGTTTTAGAAAATGTGTTTTATTTCATAAATGGAATCAACAAAGTATGCACATTCTACGTCATAACGACTTTCTATAGTTTGCGCATGCATTTGGAAATAAGAAAAGCTTACTTCTCCCGTTTTTTAAAATCACAGCTTCTAGAAGGTTTACATGATTTGTTAAAAAACATGAGTTTTTAGAAAATGTGTTTTATTTCATAAATGGAATCAACAGAGTATGCACATTCTACGTCATAGAGACCTTCTATAGTTTGCGTATGCGTCCGGAAATAAGAAAAGCTTACTTCCACTGTTTTTTAAAATCACAGTTTCTAGAAGGTTTACATGATTTCGTAAAAAACACGAGTTTTTAGAAAATGTGGTTTATTTGATAAATGGAATCTACAAAGTATGCACATTCTACGTCATAACGACTTTCTATAGTTTGCGCATGCGTCCGGAAATAAGAAAAGCTTACTTCCACCGTTTTTTAAAATCACAGGTTCTAGAAGGTTTACATGATTTCGTAAAAAACACGAGTTTTTAGAAAATCTGTTTTATTTCATAAATGGAATCTAAAAAGTATGCAGATTCTATGTCATAACGACTCACTATAGTTTGCGCATGCGTCCGGAAATAAGAAAAGCTTACTTCCCCCGTTTTTTAAAATCACAGCTTCTAGAAGGTTTACATGATTTCTTAAAAAACACGAATTTTTAGAAAATGTGTTTTATTTCATAAATGGAATCAACAAAGTATGCACATTCTACGTCATAACGACTTTCTATAGTTTGCGCATGCGTCCGGAAATAAGAAAAGCTTACTTCCACCGTTTTTTAAAATCACAACTTCTAGAAGGTTTACATGGTTTCTTAAAAAACACGAGTTTTTAGAAAATGTGTTTTATTTCATAAATGGAATCAACAAAGTATGCACATTCTACGTCATAATGACTTTCTATAGTTTGCGCATGCGTCCGGAAATAAGAAAAGCTTACTTCCACTGTTTTTTAAAATCACAGTTTCTAGAAGGTTTACATGATTTCGTAAAAAACATGAGTTTTTAGAAAATGTGTTTTATTTCATAAATGAAATCTACAAAGTATGCACATTCTACGTCATAACGAATTTCTATAGTTTGCGCATGCGTCCGGAAATAAGAAAAGCTTACTTCCCCCGTTTTTTAAAATCACAGCTTCTAGAAGTTTTACATGATTTTGTAAAAAACACGAGTTTTTAGAAAATGTGTTTTATTTCATAAATGGAATTTACAAAGTATGCACATTCTACATCATAACGACTTGCTATAGTTTGCGCATGCGTCCGGAAATAAGAAAAGCTTACTTCCACCGTTTTTTAAAATCACAGCTTCTAGAAGGTTTACATGATTTCGTAAAAAACACAAGTTTTTAGAAAATGTGTTTTATTTCATAAATGGAATCTACAAAGTATGCACATTCTACTTCATAACGACTTTCTATAGTTTGCGCATGCGTCCGGAAATAAGAAAAGCTTACTTCCCCCGTTTTTTGAAACCACAGCTTCAAGAAGGTTTACATGATTTCTTAAAAAACACGAGTTTTTAGAAAATGTGTTTTATTTCATAAATGGAATCAAAAAAGTATGCACATTCTACATCATAACGACTTTCTATAGTTTGCGCATGCGTCCGGAAATAAGAATAGCTTACTTCCACCGTTTTTTAAAATCACAGCTTCTAGAAGGTTTACATGATTTCTTAAAAAACACGAGGTTGTAGAAAATGTGTTTTATTTCATAAATGGAATCAACAAAGTATGCACATTCTACGTCATAACGACTTTCTATAGTTTACGCATTCGTCTGGAAATAAGAAAAGCTTACTTCCACCATTTTTTAAAATCACAGCTTCTACAAGGTTTACATGATTTCGTAAAAAACACGAGCTTTTAGAAAATGTGTTTTATTTCATAAATGGAATCAACAAAGTATGCACATTCTACGTCATAACGACTTTATATAGTTTGCGCATGCATTTGGAAATAAGAAAAGCTTACTTCCCCCGTTTTTTAAAATCACAGCTTCTAGAAGGTTTACATGATTTGTTAAAAAACACGAGTTTTTAGAAAATGTGTTTTATTTCATAAATGGAATAAAGAAAGTATGCACATTCTACGTCATAACGACTTTCTATAGTTTGCGCATGCGTCCGGAAATAAGAAAAGCTTACTTCTCCCGTTTTTTAAAATCACAGCTTCTAGAAGGTTTACATGATTTCTTAAAAAACACGAGTTTTTAGAAAATGTGTTTTATTTCATAAATGGAATAAAGAAATTATGCACATTCTACATCATAACGACTTTCTATAGTTTGCGCATGCGTCCGGAAATAAGAATAGCTTACTTCCACCGTTTTTTAAAATCACAGCTTCTAGAAGGTTTACATGATTTCTTAAAAAACACGAGGTTGTAGAAAATGTGTTTTATTTCATAAATGGAATCAACAAAGTATGCACATTCTACGTCATAACGACTTTCTATAGTTTGCGCATTCGTCTGGAAATAAGAAAAGCTTACTTCCACCATTTTTTAAAATCACAGCTTCTACAAGGTTTACATGATTTCGTAAAAAACACGAGCTTTTAGAAAATATGTTTTATTTCATAAATGGAATAAAGAAAGTATGCACATTCTACGTCATAACGACTTTCTATAGTTTGCGCATGCGTCCGGAAATAAGAAAAGCTTACTTCTCCCGTTTTTTAAAATCACAGCTTCTAGAAGGTTTACATGATTTCTTAAAAAACACGAGTTTTTAGAAAATGTGTTTTATTTCATAAATGGAATAAAGAAATTATGCACATTCTACATCATAACGACTTTCTATAGTTTGCGCATGCGTCCGGAAATAAGAATAGCTTACTTCCACCGTTTTTTAAAATCACAGCTTCTAGAAGGTTTACATGATTTCTTAAAAAACACGAGGTTGTAGAAAATGTGTTTTATTTCATAAATGGAATCAACAAAGTATGCACATTCTACGTCATAACGACTTTCTATAGTTTGCGCATTCGTCTGGAAATAAGAAAAGCTTACTTCCACCATTTTTTAAAATCACAGCTTCTACAAGGTTTACATGATTTCGTAAAAAACACGAGCTTTTAGAAAATGTGTTTTATTTCATCAATGGAATCAACAAAGTATGCACATTCTATGTCATAACGACTTTCTATAGTTTGCGCATTCGTCCGAAAATAAGAAAAGCTTACTTCCACCTTTTTTTAAAATCACAGCTTCTGGAAGGTTTACATGATTTCGTAAAAAACACGATTTTTTAGAAAATGTGTTTTATTTGATAAATGGAATCTACAAAGTATGCACATTCCACATGATAACGACTTTCTATAGTTTGCGCATGCGTCCGGAAATAAGAAAAGCTTACTTCCCCCGTTTTTTAAAATCACAGCTTCTAGAAGGTTTACATGATTTCTTAAAAAACAAGACTTTTAGAAAATGTGTTTTATTTCATAAATGGAATCAACAAAGTATGCACATTCTACGTCATAATGACTTTCTATAGTTTGCGCATGCATTTGGAAATATGAAAAGCTTACTTCTCCCATTTTTTAAATGATTTCTTAAAAAACACGAGTTTTTAGAAAATGTGTTTTATTTCATAAATGGAATCAACAGAGTATGCACATTCTATGTCATAGCGACCTTCTATAGTTTGCGTATGCGTCCGGAAATAAGAAAAGCTTACTTCCACTGTTTTTTAAAATCACAGCTTCTAGAAGGTTTACATGATTTCGTAAAAAACATGAGTTTTTAGAAAATCTGTTTTATTTCATAAATGGAATCTAAAAAGTATGCACATTCTACGTCATAACGACTCACTATAGTTTGCGCATGCGTCCGGAAATAAGAAAAGCTTACTTCCCCCGTTTTTTAAAATCACAGCTTCTAGAAGGTTTACATGATTTCTTAAAAAACACGAGTTTTTAGAAAATGTGTTTTAGTTCATAAATGGAATCAACAAAGTATGCACATTCTTCGTCATAACAACTTTCTATAGTTTGCGCATGCGTTTGGAAATAAGTAAAGCTTACTTCTCCCATTTTTTAAAATCACAGCTTCTAGAAGGTTTACATGATTTGTTAAAAAACACGAGTTTTTAGAAAATGTGTTTTATTTCATAAATGGAATCAACAAAGTATGCACATTCTACGTCATAGCGACTTTCAATAGTTTGCGCATGCGTCCGGAAATAAGAAAAGCTTACTTCCACCGTTTTTTAAAATCACAGCTTCTAGAAGTTTTACATGATTTTGTAAAAAACACGAGTTTTTAGAAAATGTGTTTTATTTCATAAATGGAATTTACAAAGTATGCACATTCTACGTCATAATGACTTTCTATAGTTTGCGCATGCGTCCGGAAATAAGAAAAGCTTACTTCCACCGTTTTTTAAAATCACAGCTTCTAGAAGGTTTACATGATTTCGTAAAAAACACAAGTTTTTAGAAAATGTGTTTTATTTCATAAATGGAATCTAAAAAGTATGCACATTTTACTTCATAATGACTTTCTATAGTTTGCGCATGCGTCCGGAAATAAGAAAAGCTTACTTCCCCCGTTTTTTGAAACCACAGCTTCTAGAAGGTTTACATGATTTCTTAAAAAACACGAGTTTTTAGAAAATGTGTTTTATTTCATAAATGGAATCAACAAAGTATGCACATTCTACGTAATAACGACTTTCTATAGTTTGCGCATTCTTCCAGAAATAAGAAAAGCTTACTTCCACCGTTTTTTAAAATCACAGCTTCTAGAAGGTTTACATAATTTCGTAAAAAACACTAGTTTTTAGAAAATGTGCTTTATTTCATAAATGGAATCAACAAAGTATGCACATGCTACGTCATAATGACTTTCTATAGTTTGCGCATGCGTCCGGAAATAAGAAAAGCTTACTTCCCCCGTTTTTTAAAATAACATCTTCTAGAAGGTTTACATGATTTCGTAAAAAACACGAGTTTTTAGAAAATGTGCTTTATTTCATAAATGGAATCTACAAAGTATGCACATTCTACGTCATAACAACTTTCTATAGTTTGCGCATGCGTCCGGAAATAAGAAAAGCTTACTTCCCCCGTTTTTTAAAATCACATCTTCTAGAAGGTTTACATGATTTCTTAAAAAACACGAGTTTTTAGAAAATGTGTTTTATTTCGTAAATGGAATCAACAAAGTATGCACATTCTATGTCATAACGACTTTCTATAGTTTGTGCATGTGTTTGGAAATAAGAAAAGCTTACTTCCCCCATTTTTTAAAATCATAGCTTCTAGAAGGTTTACATGATTTCTTAAAAAACACGAGTTTTTAGAAAATGTGTTTTATTTCATAAATGGAATCAACAAAGTATGCACATTCTACGTCATAACGACTTTCTATAGTTTGCGCATCCGTCCGGAAATAAGAAAAGCTTACTTCCACCGTTTTTTTAAATCACAGCTTCTAGAAGGTTTACATGATTTCTTAAAAAACACGAGTTTTTAGAAAATGTGTTTTATTTCATCAATGAAATCAACAAAGTATGCACATTCTACGTCATAACAACTTTCTATAGTTTGTGCATGCGTTTGGAAATAAGAAAAGCTTACTTCCCCCCTTTTTTAAAATCACAGCTTCTAGAAGGTTTACATGATTTCTTAAAAAACACGAGTTTTTAGAAAATGTGTTTTATTTCATAAATGGAATCAACAAATTATGCACATTCTACATCATAACGACTTTCTATAGTTTGCGCATGCGTCCGGAAATAAGAAAAGCTTACTTCCCCGATTTTTTAAAATCACAGCTTCTAGAAGGTTTACATGATTTCTTAAAAAACACGAGTTTTTAGAAAATGTTTTAAATTTCATAAATGGAATGAACAAAGTATCCACATTCTATGTCATAACGACTTTCTATAGTTTGCGCATTCCTCTGGAAATAAGAAAAGCTTACTTCCACCATTTTTTAGAATCACATCTTCTAGAAGGTTTACATGATTTCGTAAAAAACACGAGTTTTTAGAAAATGTGTTTTATTTCATGAATGGTATCTACAAAGTATGCAAATTCAATGTCATAACGACTTTATATAGTTTACGCATGCGTCCGGAAATAAAAAGAGCTTACTTCTCCCGTTTTTTAAACTCACAGCTTTTAGAAGGTTTACATGATTTCTTAAAAAACACGAGTTTTTAGAAAATGTGTTTTATTTCATAAATGGAATCAACAAAGTATGCACATTCTACGTCATAACGACTTTCTATAGTTTGCAGATGCGTCCGGAAATAAGAAAAGATACTTCCCCCGTTTTTTAAAATCACAGCTTCTAGAAGGTTTACATGATTTCTTAAAAAACACGAGTTTTTAGAAAATATGTTTTATTTCATAAATGGAATCAACAAAGTATGCACATTCTATGTCATAACAAATTTCTATAGTCTGCGCATGCGTTTGGAAATAAGAAAAGCTTACTTCCCCCGTTTTTCAAAATCACAGCTTCTAGAAGGTTTACATGATTTCTTAATAAACACGAGTTTTTAGAAAATGTGCTTTATTTCATAAATGGGATCTACAAAGTATGCACATTCTACGTCATAACGACTTTCTATAGTTTGCGCATGCGTCCGAAAATAAGAATAGCTTACTTCCACCGTTTTTTAAAATCACAGCTTCTAGAAGGTTTACATGATTTCTTAAAAAACACGAGGTTGTAGAAAATGTGTTTTATTTCATAAATGGAATCAACAAAGTATGCACATTCTACGTCATAACGACTTTCTATAGTTTGCGATTTCGTCTGGAAATAAGAAAAGCTTACTTCCACCATTTTTTAAAATCACAGCTTCTACAAGGTTTACATGATTTCGTAAAAAACACGAGCTTTTAGAAAATATGTTTTATTTCATAAATGGAATCAACAAAGTATGCACATTCTACGTCATAACGACTTTATATAGTTTGCGCATGCGTTTGGAAATAAGAAAAGCTTACTTCCCCCGTTTTTTAAAATCACAGCTTCTAGAAGGTTTACATGATTTGTTAAAAAACACGAGCTTTTAGAAAATGTTTTTATTTCATCAATGGAATCAACAAAGTATGCACATTCTATGTCATAACGACTTTCTATAGTTTGCGCAGTCGTCCGAAAATAAGAAAAGCTTACTTCCACAGTTTTTTAAAATCACAGCTTCTAGAAGGTTTACATGATTTCGTAAAAAACACAAGTTTGTAGAAAATGTGTTTTATTTGATAAATGGAATCTACAAAGTACGCACATTCCACATCATAACGACTTTCTATAGTTTGCGCATGCGTCCGGAAATAAGAAAAGCTTACTTCCCCCGTTTTTTAAAATCACAGCTTCTAGAAGGTTTACATGATTTCTTAAAAAACAAGAGTTTTAGAAAATGTGTTTACATGATTTCGTAAAAAACACGAGTTTTTAGAAAATGTGGTTTATTTGATAAATGGAATCTACAAAGTATGCACATTCTACGTCATAACGACTTTCTATAGTTTGCGCATGCGTCCGGAAATAAGAAAAGCTTACTTCCACCGTTTTTTAAAATCACAGGTTCTAGAAGGTTTACATGATTTCGTAAAAAACACGAGTTTTTAGAAAATCTGTTTTATTTCATAAATGGAATCTAAAAAGTATGCAGATTCTATGTCATAACGACTCACTATAGTTTGCGCATGCGTCCGGAAATAAGAAAAGCTTACTTCCCCCGTTTTTTAAAATCACAGCTTCTAGAAGGTTTACATGATTTCTTAAAAAACACGAATTTTTAGAAAATGTGTTTTATTTCATAAATGGAATCAACAAAGTATGCACATTCTACGTCATAACGACTTTCTATAGTTTGCGCATGCGTCCGGAAATAAGAAAAGCTTACTTCCACCGTTTTTTAAAATCACAACTTCTAGAAGGTTTACATGGTTTCTTAAAAAACACGAGTTTTTAGAAAATGTGTTTTATTTCATAAATGGAATCAACAAAGTATGCACATTCTACGTCATAATGACTTTCTATAGTTTGCGCATGCGTCCGGAAATAAGAAAAGCTTACTTCCACTGTTTTTTAAAATCACAGTTTCTAGAAGGTTTACATGATTTCGTAAAAAACATGAGTTTTTAGAAAATGTGTTTTATTTCATAAATGAAATCTACAAAGTATGCACATTCTACGTCATAACGAATTTCTATAGTTTGCGCATGCGTCCGGAAATAAGAAAAGCTTACTTCCCCCGTTTTTTAAAATCACAGCTTCTAGAAGTTTTACATGATTTTGTAAAAAACACGAGTTTTTAGAAAATGTGTTTTATTTCATAAATGGAATTTACAAAGTATGCACATTCTACATCATAACGACTTGCTATAGTTTGCGCATGCGTCCGGAAATAAGAAAAGCTTACTTCCACCGTTTTTTAAAATCACAGCTTCTAGAAGGTTTACATGATTTCGTAAAAAACACAAGTTTTTAGAAAATGTGTTTTATTTCATAAATGGAATCTACAAAGTATGCACATTCTACTTCATAACGACTTTCTATAGTTTGCGCATGCGTCCGGAAATAAGAAAAGCTTACTTCCCCCGTTTTTTGAAACCACAGCTTCAAGAAGGTTTACATGATTTCTTAAAAAACACGAGTTTTTAGAAAATGTGTTTTATTTCATAAATGGAATCAAAAAAGTATGCACATTCTACATCATAACGACTTTCTATAGTTTGCGCATTCTTCCAGAAATAAGAAAAGCTTACTTCCACCGTTTTTTAAAATCACAGCTTCTAGAAGGTTTACATAATTTCGTAAAAAACACTAGTTTTTAGAAAATGTGCTTTATTTCATAAATGGAATCAACAAAGTATGCACATTCTACGTCATAACGACTTTCTATAGTTTGCGCATGCGTCCGGAAATAAGAAAAGCTTACTTCCACCGTTTTTTTAAATCACAGCTTCTAGAAGGTTTACATGATTTCTTAAAAAACACGAGTTTTTAGAAAATGTGTTTTATTTCGTAAATGGAATCAACAAAGTATGCACATTCTATGTCATAACGACTTTCTATAGTTTGTGCATGTGTTTGGAAATAAGAAAAGCTTACTTCCCCCATTTTTTAAAATCATAGCTTCTAGAAGGTTTACATGATTTCTTAAAAAACACGAGTTTTTAGAAAATGTGTTTTATTTCATAAATGGAATCAACAAAGTATGCACATTCTACGTCATAACGACTTTCTATAGTTTGCGCATCCGTCCGGAAATAAGAAAAGCTTACTTCCACCGTTTTTTTAAATCACAGCTTCTAGAAGGTTTACATGATTTCTTAAAAAACACGAGTTTTTAGAAAATGTGTTTTATTTCATCAATGAAATCAACAAAGTATGCACATTCTACGTCATAACAACTTTCTATAGTTTGTGCATGCGTTTGGAAATAAGAAAAGCTTACTTCCCCCCTTTTTTAAAATCACAGCTTCTAGAAGGTTTACATGATTTCTTAAAAAACACGAGTTTTTAGAAAATGTGTTTTATTTCATAAATGGAATCAACAAATTATGCACATTCTACATCATAACGACTTTCTATAGTTTGCGCATGCGTCCGGAAATAAGAAAAGCTTACTTCCCCGATTTTTTAAAATCACAGCTTCTAGAAGGTTTACATGATTTCTTAAAAAACACGAGTTTTTAGAAAATGTTTTAAATTTCATAAATGGAATGAACAAAGTATCCACATTCTATGTCATAACGACTTTCTATAGTTTGCGCATTCCTCTGGAAATAAGAAAAGCTTACTTCCACCATTTTTTAGAATCACATCTTCTAGAAGGTTTACATGATTTCGTAAAAAACACGAGTTTTTAGAAAATGTGTTTTATTTCATGAATGGTATCTACAAAGTATGCAAATTCAATGTCATAACGACTTTATATAGTTTACGCATGCGTCCGGAAATAAAAAGAGCTTACTTCTCCCGTTTTTTAAACTCACAGCTTTTAGAAGGTTTACATGATTTCTTAAAAAACACGAGTTTTTAGAAAATGTGTTTTATTTCATAAATGGAATCAACAAAGTATGCACATTCTACGTCATAACGACTTTCTATAGTTTGCAGATGCGTCCGGAAATAAGAAAAGATACTTCCCCCGTTTTTTAAAATCACAGCTTCTAGAAGGTTTACATGATTTCTTAAAAAACACGAGTTTTTAGAAAATATGTTTTATTTCATAAATGGAATCAACAAAGTATGCACATTCTATGTCATAACAAATTTCTATAGTCTGCGCATGCGTTTGGAAATAAGAAAAGCTTACTTCCCCCGTTTTTCAAAATCACAGCTTCTAGAAGGTTTACATGATTTCTTAATAAACACGAGTTTTTAGAAAATGTGTTTTATTTCATAAATGGAATCAACAAAGTATGCACATTCTACGTCATAACGACTTTCTATAGTTTGCGCATGCGTTCGGAAATAAGAAAAGCTTACTTCCACCGTTTTTTAAAATCACAGCTTCTAGAAGGTTTCCATGATTTCTTAAAAAACACGAGTTTTTAGAAAATGTGTTTTATTTCATAAATGGATTCAACAAAGTATGCACATTCTACGTCATAACGAATTTCTATAGTTTGCGCATGCATCCGGAAATAAGAAAAGCTTACTTCCACCGTTTTTTAAAATCACAGCTTCTAGAGGGTTTAAATGATTTCTTAAAAAACACGAGTTTTTAGAAAATGTGTTTTATTTCATAAATGGAATCAACAAATTATGCACATTCTACATCATAACGACCTTCTATAGTTTGCGCATTCGTCCGGAAATAAGATAAGCTTACTTCCACAGTTTTTTAAAATCACAGCTTCTGGAAGGTTTACATGATTTCTTAAAAAACACGAGTTTTTAGAAAATGTGGTTTATTTCATCAATGGAATGTACAAAGTATGCACATTCTACGTCATAACGACTTTTATAGTTTGCGCATGCGTCCGTAAATAAGAAAAGCTTACTTCTCCCGTTTTTTAAAATCATAGCTTCTAGAAGGTTTACATGATTTCGTAAAAAACATGAGTTTTTAGAAAATGTGCTTTATTTCATAAATGGAATCTACAAAGTATGCACATTCTACGTCATAACGACTTTCTATAGTTTGCGCATGCGTCCAGAAATAAGAAAAGCTTACTTCTCTCATTTTTTAAAATCACAGCTTCTAGAAGGTTTACATGATTTCGTAAAAAACACGAGTTTTTAGAAAATGTGCTTTATTTCATAAATGGAATCTACAAAGTATGCACATTCTACATCATAACGACTTTCTATAGTTTTCGCATGCGTCCGGAAATAAGAAAAGCTTACTTCCACCGTTTTTTAAAATAACAGCTTCTAGAAGGTTTACATGATTTCTTAAAAAACACGAGTTTTTAGAAAATGTGTTTTATTTCATAAATGGAATCAACAAAGTATGCACATTCTACGTCATAACGACTTTCTATAGTTTGCGCATGCGTTTGGAAATAAGAAAAGCTTACTTCCACCGTTTTTTTAAATCACAGCTTCTAGAAGGTTTACATGATTTCTTAAAAAACACGAGTTTTTAGAAAATGTGTTTTATTTCATCAATGGAATCAACAAAGTATGCACATTCTACGTCATAACAACTTTCTATAGTTTGTGCATGCGTTTGGAAATAAGAAAAGCTTACTTCCCCCCTTTTTTAAAATCACAGCTTCTAGAAGGTTTACATGATTTCTTAAAAAACACGAGTTTTTAGAAAATGTGTTTTATTTCATAAATGGAATCAACAAATTATGCACATTCTACATCATAACGACTTTCTATAGTTTGCGCATGCGTCCGGAAATAAGAAAAGCTTACTTCCCCGATTTTTTAAAATCACAGCTTCTAGAAGGTTTACATGATTTCTTAAAAAACACGAGTTTTTAGAAAATGTTTTAAATTTCATAAATGGAATGAACAAAGTATCCACATTCTATGTCATAACGACTTTCTATAGTTTGCGCATTCCTCTGGAAATAAGAAAAACTTACTTCCACCATTTTTTAGAATCACATCTTCTAGAAGGTTTACATGATTTCGTAAAAAACACGAGTTTTTAGAAAATGTGTTTTATTTCATGAATGGTATCTACAAAGTATGCAAATTCAATGTCATAACGACTTTCTATAGTTTGCGCATGCGTTTGGAAATAAGAAAAGCTTACTTCCCCCGTTTTTTAAAATCACAGCTTCTAGAAGGTTTACATGATTTCTTAAAAAACACAAGTTTTTAGAAAATGTGTTTTATTTCATAAATGGAATCAACAAAGTATGCACATTCTACGTCATAACGACTTTCTATAGTTTGCGCATGCGTCCGGAAATAAGAAAAGCTTACTTCCACCGTTTTTTTAAATCACAGCTTCTAGAAGGTTTACATGATTTCTTAATAAACACGAGTTTTTAGAAAATGTGTTTTATTTCATAAATGGAATCAACAAAGTATGCACATTCTACGTCATAACGACTTTCTATAGTTTGCGCATGCGTCCGGAAATAAGAAAAGATTACTTCCCCCGTTTTTTAAAATCATAGCTTCTAGAAGGTTTACATGATTTCTTAAAAAACACGAGTTTTTAGAAAATATGTTTTATTTCATAAATGGAATCAACAAAGTATGCACATTCTATGTCATAACAAATTTCTATAGTCTGCGCATGCGTTTGGAAATAAGAAAAGCTTACTTCCCCCGTTTTTCAAAATCACAGCTTCTAGAAGGTTTACATGATTTCTTAATAAACACGAGTTTTTAGAAAATGTGTTTTATTTCATAAATGAAATCAACAAAGTATGCACATTCTACGTCATAACAACTTTCTATAGTTTGCGCATTCGTCCGGAAATAAGAAAAGCTTACTTCCACAGTTTTTTAAAATCACAGCTTCTCGAAGGTTTACATGATTTCGTAAAAAACACGAGTTTTTAGAAAATGTGGTTTATTTCATCAATGGAATGTACAAAGTATGCACATTCTACGTCATAACGACTTTTATAGTTTGCGCATGCGTCCGTAAATAAGAAAAGCTTACTTCTCCCGTTTTTTAAAATCACAGCTTCTAGAAGGTTTACATGATTTCGTAAAAAACATGAGTTTTTAGAAAATGTGCTTTATTTCATCAATGGAATCTACAAAGTATGCACATTCTACGTCATAACGACTTTCTATAGTTTGCGCATGCGTCCAGAAATAAGAAAAGCTTACTTCTCTCGTTTTTTAAAATCACAGCTTCTAGAAGGTTTACATGATTTCGTAAAAAACACGAGTTTTTAGAAAATGTGCTTTATTTCATAAATGGAATCTACAAAGTATGCACATTCTACATCATAACGACTTTCTATAGTTTGCGCATGCGTTTGGAAATAAGAAAAGCTTACTTCCCCCCGTTTTTTAAAATCACAGCTTCTAGAAGGTTTACATGATTTCTTAAAAAACACAAGTTTTTAGAAAATGTGTTTTATTTCATAAATGGAATCAACAAAGTATGCACATTCTACGTCATAACGACTTTCTATAGTTTGCGCATGCGTCCGGAAATAAGAAAAGCTTACTTCCACCGTTTTTTTAAATCACAGCTTCTAGAAGGTTTACATGATTTCTTAAAAAACACGAGTTTTTAGAAAATGTGTTTTATTTCATCAATGGAATCAACAAAGTATGCACATTCTACGTCATAACAACTTTCTATAGTTTGTGCATGCGTTTGGAAATAAGAAAAGCTTACTTCCCCCCTTTTTTAAAATCACGGCTTCTAGAAGGTTTACATGATTTCTTAAAAAACACGAGTTTTTAGAAAATGTGTTTTATTTCATAAATGGAATCAACAAATTATGCACATTCTACATCATAACGACTTTCTATAGTTTGCGCATGCGTCCAGAAATAAGAAAAGCTTACTTCCCCGATTTTTTAAAATCACAGCTTCTAGAAGGTTTACATGATTTCTTAAAAAACACGAGTTTTTAGAAAATGTTTTAAATTTCATAAATGGAATGAACAAAGTATCCACATTCTATGTCATAACGACTTTCTATAGTTTGCGCATTCCTCTAAAAACAAGAAAAGCTTACTTCCACCATTTTTTAGAATCACATCTTCTAGAAGGTTTACATGATTTCGTAAAAAACACGAGTTTTTAGAAAATGTGTTTTATTTCATGAATGGTATCTACAAAGTATGCAAATTCAATGTCATAACGACTTTATATAGTTTACGCATGCGTCCGGAAATAAAAAAAGCTTACTTCCCCCGTTTTTTAAACTCACAGCTTTTAGAAGGTTTACATGATTTCTTAAAAAACATGAGTTTTTAGAAAATGTGTTTTATTTCATAAATGGAATCAACAAAGTATGCACATTCTACGTCATAACGACTTTCTATAGTTTGCGCATGCGTCCGGAAATAAGAAAAGATTACTTCCCCCGTTTTTTAAAATCACAGCTTCTAGAAGGTTTACATGATTTCTTAAAAAACACGAGTTTTTAGAAAATATGTTTTATTTCATAAATGGAATCAACAAAGTATGCACATTCTATGTCATAACAAATTTCTATAGTCTGCGCATGCGTTTGGAAATAAGAAAAGCTTACTTCCCCCGTTTTTCAAAATCACAGCTTCTAGAAGGTTTACATGATTTCTTAATAAACACGAGTTTTTAGAAAATGTGTTTTATTTCATAAATGGAATCAACAAAGTATGCACATTCTACGTCATAACGACTTTCTATAGTTTGCGCATGCGTCCGGAAATAAGAAAAGATTACTTCCCCCGTTTTTTAAAATCACAGCTTCTAGAAGGTTTACATGATTTCTTAAAAAACACGAGTTTTTAGAAAATATGTTTTATTTCATAAATGGAATCAACAAAGTATGCACATTCTATGTCATAACAAATTTCTATAGTCTGCGCATGCGTTTGGAAATAAGAAAAGCTTACTTCCCCCGTTTTTCAAAATCACAGCTTCTAGAAGGTTTACATGATTTCTTAATAAACACGAGTTTTTAGAAAATGTGTTTTATTTCATAAATGGAATCAACAAAGTATGCACATTCTACGTCATAACGACTTTCTATAGTTTGCGCATTCGTCCGGAAATAAGAAAAGCTTACTTCCACAGTTTTTTAAAATCACAGCTTCTCGAAGGTTTACATGATTTCGTAAAAAACACGAGTTTTTAGAAAATGTGGTTTATTTCATCAATGGAATGTACAAAGTATGCACATTCTACGTCATAACGACTTTTATAGTTTGCGCATGCGTCCGTAAATAAGAAAAGCTTACTTCTCCCGTTTTTTAAAATCACAGCTTCTAGAAGGTTTACATGATTTCGTAAAAAACATGAGTTTTTAGAAAATGTGCTTTATTTCATCAATGGAATCTACAAAGTATGCACATTCTACGTCATAACGACTTTCTATAGTTTGCGCATGCGTCCAGAAATAAGAAAAGCTTACTTCTCTCGTTTTTTAAAATCACAGCTTCTAGAAGGTTTACATGATTTCGTAAAAAACACGAGTTTTTAGAAAATGTGCTTTATTTCATAAATGGAATCTACAAAGTATGCACATTCTACATCATAACGACTTTCTATAGTTTTCGCATGCGTCCGGAAATAAGAAAAGCTTACTTCCACCGTTTTTTAAAATAACAGCTTCTAGAAGGTTTACATGATTTCTTAAAAAACACGAGTTTTTAGAAAATGTGTTTTATTTCATAAATGGAATCAACAAAGTATGCACATTCTACGTCATAACGACTTTCTATAGTTTGCGCATGCGTTTGGAAATAAGAAAAGCTTACTTCCACCGTTATTTAAAATCACAGCTTCTAGAAGGTTTACATGATTTCGTAAAAAACACGAGTTTTTAGAGAATGTGTTTTATTTCATAAACGGAATCTACAAAGTATGCACATTCTATGTCATAATGACTTTATATAGTTTACGCATGCGTCCGGAAATAAGAAAAGCTTACTTCTCCCATTTTTTAAACTCACAGCTTTTAGAAGGTTTACATGATTTGTTAAAAAACACGAGTTTTAAGAAAATGTGTTTTATTTCATAAGTGGAATCAACAAAGTATGCACATTCTACGTCATAACGAATTTCTATAGTTTGCGCATGCGTCCGGAAATAAGAAAAGATTACTTCCCCCGTTTTTTAAAATCACAGCTTCTAGAAGGTTTACATGATTTCTTAAAAACACGAGTTTTTAGAAAATGTGTTTTATTTCATCAATGGAATCAACAAAGTATGCACATTCTACGTCATAACAACTTTCTATAGTTTGCGCATGCGTTTGGAAATAAGAAAAGCTTACTTCCCCCATTTTTTAAAATCACAGCTTCTAGAAGGTTTACTTTAATTCTTAAAAAACACGAGTTTTTAGAAAACGTGTTTTATTTCATAAAAGGAATCAACAAAGTATGCACATTCTACGTCATAACGACTTTCTATGGTTTGCGCATGCGTTCGGAAATAAGAAAAGCTTACTTCCACCGTTTTTTAAAATCACAGCTTCTAGAAGGTTTACATGAGTCCTTAAAAAACACGAGTTTTTAGAAAATGTGTTTTATTTCATAAATGGATTCAACAAAGTATGTACATTCTACGTCATAACGAATTTCTATAGTTTGCGCATGCATCCGGAAATAAGAAAAGCTTACTTCCATCGTTTTTTAAAATCACAGCTTCTAGAGGGTTTACATGATTTCTTAAAAAACACGAGTTTTTAGAAAATGTGTTTTATTTCATATATGGAATCAACAAATTATGCACATTCTACATCATAACGACCTTCTATAGTTTGCGCATTCGTCCGGAAATAAGACAAGCTTACTTCCACCGTTTTTTAAAATCACAGCTTCTAGAAGGTTTACATGATTTCGTAAAAAACATGAGTTTTTAGAAAATGTGCTTTCTTTCATAAATGGAATCTACAAAGTATGCACATTCTACGTCATAACGACTTTCTATAGTTTGCGCATGCGTCCGGAAATAAGAAAAGCTTACTTCTCCCGTTTTTTAAAATCACAGCTTCTAGAAGGTTTACATGATTTCTTAAAAAACACGAGTTTTTAGAAAATGTGTTTTATTTCATAAATGGAATCAACAAAGTATGCACATTCTACGTCATAACGACTTTCTATAGTTTGCGCATGCGTTTGGAAATAAGAAAAGCTTACTTCCCCCGTTTTTTAAAATCACAGCTTCTAGAAGGTTTACATTATTTCTTAAAAAACACGCGTTTTTAGAAAATGTGTTTTATTTCATAAATGGAATCAACAAAGTATGCACATTCTATGTCATAACGACTTTCTATAGTTTGCGCATGCGTTTGGAAATAAGAAAAGCTTACTTCCCCCGTTTTTTAAAATCACAGCTTCTAGAAGGTTTACATTATTTCTTAAAAAACACGAGTTTTTAGAAAATGTGTTTTATTTCATAAATGGAATCAACAAAGTATGCACATTCTATGTCATAACGACTTTCTATAGTTTGCGCATGCGTTTGGAAATAAGAAAAGCTTACTTCCCCCGTTTTTTAAAATCACAGCTTCTAGAAGGTTTACATGATTTCTTAAAAAACACAAGTTTTTAGAAAATGTGTTTTATTTCATAAATGGAATCAACAAAGTATGCACATTCTACGTCATAACGACTTTCTATAGTTTGCGCATGCGTCCGGAAATAAGAAAATCTTACTTCCACCATTTTTTAAAATCACAGCTTCTAGAGGGTTTAAATGATTTCTTAAAAAACACGAGTTTTTAGAAAATGTGTTTTATTTCATAAATGGAATCTACAAAGTATGCATATTCTACGTCATAACGACTTTCTATAGTTTGCGCATTCTTCAGGAAATAACAAAAGCTTACTTCCACCGTTTTTTAAAATCACAGCTTCTAGAAGGTTTACATGATTTCTTAAAAAACATGAGTTTTTAGAAAATGTGTTTTATTTCATAAATGGTATCAACAAAGTATGCACATTCTACGTCATAACGACTTTCTATAGTTTGCGCATGCATCCGGAAATAAGAAAAGCTTACTTCCACCGTTTTTTAAAATCACAGCTTCTAGAAGGTTTACATGATTTCTTAAAAAACATGAGTTTTTAGAAAATGTGTTTTATTTCATAAATGGAATCAACAAAGTATGCACATTGTACGTCAGAACGACTTTCTATAGTTTGCGCATGCGTCCGGAAATAAGAAAATCTAACTTCGACCGTTTTTTAAAATCACAGCTTCTAGAAAGTTTACATGATTATGTAAAAAACACGAGTTTTTAGAAAATGTGTCTTATTTAATAAATGGAATCTACAAAGAATGCACATTCTACGTCATAACGACTTTCTATTATTTGCACATGCGTCCGGAAATAAGAAAAGCTTACTTCCACCGTTTTTTAAAATCACAGCTTCTAGAAGGTTTACATGATTTCGTAAAAAACATGAGTTTTTAGAAAATGTGTTTTATTTCATAAATGGAATCTACAAAGTATGCACATTCTATGTCATAACGACTTTCTATAGTTTGCGCATGCGTTTGGAAATAAGAAAAGCTTACTTCCCCCGTTTTTTAAAATCACAGCTTCTAGAAGGTTTACATGATTTCTTAAAAAACACGAGTTTTGAGAAAATGTGTTTTATTTCATAAATGGAATCAACAAAGTATGCACATTCTACGTCATAATGACTTTCTATAGTTTGCGCATGCGTCCGGAAATAAGAAAAGCTTACTTCCACCGTTTTTTAAAATCACACCTTCTACAGGGTTTACATGATTTCTTAAAAAACACGAGTTTTTAGAAAATGTGATTTACTTCATAAATGGAATCAACAAAGTATGCACATTCTACGTCATAACGACTTTCTATATTTTGCGCATGCGTCCGGAAATAAGAAAAGCTTACTTCCACCGATTTTTAAAATCACAGCTTCTAGAAGGTTTACATGATTTCGTAAATAACACGAGTTTTTAGAAAATGTGTTTTATTTCATAAATGGAATCAACAAAGTATGCACATTCTACGTCATAACGACTTTTATAGTTTGCGCATGCATTTGGAAATAAGAAAAGCTTACTTACCCCATTTTTTAAAATCACAGCTTCTAAAAGGTTTACATTATTTCTTAAAAAACACGAGTTTTTAGAAAATGTGTTTTATTTCATAAATGGAATCTACAAAGTATGCACATTCTATGTCATAACGACTTTCTATAGTTTCCGCATCCGTCCGGAAATAAGAAAAGCTTACTTCCACCGTTTTTTGAAATCATAGCTTCTAGAAGGTTTACATGATTTCGTAAAAAAAATGAGTTTTTAGAAAATGTGTTTTATTTCATAAATGGAATCTACAAAGTATGCACATTCTATGTCATAACGACTTTCTATAGTTTGCGCATCTGTCGGGAAATAAGAAAAGCTTACTTCCACCGTTTTATGAAATCATAGCTTCTAGAAGGTTTACATGATTTCGTAAAAAACATGAGTTTTTAGAAAATGTGTTTTAATTCATAAATGGAATCTACAAAGTATGCACATTCTACATCATAATAACTTTCTATAGTTTGCACATGAGTCCGGAAGTAAGAAAAGCTTACTTCCACCGTTTTTTAAAATCACAGCTTCTAGAAGGTTTACATGATTTCGTAAAAAACACGAGTTTTTAGAAAATGTGTTTTATTTCATGAATGGAATCTACAAAGTATGCACATTCTACATCATAACGACATTCTATAGTTTGCGCATGCGTTTGGAAATGAGAAAAGCTTACTTCCCCCATTTTTTAAAATCACAGCTTCTAGAAGGTTTACATGATTTATTAAAAAACACGAGTTTTTAGAAAATTTCTTTTATTTCATAAATGGAATCAACAAAGTATGCACATTCTACGTCATAACGACTTTCTATAGTTTGCGCATGCGTATGGAAATAAGAAAAGCTTACTTCCCCCGTTTTTTAAAATCAGAGCTTCTAGAAGTTTTACATGATTTCTTAAAAAACACGAGTTTTTAGAAAATGTGTTTTTTTTCATAAATGGAATCAACAAAGTATGCACATTCTACGTCATAAGGACGTTCTATAGTTTGCGCATGCGTTTGGAAATAAGAAAAGCTTACTTCCACAGCTTCAAGAAGGTTTACATGGTTTCTTAAAAAACACGAGTTTTTAGAAAATGTATTTTATTTCATAAATGGAATCAACAATGTATGCACATTCTACGTCATAACGACTTTCTATAGTTTGCGCATGCGTCCGGAAATAAGAAAAGCTTACTTCCACCGTTTTTTAAAATCACAGCTTCTAGAAGGTTTACATGATTTCTAAAAAAACACGAGTTTTTAGAAAATGTGTTTTATTTCATAAATGGAATCAACAAAGTATGCACATTCTACATCATAATGACATTCTATAGTTTGCGCATTCGTCCGCAAATAAGAAAAGCTTACTTCCACCGTTTTTTAAAATCACAGCTTCTAGAAGGTTTACATGATTTCTTAAAAAACAAGAGTTTTTAGAAAATGTGTTTTATTTCATAAATGGAATCTACAAAGTATGCACATTCTACGTCATAAGGACTTTCTATAGTTTGCGCATGCATTTGGATATAAGAAAAGCTAACTTCCCTCGTTTTTTAAAATCACAACTTCTAGAAGGTTTACATGATTTCTTAAAAAACACGAGCTTTTAGAAAATGTGTTTTATTTCATAAATGGAATCAACAAAGTATGCGCATTCTACGTCATAACGACTTTCTATAGTTTGCGCATTCGTCCGGAAATAAGAAAAGCTTACTTCCACCGTTTTTTAAAATCACAGCTTCTAGAAGTTTTACATGATTTTTTAAAAAACACGAGCTTTTAGAAAATGTGTTTTATTTCATAAATGGAATCTACAAAGTATGCACATTCTACGTCATAACGACTTTCTATAGTTTGCGCATGCGTCCGGAAATAAGAAAAGCTTACTTCCCCCGTTTTTTAAAATCACAGCTTCTAGAAGGTTTACATGATTTCTTAAAAAACACGAGTTTTTAGAAAATGTGTTTTATTTCATAAATGGAATCAACAAAGTATGCACATTCTACATCATAACGACTTTCTATAGTTTGCGCATTCGTCCCGAAATAAGAAAAGCTTACTTCCAACGTTTTTTAAAATCACAGCTTCTAGAAGGTTTACATGATTTCGTAAAAAACACGAGTTTTTAGAAAATGTGTTTTATTTCATAAATGGAATCTACAAAGTATGCACATTCTACGTCAGAAAGACTTTCTATAGTTTGCACATGCGTCCGGAAATAAGAAAAGCTTACTACCACCGTTTTTTAAAATCACAGCTTCTAGAAGGTTTACATGATTTCTTAAAAACACGAGTTTTTAGAAAATGTGTTTTATTTCATCATTGGAATCAACAAAGTATGCACATTCTACGTCATAACGACTTTCTATAGTTTGCGCATTCGTCCGGAAATAAGAAAAGCTTACTTCCACCGATATTTAAAATCACAGCTTCTAGAAGGTTTACATGATTTCGTAAAAAACATGAGCTTTTAGAAAATGTGTTTTATTTCATAAATGGAATCTACAAAGTATGCACATTCTACGTCATAACGACTTTCTATAGTTTGCGCATGCGTTTGGAAATAAGAAAAGCTTACTTCCCCCGTTTTTTAAAATCACAGCTTCTAGAAGGTTTACATGATTTCTTAAAAAACACAAGTTTTTAGAAAATGTGTTTTATTTCATAAATGGAATCAACAAAGTATGCACATTCTACGTCATAACGACTTTCTATAGTTTGCGCATGCGTCCGGAAATAAGAAAATCTTACTTCCACCGTTTTTTAAAATCACAGCTTCTAGAGGGTTTAAATGATTTCTTAAAAAACATGAGTTTTTAGAAAATGTGTTTTATTTCATAAATGGAATCTACAAAGTATGCATATTCTACGTCATAACGACTTTCTATAGTTTGCGCATTCTTCAGGAAATAACAAAAGCTTACTTCCACCGTTTTTTAAAATCACAGCTTCTAGAAGGTTTACATGATTTCTTAAAAAACATGAGTTTTTAGAAAATGTGTTTTATTTCATAAATGGTATCAACAAAGTATGCACATTCTACGTCATAACGACTTTCTATAGTTTGCGCATGCATCCGGAAATAAGAAAAGCTTACTTCCACCGTTTTTTAAAATCACAGCTTCTAGAAGGTTTACATGATTTCTTAAAAAACATGAGTTTTTAGAAAATGTGTTTTATTTCATAAATGGAATCAACAAAGTATGCACATTGTACGTCAGAACGACTTTCTATAGTTTGCGCATGCGTCCGGAAATAAGAAAATCTAACTTCGACCGTTTTTTAAAATCACAGCTTCTAGAAAGTTTACATGATTATGTAAAAAACACGAGTTTTTAGAAAATGTGTCTTATTTAATAAATGGAATCTACAAAGAATGCACATTCTACGTCATAACGACTTTCTATTATTTGCACATGCGTCCGGAAATAAGAAAAGCTTACTTCCACCGTTTTTTAAAATCACAGCTTCTAGAAGGTTTACATGATTTCGTAAAAAACATGAGTTTTTAGAAAATGTGTTTTATTTCATAAATGGAATCTACAAAGTATGCACATTCTACGTCATAACGACTTTCTATAGTTTGCGCATGCGTTTGGAAATAAGAAAAGCTTACTTCCCCCGTTTTTTAAAATCACAGCTTCTAGAAGGTTTACATGATTTCTTAAAAAACACGAGTTTTGAGAAAATGTGTTTTATTTCATAAATGGAATCAACAAAGTATGCACATTCTACGTCATAATGACTTTCTATAGTTTGCGCATGCGTCCGGAAATAAGAAAAGCTTACTTCCACCGTTTTTTAAAATCACACCTTCTACAGGGTTTACATGATTTCTTAAAAAACACGAGTTTTTAGAAAATGTGATTTACTTCATAAATGGAATCAACAAAGTATGCACATTCTACGTCATAACGACTTTCTATATTTTGCGCATGCGTCCGGAAATAAGAAAAGCTTACTTCCACCGATTTTTAAAATCACAGCTTCTAGAAGGTTTACATGATTTCGTAAATAACACGAGTTTTTAGAAAATGTGTTTTATTTCATAAATGGAATCAACAAAGTATGCACATTCTACGTCATAACGACTTTTATAGTTTGCGCATGCATTTGGAAATAAGAAAAGCTTACTTACCCCATTTTTTAAAATCACAGCTTCTAAAAGGTTTACATTATTTCTTAAAAAACACGAGTTTTTAGAAAATGTGTTTTATTTCATAAATGGAATCTACAAAGTATGCACATTCTATGTCATAACGACTTTCTATAGTTTGCGCATCCGTCCGGAAATAAGAAAAGCTTACTTCCACCGTTTTTTGAAATCATAGCTTCTAGAAGGTTTACATGATTTCGTAAAAAACATGAGTTTTTAGAAAATGTGTTTTATTTCATAAATGGAATCTACAAAGTATGCACATTCTATGTCATAACGACTTTCTATAGTTTGCGCATCTGTCGGGAAATAAGAAAAGCTTACTTCCACCGTTTTATGAAATCATAGCTTCTAGAAGGTTTACATGATTTCGTAAAAAACATGAGTTTTTAGAAAATGTGTTTTAATTCATAAATGGAATCTACAAAGTATGCACATTCTACATCATAATAACTTTCTATAGTTTGCACATGAGTCCGGAAGTAAGAAAAGCTTACTTCCACCGTTTTTTAAAATCACAGCTTCTAGAAGGTTTACATGATTTCGTAAAAAACACGAGTTTTTAGAAAATGTGTTTTATTTCATGAATGGAATCTACAAAGTATGCACATTCTACATCATAACGACATTCTATAGTTTGCGCATGCGTTTGGAAATGAGAAAAGCTTACTTCCCCCATTTTTTAAAATCACAGCTTCTAGAAGGTTTACATGATTTATTAAAAAACACGAGTTTTTAGAAAATTTCTTTTATTTCATAAATGGAATCAACAAAGTATGCACATTCTATGTCATAACGACTTTCTATACTTTGCGCATGCGTATGGAAATAAGAAAAGCTTACTTCCCCCGTTTTTTAAAATCAGAGCTTCTAGAAGTTTTACATGATTTCTTAAAAAACACGAGTTTTTAGAAAATGTGTTTTTTTTCATAAATGGAATCAACAAAGTATGCACATTCTACGTCATAAGGACGTTCTATAGTTTGCGCATGCGTTTGGAAATAAGAAAAGCTTACTTCCACAGCTTCAAGAAGGTTTACATGGTTTCTTAAAAAACACGAGTTTTTAGAAAATGTATTTTATTTCATAAATGGAATCAACAATGTATGCACATTCTACGTCATAACGACTTTCTATAGTTTGCGCATGCGTCCGGAAATAAGAAAAGCTTACTTCCACCGTTTTTTAAAATCACAGCTTCTAGAAGGTTTACATGATTTCTAAAAAAACACGAGTTTTTAGAAAATGTGTTTTATTTCATAAATGGAATCAACAAAGTATGCACATTCTACATCATAATGACATTCTATAGTTTGCGCATTCGTCCGCAAATAAGAAAAGCTTACTTCCACCGTTTTTTAAAATCACAGCTTCTAGAAGGTTTACATGATTTCTTAAAAAACAAGAGTTTTTAGAAAATGTGTTTTATTTCATAAATGGAATCTACAAAGTATGCACATTCTACGTCATAACGACTTTCTATAGTTTGCGCATGCATTTGGATATAAGAAAAGCTAACTTCCCTCGTTTTTTAAAATCACAACTTCTAGAAGGTTTACATGATTTCTTAAAAAACACGAGCTTTTAGAAAATGTGTTTTATTTCATAAATGGAATCAACAAAGTATGCGCATTCTACGTCATAACGACTTTCTATAGTTTGCGCATTCGTCCGGAAATAAGAAAAGCTTACTTCCACCGTTTTTTAAAATCACAGCTTCTAGAAGTTTTACATGATTTTTTAAAAAACACGAGCTTTTAGAAAATGTGTTTTATTTCATAAATGGAATCTACAAAGTATGCACATTCTACGTCATAACGACTTTCTATAGTTTGCGCATGCGTCCGGAAATAAGAAAAGCTTACTTCCCCCGTTTTTTAAAATCACAGCTTCTAGAAGGTTTACATGATTTCTTAAAAAACACGAGTTTTTAGAAAATGTGTTTTATTTCATAAATGGAATCTACAAAGTATGCACATTCTATGTCATAACGACTTTCTATAGTTTGCGCATCTGTCGGGAAATAAGAAAAGCTTACTTCCACCGTTTTATGAAATCATAGCTTCTAGAAGGTTTACATGATTTCGTAAAAAACATGAGTTTTTAGAAAATGTGTTTTAATTCATAAATGGAATCTACAAAGTATGCACATTCTACATCATAATAACTTTCTATAGTTTGCACATGAGTCCGGAAGTAAGAAAAGCTTACTTCCACCGTTTTTTAAAATCACAGCTTCTAGAAGGTTTACATGATTTCGTAAAAAACACGAGTTTTTAGAAAATGTGTTTTATTTCATGAATGGAATCTACAAAGTATGCACATTCTACATCATAACGACATTCTATAGTTTGCGCATGCGTTTGGAAATGAGAAAAGCTTACTTGCCCCATTTTTTAAAATCACAGCTTCTAGAAGGTTTACATGATTTATTAAAAAACACGAGTTTTTAGAAAATTTCTTTTATTTCATAAATGGAATCAACAAAGTATGCACATTCTACGTCATAACGACTTTCTATAGTTTGCGCATGCGTATGGAAATAAGAAAAGCTTACTTCCCCCGTTTTTTAAAATCAGAGCTTCTAGAAGTTTTACATGATTTCTTAAAAAACACGAGTTTTTAGAAAATGTGTTTTTTTTCATAAATGGAATCAACAAAGTATGCACATTCGACGTCATAAGGACGTTCTATAGTTTGCGCATGCGTTTGGAAATAAGAAAAGCTTACTTCCACAGCTTCAAGAAGGTTTACATGGTTTCTTAAAAAACACGAGTTTTTAGAAAATGTATTTTATTTCATAAATGGAATCAACAATGTATGCACATTCTACGTCATAACGACTTTCTATAGTTTGCGCATGCGTCCGGAAATAAGAAAAGCTTACTTTCCCCCGTTTTTTAAAATCACAGCTTCCTGAAGGTTTACATGATTTCTTAAAAGACACGAGTTTTTAGAAAATGTGTTTTATTTCATAAATCGAATCAACAAAGTATGCACATTCTACGTCATAACGACTTTCTATAGTTTGCGCATGCGTTGGGAAATAAGAAAAGCTTACTTCCCCCGTTTTTTAAAATCACAGCTTCTAGAAGGTTTACATGATTTCTTAAAAAACACGAGTATTTAGAAAATGTGTTTTGTTTCATAAATGGAATCAAAAAAGTATGCACATTCTACGTCATAACGAATTTCTATAGTTTGCGCATGCATTTGGAAATAAGAAAAGCTTACTTCCCCCATTTTTTAAAATCACAGCGTCTAGAAGGTTTACATGGTTTCTTAAAAAACACGAGTTTTTAGAAAATGTGTTTTATTTCATAAATGGAATCAACAATTTATGCAAATTCTACCTCATAACGACTTTCTATTGTTTGCGCATGCGTCTAGAAATAAGAAAAGCTTACTTCCCCCGTTTTTTAAAATCACAGCTTCTAGAAGGTTTACATGATTTCGTAAAAAACACGAGTTTTTAGAAAATGTGTTTTATTTCATAAATGGAATCTACAAAGTATGCACATTCTATGTCATAACGACTTTCTATAGTTTGCGCATTCGTCCGGAAATAAGAAAAGCTTACTTCCATCGTTTTTTAAAATCACAGCTTCTAGAGGGTTTACATGATTTCGTAAAAAACACGAGTTTTTAGAAAATGTGTTTTATTTAAGAAATGGAATCTACAAAGTATGCACATTCTACATCATAACGACTTTCTATAGTTTGCACATGCGTTTGGAAATAAGAAAAGCTTACTTTCCCCGTTTTTTAAAATCACAGCTTCTAGAAGGTTTACATGATTTCTTAAAAAACACGAGTTTTTAGAAAATGTGTTTTATTTCATAAATGGAATCAACAAAGTATGCACATTCTACGTCATAACGACTTTCTATAGTTTGCGCATTCGTCCGGAAATAAGAAAAGCTTACTTCCACCGTTTTTTTAAATCACAGCTTCTAGAAGGTTTACATGATTTCGTAAAAAACACGAGTTTTTAGAAAATGTGTTTTATTTCATAAATGGAATCTACAAAGTATGCACATTTTACGTCATAACGACTTTCTATAGTTCGCACATGCGTCCAGAAATAAGAAAAACTTACTTCCCCCGTTTTTTAAAATCACAGCTTCTAGAATGTTTACATGATTTCTTAAAAAACACGAGTTTTTAGAAAATGTGTTTTATTTAAGAAATGGAATCTACAAAGTATGCACATTCTACATCATAACGACTTTCTATAGTTTGCACATGCGTTTGGAAATAAGAAAAGCTTACTTTCCCCGTTTTTTAAAATCACAGCTTCTAGAAGGTTTACATGATTTCGTAAAAAACACGAGTTTTTAGAAAATGTGTTTTATTTCATAAATGGAATCTACAAAGTATGCACATTCTATGTCATAACGACTTTCTATAGTTTGCGCATTCGTCCGGAAATAAGAAAAGCTTACTTCCACCGTTTTTTAAAATCACAGCTTCTAGAGGGTTTACATGATTTCGTAAAAAACATGAGTTTTTAGAAAATGTGTTTTATTTAAGAAATGGAATCTACAAAGTATGCACATTCTACATCATAACGACTTTCTATAGTTTGCACATGCGTTTGGAAATAAGAAAAGCTTACTTTCCCCGTTTTTTAAAATCACAGCTTCTAGAAGGTTTACATAATTTCTTAAAAAACACGAGTTTTTAGAAAATGTGTTTTATTTCATAAATGGAATCGACAAAGTATGCGCATTCTATGTCTTAAGGACTTTCTATAGTTTGCGCTTGTGTCCGAAAATAAGAAAAGATTACTTCCCCCGTTTTTTAAAATCACAGCTTCTAGAATGTTTACATGATTTCTTAAAAAACACGAGTTTTTAGAAAATGTGTTTTATTTCATAAATGGAATCAACAAAGTATGCACATTCTACGTCATAACGACTTTCCATAGTATGCGCATGCGTCCGGAAATAAGAAAAGCTTACTTCCCCCGTTTTTTAAAATCACAGCTTCTAGAATGTTTACATGATTTCTTAAAAAACATGAGCTTTTAGAAAATGTGCTTTATTTCATAAATGGAATCAACAAAGTATGCACATTCTACGTCATAACGACTTTCTATAGTTTGCGCATGCGTTTGGAAATAAGAAAAGCTTACTTCCCCCGTTTTTTAAAATCACAGCTTCTAGAAGGTTTACATGATTTCCTAAAAAACACGAGTTTTTAGAAAATGTGTTTTATTTCATAAATGGAATCAACAAAGTATGCACATTCTATGTCATAATGAATTTCTATAGTTTGCGCATGCGTCCGGAAATAAGAAAAGCTTACTTCCCCCGTTTTTTAAAATCGCAGCTTCTAGAATGTTTACATGATTTCTTAAAAAACACGAGTGTTTAGAAAATGTGTTTTATTTCATAAATGGAATCAACAAAGTATGCACATTCTACGTCATAACGAATTTCTATAGTTTGCGCATGTGTTTGGAAATAAGAAAAGCTTACTTCCCCCGTTTTTTAAAATCACAGCTTCTAGAAGGTTTACATGATTTCTTAAAAAACACGAGTTTTTAGAAAATGTGTTTTATTTCATAAATGGAATCTACAAAGTATGCACATTCTATGTCATAACGACTTTCTATAGTTTGCGCATTCGTCCGGAAATAAGAAAAGCTTACTTCCATCGTTTTTTAAAATCACAGCTTCTAGAGGGTTTACATGATTTCGTAAAAAACACGAGTTTTTAGAAAATGTGTTTTATTTAAGAAATGGAATCTACAAAGTATGCACATTCTACATCATAACGACTTTCTATAGTTTGCACATGCGTTTGGAAATAAGAAAAGCTTACTTTCCCCGTTTTTTAAAATCACAGCTTCTAGAAGGTTTACATGATTTCTTAAAAAACACGAGTTTTTAGAAAATGTGTTTTATTTCATAAATGGAATCAACAAAGTATGCACATTCTACGTCATAACGACTTTCTATAGTTTGCGCATTCGTCCGGAAATAAGAAAAGCTTACTTCCACCGTTTTTTTAAATCACAGCTTCTAGAAGGTTTACATGATTTCGTAAAAAACACGAGTTTTTAGAAAATGTGTTTTATTTAAGAAATGGAATCTACAAAGTATGCACATTCTACATCATAACGACTTTCTATAGTTTGCACATGCGTTTGGAAATAAGAAAAGCTTACTTTCCCCGTTTTTTAAAATCACAGCTTCTAGAAGGTTTACATGATTTCTTAAAAAACACGAGTTTTTAGAAAATGTGTTTTATTTCATAAATGGAATCAACAAAGTATGCACATTCTACGTCATAACGAATTTCTATAGTTTGCGCATGTGTTTGGAAATAAGAAAAGCTTACTTCCCCCGTTTTTTAAAATCACAGCTTCTAGAAGGTTTACATGATTTCTTAAAAAACACGAGTTTTTAGAAAATGTGTTTTATTTCATAAATGGAATCTACAAAGTATGCACATTCTATGTCATAACGACTTTCTATAGTTTGCGCATTCGTCCGGAAATAAGAAAAGCTTACTTCCATCGTTTTTTAAAATCACAGCTTCTAGAGGGTTTACATGATTTCGTAAAAAACACGAGTTTTTAGAAAATGTGTTTTATTTAAGAAATGGAATCTACAAAGTATGCACATTCTACATCATAACGACTTTCTATAGTTTGCACATGCGTTTGGAAATAAGAAAAGCTTACTTTCCCCGTTTTTTAAAATCACAGCTTCTAGAAGGTTTACATGATTTCTTAAAAAACACGAGTTTTTAGAAAATGTGTTTTATTTCATAAATGGAATCTACAAAGTATGCACATTCTATGTCATAACGACTTTCTATAGTTTGCGCATTCGTCCGGAAATAAGAAAAGCTTACTTCCATCGTTTTTTAAAATCACAGCTTCTAGAGGGTTTACATGATTTCGTAAAAAACACGAGTTTTTAGAAAATGTGTTTTATTTAAGAAATGGAATCTACAAAGTATGCACATTCTACATCATAACGACTTTCTATAGTTTGCACATGCGTTTGGAAATAAGAAAAGCTTACTTTCCCCGTTTTTTAAAATCACAGCTTCTAGAAGGTTTACATGATTTCTTAAAAAACACGAGTTTTTAGAAAATGTGTTTTATTTCATAAATGGAATCAACAAAGTATGCACATTCTACGTCATAACGACTTTCTATAGTTTGCGCATTCGTCCGGAAATAAGAAAAGCTTACTTCCACCGTTTTTTTAAATCACAGCTTCTAGAAGGTTTACATGATTTCGTAAAAAACACGAGTTTTTAGAAAATGTGTTTTATTTCATAAATGGAATCTACAAAGTATGCACATTTTACGTCATAACGACTTTCTATAGTTCGCACATGCGTCCAGAAATAAGAAAAACTTACTTCCCCCCGTTTTTTAAAATCACAGCTTCTAGAATGTTTACATGATTTCTTAAAAAACACGAGTTTTTAGAAAATGTGTTTTATTTAAGAAATGGAATCTACAAAGTATGCACATTCTACATCATAACGACTTTCTATAGTTTGCACATGCGTTTGGAAATAAGAAAAGCTTACTTTCCCCGTTTTTTAAAATCACAGCTTCTAGAAGGTTTACATGATTTCGTAAAAAACACGAGTTTTTAGAAAATGTGTTTTATTTCATAAATGGAATCTACAAAGTATGCACATTCTATGTCATAACGACTTTCTATAGTTTGCGCATTCGTCCGGAAATAAGAAAAGCTTACTTCCACCGTTTTTTAAAATCACAGCTTCTAGAGGGTTTACATGATTTCGTAAAAAACACGAGTTTTTAGAAAATGTGTTTTATTTAAGAAATGGAATCTACAAAGTATGCACATTCTACATCATAACGACTTTCTATAGTTTGCACATGCGTTTGGAAATAAGAAAAGCTTACTTTCCCCGTTTTTTAAAATCACAGCTTCTAGAAGGTTTACATGATTTCTTAAAAAACACGAGTTTTTAGAAAATGTGTTTTATTTCATAAAGGGAATCGACAAAGTATGCGCATTCTATGTCATAAGGACTTTCTATAGTTTGCGCTTGTGTCCGAAAATAAGAAAAGATTACTTCCCCCGTTTTTTAAAATCACAGCTTCTAGAATGTTTACATGATTTCTTAAAAAACACGAGTTTTTAGAAAATGTGTTTTATTTCGTAAATGGAATCAACAAAGTATGCACATTCTACGTCATAACGACTTTCCATAGTATGCGCATGCGTCCGGAAATAAGAAAAGCTTACTTCCCCCGTTTTTTAAAATCACAGCTTCTAGAATGTTTACATGATTTCTTAAAAAACATGAGCTTTTAGAAAATGTGCTTTATTTCATAAATGGAATCAACAAAGTATGCACATTCTACGTCATAACGACTTTCTATAGTTTGCGCATGCGTTTGGAAATAAGAAAAGCTTACTTCCCCCGTTTTTTAAAATCACAGCTTCTAGAAGGTTTACATGATTTCCTAAAAAACACGAGTTTTTAGAAAATGTGTTTTATTTCATAAATGGAATCAACAAAGTATGCACATTCTATGTCATAATGACTTTCTATAGTTTGCGCATGCGTCCGGAAATAAGAAAAGCTTACTTCCCCCGTTTTTTAAAATCGCAGCTTCTAGAATGTTTACATGATTTCTTAAAAAACACGAGTGTTTAGAAAATGTGTTTTATTTCATAAATGGAATCAACAAAGTATGCACATTCTACGTCATAACGAATTTCTATAGTTTGCGCATGTGTTTGGAAATAAGAAAAGCTTACTTCCCCCGTTTTTTAAAATCACAGCTTCTAGAAGGTTTACATGATTTCTTAAAAAACACGAGTTTTTAGAAAATGTGTTTTATTTCATAAATGGAATCTACAAAGTATGCACATTCTATGTCATAACGGCTTTCTATAGTTTGCGCATTCGTCCGGAAATAAGAAAAGCTTACTTCCATCGTTTTTTAAAATCACAGCTTCTAGAGGGTTTACATGATTTCGAAAAAACACGAGTTTTTAGAAAATGTGTTTTATTTAAGAAATGCAATCTACAAAGTATGCACATTCTACATCATAACGACTTTCTATAGTTTGCACATGCGTTTGGAAATAAGAAAAGCTTACTTTCCCCGTTTTTTAAAATCACAGCTTCTAGAAGGTTTACATGATTTCTTAAAAAACACGAGTTTTTAGAAAATGTGTTTTATTTCATAAATGGAATCAACAAAGTATGCACATTCTACGTCATAACGACTTTCTATAGTTTGCGCATTCGTCCGGAAATAAGAAAAGCTTACTTCCACCGTTTTTTTAAATCACAGCTTCTAGAAGGTTTACATGATTTCGTAAAAAACACGAGTTTTTAGAAAATGTGTTTTATTTCATAAATGGAATCTACAAAGTATGCACATTTTACATCATAACAACTTTCTATAGTTCACACATGCGTCCAGAAATAAGAAAAACTTACTTCCCCCGTTTTTTAAAATCACAGCTTCTAGAATGTTTACATGATTTCTTAAAAAACACGAGTTTTTAGAAAATGTGTTTTATTTCATAAATGGAATCAACAAAGTATGCACATTCTACGTCATAACGACTTTCCATAGTATGCGCATGCGTCCGGAAATAAGAACAGCTTACTTCCCCCGTTTTTTAAAATCACAGCTTCTAGAATGTTTACATGATTTCTTAAAAAACATGAGCTTTTAGAAAATGTGTTTTATTTCATAAATGGAATCAACAAAGTATGCACATTCTACGTCATAACGACTTTCTATAGTTTGCGCATGCGTTTGGAAATAAGAAAAGCTTACTTCCCCCGTTTTTTAAAATCACAGCTTCTAGAAGGTTTACATGATTTCCTAAAAAACACGAGTTTTTAGAAAATGTGTTTTATTTCATAAATGGAATCAACAAAGTATGCACATTCTATGTCATAATGACTTTCTATAGTTTGCGCATGCGTCCGGAAATAAGAAAAGCTTACTTCCCCCGTTTTTTAAAATCGCAGCTTCTAGAATGTTTACATGATTTCTTAAAAAACACGAGTGTTTAGAAAATGTGTTTTATTTCATAAATGGAATCAACAAAGTATGCACATTCTACGTCATAACGAATTTCTATAGTTTGCGCATGCGTTTGGAAATAAGAAAAGCTTACTTCCCCCGTTTTTTAAAATCACAGCTTCTAGAAGGTTTACATGATTTCTTAAAAAACACGAGTTTTTAGAAAATATGTTTTATTTCATAAATGGAATCAACAAAGTATGCACATTCTACGTCATAACGACTTTCTATAGTTTGCGCATGCGTCCAGAAATAAGAAAAGCTTACTTCCCCCGTTTTTTAAAATCACAGCTTCTAGAATGTTTACATGATTTCTTAAAAAACAAGAGTTTTTAGAAAATGTGTTTTATTTCATAAATGGAATCAACAAAGTATGCACATTCTACGTCATAACGACTTTCTATAGTTTGCGCATGCGTTTGGAAATAAGAAAAGCTTACTTCCCCCGTTTTTTAAAATCACAGCTTCTAGAAGGTTTACATGATTTCTTCAAAAACAAGAGTTTTTAGAAAATGTGTTTTATTTCATAAAGGGAATCTACAAAGTATGCACATTTTACGTCATAACGACTTTCTATAGTTTGCGCATGCGTTAGGAAATAAGAAAAACTTACTTCACCCGTTTTTTAAAATCACGGCTTCTAGAAGGTTTACATGATTTCGTAAAAAACACGAGTTTTTAGAAAATGTGTTTTATTTCATAAATGGAATCTACAAAGTATGCACATTCTACATCATAGCGACTTTCTATAGTTTGTGCATGCGTTTGGAAATAAGAAAAGCTTACTTCCCCCGTTTTTTAAAATCACAGCTTCTAGAAGGTTTACATGATATCTTAAAAAAGAAGAGTTTTTAGAAAATGTGTTTTATTTCATAAATGGAATCAACAAAGTATGCACATTATACGTCATAACGACTTTCTATAGTTTGCGCATACGTTTGGAAATAAGAAAAGCTTACTTCCCCCATTTTTTAAAATCACAGCTTCCAGAAGGTTTACATGATTTCTTAAAAAACACGAGTTTTTATAAAATGTGTTTTATTTCATAAATGGAATCAACAAAGTATGCACATTCTACATCATAACGACTTTCTATAGTTTGCGAATGCGTTTGGAAATAAGAAAAGCTTACTTCCCCCGTTTTTTAAAATCACAGCTTCTAGAAGTTTTACATGATTTCCTAAAAAACACGAGTATTTAGAAAATGTGTTTTATTTCATAAATGGAATCAACAAAGTATGCACATTCTACGTGATAACGACTTTCTATAATTTGCGCTTGCGTTTGGAAATAAGAAAAGCTTACTTCCCCCATTTTTTAAAATCACAGCGTCTAGAAGGTTTACATGGTTTCTTAAAAAACACGAGTTTTTAGAAAATGTGTTTTATTTCATAAATGGAATCAACAATGTATGAAACTTCTACGTCATAACGACTTCCTATTGTTTGCGCATGCGTCCGGAAATAAGAAAATCTTACTTTCCTCGTTTTTTAAAATTACAGCTTCTAGAAGGTTTACATGATTTCTTAAAAAACATGAGTTTTTAGAAAATGTGTTTTATTTCATAAATGGAATCAACAAAGTATGCATATTCTACGTCATAACGACTTTCTGTAGTTTGCGCATTCCTCCGGAAATAAGAAAAGCTTACTTCCACCGTTTTTTAAAATCATAGCTTCTAGAAGGTTTACATGATTTCGTAAAAAACACAAGTTTTTAGAAAAGTGTTTTATTTCATAAATGGAATCTACAAAGTATGCAAATTCTACATCATAACGACTTTCTATAGTTTGTGCATGCGTCCGGAAATAAGAAAAGCTTACTTCCCCCGTTTTTTAAAATCACAGCTTCTAGAAGGTTTACATGATTTCTTAAAAAACACGAGTTTTTAGAAAATGTCTTTTATTTCATAAATGGAATCGACAAAGTATGCACATTCTATGTCATAACGACTTTCTATAGTTTGCGCATGCGTCCGGAAAAAAGAAAAGCTTACTTCCCCCGTTTTTTAAAATCACAGCTTCTAGAAGGTTTACATGATTTCGTAAAAAACACGAGTTTTTAGAAAATGGGTTTTATTTCATAAATGGAATCTACAAAGTATGCACATTCTACATCATAACGACTTTCTATAGTTTGCGCATTCGTCCGGAAATAAGAAAAGCTTACTTCCACCGTTTTTTAAAATCACAGCTTCTAGAGGGTTTACATGATTTCGTAAAAAGAACGAGTTTTTAGAAAATGTGTTTTATTTAAGAAATAGAATCTGGAAATTATGCACATTCTACATCATAACGACTTTCTATAGTTTGCGCATGCGTTTGGAAATAAGAAAAGCTTACTTTCCGCGTTTTTTAAAATCACAGCTTCTAGAAGGTTTACATGATTTCTTAAAAAACACGAGTTTTTAGAAAATGTGTTTTATTTCATAAATGGAATCAACAAAGTATGCACATTCTACGTCATAACGACTTTCTATAGTTTGCGCATTCGTCCAGAAATAAGAAAAGCTTACTTCCACCGTTTTTTTAAATCACAGCTTCTAGAAGGTTTATATGATTTCGTAAAAAACACGAGTTTTTAGAAAATGTGTTTTATTTCATAAATGGAATCTACAAAGTATGCACATCTTACGTCCTAACGACTTTCTATACTTCGCACATGCGTCCGGAAATAAGAAAAGCTTACTTCCCACGTTTTTTAAAATCACAGCTTCTAGAAGGTTTACATGATTTCGTAAAAAACACGAGTTTTTAGAAAATGTGTTTTATTTCATAAATGGAATCGACAAAGTATGCGCATTATATGTCATAACGACTTTCTATAGTTTGCGCTTGTGTCCGAAAATAAGAAAAGCTTACTTCCCCCGTTTTTTAAAATCACAGCTTCTAGAATGTTTACATGATTTCTTAAAAAACACGAGTTTTTAGAAATGTGTTTTATTTCATAAATGGAATCAACAAAGTATGCACATTCTACGTCATAACGACTTTCTATAGTTTGCGCATGCATTTGGAAATAAGAAAAGCTTACTTCCCCCGTTTTTTAAAATCACAGCTTCTAGAATGTTTACATGATTTCTTAAAAAACACGAGTTTTTGGAAAATGTGTTTTATGTCATAAAAGGAATCAACAAAGTATGTACATTCTACGTCATAACGACTTTATATAGTTTGCGCATGCGTTTGGAAATAAGAAAAGCTTACTTCCCCCGTTTTTTAAAATCACAGCTTCTAGAAGGTTTACATGATTTCCTAAAAAACACGAGTTTTTAGAAAATGTGTTTTATTTCATAAATGGAATCAACAAAGTATGCACATTCTACGTCATAATGACTTTCTATAGTTTGCGCATGCATTTGGAAATAAGAAAAGCTTACTTCCCCCGTTTTTTAAAATCACAGCTTCTAGAAGGTTTACATGATTTCGTAAAAAACACGAGTTTTTAGAAAATGTGTTTTATTTCATAAATGGAATCAACAAAGTATGCACATTCTACGTCATAATGACTTTCTATAGTTTGCGCATGCGTCCGGAAATAAGAAAAGCTTACTTCCCCCCGTTTTTTAAAATCGTAGCTTCTAGAATGTTTACATGTGATTTCTTAAAAAACACGAGTTTTTAGAAAATGTGTTTTATTTCATAAATGGAATCAACAAAGTATGCACATTCTACGTCATAACGACTTTCTATAGTTTGCGCATGTGTTTGGAAATAAGAAAAGCTTACTTCCCTCGTTTTTTAAAATCACAGCTTCTAGAAGGTTTACATGATTTCTTAAAAAACACGAGTTTTTAGAAAATGTGTTTTATATCATAAATGGAATCAACAAAGTATGCACATTCTACGTCATAACAACTTTCTATAGTTTGCGCATGCGTCCGGAAATAAGAAAAGCTTACTTCCCCCGTTTTTTAAAATCACAGCTTCTAGAAGGTTTACATGATTTCCTAAAAAACACGAGTTTTTAGAAAATGTGTTTTATTTCATAAATGGAATCAACAAAGCATGCACATTCTACGTCATAACGACTTTCTATAGTTTGTGCATGCGTTTGGAAATAAGAAAAGCTTACTTCCCTCGTTTTTTAAAATCACAGCTTCTAGAAGGTTTACATGATTTCTTAAAAAACACGAGTTTTTAGAAAATATGTTTTATTTCATAAATGGAATCAACAAAGTATGCACATTCTACGTCATAATGACTTTCTATAGTTTGCGCATGCGTTTGGAAATAAGAAAAGCTTACTTACCCCCGTTTTTTAAAATCACAGCTTCAAGAAGGTTTACATAATTTCTTAAAAAACACGAGTTTTTAGAAAATGTCTTCTATTTGATAAATGGAATCAACAAAGTATGCACATTCTACATCATAACGACTTTCTATAGTTTGCGCATGCGTCCGGAAATAAGAAAAGCTTACTTCCACCGTTTTTTAAAATCACAGCTTCTAGAATGTTTACATGATTTCTTTAAAAACACGAATTTTTAGAAAATGTGTTTTATTTCATAAATGGAATCAACAAAGTATGCACATTCTACGTCATAATGACTTTCTATAGTTTGCGCATGCGTCCGGAAATAAGAAAAGCTTACTTCCCCCGTTTTTTAAAATCGCAGCTTCTAGAATGTTTACATGATTTCTTAAAAAACACGAGTTTTTAGAAAATGTGTTTTATTTCATAAATGGAATCTACAAAGTATGCACATTCTACGTCATAACAACTTTCTATAGTTTGCGCATTCGTCCGGAAATACGAAAAGCTTACTTCCACAGTTTTTTAAAATCACAGCTTGTAGAGGGTTTACATTATTTCGTAAAAAACACGAGTTTTTAGAAAATGTGTTTTATTTAAGAAATGGAATATACAAAGTATGCACATTCTACATCATAACGACTTTCTATAGTTTGCGCGTGCGTTTGAAAATAAGAAAAGCTTACTTTCCCCGTTTTTTAAAATCACAGCTTCTAGAAGGTTTACATGATTTCTTAAAAAACACGAGTTTTTAGAAAATGTGTTTTATTTCATAAATGGAATCAACAAAGTATGCACATTCTACGTCATAAAAACTTTCTATAGTTTGCGCATGCGTCCGGAAATAAGAAAAGCTTACTTCCCCCGTTTTTTAAAATCACAGCTTCTAGAAGGTTTACATGATTTCCTAAAAAACACGAGTTTTTAGAAAATGTGTTTTATTTCATAAATGGAATCAACAAAGTATGCACATTCTACGTCATAATGACTTTCTATAGTTTGCGCATGCATCTGGAAATAAGAAAAGCTTATTTCCCCCGTTTTTTAAAATTGCAGCTTCTAGAATGTTTACATGATTTCTTAAAAAACACGAGTTTTTAGAAAATGTGTTTTATTTCGTAAATGGAATCAACAAAGCATGCACATTCTACGTCATAACGACTTTCTATAGTTTGTGCATGCGTTTGGAAATAAGAAAAGCTTACTTCCCTCGTTTTTTAAAATCACAGCTTCTAGAAGGTTTACATGATTTCTTAAAAAACACGAGTTTTTAGAAAATATGTTTTATTTCATAAATGGAATCAACAAAGTATGCAAATTCTACGTCATAATGACTTTCTATAGTTTGCGCATGCGTTTGGAAATAAGAAAAGCTTACTTACCCCGTTTTTTAAAATCACAGCTTCTAGAAAGTTTACATGATTTCCTAAAAAACATGAGTTTTTAGAAAATGTCTTCTATTTCATAAATGGAATCAACAAAGTATGCACATTCTACATCATAACGACTTTCTATAGTTTGCGCATGCGTCCGGACATAAGAAAAGCTTACTTCCCCCGTTTTTTAAAATCACAGCTTCTAGAAGGTTTACATGATTTCTTAAAAAACACGAGTTTTTGGAAAATGTTTTTTATTTCATAAATGGAATCAGCAAAGTATGCACATTCTACCTCATAACGACTTTCTATAGTTTGCGCATGCGTTTGGAAATAAGAAAATCTTACTTCCCCCATTTTTTAAAATCACAGCTTCTAGAAGGTTTACATTATTTCTTAAAAAACACGAGTTTTTAGAAAATTTGTTTTATTTCATAAATGGAATCAAAAAAATATGCACATTCTACGTCATAACGACTTTCTATAGTTTTCGCATTCGTTTGGAAATAAGAAAAGCTTACTTCCCCCGTTTTTTAAAATCACAGCTTCTAGAAGGTTTACATGATTTCTTAAAAAACACGAGTTTTTAGAAAATGTGTGTTATTTCATAAATGGAATCTACAAAGTATGCACATTCTATGTCATAACGACTTTCTATAGTTTGCGCATGCGTTTTGAAATAAGAAAATCTTACTTCCCCCGTTTATTAAAATCACAGCTTCTAGAAGGTTTACATGATTTCTTAAAAAACACGAGTTTTTAGAAAATGTGTTTTATTTTAAATGGAATCAACAAAGTATGCACATTTTACGTCATAACGACTTTCTATAGTTTGCGCATGCGTTCGGAAATAAGAAAAGCTTACTTCCCCCGTTTTTTAAAATCACAGCTTCTAGAAGGTTTACATGATTTCGTAAAAAACACAAATTTTTAGAAAATGTGTTTTATTTCATAAATGGAATCAACAAAGTATGAACATTCTACATCATAACGACTTTCTACAGTTTGCGCATTCGTCCGGAAATAATAAAAGCTTACTTCCAACGTTTTTTAAAATCACAGATTATAGAAGGTTTACATGATTTCGTAAAAAACACGAGTTTTTAGAAAATGTGTTTTATTTCATAATTGGAATCAACAAAGTATGCACATTCTACGTCATAACGACTTTCTATAGTTTGCGCATGCGTTTGGAAATAAGAAAAGCTTACTTCCCCCGTTTTTTAAAATCACATCTGCTAGAAGGTTTACATGATTTCGTAAAAAACACGAGTTTTTAGAAAATGTGTTTTATTTCATAAATGGAATCTACAAAGTATGCACATTCTACGTCATAACGACTTTCTATAGTTTGTGCATGCGTCCGGAAATAAAAAAGGCTTACTGCCACCGTTTTTTAAAATCACAGCTTCTAGAAGGTTTACATGATTTCTTAAAAAACACGAGTTTTTAGAAAATGTGTTTTATTTCATAAATGCAATCAACAAAGTATGCACATTCTACGTCATAATGACTTTCTATAGTTTCCACATGCGTTTGGAAATAAGAAAAGCTTACTTCCCCCATTTTTTAAAATCACAGCTTCTAGAAGGTTTACATGATTTCTTAAAAAACACTATTTTTTAGAAAATGTGTTTTATTTCATAAATGGTATCTATGAAGTATGCACATTCTACATCATAACGACTTTCTATAGTTTGCGCATGCGTCCAGAAATAAGAAAAGCTTACTTCCACCGTTTTTTAAAATCACAGCTTCTAGAAGGTTTACATGATTTCGTAAAAAACACGATTTTTTAGAAAATGTGTTTTATTTCATCAATGGAATCAACAAAGTATGCACATTCTACATCATAACGATTTTCTATAGTTTGCGCATGCGTCCCGAAATAAGAAAAGCTTACTTCCACCATTTTTTAAAATCACAACTTCTAGAAGGTTTACATGATTTCGTAAAAACCAAGAGTTTTTAGAAAATGTGTTTTATTTCATAAATGGAATCAACAAAGTATGCACATTCTACGACATAACGACTTTCTATAGTTTGCGCATGCGTCCGGAAATAAGAAAAGCTTACTTTCCCTGTTTTTTAAAATCACAGCTTCTAGAAGGTTTAAATCATTTCTTAAAAAACACGATTTTTTAGAAAATGTGTTTTATTTCATAAATGGAATCGGCAAAGTATGCGCATTCTATGTCATAACGACTTTCTATAGTTTGCGCATGTGTCCGGAAATAAGAAAAGCTTACTTCCACCGTTTTTTAAAATCAGAGCTTCTAGAAGGTTTACATGATTTCGTAAAAAACACGAGTTTTTAGAAAATGTGTTTTATTTCATAAATGGTATCTACGAATTATGCACATTCTACATCATAAGGACTTGCTATAGTTTGCGCATGCGTCCGAAATAAGAAAAGCTTACTTCCACCGTTTTTTAAAATCACAGCTTCTAGAAGGTTTACATGATTTCGTAAAAAACACGAGTTTTTAGAAAATGTGTTTTATTTCATAAATGGAATAGACAAAGTATGCGCATTCTACGTCATAACGACTTTCTATAGTTTGCGCATGCGTCCGGAAATAAGAAAAGCTTACTTCCACCGTTTTTTAAAATCACAGCTTCTAGAAGGTTTACATGATTTCGTAAAAAACACGAGTTTTTAGAAAATCTGTTTTATTACATTAATGGAATCTACAAGGCATGCGCATTCTACGTCATAATGACTTTCTATAGTTTGCGCATGCGTCCGGAAATAAGAAAAGCTTACTTCCGTCGTTTTTTAAAATCACAGCTTCTAGAAGGTTTACATGATTTCTTAAAAAACACGAGTTTTTAGAAAATGTGTTTTATTTCATAAATGGAATCAACAAAGTATGCACATTCTACGTCATAATGACTTTCTTTAGTTTGCACATTCGTCCGGAAATAAGAAAAGCTTAATTCCACTGTTTTTTAATATCACAGCTTCTAGAAGGTTTACATGATTTCTTAAAAAACACGAGTTTTTAGAAAATGTTTTTTTATTTCATAAATGGAATCAACAAAGTATGCACATTCTACGTCATAACGACTTTCTATAGTTTACGCATTCGTCCGGAAATAAGAAAAGCTTAATTCCACTGTTTTTTAAAATCACAGCTTCTAGAAGGTTTAAATGATTTCTTAAAAAACACGACTTTTTAGAAAATGTGTTTTATTTCATAAATGGAATCAACAAAGTATGCCCATTCAACGTCATAACGACTTTCTATAGTTTACGCATTCGTCCGGAAATAAGAAAAGCTTAATTCCACTGTTTTTTAAAATCACAGCTTCTAGAAGGTTTACATGATTTATTAAAAAACACGAGTTTTTAGAAAATGTGTTTTATTTCATAAATGGAATCAACAAAGTATGCACATTTTATGTCATAATGGCTTTCGATAGTTTGCGCATTCATCCGGAAATAAGAAAAGCTTAGTTCCACTGTTTTTTAAAATCACGGCTTCTAAAAGGTTTACATGATTTCGTAAAAAACATGACTTTTTAGAAAATGTGGTTTATTTCATAAATGTAATCTACAAAGTATGCACATTCTACGCCATAACGACTTTCTATAGTTTGCGCATGCGTCCGGAAATAAGAAAAGCTTACTTCCCCCGTTTTTTAAAATCACAGCTTCTATAAGGTTTACATGATTTCTTAAAAAACACGAGTTTTTAGAAAATGTGTTTTATTTCATAAATGGAATCAACAAAGTATGCACATTCTACGTCATAACGACTTTCTATAGTTTGCGCATGCATTTGGAAATAAGAAAAGCTTACTTCCCCTGTTTTTTAAAATCACAGCTTCTAGAAGGTTTACACGATTTCTTAAAAAACATGAGTTTTTAGAAAATGTGTTTTATTTCATAAATGGAATCAACAAAGTATGCACATTCTAAGTCATAACGACTTTCTATAGTTTGCGCATGCGTCCGTAAATAAGAAAAGCTTACTTCCACCGTTTTTTAAAATCACAGCTTCTAGAAGGTTTACATGATTTCGTAAAAAACATGAGTTTTTAGAAAATGTGTTTTATTTCATAAATGGAATCTACAAAGTATGCACATTCTACGTCATAACGACTTTCTATAGTTGGGCATGCATCCGGAAATAACAAAAGCTTACTTCCATCGTTTTTTGAAATCACAGCTTCTAGAAGGTTTACATCATTTCGTAAAAAACACGAGTTTTTAGAAAATGTGTTTTATTTCAGAAATGGAATCAACAAAGTATGCACATTCTATTTCATAACGACTTTCTATAGTTTGCGCATGTGTTTGGAAATTAGAAAAGCTTACTTCCCCCGTTTTTTAAAATCACAGCTTCTAGAAGGTTTACATGATTTCTTAAAAAACACGAGTTTTTAGAAAATGTGTTTTATTTCATCAATGGAATCAACAAAGTATGCACATTCTACGTCATAAGGACTTTCTATAGTTTGCGCATTCGTCCGGAAATAAGAAAACCTTACTTCCACCGTTTTTTAAAATCACAGCTTCTAGAAGGTTTACATGATTTCGTAAAAAACACGAGTTTTTAGAAAATGTGCTTTATTTCATAAATGGAATCTACAAAGTATGCACATTCTACGTCATAACGACTTTCTATAGTTTGCGCATGCGTCCGGAAATAAGAAAAGCTTACTTCCCCCGTTTTTTTAAATCACAGCTTCTAGAAGGTTTACATGATTTCTTAAAAAACATGAGTTTTTAGAAAATGTGTTTTATTTCATAAATGGAATCAACAAAGTATGCACATTCTACGTCATAACGACTTTCTATAGTTTGCGCATGCATTTGGAAATAAGAAAAGCTTACTTCCCCCGTTTTTTAAACTCACAGCTTCTGGAAGGTTTACATGATTTCTTAAAAAACACAAGTTTTTAGAAAATGTGTTTTATTTCATAAATGGAATCAACAAAGCATGCAAATTGTACGTCATAACGACTTTCTATATTTTGCGCATGCGTCTGGAAATAAGAAAAGCTTACTTCCACCCGTTTTTTAAAATCACAGCTTCTAGAAGGTTTACATGATTTCGTAAAAAACACGAGTTTTTAGAAAATGTGCTTTATTTCATAAATGGAATCTACAAATTATGCACATTCTACATCATAACGACTTTCCATAGTTTGTCCATGCGTCCGGAAATAAGGAAAGCTTACTTCCCCCGTTTTTTAAAATGTGCTTTATTTCATAAATGGAATCTACAAATTATGCACATTCTACATCATAACGACTTTCCATAGTTTGTCCATGCGTCCGGAAATAAGGAAAGCTTACTTCCCCCGTTTTTTAAAATCACAGCTTCTAGAAGGTTTACGTGATTTCTTAAAAAACATGAGTTTTTAGAAAATGTGTTTTATTTCTTAAATGGAATCGACAAAGTATGCACATTCTATGTCATAACGACTTTCTATAGTTTGCCCATGCGTTTGGAAATAAGAAAAGCTTACTTCCCCCATTTTTCAAAATCACAGCTTCTAGAAGGTTTACATGATTTCTTAAAAAACAGGAGTTTTTGGAAAATTTGTTTTATTTCATAAATGGAATCAACAAAGTATTCACATTCTACGTCATAAGGACTTTCTATAGTTTGCGCATTCGTCCGGAAATAAGAAAAGCTTACTTCCACCGTTTTTTAAAATCACAGCTTCTAGAAGGTTTACATGATTTCGTAAAAAACACGAGTTTTTAGAAAATGTGCTTTATTTCACAAATGGAATCTACAAAGTATGCACATTCTACGTCATAACGACTTTCTATAGTTTGCCCATGCGTCCGGAAATAAGAAAAGCTTACTTCCCCCGTTTTTTTAAATCACAGCTTCTAGAAGGTTTACATGATTTCTTAAAAAACATGAGTTTTTAGAAAATGTGTTTTATTTCATAAATGGAATCAACAAAGTATGCACATTCTACGTCATAACAACTTTCTATAGTTTGCGCATGCGTTTGGAAATAAGAAAAGCTTACTTCCCCCATTTTTTAAAATCATAGCTTCTGGAAGGTTTACATGATTTCTTAAAAAACACAAGTTTTTAGAAAATGTGTTTTATTTCATAAATGGAATCAACAAAGCATGCAAATTGTACGTCATAACGACTTTCTATATTTTGCGCATGCGTCTGGAAATAAGAAAAGCTTACTTCCACCGTTTTTTAAAATCACAGCTTCTAGAAGGTTTACATGATTTCGTAAAAAACACGAGTTTTTAGAAAATGTGCTTTATTTCATAAATGGAATCTACAAATTATGCACATTCTACATCATAACGACTTTCCATAGTTTGTCCATGCGTCCGGAAATAAGGAAAGCTTACTTCCCCCGTTTTTTAAAATGTGCTTTATTTCATAAATGGAATCTACAAATTATGCACATTCTACATCATAACGACTTTCCATAGTTTGTCCATGCGTCCGGAAATAAGGAAAGCTTACTTCCCCCGTTTTTTAAAATCACAGCTTCTAGAAGGTTTACGTGATTTCTTAAAAAACATGAGTTTTTAGAAAATGTGTTTTATTTCTTAAATGGAATCGACAAAGTATGCACATTCTATGTCATAACGACTTTCTATAGTTTGCCCATGCATTTGGAAATAAGAAAAGCTTACTTCCCCCATTTTTCAAAATCACAGCTTCTAGAAGGTTTACATGATTTCTTAAAAAACAGGAGTTTTTGGAAAATTTGTTTTATTTCATAAATGGAATCAACAAAGTATTCACATTCTACATCATAAGGACATTCTATAGTTTGTGCATGCGTTCGGAAATAAGAAAAGCTTACTTCCACCGTTTTTTAAAATCACAGCTTCTAGAAGGTTTACATTATTTCTTAAAAAACACGAGTTTTTAGAAAATGTGTTTTATTTCATAAATAGAATCAACAAAGTATGCACTTTCTACGTCATAACGACTTTCTATAGTTTGCCCATTCGTCCGGAAATAAGAAAAGCTTACTTCCACCGTTTTTTAAAATCACAGCTTCTAGAAGGTTTACATGATTTCGTAAAAAACACGACTTTTTAGAAAATGTGCTTCATTTCATAAATGGAATCTACAAAGTATGCACATTCTACGTCATAACGACTTTCTATAGTTTGCGCATGCGTCCAGAAATAAGAAAAGCTTACTTCCCCCGTTTTTTAAAATCACTGCTTTTAGAAGGTTTACATGATTTCTTAAAAAACATGAGTTTTTAGAAAATGTTTTATTTCATAAATGGAATCAACAAAGTATGCACATTCTACGTCATAACGACTTTCTATAGTTTGCGCATTCGTCCGGAAATAAGAAAAGCTTACTTCCACCATTTTTTAAAATCACAGCTTCTAGAAGGTTTACATGATTTCGTAAAAAACACGAGTTTTTAGAAAATTTGCTTTATTTAATAAGTGGAATCTACAAAGTATGCACATTCTACGTCATAACGACTTTCTATAGTTTGCGCATTCGTTCGGAAATAAGAAAAGCTTACTTCCGCCGTTTGTTAAAATCACAGCTTCTAGAAGGTTTACATGATTTCGTAAAAAACACAAGTTTTTAGAAAGTGTGCTTTATTTCATAAATGGAATCTACAAATTATGCACATTCTATGTCATAACGACTTTCTATAGTTTGCGCATGCGTTTGGAAATAAGAAAATCTTACTTCCCCCATTTTTTAAAATCACAGCTTCTAGAAGGTTTACATGATTTCTTAAAAAACACGAGTTTTTAGAAAACGTGTTTTATTTCATAAATGGAATCAACAAAGTATGCACATTCTACGTCATAACGACTTTCTATAGTTTGCGCATTCGTCCGGAAATAAGAAAAGCTTACTTCCACCCTTTTTTAAAATCACAGCTTCTAGAAGGTTTACATGATTTCTTAAAAAACACGAGTTTTTAGAAAATGTGTTTTATTTCATAAATGGAATCCACAAAGTATGCACATTCTACGTCATAACGACTTTCGATAGTTTGCGCATTCGTACGGAAATAAGAAAATCTTACTTCCACCGTTTTTTTAAATCACAGCTTCTAGAAGGTTTACATGATTTCGTAAAAAACACGAATTTTTAGAAAATGTGTTTTATTTCATAAATGGAATCTACAAAGTATGCACATTCTAGGTCATAACGACTTTCTATAGTTTGCGCATGCGTCCAGAAATAAGAAAAGCTTACTTCCACCGTTTTTTAAAATCACAGCTTCTAGAGGGTTTACATGATTTCGTAAAAAACACGAGTTTTTAGAAAATGTGCTTTATTTCATAAATGGAATCTACAAAGTATGCACATTCTACGTCATAACGACTTTCTATAGTTTGCGCATTCGTCCGGAAATAAGAAAAGCTTACTTCCACCGTTTGTTAAAATCACAGCTTCTAGAAGGTTTACATGATTTCGTAAAAAAACACGAGTTTTTAGAAAATGTGCCTTATTTCATAAATGGAATGTACAAATTATGCACATTCTACATCATAACGACTTTCTATAGTTTGTGCATGCGTTTGGAAATAAGAAAAGCTTACTTCCCCCATTTTTTAAAATCACAGCTTCTAGAAGGTTTACATGATTTCGTAAAAAACACGAGTTTTTAGAAAATGTGTTTTATTTCATAAATGGAATCAACAAAGTATGCACATTCTATGTCATAACGACTTTCTATAGTTTGCGCATGCGTTTGGAAATAAGAAAAGCTTACTTCCCCCGTTTTTTAAAATCATAGCTTCTAGAAGGTTTACACGATTTCTTAAAAAACATGAGATTTTAGAAAATGTGTTTTATTTCATAAATGGAATCAACAAAGTATGCACATTCTACGTCATAACGACTTTCTATAGTTTGCGCATTCGTCCGGAAATAAGAAAATCTTACTTCCACCGTTTTTTAAAATCACAGCTTCTAGAAGGTTTACATGATTTCTTAAAAAACACAAGTTTTTAGAAAATGTGTTCTATTTCATAAATGGAATCAAGAAAGTATGCACATTCTACGTCATAAGGACTTTCTATAGTTTGCGCATTCGTCCGGAAATAAGAAAATCTTACTTCCACCGTTTTTTAAAATCACAGCTTCTAGAACGTTTACATGATTTCGTAAAAAACATGAGTTTTTAGAAAATGTGCTTTATTTCATAAATGGAATCTACAAAGTATGCACATTATACGTCATAACGACTTTCTATAGTTTGCGCATGCATCCGGAAATAAGAAAAGCTTACTTCCCCCATTTTTTTAAATCACAGCTTGTAGAAGGTTTACATGATTTCTTAAAAAACATGAGTTTTTAGAAAATTTGTTTAACTTCATAAATGGAATCAACAAAGTATGCAAATTCTACGTCATAACGACTTTCTATAGTTTGGGCATGCATCCGGAAATAAAAAAAGCTTGCTTCCCCCGTTTTTTAAAATCACAGCTTCTAGAAGGTTTACATGATTTCTTAAAAAACACGAGTTTTTAGAAAATGTGTTTTATTTCATAAATGGAATCAACAAAGTATGCAAATTCTATGTCATTACAACTTTCTATAGTTTGCGCATGCACCCGGAAATAAGAAAACCTTACTTCCACCGTTTTTTAAAATAACAGCTTCTAGAAGGTTTACATGATTTCTTAAAAAACACGAGTTTTCAGAAAATATGTTTTATTTCATAAATGGAATCAACAAAGTATGCACATTCTACGTCATAACGACTATGTATAGTTTGCGCATTCGTCCGGAAATAAATAAATCTTACTTCCACCATTTTTTAAAATCACAGCTTCTAGAAGTTTTACATGATTTCATAAAAAACACAAGTTTTTAGAAAATGTGTTTTATTTCATAAATGGAATCTACAAAGTATGCGCTTTCTAGTTCATAACGACTTTCTATAGTTTGTGCATGCGTCCGGAAATAAAAAAAGCTTACTTCCACCGTTTTTTTAAATCACAGCTTCTAGAACGTTTACATGATTTCGTAAAAAACACGAGTTTTTAGAAAATGTGTTTTATTTCATAAATGGAATCAACAATTTATGCACATTCTACGTGATAACGACTTTCTATAGTTTACGCATGCGTTTGGAAACAAGAAAAGCTTACTTCCCCCGTTTTTTAAAATCACAGCTTCTAGAAGGTTTACATGACTTCTTAAAAAACACGAGTTTTTAGAAAATGTGTTTTATTTCATAAATGGAATCAACAAAGTATGCAAATTCTATGTCATTACAACTTTCTATAGTTTGCGCATGGATCCGGAAATAAGAAAAGCTTACTTCCACCGTTTTTTAAAATAACAGCTTCTAGAACGTTTACATGATTTCTTAAAAAACACGAGTTTTTAGAAAATGTGTTTTATTTCATAAATGGAATCAACAAAGTATGCACATTCTAAATCATAACGAATTTCTATAGTTTGCGCATTCATCCGGAAATAAGAAAGGCTTACTTCCACCGTTTTTTAAAATCACTACTTCTAGAAGGTTTACATGATTTCTTAAAAAACATGAGTTTTTAGAAAATGTGTTTTATTTCATAATTGGAATCAACAAAGTATGCACATTCTATGTCATAACGACTTTCTATAGTTTGCGCATGCGTTTGGAAATAAGAAAAGCTTACTTCCCCCGTTTTTTAAAATCACAGCTTCTAGAAGGTTTACATGATTTCTTAAAAAACATGAGTTTTTAGAAAATGTGTTTTATTTCATAAATGGAATCAACAAAGTATGCACATTCTACGTCATAACGACTTTCTATAGTTTGCGCATTCGTCTGGAAATAAGAAAAGCTTACTTGCACCGTTTTTTAAAATCACAGCTTCTAGAAGGTTTACAAGATTTCTTAAAAAACACGAGTTTTTAGAAAATGTGTTTTATTTCATAAATGGAATCAACAAAGTATGCACATTCTACGTCATAACGACTTTCTATAGTTTGCGTATTCGTCCGGAAATAAGAAAATCCTACTTCCACCGTTTTTTAAAATCACAGCTTCTAGAAGGTTTACATGATTTCGTAAAAAACACGAGTTTTTAGAAAATGTGTTTTATTTCATAAATGGAATCTACAAAGTATGCACATTCTAGGTCATAACGACTTTCTATAGTTTGCGCATGCGTCCGGAAATAAGAAAAGATTACTTCCACCATTTTTTACAATCACAGCTTCTAGAAGGTTTACATGATTTCGTAAAAAACATGAGTTTTTAGAAAATGTGTTTTATTTCATAAATGGACTCAACAAAGTATGCACATTATATATCATAACGACTTTCTATAGTTTGCGCATGCGTTTGAAAATAAGAAAAGCTTACTTCCCCCGTTTTTTAAAATCACAGCTTCTAGAAGGTTTACATAATTTCTTAAAAAACACGAGTTTTTAGAAAATGTGTTTTATTTCATAAATGGAATCAACAAAGTATGCACATTCTACATCATAAGGACTTTCTATAGTTTGCGCATTCGTCCGGAAATAAGAAAAGCTTACTTCCACTGTTTTTTAAAATCACAGCTTCTAGAACGTTTACATGATTTCGTAAAAAACACGAGTTTTTAGAAAAGTTGCCTTATTTCATAAATGGAATCTACAAAGTATGCACATTCTACGTCATAACGACTTTCTATAGTTTGCGCATGCGTCGGGAAATAAGAAAAGCTTACTTCCCCCATTTTTTTAAATCACAGCTTCTAGAAGGTTTACATGATTTCTTAAAAAACATGAGTTTTTAGAAAATGTGTTTTATTTCATAAATGGAATCAAAAAAGTATGCACATTCTACGTGATAACGACTTTCTATAGTTTGTGCATGCGTTTGGAAATAAGAAAAGCTTACTTCCCCCATTTTTTAAAATCACAGCTTCTAGAAGGTTTACATGATTTCTTAAAAAACATGAGTTTTTAGAAAATGTGTTTTATTTCATAAATGGAATCAAAAAAGTATGCACATTCTACGTCATAACGACTTTCTATAGTTTGTGCATGCGTTTGGAAATAAGAAAAGCTTACTTCCCCCATTTGTTAAAATAACAGCTTCTAGAAGGTTTACATGATTTCTTAAAAAACACGAGTTTTTAGAAAATGCATTTTATTTCATAAATCGAATCAAAAAATATGCACATTCTACGTGATAACGACTTTCTATAGTTTGCGCATTCGTCCGGAAATAAGAAAATCTTACTTCCACCGTTTTTTAAAATCACAGCTTCTAGAAGGTTTACAAGATTTCATAAAAAACATGAGTTTTTAGAAAATGTGTTTTATTTCATAAATGGAATCAACAATTTATGCACATTCTACCTCATAACGACTTTCTATAGTTTGCGAATGCGTTTGGAAATAAGAAAAGTTTACTTCCCCCGTTTTGTAAAATCACAGCTTCTAGAAGGTTTACATGATTTCTTAAAAAACACGAGTTTTTAGAAAACGTGTTTTATTTCATAACTGGAATCAACAAAGTATGCACATTCTACGTCATAAGTACTTTCTATAGTTTGCGCATCCGTCCGGAAATAAGAAAAGCTTACTTCCACCGTTTTTTAAAATCACAGCTTCTAGAAGGTTTACATGATTTCTTAAAAAACACGAGTATTTAGAAAATGTGTTTTATTTCATAAATGGAATCAACAAAGTATGCACATTCTACGTCATAACGACTTTCTATAGTTTGCGCATTCGTCCGGAAATAAGAAAAGCTTACTTCCACCGTTTTTTAAAATCACAGCTTCTAGAAGGTTTACATGATTTCTTAAAAAACATGGGTTTTTAGAAAATGTGTTTTATTTCATAAATGGAATCAACAAAGTATGCACATTCTACGTCATAACGACTTTCTATAGTTTGCACATGCGTTTGGAAATAATAAAAGCTTACTTTCCCCGTTTTTTAAAATCACAGCTTCTAGAAGATTTACATGATTTGTTGAAAAACACGAGTTTTTAGAAAATGTTTTTTATTTCATAAATGGAATCAACAAACTATGCACATTCTACGTCATAACGACTTTCTATAGTTTGCGCATTCGTCCGGAAATAAGAAAAGCTTACGTCCACCGTTTTTTAAAATCACAGCTTCTAGAAGGTTTACATGATTTCTTAAAAAACACGAGTTTTTAGAAAATTTGTTTTATTTCATAAATGGATCAAGAAAGTATGCACATTCTACGTCATAAGGACTTTCTATAATTTGCGCATTCGTCCAGAAATAAGAAAAGCTTACTTCCACCGTTTTTTAAAATCACAGCTTCTAGAACGTTTACATGATTTCGTTAAAAAAATGAGTTTTTAGAAAATGTGCTTTATTTCATAAATGGAATCTACAAAGTATACACATTCTACGTCATAACGACTTTCTATAGTTTGTGCATGCGTCCGGAAATAAGAAAAGCTTACTTCACCCATTTTTTTAACTCACAGCTTCTAGAAGGTTTACATGATTTCTTAAAAAACATGAGTTTTTAGAAAATGTGTTTTATTTCATCAATGGAATCAACAAAGTATGTACATTCTACGTCATATTGACTTTCTATAGTTTGCGCATGCGTTTGGAAATAAGAAAGGCTTACTTCCCCCGTTTTTTAAAATCACAGCTTCTAGAAGGTTTACATGATTTCTTAAAAAACACGAGGTTTTAGAAAATGTGTTTTATTTCATAAATGGAATCTAAAAAGTATGCAAATTCTACGTCATTACGACTTTCTATAGTTTGCGCATGCACCCGGAAATAAGAAAAGCTTACTTCCACCGTTTTTTAAAAAAACAGCTTCTAGAAGGTTTACATGATTTCTTAAAAAACACGAGTTTTCAGAAAATATGTTTTATTTCATAAATGGAATCAACAAAGTATGCACATTCTACGTCATAACGACTTTCTATAGTTTGCGCATTCGTCCGGAAATAAATAAATCTTACTTCCACCATTTTTTAAAATCACAGCTTCTAGAAGGATTACATGATTTCTTAAAAAACACGAGTTTTTAGAAAATGTGTTTTATTTCATAAATGGAATCAACAAAGTATGCACATTCTACATCATAACGACTTTCTATAGTTTGCGCATTCGTCCGAAAATAAGAAAAGCTTACTTCCACCGTTTTTTAAAATCACAGCTTCTAGAAGGTTTACATGATTTCTTAAAAAACATGAGTTTTTAGAAAATGTGTTTTATTTCATAATTGGAATCAACAAAGTATGCACATTCTACGTCATAACGACTTTCTATAGTTTGCGCATGCGTTTGGAAATAAGAAAAGGTTACTTCCCCCATTTTTTAAAATCACAGCTTCTAGAAGGTTTACATGATTTCTTAAAAAACATGAGTTTTTAGAAAATGTGTTTTATTTCATAAATGGAATCAACAAAGTATGCACATTCTACGTCATAACGACTTTCTATAGTTTGCGCATTCGTCCGGAAATAAGAAAAGCTTACTTCCACCGTTTTTTAAAATCGCAACTTCTAGAAGGTTTACATGATTTCTTAAAAAACACGAGTTTTTAGAAAATGTGTTTTATTTCATAAATGGAATGAAGAAAGTATGCACATTCTACGTCATAACGACTTTCTATAGTTTGCGCATTCGTCCGGAAATAAGAAAAGGTTACTTTCCCCGTTTTTTAAAATCACAGCTTCTAGAAGGTTTACATGATTTCTTAAAAAGCACGAGTTTTTAGAAAATGTGTTTTATTTCATAAATGGAATCTAAAAAGTATGCACATTCTACGTCATACCGACTTTCTATAGTTTGCTCATGCGTCCGGAAATAAGAAAAGCTTACTTCCCCCGTTTTTTTAAGTCACAGCTTCTAGAAGGTTTACATGATTTCTTAAAAAACACGAGTTTTTAGAAAATGTGTTTTATTTCATCAATGGAATCTACAAAGTATGCACATTCTACGTCATAATAACTTTCTATAGTTTGCGCATGCGTCCGGAAATAAGAAAAGCTTACTTCCCCCGTTTTTTAAAATCACAGCTTCTAGAAGGTTTACATGATTTCTTAAAAAACAGGAGTTTTTAGAAAATGTGTTTTATTTCATAAATGGAATCAACAAAGTATGCACATTCTACTTCATAACGACTTTCTATAGTTTCCGCATGCGTCCGGAAATAAGAAAAGCTTACTTCCCCCGTTTTTTAAAATCACAGCTCCTACAAGGTTTACATGATTTGTTGAAAAACACGAGTTTTTAGCAAATGTGTTTTATTTCATAAATGGAATCTACAAAGTATGCACATTCTATGTCATAACGACTTTCTATAGTTTTCCCATGCGTTTGGAAATAAGAAAAGCTTACTTCCCCCGTTTTTTAAAATCACAGCTTCTAGAAGGTTTACATGATTTCTTAAAAAACACGAGTTTTTAGAAAATGTGTTTTATTTCATAAATGGAATCAACAAAGTATGCACATTCTACGTCATAACGACTTTCTATAGTTTTCGCATGCGTCCGGAAATAAGAAAACCTTACTTCCACCGTTTTTTAAAATCACAGTTTCTAGAAGGTTTACATGATTTGTTAAAAAACACGAGCTTTTAGAAAATGTGTTTTATTTCATAAATGGAATCAACAAAGTATGCACATTCTACGTCATAATGACTTTCTATAGTTTGCGCATTCGTCCCGAAATAAGAAAAGCTTACTTCCATCGTTTTTTAAAGTCACAGCTTCAAGAAGGTTTACACGATTTAGTAAAAAACAGGTGTTTTTAGAAAATGTGTTTTACTTCATAAATGGAATCTACAAAGTATGCACATTCTACGTCATAACGACTTTCTATAGTTTGCGCATGCGTCCGGAAATAAGAAAAGCTTACTTCCACCGTTTTTTAAAATCACAGCTTCTAGAAGGTTTACATGATTTCTTAAAAAACACGAGTTTTTAGAAAATGTGTTTTATTTCATAAATGGAATCAACAAAGTATGCACATTCTACGTCATAACGACTTTCTATAGTTTGCGCATGCGTACGGAAATAAGGAAAGCTTACTTCCACCAATTTTTAAAATCACAGCTTCTAGAAGATTTACATGATTTCGTAAAAAACACGAGTTTTTAGAAAATTTGTTTTATTTCATCAATGGAATCTACAAAGTATGCACATTCTACGTCATAATGACTTTCTATAGGTTGCGCATGCGTCCGAAAATAAGAAAAGCTTACTTCCCCCGTTTTTTAAAATCACAGCTTCTAGAAGGTTTGCATGATTTCTTAAAAAACACGAGTTTTTAGAAAATGTGTTTTATTTCATAAATGGAATCAACAAAGTATGCACATTCTAAGTCATAACGACTTTCTATAGTTTGCGCATGCGTCCGGAAATAAGAAAAGCTTACTTCCACCGTTTTTTAAAATCACAGCTTCTAGAAGGTTTACATGATTTGTTAAAAAACACGAGTTTTTAGAAAATGTGTTTTATTTCATAAATGGAATCTACAAAGTATGCACATTCTACGTGATAATGACCTTCTATAGTTTGCGCATGCATCCGGAAATAAGAAAAGCTTACTTCCCCCATTTTTTAAAATCACAGCTTCTAAAAGGTTTACATGCTTTCTTAAAAAACACGAGTTTTTAGAAAACATGTTTTATTTCATAAATGGAATCAACAAAGTATGCACATTCTACGTCATAACGACTTTCTATAGTTTGAGCATGCGTTTGGAAATAAGAAAAGCTTACTTCCCCCGTTTTTTAAAATCACAGCTTCTAGAAGGTTTAGATGATTTCTTAAAAAACACGAGTTTTTAGAAAATGTGTTTTATTTCATAAATGGAATCAACAAAGTATGCACATTCTACGTCATAACGACTTTCTATAGTTTGCGCATTCGTCCGGAAATAAGAAAAGCTTTCTTCCCCCGTTTTTTAAAATCACAGCTTCTAGAAGGTTTACATGATTTCTTAAAAAACACGAGTTTTTAGAAAATGTGTTTTACTTCATACATGCAATCTACAAAGTATGCACATTCTACGTCATAACGACTTTCTATAGTTTGCCCATGCATCCGGAAATAAGAAAAGCTTACTTCCCCCGTTTTTTAAAATCACAGCTTCTAGAAGGTTTACATGATTTCTTAAAAAACACGAGTATTTAGAAAATGTGTTTTATTTCATAAATGGAATCAACAAAGTGTGCACATTCTACGTCATAACGACTTTCTATAGTTTCCACATTCGTCCGGAAATAAGAAAAGCTTACCTCCACCGTTTTTTAAAATCACAGTTTCTAGAAGGTTTACATGATTTCTTAAAAAACACGAGTTTTTCGAAAATGTTTTTTATTTCCTAAATAGAATCAACAAAGTATGCACATTCTACGTCATAACGACTTTTTATAGTTTGCGCATGTGTCCGGAGATAAGAAAAGCTTACTTCCACCGTTTTTTAAAATCACAGCTTCTGGAATGTTTACATGATTTCATCAAAAACACGAGTTTTTAGAAAATGTGTTTTATTTCATGAATGGAATGTACAAAGTATGCACATTCTATGTCATAACGACTTTGTATAGCTTGCGCATGTGTTTGGAAATAAGAAAAGCTTACTTCCCCCGTTTTTTAAAATCACAGCTTCTAGAAGGTTTACATGATTTCTTTAAAAACACGAGTTTTTAGAAAATGTGTTTTATTTCATAAATAGAATCTACAAAGTATGCACATTCTACGTCATAATAACTTTCTATAGTTTGCGCATGCGTCTGGAAATAAGAAAAGCTTACTTCCACTGTTTTGTAAAATCACAACTTCTACAGAGTTTACATGATTTCGTAAAAAACACGAGTTTTTATAAAATGTGTTTTATTTCATAAATGGAATCAACAAAGTATGCACATTCTACGTCATAATGACCTTCTATAGTTTGCGCATGCGTCCGAAAATAAGAAAAGCTTACTTCCCCCGTTTTTTAAAATCACAGCTTCTAGAAGGTTTACATGATTTCTTAAAAAACACGAGTTTTTAGAAAATGTGTTTTATTTCATAAATGGAATCAACAAAGTATGCACATTCTATGTCATAACGACTTTCTATAGTTTGCGCATGCGTCCGGAAATAAGAAAAGCTTACTTCCACCGTTTTTTAAAATCACAGCTTCTAGAAGGTTTACATGATTTCGTAAAAAACACTAGTTTTTAGAAAATGTGTTTTTTTTCATAAATGGAATCTACAAAGTATGCACATTCTACGTCATAATGACTTTCTATAGTTTGCGCATTCGTCCGGAAATAAGAAAATCTTACTTCCCCCGTTTTTTAAAATCACAGCTTCTAGAAGGTTTACATGATTTCTTAAATAACACAAGTTTTTACCAAATGTGTTTTATTTCATAAATGGAATCAACAAAGTATGCACATTCTACGTCATAACGACTTTCTATAGTTTGCGCATGCGTCCGGAAATAAGAAAAGCTTACTTCTCCCGTTTTTTAAAATCACAGCTCCTAGAAGGTTTACATGATTTCTTAAAAAACACGAGTTTTTAGAAAATGTGTTTTATTTCATAAATGGAATCAACAAAGTATGCACATTCTACGTCATAACGACTTTCTATAGTTTGCGCATGTGTTTGGAAATAAGAAAAGCTTACTTCCACCATTTTTTAAAATCACGGCTTCTAGAAGGTTTACATGATTTCTTAAAAAACATGAGTTTTTAGAAAATATGTTTTATTTCATAAATGGAATCAACAAAGTATGCACATTCTACGTCATAACGACTTTCTATAGTTTGCGCATGCGTTTGGAAATAAGAAAAGCTTATTTCCCCCGTTTTTTAAAATCACAGCTTCTAGAAGGTTTACACGATTTCTTAAAAAACGCGAGTTTTTAGCAAATGTGTTTTATTTCATAAATCGAATCTACAAAGGATGCACATTCTACGTCACAACGACTTTATATAGTTTGCGCATGCGTCCGGAAATAAGAAAAGCTTACTTCCCCCGTTTTTTAAAATCACAGCTCCTAGAAGGTTTACATGATTTCATAAAAAACACGAGTTTTTAGAAAATATCTTTTATTTCATAAATGGAATCAACAAAGTATGCACATTCTACGTCATAACGACTTTCTATAGTTTGCGGATGCGTCCGGAAATAAGAAAAGCTTACTTCCACCCTTTTTTAAAATCACAGCTTCTAGAAGGTTTACATGATTTGTTAAAAAACACGGGCTTTTAGATAATGTGTTTTATTTCATAAATGGAATCAAGAAAGTATGCACATTCTACGTCATAACGAATTTCTATAGTTTCCGCGTTCGTCCCGAAATAAGAAAAGCTTACTTCCACTGTTTTTTAAAATCACAGCTTCTAGAAGGTTTACACGATTTCGTAAAAAACACGTGTTTTTAGAGAATGTGTTTTATTTCATAATGGAATCTACAAAGTATGCACATTCTATGTCATAACGACTTTCTATAGTTTGCGCATGCGTTTGGAAATAAGAAAAGCTTACTTCCCCCGTTTTTTAAAATCACAGCTTCTAGAAGGTTTAGATGATTTCTTAAAAAACACGAGTTTTTAGAAAATGTGTTTTACTTCATAAATGGAATCTACAAAGTATGCACATTCTACGTCATAACGACTTTCTATAGTTTGCCCATGCGTCCGGAAATAAGAAAAGCTTACTTCCACCATTTTTTAAAATCACAGCTTCTAGAAGGTTTACATGATTTGTTAAAAAACACGGGCTTTTAGATAATGTGTTTTATTTCATAAATGGAATCAAGAAAGTATGCACATTCTACGTCATAACGAATTTCTATAGTTTCCGCATTCGTCCCGAAATAAGAAAAGCTTACTTCCACTGTTTTTTAAAATCACAGCTTCTAGAAGGTTTACACGATTTCGTAAAAAACACGTGTTTTTAGAGAATGTGTTTTATTTCATAAATGGAATCAACAAACTATGCACATTCTACGTCATAACGACTTTCTATAGTTTGCGCATGCGTCCGGAAATAAGAAAAGCTTACCTCCCCCGTTTTTTAAAATCACAGCTTCTAGAAGGTTTACATGATTTCTTAAAAAACACGAGTTTTTAGAAAATGTGTTTTACTTCATAAATGGAATCTACAAAGTATGCACATTCTACGTCATAACGACTTTCTATAGTTTGCCCATGCGTCCGGAAATAAGAAAAGCTTACTTCCACCATTTTTTAAAATCACAGCTTCTAGAAGGTTTACATGATTTCTTAAAAAACACGAGTTTTTAGAAAATGTGTTTTATTTCATAAATGGAATCAACAAAGTATGCACATTCTACGTCATAACGACTTTCTATAGTTTGCGCATGCGTACGGAAATAAGGAAAGCTTACTTCCACCAATTTTTAAAATCACAGCTTCTAGAAGGTTTACATGATTTCGTAAAAAACACGAGTTTTTAGAAAATTTGTTTTATTTCATCAATGGAATCTACAAAGTATGCACATTCTACGTCATAATGACTTTCTATAGTTTGCGCATGCGTCCGGAAATAAGAAAAGCTTACTTCCCCCGTTTTTTAAAATCACAGCTTCTAGAAGGTTTGCATGATTTCTTAAAAAACACGAGTTTTTAGAAAATGTGTTTTATTTCATAAATGGAATCAACAAAGTATGCACATTCTAAGTCATAACGACTTTCTATAGTTTGCGCATGCATCTGGAAATAAGAAAAGCTTACTTCCACCGTTTTTTAAAATCACAGCTTCTAGAAGGTTTACATGATTTGTTAAAAAACACGAGTTTTTAAAAAATGTGTTTTATTTCATAAATGGAATCTACAAAGTATGCCCATTCTACGTGATAATGACCTTCTATAGTTTGCGCATGCATCCGGAAATAAGAAAAGCTTACTTCCCCCATTTTTTAAAATCACAGCTTCTAAAAGGTTTACATGCTTTCTTAAAAAACACGAGTTTTTAGAAAACGTGTTTTATTTCATAAATGGAATCAACAAAGTATGCACATTCTACGTCATAACGACTTTCTATAGTTTGCGCATGCGTTTGGAAATAAGAAAAGCTTACTTCCCCCGTTTTTTAAAATCACAGCTTCTAGAAGGTTTAGATGATTTCTTAAAAAACACGAGTTTTTAGAAAATGTGTTTTATTTCATAAATGGAATCAACAAAGTATGCACATTCTACGTCATAACGACTTTCTATAGTTTGCGCATTCGTCCGGAAATAAGAAAAGCTTTCTTCCCCCGTTTTTTAAAATCACAGCTTCTAGAAGGTTTACATGATTTCTTAAAAAACACGAGTTTTTAGAAAATGTGTTTTACTTCATACATGCAATCTACAAAGTATGCACATTCTACGTCATAACGACTTTCTATAGTTTGCCCATGCGTCCGGAAATAAGAAAAGCTTACTTCCCCCGTTTTTTAAAATCACAGCTTCTAGAAGGTTTACATGATTTCTTAAAAAACACGAGTTTTTAGAAAATGTGTTTTATTTCATAAATGGAATCAACAAAGTATGCACATTCTACGTCATAACGACTTTCTATAGTTTCCACATTCGTCCGGAAATAAGAAAAGCTTACCTCCACCGTTTTTTAAAATCACAGTTTCTAGAAGGTTTACATGATTTCTTAAAAAACACGAGTTTTTCGAAAATGTTTTTTATTTCCTAAATAGAATGAACAAAGTATGCACATTCTACGTCATAACGACTTTTTATAGTTTGCGCATGTGTCCGGAGATAAGAAAAGCTTACTTCCACCGTTTTTTAAAATCACAGCTTCTGGAATGTTTACATGATTTCATCAAAAACACGAGTTTTTAGAAAATGTGTTTTATTTCATGAATGGAATGTACAAAGTATGCACATTCTATGTCATAACGACTTTGTATAGCTTGCGCATGTGTTTGGAAATAAGAAAAGCTTACTTCCCCCGTTTTTTAAAATCACAGCTTCTAGAAGGTTTACATGATTTCTTTAAAAACACGAGTTTTTAGAAAATGTGTTTTATTTCATAAATAGAATCTACAAAGTATGCACATTCTACGTCATAATGACTTTCTATAGTTTGCGCATGCGTCTGGAAATAAGAAAAGCTTACTTCCACTGTTTTGTAAAATCACAACTTCTACAGAGTTTACATGATTTCGTAAAAAAAAAGAGTTTTTATAAAATGTGTTTTATTTCATAAATGGAATCAACAAAGTATGCACATTCTACATCATAACGACTTTCTATAGTTTGCGCATGCGTCCGAAAATAAGAAAAGCTTACTTCCCCCGTTTTTTAAAATCACAGCTTCTAGAAGGTTTACATGATTTCTTAAAAAACACGAGTTTTTAGAAAATGTGTTTTATTTCATCAATGTAATCAACAAAGTATGCACATTCTACGTCATAACGAATTTCTATAGTTTGCGCATGCGTCCGGAAAGAAGAAAAGCTTACTTCCACCATTTTTTAAAATCACAGCTTCTAGAAGGTTTACATGATTTCGTAAAAAACACTAGTTTTTAGAAAATGTGTTTTATTTCATAAATGGAATCTACAAAGTATGCACATTCTACGTCATAACGACTTTCTAAAGTTTGCGCATTCGTCCGGAAATAAGAAAAGCTTACTTCCCCCGTTTTTTAAAATCACAGCTTCTAGAAGGTTTAAATGATTTCTTAAAAAACACGAGTTTTTAGCAAATGTGTTTTATTTCATAAATCGAATCTACAAAGTATGCACATTCTACGTCACAACGACTCTCTATAGTTTGCGCATGCGTCCGGAAATAAGAAAACCTTACTTCCACCGTTTTTTAAAATCACAGCTTCTAGAAGGTTTACATGATTTGTTAAAAAACACGAGCTTTTAGAAAATGTGTTTTATTTCATAAATGGAATCAGCAAAGTATGCACATTCTACGTCATAACGACTTTCTATAGTTTGCGCATTCGTCCCAAAATAAGAAAAGCTTACTTCCACCGTTTTTTAAAATCACAGCTTCTAGAAGGTTTACATGATTTCGTAAAAAACACGTGTTTTTAGAAAATGTGTTTTATTTCATAAATGGAATCTACAAAGTATGCACATTCTACGTTATAACGACTTTCTATAGTTTGCGCATTCGTCCGGAAATAAGAGAAGCTTACTTCCACCGTTTTTTAAAATCACAACTTCTAGAAGGTTTACACGATTTCGTAAAAAACACGTGTTTTAGAAAATGTGTTTTACTTCAAAAATGGAATCTACAAAGTATGCACATGCTACGTCATAACGACTTTCTATAGTTTGCGCATGCGTCCGGAAATAAGAAAAGCTTACTTCCACCGTTCTTTAAAATCACAGCTTCTAGAAGGTTTACATGATTTCTTAAAAAACATGAGTTTTTAGAAAATGTGTTTTATTTCATATATGGAATCAACAAAGTATGCACATTCTACGTCACAAGGACTCTCTATAGTTTGCGCATGCGTCCGGAAATAAGAAAAGCTTACTTCCACCGTTTTTTAAAATCACGGCTTCTAGAAGGTTTACATGATTTCTTAAAAAACACGAGTTTTTAGAAAATATGTTTTATTTCATCAATGGAATCAACAAAGTATGCACATTCTACGTCATAACGACTTTCTATAGTTTGCGCATTCGTCCGGAAATAAGAAAAGCTTACTTCCACCGTTTTTTAAAATCACAGCTTCTAGAAGGTTTACACGATTTCGTAAAAAACACGTGTTTTTAGAAAATGTGTTTTATTCCATAAATGGAATCTACAAAGTATGCACATTCTACGTCATAACGACTTTCTATAGTTTGCGCATGCGTCCGGAAATAAGAAAAGCTTACTTCCCCCGTTTTTTAAAATCACAGCTTCTAGAAGGTTTACATGATTTCTTAAAAAACACGAGTTTTTAGAAAATATCTTTTATTTCATAAATGGAATCAACAAAGTATGCACATTCTACGTCATAACGACTTTCTATAGTTTGCGGATGCGTCCGGAAATAAGAAAAGCTTACTTCCACCATTTTTTAAAATCACAGCTTCTAGAAGGTTTACATGATTTCGTAAAAAACACGAGTTTTTAGAAAATGTGTTTTATTTCATAAATGGAATCTACAAAGTATGCACATTCTACTTCATAACGACTTTCTATAGTTTGCGCATGCGTTTGGAAATAAGAAAAGCTTACTTCCCCCGTTTTTTAAAATCACATCTTTTAGAAGGTTTACATGATTTCTTAAAAAACACGAGTTTTTAGAAAATGTGTTTTATTTCATAAATGGAATCAACAAAGTATGCACATTCTACGTCATAACGACTTTCTATAGTTTGCGCATTCGTCCGGAAATAAGAAAAGCTTACTTCCACAGTTTTTTAAAATCACATCTTCTAGAAGGTTTACATGATTTCGTAAAAAACACGTGTTTTTAGAAAATGTGTTTTATTTCATAAATGGAATCTACAAAGTATGCACATTCTACGTCATAACGACTTTCTATAGTTTGCACATGCGTCCGGAAATAAGAAAAGCTTACTTCCCCCGTTTTTTAAAATCACAGCTTCTAGAAGTTTTACATGATTTCTTAAAAAACACCAGTTTTTAGAAAATGTGTTTTATTTCATAAATGTTATCAACAAAGTATGCACATTCTACGTCATAACGACTTTCTATAGTTTGCGCATGCGTCCGGAAATAAGAAAAGCTTACTTCCACCGTTTTTTAAAATCACAGCTTCTAGAAGGTTTACATGATTTCGTAAAAAACACTAGTTTTTAGAAAATGTGTTTTATTTCATAAATGGAATCTACAAAGTATGCACATTCTACGTCATAACGACTTTCTATAGTTTGCGCATTCGTCCGGAAATAAGAAAAGCTTACTTCCCCCGTTTTTTAAAATCACAACTTCTAGAAGGTTTACATGATTTCGTAAAAAACACAAGTTTTTAGCAAATGTGTTTTATTTCATAAATCGAATCTACAAAGTATGCACATTCTATGTCATAACGACTTTCTATAGTTTGCGCATGCGTCCGGAAATAAGAAAAGCTTACTTCCACCGTTTTTTAAAATCACAGCTTCTAGAAGGTTTACATGATTTCGTAAAAAACACGAGTTTTTAGAAAATGTGTTTTATTTCATAAATGGAATCTACAAACTATTCACATTCTACGTAAAAACGACTTTCTATAGTTTGCGTATGCGTCCGGAAATAAGAAAAGCTTACTTCCACCGTTTTCTAAAATCACAGCTTCTAGAAGATTTACATGATTTCGTAAAAAACATCAGTTTTTAGAAAATGTGTTTTATTTCATAAATGAAATCTACAAAGTATGCACATTCTACGTCATAGCGACTTTCTATAGTGTGCGCATGCGTCCGGAAATAAGAAAAGCTTACTTCCACCGTTTTTTAAAATCACAGCTTCGAGAAGGTTTACATGATTTGTTAAAAAACACGAGTTTTTAGAAAATGTGTTTTATTTCATAAATGGAATCTACAAAGTATGCACATTCTACGTGATAATGACTTTCTATAGTTTGCGCATGCGTCCGGAAATAAGAAAAGCTTACTTCCCCCATTTTTTAAAATCACAGCTTCTAAAAGGTTTACATGCTTTCTTAAAAAACACGAGTTTTTAGAAAATGTGTTTTATTTCATAAATGGAATCAACAAAGTATGCACATTCTACGTCATAACGACTTTCTATAGTTTGCGCATGCGTTTGGAAATAAGAAAAGCTTACTTCCCCCGTTTTTTAAAATCACAGCTTCTAGAAGGTTTAGATGATTTCTTAAAAAACATGAGTTTTTAGAAAATGTGTTTTATTTCATAAATGGAATCAACAAACTATGCACATTCTACGTCATAACGACTTTCTATAGTTTGCGCATTCGTCCAGAAATAAGAAAAGCTTACTTCCCCCGTTTTTTAAAATCACAGCTTCTAGAAGGTTTACATGATTTCTTAAAAAACACGAGTTTTTAGAAAATGTGTTTTACTTCATAAATGGAATCTACAAAGTATGCACATTCTACGTCATAACGACTTTCTATAGTTTGCCCATGCGTCCGGAAATAAGAAAAGCTTACTTCCCCCGTTTTTTAAAATCACAGCTTCTAGAAGGTTTACATGATTTCTTAAAAAACACGAGTTTTTAGAAAATGTGTTTTATTTCATAAATGGAATCAACAAATTATGCACATTCTACGTCATAACGACTTTCTATAGTTTGCACATTCGTCCGGAAATAAGAAAAGCTTACCTCCACCGTTTTTTAAAATCACAGTTTCTAGAAGGTTTACATGATTTCTTAAAAAACACGAGTTTTTCGAAAATGTTTTTTATTTCCTAAATAGAATCAACAAAGTATGCACATTCTATGTCATAACGACTTTCTATAGTTTGCGCATGTGTCCGGAGATAACAAAAGCTTACTTCCACCATTTTCTAAATTCACAGCTTCTGGAATGTTTACATGATTTCATAAAAAACACGAGTTTTTAGAAAATGTGTTTTATTTCATAACTGGAATCTACAAAGTATGCACATTCTACGTCATAACGATTTTCTATAGTTTGTGCATGCGTTTGGAAATAAGAAAAGCTTACTTCCCCCGTTTTTTAAAATCACAGCTTCTAGAAGGTTTACATGATTTCTTTAAAAACACGAGTTTTTAGAAAATGTGTTTTATTTCATAAATAGAATCTACAAAGTATGCACATTCTACATCATAACGAATTTCTATAGTTTGCGCATGCGTCTGGAAATAAGAAAAGCTTACTTCCACTGTTTTTTAAAATCACAACTTCTACAGAGTTTACATGATTTCGTAAAAAACACGAGTTTTTATAAAATGTGTTTTATTTCATAAATGGAATCAACAAAGTATGCACATTCTACGTCATAACGAATTTCTATAGTTTGCGCATGCGTCTGGAAATAAGAAAAGCTTACTTCCACTGTTTTTTAAAATCACAACTTCTACAGAGTTTACATGATTTCGTAAAAAACACGAGTTTTTATAAAATGTGTTTTATTTCATAAATGGAATCAACAAAGTATGCACATTCTACGTCATAATGACTCCCTATAGTTTGCGCATGCGTCCGGAAATAAGAAAAGCTTACTTCCACCGTTTTTTAAAATCACAGCTTCTAGAAGGTTTACATGATTTCTTGAAAAACATGAGTTTTTCGAAAATGTGTTTTATTTCATAAATGGAATCAACAAAGTATGCACATTCTACGTCATAACGACTTTCTATAGTTTGCGCATGCGTCCGGAAATAAGAAAAGCTTACTTCCCCCGTTTTTTAAAATCACAGCTTCTAGAATGTTTACATGATTTCTTAAAAAACACGAGTTTTTAGAAAATGTGTTTTATTTCATAAATGGAATCTACAAAGTATGCACATTCTACGTCATAACAACTTTCTATAGTTTGCGCATGCGTCCGGAAATAAGAAAAGCTTACTTCCACAGTTTTTTAAAATCACAGCTTCTAGAAGGTTTACATGATTTCGTAAAAAACACGTGTTTTTAGAAAGTGTGTTTTATTTCATAAATGGAATCTACAAAGTATGCACATTCTACGTCATAACGACTTTCTATAGTTTGCACATGCATCCGGAAATAAGAAAAGCTTACTTCCCCCGTTTTTTAAAATCACAGCTTCTAGAAGGTTTACATGATTTCTTAAAAAACACGAGTTTTTAGAAAATGTGTTTTATTTCATAAATGGAATCAACAAAGTATGCACATTCTACGTCATAACGACTTTCTATAGTTTGCGCATGCGTTTGGAAATAAGAAAAGCTTACTTCCCCCATTTTTTAAAATCACAGCTTCTAGAAGGTTTAGATGATTTCTTAAAAAACACGAGTTTTTAGAAAATGTGTTTTATTTCATAAATGGAATCAACAAACTATGCACATTCTACGTCATAACGACTTTCTATAGTTTGCGCATTCGTCCGGAAATAAGAAAAGCTTACCTCCCCCGTTTTTTAAAATCACAGCTTCTAGAAGGTTTACATGATTTCTTAAAAAACACGAGTTTTTAGAAAATGTGTTTTACTTCATAAATGGAATCTACAAAGTATGCACATTCTACGTCATAACGACTTTCTATAGTTTGCCCATGCGTCCGGAAATAAGAAAAGCTTACTTCCCCCGTTTTTTAAAATCACAGCTTCTAGAAGGTTTACATGATTTCTTAAAAAACACGAGTTTTTAGAAAATGTATTTTATTTCATAAATGGAATCAACAAAGTATGCACATTCTACGTCATAACGACTTTCTATAGTTTGCGCATTCGTCCCGAAATAAGAAAAGCTTACTTCCACCGTTTTTTAAAGTCACAGCTTCAAGAAGGTTTACACGATTTAGTAAAAAACACGTGTTTTTAGAAAATGTGTTTTACTTCATAAATGGAATCTACAAAGTATGCACATTCTACGTCATAACGACTTTCTATAGTTTGCGCATGCGTCCGGAAATTAAAAAAGCTTACTTCCACCGTTCTTTAAAATCACAGCTTCTAGAAGGTTTACATGATTTCTTAAAAAATACGAGCTTTTAGAAAATCTGTTTTATTTCATATATGGAATCAACAAAGTATGCACATTCTACGTCACAACGACTCTCTATAGTTTGCGCATGCGTCCGGAAATAAGAAAAGCTTACTTCCACCGTTTTTTAAAATCACGGCTTCTAGAAGGTTTACATGATTTTTTAAAAAACACGAGTTTTTAGAAAATGTGTTTTATTTCATAAATGGAATCAACAAAGTATGCACATTCTACGTCATAACGACTTTCTATAGTTTGCGCATTCGTCCGGAAATAAGAAAAGCTTACTTCGACAGTTTTTTAAAATCACAGCTTCTAGAAGGTTTACACGATTTCGTAAAAAACACGTGTTTTTAGAAAATGTGTTTTATTTCATAAATGGAATCTACAAAGTATACACATTCTACGTCATAACGACTTTCTATAGTTTGCACATGCGTCCGGAAATAAGAAAAGCTTACTTCCCCCATTTTTTAAAATCACAGCTTCTAGAAGGTTTACATGATTTCTTAAAAAACACGAGTTTTTAGAAAATGTGTTTTATTTCATAAATGTAATCAACAAAGTATGCACATTCTACGTCATAACGACTTTCTATAGTTTGCGCATGCGTCCGGAAATAAGAAAAGCTTACTTCCACCGTTTTTTAAAATCACAGCTTCTAGAAGGTTTACATGATTTCGTAAAAAACACTAGTTTTTAGAAAATGTGTTTGATTTCATAAATGGAATCTACAAAGTATGCACATTCTACGTCATAATGACTTTCTATAGTTTGCGCATTCGTCCGGAAATAAGAAAATCTTACTTCCCCCGTTTTTTAAAATCACAGCTTCTAGAAGGTTTACATGATTTCTTAAAAAACACGAGTTTTTAGAAAATGTGTTTTATTTCATAAATGGAATCAACAAAGTATGCACATTCTACGTCATAACGACTTTCTATAGTTTGCGCATGTGTTTGGAAATAAGAAAAGCTTACTTCCACCATTTTTTAAAATCACGGCTTCTAGAAGGTTTACATGATTTCTTAAAAAACATGAGTTTTTAGAAAATATGTTTTATTTCATAAATGGAATCAACAAAGTATGCACATTCTACGTCATAACGACTTTCTATTGTTTGCGCATGCGTTTGGAAATAAGAAAAGCTTATTTCCCCCGTTTTTTAAAATCACAGCTTCTAGAAGGTTTACACGATTTCTTAAAAAACGCGAGTTTTTAGCAAATGTGTTTTATTTCATAAATCGAATCTACAAAGTATGCACATTCTACGTCACAACGACTTTATATAGTTTGCGCATGTGTCCGGAAATAAGAAAAGCTTACTTCCCCCGTTTTTTAAAATCACAGCTTCTAGAAGGTTTACATGATTTCTTAAAAAACACGAGTTTTTAGAAAATATCTTTTATTTCATAAATGGAATCAACAAAGTATGCACATTCTACATCATAACGACTTTCTATAGTTTGCGGATGCGTCCGGAAATAAGAAAAGCTTACTTCCACCCTTTTTTAAAATCACAGCTTCTAGAAGGTTTACATGATTTGTTAAAAAACATGGGCTTTTAGAAAATGTGTTTTATTTCATAAATGGAATCAAGAAAGTATGCACATTCTACGTCATAACGAATTTCTATAGTTTCCGCATTCGTCCCGAAATAAGAAAAGCTTACTTCCACCGTTTTTTAAAATCACAGCTTCTAGAAGGTTTACACGATTTCGTAAAAAACACGTGTTTTTAGAGAATGTGTTTTATTTCATAATGGAATCTACAAAGTATGCACATTCTATGTCATAACGACTTTCTATAGTTTGCGCATGCATCCGGAAATAAGAAAAGCTTACTTCCCCCGTTTTTTAAGATCACAGCTTCTAGAAGGTTTACATGATTTCTTAAAAAACACGAGTTTTTAGAAAATGTGTTTTATTTCATAAATGGAAGCAACAAAGTATGCACATTCTACGTCACAACAATTTCTATAGTTTGCGCGTGTGTCCGGAAATAAGAAAAGCTTACTTCCACCATTTTTTAAAATCACAGCTTCTAGAAGGTTTACATGATTTCTTAAAAAACACGAGTTTTTAGAAAATGTGTTTTATTTCATAAATGGAATCAACAAAGTATGCACATTCTACGTCATAACGACTTTCTATAGTTTTAGCATGCGTCCGGAAATAAGGAATGCTTACTTCAACCAATTTTTAAAATCACAGCTTCTAGAAGGTTTACATGATTTCGTAAAAAACACGAGTTTTTAGAAAATGTGTTTTATTTCATCAATGGAATCTACAAAGTATGCACATTCTACGTCATAATGACTTTCTATAGTTTGCGCATGCGTCCGGAAATAAGAAAAGCTTACTTCCCCCGTTTTTTAAAATCACAGCTTCTAGAAGGTTTGCATGATTTCTTAAAAAACACGAGTTTTTAGAAAATGTGTTTTATTTCATAAATGGAATCAACAAAGTATGCACATTCTAAGTCATAACGACTTTCTATAGTTTGCGCATGCGTCTGGAAATAAGAAAAGCTTACTTCCACCGTTTTTTAAAATCACAGCTTCTAGAAGGTTTACATGATTTGTTAAAAAACACGAGTTTTTAGAAAATGTGTTTTATTTCATAAATGGAATCTACAAAGTATGCACATTCTACGTGATAATGACCTTCTATAGTTTGCGCATTCGTCCCGAAATAAGAAAAGCTTACTTCCACCGTTTTTTAAAGTCACAGCTTCAAGAAGGTTTACACGATTTAGTAAAAAACACGTGTTTTTAGAAAATGTGTTTTACTTCATAAATGGAATCTACAAAGTATGCACATTCTACATCATAACGACTTTCTATATTTTGCGCATGCGTCCGGAAATTAAAAAAGCTTACTTCCACCGTTCTTTAAAATCACAGCTTCTAGAAGGTTTAGATGATTTCTTAAAAAACACGAATTTTTAGAAAATGTGTTTTATTTCATAAATGGAATCAACAAAGTATGCACATTCTACGTCATAACGACTTTCTATAGTTTGCGCATTCGTCCGGAAATAAGAAAAGCTTTCTTCCCCCGTTTTTTAAAATCACAGCTTCTAGAAGGTTTACATGATTTCTTAAAAAACACGAGTTTTTAGAAAATGTGTTTTACTTCATACATGCAATCTACAAAGTATGCACATTCTACGTCATAACGACTTTCTATAGTTTTCCCATGCGTCCGGAAATAAGAAAAGCTTACTTCCCCCGTTTTTTAAAATCACAGCTTCTAGAAGGTTTACATGATTTCTTAAAAAACACGAGTTTTTAGAAAATGTGTTTTATTTCATAAATGGAATCAACAAAGTATGCACATTCTACGTCATAACGACTTTCTATAGTTTGCACATTCGTCCGGAAATAAGAAAAGCTTACCTCCACCGTTTTTTAAAATCACAGTTTCTAGAAGGTTTACATGATTTCTTAAAAAACACGAGTTTTTCGAAAATGTTTTTTATTTCCTAAATAGAATCAACAAAGTATGCACATTCTACGTCATAAAGACTTTTTATAGTTTGCGCATGTGTCCGGAGATAAGAAAAGCTTACTTCCACCGTTTTTTAAAATCACAGCTTCTGGAATGTTTACATGATTTCATCAAAAACACGAGTTTTTAGAAAATGTGTTTTATTTCATGAATGGAATGTACAAAGTATGCACATTCTATGTCATAACGACTTTGTATAGCTTGCCCATGCGTTTGGAAATAAGAAAAGCTTACTTCCACCATTTTTTAAAATCACAGCTTGTAGAAGATTTACATGATTTCTTAAAAAACACGAGTCTTTAGAAAATGTGTTTTATTTCTTAAATGGAATCTACAAAGTATGCACATTCTACGTCATAATGACTTTCTATAGTTTGCGCATGCGTCTGGAAATAAGAAAAGCTTACTTCCACTGTTTTGTAAAATCACAACTTCTACAGAGTTTACATGATTTCGTAAAAAACACGAGTTTTTATAAAATGTGTTTTATTTCATAAATGGAATCAACAAAGTATGCACATTCTACGTCATAACGACTTTCTATAGTTTGCGCATGCGTCCGAAAATAAGAAAAGCTTACTTCCCCCCGTTTTTTAAAATCACAGCTTCTAGAAGGTTTACATGATTTCTTAAAAAACACGAGTTTTTAGAAAATGTGTTTTATTTCATCAATGTAATCAACCAAGTATGCACATTCTACGTCATAACGACTTTCTATAGTTTGCGCGTGCGTCCGGAAAGAAGAAAAGCTTACTTCCACCGTTTTTTAAAATCACAGCTTCTAGAAGGTTTACATGATTTCGTAAAAAACACTAGTTTTTAGAAAATGTGTTTTATTTCATAAATGGAATCTACAAAGTATGCACATTCTACATCATAACGACTTTCTAAAGTTTGCGCATTCGTCCGGAAATAAGAAAAGCTTACTTCCCCCGTTTTTTAAAATCACAGCTTCTAGAAGGTTTACATGATTTCTTAAAAAACACGAGTTTTTAGCAAATGCGTTTTATTTCATAAATCGAATCTACAAAGTATGCACATTCTACGTCATAACGACTTTCTATAGTTTGCGCATGCGTCCGGAAATAAGAAAAGCTTACTTCCCCCGTTTTTTAAAATCACAGCTCCTAGAAGGTTTACATGATTACTTGAAAAACACGAGTTTTTAGAAAATATGTTTTATTTCATAAATGGAATCAACAAAGTATGCACATTCTACTTTATAACGACTTTTTTTAGTTTGCGCATGCGTTTGGAAATAAGATAAGCTTACTTTCACCGGTTTTTAAAATCACAGCTTCTAGAATGTTTACATGATTTCGTAAAAACATGAGTTTTTAGAAAATGTGTTTTATTTCATAAATGGAATCTACAAAGTATGCACATTCTACGTCATAACGCCTTTCTATAGTTTGCGCATGCGTTTGGAAATAAGAAAAGCTTACTTCCCCCGTTTTTTAAAATCACAGCTTCTAGAAGGTTTAAATGATTTCTTAAAAAACACGAGTTTTTAGAACATGTGTTTTATTTCATAAATGGAATCAACAAAGTATGCACATTCTACGTCATAACGACTTTCTATAGTTTTCGCATGCGTCCGGAAATAAGAAAACCTTACTTCCACTGTTTTTTAAAATCACAGCTTCTAGAAGGTTTACATGATTTGTTAAAAAACACGAGCTTTTAGAAAATGTGTTTTATTTCATAAATGGAATCAGCAAAGTATGCACATTCTACGTCATAACGACTTTCTATAGTTTGCGCATTCGTCCCGAAATAAGAAAAGCTTACTTCCACCGTTTTTTAAAATCACAGCTTCTAGAAGGTTTACACGATTTCGTAAAAAACACGTGTTTTTAGAAAATGTGTTTTATTTCATAAATGGAATCTACAAAGTATGCACATTCTACGTTATAACGACTTTCTATAGTTTGCGCATTCGTCCGGAAATAAGAGAAGCTTACTTCCACCGTTTTTTAAAATCACAACTTTTAGAAGGTTTACACGATTTCGTAAAAAACACGTGTTTTAGAAAATGTGTTTTACTTCAAAAATGGAATCTACAAAGTATGCACATGCTACGTCATAACGACTTTCTATAGATTGCGCATGCGTCCGGAAATAAGAAAAGCTTACTTCCACCGTTCTTTAAAATCACAGCTTCTAGAAGGTTTACATGATTTCTTAAAAAACATGAGTTTTTAGAAAATGTGTTTTATTTCATATATGGAATCAACAAAGTATGCACATTCTACGTCACAAGGACTCTCTATAGTTTGCGCATGCGTCCAGAAATAAGAAAAGCTTACTTCCACCGTTTTTTAAAATCACGGCTTCTAGAAGGTTTACATGATTTCTTAAAAAACACGAGTTTTTAGAAAATATGTTTTATTTCATAAATGGAATCAACAAAGTATGCACATTCTACGTCATAACGACTTTCTATAGTTTGCGCATTCGTCCGGAAATAAGAAAAGCTTACTTCCACCGTTTTTTAAAATCACAGCTTCTAGAAGGTTTACACGATTTCGTAAAAAACACGTGTTTTTAGAAAATGTGTTTTATTTCATAAATGGAATCTACAAAGTATGCACATTCTACGTCATAACGACTTTCTATAGTTTGCGCATGCTTCCGGAAATAAGAAAAGCTTACTTCCCCCGTTTTTTAAAATCACAGCTTCTAGAAGGTTTACATGATTTCTTAAAAAACACGAGTTTTTAGAAAATATCTTTTATTTCATAAATGGAATCAACAAAGTATGCACATTCTACGTCATAACGACTTTCTATAGTTTGCGGCTGCGTCCGGAAATAAGAAAAGCTTACTTCCACCATTTTTTAAAATCACAGCTTCTAGAAGGTTTACATGATTTCGTAAAAAACACGAGTTTTTAGAAAATGTGTTTTATTTCATAAATGGAATCTACAAAGTATGCACATTCTACTTCATAACGACTTTCTATAGTTTGCGCATGCGTTTGGAAATAAGAAAAGCTTACTTCCCCCATTTTTTAAAATCACATCTTTTAGAAGGTTTACATGATTTCTTAAAAAACACGAGTTTTTAGAAAATGTGTTTTATTTCATAAATGGAATCAACAAAGTATGCACATTCTACGTCATAACAACTTTCTATAGTTTGCGCATTCGTCCGGAAATAAGAAAAACTTACTTCCACAGTTTTTTAAAATCACAGCTTCTAGAAGGTTTACATGATTTCGTAAAAAACACGTGTTTTTAGAAAATGTGTTTTATTTCATAAATGGAATCTACAAAGTATGCACATTCTACGTCATAACGACTTTCTATAGTTTGCACATGCGTCCGGAAATAAGAAAAGCTTACTTCCCCCGTTTTTAAAATCACAGCTTCTAGAAGTTTTACATGATTTCTTAAAAAACACCAGTTTTTAGAAAATGTGTTTTATTTCATAAATGTAATCAACAAAGTATGCACATTCTACGTCATAACGACTTTTTATAGTTTGCGCATGCGTCCGGAAATAAGAAAAGCTTACTTCCACCGTTTTTTAAAATCACATCTTCTAGAAGGTTTACATGATTTCGTAAAAAACACTAGTTTTTAGAAAATGTGTTTTATTTCATAAATGGAATCTACAAAGTATGCACATTCTACGTCATAAAGACTTTCTATAGTTTGCGCATTCGTCCGGAAATAAGAAAAGCTTACTTCCCCCGTTTTTTAAAATCACAACTTCTAGAAGGTTTACATGATTTCGTAAAAAACACAAGTTTTTAGCAAATGTGTTTTATTTCATAAATCGAATCTACAAAGTATGCACATTCTACGTCATAACGACTTTCTATAGTTTGCGCATGCATCCGGAAATAAGAAAAGCTTACTTCCACCGTTTTTTAAAATCACAGCTTCTAGAAGGTTTACATGATTTCGTAAAAAACACGAGTTTTTAGAAAATGTGTTTTATTTCATAAATGGAATCTACAAAGTATTCACATTCTACGTAAAAACGACTTTCTATAGTTTGCGTATGCGTCCGGAAATAAGAAAAGCTTACTTCCACCGTTTTCTAAAATCACAGCTTCTAGAATATTTACATGATTTCGTAAAAAACATGAGTTTTTAGAAAATGTGTTTTATTTCATAAATGAAATCTACAAAGTATGCACATTCTACGTCATAGCGACTTTCTATAGTGTGCGCATGCGTCCGGAAATAAGAAAAGCTTACTTCCACCGTTTTTTAAAATCACAGCTTCTACAAAGTTTACATGATTTCGTAAAAAACACGAGTTTTTATAAAATGTGTTTTATTTCATAAATGGAATCAACAAAGTATGCACATTCTACGTCATAATGACTCCCTATAGTTTGCGCATGCGTCCGGAAATAAGAAAAGCTTACTTCCACCGTTTTTTAAAATCACAGCTTCTAGAAGGTTTACATGATTTCTTAAAAAACATGAGTTTTTAGAAAATGTGTTTTATTTCATAAATGGAATCAACAAAGTATGCACATTCTACGTCATAACGACTTTCTATAGTTTGCGCATGCGTCCGGAAATAAGAAAAGCTTACTTCCCCCGTTTTTTAAAATCACAGCTTCTAGAAGGTTTACATGATTTCTTAAAAAACACGAGTTTTTAGAAAATGTGTTTTATTTCATAAATGGAATCTACAAAGTATGCACATTCTACGTCATAACAACTTTCTATAGTTTGCGCATGCGTCCGGAAATAAGAAAAGCTTACTTCCACAGTTTTTTAAAATCACAGCTTCTAGAAGGTTTACATGATTTCTTAAAAAACACGAGTTTTTAGAAAATGTGTTTTATTTCATAAATGGAATCAACAAAGTATGCACATTCTACGTCATAACGACTTTCTATAGTTTGCGCATGCGTTTGGAAATAAGAAAAGCTTACTTCCCCCGTTTTTTAAAATCACAGCTTCTAGAAGGTTTAGATGATTTCTTAAAAAACACGAGTTTTTAGAAAATGTGTTTTATTTCATAAATGGAATCAACAAACTATGCACATTCTACGTCATAACGACTTTCTATAGTTTGCGCATTCGTCCGGAAATAAGAAAAGCTTACCTCCCCCGTTTTTTAAAATCACAGCTTCTAGAAGGTTTACATGATTTCTTAAAAAACACGAGTTTTTAGAAAATGTGTTTTACTTCATAAATGGAATCTACAAAGTATGCACATTCTACGTCATAACGACTTTCTATAGTTTGCCCATGCGTCAGGAAATAAGAAAAGCTTACTTCCCCCGTTTTTTAAAATCACAGCTTCTAGAAGGTTTACATGATTTCTTAAAAAACACGAGTTTTTAGAAAATGTATTTTATTTCATAAATGGAATCAACAAAGTATGCACATTCTACGTCATAACGACTTTCTATAGTTTGCGCATTCGTCCCGAAATAAGAAAAGCTTACTTCCACCGTTTTTTAAAGTCACAGCTTCAAGAAGGTTTACACGATTTAGTAAAAAACACGTGTTTTTAGAAAATGTGTTTTACTTCATAAATGGAATCTACAAAGTATGCACATTCTACGTCATAACGAATTTCTATAATTTGCGCATGCGTCCGGAAATTAAAAAATCTTACTTCCACCGTTCTTTAAAATCACAGCTTCTAGAAGGTTTACATGATTTCTTAAAAAACACGAGCTTTTAGAAAATCTGTTTTATTTCATATATCGAATCAACAAAGTATGCACATTCTACGTCACAACGACTCTCTATAGTTTGCGAATGCGTCCGGAAATAAGAAAAGCTTACTTCCACCGTTTTTTAAAATCACGGCTTCTAGAAGGTTTACATGATTTGTTAAAAAACACGAGTTTTTAGAAAATGTGTTTTATTTCATAAATGGAATCAACAAAGTATGCACATTCTACGTCATAACGACTTTCTATAGTTTGCGCATTCGACCGGAAATAAGAAAAGCTTACTTCCACAGTTTTTTAAAATCACAGCTTCTAGAAGGTTTACACGATTTTGTAAAAAACACCTGTTTTTAGAAAATGTGTTTTATTTCATAAATGGAATCAACAAAGTATGCACATTCTACGTCATAACGACTTTCTATAGTTTGCGCATGCGTCCGGAAATAAGAAAAGCTTACTTCCACCGTTTTTTAAAATCACAGCTTCTAGAAGGTTTACATGATTTCGTAAAAAACACTAGTTTTTAGAAAATGTGTTTTATTTCATAAATGGAATCTACAAAGTATGCACATTCTACGTCATAATGACTTTCTATAGTTTGCGCATTCGTCCGGAAATAAGAAAATCTTACTTCCCCCGTTTTTTAAAATCACAGCTCCTAGAAGGTTTACATGATTTCTTAAAAAACACAAGTTTTTAGCAAATGTGTTTTATTTGATAAATGGAATCAACAAAGTATGCACATTCTACGTCATAACGACTTTCTATAGTTTGCGCATGCGTCCGGAAATAAGAAAAGCTTACTTCCCCCGTTTTTTAAAATCACAGCTCCTAGAAGGTTTACATGATTTCTTAAAAAACACGAGTTTTTAGAAAATGTGTTTTATTTCATAAATGGAATCTACAAAGTATGCACATTCTACGTCATAACGATTTTCTATAGTTTGCGCATGCGTTTGGAAATAAGAAAAGCTTACTTCCCCCGTTTTTTAAAATCACAGTTTCTAGAAGGTTTACATGATTTCTTTAAAAACACGAGTTTTTAGAAAATGTGTTTTATTTCATAAATAGAATCTACAAAGTATGCACATTCTACATCATAACGAATTTCTATAGTTTGCGCATGCGTCTGGAAATAAGAAAAGCTTACTTCCACTGTTTTTTAAAATCACAACTTCTACAGAGTTTACATGATTTCGTAAAAAACACGAGTTTTTATAAAATGTGTTTTGTTTCATAAATGGAATCAACAAAGTATGCACATTCTACGTCATAACGAATTTCTATAGTTTGCGCATGCGTCTGGAAATAAGAAAAGCTTACTTCCACTGTTTTTTAAAATCACAACTTCTACAGAGTTTACATGATTTCGTAAAAAACACGAGTTTTTATAAAATGTGTTTTATTTCATAAATGGAATCAACAAAGTATGCACATTCTACGTCATAATGACTCCCTATAGTTTGCGCATGCGTCCGGAAATAAGAAAAGCTTACTTCCACCGTTTTTTAAAATCACAGCTTCTAGAAGGTTTACATGATTTCTTAAAAAACATGAGTTTTTAGAAAATGTGTTTTATTTCATAAATGGAATCAACAAAGTATGCACATTCTACGTCATAACGACTTTCTATAGTTTGCGCATGCGTCCGGAAATAAGAAAAGCTTACTTCCCCCGTTTTTTAAAATCACAGCTTCTAGAAGGTTTACATGATTTCTTAAAAAACACGAGTTTTTAGAAAACGTGTTTTATTTCATAAATGGAATCTACAAAGTATGCACATTCTACGTCATAACAACTTTCTATAGTTTGCGCATGCGTCCGGAAATAAGAAAAGCTTACTTCCACCGTTTTTTAAAATCACAGCTTCTAGAAGGTTTACATGATTTCTTAAAAAACACGAGTTTTTAGAAAATGTGTTTTATTTCATAAATGGAATCAACAAAGTATGCACATTCTACGTCATAACGAATTTCTATAGTTTGCGCATGCGTCCGGAAATAAGGAAAGCTTACTTCCACCAATTTTTAAAATCACAGCTTCTAGAAGGTTTACATGATTTCGTAAAAAACACGAGTTTTTAGAAAATGTGTTTTATTTCATCAATGGAATCTACAAAGTATGCACATTCTACGTCATAATGACTTTCTATAGTTTGTGCATGCGTCCGGAAATAAGAAAAGCTTACTTCCCCCGTTTTTTAAAATCACAGCTTCTAGAAGGTTTGCATGATTTCTTAAAAAACACGAGTTTTTAGAAAATGTGTTTTATTTCATAAATGGAATCAACAAAGTATGCACATTCTAAGTCATAACGACTTTCTATAGTTTGCGCATGCGTCCGGAAATAAGAAAAGCTTACTTCCACCGTTTTTTAAAATCACAGCTTCTAGAAGGTTTACATGATTTGTTAAAAAACACGAGTTTTTAGAAAATGTGTTTTATTTCATAAATGGAATCTACAAAGTATGCACATTCTACGTGATAATGACCTTCTATAGTTTGCGCATGCATCCGGAAATAAGAAAAGCTTACTTCCCCCATTTTTTAAAATCACAGCTTCTAAAAGGTTTACATGCTTTCTTAAAAAACACGAGTTTTTAGAAAACGTGTTTTATTTCATAAATGGAATAAACAAAGTATGCACATTCTACGTCATAACGACTTTCTATAGTTTGCGCATGCGTTTGGAAATAAGAAAAGCTTACTTCCCCCGTTTTTTAAAATCACAGCTTCTAGAAGGTTTAGATGATTTCTTAAAAAACATGAGTTTTTAGAAAATGTGTTTTATTTCATAAATGGAATCAACAAAGTATGCACATTCTACGTCATAACGACTTTCTATAGTTTGCGCATTCGTCCGGAAATAAGAAAAGCTTTCTTCCCCCGTTTTTTAAAATCACAGCTTCTAGAAGGTTTACATGATTTCTTAAAAAACACGAGTTTTTAGAAAATGTGTTTTACTTCATACATGCAATCTACAAAGTATGCACATTGTACGTCATAACGACTTTCTATAGTTTGCCCATGCGTCCGGAAATAAGAAAAGCTTACTTCCCCCGTTTTTTAAAATCACAGCTTCTAGAAGGTTTACATAATTTCTTAAAAAACACGAGTTTTTAGAAAATGTGTTTTATTTCATAAATGGAATCAAGAAAGTATGCCCATTCTACGTCATAACGACTTTCTATAGTTTGCACATTCGTCCGGAAATAAGAAAAGCTTACCTCCACCGTTTTTTAAAATCACAGTTTCTAGAAGGTTTACATGATTTCTTAAAAAACACGAGTTTTTCGAAAATGTTTTTTATTTCCTAAATAGAATCAACAAAGTATGCACATTCTACGTCATAACGACTTTTTATAGTTTGCGCATGTGTCCGGAGATAAGAAAAGCTTACTTCCACCGTTTTTTAAAATCACAGCTTCTGGAATGTTTACATGATTTCATCAAAAACACGAGTTTTTAGAAAATGTGTTTTATTTCATGAATGGAATGTACAAAGTATGCACATTCTATGTCATAACGACTTTGTATAGCTTGCGCATGCGTTTGGAAATAAGAAAAGCTTACTTCCCCCGTTTTTTAAAATCACAGCTTCTAGAAGGTTTACATGATTTCTTTAAAAACATGAGTTTTTAGAAAATGTGTTTTATTTCATAAATAGAATCTACAAAGTATGCACATTCTACGTCATAATGACTTTCTATAGTTTGCGCATGCGTCTGGAAATAAGAAAAGCTTACTTCAACTGTTTTGTAAAATCACAACTTCTACACAGTTTACATGATTTCGTAAAAAACACGAGTTTTTATAAAATGTGTTTTATTTCATAAATGGAATCAACAAAGTATGCACATTCTACGTCATAACGACTTTCTATAGTTTGCGCATGCGTCCGAAAATAAGAAAAGCTTACTTCCCCCGTTTTTTAAAATCACAGCTTCTAGAAGGTTTACATGATTTCTTAAAAAACATGAGTTTTTAGAAAATGTGTTTTATTTCATCAATGAAATCAACAAAGTATGCACATTCTACGTCATAACGGCTTTCTATAGTTTGCGCATGCGTCCGGAAAGAAGAAAAGCTTACTTCCACCGTTTTTTAAAATCACAGCTTCTAGAAGGTTTACATGATTTCGTAAAAAACACTAGTTTTTAGAAAATGTGTTTTATTTCATAAATGGAATCTACAAAGTATGCACATTCTACGTCATAACGACTTTCTAAAGTTTGCGCATTCGTCCGGAAATAAGAAAAGCTTACTTCCCCCGTTTTTTAAAATCACAGCTTCTACACAGTTTACATGATTTCGTAAAAAACACGAGTTTTTATAAAATGTGTTTTATTTCATAAATGGAATCAACAAAGTATGCACATTCTACGTCATAACGACTTTCTATAGTTTGCGCATGCGTCCGAAAATAAGAAAAGCTTACTTCCCCCGTTTTTTAAAATCACAGCTTCTAGAAGGTTTACATGATTTCTTAAAAAACACGAGTTTTTAGAAAATGTGTTTTATTTCATCAATGAAATCAACAAAGTATGCACATTCTACGTCATAACGACTTTCTATAGTTTTCGCATGCGTCCGGAAATAAGAAAACCTTACTTCCACCGTTTTTTAAAATCACAGCTTCTAGAAGGTTTACATGATTTGTTAAAAAACACGAGCTTTTAGAAAATGTGTTTTATTTCATAAATGGAATCAGCAAAGTATGCACATTCTACGTCATAACGACTTTCTATAGTTTGCGCTTTCGTCCCGAAATAAGAAAAGCTTACTTCCACCGTTTTTTAAAATCACAGCTTCTAGAAGGTTTACACGATTTCGTAAAAAACACGTGTTTTTAGAAAATGTGTTTTATTTCATAAATGGAATCTACAAAGTATGCACATTCTACGTTATAACGACTTTCTATAGTTTGCGCATTCGTCCGGAAATAAGAGAAGCTTACTTCCACCGTTTTTTAAAATCACAACTTCTAGAAGGTTTACACGATTTCGTAAAAAACACGTGTTTTAGAAAATGTGTTTTACATCAAAAATGGAATCTACAAAGTATGCACATGCTACGTCATAACGACTTTCTATAGTTTGCGCATGCGTCCGGAAATAAGAAAAGCTTACTTCCACCGTTCTTTAAAATCACAACTTCTAGAAGGTTTACATGATTTCTTAAAAAACATGAGTTTTTTGAAAATGTGTTTTATTTCATATATGGAATCAACAAAGTATGCGAATTCTACGTCACAAGGACTCTCTATAGTTTGCGCATGCGTCCGGAAATAAGAAAAGCTTACTTCCACCGTTTTTTAAAATCACGGCTTCTAGAAGGTTTACATGATTTCTTAAAAAACACGAGTTTTTAGAAAATATGTTTTATTTCATAACTGGAATCAACAAAGTATGCACATTCTACGTCATAACGACTTTCTATAGTTTGCGCATCCGTCCGGAAATAAGAAAAGCTTACTTCCACCGTTTTTTAAAATCACAGCTTCTAGAAGGTTTACACGATTTCGTAAAAAACACGTGTTTTTAGAAAATGTGTTTTATTTCATAAATGGAATCTACAAAGTATGCACATTCTACGTCATAACGACTTTCTATAGTTTGCGCATGCCTCCGGAAATAAGAAAAGCTTACTTCCCCCGTTTTTTAAAATCACAGCTTCTAGAAGGTTTACATGATTTCTTAAAAAACACGAGTTTTTAAAAATATCTTTTATTTCATAAATGGAATCAACAAAGTATGCACATTCTACGTCATAACGACTTTCTATAGTTTGCGGATGCGTCCGGAAATAAGAAAAGCTTACTTCCACCATTTTTTAAAATCACAGCTTCTAGAAGGTTTACATGATTTCGTAAAAAACACGAGATTTTAGAAAATGTGTTTTATTTCATAAATGGAATCTACAAAGTATGCACATTGTACTTCATAACGACTTTCTATAGTTTGCGCATGCGTTTGGAAATAAGAAAAGCTTACTTCCCCCGTTTTTTAAAATCACATCTTTTAGAAGGTTTACATGATTTCTTAAAAAACACGAGTTTTTAGAAAATGTGTTTTATTTCATAAATGGAATCAACAAAGTATGCATATTCTACGTCATAACGACTTTCTATAGTTTGCGCATTCATCCGGAAATAAGAAAAGCTTACTTCCACAGTTTTTTAAAATCACAGCTTCTAGAAGGTTTACATGATTTCGTAAAAAACACGTGTTTTTAGAAAATGTGTTTTATTTCATAAATGGAATCTACAAAGTATGCACATTCTACGTCATAACGACTTTCTATAGTTTGCACATGCGTCCGGAAATAAGAAAAGCTTACTTCCCCCGTTTTTTAAAATCACAGCTTCTAGAAGTTTTACATGATTTCTTAAAAAACACCAGTTTTTAGAAAATGTGTTTTATTTCATAAATGTAATAAACAAAGTATGCACATTCTACGTCATAACGACTTTCTATAGTTTGTGCATGCGTCCGGAAATAAGAAAAGCTTACTTCCACCGTTTTTTAAAATCACAGCTTCTAGAAGGTTTACATGATTTCGTAAAAAACACTAGTTTTTAGAAAATGTGTTTTATTTCATAAATGGAATCTACAAAGTATGCACATTCTACGTCATAACGACTTTCTATAGTTTGCGCATTCGTCCGGAAATAAGAAAAGCTTACTTCCCCCGTTTTTTAAAATCACAACTTCTAGAAGGTTTACATGATTTCGTAAAAAACACAAGTTTTTAGCAAATGTGTTTTATTTCATAAATCGAATCTACAAAGTATGCACATTCTACATCATAACGACTTTCTATAGTTTGCGCATGCGTCCGGAAATAAGAAAAGCTTACTTCCACCGTTTTTTAAAATCACAGCTTCTAGAAGGTTTACATGATTTCGTAAAAAACACGAGTTTTTAGAAAATGTGTTTTATTTCATAAATGGAATCTACAAAGTATTCACATTCTACGTAAAAACGACTTTCTATAGTTTGCGTATGCGTCCGGAAATAAGAAAATCTTACTTCCACCGTTTTCTAAAATCACAGCTTCTAGAATATTTACATGATTTCGTAAAAAACATGAGTTTTTAGAAAATGTGTTTTATTTCATAAATGAAATCTACAAAGTATGCACATTCTACGTCATAGCGACTTTCTATAGTGTGCGCATGCGTCCGGAAATAAGAAAAGCTTACTTCCACCGTTTTTTAAAATCACAGCTTCTAGAAGGTTTACATGATTTGTTAAAAAACACGAGTTTTTAGAAAATGTGTTTTATTTCATAAATGGAATCTACAAAGTATGCACATTCTACGTGATAATGACTTTCTATAGTTTGCGCATGCGTCCGGAAATAAGAAAAGCTTACTTCCCCCATTTTTTAAAATCACAGCTTCTAGAAGGTTTACATGATTTCTTAAAAAACACGAGTTCTTAGAAAATGTGTTTTATTTCATAAATGGAATCAACAAACTATGCACATTCTACGTCATAACGACTTTCTATAGTTTGCGCATTCGTCCGGAAATAAGAAAAGCTTACTTCCCCCGTTTTTTAAAATCACAGCTTCTAGAAGGTTTACATGATTTCTTAAAAAACACGAGTTTTTAGAAAATGTGTTTTACTTCATAAATGGAATCTACAAATTATGCACATTCTACGTCATAACGACTTTCTATAGTTTGCCCATGCGTCCGGAAATAAGAAAAGCTTACTTCCCCCGTTTTTTAAAATCACAGCTACTAGAAGGTTTACATGATTTCTTAAAAAACACGAGTTTTTAGAAAATGTGTTTTATTTCATAAATGGAATCAACAAATTATGCACATTCTACGTCATAACGACTTTCTATAGTTTGCACATTCGTCCGGAAATAAGAAAAGCTTACCTCCACCGTTTTTTAAAATCACAGTTTCTAGAAGGTTTACATGATTTCTTAAAAAACACGAGTTTTTCGAAAATGTTTTTTATTTCCTAAATAGAATCAACAAAGTATGCAAATTCTATGTCATAACGACTTTCTATAGTTTGCGCATGTGTCCGGAGATAACAAAAGCTTACTTCCACCGTTTTTTAAAATCACAGCTTCTGGAATGTTTACATGATTTCATAAAAAACACGAGTTTTTAGAAAATGTGTTTTATTTCATGAATGGAATGTACAAAGTATGCACATTCTGTGTCATAATGACTTTGTATAGCTTGCGCATGCGTTTGGAAATAAGAAAAGCTTACTTCCACCATTTTTTAAAATCACAGCTTGTAGAAGATTTACATGATTTCTTAAAAAACACGTGTTTTTAGAAAATGTGTTTTATTTCATAAATGGAATCTACAAAGTATGCACATTCTACGTCATAACGACTTTCTATAGTTTGCACATGCGTCCGGAAATAAGAAAAGCTTACTTCCCCCGTTTTTTAAAATCACAGCGTCTAGAAGGTTTACATGATTTCTTAAAAAACACGAGTTTTTAGAAAATGTGTTTTATTTCATAAATGGAATCAACAAAGTATGCACATTCTACGTCATGACGACTTTCTATAGTTTGCGCATGCGTTTGGAAATAAGAAAAGCTTACTTCCCCCGTTTTTTAAAATCACAGCTTCTAGAAGGTTTAGATGATTTCTTAAAAAACACGAGTTTTTAGAAAATGTGTTTTATTTCATAAATGGAATCAACAAACTATGCACATTCTACGTCATAACGACTTTCTATAGTTTGCGCATTCGTCCGGAAATAAGAAAAGCTTACCTCCCCCGTTTTTTAAAATCACAGCTTCTAGAAGGTTTACATGATTTCTTAAAAAACACGAGTTTTTAGAAAATGTGTTTTACTTCATAAATGGAATCTACAAAGTATGCACATTCTACGTCATAACGACTTTCTATAGTTTTCCCATGCGTCCGGAAATAAGAAAAGCTTACTTCCCCCGTTTTTTAAAATCACAGCTTCTAGAAGGTTTACATGATTTCTTAAAAAACACGAGTTTTTAGAAAATGTATTTTATTTCATAAATGGAATCAACAAAGTATGCACATTCTACGTCATAACGACTTTCTATAGTTTGCACATTCGTCCGGAAATAAGAAAAGCTTACCTCCACCGTTTTTTAAAATCACAGTTTCTAGAAGGTTTACATGATTTCTTAAAAAACACGAGTATTTCGAAAATGTTTTTTATTTCCTAAATAGAATCAACAAAGTATGCACATTCTATGTCATAACGAATTTCTATAGTTTGCGCATGTGTCCGGAGATAAGAAAAGCTTACTTCCACCGTTTTTTAAAATCACAGCTTCTGGAATGTTTACATGATTTCATCAAAAACACGAGTTTTTAGAAAATGTGTTTTATTTCATGAATGGAATGTACAAAGTATGCACATTCTATGTAATAACGACTTTGTATAGCTTGCGCATGCGTTTGGAAATAAGAAAAGCTTACTTCCACCATTTTTTAAAATCACAGCTTGTAGAAGATTTACATGATTTCTTAAAAAACACGAGTCTTTAGAAAATGTGTTTTATTTCATAAATGGAATCTACAAAGTATGCACATTCTACGTCATAACGATTTTCTATAGTTTGCGCATGCATTTGGAAATAAGAAAAGCTTACTTCCCCCGTTTTTTAAAATCACAGCTTCTAGAAGGTTTACATGATTTCTTTAAAAACATGAGTTTTTAGAAAATGTGTTTTATTTCATAAATAGAATCTACAAAGTATGCACATTCTACGTCATAACGACTTTCTATAGTTTGCGAATGCGTCTGGAAATAAGAAAAGCTTACTTCCACTGTTTTTTAAAATCACGACTTCTACAGAGTTTACATGATTTCGTAAAAAACATGAGTTTTTATAAAATGTGTTTTATTTCATAAATGGAATCAACAAAGTATGCACATTCTACGTCATAACGAATTTCTATAGTTTGCGCATGCGTCTGGAAATAAGAAAAGCTTACTTCCACTGTTTTTTAAAATCACAACTTCTACAGAGTTTACATGATTTCGTAAAAAACATGAGTTTTTATAAAATGTGTTTTATTTCATCAATGGAATCAACAAAGTATGCACATTCTACGTCATAAGGACTCCCTATAGTTTGCGCATGCGTCCGGAAATAAGAAAAGCTTACTTCCACCGTTTTTTAAAATCACAGCTTCTAGAAGGTTTACATGATTTCTTAAAAAACACGAGTTTTTAGAAAATGTGTTTTATTTCATAAATGGAATCAACAAAGTATGCACATTCTACGTCATAACGACTTTCTATAGTTTGCGCATGCGTCCAGAAATAAGAAAAGCTTACTTCCACCGTTTTTTAAAATCAGAGCTTCTAGAAGGTTTACATGATTTCGTAAAAAACACGAGTTTTTAGAAAATGTGTTTTATTTCATAAATGGAATCTACAAAGTATGCACATTCTACGTCATAACGAATTTCTATAGTTTGCGCATGCGTCCGGAAATAAGAAAAGCTTACTTCCACCGTTTTTTAAAATCACAGCTTCTACAAGGTTTACATGATTTCGTAAAAAACACGAGTTTTTAGAAAATGTGTTTTATTTCATAAATGGAATCAACAAAGTTTCCACATTCTACGTCATAATGACTCTCTATAGTTTGCGCATGCGTCCGGAAATAAGAAAAGCTTACTTCCACAGTTTTTTAAAATCACAGCTTCTAGAAGGTTTACATGATTTCTTAAAAAACACGAGTTTTTAGAAAATGTGTTTTATTTCATAAATGGAATGAACAAAGTATGCAAATTCTACATCATAACGACTTTCTATAGTTTGCGCATTCGTCCGGAAATAAGAAAAGCTTACTTCCACAGTTTTTTAAAATCACAACTTCTAGAAGGTTTACACGATTTCGTAAAAAACACGTGTTTTTAGAAAATCTGTTTTATTTCATAAATGGAATCTACAAAGTATGCACATTCTACATCATAACGACTTTCTATAGTTTGCGCATGCGTTTGGAAATAAGAAAAGCCTACTTCCCCCGTTTTTTAAAATCACAGCTTCTAGAAGGTTTACATGATTTCTTAAAAAACACGAGTTTTTAGAAAATGTGTTTTATTTCATAAATGGAATCAACAAAGTATGCACATTCTACGTCATAACGATTTTCTATAGTTTTTGCATGCGTCCGGAAATAAGAAAACCTTACTTCCACCGTTTTTTAAAATTACAGCTTCTAGAAGGTTTACATGATTTGTTAAAAAACACGAGCTTTTAGAAAATGTGTTTTATTTCATAAATGGAATCAACAAAGTATGCACATTCTACGTCATAACGACTTTCTATAGTTTGCGCATTTGTCCCGAAAGAAGAAAAGCTTACTTCCACCGTTTTTTAAAATCACAACTTCTAGAAGGTTTACACGATTTCGTAAAAAACACGTGTTTTAGAAAATGTGTTTTACTTCAAAAATGGAATCTACAAAGTATGCACATTCTACGTCATAACGACTTTCTATAGTTTGCGCATTCGTCCGGAAATAAGAAAAGCTTACTTCCACCGTTCTTTAAAATCACAGCTTCTAGAAGGTTTACATGATTTCTTAAAAAACACGAGTTTTTAGAAAATGTGTTTTATTTCATATATGGAATCAACAAAGTATGCAAATTCTACGTCAAAAGGACTCTCTATAGTTTGCGCATGCGTCCGGAAATAAGAAAAGCTTACTTCCACCGTTTTTTAAAATCACGGCTTCTAGAAGGTTTACATGATTTCTTAAAAAACACGAGTTTTTAGAAAATATGTTTTATTTCATAAATGGAATCAACAAAGTATGCACATTCTACGTCATAACGACTTTCTATAGTTTGCGCATTCGTCCGGAAATAAGAAAAGCTTACTTCCACCGTTTTTTAAAATCACAGCTTCTAGAAGGTTTACACGATTTCGTAAAAAACACGTGTTTTTAGAAAATGTGTTTTATTTCATAAATGGAATCTACAAAGTATGCACATTCTACGTCATAACGACTTTCTATATTTTGCGCATGCGTCCGGAAATAAGAAAAGCTTACTTTCCCCGTTTTTTAAAATCACAGCTTCTAGAAGGTTTACATGATTTCTTAAAAAACACGAGTTTTTAGAAAATATCTTTTATTTCATAAATGGAATCAACAAAGTATGCACATTCTACGTCATAACGACTTTCTATAGTTTGCGGATGCGTCCGGAAATAAGAAAAGCTTACTTCCACCGTTTTTTAAAATCACATCTTCTAGAAGGTTTACATGATTTCGTAAAAAACACGAGTTTTTAGAAAATGTGTTTTATTTCATAAATGGAACCTACAAAGTATGCACATTCTACGTCATAACGACTTTCTATAGTTTGCACTTGCGTTTGGAAATAAGAAAATCTTACTTCCCCCGTTTTTTAAAATCACATCTTCTAGAAGGTTTACATGATTTCTTAAAAAACACGAGTTTTTAGAAAATGTGTTTTATTTCATAAATGGAATCAACAAAGTATGCACATTCTACGTCATAACGACTTTCTATAGTTTCCGCATTCGTCCGGAAATAAGAAAAGCTTACTTCCACAGTTTTTTAAAATCACAGCTTCTAGAAGGTTTACATGATTTCGTAAAAAACACGTGTTTTTAGAAAATGTGTTTTATTTCATAAATGGAATCTACAAAGTATGCACATTCTACGTCATAACGACTTTCTATAGTTTGCACATGCGTCCGGAAATAAGAAAAGCTTACTTCCCCCGTTTTTTAAAATCATAGCTTCTAGAAGGTTTACATGATTTCTTAAAAAACACGACTTTTTAGAAAATGTGTTTTATTTCATAAATGTAATCAACAAAGTATGCACATTCTACGTCATAACGACTTTCTATAGTTTGCGCATGCGTCCGGAAATAAGAAAAGCTTACTTCCACCATTTTTTAAAATCACAGCTTCTAGAAGGTTTACATGATTTCGTAAAAAACACAAGTTTTTAGAAAATGTGTTTTATTTCATAAATGGAATCTACAAAGTATGCACATTCTATGTCATAACGACTTTCTATAGTTTGCGCATTCATCCGGAAATAAGAAAAGCTTACTTCCCCCGTTTTTTAAAATCACAGCTTCTAGAAGGTTTACATGTTTTCGTAAAAAACACAAGTTTTTAGCAAATTTGTTTTATTTCATAAATCAAATCTACAAAGTATGCACATTCTACATCATAACGACTTTTTATAGTTTGCGCATGCGTTTGGAAATAAGAAAAGCTTACTTCCCCCATTTTTTAAAATCACAGCTTCTAGTAGGTTTACATGATTTCTTAAAAAACACGAGTTTTTATAAAATGTGTTTTATTTCATAAATGGAATCAACAAAGTATGCACATTCTACGTCACAACGACTTTATATAGTTTGCCCATGCGTTTGGAAATAAGAAAAGCTTACTTCCACCATTTTTTAAAATCACAGCTTCTAGAAGGTTTACATGATTTCGTAAAAAACACGAGTTTTTAGAAAATGTGTTTTATTTCATAAATGGAATCTACAAAGTATGCACATTCTACATCATAACGAATTTCTATAGTTTGCGCATGCGTCTGGAAATAAGAAAAGCTTACTTCCACTGTTTTTTAAAATCACAGCTTCTACAAGGTTTACATGATTTCGAAAAAAACCCGAGTTTTTAGAAAATGTGTTTTATTTCATAAATGGAATCAACAAAGTATGCACATTCTACGTCATAACGACTTTCTATAGTTTGCGCATGCGTCCGGAAATAAGAAAAGCTTAATTCCACCATTTTTTAAAATCACAGCTTCTAGAAGGTTTACATGATTTCGTAAATAACACGAGTTTTTAGAAAATGTGTTTTATTTCATAAATGGAAGCTACAAAGTATGCACATTCTACGTCATAACGAATTTCTATAGTTTGCGCATGCGTCCGGAAATAAGAAAAGCTTACTTCCACCGTTTTTTAAAATCACAGCTTCTACAAGGTTTACATGATTTCGTAAAAAACACGAGTTTTTACAAAATGTGTTTTATTTCATAGATGGAATCAACAAAGTTTGCACATTCTACGTCATAATGACTCTCTATAGTTTGTGCATGCGTCCGGAAATAAGAAAAGCTTACTTCCACCGTTTTTTAAAATCACGTCTTCTAGAAGGTTTACATGATTTGTTAAAAAACACGAGTTTTTAGAAAATGTGTTTTATTTCATAAATGGAATCAACAAAGTATACACATTCTACGTCATAACGACTTTCTATAGTTTGCGCATTCGTCCGGAAATAAGAAAAGCTTACTTCCACAGTTTTTTAAAATCACAGCTTCTAGAAGGTTTGCACGATTTCGTAAAAAACACGTGTTTTTAGAAAATGTGTTTTATTTCATAAATGGAATCTACAAAGTATGCACATTCTACGTCATAACGACTTTCTATAGTTTGCGCATGCGTCCGGAAATAAGAAAAGCTTACTTCCCCCGTTTTTTAAAATCACAGCTTCTAGAAGGTTTACATGATTTCTTAAAAAACACGAGTTTTTAGAAAATGTGTTTTATTTCATCAATGTAATCAACAAATTATGCACATTCTACGTCATAACGACTTTCTATAGTTTGTGCATGCGTCCGGAAATAAGAAAAGCTTACTTCCACCGTTTTTTAAAATCACAGCTTCTAGAAGGTTTACATGATTTCGTAAAAAACACTAGTTTTTAGAAAATGTGTTTTATTTCATCAATGGAATCTACAAAGTATGCACATTCTACGTCATAATGACTTTCTATAGTTTGCGCATTCGTCCGGAAATAAGAAAAGCTTACTTCCCCCGTTTTTTAAAATCACAGCTTCTAGAAGGTTTACATGATTTCTTAAAAAACACGAGTTTTTAACAAATGTGTTTTATTTCATAAATCGAATCTACAAAGTATGCACATTCTACGTCATAACGACTTTCTATAGTTTGCGCATGCGTCCGGAAATAAGAAAAGCTTACTTCCCCCGTTTTTTAAAATCACAGCTCCTAGAAGGTTTAGATGATTACTTGAAAAACACGAGTTTTTAGAAAATATGTTTTATTTCATAAATGGAATCAACAAAGTATGCACATTCTACGTCATAACGACTTTTTATAGTTTGCGCATGCGTTTGGAAATAAGATAAGCTTACTTTCACCGTTTTTTAAAATCACAGCTTCTAGAATGTTTACATGATTTCGTAAAAAACATGAGTTTTTAGAAAATGTGTTTTATTTCATAAATGGAATCTACAAAGTATGCACATTCTACGTCATAACGACTTTCTATAGTTTGCGCATGCGTTTGGAAATAAGAAAAGCTTACTTCCCCCGTTTTTTAAAATCACAGCTTCTAGAAGGTTTACATGATTTCTTAAAAAACACGAGTTTTTAGAACATGTGTTTTATTTCATAAATGGAATCAACAAAGTATGCACATTCTACGTCATAACGACTTTCTATAGTTTTCGCATGCGTCCAGAAATAAGAAAACCTTACTTCCACCGTTTTTTAAAATCACAGCTTCTAGAAGGTTTACATGATTTGTTAAAAAACACGAGCTTTTAGAAAATGTGTTTTATTTCATAAATGGAATCAACAAAGTATGCACATTCTACGTCATAACGACTTTCTATAGTTTGCGCATTCATCCCGAAATAAGAAAAGCTTACTTCCACCGTTTTTTAAAATCACAGCTTCTAGAAGGTTTACACGATTTCGTAAAAAACACGTGTTTTTAGAAAATGTGTTTTATTTCATAAATGGAATCTACAAAGTATGCACATTCTACGTTATAACGACTTTCTATAGTTTGCGCATTCGTCCGGAAATAAGAAAAGCTTACTTCCACCGTTGTTTAAAATCACAGCTTCCAGAAGGTTTACATGATTTCTTAAAAAAAATGAGTTTTTAGAAAATGTGTTTTATTTCATAAATGAAATCTACAAAGTATGCACATTCTACGTCATAACGAATTTCTATAGTTTGCGCATTCGTCCGGAAATAAGAAAAGCTTACTTCTCCCGTTTTTTAAAATCACAGCTTCCAGAAGGTTTACATGATTTCTTAAAAAACACGAGTTTTTAGAAAATGTGTTTTATTTCATAAATGGAATCAACAAAGTATGCACATTCTACGTCACAATGACTTTCTATAGTTTGCGCATGCGTTTGGAAGTAAGAAAAGCTTACTTCCACCGTTTTTTAAAATCATAGCTTCTAGAAGGTTTACATGATTTCGTAAAAAACACGTGTTTTTATAAAATGTGTTTTATTTCATAAATGGAATCTACAAAGTATGCACATTCTACGTCAAAACGACTTTCTATAGTTTGCGCATGCATCCGGAAATAAGAAAAGCTTACGTCCATCGTTTTTTAAAATCACAGCTTCTAGAAGGTTTACATGATTTCGTAAAAAGAATGAGTTTTTAGAAAATGTGTTTTATTTCATAAATGGAATCTGCAAAGTATGCACATTCTACGTCATAACGACTTTCTATAGTTTGTGCATGCGTCCGGAAATAAGAAAAGCTTACTTCCACCGTTTTTTAAAATCACATCTTCTAAAAGGTTTACATGATTTCGTAAAAAACACGTGTTTTTAGAAAATGTGTTTTATTTCATAAATGGAATCTACAAAGTATGCACATTCTACGTCATAACGACTTTCTATAGTTTGCGCATGCGTCCGGAAATAAGAAAAGCTTACTTCCCCCGTTTTTTAAAATCACAGCTTCTAGAAGGTTTACATGATTTCTTAAAAAACACGAGTTTTTAGAAAATATGTTTTATTTCATAAATGGAATCAAGAAAGTATGCACATTCTACGTCATAACGACTTTCTATAGTTTGCGGATGCGTCCGGAAATAAGAAAAGCTTACTTCCACCGTTTTTTAAAATCACAGCTTCTAGAAGGTTTACATGATTTCGTAAAAAACACGAGTTTTTAGAAAATGTGTTTTATTTCATAAATGGAATCAACAAAGTATGCACATTCTACGTCATAACGACTTTCTATAGTTTGCGCATGCGTCCGGAAATAAGAAAAGCTTACTTCCACCGTTTTTTAAACTCACAGCTTCTAGAAGGTTACATGATTTCGTAAAAAACACTAGTTTTTAGAAAATGTATTTTATTTCATAAATGGAATCTACAAAGTATGCACATTCTACGTCATAACGACTTTCTATAGTTTGCGCATTCATCCGGAAATAAGAAAAGCTTACTTCCCCCGTTTTTTAAAATCACAGCTTCTAGAAGGTTTACATGATTTCGTAAAAAACAAGTGTTTTTAGAAAATGTGTTTTATTTCATAAATGGAATCTACAAAGTATGCACATTCTACGTCACAACGACTTTATATAGTTTTCCCATGCGTTTGGAAATAAGAAAATCTTACTTCCACCATTTTTTAAAATCACAGCTTCTAGGAGGTTTACATGATTTCGTAAAAAACACGAGTTTTTAGAAAATGTGTTTTATTTCATAAATGGAATCTACAAAGTATGCACATTCTACGTCATAACGAATTTCTATAGTTTGTGCATGCGTCCGGAAATAAGAAAAGCTTACTTCCACCGTTTTTTAAAATCACAGCTTCTACAAGGTTTACATGATTTTGTAAAAAACACGAGTTTTTAGAAAATTTGTTTTATTTCATAAATGGAATCAACAAAGTTTGCACATTCTACGTCATAATGACTCTCTATAGTTTGCGCATGCGTCCAGAAATAAGAAAAGCTTACTTCCACTGTTTTTTAAAATCACGGCTTCTAGAAGGTTTACATGATTTCTTAAAAAACACGAGTTTTTAGAAAATGTGTTTTATTTCATAAATGGAATCAACAAAGTATGCACATTCTACGTCATAACGACTTTCTATAGTTTGCGCATTCGTCCGGAAATAAGAAAAGCTTACTTCCACAGTTTTTTAAAATCACAGCTTCTAGAAGATTTACACGATTTCGTAAAAAACACGTGTTTTTAGAAAATGTGTTTTATTTCATAAATGGAATCTACAAAGTATGCACATTCTACGTCATAACGACTTTCTATAGTTTGCGCATGTGTCCGGAAATAAGAAAAGCTTACTTCCCCCGTTTTTTAAAATCACAGCTTCTAGAAGGTTTACATGATTTCATAAAAAACACGAGTTTTTATAAAATGTGTTTTATTTCATAAATGGAATCTACAAAGTATGCATATTCTACGCCAAAACGACTTTCTATAGTTTGCACATGCGTCCGGAAAGAAGAAACGTTTACGTCCATCGTTTTTTAAAATCACAGCTTCTTGAACGTTTACATGATTTCGTAAAAAGAACGAGTTTTTAGAAAATGTGTTTTATTTCATAAATGGAATCTACAAAGTATGCACATTCTACGTCATAACGACTTTCTATAGTTTGCGCATGCGTCCGGAAATAAGAAAAGCTTACTTCCACCGTTTTTTAAAATCACAGCTTCTAGAAGGTTTACATGATTTCGTAAAAAACACGTGTTTTTAGAAAATGTGTTTTATTTCATAAATGGAATCTACAAAGTATGCACATTCTACGTCACAACGACTTTATATAGTTTTCCCATGCGTTTGGAAATAAGAAAAGCTTACTTCCACCATTTTTTAAAATCACAGCTTCTAGAAGGTTTACATAATTTCGTAAAAAACACGAGTTTTTAGAAAATGTGTTTTATTTCATAAATGCAATCTACAAAGTATGCACATTCTACGTCATAACGAATTTCAATAGTTTGCGCATGCGTCTGGAAATAAGAAAAGCTTACTTCCACTGTTTTTTAAAATCACAGCTTCTACAAGGTTTACATGATTTCGTAAAAAACACGAGTTTTTAGAAAATGTGTTTTATTTCATAAATGGAATCAACAAAGTATGCACATTCTACGTCATAACGACTTTCTATAGTTTGCGCATGCGTCCGGAAATAAGAAAAGCTTAATTCCACCATTTTTTAAAATCACAGCTTCTAGAAGGTTGACATGATTTCGTAAAAAACACGAGTTTTTAGAAAATGTGTTTTATTTCATAAATGGAAGCTACAAAGTATGCACATTCTACGTCATAACGAATTTCTATAGTTTGCGCATGCGTCCGGAAATAAGAAAAGCTTACTTCCACCGTTTTTTAAAATCACAGCTTCTACAAGGTTTACATGATTTCGTAAAAAACACGAGTTTTTACAAAATGTGTTTTATTTCATAAATGGAATCAACAAAGTTTGCACATTCTACGTCATAATGACTCTCTATAGTTTGCGCATTTGTCCGGAAATAAGAAAAGCTTACTTCCACCGTTTTTTAAAATCACGGCTTCTAGAAGGTTTACATGATTTGTTAAAAAACACGAGTTTTTAGAAAATGTGTTTTATTTCATAAATGGAATCAACAAAGTATGCACATTCTATGTCATAACGACTTTCTATAGTTTGCGCATTCGTCCGGAAATAAGAAAAGCTTACTTCCACAGTTTTTTAAAATCACAGCTTCTAGAAGGTTTACACGATTTCATAAAAAACACGTGTTTTTAGAAAATGTGTTTTATTTCATAAATGGAATCTACAAAGTATGCACATTCTACGTCATAACGACTTTCTATAGTTTGTGCATGCGTCCGGAAATAAGAAAAGCTTACTTCCACCGTTTTTTAAAATCACAGCTTCTAGAAGGTTTACATGATTTCGTAAAAAACACTAGTTTTTAGAAAATGTGTTTTATTTCATAAATGGAATCTACAAAGTATGCACATTCTACGTCATAACGACTTTCTATAGTTTGCGCATTCGTCCGGAAATAAGAAAAGCTTACTTCCCCCGTTTTTTAAAATCACAGCTTCTAGAAGGTTTACAAGATTTCTTAAAAAACACGAGTTTTTAGCAAATTTGTTTTATTTCATAAATCGAATCTACAAAGTATGCACATTCTACGTCATGACGACTTTCTATAGTTTGCGCATGCGTCCGGAAATAAGAAAAGCTTACTTCCCCCGCTTTTTAAAATCACAGCTCCTAGAAGGTTTACATGATTACTTGAAAAACACGAGTTTTTAGAAAATATGTTTTATTTCATAAATGGAATCAACAAAGTATGCACATTCTGTTGAGATATTGTAACTTCAAAGAATATTATATTTGTACTTTATTATTCCGGAGATGTTTCATTCCTCCGTGAAGATCTTATTGTATCTCCGGAGATGTTTATTCCTCCGTCGGAATGTGGTAACTCGGGTTATTAGACTTCCCTCGTAGGGGTCATCCCTGTATGTGTTATGTGGGTCAAAGGGTTATTAGACCACCCTAGAGGGGTCGGCCCAGTTAGTTGTAGTGGGGTATTTAACCTATTGGTTAAATACGAGCCTACGTGTACTTGTGTAAAATACATATCAGAGTAGTGTATAAATAGAGGAGCTGTGTTCCTCATTATACACACTCACTCACTTGAGAAAGGCGCATTTGTGGAGGAGAGGTCTACTATGGAGGAGAAGGAGCTTATGCTCAGGGTTTGCATCTTTGTATATTGCTGGTCATCTATATTGAGGAAGCTTTGTTGGGTTTTCTACCCCATGAGGGTTTCCCAGGATAAATCTCTGTCTCTTGTGTTTATGCTATGCTTGTTGTTTCTTCAGTGATCCTGTATATGCTATTATTGTGAAATGGAATGTAATGCTGCTATTTTCTATCTTAGCATATTGAATTTTAGCATGGTATCAGAGCTGACCTGAAGGAAGACAAGGTATGGCACTAAAGACACTTGCTTTACTTACGACAATTTGAAGGTTAGGGTTTTACATAGCAAAACCCAGTCATCGTAGCACTTTCGCTATAAAACCGTTTTGGAGAAGTTTTCGGATCCGAAATTGTTACAGGACGAAGCTAAAATCTCCAGGTCCCTTGTGTCCAAAGGACAACCTCTAATTCGTTGTACTTTGTGATTTATGATCTGTACAATATAGGGTTTCTGCCTCTTCCAGATATGAGTCAAAATCAGGTGACCTTGGGAAAAAGGTCATATCTTGGGCTAGGAAGCTCCAAATGAAATTTCGTAAAAAGTGACAGGTAGTACACAGTCTGCACTATCTCCGAAAAACGTTTTCAGAGGCTGAAGTTGAACCAGTGACACGTGGCACACCGTACAAGTGCGCTCTCCTGTATTATCCCATAAACAGGTCACGTTGCGACACTTGGTATAACTCTCTCTCAGAAAATCCAATTGAGGTCAGACCTGTCAGGATGGAAAGATAATAGGCCGGGATATCTCAGAAAACTTTTTCAGAGGCCGAAGGTCAAACAGTGACACGTGGCACACCGTACAAGTTCGCTCTCCTGTATTTTCCCAAAACAGGTCACATTGTGACATTTGGCATAACTCTCTCTCAGAGAATCCAATTGATGTCAGAACTGTCAGGATGGAAAGATAACAAGTCAGGCTATCTCAGGAAACTTTTTCAGACCCTGTGGATCAAAAATTTCAGAGTTACACCAGAAACAATCAGGTACATATTTCTGTCAAAACATAATTATTTTTTGGTACCTTCATTCATGACTTCCAGAATTTAGGGCTTTGGAGAAAGTTGGAATTTTTGTAATCGGAGACCACGGCTGGATGCTACTAATCAAAATAGAAATTTAGAGACCAAGATCAGAATTTTTGGTTGGGCAGAAGGCCGGGCTTGATTAGACCCTAGTTCGGAACTTTGATCAGAAAAGCGGAAAATTAGGGCTTCTGTAAAAATGGGAATTTTTGAAATCTGTGACCACGGCTAGAAGCTCCTCAGAAAAATAGAAGCTTAGAGCTTTGGATCAAACTTTTTGATGGGGCAAAAGAGTGGGCTTCATCAAACCCCAGTTCAGGGTCACGTCCAGTGAATCCGAAAGTTTCAAAGGCAAAATTAAGGAGTAAAACTTTGCAGTTTTCAAATTCTGAATATATCAGTTTGATCAGCTCATCAAGGCGCATATCTCTATCCTTTCGGAAGTTTGAAATTCAAAGTTTGAATTTTTGGGGTTTCTCTGACAAACCCATATCCAGCTCCAGGTCCAGTTCTTGCAAATCAAGTGGATAGGGTTAATCCTAGAAGAAGATGGATTGGTCACCTACATAAGTGAAGGAGTTCATGTTTCAGAGGGAGATGAGGCTAAGGCTTTACATAAGGAGATTACAAGCGATCTCGACAGGTATGACTCATCGAGGTATGTTTTGAGATTTGTTCATGATTAAGTTTATGGTATGTTTGTCTTCATGTTATTACAGTTAGTACAATCTTGATTTTAGATTTGTTGTATCACCTTAACAAAATTATGAATGCATGATAGAAGATATTCATTGGTTAGGGTGTTGACACTTATGATTTAACTAATGCATTATGGTGTTGTGTGAGGTTGAGGTTGTCTGCTAACAAGATACAGGTACATCACAAAAGACAAATCAGGCTCAATGACCATGAAAACATGAAGACAAAGACTCATCCATAATCTTTGTTCTACTTACGAGGTATGTATGACTTTGTTATATTATGCTTAACCTATGAGACATGCAGGTTCTAGCTCAGGATCTCTAAATCATTGAAGAGGTTGTTTAGGTATGTTGTACATAACCAAGTAGGTATACTAATCCAGGTATGTTTCCCATGAATCTTACCTTGTGTTAGGATCCCTTATATAAGTATACTTGGAATGATTGGTTATGCTTATTCATAAAGTTAGTAATCAAGGGATTATGCATATTATATCTTTTATCAATGATATGCATGAGTAAAAGAAGACTTCCCTGAAATCTTGAATACTAATGTTTATTAACTATAATCATGACTATACGTTTTCAAGATTATTTAGTACTATAATGTCTTGATAGCATTTAGAATATACTAATGAGTGTATGTTTGTGTATGAGATCATGAGGATGACTCTTGAGCATGCACAGTGGTACAGAATGAATAGAAGTTCAAAAGACATACAGAAGATCAAGCGGGAGGCAGCCACACAAACATAAAAGATAAGTATTTGAGTTGCTATTTGAAATAGTAATGATATTGCCTGCATGCATATTTGTATTCCTAGAATATATAATGCTGAGTGTAAACATTCATAGAGCATTGAACAGTATACAACTAATGTGCATATGTTTGGACAAACATTCCATTGTTGCTTGTCTAGAATGAAACCTCTTTGCTGACATGCTGAGAGTTGTGCACACTCTCGATAGTATGTTCTGGTAGAGATGGAAGGCATCTAGATAGCCACTGTATGCATACAGGATATGGGAAAGTGTTGTGCCAAAGTATTGGTCAAAATAGTTGCATCACTATGTAAATGATATCTGTATGCATAATGGGTTATCTTTTGATGATTATGAAGTATTACTAATCATGTACTTAATTTTGATTTGTAGGAAAGGTCATGAAGAATGATGGACACCGTACAAGTGGTGGATGTTCAAACAAGAAGATTTACAAATCAAACAAAATATAGAAGGCTCATGGCTAGAAGATTCTCTTAGAAAGGGGAAGAGAATCACGACAAGATGTTTGCTCCAAGTATGGTGTAATTAAAGAAGAAGTATGAATCAGGTTCTGTATAGGTACCTAGGATCGATAATAATTTGATAAGCTTAATGATCACCATGGGTGATGTGGATCTCAACCTTTGCTACAAGGTTGAATATGATACACATATGACATGGATGCAAGAAGGAACTCACCACGGAGTTCGAATGATATTGAGGCTCATATCAGTAGACCCATCTAACGAGAGATGGCACAGATAGATATGCAGAAGATCATTCAATGCAGAAATGAAAAATGAAAGATCTCAAATTGATGCTTTACTTCCTAGGTCTGGAAGTATGGCAAGGCTCAGAAGGAATATTTCTCAACCAGGGAAAGTATGATGAGAAATATGACTTGAGGTGTTGGAATGGCCACTCTTATGGATTCCAACTTGAAGCTGTTAGGGGATAACTCATCAGAGTTAGTGGATATAACTCTGTACAGTCAATTTATTGGGTCTTTGATATATCTAACATATACTAGGTTAGATATATGCTTTGTTATGAACACCTTGAGTTAGTATCTAGTGGAAACTAGATGTGTTTACCTGATAGTTGCAAAGTATGTGATGAGGCACATAACGGATACGATAGAATTTGATCTATGCTATCTTGAAGATCATGACTTCAGATGGCTATTCAGATTCTGTTTGGGAAGGAAGTGTATCAGACAAGAAGAACACATCGAGAGGATGTTATTGTCTGGGATTAGCCATGATCTCGTGGTTTAGCTGGAAGCAGTCTAGTGTGGCTCTCAGCACAAGCGGAATATATGGCTGCTTGCTCTGCTAGTTGTGAAGAAGTTTGGCTTTAGGATTGTTTGACTTAGAGATAGAACCAACTGAGATCCTATGTGATATTTAGAGTTGTATCAAGATGACATAGAATCTAGTGTTCCATGATAAGTCAAAGAACATAGGGAACTAACAAGATATGACACAGAAAGGAACTCTAAAAGTTTGAATTTGTAACAGGTTACCGTTGTACTAACCAAGCCTCTACGTCAAGTGAAGAAGTTACCAACCAAACCTCTGTCTCGAGTGAAGTTTGAATACTTCCGAGACAAGCTTGGTGTAGTTCAAAAGGACCCTCCTCGAAAGGGGGAGTAGTATAGTCACTACTGATGAGATTGTCTCATCAAACAACAAGGTCGTTGATGAGGTAACCTGTTCTCTACACCCAGTTACTTAGAAATATTTAGATTTAGGACTCTTATACTTAGAATACTTAGCTTTACTTATACATGCTTTTGATGATAGATGTATTGGTGAGAATACATGCTAGATGTATACATGTTTTGGTGTGATGTATACATGTTTTGATGTATTAGTAAGAATACATGCTAGTTGTGATGTATACATGTTTTGATGTTAGATGTATTAGTAAGAATACATGCTAGTTGTGATGTATACATGTTTTGGTGTGATGTATACATGTTTTGGTGTATTAGTAAGAATACATGCTAGATGTGATGTATACATGTTTTGATGTATTAGTAAGAATACATTCTAGTTGTGATGTATACATGTTTTGGTGTGATGTATACATGTTTTGATGTATTGGTGAGAATACATGCTAATGTGATAACTGCTCTTGTATAGATGAGAATACAGAAAGGGATTGGATCATCCCTGGACTTTCAGTCCTAAAGAGAGCCATAGACGTGAGGTCTCCGAGAATGAAGTCCTTAGTGGACAGTTGAGGGGATTGGATCATCCATGGACTTTCAGTCCTAAAGAGAGCCGTAGACGTGAGGTCTCCGAGAATGAAGTCCTTAGTGGACAGTTGAGGGGATTGGGATCATCCCTGGACTTTCAGTCCTAAAGAGAGCCGTAGATGTAAGGTCTCCGAGAATGAAGTCCTTAGTGGACAGTTGAGGGGATTGGGATCATCCCTGGACTTTCAGTCCTAAAGAGAGCCGTAGACGTAAGGTCTCCGAGAATGAAGTCCTTAGTGGACAGTTGAGGGGATTGGGATCATCCCTGGACTTTCAGTCCTAAAGAGAGCCGTAGATGTAAGGTCTCCGAGAATGAAGTCCTTAGTGGACAGATGAGGGGATTGGGATCATCCCTGGACTTTCAGTCCTAAAGAGAGCCGTAGACGTGAGGTCTTCGATAATGAAGGGATTGGGATCATTCCTGGACTTCGGTCCGAAAGAAGAGCCGTAGACGTATGTCTTCGATAATGAAGGGATTGGGATCATTCCTGGACTTCGGTCCGAAAGAAGAGCCGTAGACGTATGCCTCCGATAATGAAGGGATTGGGATCATTCCTGGACTTCGGTCCGAAAGAAGAGCCGTAGACGTATGTCTCCGATAATGAAGGGATTGGGATCATTCCTGGACTTCGGTCCGAAAGAAGAGCCGTAGACGTATGTCTCCGATAATGAAGGGATTGGGATCATTCCTGGACTTTGGTCCGAAAGAAGAGCCGTAGACGTATGTCTCCGATAATGAAGGGATTGGGATCATTCCTGGACTTCGGTCCGAAAGAAGAGCCGTAGACGTATGTCTCCGATAATGAAGGGATTGGGATCATTCCTGGACTTCGGTCCGAAAGAAGAGCCGTAGATGTATGTCTCCGATAATGAAGGGATTGGGATCATTCCTGGACTTCAGTCCGAAAGAAGAGCCGTAGACGTATGTCTCCGATAATGAAGGGATTGGGATCATTCATGGACTTCAGTCCGAAAGAAGAGCCGTAGACGTATGTCTTCGAGAATGAAGGGATTGGATCATTCCTGGACTTAAGTCTGAAAGAAGAGCCGTAGACGTATGTCTTCGATAATGATAGGACTGGATCGTCCCTGGACTTCGGTTCAAAAGGTACATGACTGGTTTACATCATTCCTTGACGATGCCGATGATCGTGTGATGACGATGCTGATGATCGTATGATGACGATGCTGATGATCGTGTGATGACGATGCCGATGATCGTGTGATGACGATGCTGATGATCGTATGATGACGATGCTGATGATCGTATGATGACGATGCTGATGATCGTGCGGTGATGATGCTGATGATCGTATGATGACGATGCTGATGATGATGCTAATGATCGTGTGATGACGATGCTGATGACGATACTGATGATCGTATGATGACAATGCTGATGATCGTGTGATGACGATGCTGATGATCGTGTGATGACGATGCTGATGATCGTATGATGACGATGCTGATCGTGCTGCTGTTGATAGTGTGATGATGATGCTGCTGATCGTGTGATTACGATGCTGATGATCGTAATGCTGATATTGATGTTGACATTGATGTACCAGTAACTGTTTGAGTTACTGATGAAGACAAATTGAAGAAATATTCCAATGATTTATAGATGTATCATGTATGATGTTGATGACTCCTTGCTCGTGCAGATGTTGTTATAATATCCTTCTCGTTAAGGGGGAGTGTTGAGATATTGTAACTTCAAAGAATATTATATTTGTACTTTATTATTCCGGAGATGTTTCATTCCTCCGTGAAGATCTTATTGTATATCCGGAGATGTTTATTCCTCCGTCGGAATGTGGTAACTCGGGTTATTAGACTTCCCTAGTAGGGGTCAGCCCTGTATGTGTTATGTGGGTCAAAGGGTTATTAGACCACCCTAGAGGGGTCGGCCCAGTTAGTTGTAGTGGGGTATTTAACCTATTGGTTAAATACGAGCCTACGTGTACTTGTGTAAAATACATATCAGAGTAGTGTATAAATAGAGGAGGTGTGTTCCTCATTAAACACACTCACTCACTTGAGAAAGGCGCATTTGTGGAGGAGAGGTCTGCTATGGAGGAGAAGGAGCTTATGCTCAGGGTTTGCATCTTTGTATATTGCTGGTCATCTATATTGAGGAAGCTTTACTGGGTTTTCTACCCCATGAGGGTTTCCCAGGATAAATCTCTGTCTCTTGTGTTTATGCTATGCTTGTTGTTTCTTCAGTGATCCTGTATATGCTATTATTGTGAAATGGAATGTAATGCTGCTATTTTCTGTCTTAGCATATTGAATTTTAACACATTCTACGTCATAATGACTTTTTATAGTTTGCGAATGCGTTTGGAAATAAGATAAGCTTACTTTCACCGTTTTTTAAAATCACAGCTTCTAGAATGTTTACATGATTTCGTAAAAAACATGAGTTTTTAGAAAAATGTTTTATTTCATAAATGGAATCTACAAAGTATGCACATTCTACGTCATAACGACTTTCTATAGTTTGCGCATGCGTTTGGAAATAAGAAAAGCTTACTTCCCCCGTTTTTTAAAATCACAGCTTCTAGAAGGTTTACATGATTTCTTAAAAAACACGAGTTTTTAGAACATGCGTTTTATTTCATAAATGGAATCAACAAAGTATGCACATTCTACGTCATAACGAGTTTCTATAGTTTTCGCATGCGTCCGGAAATAAGAAAACCTTACTTCCACCGTTTTTTAAAATCACAGCTTCTAGAAGGTTTACATGATTTGTTAAAAAACATGAGCTTTTAGAAAATGTGTTTTATTTCATAAATGGAATCAACAAAGTATACACATTCTACGTCATAACGACTTTCTATAGTTTGCGCATTCGTCCCGAAATAAGAAAAGCTTACTTCCACCGTTTTTTAAAATCACAACTTCTAGAAGGTTTACACGATTTCGTAAAAAACACATGTTTTAGAAAATGTGTTTTACTTCAAAAATGGAATCTACAAAGTATGCACATTCTACGTCATAACGACTTTCTATAGTTTGCGCATGCGTCCGGAAATAAGAAAAGCTTACTTCCACCGTTCTTTAAAATCACAGCTTCTAGAAGGTTTACATGATTTCTTAAAAAACACGAGTTTTTAGAAAATGTGTTTTATTTCATATATGGAATCAACAAAGTATGCACATTCTACGTCACAAGGACTCTCTATAGTTTGCGCATGCGTCCGGAAATAAGAAAAGCTTACTTCCACCGTTTTTTAAAATCACGGCTTCTAGAAGGTTTACATGATTTCTTAAAAAACACGAGTTTTTAGAAAATATGTTTTATTTCATAAATGGAATCAACAAAGTATGCACATTCTACGTCATAACGACTTTCTATAGTTTGCGCATTCGTCCGGAAATAAGAAAAGCTTACTTCCACCATTTTTTAAAATCACAGCTTCTAGAAGGTTTACATGATTTCGTAAAAAACACGTGTTTTTAGAAAATGTGTTTTATTTCATAAATGGAATCTACAAAGTATGCACATTCTACGTCATAACGACTTTCTATAGTTTGCGCATGCGTCCGGAAATAAGAAAAGCTTACTTCCCCCGTTTTTTAAAATCACAGCTTCTAGAAGGTTTACATGATTTCTTAAGAAACACGAGTTTTTAGAAAATATCTTTTATTTCATAAATGGAATCAAGAAAGTATGCACATTCTACATCATAACGACTTTCTATAGTTTGCGGATGCGTCCGGAAATAAGAAAAGCTTACTTCCACCGTTTTTTAAAATCACAGCTTCTAGAAGGTTTACATGATTTCGTAAAAAACACGAGTTTTTAGAAAATGTGTTTTATTTCATAAATGGAATCTACAAAGTATTCACATTCTACGTCATAACGAATTTCTATAGTTTGCGCATGCGTTTGGAAATAAGAAAAGCTTACTTCCCCCGTTTTTTAAAATCACATCTTCTAGAAGGTTTACATGATTTCTTAAAAAACACGAGTTTTTAGAAAATGTGTTTTATTTCATAAATGGAATCAACAAAGTATGCACATTCTACGTCATAACGACTTTCTATAGTTTGCGCATGCGTCCGGAAATAAGAAAAGCTTACTTCCCCCGTTTTTTAAAATCACAGCTTCTAGAAGGTTTACATGATTTCGTAAAAAACACGAGTTTTTAGAAAATGTGTTTTATTTCATAAATGGAATCTACAAAGTATGCACATTCTACGTCATAACGATTTGTATAGTTTGCGCATGCGTCCGGAAATAAGAAAAGCTTACTTCCCCCATTTTTTAAAATCACAGCTTCTAGAAGGTTTACATGATTTCGTAAAAAACACGAGTTTTTAGAAAATGTGTTTTATTTCATAAATGGAATCTACAAAGTATGCACATTCTATGTCATAATGACTTTCTATAGTTTGCGCATGCGTCCGGAAATAAGAAAAGCATACTTCCCCCGTTTTTTAAAATCATAGCTTCTAGAAGGTTTACATGATTTCTTTAAAAACACGAGTTTTTAGAAAATGTGTTTTATTTCATAAATGGAATCAACAAAGTATGCACATTCTACGTCATAATGAATTTCTATAGTTTGCGCATGCGTTTGGAAACAAGAAAAGCTTACTTCCCCCGTTTTTTAAAATCACAACTTCTAGAAAGTTTACATGATTTCTTAAAAAACACTAGTTTTTAGAAAATGTGTTTTATTTCATCAATGGAATCAACAAAGTATGCACATTCTACGTCATAACGACTTTCTATAGGTTGCGCATGCGTCCGGAAATAAGAAAAGCTTACTTTCACCGTTTTTTAAAATCACAGCTTCTAGAAGGTTTACATGATTTGTTAAAAAACACGAGTTTTTAGAAAATGTGTTTTATTTCATATATGGAATCAACAAAGTATGCACATTCTACGTCATAACGACTTTCTATAGTTTGCGCATTCGTCCGGAAATAAGAAAAGCTTACTTCCATCGTTTTTTAAAATCACGGCTTCTAGAAGGTTTACATGATTTCGAAAAAAACACGAGTTTTTAGAATATGTGTTTTATTTCATGAATGGAATCTAAAAAGTATGCACATTCTACGTCATAACGACTTTCTATAGTTTGCTCACGCGTCCGGAAATAAGAAAAGCTTACTTCCCCCGTTTTTTAAAATCACAGCTTCCAGAAGGTTTAGATGATTTCTTAAAAAACACGAGTTTTTAGAAAATGTGTTTTATTTCATAAATGGAATCAACAAAGTATGCACATTCTTCGTCATAACGACTTTCTATAGTTTGCGCATTCGTCCGGAAATAAGAAAAGCTTACTTCCACAGTTTTTTAAAATCACAGCTTCTAGAAGGTTTACATGATTTCTTAAAAAACACGAGTTTTTAGAAAATGTGTTTTATTTCATAAATGGAATCAACAAAGTATCCACATTCTACGTCATAATGACTTTCTATAGTTTGCGAATTCGTCCGGAAATAAGAAAAGCTTACTTCCATAGTTTTTTAAAATCACAGCTTCTACAAGGTTTAGATGATTTCTTAAAAAACACGAGTTTTTACAAAATGTGTTTTATTTCATAAATGGAATCAACAAAGTATGCACATTCTACGTCATAACGACTTTCTATAGTTTGCGCATTCGTCCGGAAATAAGAAAAGCTTACTTCCCCCGTTTTTTAAAATCACAGCTTCTAGAAGGTTTAGATGATTTCTTAAAAAACAGGAGTTTTTACAAAATGTGTTTTATTTCATAAATGGAATCAACAAAGTATGCACATTCTACATCATAACAACTTTCTATAGTTTGCGCATGCGTCCGGAAATAAGAAAAGCTTACGTGCATCGTTTTTTAAAATCACAGCTTCTAGAAGGTTTACATGATTTCGTAAAAAGCACGAGTTTTTAGAAAATGTGTTTTATTTCATAAATGGAATCTACAAAAGTATGCACATTCTACTTCATAACGACTTTCTATAGTTTGCGCATGCGTCCGCAAATAAGAAAAGCTTACTTCCCCCGTTTTTTAAAATCACAGCCTCTAGAAGGTTTTCATGATTTCGTAGAAAACACGAGTTTTTAGAAAATGTGTTTTATTTCATAAATGGAATCTACAAAGTATGCACATTCTACGTCATAACGACTTTCTATAGTTTGCGAATTTGTCCGGAAATAAGAAAAGCTTACTTCCACCGATTTTTAAAATCACAGCTTCTAGAAGGTTTACACGATTTCGTAAAAAACACGAGTTTTTAGAAAATGTGTTTTATTTCATAGATGGAATCTACAAAGTATTCACATTCTACATCATAACGAATTTCTATAGTTTGCGCATGCGTCCGGAAATAAGAAAAGCTTACTTCCACAGTTTTTTAAAATCACAGCTTCTAGAAGGTTTACATGATTTCTTAAAAAATACGAGTTTTTAGAAAATGTTTTTTATTTCATAAATGGAATCAACAAAGTATGCACATTCTACGTCATAACGACTTTCTATAGTTTGCGCATGCGTTTGGAAATAAGAAAATCTTACTTCCCCCGTTTATTAAAATCACAGCTTCTAGAAGGTTTACATGATTTCTTAAAGAACACGAGTTTTTAGAAAATGTGTTTTATTTCATAAATGGAATCAACAAAGTATGCACATTCTACGTCATAACGACTTTCTATAGTTTGCGCATGCGTCCGGAAATAAGAAAAGCTTACTTCCCCCGTTTTTTAAAATCACAGCTTCTAGAAGGTTAACATGATTTCTTAAAAAGACGAGTTTTTAGAAAATGTGTTTTATTTCATCAATGGAATCTACAAAGTATGCACATTCTACATCATAACGACTTTCTATAGTTTGCGCATGCATTTGGAAATAAGAAAAGCTTACTTCCTCCGTTTTTTAAAATCACATCTTCTAGAAGGTTTACATTATTTCTTGAAAAACACGAGTTTTTAGAAAATGTGTTTTATTTCATAAATGGAATCTACAAAGTATGCAAATTCTACGTCATAACGACTTTCTATAGATTGCGCATGCGTCCGGAAATAAGAAAAGCTTACTTCGCCCGTTTTTTAAAATCACAGTTTCTAGAAGGTTTACATGATTTCGTAAAAAACACGAGTTTTTAGAAAATGTGCTTTATTTCATCAATGGAATCTACAAAGTATGCACATTCTACGTCATAACGACTTTCTATAGTTTGCGCATGCGTCCGGAAATAACAAAAGCTTACTTCCCCCGTTTTTTAAAATCACAGCTTCTAGAAGGTTTACATGATTTCTTAAGAAACACGAGTTTTTAGAAAATGTATTTTATTTCATAAATGGAATCAACAAAGTATGCAGATTCTACGTCATAACGACTTTCTATAGGTTGCGCATGCGTCCGGAAATAAGAAAAGCTTACCTCCCCCGTTTTTTAAAATCACAGCTTCTAGAAGGTTTTCATGATTTCGTAAAAAACACGAGTTTTTAGAAAATGTGTTTTATTTCATAAATGGAATCTACAAAGTATGCACATTCTACGTCATAATGACTTTCTATCGTTTGTGCATGCGTCCGGAAATAAGAAAAGCTTACTTCCCTCGTTTTTTAAAATCACAGTTTCTAAAAGGTTTACATGATTTCGTAAAAAACACGAGTTTTTAGAAAATGTGTTTTATTTCATAAATGGAATCTACAAAGTATGCACATTCTATTTCATAATGACTTTCTATAGTTTGCGCAAGAGTCCGGAAATAAGAAAAGCTTACTTCCCCCGTTTTTTAAAATCACAGCTTCTAGAAGCTTTACATGATTTCGTAAGAAACACGAGTTTTTAGAAAATGTGTTCTATTTCATAAATGGAATCTACAAAGTATGCAGATTCTATGAAATAACGACTTTCAATAGTTTGCGCATGCGTCCGGAAATAAGAAAAGTTTACCTCCCCCGTTTTTTAAAATCACAGCTTCTAGAAGGTTTACATGATTTCTTGAAAAACACAAGTTTTTAGAAAATTGTGTTTAATTTCATAAATGGAATCAACAAAGTATGCAGATTCTACGTCATAACGACTTTCTATAGTTTGCGCATGCGTCCGGAAATAAGAAAAGCTTACTTCCACCATTTTTTAAAATCACAGCTTCTTGAAGGTTTACATGATTTCGTACAAAACACTAGTTTTTAGAAAATGTGTTTTATTTCATAAATGGAATCTAAAAAGTATGCACATTCTACATCATAACGACTTTCTATAGTTTGCGCATTCGTCCGGAAATAAGAAAAGCTTACTTCCCCCGTTTTTTAAAATCACAGCTTCTAGAAGGTTTACATGATTTCTTAAAAAACACGAGTTTTTAGCAAATGTGTTTTATTTCATAAATCGAATCTACAAAGTATGCACATTCTACGTCATAACGACTTTCTATAGTTTGCGCATGCGTCCGGAAATAAGAAAAGCTTACTTCCCCCATTTTTTAAAATCACAGCTCCTAGAAGGTTTACATGATTTCTTAAAAAACACGAGTTTTTAGAAAATATGTTTTATTTCTTAAATGGAATCAACAAAGTATGCACATTCTACGCCATAACGACTTTCTATAGTTTGCGCATGCGTTTGGAAATAAGAAAAGCTTACTTCCCCCATTTTTTAAAATCACAGCTTCTAGAAGGTTTACATGATTTCTTTAAAAACACGAGTTTTTAGAAAATGTGTTTTATTTCATAAATGGAATCTACAAAGTATTCACATTCTATGTCAAAACGACTTTCTATAGTTTGCGCATGCGTCCGGAAATAAGAAAAGCTTACGTGCATCGTTTTTTAAAATCACAGCTTCTAGAAGGTTTACATGATTTCGTAAAAAGCACGAGTTTTTAGAAAATGTGTTTTATTTCATAAATGGAATCTACAAAAGTATGCACATTCTACTTCATAACGACTTTCTATAGTTTGCGCATGCGTCCGCAAATAAGAAAAGCTTACTTCCCCCGTTTTTTAAAATCACAGCCTCTAGAAGGTTTTCATGATTTCGTAGAAAACACGAGTTTTTAGAAAATGTGTTTTATTTCATAAATGGAATCTACAAAGTATGCACATTCTACGTCATAACGACTTTCTATAGTTTGCGAATTCGTCCGGAAATAAGAAAAGCTTACTTCCACCGATTTTTAAAATCACAGCTTCTAGAAGGTTTACATGATTTCGTAAAAAACACGAGTTTTTAGAAAATGTGTTTTATTTCATAAATGGAATCTACAAAGTATTCACATTCTACATCATAACGACTTTCTATAGTTTGCGCATGCGTCCGGAAATAAGAAAAGCTTACTTCCCCCGTTTTTTAAAATCACAGCTTCTAGAAGGTTTACATGATTTCTTAAAAAACATGAGTTTTTAAAAAATGTGTTTTATTTCATAAATGGAATCAACAAAGTATGCACATTCTACGTCATAACGACTTTCTATAGTTTGCGGATGCGTCCGGAAATAAGAAAAGCTTACTTCCACCGTTTTTTTAAAATCACAGCTTCTAGAAGGTTTACATGATTTCTTAAAAAACACGAGTTTTTAGAAAATGTGTTTTATCTCATCAATGGAATCTACAAAGTATGCACATTCTATTTCATAACGACTTTCTATAGTTTCCGCATGCGTCCGGAAATAAGAAAAGCTTACTTCCCCCGTTTTTTAAAATCACAGCTTCTAGAAGGTTTACATGATTTCGTAGAAAACACGAATTTATAGAAAATGGGTTTTATTTCATAAATGGAATCTACAGAGTATGCACATTCTACGTCATAACGACTTTCTATAGTTTGTGCATGCGTCCGGAAATAAGAAAAGCTTACTTCCCCCATTTTTTAAAATCACAGCTTCTAGAAGGTTTACATGATTTCGTAAAAAACACGAGTTTTTAGAAAATGTGTTTTATTTCATAAATAGAATCAACAAAGTATGCACATTCTACGTCATAACGACTTTCTATAGTTTGCACATGCGTCCGGAATTAAGAAAAGCTTACTTCCACCGTTTTTTAAAATCACATATTCTAGAAGGTTTACATGATTTCGTAAAAAACATGAGTTTTTATAAAATGTGTTTTATTTCATAAATAGAATCAACAAAGTATGCACATTCTACGTCATAACGGCTTTCTATACTTTGCGCATGCGTCCGGAAATAAGAAAAACTTACTTCCACCGTTTTTTAAAATCACAACTTCTAGAAGGTTTACATGATTTCCTAAAAAACACGAGTTTTTAGAAAATGTGTTTCATTTCATAAATGGAATCTACAAAGTATGCACATTCTACGTCATAACGACTTTCTATAGTTTGCGCATGCGTCCGGAAATAAGAAAAGCTTACCTCCCCCGTTTTATAAAATCACATATTCTAGAAGGTTTACATGATTTCGTAAAAAAAACGAGTTTTTAGAAAATGTGTTTTATTTCATAAATAGAATCAACAAAGTATGCACATTCTACGTCATAACGACTTTCTATAGTTTGCGCATGCGTCCGGAAATAAGAAAAGCTTACTTCCACCGTTTCTTAAAATCACAGCTTCTAGAAGGTTTACATGATTTCGTAAAAAACACGAATTTTTAGAAAATGTGCTTTATTTCATCAATGGAATCTTCAAAGTATGCACATTCTACGTCATAACAACTTTCTATAGTTTGCGCATGCGTCCGGAAATAAGAAAAGCTTACTTCCCCCGTTTTTTAAAATCATAGCTTCTAGAAGGTTTACATGATTTCTTAAGAAACACGAGTTTTTAGAAAATGTGTTTTATTTCATAAATGGAATCAAAAAAGTATGCACATTCTACGTCATAACGACTTTCTATAGGTTGCGCATGCGTCCGGAAATAAGAAAAGCTTACCTCCCCCGTTTTTTAAAATCACAGCTTCTAGAAGGTTTACATGATTTCGTAAAAAACATGAGTTTTTAGAAAATGTGTTTTATTTCATAAATGGAATGAACAAAGTATGCACATTCTACGTCATAACGACTTTCTATAGTTTGCGGATTCGTCCGGAAATAAGAAAAGCTTACTTCCACCGTTTTTTAAAAATCACAGTTTCTAGAAGGTTTACATGATTTCGTAAAAAACAAGAGTTTTTAGAAAATGTGTTTTATTTCATAAATGGAATCTACAAAGTATGCACATTCTACGTCACAATGACTTTGTATAGTTTGCGCATGCGTCCGGAAATAAGAAAAGCTTACTTCCCCCGTTTTTTAAAATCACAGCTTCTAGAAGCTTTACATGATTTCTTAAAAAGCACGAGTTTTTAGAAAATGTGTTTTATTTCCTAAATGGAATAAACAAAGTATGCAGATTCTACGTCATAACGACTTTCTATAGTTTGGGCATGCATCCAGCAATAATAAAAGCTTACCTCCCCCGTTTTTTAAAATCACAGATTCTAGAAGGTTTACATGATTTCGTAAAAAACACGAGTTTTTAGAAAATGTGTTTTATTTCGTAAATAGAATCAACAAAGTATGCACATTCTACGTCATAACAACTTTCTATAGTTTGCGCATGCGTCCGGAAATAAGAAAAGCTTACTTCCACAGTTTTTTAAAATCACAGCTTCTAGAAGGTTTACATGATTTCTTAAAAAACACGAGTTTTTAGAAAATGTTTTATATTTCATAAATGGAATCAACAAAGTATGCACATTCTACGTCATAACGACTTTCTATAGTTTGCGCATGCGTTTGGAAATAAGAAAATCTTACTTCCCCCGTTTATTAAAATCACAGCTTCTAGAAGGTTTACATGATTTCTTAAAGAACACGAGTTTTTAGAAAATGTGTTTTATTTCATAAATGGAATCAACAAAGTATGCACATTCTACGTCATAATGACTTTCTATAGGTTGCGCATGCGTCCGGAAATAAGAAAAGCTTACTTCCACCGTTTTTTAAAATCACAGCTTCTAGAAGGTTTACATGATTTCGTAAAAAACACGAGTTTTTAGAAAATGTGTTTTATTTCATAAATGGAATCTACAAAGTATGCAGATTCTACGTCATAATGACTTTCTATAGTTTGCGCATGCGTCAGGAAATAAGAAAAGCTTACTTCCCCCGTTTTTTAAAATCACAGCTTCTAGAAGCTTTACATGATTTCTTAAAAAGCACGAGTTTTTAGAAAATGTGTTTTATTTCCTAAATGGAATCAACAAAGTATGCAGATTCTACGTCATAACGACTTTCTATAGTTTGGGCATGCATCCAGCAATAAGAAAAGCATACCTCCCCCGTTTTTTAAAATCACAGATTCTAGAAGGTTTACATGATTTCGTAAAAAACCCGAGTTTTTAGAAAAAGTGTTTTACTTCGTAAATAGAATCAACAAAGTATGCACATTCTACGTCATAACAACTTTCTATAGTTTGCGCATGCGTCCGGAAATAAGAAAAGCTTACTTCCACAGTTTTTTAAAATCAAAGCTTCTAAAAGGTTTACATGACTTCTTAAAAAACACGAGTTTTTAGAAAATGTGTTTTATTTCATAAATGGAATCTACAAAGTATGCACATTCACCGTCATAACGACTTTCTATAGTTTGCGCATGCGTTTGGAAATAAGAAAATCTTACTTCCCCCGTTTATTAAAATCACAGCTTCTAGAAGGTTTACATGATTTCTTAAAGAACACCAGTTTTTAGTAAATGTGTTTTATTTCATAAATGGAATCAACAAAGTATGCACATTCTACGTCATAACGACTTTCTATAGGTTGCGCATGCGTCCGGAAATAAGAAAAGCTTACTTCCACCGTTTTTTAAAATCACAGCTTCTAGAAGGTTTACATGATTTCGTAAAAAACACGAGTTTTTAGAAAATGTGTTTTATTTCATAAATGGAATCTACAAAGTATGCAGATTCTACGTCATAATGACTTTCTATAGTTTGCGCATGCGTCCGGAAATAAGAAAATTTTACCTCCCCCGTTTTTTAAAATCACAGCTTCTAGAAGCTTTACATGATTTCTTAAAAAGCACGAGTTTTTAGAAAATGTGTTTTATTTACTAAATGGAATCAACAAAGTATGCAGATTCTACGTCATAACGACTTTCTATAGTTTGGGCATGCATCCAGCAATAAGAAAAGCTTACCTCCCCCGTTTTTTAAAATCACAGATCCTAGAAGGTTTACATGATTTCGTAAAAAACACGAGTTTTTAGAAAATGTGTTTTATTTCGTAAATAGAATCAACAAAGTATGCACATTCTACGTCATAACGACTTTCTATAGGTTGCACATGCGTCCGGAAATAAGAAAAGCTTACTTCCACTGTTTTTTAAAATCACAGCTTCTAGAAGGTTTACATGATTTCGTAAAAAACACGAGATTTTAGAAAATGTGTTTTATTTCATAAATGGAATCTTTAAAGTATGCGCATTCTACGTCATAACGACTTTCTATAGTTTGTGCATGCGTCCGGAAATAAGAAAAGCTTACCTCCCCCGTTTTTTAAAATCACGGATTCTAGAAGGTTTACATGATTTCGTAAAAAACACTAGTTTTTAGAAAATGTGTTTTATTTCATAAATAGAATCAACAAAGTATGCACATTCTACATCATAACGACTTTCTACAGTTTGCGCATGTGTCTGGAAATAAGAAAAGATTACTTCCACCGTTTTTTAAAATCACAACTTCTAGAAGGTTTACATGATTTCGTAAAAAACACGAGTTTTTAGAAAATGTGTTTTATTTCATAAATGGAATCTACAAAGTATGCACATTCTACGTCATAACGACTTTCTATAGTTTGCGCATGCATCCGGAAATAAGAAAAGCTTACTTCCACCGTTTTTTAAAATCACAGCTTCTAGAAGGTTTACATGATTTCGTAAAAAACACGAGTTTTTAGAAAATTTGTTTTATTTCATAAATGGAAACTACAAAGTATGCACATTCTACGTCATAACGACTTTCTATAGTTTGCGCATGCGTACGGAAATAAGAAAAGCTTACTTCCACCGTTTTTTAAAATCACAGCTTCTATAAGCTTTACATGATTTCGTAAAAAACACGAGTTTTTAGAAAATGTGTTTTATTTCATCAATGGAATCTAAAAAGTATGCACATTCTACGTCATAACGACTTTCTATAGTTTGCTCATGCATTCGGAAATAAGAAAAGCTTACTTCCACCGTTTTTTAAAATCACAGCTTCTAGAAGGTTTACATGATTTCGTAAAAAACAAAAGTTTTTAGAAAATGTGTTTTATTTCATAAATGGAATCTACAAAGTATGCACATTCTACGTCATAACGACTTTCTATAGTTTGCGCATGCGTCAGGAAATAAGAAAAGCTTACTTCCACCGTTTTTTAAAATCACAGCTTCTGGAAGGTTTACATGATTTCGTAAAAAACACGAGTTTTTAGAAAATGTGTTTTATTTCATAAATGGAATCTACAAAGTATACACATTCTACGTCATAACGACTTTCTATAGTTTGCGCATTCGTCCGGAAATAAGAAAAGCTTACTTCCACCGTTTTTTAAAATGACAGCTTCTAGAAGGTTTACATGATTTCGTAAAATACACGAGTTTTTAGAAAATGTGTTTTATTTCATAAATGGAATCTACAAAGTATGCACATTCTACGTCATAATGAATTTCTATAGTTTCCGCATGCGTCCGGAAATAAGAAAAGCTTACTTCCCCCGTTTTTTAAAATCACAGCTTCTAGAAGGTTTACATGATTTCGTAGAAAACACGAGTTTGTAGAAAATGGGTTTTATTTCATAAATGGAATCTACAGAGTATGCACATTCTACGTCATAACGACTTTCTATAGTTTGTGCATGCGTCCGGAAATAAGAAAAGCTTACTTCCCCCATTTTTTAAAATCACAGCTTCTAGAAGGTTTACATGATTTCGTAAAAAACACGAGTTTTTAGAAAATGTGTTTTATTTCATAAATGGAATCAACAAAGTATGTACATTCTACGTCATAACGACTTTCTATAGTTTGCGCATGCGTTTGGAAGTAAGAAAATCTTACTTCCCCCGTTTATTAAAATCACAGCTTCTAGAAGGTTTACATGATTTCTTAAAGAACACGAGTTTTTAGAAAATGTGTTTTATTTCATAAATGGAATCAACAAAGTATGCACATTCTACGTCATAATGACTTTCTATAGGTTGCGCATGCGTCCGGAAATAAGAAAAGCTTACTTCCACCGTTTTTTATAATCACAGCTTCTAGAAGGTTTACATGATTTCGTAAAAAACACGAGTTTTTAGAAAATGTGTTTTATTTCATAAATGGAATCTACAAAGTATGCAGATTCTACGTCATAATGACTTTCTATAGTTTGCGCATGCGTCAGGAAATAAGAAAAGCTTACTTCCCCCGTTTTTTAAAATCACAGCTTCTAGAAGCTTTACATTATTTCTTAAAAAGCACGAGTTTTTAGAAAATGTGTTTTATTTCCTAAATGGAATCAACAAAGTATGCAGATTCTACGTCATAACGACTTTCTATAGTTTGGGCATGCATCCAGCAATAAGAAAAGCTTACCTCCCCCATTTTTTAAAATCACAGATTCTAGAAGGTTTACATGATTTCGTAAAAAACCCGAGTTTTTAGAAAAAGTGTTTTACTTCGTAAATAGAATCAACAAAGTATGCACATTCTACGTCATAACAACTTTCTATAGTTTGCGCATGCATCCGGAAATAAGAAAAGCTTACTTCCACAGTTTTTTAAAATCACAGCTTCTAAAAGGTTTACATGACTTCTTAAAAAACACGAGTTTTTAGAAAATGTGTTTTATTTCATAAATGGAATCTACAAAGTATGCACATTCTACATCATAACGACTTTCTATAGTTTGAGCATGCGTTTGGAAATAAGAAAATCTTACTTCCCCCGTTTATTAAAATCACAGCTTCTAGAAGGTTTACATGATTTCTTAAAGAAAACGAGTTTTTAGAAAATGTGTTTTATTTCATAAATGGAATCAACAAAGTATGCACATTCTACGTCATAACGACTTTCTATAGGTTGCGCATGCGTCCGGAAATAAGAAAAGCTTACTTCCACCGTTTTTTAAAATCACAGCTTCTAGAAGGTTTACATGATTTCGTAAAAAACACGAGTTTTTAGAAAATGTGTTTTATTTCATAAATGGAATCTACAAAGTATGCAGATTCTACGTCATAATGACTTTCTATAGTTTGCGCATGCGTCCGGAAATAAGAAAATTTTACCTCCCCCGGTTTTTAAAATCACAGCTTCTAGAAGCTTTACATGATTTCTTAAAAAGCACGAGTTTTTAGAAAATGTGTTTTATTTTATAAATGGAATCAACAAAGTATGCAGATTCTACGTCATAACGACTTTCTATAGTTTGGGCATGCATCCAGCAATAAGAAAATCTTACCTCCCCCGTTTTTTAAAATCACAGATCCTAGAAGGTTTACATGATTTCGTAAAAAACATGAGTTTTTAGAAAATGTGTTTTATTTCGTAAATAGAATCAACAAAGTATGCACATTCTACGTCATAACGACTTTCTATAGGTTGCACATGCGTCTGGAAATAAGAAAAGCTTACTTCCACCGTTTTTTAAAATCACAGCTTCTAGAAGGTTTACATGATTTCGTAAAAAACACGAGATTTTAGAAAATGTGTTTTATTTCATAAATGGAATCTTTAAAGTATGCACATTCTACGTCATAACGACTTTCTATAGTTTGTGCATGCGTCCGGAAATAAGAAAAGCTTACCTCCCCCGTTTTTTAAAATCACGGATTCTAGAAGGTTTACATGATTTCGTAAAAAACACTAGTTTTTAGAAAATGTGTTTTATTTCATAAATAGAATCAACAAAGTATGCACATTCTACATCATAACGACTTTCTACAGTTTGCGCATGTGTCTGGAAATAAGAAAAGCTTACTTCCACCGTTTTTTTAAATCACAACTTCTAGAAGGTTTACATGATTTCGTAAAAAACACGAGTTTTTAGAAAATGTGTTTTATTTCATAAATGGATTCTACAAAGTATGCACATTCTACGTCATAACGACTTTCTATAGTTTGCGCATGCGTCAGGAAATAAGAAAAGCTTACTTCCACCATTTTTTAAAATCACAGCTTCTAGAAGGTTTACATGATTTCGTAAAATACACGAGTTTTTAGAAAATGTGTTTTATTTCATAAATGGAATCTACAAAGTATGCACATTCTACGTCATAATGAATTTCTATAATTTGCGCATGCATCCGGAAATAAGAAAAGCTTACTTCCCCCGTTTTTTTAAATCACAGCTTCTAGAAGGTTTACATGATTTCTTAAAAAACACGAGTTTTTAGAAAATGTGTTTTATTTCATAAATGGAATCAACAAAGTATGCACATTCTACGTCATAACGAATTTCTATAGGTTGCGCATGCGTCCGGAAATAAGAAAAGCTTACTTCCACCGTTTTTTAAAATTACAGCTTCTAGAAGGTTTACATGATTTCATAAAAAACATGAGTTTTTAGAAAATGTGTTTTATTTCATAAATGGAATCTACAAAGTATGCACATTCTACGTCATAACGACTTTCTATAGGTTGCGCATGCGTCCGGAAATAAGAAAAGCTTACTTCCCCCGTTTTTTAAAATCACAGCTTCTAGAAGGTTTACATGATTTCTTAAAAAGCACGAGTTTTTAGAAAATGTGTTTTATTTCCTAAATGGAATCAACAAAGTATACAGATTCTACGTCATAATGACTTTCTATAGTTTGCGCATGCGTCCGGAAATAAGAAAATCTTACTTCCACCGTTTTTTAAAATCACAGCTTCTAGAAGGTTTACATGATTTCGTAAAAAACACGAGTTTTTAGAAAATGTGTTTTATTTCATAAATGGAATCTTTAAAGTATGCACATTCTACGTCATAACGACTTTCTATAGTTTGTGCATGCGTCCGGAAATAAGAAAAGCTTACCTCCCCCGTTTTTTAAAATCACAGCTTCTAGAAGGTTTACATGATTTCGTAAAAAACACTAGTTTTTAGAAAATGTGTTTTATTTCATAAATAGAATCAACAAAGTATGCACATTCTACATCATAACGACTTTCTACAGTTTGCGCATGTGTCTGGAAATAAGAAAAGCTTACTTCCACCATTTTTTAAAATCACAACTTCTAGAAGGTTTACATGATTTCGTAAAAAAACACGAGTTTTTAGAAAATGTGTTTTATTTCATAAATGGAATCTACAAAGTATGCACATTCTACGTCATAACGACTTTCTATAGTTTGCGCATGCATCCGGAAATAAGAAAAGCTTACTTCCACCGTTTTTTAAAATCACAGCTTCTAGAAGGTTTACATGATTTCGTAAAAAACACGAATTTTTAGAAAATGTGTTTTATTTCATAAATGGAAACTACAAAGTATGCACATTCTACATCATAATGACTTTCTATAGTTTGGCATGCGTACAGAAATAAGAAAAGCTTACTTCCACCGTTTTTTAAAATCACAGCTTCTATAAGCTTTACATGATTTCGTAAAAAACACGAGTTTTTAGAAAATGTGTTTTATTTCATTAATGGAATCTACAAAGTATGCACATTCTACGTCATAACGACTTTCTATAGTTTGCGCATGCATTCGGAAATAAGAAAAGCTTACTTCCACCGTTTTTTAAAATCACAGCTTCTAGAAGGTTTACATGATTTCGTAAAAATCAAAAATTTTTAGAAAATGTGTTTTATTTCATAAATGGAATCTACAAAGTATGCACATTCTACGTCATAACGACTTTCTATAGTTTGCGCATGCATCCGGAAATAAGAAAAGCTTACTTCCACCGTTTTTTAAAATCACAGCCTCTAGAAGGTTTACATGATTTCGTAAAAAACACAAGTTTTTAGAAAATGTGTTTTATTTCATAAATGGAATCTACAAAGTATACACATTCTACGTCATAACGACTTTCTATAGTTTGCGCATTCGTCCGGAAATAAGAAAAGCTTACTTCCACCGTTTTTTAAAATCACAGCTTCTAGAAGGTTTACATGATTTCGTAAAATACACGAGTTTTTAGAAAATGTGTTTTATTTCATAAATGGAATCTACAAAGTATGCACATTCTACGTCATAATGAATTTCTATAGTTTGCGCATGCATCCGGAAATAAGAAAAGCTTACTTCCCCCGTTTTTTAAAATCACAGCTTCTAGAAGGTTTACATGATTTCTTAAAAAACACGAGTTTTTAGAAAATGTGTTTTATTTCATAAATGGAATCAACAAAGTATGCACATTCTACGTCATAATGACTTTCTATAGGTTGCGCATGCGTCCGGAAATAAGAAAAGCTTACTTCCACCGTTTTTTAAAATTACAGCTTCTAGAAGGTTTACATGATTTCATAAAAAACATGAGTTTTTAGAAAATGTGTTTTATTTCATAAATGGAATCTACAAAGTATGCACATTCTACGTCATAATGACTTTCTATAGTTTGCGCATTTGTCCGGAAATAAGAAAAGCTTACTACCCCCGTTTTTTAAAATCACAGCTTCTAGAAGGTTTACATGATTTCTTAAAAAGCACGAGTTTTTAGAAAATGTGTTTTATTTCCTAAATGGAATCAACAAAGTATACAGATTCTACGTCATAATGACTTTCTATAGTTTGCGCATGCGTCCGGAAATAAGAAAAACTTACTTCCCCCGTTTTTTAAAATCACAGCTTCTAGAAGGTTTACATGATTTCTTAAAAAGCACGAGTTTTTAGAAAATGTGTTTTATTTCCTAAATGGAATCAACAAAGTATGCAGATTCTACGTCAAAACGACTTTCTATAGTTTGCGCATGCATCCGGAAATAAGAAAAGCTTACCTGCCCCGTTTTTTAAAATCACAGATTCTAGAAGGTTTACATGATTTCGTAAAAAACACGAGTTTTTAGAAAATGTGTTTTATTTCGTAAATAGAATCAACAAAGTATGCACATTCTACGTCATAACAACTTTCTATAGTTTGCGCATGCGTCCGGAAATAAGAAAAGCTTACTTCCACCATTTTTTAAAATCACAGCTTCTAGAAGGTTTACATGATTTCGTAAAAAACATGAGTTTGTAGAAAATGTGTTTTATTTCAGAAATGGAATCTACAAAGTATGCACATTCTACGTCATAACGACTTTCTATAGTTTGCGCATGCGTTTGAAAATAAGAAAAGCTTACTTCCCCCGTTTTTTAAAATCACAGCTTCTAGAAGGTTTACATGATTTCTTAAAAAACACGAGTTTTTAGAAAATGTGTTTTATTTCATAAATGCAATCAACAAAGTATGTACATTCTACGTCATAACGACTTTCTATAGTTTGCGCATGCGTCTGGAAATAAGAAAAGCTTATTTCCACCTTTTTTTAAAATCACAGCTTCTAGAAGGTTTACATGATTTCGTAAAAAACATAAGTTTTTAGAAAATGTGTTTTATTTCATAAATGGAATCAACAAAGTATGCATATTCTACGTCATAATGACTTTCTATAGTATGCGCATTCGTCCGGAAATAGGAAAAGCTTACTTCCACCGTTTTTTTAAATCACGGCTTCTAGAAGGTTTATATGATTTCGTAAAAAACAAGAGTTTTTAGAAAATGTGTTTTATTTCATAAATGGAATCTACAAAGTATGCACATTCGACGTCATAACGACTTTCTATAGTTTGCGCATGCGACCGGAAATAAGAAAAGCTTACTTCCCCCGTTTTTTAAAATCACAGATTCTATAAGGTTTACATGATTTCTTAAAAAACACGAGTTTTTAGAAAATGTGTTTTATTTCATAAATGGAATCTACAAAGTATGCACATTCTACATCATAACGACTTTCTATAGTTTCTGCATGCGTTTGGAAATAAGAAAAGCTTACTTCCCCCGTTTTTTAAAATCACAGCTTCTAGAAGGTTTACATGATTTCTTAAAAAACACGAGTTTTTAGAAAATGTGTTTTATTTCATAAATGGAATCAAGAAAGTATGTACATTCTACGTCATAACGACTTTCTATAGTTTACGCATGCGTCCGGAAATAACAAAAGCTTACTTCCACCGTTTTTTAAAATCACAGCTTCTAGAAGGTTTACATGATTTCGTAAAAAACACTAGTTTTTAGAAAATGTGTTTTATTTCATCAATGGAATCTACAAAGTATGCACATTCAACGTCATAACGACTTTCTATAGTTTGCGCATGCGTCCGGAAATAAGAAAAGCTTACCTCCCCCGTTTTTTAAACTCACAGATTCTAGAAGGTTTACATGATTTCGTAAAAAACACGAGTTTTTAGACAATGTGTTTTATTTCATAAATAGAATCAACAAAGTATGCACATTCTACGTCATAACGGCTTTCTATAGTTTGGGCATGCATCCGGAAATAAGAAAAGCTTACTTCCACCGTTTTTTAAAATCACAGCTTTTAGAAGGTTTACATGATTTCGTAAAAAACACGAGTTTTTAGAAAATGTGTTTTATTTCAAAAATTGAATCTACAAAGTATGCACATTCTACGTCATAACGACTTTCTATAGTTTGCGCATGCGTCCGGAAATAAGAAAAGCTTACCTCCCCCGTTTTTTAAAATCTCAGATTCTAGAAGGTTTACATGATTTCGTAAAAAACACGAGTTTTTAGAAAATATCTTTTATTTCATAAATGGAATCTACAAAGTATGCACATTCTACGTCATAACGACTTTCTATAGTTTGCGCATTCGTCCGGAAATAAGAAAAGCTTACCTCCCCCGTTTTTTAAAATCACAGATTCTAGAAGGTTTACATGATTTCGTAAAAAACACGAGTTTTTAAAAATGTGTTTTATTTCATAAATAGAATCAACAAAGTATGCACATTCTACGTCATAACAACTTTCTATAGGTTGCGCATGCGTCTAGAAATAAGAAAAGCTTACTTCCCCCATTTTTTAAAATCACAGCTTCTAGAAGGTTTCATGATTTCTTAAAAAACATGACTTTTTAGAAAATGTGTTTTATTTCATAAATGGAATCAACAAAGTATGCAGATTCTATGTCATAACGACTTTCTATAGTTTGCGCATGCGTCCGGAAATAAGAAAAGCTTACCTCCCCCGTTTTTTAAAATCACAGATTCTTGACGGTTTACAAGATTTCGGAAAAAACACGAGTTTTTAGAGAATGTGTTTTATTTCATAAATAGAATCAACAAAGTATGCACATTCTACGTCCTAACGACTTTCTATAGTTATTGCATGCGTCCGGAAATAAGAAAAGCTTACTTGCCCCGTTTTTTAAAATCACAGCTTCTAGAATGTTTACATGATTTCTTAAAAAACACGAGTTTTTAGAAAATGTGTTTTATTTCATAAATGGAATCTACAAAGTATGCACATTCTACGTCATAACAAATTTCTATAGTTTGTGCAGGCGTTTGGAAATAAGAAATGCTTACTTCCCCCGTTTAATAAAATCACAGCTTCTAGAAGGTTTACATGATTTCTTAAAAAACACGAGTTTTTAGAAAATGTGTTTTATTTCATCAATGGAATCTAAAAAGTATGCACATTCTACGTCATAACGACTTTCTATAGTTTGCTCATGCATTCGGAAATAAGAAAAGCTTACTTCCACCGTTTTTTAAAATCACAGCTTCTAGAAGGTTTACATGATTTCGTAAAAAACAAAAGTTTTTAGAAAATGTGTTTTATTTCATAAATGGAATCTACAAAGTATGCACATTCTACGTCATAACGACTTTCTATAGTTTGCGCATGCGTCAGGAAATAAGAAAAGCTTACTTCCACCGTTTTTTAAAATCACAGCTTCTGGAAGGTTTACATGATTTCGTAAAAAACACGAGTTTTTAGAAAATGTGTTTTATTTCATAAATGGAATCTACAAAGTATACACATTCTACGTCATAACGACTTTCTATAGTTTGCGCATTCGTCCGGAAATAAGAAAAGCTTACTTCCACCGTTTTTTAAAATGACAGCTTCTAGAAGGTTTACATGATTTCGTAAAATACACGAGTTTTTAGAAAATGTGTTTTATTTCATAAATGGAATCTACAAAGTATGCACATTCTACGTCATAATGAATTTCTATAGTTTCCGCATGCGTCCGGAAATAAGAAAAGCTTACTTCCCCCGTTTTTTAAAATCACAGCTTCTAGAAGGTTTACATGATTTCGTAGAAAACACGAGTTTGTAGAAAATGGGTTTTATTTCATAAATGGAATCTACAGAGTATGCACATTCTACGTCATAACGACTTTCTATAGTTTGTGCATGCGTCCGGAAATAAGAAAAGCTTACTTCCCCCATTTTTTAAAATCACAGCTTCTAGAAGGTTTACATGATTTCGTAAAAAACACGAGTTTTTAGAAAATGTGTTTTATTTCATAAATAGAATCAACAAAGTATGCACATTCTACGTCATAATGACTTTCTATAGTTTACGCATGCGTCCGGAAATAACAAAAGCTTACTTCCACCGTTTTTTAAAATCACAGCTTCTAGAAGGTTTACATGATTTCGTAAAAAACACTAGTTTTTAGAAAATGTTTTTTATTTCATCAATGGAATCTACAAAGTATGCACATTCAACGTCATAACGACTTTCTATAGTTTGCGCATGCGTCCGGAAATAAGAAAAGCTTACCTCCCCCGTTTTTTAAACTCACAGATTCTAGAAGGTTTACATGATTTCGTAAAAAACACGAGTTTTTAGACAATGTGTTTTATTTCATAAATAGAATCAACAAAGTATGCACATTCTACGTCATAACGGCTTTCTATAGTTTGGGCATGCATCCGGAAATAAGAAAAGCTTACTTCCACCGTTTTTTAAAATCACAGCTTTTAGAAGGTTTACATGATTTCGTAAAAAACACGAGTTTTTAGAAAATGTGTTTTATTTCAAAAATGGAATCTACAAAGTATGCACATTCTACGTCATAACGACTTTCTATAGTTTGCGCATGCGTCCGGAAATAAGAAAAGCTTACCTCCCCCGTTTTTTAAAATCTCAGATTCTAGAAGGTTTACATGATTTCGTAAAAAACACGAGTTTTTAGAAAATATCTTTTATTTTAAATGGAATATACAAAGTATGCACATTCTACGTCATAACGACTTTCTATAGTTTGCGCATTCGTCCGGAAATAAGAAAAGCTTACCTCCCCCGTTTTTTAAAATCACAGATTCTAGAAGGTTTACATGATTTCGTAAAAAACACGAGTTTTTAAAAATGTGTTTTATTTCATAAATAGAATCAACAAAGTATGCACATTCTACGTCATAACAACTTTCTATAGGTTGCGCATGCGTCTAGAAATAAGAAAAGCTTACTTCCCCCATTTTTTAAAATCACAGCTTCTAGAAGGTTTCATGATTTCTTAAAAAACATGACTTTTTAGAAAATGTGTTTTATTTCATAAATGGAATCAACAAAGTATGCAGATTCTATGTCATAACGACTTTCTATAGTTTGCGCATGCGTCCGGAAATAAGAAAAGCTTACCTCCCCCGTTTTTTAAAATCACAGATTCTTGACGGTTTACAAGATTTCGGAAAAAACACGAGTTTTTAGAGAATGTGTTTTATTTCATAAATAGAATCAACAAAGTATGCACATTCTACGTCCTAACGACTTTCTATAGTTATTGCATGCGTCCGGAAATAAGAAAAGCTTACTTGCCCCGTTTTTTAAAATCACAGCTTCTAGAATGTTTACATGATTTCTTAAAAAACACGAGTTTTTAGAAAATGTGTTTTATTTCATAAATGGAATCTACAAAGTATGCACATTCTACGTCATAACAAATTTCTATAGTTTGTGCAGGCGTTTGGAAATAAGAAATGCTTACTTCCCCCGTTTAATAAAATCACAGCTTCTAGAAGGTTTACATGATTTCTTAAAAAACACGAGTTTTTAGAAAATGTGTTTTATTTCATAAATGGAATCAACAAAGATGCACATTCTACGTCATAACGACTTTCTATAGGTTGCGCATGCGTCCGGAAATAAGAAAAGCTTACTTCCACCGTTTTTTAAAATCACAGCCTCTAGAAGGTTTACATGATTTCGTAAAAAACACGAGTTTTTAGAAAATGTGTTTTATTTCATAAATGGAATCTACAAAGTATGCACATTCTACGTCATAACGACTTTCTATAGTTTGCGCATGCGTCCAGAAATAAGAAAAGCTTACTTCCACCGTTTTTTAAAATCACAGCTTCTAGAAGGTTTACATGATTTCGTAAAAAACACGAGTTTTTAGAAAATGTGTTTTATTTCATAAATGGAATCTACAAAGTATACACATTCTACGTCATAACGACTTTCTATAGTTTGCGCATTCGTCCGGAAATAAGAAAAGCTTACTTCCACCGTTTTTTAAAATGACAGCTTCTAGAAGGTTTACATGATTTCGTAAAATACACGAGTTTTTAGAAAATGTGTTTTATTTCATAAATGGAATCTACAAAGTATGCACATTCTACGTCATAATGAATTTCTATAGTTTCCGCATGCGTCCGGAAATAAGAAAAGCTTACTTCCCCCGTTTTTTAAAATCACAGCTTCTAGAAGGTTTACATGATTTCGTAGAAAACACGAGTTTGTAGAAAATGGGTTTTATTTCATAAATGGAATCTACAGAGTATGCACATTCTACGTCATAACGACTTTCTATAGTTTGTGCATGCGTCCGGAAATAAGAAAAGCTTACTTCCCCCATTTTTTAAAATCACAGCTTCTAGAAGGTTTACATGATTTCGTAAAAAACACGAGTTTTTAGAAAATGTGTTTTATTTCATAAATAGAATCAACAAAGTATGCACATTCTACGTCATAATGACTTTCTATAGTTTACGCATGCGTCCGGAAATAACAAAAGCTTACTTCCACCGTTTTTTAAAATCACAGCTTCTAGAAGGTTTACATGATTTCGTAAAAAACACTAGTTTTTAGAAAATGTTTTTTATTTCATCAATGGAATCTACAAAGTATGCACATTCAACGTCATAACGACTTTCTATAGTTTGCGCATGCGTCCGGAAATAAGAAAAGCTTACCTCCCCCGTTTTTTAAACTCACAGATTCTAGAAGGTTTACATGATTTCGTAAAAAACACGAGTTTTTAGACAATGTGTTTTATTTCATAAATAGAATCAACAAAGTATGCACATTCTACGTCATAACGGCTTTCTATAGTTTGGGCATGCATCCGGAAATAAGAAAAGCTTACTTCCACCGTTTTTTAAAATCACAGCTTTTAGAAGGTTTACATGATTTCGTAAAAAACACGAGTTTTTAGAAAATGTGTTTTATTTCAAAAATGGAATCTACAAAGTATGCACATTCTACGTCATAACGACTTTCTATAGTTTGCGCATGCGTCCGGAAATAAGAAAAGCTTACCTCCCCCGTTTTTTAAAATCTCAGATTCTAGAAGGTTTACATGATTTCGTAAAAAACACGAGTTTTTAGAAAATATCTTTTATTTTAAATGGAATATACAAAGTATGCACATTCTACGTCATAACGACTTTCTATAGTTTGCGCATTCGTCCGGAAATAAGAAAAGCTTACCTCCCCCGTTTTTTAAAATCACAGATTCTAGAAGGTTTACATGATTTCGTAAAAAACACGAGTTTTTAAAAATGTGTTTTATTTCATAAATAGAATCAACAAAGTATGCACATTCTACGTCATAACAACTTTCTATAGGTTGCGCATGCGTCTAGAAATAAGAAAAGCTTACTTCCCCCATTTTTTAAAATCACAGCTTCTAGAAGGTTTCATGATTTCTTAAAAAACATGACTTTTTAGAAAATGTGTTTTATTTCATAAATGGAATCAACAAAGTATGCAGATTCTATGTCATAACGACTTTCTATAGTTTGCGCATGCGTCCGGAAATAAGAAAAGCTTACCTCCCCCGTTTTTTAAAATCACAGATTCTTGACGGTTTACAAGATTTCGGAAAAAACACGAGTTTTTAGAGAATGTGTTTTATTTCATAAATAGAATCAACAAAGTATGCACATTCTACGTCCTAACGACTTTCTATAGTTATTGCATGCGTCCGGAAATAAGAAAAGCTTACTTGCCCCGTTTTTTAAAATCACAGCTTCTAGAATGTTTACATGATTTCTTAAAAAACACGAGTTTTTAGAAAATGTGTTTTATTTCATAAATGGAATCTACAAAGTATGCACATTCTACGTCATAACAAATTTCTATAGTTTGTGCAGGCGTTTGGAAATAAGAAATGCTTACTTCCCCCGTTTAATAAAATCACAGCTTCTAGAAGGTTTACATGATTTCTTAAAAAACACGAGTTTTTAGAAAATGTGTTTTATTTCATAAATGGAATCAACAAAGATGCACATTCTACGTCATAACGACTTTCTATAGGTTGCGCATGCGTCCGGAAATAAGAAAAGCTTACTTCCACCGTTTTTTAAAATCACAGCCTCTAGAAGGTTTACATGATTTCGTAAAAAACACGAGTTTTTAGAAAATGTGTTTTATTTCATAAATGGAATCTACAAAGTATGCACATTCTACGTCATAACGACTTTCTATAGTTTGCGCATGCGTCCAGAAATAAGAAAAGCTTACTTCCACCGTTTTTTAAAATCACAGCTTCTAGAAGGTTTACATGATTTCGTAAAAAACACGAGTTTTTAGAAAATGTGTTTTATTTCATAAATGGAATCTACAAAGTATACACATTCTACGTCATAACGACTTTCTATAGTTTGCGCATTCGTCCGGAAATAAGAAAAGCTTACTTCCACCGTTTTTTAAAATGACAGCTTCTAGAAGGTTTACATGATTTCGTAAAATACACGAGTTTTTAGAAAATGTGTTTTATTTCATAAATGGAATCTACAAAGTATGCACATTCTACGTCATAATGAATTTCTATAGTTTCCGCATGCGTCCGGAAATAAGAAAAGCTTACTTCCCCCGTTTTTTAAAATCACAGCTTCTAGAAGGTTTACATGATTTCGTAGAAAACACGAGTTTGTAGAAAATGGGTTTTATTTCATAAATGGAATCTACAGAGTATGCACATTCTACGTCATAACGACTTTCTATAGTTTGTGCATGCGTCCGGAAATAAGAAAAGCTTACTTCCCCCATTTTTTAAAATCACAGCTTCTAGAAGGTTTACATGATTTCGTAAAAAACACGAGTTTTTAGAAAATGTGTTTTATTTCATAAATAGAATCAACAAAGTATGCACATTCTACGTCATAATGACTTTCTATAGTTTACGCATGCGTCCGGAAATAACAAAAGCTTACTTCCACCGTTTTTTAAAATCACAGCTTCTAGAAGGTTTACATGATTTCGTAAAAAACACTAGTTTTTAGAAAATGTTTTTTATTTCATCAATGGAATCTACAAAGTATGCACATTCAACGTCATAACGACTTTCTATAGTTTGCGCATGCGTCCGGAAATAAGAAAAGCTTACCTCCCCCGTTTTTTAAACTCACAGATTCTAGAAGGTTTACATGATTTCGTAAAAAACACGAGTTTTTAGACAATGTGTTTTATTTCATAAATAGAATCAACAAAGTATGCACATTCTACGTCATAACGGCTTTCTATAGTTTGGGCATGCATCCGGAAATAAGAAAAGCTTACTTCCACCGTTTTTTAAAATCACAGCTTTTAGAAGGTTTACATGATTTCGTAAAAAACACGAGTTTTTAGAAAATGTGTTTTATTTCAAAAATGGAATCTACAAAGTATGCACATTCTACGTCATAACGACTTTCTATAGTTTGCGCATGCGTCCGGAAATAAGAAAAGCTTACCTCCCCCGTTTTTTAAAATCTCAGATTCTAGAAGGTTTACATGATTTCGTAAAAAACACGAGTTTTTAGAAAATATCTTTTATTTTAAATGGAATATACAAAGTATGCACATTCTACGTCATAACGACTTTCTATAGTTTGCGCATTCGTCCGGAAATAAGAAAAGCTTACCTCCCCCGTTTTTTAAAATCACAGATTCTAGAAGGTTTACATGATTTCGTAAAAAACACGAGTTTTTAAAAATGTGTTTTATTTCATAAATAGAATCAACAAAGTATGCACATTCTACGTCATAACAACTTTCTATAGGTTGCGCATGCGTCTAGAAATAAGAAAAGCTTACTTCCCCCATTTTTTAAAATCACAGCTTCTAGAAGGTTTCATGATTTCTTAAAAAACATGACTTTTTAGAAAATGTGTTTTATTTCATAAATGGAATCAACAAAGTATGCAGATTCTATGTCATAACGACTTTCTATAGTTTGCGCATGCGTCCGGAAATAAGAAAAGCTTACCTCCCCCGTTTTTTAAAATCACAGATTCTTGACGGTTTACAAGATTTCGGAAAAAACACGAGTTTTTAGAGAATGTGTTTTATTTCATAAATAGAATCAACAAAGTATGCACATTCTACGTCCTAACGACTTTCTATAGTTATTGCATGCGTCCGGAAATAAGAAAAGCTTACTTGCCCCGTTTTTTAAAATCACAGCTTCTAGAATGTTTACATGATTTCTTAAAAAACACGAGTTTTTAGAAAATGTGTTTTATTTCATAAATGGAATCTACAAAGTATGCACATTCTACGTCATAACAAATTTCTATAGTTTGTGCAGGCGTTTGGAAATAAGAAATGCTTACTTCCCCCGTTTAATAAAATCACAGCTTCTAGAAGGTTTACATGATTTCTTAAAAAACACGAGTTTTTAGAAAATGTGTTTTATTTCATAAATGGAATCAACAAAGATGCACATTCTACGTCATAACGACTTTCTATAGGTTGCGCATGCGTCCGGAAATAAGAAAAGCTTACTTCCACCGTTTTTTAAAATCACAGCCTCTAGAAGGTTTACATGATTTCGTAAAAAACACGAGTTTTTAGAAAATGTGTTTTATTTCATAAATGGAATCTACAAAGTATGCACATTCTACGTCATAACGACTTTCTATAGTTTGCGCATGCGTCCAGAAATAAGAAAAGCTTACTTCCACCGTTTTTTAAAATCACAGCTTCTAGAAGGTTTACATTATTTCGTAAAAAACACGAGTTTTTAGAAAATGTGTTTTATTTCATAAATGGAATCTATGATGTATGCACATTCTACGTCATAACGACTTTCTACAGTTTGCGCATGCGTCCGGAAATAAGAAAAGCTTACTTCCACCATTTTTTAAAACCACAGCTTCTAGAAGGTTTACATGATTTCGTAAAAAACATGAGTTTTTAGAAAATGTGTTTTATTTCATAAATAGAATCTACAAAGTATGCACATTCTACGTCATAACGACTTTCTATAGTTTGCGCATACGTCCGGAAATAAGAAAAGCTTACTTCCCCCGTTTTTTAAAATCACAGCTTCTAGAAGCGTTACATGATTTCGTAAAAAACACGAGTTTTTAGAAAATGTGTTTTATTTCATAACGACTTTCTATAGTTTGCACATGCGTCCGGAAATAACAAAAGCTTACTTCCACCGTTTTTTAAAATCATAGCTTATAGATGGTTTACATGATTTCGTAAAAAACACGAGTATTTAGAAAATGTGTTTTATTTCATAAATGGAATCTACAAAGTATGCACATTCTACGTCATAACGACTTTGTATAGATTGCACATGCGTCCGGAAATAAGAAAAGCTTACTTCCACCGTTTTTTAAAATCACAGCTTCTAGAAGGTTTACATGATTTCGTAAAAAACACGAGTTTTTTGAAAATGTGTCTTATTTCATAAATGGAATCTACAAAGTATGCACATTCTACGTCATAATGAATTTCTATAGTTTGCGCACGCGTCCGGAAATAAGCAAAGCTTACTTCCCCCGTTTTTTAAAATCACAGCTTCTAAAAGGTTTACATGATTTCTTAAAAAACACGAGTTTTTAGAAAATTTGTTTTATTTCATAAATGGAATCAACAAAGTATGCGCATTCTACGTCATAACGACTTTCTATAGGTTGCGCATGCGTCCGGAAATAAGAAAAGCTTACTTCCACCGTTTTTTAAAATCACAGCTTCTAGAAGGTTTACATGATTTCGTAAAAAACACGAGTTTTTAGAAAATGTGTTTTATTTCATAAATGGAATATACAAAGTATGCACATTCTACGTCATAACGACTTTTTATAGTTTGTGCATGCGTCCGGAAATAAGAAAAGCTTACTTCCACCGTTTTTTAAAATCACAGCTTCTAGAAGGTTTACATGATTTTGTAAAAAAAACGAGTTTTTAGAAAATGTGTTTTATTTCGTAAATGGAATCTACAAAGTATGCACATTCTACGTCATAACGACCTTCTATAAATTGCGCATGCGTCCGGAAATAAGAAAAGCTTACCTCCCCCGTCTTTTAAAATCACAGATTCTAGAAGGTTTACATGATTTCGTAAAAAACACGAGTTTTTAGAAAATGTGTTTTATTTCATAAATAGAATCAACAAAGTATGCACATTCTAAGTCATAACGACTTTCTATAGTTTGCGCATGCGCCTGGAAATAAGAAAAGCTTACTTCCACCATTTTTTAAAATCACAGCTTCTAGAAGCTTTACATGATTTCGTAAAAAACATGAGTTTTTAGAAAATTTGTTTTATTTCATAAATGGAATCTACAAAGTATGCACATTCTACATCATAACGACTTTCGATAGTTTGCGCATGTCTCCGGAAATAAGAAAAGCTTACCTCCCCAGTTTTTTAAAATCACGGATTCTAGAAGGTTTACATGATTTCGTAAAAAACACGAGTTTTTAGAAAATGTGTTTTATTTCATAAATGGAATCTACAAAGTATGGACATTCTACGTCATAACGACTTTCTATAGTTTGCGCATGCGTCCGGAAATAAGAAAAGCTTACTTCCACCGTTTTTTAAAATCATAGCTTATAGAAGGTTTACATGATTTCGTAAAAAACACGAGTTTTTACAAAATGTGTTTTATTTCATAAATAGAATCAACAAAGTATGCACATTCTACGTCATAACGACTTTCTATAGTTTGTGCATGCGTCCGGAAATAAGAAAATCTTACTTCCACCGTTTTTTTAAATCACAGCTTCTAGAAGGTTTACATGATTTCATAAAAAACACGAGTTTTTAGAAAATGTGTTTTATTTCATAAATGGAATCTACAAAGTATGCACATTCTACGTCATAACGACTTTGTATAGTTTGCGCATGCGTCCGGAAATAAGAAAAGCTTACTTCCCCCGTTTTTTAAAATCACAGCTTCTAGAAGGTTTACATGATTTCTTAAAAAACATGAGTTTTTAGAAAATTTGTTTGATTTCATAAATGGAATCTACAAAGTATGCACATTCTACGTCATAACGACTTTCTATAGTTTGCGTATGCGTCCGGAAATAAGAAAAGCTTACCTCCCCCGTTTTGTAAAATCACAGATTCTATAAGGTTTACATGATTTCGGAAAAAACACGAGTTTTTAGAAAATGTGTTTTATTTCATAAATAGAATCAACAATGTATGCACATTCTACGTCATAACGACTTTCTATAGGTTGCGCATGCGTCCGGAAATAAGAAAAGCTTACTTCGCCCGTTTTTTAAAATCACAGCTTCTAGAAGGTTTACATGATTTCTTAAAAAACACGAGTTTTTAGAAAATGTGTTTTATTTCATAAATGGAATCAACAAAGTATGCACATTCTACGTCATGATGATTTTCTATAAGTTGCGCATGCGTCCGGAAATAAGAAAAGCTTACTTCCACCGTTTTTTAAAATCACAGCTTCTAGAAGGTTTACATGATTCCGTAAAAAACACGAGTTTTTAGAAAATGTGTTTTTTTTCATAAATGGAATCTACAAAGTATGCACATTCTACTTCATAACGACTTTCTATAGGTTGCGCATGTGTCCGGAAATAAAAAAACCTTACTTCCACCATTTTTTAAAATCACAGATTCTAGAAGGTTTACATGATTTCGTAAAAAACACGAGTTTTTAGAAAATGTGTTTTATTTCATAAATAGAATCAACAAAGTATGCACATTCTACGTCATAACGACTTTCTATAGGTTGCGCATGCGTCCGGAAATAAGAAAAGCTTACTTCCACCGTTTTTTAAAATCACAGCTTCTAGAAGGTTTACATGATTTCGTAAAAAACACAAGTTTTTAGAAAATGTGTTTTATTTCATAAATGGAATCTACAAAGTATGCACATTCTACGTCATAACGAATTTCTATAGTTTGCGCATGCGTCCGGAAATAAGAAAAGCTTACTTCCCCCGTTTTTTAAAATCACAGCTTCTAGAAGGTTTACATGATTTCGTAAAAAACACGAGTTTTTAGAAAATGTGTTTTATTTCATAAATGGAATCTACAAAGTATGCACATTCTACGTCATAATGACTTTCTATAGTTTGCGCTTGCGTCTGGAAATAAGAAAAGCTTACTTCCCCCGTTTTTTAAAATCACAGCTTCTAGAAGGTTTCATGATTTCTTAAAAAACACGAGTTTTTAGAAAATGTGTTTTATTTCATAAATGGAATGAACAAAGTATGCACATTCTACGTCATTACGACTTTCTATAGTTTGCGCATGCGTCCGGAAATAAGAAAAGCTTACCTCCCCCATTTTTTAAAATCACAGATTCTAGAAGGTTTACATGATTTTGTAAAAAACACGAGTTTTTAGAAAATGTGTTTTATTTCATAAATATAATCAACTGAGTATGCACATTCTACGTCATTACGACTTTCTATATTTTGTGCATGCGTCCGGAAATAAGAAAAGCTTACTTCCCCCGTTTTTTAAAATCACAGCTTCTAGAAGGTTTATATGATTTCTTAAAAAACACGAGTTTTTAGAAAATGTGTTTTATTTGATAAATGAAATCTACAAAGTATGCACATTCTACGTCATAACGAATTTCTATAGTTTGCGCATGCGTTTGGAAATAAGAAATGCTTACTTCCCCCATTTATTAAAATCACAGCTTCTAGAAGGTTTACATGATTTCTTAAAAAACAAGAGTTTCTAGAAAATGTGTTTTATTTCATCAATGGAATCAACAAAGTATGCACATTCTATGTCATCACGACTTTCTATAGGTTGCGCATGCGTCTGGAAATAAGAAAAGCTTTCTTCCACCGTTTTTTATTTTCACAGCTTCTAGAAGGTTTACATGATTTCGTAAAAAACACGAGTTTTTAGAAAATGTGTTTTATTTCATAAATGGAATCTACAAAGTATGCACATTCTACATCATAACGACTTTCTATAGTTTGCGCATGCGTCCGGAAAGAAGAAAAGCTTACTTCCACCGTTTTTTAAAATCACGGCTTCTAGAAGGTTTACATGATTTCGTAAAAAACACGAGTTTTTAGAAAATGTGTTTTATTTCATAAATGGAATCTACAAAGTATACACATTCTACGTCATAACGACTTTCTATAGTTTGCGCATGCGTCCGGAAATAAGAAAAGCTTACCTCCCCCGTTTTTTAAAATCACAGATTCTAGAAGGTTTACATGATTTCTTAAAAAACACGTGTTTTTAGAAAATGTGTTTTATTTCATAAATAGAATCAACAAAGTATGCATATTCTATGTCATAACGACTTTCTACAGTTTGTGCATGCGTCCGGAAATAAGAAAAGCTTACTTCCACCGTTTTTTAAAATCACAGCTTCTAGAAGCTTTACATGATTTCGTAAAAAACACAAGTTTTTAGAAAATGTGTTTTATTTCATAAATGGAATCTACAAAGTATGCACATTCTACGTCATAACGACTTTCTATAGTTTGCACATGCGTCCGGAAATAAGAAAAGCTTACTTCCACCGTTTTTTAAAATCACAGCATCTAGAAGGTTTACATGATTTCATAAAAAACAAGAGTTTTTAGAAAATGTGTTTTATTTCATAAATGGAATCTACAAAGTATGCACATTCTACGTCATAACGACTTTATATAGTTTGCGCATGCGTCCGGAAATAAGAAAAGCTTACCTCCCCCGTTTTTTAAAATCACAGATTCTAGAAGGTTTACATGATTTCGTAAAAAACACAAGTTTTTAGAAAATGTGTTTTATTTCATAAATAGAATCAACAAAGTATGCACATTCTACGTCATAACGACTTTCTATAGGTTGCGCATGCGTCCGGAATTAAGAAAAGCTTACTTCCACCGTTTTTTAAAATCACAGCTTCTAGAAGGTTTACATGATTTCGTAAAAAACACGAGTTTTTAGAAAATGTGTTTTATTTCATAAATGGAATCTAAAAAGTATGCACATTCTACGTCATAACGAATTTCTATAGGTTGCGCATGCGTCCGGAATTAAGAAAAGCTTACTTCAGTGTTTTTTAAAATCACAGCTTCTAGAAGCTTTACATGATTTCATAAAAAACACGAGTTTTTAGAAAATGTGTTTTATTTCATAAATGGAATCTACAAAGTATGCATATTCTACATCATAATGACTTTCTATAGTTTGCGCATGCGTCCGGAAATAAGAAAAGCTTACTTCCCCCGTTTTTTAAAATCACAGCTTCTAGAAGGTTTACATGATTTCTTAAAAAACACGTGTTTTTAGAAAATGTGTTTTATTTCATAAATGGAATCTACAAAGTATGCACATTCTACGTCATAACGACTTTCTATAGTTTGCGCATGCGTTTGGAAATAAGAAAAGCTTACTTCCCCCGTTTATTATAATCACAGCTTCTAGATGGTTTACATGATTTCTTAAAAAACACGAGTTTTTAGAAAATGTGTTTTATTTCATAAATGGAATCAACAAAGTATGCACATTCTACGTCATAACGACTTTCTATAGGTTGCGCATGCGTCCGGAAATAAGAAAATCTTACTTCCACTGTTTTTTAAAATCACAGCTTCTAGAAGGTTTACATGATTTCGTAAAAAACACGAGTTTTTAGAAAATGTGTTTTATTTCATAAATGGAATCTACAAAGTATGCACATTCTACGTCATAATGACTTTCTATAGTTTGCGCATGCGTCCGGAAATAAAAAAGGCTTACTTCCCCCGTTTTTTAAAATCACAGCTTCTAGAAGGTTTCCATGATTTCTTAAAAAACACGAGTTTTTAGAAAATGTGTTTTATTTCATAAATGGAATCTACAAAGTATGCACATTCTACATCATAACTACTTTCTATAGTTTGCGCATGCGTCCGGAAATAAGAAAAGCTTACCTCCCCTATTTTTTAAAATCACAGATTCTAGAAGGTTTACATGATTTCGTAAAAAACACGAGTTTTTAGAAAATGTGTTTTATTTCATAAATAGAATCAACAAAGTATGCACATGCTGTAAAATTAGTCACAGCAGATCTAATGAACAAGTAAATCAATCACAACAGATGAACATAGAAAATATGGTGCAAAACTGTGCAAAACATGCAGCAGTGCTCTCTATCCCAGAAAGGGTGAATGAATTACAATACAAACTGTCACAATGACAGAGAAATTCGAATTGCCTAAGGAGGTCATTCAAATTACAGAATGGAGTAGCTTGACTCTAACTAGGAGTCCTCATCAATCAATCGGTGGTGCTCATCAATGCACAACAACCAGTCATCCAGGTGTCAATCTGAGTCTAACTGAGTGTAATAAGTGTAACTGAAGTGTGTAGCACTGATTTAGGATCAAGAGGCTCAGTGGGGGCGCATGGGAGGCTAACTGAAGTCAGAACAAGTCATCTAGTCAATCTGGAGGTCCAACGGAAGTGAAACAGTCAGTCGGGAGTGAAACTAGCCTCAAATCAGGGAGAATCGGAGCTAACTGAATGTAATTGAAGTGGAACTGCAGTGGTAGGTGAACAAGTGTGCCCTTCTCTGGCAGTAGGTGAGAAGTGGGCGCCTTTCAGCCTAGGAGGGCTAAAAATCTGTGGTAGGTGGCTCCCGGGCGCTAGAATGAAGTGGATAAGGTGCTGGAGGCATCAAACTAGTGACTGGGATGCATGCAAGTGCATGCAGGTGCATGCAAACCCTAGATTCTGCATGCAAACCCTAATTGCATGCAAGATACTGAAAAAGATGATGTGGATATCCGAACACCCCCCCTCAAGCTAGACTATGATGTGCCAACAAAAATAATGTGGGGCCCTGGCAACTAAGACCAAAGGTCACCCCAATACAATAATCCAAAAAATGCTGAAAATAAACTAAGTGAGGAAAGAGGGAAAACCCAGTGGGAAGAAAGCCCCCCCTCAAGATAAAGCATAATAATGAATCTATCTTTCTCCACCATGATGGAACTCACCCCCAACAGTGAACGGAGGTAAGAGAACTTCTTCTCAGTGAAGCTCTTGGTGAATATGTCTGCAATTTGCTCATCATTAGGGCAATATTGCAGAATGATGGTGCGGTCATGCACCAACTGTCGAATGTAATGCATATGAATCTCAATGTGTTTGGTCCTCTGCCGCTGAACTAGATCTGTGGAGATCTTGATAGCACTTTGATTGTCACAAAATAGGATAGTCGAAGTAGTGCCACCAAAACCAAACTCGAAAAGAATACCCTGCAACCAAACTGCCTGAATGCAGGCATTGACTGCCCCTCGATACTCTGCCTCTGCTGAAGAAAGTGCAATGGCTGCTTGCTTTTTGCTGGACCATCAAATAGCACCATGACCAATCATGAAAACATAACCGGAAGTGGACTTCCGATCAATGCTATCACCTACCCAATCTGAATCAGTAAAACCAATGAAATCTAGCTCAGAATCTGCAGCATAATGTATGCCAAACTGTTTCGTACCTTGCACATACTGCAAGATCCGCTTGGCTGCTCACCAATGAAGCTCATGTGGCTGCTGCATATATCTTGACACGGCACTCATGGCATATGAGATATCAGGCCGTGAGTGTGTCAAATAAAGTAGTGAACCAATCAACTGTCGATACATACTGCAATCTGCAAGCGGTGTGGAATCTCCCTCCTCAAGACTGATTCCTGAGAGGAATGGGAATGGGGCTGCCTTACATTCAGCCATATTAAACTTCAATAACAGGTTGGAAGCATATTTTTGCTGAGATATAGTGATCCCATCAAAATTTTGAGCTATCTCCAAGCCCAAAAAATGACTCAGCAAGCCCAAATCGCTCATGTCAAAAGCTAGATTTAAGGCAGATTTTAGCTTGTTTATTGAAGTAAGTGTGCTACCAGTAATAAGCAGATTATCAACATAAAGTACAATAACCAACAAATTACCTTTAACTCACTGAAGATACACATTCGGATCAGATTTGCATCTTTGGAAATTCTGAGAAAGAAGGAAGGAGTCCATCTTTGCGTACCAAGCTCTTGGGGCCTGTTTTAACCCGTACAAAGATTTCTTCAATCTACAAACCAATGATGGATCTGATGTATAACCCTCTGGCTGCTGCATATAGACCTCTTCAGCAAGGTCTCCATGTAAAAATGCACTCTTCACATCCATGTGGTGCACTTCCCAGTGCTTGGATGCGGCAATAGCTAAAACAAGGCGGATGGAAACCATCTTTGCAACCGGTGCAAAGGTCTCAATGTAGTCCACTCCTTGGACTTGGGAAAAACCTTTTGCCACCAACCTTGCTTTATATTTGCTGATAGTGCCATCAGCAGCAAATTTAGTACGGTAGACCCATTTACACTTCACTAATTTTCTTCCAGGTGGAAGAGAAACTAGCTCCCATGTATTGTTCTTTTGAAGAGAACTGTACTCTTCGTCCATGGCACTTTTCCATCTCGGATCTCGATGGGCTGAATAGTATGATGTAGGATCTGAACCAGCCATCAAATAACAAATCTCAGGAAGAAATGGATCAGCAATAGAAAGATCCATACCTGCTCTTTGAAAGTCTCCTCTTGTTCGTCTCGGATCAGCAGGATTTCCAAGATTCGAACCAGCAGAATGTAGAGTGTTTTGGGCCCACTTTGGTAACTGAGGAGGATCATAATGATCGGATTCCGAACCTGATATGTCATGATCATCATATGCTGCTACAATATCAGAAATATCAGAACTCATACCTTCATTATCGCTGCTCGGATATTCTTCTGGTGAAGGTGGTGAATCGGCAGTCTTTTCCTCGACTAGGTGCAATTCTTGAAGCGGTTCTTCAAACTGCACACTGCGCTCTATGAATATCTTTTTAGATCTGATATCCATGAGTTTATATGCTTTTGATTCTTCCCCATATCCTATCAATATGCACTCGATACTTTGTAGATCCAAAGCTCGTCTCTTCTCAGAAGGAATTCTAGCCCATGCAGTAGAGCCAAAAACTCTCAAATTTGACACATCCGGTTTGTGACCAAAGAATGCTTCGAAAGGAGTCATACCTTTCACGGATGAATGTGGAACATGGTTCTGTATATATGCAGCAACATTGATTGCTTCAGCCCAAAGATTTGCAGCCAAACCTTTCGATTCAATCATGCATGTAGCCATCTCTTTCAGTGACCGGTTTTTCCTTTCCGCTACACCGTTCTGCTGGGGTGTGTAGGGAACTGTATGTTGGATCTTAATTCCGCTTTGGGCACAAAGTTTCAGCAACTCAGACTTGATATATTCCCCACCATTATCAGATCTAAGAGCTTTGATCTTGCTCTCAGTGGTGGTCTCGACAGAAGCCTTAAAATCCTTGAATTTTCCAAGCACTTCTGACTTGTTTTTGAGAAAGAATACCCATGTAAAGCGGGAAAAATCGTCAATAAATGTCAAAACATACCTTGAACCATTTAATGACATATGGGGCAGCGGATCACTGATATCAGAATGGATCAATCCCAAAATAGTAGAAGCTCTGCTAGCCTTGCCACAGTCGAATCTGTGCTCGGGGTGCTTCCCAATAATGCAACCAGTGCATATTCCCTTCGAGGAATGGAGTTGTGGAAGCCCATCTACCATGGATTTATTTGATAGCAGCAGCAAATACTTATAATTTAGATTTCCAAATCTTTCATGCCAAAGCCTACTAACCTCATTACCATGTGTGCGAAGGGAAGTGGGCTTTGCAAGCGGAATAAAGTGCGAAAAACTCATAGCATTTTGCAGTGTGGTTTGCCTTTCCAACCGCAACTAGTCTTCCACTTTTGATATCAGAAATTTCAACTATATTAGGGCTAAATGTGACTTGCTTTGGTTCACCAGTATGTGTCATTTGATACACAGAAAGGAGATTCGAAGCTAAGGAAGGCACATAGAGAACATTCTGAAAGCTTCCATGTTCTACATGAATCGTACCTTTGCCCTTTGAAGAAATTTTTGAGTCATCTCCCAAGTGGATGGGGATGGAGCTGTTTGGATCGAATGAGGAAAAAGAATCAATATTTGCAACCATATGATTTGATGCACCCGAATCTATCAAGAGAGTAGTGGGCTTTGAAACCGTTTCCATGAGTGCTTGTCCTCTTTCATGATCATCATTCCTATCCTTCTTCCTTGCACCGTCAGGAAGGGTTATGTTGTTCTTTTCCAAAAGGAGGGCCATTTGATCTATAGTCTTCTTCATACATGAACTTTCGGGATGAAAGCCACGGTTACAATAAGTACATTTAGATTTTTGGTTACCTTCTTTGCCCTTTTGCTTGGATTTCGAACTAGATGGTGCATCCGTTTGTTTGCCTTTGTCTTTTTGCTTGTGAGGCTCAAATTTGGGCTTCTCCTTCTTTTGCTTTCCTTTACCATTCGAGATCTTGGGTCCTTGAACAAATAGGGCTGAATCTTTGGAGCTTATGGACCCCATTTGAATCAACTTGTCATGCTCTTTTGTAACGGACTCAATGAAGGCATTCAAGGTAGGCATCTTCCAATTCGGGGTAGTTAGCCGACCGGAATTGAAAGTAGAGACAAATACCGAATAATCTTTCCCAAGCTTGCTTAGAATGGAGAGGATCAACTGTTTATCCTCTTTGATAACACCACTGTTCTTCAATTGCAAGTTCAAGTTCTTGAATTTTGTGAAGAATTCATTGATGGTCTCGAAATTCTCAGGATTAAGGCCAATCAATTCATTCTCTAATTGAAAAGCCCTAAGCTCATCCTGCTTGCCGAATAGTGTTTCAAGTTGCTCCCATATGGCTTTTGGAGTCTTCAATCCGCTGAGATGGAAGTGAAGATCTTTGGAGATGGAGAGACAAAGAAGACCATAAACTTCATCAAGCTTGTTGTAGTGTTTGGTTCTATCTGATAGATTGCTTGGCTCCAATTCAAGACCAATAGTGACTCGGTAGTAACCTTTTGAACGTAATATGATCTCCATATCATCTTTCCAATCAAAATAATTGAATGGGGTGAGGATAGGCTTTGAACAAGAGTATTCCATTGCTAGGAGCGAGTCAACTGATGAAGAGGAAGCTTGCATGTAGACTATAGCGAATGCAATTGCTGTAGGGAAGCTTTCATGCAAAAGGGAGCGAGTGCAATTGATGGAGACAATAAACCTGCAAATCACATAAAACCAAGAACCGTAAGGTCGAACAATCCACCCTTTGAGAGTTGCATCACACCTGGGATTGGATTTCAAGCAATGTTGAATGGGTCCAATGTATCAGATCCAGGAATTATGTGGTAACTCAAGCTTCTGGAGTGGTATTGGAATAATTTTCAAGCTTTGCATGCATAGGAGCGAATGCCCTTGAGATATCTCATGCCAAACTTTTTGCAATTTTTAGCAATTCAGTCAATCTTCTTGTACAAACACCTGTAGAAAAGAGATCTTGTCCCTGCAATGGCTCTGATACCATGTAAAATTAGTCACAACAGATCTAATGAACAAGTAAATCAATCACAAAAGATGAACATAGAAAATATGGTGCAAAACTGTGCAAAACATGCAGCAGTGCTCTCTATCCCAGAAAGGGTGAATGAATTACAATACAAACTGTCACAATGACAAAGCAATTCGAATTTCCTAAGGAGGTCATTCAAATTACAGAATGGAGTAGCTTGACTCTAACTAGGAGTCCTCATCAATCAATCGGTGGTGCTCATCAATGCACAACAACCAGTCATCCAGGTGTCAATCTGAGTCTAACTGAGTGTAATAAGTGTAACTGAAGTGTGTATCACTGATTTAGGATCAGGAGGCTCAGTGGGGGCGCATGGGAGGCTAACTGAAGTCAGAACAAGTCATCTAGTCAATCTGGAGGTCCAACGGAAGTGAAACAGTCAGTCGGGAGTGAAACTAGCCTCAAATCAGGGAGAATCGGAGCTAACTGAATGTAACTGAAGTGGAACTGCAGTGGTAGGTGAACAAGTGCGCCCTTCTCTGGCAGTAGGTGAGAAGTGGGTGCCTTTCAGCCTAGGAGGGCTAAAAATCTGTGGTAGGTGGCTCCCGGGTGCTAGAATGAAGTGGATAAGGTGCCGGAGGCATCAAACTGGTGACTGGGATGCATGCAAGTGCATGCAGGTGCATGCAAACCCTAGATTCTGCATGCAAACCCTAATTGCATGCAAGATCATGAAAAAGATGATGTGGATATCCGAACACATGCTACGTCATAACGACATTCTATAGTTGGCGCATGAGTCCGAAAATAAGAAAAGCTTACTTCCACCATTTTTTAAAATCACAGCTTCTAGAAGGTTTACATGATTTCGTAGAAAACACGAGTTTTTAGAAAATGTGTTTTATTTCATAAATGGAATCTACAAAGTATGCACATTCTACGTCATAACGACTTTCTATAGTTTGCGCATGCGTCTGGAAATAAGAAAAGCTTACTTCCACCGTTTTTTAAAATCACAGCTTCTAGAAGGTTTACATGATTTTGTAAAAAACACGAGTTTTTAAAAAATGTGTTTTATTTCATAAATAGAATCAACAAAGTATGCACATTCTACGTCATAACGACTTTCTATAGGTTGCGCATGCGTCCGGAATTAAGAAAAGCTTACTTCCACCTTTTTTAAAATCACAGCTTCTAGAAGGTTTACATGATTTCGTAAAAAACACGAGTTTTTAGAAAATGTGTTTTATTTCATAAATGGAATCTACAAAGTATGGACATTCTACGTCATAATGACTTTCTATAGTTTGCGCTTGCGTCTGGAAATAAGAAAAGCTTACTTTCTCCGTTTTTTAAAATCACAGCTTCTAGAAGGTTTCATGATTTCTTAAAAAACAAGAGTTTTTAGAAAATGTGTTTTATTTCATAAATGGAATCAACAAAGTATGCATATTCTACGTCATAACGACTTTCTATAGTTTGCGCATGCGTCCGGAAATAAGAAAAGCTTACTTCCCCCATTTTTTAAAATCACAGCTTCTAGAAGGTTTACATGATTTCTTAAAAAACACGGGATTTTAGAAAATGTGTTTTATTTACAAAATGGAATCTACAAATTATGCACATTCTACGTCATAATGACTTTCTATAGTTTGCGCATGCGTTTGGAAATAAGAAAATCTTACTTCCCCCATTTATTATAATCACAGCTTCTAGAAGGTTTACATGATTTCTTAAAAAACACGAGTTTTTAGAAAATGTGTTTTATTTCATAAATGGAATCAACAAAGTATGCACATTCTACGTCATAACGACTTACTATAGGTTGCGCATGCGTCCGGAAATAAGAAAAGATTACTTCCACTGTTTTTTAAAATCACAGCTTCTAGAAGGTTTACATGATTTCGTAAAAAACACGAGTCTTTAAAAAATGTGTTTTATTTCATAAATGGAATCTACAAAGTATGCACATTCTACGTCTTAATGACTTTCTATAGTTTGCGCATGCGTCCGGAAGTAAAAAAGCTTACTTCCCCCCGTTTTTTAAAATCACAGCTTCTAGAAGGTTTACATGATTTCTTAAAAAACACGAGTTTTTAGAAAATGTGTTTTATTTCATAAATGGAATCTACAAAGTATGCACATTCTACGTCATAACGACTTTCTATAGTTTGCGCATGAGTCCGAAAATAAGAAAAGCTTACTTCCACCGTTTTTTAAAATCACAGCTTCTAGAAGGTTTACATGATTTTGTAAAAAAAAAGAGTTTTTAGAAAATGCGTTTTATTTCATAAATGGAATCTACAAAGTATGCACATTCTACGTCATAACGACTTTCTATAGTTTGCGCATGCGTACGGAAATAAGAAAAGCTTACCTCCCCCGTTTTTTAAAATCACAGATTCTAGAAGGTTGACATGATTTCGTAAAAAACACGAGTTTTTAGAAAATGTGTTTTATTTCATAAATAGAATCAACAAAGTATGCACATTGTAAGTCATAACGACTCTCTATAGGTTGCACATGCGTCCGGAATTAAGAAAATCTTACTTCCACGGTTTTTTAAAATCACAGCTTCTAGAAGGTTTACATGATTTCATAAAAAACACGAGTTTTTAGAAAATGTGTTTTATTTCATAAATGGAATCTACAAAGTATGCACATTCTACGTCATAATGACTTTCTATAGTTTGCGCTTGCGTCTGGAAATAAGAAAAGCTTACTTCCCCCGTTTTTTAAAATCACAGCTTCTAGAAGGTTTCATGATTTCTTAAAAAACATGAGTTTTTAGAAAATGTGTTGTATTTCATAAATGGAATCAACAAAGTATGCAGATTCTACGTCATAACGACTTTCTATAGTTTGCGCATGCATCCGGAAATAAGAAAAGCTTACCTCCCCCGTTTTTAAAAATCACAGATTCTAGAAGGTTTACATGATTTCGTAAAAAACACGAGTTTTTAGAAAATGTGTTTTATTTAATAAATAGAATCAACTGAATATGCAAATTCTACATCATAACGACCTTCTATATTTTGTGCATGCGTCCGGAAATAACAAAAGCTTACTTCCCCCATTTTTTAAAATCACAGCTTCTAGAAGGTTTACATGATTTCTTAAAAAACACGAGTTTTTAGAAAATGTGTTTTATTTCATAAATGGAATCTACAAAGTATGCACATTCTACGTCATAACGAATTTCTATACTTTGCGCATGCGTTTGGAAATAAGAAATGCTTACTTCCCCCGTTTATTAAAATCACAACTTCTAGAAGGTTTACATGATTTCTTAAAAAAAACGAGTTTTTAGAAAATGTGTTTTATTTCATCAATGGAATCAACAAACTATGCACATTCTATGTCCTAACGACTTTCTATAGGTTGCGCATGCGTCCGGAAATAAGAAAAGCTTACTTCCACCGTTTTTTAAAATCACAGCTTCTAGAAGGTTTACATGATTTCGTAAAAAATATGAGTTTTTAGAAAATGTGTTTTAGTTCATAAATGGAAGCTACAAAGTATGCACATTCTACGTCATAACGACTTTCTATAGTTTGCGCATGCGTCCGGAAATAAGAAAAGCTTACTTCCACCGTTTTTTAAAATCACAGCTTCTAGAAGGTTTACATGATTTCCTAAAAAACACGATTTTTTAGAAAATGTGTTTTATTTCATAAATGGAATCTACAAAGTATGCACATTCTACGTCATAACGACTTTCTATAGTTTGCGCATGCGTCCGGAAGTAAGAAAAGCTTACTTCCCCCATTTTTTAAAATCACAGCTTCTAGAAGGTTTACATGATTTCTTAAAAAACACGAGTTTTTAGAAAATGTGTTTTATTTCATAAATGGAATCAACAAGGTATGCACATTCTACGACATAACGACTTTATATAGTTTGCGCATGCGTTTGGAAATAAGAAAAGCTTACTTCCCCCGTTTTTTAAACTCACAGCTTCTAGAAGGTTTACATGATTTCTTAAAAAACACGAGTTTTTAGAAAATGTGTTTTATTTCATAAATGGAATCAACAAAGTATGTACATTCTACGTCATAACGACTTTTTATAGTTTGCGCATGCGTCCGGAAATAAGAAAAGCTTACTTCCACCGTTTTTTAAAATCACAGCTTCTAGAAAGTTTACATGATTTCGTAAAAAACATGAGTTTTTAGAAAATGTGTTTTATTTCATAAATGGAATCAACAAAGTATGTAGATTCTACGTCATAACGACTTTCTATAGTTTGCGCATCCGTACGGAAATAAGAAAAGCTTACCTCCCCCGTTTTTTAAAATCACAGCTTCTAGAAGCTTTACATGATTTCGTAAAAAACACGAGTTTTTAGAAAATGTGTTTTATTTCATAAATAGAATCAACAAAGTATGCACATTCTACGTCATAACGACTTTCTATAGTTTGCGCATGCGTCCGGAAATAAGAAAAGCTTACCTCCCCCGTTTTTTAAAATCACAGATTCTAGAAGGTTTACATGATTTCGTAAAAAACACGAGTTTTTAGAAAATGTGTTTTATTTCATAAATAGAATCAACAAAGTATGCACATTCTATGTCATAACGACTTTCTATAGTTTGCGCATGCGTCCGCAAATAAGAAAAGCTTATTTCCACCGTTTTTTAAAATCACAGCTTCTAGAAGCTTTACATGATTTCATAAAAAACATGAGTTTTTAGAAAATGTGTTTTATTTCATAAATGGAATATAGAAAGTATAAACATTCTACGTCATAACGACTTTCTATAGCTTGCGCATGCGTCCGGAATTAAGAAAAGTTTACTTCCACCGTTTTTGAAAATCACAGCTTCTAGAAGCTTTACATAATTTCGTAAAAAACACGAGTTTTTAGAAAATGTGTTTTATTTCATAAATGGAATCCACAAAGTATGCATATTCTATGTCATAACGGCTTTCTATAGCTTGCGTATGCGTCCGGAAATAAGAAAAGCTTACTTCCCCCGTTTTTTAAAATCACAGCTTCTAGAAGATTTACATGATTTCGTAAAAAACACGAGTTTTTACAAAATGTGTTTTATTTCATAAATGGAATCTACAAAGTATGCACATTCTACGTCATAATGACTTTCTACAGTTTGCGCATGGGTCTGGAAATAAGAAAAGCTTACTTCCCCCGTTTTTTAAAATCACAGCTTCTAGAAGGTTTCATGATTTCTTACAAAACACGAGTTTTTAGAAAACGTGTTTTATTTCATAAATGGAATCAACAAAGTATGTACATCTTACGTCCTAACGACTTTCTATAGTTTGCGCATGCGTCCGGAAATAAGAAAAGCTTACTTCCACCGTTTTTTAAAATCACAGCTTCTAGAAGCTTTACATGATTTCGTAAAAAACACGAGTTTTTAGAAAATGTGTTTTATTTCATAAATAGAATCAACAAAGTATGCACATTCTACGTCATAACGACTTTATATAGTTTGCGCATGTGTCCGGAAATAAGAAAAGCTTACCTCCCACGTTTTTTAAAATCACAGATTCTAGAAGGTTTACATGATTTCGTAAAAAACATGAGTTTTTAGAAAATGTGTTTTATTTCATAAATAGAATCAACAAAGTATGCACATTCTATGTCATAACGACTTTCTATAGTTTGCGCATGCGTCCGGAAATAAGAAAAGCTTATTTCCACCGTTTTTTAAAATCACAGCTTCTAGAAGCTTTACATGATTTCGTAAAAAACACGAGTTTTTAGAAAATGTGTTTTATTTCATAAATGGAATATAGAAAGTATGAACATTATACGTCATAACGACTTTCTATAGCTTGCGCATGCGTCCGGAATTAAGAAAAGTTTACTTCCACCGTTTTTGAAAATCACAGCTTCTAGAAGCTTTACATAATTTCGTAAAAAACACGAGTTTTTAGAAAATGTGTTTTATTTCATAAATGGAATCCACAAAGTATGCATATTCTATTTCATAACGGGTTTCTATAGCTTGCGTATGCGTCCGGAAATAAGAAAAGCTTACTTCCACTGTTTTTTAAAATCACAGCTTCTAGAAGATTTACATGATTTCGTAAAAAACACGAGTTTTTAGAAAATGTGTTTTATTTCATAAATTGAATCTACAAAGTATGCACATTCTACGTCATAATGACTTTCTATAGTTTGCGCATGCGTCTGGAAATAAGAAAAGCTTACTTCCCCCGTTTTTTAAAATCACAGCTTCTAGAAGGTTTCATGATTTCTTAAAAAACATGAGTTTTTAGAAAACGTGTTTTATTTCATAAATGGAATAAACAAAGTATGCAGATTCTACGTCATAACGACTTTCTATAGTTTGCGCATGCATCCGGAAATAAGAAAAGCTTACTTCCCCCGTTTTTTAAAATCACAGCTTCTAGAAGGTTTACATGATTTCGTAAAAAACAAGAGTTTTTCGAAAATGTGTTTTATTTCATAAATGGAATCTACAAAGTATGCACATTCTACGTCATAACGACTTTCTATAGTTTGCGCATGCGTCTGGAAATAAGAAAAGCTTACCTCCCCTGTTTTTTAAAATCACAGATTCTAGAAGGTTTACATGATTTCGTAAAAAACACGAGTTTTTAGAAAATGTGTTTTATTTCATAAATCGAATCAACAAAGTATGCACATTCTACGTCATAACGACTTTCTATTGGTTGCGCATGTGTCCGGAATTAAGAGAAGCTTACTTCCACCGTTTTTTAAAATCACAGCTTCTAGAAGGTTTACATGATTTCGTAAAAAAAATGACTTTTTAGAAAATGTGTTTTATTTCATAAATGGAATCTACAAAGTATTCACATTCTACGTTATAATGACTTTCTATAGTTTGCGCATGCGTCTGGAAATAAGAAAAGTTTACTTCCCGCGTTTTTTAAAATCACAGCTTCTAGAAGGTTTCATGATTTCTTAAAAAACCTGAGTTTTTAGAAAATGTGTTTTATTTCATAAATGGAATCAACAAAGTATGCAGATTCTACGTCATAACGACTTTCTATAGTTTGCGCATGCGTCCGGAAATAAGAAAAGCTTACCTCCCCCGTTTTTTAAAATGACAGATTCTAGAAGGTTTACATGATTTCGTAAAAAACACGATTTTTTAGAAAATGTGTTTTATTTCATAAATAGAATACACAAAGTATGCACATTCTACGTCATAATGACTTTCTATAGTTTGTGCATGCGTCCGGAAATAGGAAAAGCTTACTTCCCCCATTTTTTAAAATCACAGATTCTAGAAGGTTTACATGATTTCGTAAAAAACACAAGTTTTTAGAAAATGTGTTTTATTTCGTAAATAGAATCAACAAAGTATGCACATTCTACGTCATAACAACTTTCTATAGTTTGCGCATGCGTCCGAAATAAGAAAAGCCTAATTCCACCGTTTTTTAAAATCACAGCTTCTAGAAGGTTTACATGATTTCGTAAAAAACATGAGTTTTTAGAAAATGTGTTTTATTTCATAAATGGAATGTACAAAGTATGCACATTCTACGTCATAATGACTTTCTATAGTTTGTGCATGCGTCCGGAAATAAGAAAAGCTTACTTCCCCCGTTTTTTAAAATCACGGCTTCTAGAAGGTTTACATGATTTCTTAAAAAGCACAAGTTTTTAGAAAATGTGTTTTATTTCATAAATGCAATCAACAAAGTATGCAGATTCTATGTCATAACGACTTTCTATAGTTTGCGCATGCGTCCGGAAATAAGAAAAGCTTACCTCCCCCGTTTTTTCAAATCACAGATTCTACAAGGTTTACATGATTTCGTAAAAAACACGAGATTTTAGAAAATGTGTTTTATTTCATAAATAGAATCAACAAAGTATGCACATTCTACGTCATAACGACTTTCTATAGTTTGCCCATGCGTCCGGAAATAAGAAAAGCCTACTTCCACCGTTTTTTAAAATCACAGCTTCTAGAAGCTTTACATGATTTCGTAAAAAACACGAGTTTTTAGAAAATGTTTTTTATTTCATAAATGGAATCTACAAAGTATGGACATTCTACGTCATAAATTCTTTCTATAATTTGCGCATGCGTCCGGAAATAAGAAAAGCTTACTTCCACCATTTTTTAAAATCACAACTTCTAGAAGGTTTACATGATTTCGTAAAAAACACGAGTTTTTATTAAATGTGTTTTATTTCATAAATGAAATCTACAAAGTATGCACATTCTACGCCATAATGACTTTCTATAGTTTGCGCATGCGTCCAGAAATAAGAAAAGCTTACTTCCCTCGTTTTTTAAAATCACAGCTTCTAGAAGGTTTACATGATTTCTTAAAAAGCACGAGTTTTTAGAAAATGTGTTTTATTTCATGAATGGAATCAACAAACTATGCAGATTCTACGTCATACCGACTTTCTATAGTTTGCGCATGCATCCGGAAATAAGAAAAGCTTACCTCCCCCATTTTTTAAAATCACAGATTCTAGAAGGATTACATGATTTCGTAAAAAACACGAGTTTTTAGAAAATGTGTTTTATTTCGTAAATAGAGTCAACAAAGTATGCACCTTCTACGTCATAACAAGTTTCTATAGTTTGCGCATGCGTCCGAAAATAAGAAAAGCTTAATTCCACCGTTTTTTAAAATCACAGCTTCTAGAACGTTTACATGATTTCTTAAAAAACACGAGCTTTTAGAAAATGTGTTTTATTTCATAAATGGAATGTACAAAGTATGCACATTCTACGTCATAATGACTTTCTATAGTTTGCGCATGCGTCCGGAAATAAGAAAAGCTTACTTCCCCCGTTTTTTAAAAACACAGCTTCTAGAAGGTTTACATGATTTCTTAAAAAGCACGAGGTTTTAGAAAATGTGTTTTATTTCATAAATGGAATCAACAAAGTATGCACATTCTACGTCATAACGACTTTCTATAGTTTGCGCATGCGTCCTGAAATAAGAAAAGCTTACCTCCACCGTTTTTTAAAATCACAGATTCTAGAATGTTTACATAATTTCGTAAAAAACATGAGTTTTTAGAAAATGTGTTTTATTTCATAAGTAGAATCAACAAAGTATGCACATTCTACGTCATAACGACTTTCTACAGTTTTCGCATGCGTCCGGAAATAAGAAAAGCTTACTTCCACCGTTTTTTAAAATCACAGCTTCTAGAAGCTTTACATCATTTTGTAAAAAACACGAGTTTTTAGAAAATGTGTTTTATTTCATAAATGGAATCTACAAAGTATGCACATTCTACGTCATAACGACTTTCTATAGTTTGCGCATGCGTTCGGAAATAAGAAAAGCTTACTTCCACCATTTTTTAAAATCACAGCTTCTAGAAGGTTTACATGATTTCGTAAAAAACACGAGTTTTTAGAAAATGTGTTTTATTTCATAAATGGAATCAACAAAGTATGCACATTCTACTTCATAACGACTTTCTATAGGTTGCGCATGCGTCCGGAAATAAGAAAAGCTTACTTCCACCATTTTTTAAAATCACAGCTTCTAGAAGGTTTACATGATTTCTTAAAAAGCACGAGTTTTTAGAAAATGTATTTTATTTCATAGATGGAATCAACAAAGTATGCAGATTCTACATCATAACGACTTTCTATAGTTTGCGCATGCATCCGGAAATAAGAAAATCTTACCTCCCCCGTTTTTTAAAATCACAGATTCTAGAAGGTTTACATGATTTCGTAAAAAACACGAGTTTTTAGAAAATGTGTTTTATTTCGTAAATAGAATCAACAAAGTATGCACATTCTACGTCATAACAACTTTCTATAGTTTGCGCATGCGTCTGGAAATAAGAAAAGCTTACTTCCACCGTTTTTTAAAATCACAGCTTCTAGAAGGTTTACATGATTTCGTAAAAAACGCGAGTTTTTAGAAAAAAAAATTTAATTCATAAATGGAATGTACAAAGTATGCACATTCTACGTCATAATGACTTTCTATAGTTTGCGCCTGCGTCCGAAAATAAGAAAAGCTTACCTCCCCCGTTTTTTAAAATCACAACTTCTAGAAGGTTTACATGATTTCTTAAAAAGCACGAGTTTTTATAAAATGTGTTTTATTTCGTAAATGGAATCAACAAAGTATGCAGATTCTACATCATAACGACTTTCTATAGTTTGTGCATGCGTCCGGAAATAAGAAAAGCTTACCTCCCCCGTTTTTTAAAATCACAGATTCTAGAAGGTTTACATGATTTCGTAAAAAACACGAGATTTTAGAAAATGTGTTTTATTTCATAAATAGAATCAACAAAGTATGCACATTCTACGTCATAACGACTTTCTATAGTTTGCGCATGCATCCGGAAATAAGAAAATCTTACCTCCCCCGTTTTTTAAAATCACAGATTCTAGAAGGTTTACATGATTTCGTAAAAAACACGAGTTTTTAGAAAATGTGTTTTATTTCGTAAATAGAATCAACAAAGTATGCACATTCTACGTCATAACAACTTTCTATAGTTTGCGCATGCGTCCGGAAATAAGAAAAGCTTACTTCCACCGTTTTTTAAAATCACAGCTTCTAGAAGGTTTACATGATTTCTTAAAAAGCACGAGTTTTTAGAAAATGTATTTTATTTCATAGATGGAATCAACAAAGTATGCAGATTCTACATCATAACGACTTTCTATAGTTTGCGCATGCATCCGGAAATAAGAAAATCTTACCTCCCCCGTTTTTTAAAATCACAGATTCTAGAAGGTTTATATGATTTCGTAAAAAACACGAGTTTTTAGAAAATGTGTTTTATTTCGTAAATAGAATCAACAAAGTATGCACATTCTACGTCATAACAACTTTCTATAGTTTGCGCATGCGTCCGGAAATAAGAAAAGCTTACTTCCACCCTTTTTTAAAATCACAGCTTCTAGAAGCTTTACATGATTTCATAAAAAACACAAGTTTCTAGAAAATGTGTTTTATTTCATAAATGGAATCTACAAAGTATGCACATTCTACGTCATAACGACTTTCTATAGTTTGCGCATGCGTCCGGAAATAAGAACAGCTTAGTTCCACCGTTTTTTTAAATCACAGCTTCTAGAAGCTTTACATGATTTCGTAAAAAACACAAGTTTTTAGAAAATGTGTTTTATTTCTTAAATGGAATCTACAAAGTATGCACATTCTACGTCATAACGACTTTCTATAGTTTGCGCATGCGTCCGGAATTAAGAAAAGCTTACTTCCCCCATTTTTTAAAATCACAGCTTCTAGAAGGTTTACATGATTTCTTAAAAAACACGAGTTTTTAGAAAATGTGTTTTATTTCATAAATGGAATCTACAAATTATGCACATTCTATGATCTAACGACTTTCTATAGTTTGCACATGCGTCCGGTAATAAGAAAAGCTTACTTCCACCGTTTTTTAAAATCACAGCTTCTAGAAGCTTTACATGATTTCGTAAAAAACACAAGTTTTTAGAAAATGTGTTTTATTTCTTAAATGGAATCTACAAAGTATGCACATTCTACGTCATAACGACTTTCTATAGTTTGCGCATGCGTCCAGAATTAAGAAAAGCTTACTTCCCCCATTTTTTAAAATCACAGCTTCTAGAAGGTTTACATGATTTCTTAAAAAACATGAGTTTTTAGAAAATGTGTTTTATTTCATAAATGGAATCAACAAAGTATGCACATTCTACATCATAACGACTTTCTATAGTTTGCGCATCCGTCCGGAAATAAGAAAAGCTTACTTCCCCCGTTTTTTAAAATCACAGCTTCTAGAAGGTTTACATGATTTCGTAAAAAACATGAGTTTTTAGAAAATGTGTTTTTTTCATAAATGGAATCAACAAAGTATGCACATTCTACATCATAATGACTTTCTATAGTTTGCGCATGCGTCCGGAAATAAGAAAAGCTTACCTCCCCCGTTTTTTAAAATCACGTATTCTAGAAGGTTTATATGATTTCGTAAAAAACATGAGATTTTAGAAAATGTGTTTTATTTCATAAATACAATCAACAAAGTATGCACATTCTACATCATAACGACTTTCTCTAGTTTGCGCATTCGTCCGGAAATAAGAAAACCTTACTTCCACCGTTTTTTAAAATCACAGCTTCTAGAAGGTTTACATGATTTCGTAAAAAACACGAGTTTTTAGAAAATGTGTTTTATTTCTTAAATGGAATCTACAAAGTATGCACATTCTTCGTCATAACGACTTTCTATAGTTTGCACATTCATCCGGAAATAAGAAAAGCTTACTTCCACCGTTTTTTATAATCATAGCTTCTAGAAGGTTTACATGATTTGTTAAAAAACACGATTTTTTAGAAAATGTGTTTGATTTCATAAATGGAATCAACAAAGTATGCACATTCAACGTAATAACGACTTTCTATAGTTTCCGCATTCGACCGGAAATAAGAAAAGCTTACTTCCACCGTTTTTTAAAATCACAGCTTTTAGAAGGTTTATATGATTTCGTAAAAAACATGAGTTTTTAGAAAATGTGTTTTATTTCCTAAATAGAAACAACAAAGTATGCACATTCTACGTCATAAAGACTTTCTATAGTTTGTGCATGCGTCCGAAAATAAGAAAAGCTTACTTCCAGTGTTTTTTAAAATCACAGCTTCTAGAAGCTTTACATGATTTCGTAAAAAACACGAGTTTTTAGAAAATGTGTTTTATTTCAAAAATGGAATCTCCAAAGTATGCATATTCTACGTCATAACGACTTTCTATAGTTTGCGCATGCTTCCGGAAATAAGAAAAGCTTACTTCCCCCGTTTTTTAAAATCACAGCTTCTAGAAGGTTCACATGATTTCTTAAAAAACACGAGTTTTTAGAAAATGTGTTTTATTTCATAAATGGAATCTACAAAGTATGCACATTCTACGTCATAACGACTTTCTATAGTTTGCGCATGCGTTTGGAAATAAGAAAAGCTTACTTCCCCGTTTATTAAAATCACAGCTTCTAGAAGGTTTACATGATTTCTTAAAAAACACGAGTTTTTAGAAAATGTGTTTTATTTCATAAATGGAATCAACAAAGTATGCACATTCTACGTCATAACGACTTTCTATAGGTTGCGCATGCGTCCGGAAATAAGAAAAGGTTACTTCCACTGTTTTTTAAAATAACAGCTTCTAGAAGGTTTACATGATTTCGTAAAAAAAACGAGTTTTTAGAAAATATGTTTTATTTCATAAATGGAATCTACAAAGTATGCACATTCTACGTCATAATGACTTTCTTTAGTTTGCGCATGCGTCCGGAAATAAAAAAGCTTACTTCCCCCGTTTTTTAAAATCACAGCTTCTAGAAGGTTTACATGATTTTTTAAAAACCCGAGTTTTTAGAAAATGTGTTTTATTTCATAAATGGAATCTACAATGTATGCACATTCTACGTCATAACGACTTTCTATAGTTTGCGCATGCGTCCGGAAATAAGAAAAGCTTACCTCCCCCTTTTTTTAAAATCGAAGATTCTAGAAGGTTTACATGATTTCGTAAAAAACACGAGTTTTTAGAAAATGTGTTTTATTTCATAAATAGAATCAACAAAGTTTGCACATGCTACGTCATAACGACTTTCTATAGTTTGCGCATGCGTCCAAAAATAAGAAAAGCTTACTCCCACCGTTTTTTAAAATCACAGCTTCTAGAAGGTTTACATGATTTCGTAAAAAATGAGAGTTTTTAGACAATGTGTTTTATTTCATAAATGGAATCAACAAAGTATGCACATTCTACGTCATAATGACTTTCTATAGTTTGCGCATCCGTCCGGAAATAAGAAAAGCTTACCTCCCCCGTTTTTTAAAATCATAGCTTGTAGAAGCTTTACATGATTTCGTAAAAAACACGAGTTTTTAGAAAATGTGTTTTATTTCATAAATAGAATCAACAAAGTATGCACATTCTACGTCATAACGACTTTCTATAGTTTGCGCATGCGTCCGGAAATAAGAAAAGCTTACTTCCACCGTTTTTTAAAATCACAGCTTCTAGAAGCTTTACATGATTTCGTAAAAAACACGAGTTTTTAGAAAATGTGTTTAATTTCATAAATGGAATGTACAAAGTATGCACATTCTACGTCATAACAACTTTCTATAGTTTGCGCATGCGTCCGGAAATAAGAACAGCTTACTTCCACCGTTTTTTAAAATCACAGCTTCTAGAAGCTTTACATGATTTCGTAAAAAACACGAGGTTTTAGAAAATGTGTTTTATTTCATAAATGGAATCTACAAAGTATGGACATTCTACGTAATAACGACTTTCTATAGTTTGCGCATGCGTCCGGAAATAAGAAAAGCTTACTTCCACCGTTTTTTAAAATCACAGCTTCTAGAAGGTTTACATGATTTCGTAAAAAACACGAGTTTTTATAAAATGTGTTTTATTTCATAAATGGAATCAACAAAGTATGCACATTCTACGTCATAACGAGTTTCTATAGGTTGCACATGCGTCCGGAAATAAGAAAAGCTTACTTCCACCATTTTTTAAAATCACAGCTTCTAGAAGGTTTACATGATTTCGTAAAAAACACGAGTTTTTAGAAAATGTGTTTTATTTCATAAATGAAATCTTCAAAGTATGCACATTCTACGTCATAATGACTTTCTGTAGTTTGCGCATGCGTCCAGAAATAAGAAAAGCTTACTTCCCTCGTTTTTTAAAATCACAGCTTCTAGAAGGTTCACATGATTTCTTAAAAAGAACGAGTTTTTAGAAAATGTGTTTTATTTCATAAATGGAATGTACAAAGTATGCAGATTCTACGTCATAATGACTTTCTATAGTTTGCGCATGCGTCCGGAAATAAGAAAAGCTTACTTACCCCGTTTTTTAAAAAGACAGCTTCTAGAAGGTTTACATGATTTCTTAAAAAGCACGAGTTTTTAGAAAATGTGTTTTATTTCATATATGGAATCAACAAAGTATGCAGATTCTACGTCATAAAGACTTTCTATAGTTTGTGCATGCGTCCGGAAATAAGAAAAGCTTACCTCCCCCGTTTTTTAAAATCACAGATTCTAGAAGGTTTACATGATTTCGTAAAAAACACGAGATTTGAGAAAATGTGTTTTATTTCATAAATAGAATCTACAAAGTATGCACATTCTACGTCATAATGACTTTCTATAGTTTGCGCATCCGTCCGGAAATAAGAAAAGCTTACTTCCCCTGTTTTTTAAAATCACAGCTTCTATAAGCTTTACATGATTTCTTAAAAAACACGAGTTTTTAGAAAATGTGTTTTATTTCGTAAATGGAATCAACAAAGTATGTACATTCTACGTCATAACGACTTTCTATAGTTTGCGCATGCGTCCGGAAATAAGAAAAGCTTACTTCCACCATTTTTTAAAATCACAGCTTCTAGAAGGTTTACATGATTTCGTAAAAAACATGAGTTTTTAGAAAATGTGTTTTATTTCATAAATGGAATCAACAAAATATGCACATTCTACATCATAACGACTTTCTATAGTTTGCGCATTCGTCCGGAAATAAGAAAACCTTACTTCCACCGTTTTTTAAAATCACAGCTTCTAGAAGGTTTACATGATTTCGTAAAAAACACGAGTTTTTAGAAAATGTGTTTTATTTCTTAAATGGAATCTACAAAGTATTCACATTCTATGTCATAACGACTTTCTATAGTTTCCGCATTCGTCCGGAAATAGGAAAAGCTTACTTCCACAGTTTTTTAAAATCACAGCTTCTAGAAGGTTTACATGATTTCGTAAAAAACACGAGTTTTTAGAAAATGTGTTTTATTTCATAAATGGAATCTACAAAGTATGCACATTCTACGTCATAACGACTTTCTATAGTTTGCACATTCATCCGGAAATAAGAAAAGCTTACTTCCACCGTTTTTTATAATCATAGCTTCTAGAAGGTTTACATGATTTGATAAAAAACACGAGTTTTTAGAAAATGTGTTTGATTTCATAAATGGAATCAACAAAGTATGCACATTCTACGTAATAACGACTTTCTATAGTTTCCGCATTCGACCGGAAATAAGAAAAGCTTACTTCCACCGTTTTTCAAAATCACAACTTCAAGAATGTTTAAATGATTTCTTAAAAACCACGAGTTTTTAGAAAATGTGTTTTATTTCATAAATGGAAGCAACAAAGTATGCACATTCTACGTCATAACGACTTTCTATAGTTTGCGCATGCGTCTGGAAATAAGAAAAGCTTACTTCCACCGTTTTTCAAAATCACAGCCTCTAGAAGGTTTAAATGATTTCTTAAAAACCACGAGCTTTCAGAAATTGTGTTTTATTTCATAAATGGAAGCAACAAAGTATGCACATTCTACATCATAACGACTTTCTATAGTTTGCGCATGCGTTTGGAAATAAGAAAAGCTTACTTCCCCCGTTTTTTAAAATCACAGCTTTTAGAAGGTTTACATGATTTCGTAAAAAACACGAGTTTTTAGAAAATGTGTTTTATTTCATAAATGGAATCAACAAAGTATGCACATTCTACGTCATAATGACTTTCTATAGTTTGCGCATGCGTCCAGAAATAAGAAAAGCTTACTTCCCTCGTTTTTTAAAATCACAGCTTCTAGAAGGTTTACGTGATTTCTTAAAAAGCACGAGTTCTTAGAAAATGTGTTTTATTTCATGAATGGAATCAACAAACTATGCAGATTCTACGTCATTCCGACTTTCTATAGTTTGCGCATGCATCCGGAAATAAGAAAAGCTTACCTCCCCCGTTTTTTAAAATCACAGATTCTAGAAGGATTACATGATTTCGTAAAAAACACGAGTTTTTAGAAAATGTGTTTTATTTCATAAATGGAATCAACAAAGTATGTACATTCTACGTCATAACGACTTTCTATAGTTTGCGCATGCGTCCGGAAATAAGAAAAGCTTACTTCCACCATTTTTTAAAATCACAGCTTCTAGCAGGTTTACATGATTTCGTAAAAAACACGAGTTTTTAGAAAATGTGTTTTATTTCATAAATGGAATCAATAAAATATGCACATTCTACGTCATAACGACTTTCTATAGTTTGCGCATTCGTCCGGAAATAAGAAAACCTTACTTCCACCGTTTTTTAAAATCACAGCTTCTAGAAGGTTTACATGATTTCGTAAAAAACACGAGTTTTTAGAAAATGTGTTTTATTTATCAAATGGAATCTACAAAGTATGCACATTCTATGTCATAACGACTTTCTATAGTTTCCGCATTCGTCCGGAAATAGGAAAAGCTTACTTCCACAGTTTTTTAAAATCACAGCTTCTAGAAGGTTTACATGATTTCGTAAAAAACACGAGTTTTTAGAAAATGTGTTTTATTTCATAAATGGAATCTACAAAGTATGCACATTCTACGTCATAACGACTTTCTATAGTTTGCACATTCATCCGGAAATAAGAAAAGCTTACTTCCACCGTTTTTTATAATCATAGCTTCTAGAAGGTTTACATGATTTGTTAAAAAACACGAGTTTTTAGAAAATGTGTTTGATTTCATAAATGGAATCAACAAAGTATGCTCATTCTACGTAATAACGACTTTCTATAGTTTCCGCATTCGACCGGAAATAAGAAAAGCTTACTTCCACCGTTTTTCAAAATCACAGCTTCAAGAATGTTTAAATGATTTCTTAAAAACCATGAGTTTTTAGAAAATGTGTTTTATTTCATAAATGGAAGCAACAAAGTATGCACATTCTACGTCATAACGACTTTCTATAGTTTGCGCATGCATCTGGAAATAAGAAAAGCTTACTTCCACCGTTTTTCAAAATCACAGCTTCTAGAAGGTTTAAATGATTTCTTAAAAACCACGAAATTTCAGAAATTGTGTTTTATTTCATAAATGGAAGCAACAAAGTATGCACATTCTATATCATAACGACTTTCTATAGTTTGCGCATGCGTTTGGAAATAAGAATAGCTTACTTCCCCCGTTTTTTAAAATCACAGCTTCTAGAAGGTTTACATAATTTCGTAAAAAACACGAGTTTTTAGAAAATGTGTTTTATTTCATAAATAGAATCAACAAAGTATGCACATTCTACGTCATAACGACTTTCTATAGGTTGCGCACGCGTCCGGAATTAAGAAAAGCTTACTTCCACCGCTTTTTAAAATCACAGCTTCTAGAAGGTTTACATGATTTCGTAAAAAACACGAGTTTTTAGAAAATGTGTTTTATTTCATAAATGGAATCTACAATGTATGCACATTCTACGTCATAATGACTTTCTATAGTTTGCGCTTGCGTCTGGAAATAAGAAAAGCTTACTTCCCCCGTTTTTTAAAATCACAGCTTCTAGAAGGTTTCATGATTTCTTAAAAAACACGAGTTTTTAGAAAATGTGTTTTATTTCATAAATGGAATCAACAAAGTATGCAGATTCTACATCATAACGACTTTCTATAGTTTGCGTATGCGTCCGGAAATAAGAAAAGCTTACCTCCCCCGTTTTTTAAAATCACACATTCTAGAAGGTTTACATGATTTCGTAAAAAACACGAGTTTTTAGAAAATGTGTTTTATTTCAAAAATAGAATCAACTGAGTATGCACATTCTACGTCATAACGACTTTCTATATTTTGTCGATGCGTCCGGAAATAAGAAAAGCTTACTTCCCCCGTTTTTTAAAATCACAGCTTCTAGAAGGTTTACCTGATTTGTTAAAAAACACGAGTTTTTTGAAAATGTGTTTTATTTCATAAATGGAATCTACAAAGTATGCACATTCTACATCATAACGAATTTCTATAGTTTTCGCATGCGTTTGGAAATAAGAAATGCTTACTTCCCCCGTTTATTAAAATCACAGCTTGTAGAAGGTTTACATGATTTCTTTAAAAACAAGAGTTTTTAGAATATGTGTTTTATTTCATAAATGGAATGAACAAAGTATGCACATTCTGAGTCATAACGACTTTCTATAGTTTGCGCATGCGTCCGGAAATAAGAAAAGCTTACTTCCACCGTTTTTTAAAATCACAGCTTCTAGAAGGTTTACATGATTTCGTAAAAAACACGAGTTTTTAGAAAATGTGTTTTATTTCATAAATTGAATCTACAAAGTATGCACATTCTACATCATAACGACTTTCTATAGTTTGCGCATGCGTCCGGAAATAAGAAAATCTTACTTCCCCCGTTTTTTAAAATCATAGCTTCTAGAAGGTTTACATGATTTGTTAAAAAACACGAGTTTTTAGAAAATGTGTTTTATTTCATAAATGGAATGAACAAAGTATGCACATTCTACGTCATAACGACTTTCTATAGTTTGCGCATTCGTCCGGAAATAAGAAAAGCTTACTTCCACCGTTCTTTTAAATCACAGCTTCTAGAAGGTTTACATGATTTCATAAAAAACACTTGTTTTTAGAAAATGTGCTTTATTTCATAAATGGAATCTACAAAGTATGGACATTGTACGTCATAATGACTTTCTATAGTTTGCGCATGCGTTCGGAAATAAGAAAAGCTTACTTCCACCGTTTTTTTAAATGACAGCTTCTAGAAGGTTTACATGATTTCGTAAAAAACACGAGTTTTTATAAAATGTGTTTTATTTCATAAATGGAATCAACAAAGTATGCACATTCTACGTCATAAGGACTTTCTATAGTTTGTGCATGCGTCCGGAAATAAGAAAAGCTTACTTCCCCCATTTTTTAAAATCACGACTTCTAGAAGGTTTACATGATTTCTTAAAAAACACGAGTTTTTAGAAAATGTGTTTTATTTCAAAAATGGAATCTGAAAGTATGCACATTCTACGTCATAACGACTTTCTATAGTTTGTGCATACGTCCGGAAATAAGAAAAGCTTACTTCCACCGTTTTTTAAAATCACAGCTTCTAGAAGGTTTGCATGATTTCTTAAAAAACACAAGTTTTTAGAAAATGTGTTTTATTTCATAAATGGAATCAACAAAGTATACACATTCTACGTCATAACGACTTTCTATAGTTTGTGCATGCGTTTGGAAATAAGAAAAGCTTACTTCCCCCTTTTTTTAAAATCACAGCTTCTAGAAGGTTTACATGATTTCTTAAAAAACACGAGTTTTTAGAAAATGTGTTTTATTTCAAAAATGGAATCTGAAAGTATGAACATTCTACGTTATAACGACTTTCTATAGTTTGTGCATGCGTCCGGAAATAAGAAAAGCTTACTTCCACCGTTTTTTAAAATCACAGCTTCTAGAAGGTTTGCATGATTTCTTAAAAAATACGAGTTTTTAGAAAATGTGTTTTATTTCATAAATGGAATCAACAAAGTATACACATTCTACGTCTTAACGAATTTCTATAGTTTGTGCATGCGTTTGGAAATAAGAAAAGCTTACTTCCCCCGTTTTTTAAAATCACAGCTTCTAGAAAGTTTAAATGATTTCTTAAAAAACACGATTTTTTGGAAAATGTGTTTTATTTCATAAATGGAATCAACAAAGTATGCACATTCTACGTCATAACGACTTTCTATAGTTTGCGCATGCGTTTGGAAATAAGAAAAGGTTACTTCCCCCGTTTTTTAAAATCACAGCTTCTAGAAGGTTTACATGATTTCTTAAAAAACACGAGTATTTAGAAAATGTGTTTTATTTCAAAAATGGAATCTGAAAGTATGCACATTCTACATCATAACGACTTTCTATAGTTTGTGCATGCGTCCGGAAATAAGAAAAGCTTACTTCCACCGTTTTTTTAAATCACAGCTTCTAGAAGGTTTGCATGATTTCTTAAAAAACACGAGTTTTTAGAAAATGTGTTTTATTTCATAAATGGAATGAACAAAGTATACACATTCTACGTCATAACAACTTTCTATAGTTTGCGCATGCGTTTGGAAATAAGAAAAGCTTACTTCCCCCGTTTTTTAAAATCACAGCTTCTAGAAGGTTTACATGATTTCGTAAAAAACACGAGTTTTTAGAAAATTTGTTTTATTTCATAAATGGAATCAACAAAGTACGCACATTCTACGTCATAATGACTTTCTATAGTTTGCGCATGCGTCCGGAAATAAGAAAAGCTTACTTCCCCCGTTTTTTAAAATCACAGCTTCTAGAAAGTTTAAATGATTTCTTAAAAAACACGAGTTTTTGGAAAATGTGTTTTATTTCATAAATGGAATCAACAAAGTTTGCACATTCTACATCATAATGACTTTCTATAGTTTGCGCATGCTTTTGGAAATAAGAAAAGCTTACTTCCCCCGTTTTTTAAAATCACAGTGTCTAGAAGGTTTACATGATTTCGTAAAAAACACGATTTTTTAGAAAATGTGTTTTATTTCATAAATTGAATCTACAAAGTATGCACATTCTACGTCATAACGACTTTATATAGTTTGCGCAAGCGTCCGGAAATAAGAAAAACTTACTTCCCCCGTTTTTTAAAATCACAGCTTCTAGAAGGTTTACATGATTTCGTAAAAAACACGAGTTTTTAGAAAATGTGTCTTATTTCATAAAGGGAGTCTACAAAGTATGCACATTCTACATCATAATGACTTTCTATAGTTTGCGCATGCATCCAGAAATAAGAAAAGCTTACTTCCTCCGTTTTTTAAAATCACAGCTTCTAGAAGGTTTACATGATTTCTTATAAAACAGGAGTTTTTAGAAAATGTGTTTTATTTCATAAATGGAATCAACAAAGTATGCAGATTCTACGTCATAACGACTTTCTATAGTTTGCGCATGCGTCCGGAAATAAGAAAAGCTTATCTCCCCCATTTTTTAAAATCACAGATTCTAGAAGGTTTACATGATTTCGTAAAAAACACAAGTTTTTAGAAAATTTGTTTTATTTCAGAAATAGAATCAACAAAGTATGCACATTCTATGTCATAACGACTTTCTATAGGTTGTGCATGCATCCGGAAATAAGAAAAGCGTACTTCCACCATTTTTTAAAATCACAGCCTCTAGAAGCTTTACATGATTTCGTAAAAAACACGAGTTTTTAGAAAATGTTTTTTATTTCATAAATGGAATCTCCAAAGTATGCATATTCTACGTCATAACGACTTTCTATAGTTTGCGCATGCTTCCGGAAATAAGAAAAGCTTACTTCCCCCGTTTTTTAAAATCACAGCTTCTAGAAGGTTCACATGATTTCTTAAAAAACACGAGTTTTTAGAAAATGTGTTTTATTTCATAAATGGAATCTACAAAGTATGCACATTCTACGTCATAACGACTTTCTATAGTTTGCGCATGCGTTTGGAAATAAGAAAAGCTTACTTCCCCGTTTATTAAAATCACAGCTTCTAGAAGGTTTACATGATTTCTTAAAAAACACGAGTTTTTAGAAAATGTGTTTTATTTCATAAATGGAATCAACAAAGTATGCACATTCTACGTCATAACGACTTTCTATAGGTTGCGCATGCGTCCGGAAATAAGAAAAGGTTACTTCCACTGTTTTTTAAAATAACAGCTTCTAGAAGGTTTACATGATTTCGTAAAAAAAAACGAGTTTTTAGAAAATGTGTTTTATTTCATAAATGGAATCTACAAAGTATGCACATTCTACGTCATAATGACTTTCTTTAGTTTGCGCATGCGTCCGGAAATAAAAAAGCTTACTTCCCCCGTTTTTTAAAATCACAGCTTCTAGAAGGTTTACATGATTTTTTAAAAAACCCGAGTTTTTAGAAAATGTGTTTTATTTCATAAATGGAATCTACAATGTATGCACATTCTACGTCATAACGACTTTCTATAGTTTGCGCATGCGTCCGGAAATAAGAAAAGCTTACCTCCCCCTTTTTTTAAAATCGAAGATTCTAGAAGGTTTACATGATTTCGTAAAAAACACGAGTTTTTAGAAAATGTGTTTTATTTCATAAATAGAATCAACAAAGTTTGCACATGCTACGTCATAACGACTTTCTATAGTTTGCGCATGCGTCCAAAAATAAGAAAAGCTTACTCCCACCGTTTTTTAAAATCACAGCTTCTAGAAGGTTTACATGATTTCGTAAAAAATGAGAGTTTTTAGAAAATGTGTTTTATTTCATAAATGGAATCAACAAAGTATGCACATTCTACGTCATAATGACTTTCTATAGTTTGCGCATCCGTCGGGAAATAAGAAAAGCTTACCTCCCCCGTTTTTTAAAATCACAGCTTGTAGAAGCTTTACATGATTTCGTAAAAAACACGAGTTTTTAGAAAATGTGTTTTATTTCATAAATAGAATCAACAAAGTATGCACATTCTACGTCATAACGACTTTCTATAGTTTGCGCATGCGTCCGGAAATAAGAAAAGCTTACTTCCACCGTTTTTTAAAATCACAGCTTCTAGAAGCTTTACATGATTTCGTAAAAAACACGAGTTTTTAGAAAATGTGTTTCATTTCATAAATGGAATGTACAAAGTATGCACATTCTACGTCATAACAACTTTCTATAGTTTGCGCATGCGTCCGGAAATAAGAACAGCTTACTTCCACCGTTTTTTAAAATCACAGCTTCTAGAAGCTTTACATGATTTCGTAAAAAACACGAGGTTTTAGAAAATGTGTTTTATTTCATAAATGGAATCTACAAAGTATGGACATTCTACGTAATAACGACTTTCTATAGTTTGCGCATGCGTCCGGAAATAAGAAAAGCTTACTTCCACCGTTTTTTAAAATCACAGCTTCTAGAAGGTTTACATGATTTCGTAAAAAACACGAGTTTTTATAAAATGTGTTTTATTTCATAAATGGAATCAACAAAGTATGCACATTCTACGTCATAACGAGTTTCTATAGGTTGCACATGCGTCCGGAAATAAGAAAAGCTTACTTCCACCATTTTTTAAAATCACAGCTTCTAGAAGGTTTACATGATTTCGTAAAAAACACGAGTTTTTAGAAAATGTGTTTTATTTCATAAATGAAATCTTCAAAGTATGCACATTCTATGTCATAATGACTTTCTGTAGTTTGCGCATGCGTCCAGAAATAAGAAAAGCTTACTTCCCTCGTTTTTTAAAATCACAGCTTCTAGAAGGTTCACATGATTTCTTAAAAAGAACGAGTTTTTAGAAAATGTGTTTTATTTCATAAATGGAATGTACAAAGTATGCAGATTCTACGTCATAATGACTTTCTATAGTTTGCGCATGCGTCCGGAAATAAGAAAAGCTTACTTCCCCCGTTTTTTAAAAAGACAGCTTCTAGAAGGTTTACATGATTTCTTAAAAAGCACGAGTTTTTAGAAAATGTGTTTTATTTCATATATGGAATCAACAAAGTATGCAGATTCTACGTCATAAAGACTTTCTATAGTTTGTGCATGCGTCCGGAAATAAGAAAAGCTTACCTCCCCCGTTTTTTAAAATCACAGATTCTAGAAGGTTTACATGATTTCGTAAAAAACACGAGATTTGAGAAAATGTGTTTTATTTCATAAATAGAATCTACAAAGTATGCACATTCTACGTCATAATGACTTTCTATAGTTTGCGCATCCGTCCGGAAATAAGAAAAGCTTACTTCCCCTGTTTTTTAAAATCACAGCTTCTATAAGCTTTACATGATTTCTTAAAAAACACGAGTTTTTAGAAAATGTGTTTTATTTCGTAAATGGAATCAACAAAGTATGTACATTCTACGTCATAACGACTTTCTATAGTTTGCGCATGCGTCCGGAAATAAGAAAAGCTTACTTCCACCATTTTTTAAAATCACAGCTTCTAGAAGGTTTACATGATTTCGTAAAAAACATGAGTTTTTAGAAAATGTGTTTTATTTCATAAATGGAATCAACAAAATATGCACATTCTACGTCATAACGACTTTCTATAGTTTGCGCATTCGTCCGGAAATAAGAAAACCTTACTTCCACCGTTTTTTAAAATCACAGCTTCTAGAAGGTTTACATGATTTCGTAAAAAACACGAGTTTTTAGAAAATGTGTTTTATTTCTTAAATGGAATCTACAAAGTATTCACATTCTATGTCATAACGACTTTCTATAGTTTCCGCATTCGTCCGGAAATAGGAAAAGCTTACTTCCACAGTTTTTTAAAATCACAGCTTCTAGAAGGTTTACATGATTTCGTAAAAAACACGAGTTTTTAGAAAATGTGTTTTATTTCATAAATGGAATCTACAAAGTATGCACATTCTACGTCATAACGACTTTCTATAGTTTGCACATTCATCCGGAAATAAGAAAAGCTTACTTCCACCGTTTTTTATAATCATAGCTTCTAGAAGGTTTACATGATTTGATAAAAAACACGAGTTTTTAGAAAATGTGTTTGATTTCATAAATGGAATCAACAAAGTATGCACATTCTACGTAATAACGACTTTCTATAGTTTCCGCATTCGACCGGAAATAAGAAAAGCTTACTTCCACCGTTTTTCAAAATCACAACTTCAAGAATGTTTAAATGATTTCTTAAAAACCACGAGTTTTTAGAAAATGTGTTTTATTTCATAAATGGAAGCAACAAAGTATGCACATTCTACGTCATAACGACTTTCTATAGTTTGCGCATGCGTCTGGAAATAAGAAAAGCTTACTTCCACCGTTTTTCAAAATCACAGCCTCTAGAAGGTTTAAATGATTTCTTAAAAACCACGAGCTTTCAGAAATTGTGTTTTATTTCATAAATAGAAGCAACAAAGTATGCACATTCTACATCATAACGACTTTCTATAGTTTGCGCATGCGTTTGGAAATAAGAAAAGCTTACTTCCCCCATTTTTTAAAATCACAGCTTTTAGAAGGTTTACATGATTTCGTAAAAAACACGAGTTTTTAGAAAATGTGTTTTATTTCATAAATGGAATCAACAAAGTATGCACATTCTACGTCATAATGACTTTCTATAGTTTGCGCATGCGTCCAGAAATAAGAAAAGCTTACTTCCCTCGTTTTTTAAAATCACAGCTTCTAGAAGGTTTACGTGATTTCTTAAAAAGCACGAGTTCTTAGAAAATGTGTTTTATTTCATGAATGGAATCAACAAACTATGCAGATTCTACGTCATTTCGACTTTCTATAGTTTGCGCATGCATCCGGAAATAAGAAAAGCTTACCTCCCCCGTTTTTTAAAATCACAGATTCTAGAAGGATTACATGATTTCGTAAAAAACACGAGTTTTTAGAAAATGTGTTTTATTTCATAAATGGAATCAACAAAGTATGTACATTCTACGTCATAACGACTTTCTATAGTTTGCGCATGCGTCCGGAAATAAGAAAAGCTTACTTCCACCATTTTTTAAAATCACAGCTTCTAGCAGGTTTACATGATTTCGTAAAAAACACGAGTTTTTAGAAAATGTGTTTTATTTCATAAATGGAATCAATAAAATATGCACATTCTACGTCATAACGACTTTCTATAGTTTGCGCATTCGTCCGGAAATAAGAAAACCTTACTTCCACCGTTTTTTAAAATCACAGCTTCTAGAAGGTTTACATGATTTCGTAAAAAACACGAGTTTTTAGAAAATGTGTTTTATTTATCAAATGGAATCTACAAAGTATGCACATTCTATGTCATAACGACTTTCTATAGTTTCCGCATTCGTCCGGAAATAGGAAAAGCTTACTTCCACAGTTTTTTAAAATCACAGCTTCTAGAAGGTTTACATGATTTCGTAAAAAACACGAGTTTTTAGAAAATGTGTTTTATTTCATAAATGGAATCTACAAAGTATGCACATTCTACGTCATAACGACTTTCTATAGTTTGCACATTCATCCGGAAATAAGAAAAGCTTACTTCCACCGTTTTTTATAATCATAGCTTCTAGAAGGTTTACATGATTTGTTAAAAAACACGAGTTTTTAGAAAATGTGTTTGATTTCATAAATGGAATCAACAAAGTATGCTCATTCTACGTAATAACGACTTTCTATAGTTTCCGCATTCGACCGGAAATAAGAAAAGCTTACTTCCACCGTTTTTCAAAATCACAGCTTCAAGAATGTTTAAATGATTTCTTAAAAACCATGAGTTTTTAGAAAATGTGTTTTATTTCATAAATGGAAGCAACAAAGTATGCACATTCTACGTCATAACGACTTTCTATAGTTTGCGCATGCATCTGGAAATAAGAAAAGCTTACTTCCACCGTTTTTCAAAATCACAGCTTCTAGAAGGTTTAAATGATTTCTTAAAAACCACGAAATTTCAGAAATTGTGTTTTATTTCATAAATGGAAGCAACAAAGTATGCACATTCTACATCATAACGACTTTCTATAGTTTGCGCATGCGTTTGGAAATAAGAAAAGCTTACTTCCCCCGTTTTTTAAAATCACAGCTTCTAGAAGGTTTACATAATTTCGTAAAAAACACGAGTTTTTAGAAAATGTGTTTTATTTCATAAATAGAATCAACAAAGTATGCACATTCTACGTCATAACGACTTTCTATAGGTTGCGCACGCGTCCGGAATTAAGAAAAGCTTACTTCCACCGCTTTTTAAAATCACAGCTTCTAGAAGGTTTACATGATTTCGTAAAAAACACGAGTTTTTAGAAAATGTGTTTTATTTCATAAATGGAATCTACAATGTATGCACATTCTACGTCATAATGACTTTCTATAGTTTGCGCTTGCGTCTGGAAATAAGAAAAGCTTACTTCCCCCGTTTTTTTAAAATCACAGCTTCTAGAAGGTTTCATGATTTCTTAAAAAACACGAGTTTTTAGAAAATGTGTTTTATTTCATAAATGGAATCAACAAAGTATGCAGATTCTACATCATAACGACTTTCTATAGTTTGCGTATGCGTCCGGAAATAAGAAAAGCTTACCTCCCCCGTTTTTTAAAATCACACATTCTAGAAGGTTTACATGATTTCGTAAAAAACACGAGTTTTTAGAAAATGTGTTTTATTTCAAAAATAGAATCAACTGAGTATGCACATTCTACGTCATAACGACTTTCTATATTTTGTCGATGCGTCCGGAAATAAGAAAAGCTTACTTCCCCCGTTTTTTAAAATCACAGCTTCTAGAAGGTTTACCTGATTTGTTAAAAAACACGAGTTTTTTGAAAATGTGTTTTATTTCATAAATGGAATCTACAAAGTATGCACATTCTACATCATAACGAATTTCTATAGTTTTCGCATGCGTTTGGAAATAAGAAATGCTTACTTCCCCCGTTTATTAAAATCACAGCTTGTAGAAGGTTTACATGATTTCTTTAAAAACAAGAGTTTTTAGAATATGTGTTTTATTTCATAAATGGAATGAACAAAGTATGCACATTCTGAGTCATAACAACTTTCTATAGTTTGCGCATGCGTCCGGAAATAAGAAAAGCTTACTTCCACCGTTTTTTAAAATCACAGCTTCTAGAAGGTTTACATGATTTCGTAAAAAACACGAGTTTTTAGAAAATGTGTTTTATTTCATAAATTGAATCTACAAAGTATGCACATTCTACATCATAACGACTTTCTATAGTTTGCGCATGCGTCCGGAAATAAGAAAATCTTACTTCCCCCGTTTTTTAAAATCATAGCTTCTAGAAGGTTTACATGATTTGTTAAAAAACACGAGTTTTTAGAAAATGTGTTTTATTTCATAAATGGAATGAACAAAGTATGCACATTCTACGTCATAACGACTTTCTATAGTTTGCGCATTCGTCCGGAAATAAGAAAAGCTTACTTCCACCGTTCTTTTAAATCACAGCTTCTAGAAGGTTTACATGATTTCATAAAAAACACTTGTTTTTAGAAAATGTGCTTTATTTCATAAATGGAATCTACAAAGTATGGACATTGTACGTCATAATGACTTTCTATAGTTTGCGCATGCGTTCGGAAATAAGAAAAGCTTACTTCCACCGTTTTTTTAAATGACAGCTTCTAGAAGGTTTACATGATTTCGTAAAAAACACGAGTTTTTATAAAATGTGTTTTATTTCATAAATGGAATCAACAAAGTATGCACATTCTACGTCATAAGGACTTTCTATAGTTTGTGCATGCGTCCGGAAATAAGAAAAGCTTACTTCCCCCATTTTTTAAAATCACGGCTTCTAGAAGGTTTACATGATTTCTTAAAAAACACGAGTTTTTAGAAAATGTGTTTTATTTCAAAAATGGAATCTGAAAGTATGCACATTCTACGTCATAACGACTTTCTATAGTTTGTGCATACGTCCGGAAATAAGAAAAGCTTACTTCCACCGTTTTTTAAAATCACAGCTTCTAGAAGGTTTGCATGATTTCTTAAAAAACACAAGTTTTTAGAAAATGTGTTTTATTTCATAAATGGAATCAACAAAGTATACACATTCTACGTCATAACGACTTTCTATAGTTTGTGCATGCGTTTGGAAATAAGAAAAGCTTACTTCCCCCTTTTTTTAAAATCACAGCTTCTAGAAGGTTTACATGATTTCTTAAAAAACACGAGTTTTTAGAAAATGTGTTTTATTTCAAAAATGGAATCTGAAAGTATGAACATTCTACGTTATAACGACTTTCTATAGTTTGTGCATGCGTCCGGAAATAAGAAAAGCTTACTTCCACTGTTTTTTAAAATCACAGCTTCTAGAAGGTTTGCATGATTTCTTAAAAAATACGAGTTTTTAGAAAATGTGTTTTATTTCATAAATGGAATCAACAAAGTATACACATTCTACGTCTTAACGAATTTCTATAGTTTGTGCATGCGTTTGGAAATAAGAAAAGCTTACTTCCCCCGTTTTTTAAAATCACAGCTTCTAGAAGGTTTACATGATTTCGTAAAAAACACGAGTTTTTAGAAAATGTGTTTTATTTCATAAATGGAATTAACAAAGTATGCACATTCTACGTCATAATGACTTTCTATAGTTTGCGCATGCGTCCGGAAATAAGAAAATCTTACTTCCCTCGTTTTTTAAAATCACAGCTTCTAGAAAGTTTAAATGATTTCTTAAAAAACACGATTTTTTGGAAAATGTGTTTTATTTCATAAATGGAATCAACAAAGTATGCACATTCTACGTCATAACGACTTTCTATAGTTTGCGCATGCGTTTGGAAATAAGAAAAGGTTACTTCCCCCGTTTTTTAAAATCACAGCTTCTAGAAGGTTTACATGATTTCTTAAAAAACACGAGTATTTAGAAAATGTGTTTTATTTCAAAAATGGAATCTGAAAGTATGCACATTCTACATCATAACGACTTTCTATAGTTTGTGCATGCGTCCGGAAATAAGAAAAGCTTACTTCCACCGTTTTTTTAAATCACAGCTTCTAGAAGGTTTGCATGATTTCTTAAAAAACACGAGTTTTTAGAAAATGTGTTTTATTTCATAAATGGAATGAACAAAGTATACACATTCTACGTCATAACAACTTTCTATAGTTTGCGCATGCGTTTGGAAATAAGAAAAGCTTACTTCCCCCGTTTTTTAAAATCACAGCTTCTAGAAGGTTTACATGATTTCGTAAAAAACACGAGTTTTTAGAAAATGTGTTTTATTTCATAAATGGAATCAACAAAGTACGCACATTCTACGTCATAATGACTTTCTATAGTTTGCGCATGCGTCCGGAAATAAGAAAAGCTTACTTCCCCCGTTTTTTAAAATCACAGCTTCTAGAAAGTTTAAATGATTTCTTAAAAAACACGAGTTTTTGGAAAATGTGTTTTATTTCATAAATGGAATCAACAAAGTTTGCACATTCTACATCATAATGACTTTCTATAGTTTGCGCATGCTTTTGGAAATAAGAAAAGCTTACTTCCCCCGTTTTTTAAAATCACAGCGTCTAGAAGGTTTACATGATTTCGTAAAAAACACGATTTTTTAGAAAATGTGTTTTATTTCATAAATTGAATCTACAAAGTATGCACATTCTACGTCATAACGACTTTATATAGTTTGCGCAAGCGTCCGGAAATAAGAAAAACTTACTTCCCCCGTTTTTTAAAATCACAGCTTCTAGAAGGTTTACATGATTTCGTAAAAAACACGAGTTTTTAGAAAATGTGTTTTATTTCATAAAGGGAGTCTACAAAGTATGCACATTCTACATCATAATGACTTTCTATAGTTTGCGCATGCATCCAGAAATAAGAAAAGCTTACTTCCTCCGTTTTTTAAAATCACAGCTTCTAGAAGGTTTACATGATTTCTTATAAAACAGGAGTTTTTAGAAAATGTGTTTTATTTCATAAATGGAATCAACAAAGTATGCAGATTCTACGTCATAACGACTTTCTATAGTTTGCGCATGCGTCCGGAAATAAGAAAAGCTTATCTCCCCCATTTTTTAAAATCACAGATTCTAGAAGGTTTACATGATTTCGTAAAAAACACAAGTTTTTAGAAAATTTGTTTTATTTCAGAAATAGAATCAACAAAGTATGCACATTCTATGTCATAACGACTTTCTATAGGTTGTGCATGCATCCGGAAATAAGAAAAGCGTACTTCCACCATTTTTTAAAATCACAGCCTCTAGAAGCTTTACATGATTTCGTAAAAAACACGAGTTTTTAGAAAATGTGTTTTATTTCATAAATGGAATCTACAAAGTATGCACATTCTACGTCATAACGACTTTCTATAGTTTGCGCATGCATCCGGAAATAAGAAAAGCTTACTTCCACCGTTTTTTAAAATCACAGCTTCTAGAAGGTTTACATCATTTCGTAAAAAATGCGAGTTTTTAGAAAATGTGTTTTATTTCATAAATGGAATCTACAAAGTATGCACATTCTACGTCATAACGACTTTCTATAGGTTGCGCATGCATCCGGAAATAAGAAAAGCTTACTTCCACCGTTTTTCAAAATCACAGCTTCTAGAAGGTTAACATGATGTCGTAAAAAACACGAGTTTTTAGAAAATGTGTTTTATTTCATAAGTGGAATCTACAAAGTATGCACATTCCACATCATAATGACTTTATATAGTTTGCGCATGCGTCCAAAAATAAGAAAAGCTTACTTCCCCCGTTTTTTAAAATCACAGCTTCTAGAAGGTTTACATGATTTCTTAAAAAACACGAGTTTTTAGAAAATGTGTTTCATTTCATAAATGGAATCAACAAAGTATGCACATTCTACGTCATAACGAATTTCTATAGTTTGCGCATGCGTTTGGAAATAAGAAAAGCTTACTTCCCCCATTTTGTAAAATCACAGCTTCTAGAAGGTTTACATGATTTCTTAAAAAACACGAGTTTTTAGAAAATGTGTTTTATTTCATAAATGGAATCAACAAAGTATGCATATTCTACGTCATAACGACTTTCTATAGTTTGCGCATTCGTCCGGAAATAAAAAAAAGCTTACTTCCACCGTTTTTTAAAATCACAGCTTCTAGAAGGTTTACATGATTTCGTAAAAAACACGAGTTTTCAGAAAATGTGTTTTATTTCATAAATAGAATCTACAAAGTATGCAGATTCTACGTCATAACGACTTTCTATAGTTTGCGCATGCGTCCGCAAATAAGAAAAGCTTACTTCCCCCGTTTTTTAAAATCACAGCTTCTAGAAGGTTTACATGATTTCTTAAAAAACACGAGTTTTTAGAAATTGTGTTTTATTTCATAAATGGAATCTACAAAGTATGCACATTCTACGTCATAATGAATTTCTATAGTTTGCGCATGCGTCCAGAAATAAGAAAAGATTACTTCCACCGTTTTTTAAAATCAAAGCTTCTAGAAGGTTTACATGATTTCGTAAAAAACATGAGTTTTTAGAAAATGTGTTTTATTTCATAAATGGAATCTACAAAGTATGCACATTCTACATCATAACGACTTTCTATAGTTTGCACATGCGTCTGGAAATAAGAAAAGCTTACTTCCCCCATTTTTTAAAATCACAGATTCTAGAAGGTTTACATGATTTCGTAAAAAACACAAGTTTTTAGAAAATTTGTTTTATTTCAGAACTAGAATCAACAAAGTATGCACATTCTACGTCATAACGACTTTCTATAGGTTGTGCATGCATCCGGAAATAAGAAAAGCGTACTTCCTCCATTTTTTAAAATCACAGCTTCTAGAAGCTTTACATGATTTCGTAAAAAACACGAGTTTTTAGAAAATGTGTTTTATTTCATAAATGGAATCTACAAAGTATGCACATTCTACGTCATAAGGAATTTCTATAGTTTGTGCATGCGTCCGGAAATAAGAAAAGCTTACTTCCACCGTTTTTTAAAATCACAGCTTCTAGAAGGTTTACATGATTTCGTAAAAAACACGAGTTTTTAGAAAATGTGTTTTATTTCATAAATGGAATCAACAAAGTATGCACATTCTACGTCATAATGACTTTCTATAGGTTGCACATGCGTCCGGAAATAACAAAAGCTTACTTCCCCCATTTTTTAAAATCACAGCTTCTAGAAGGTTTACATGATTTCGTAAAAAACACGAGTTTTTAGAAAATGTGTTTTATTTCATAAATGAAATCTACAAAGTATGCACATTCTACGTCATAATGACTTTCTATAGTTTGCGCATGTGTCCAGAAATAATAAAAGCTTACTTCCCTCGTTTTTTAAAATCACAGCTTCTAGAAGGTTTACATGATTTCTTAAAAAGCACGAGTTTTTAGAAAATGTGTTTTATTTCATAAATGGAATCAACAAAGTATGCAGATTCTACGTCATACCGACTTTCTATAGTTTGCGCATGCATCCGGAAATAAGAAAAGCTTACCTCCCCAGTTTTTTAAAATCACAGATTCTAGAAGGTTTACATGATTTCGTAAAAAACACGAGTTTTTAGAAAATGTGTTTTATTTCGTAAATAGAATCAACAAAGTATGCACATTCTACGTCATAACAAGTTTCTATAGTTTGGGCATGCGTCCGGAAATAAGAAAAGCTTACTTCCACCGTTTTTTAAAATCACAGCTTCTAGAAGGTTTACATGATTTCTTAAAAAGCACGAGTTTTTAGAAAATGTGTTTTATTTCATAAATGGAATCAACAAAGTATGCAGATTCTACGTCATAAAGACTTTCTATAGTTTGCGCATGCGTCCGGAAATAAGAAAAGCTTACCTCCCCTGTTTTTTAAAATCACAGATTCTAGAAGGTTTACATGATTTCGTAGAAAACACGAGATTTTAGAAAATGTGTTTTATTTCATCAATAGAATCTACAAAGTATGCACATTCTACGTCATAACGACTTTCTATAGTTTGCGCATCCGTCCGGAAATAAGAAAAGCTTACTTCCCCTGTTTTTTAAAATCACAGCTTCTAGAAGGTTTACATGATTTCTTAAAAAACACGAGGTTTTAGAAAATGTTTTTTATTTCATAAATGGAATCAACAAAGTATGTACATTCTACGTCATAACGACTTTCTATAGTTTGCGCATGCGTCCGGAAATAAGAAAAGCTTACTTCCACCGTTTTTTAAAATCACAGCTTCTAGAAGGTTTACATGATTTCGTAAAAAACATGAGTTTTTAGAAAATGTGTTTTATTTCATAAATTGAATCAACAAAGTATGCACATTCTACGTCATAACGACTTTCTATAGTTTGCGCATGCGTCCGGAATTAAGAAAAGCTTACTTCCCCCATTTTTTAAAATCACAGCTTCTAGAAGGTTTACATGATTTCTTAAAAAACATGAGTTTTTAGAAAATGTGTTTTATTTCATAAATGGAATCAACAAAGTATGCACATTCTACATCATAACGACTTTCTATAGTTTGCGCATCCGTCCGGAAATAAGAAATGCTTACTTCCCCCGTTTTTTAAAATCACAGCTTCTAGAAGGTTTACATGATTTCGTAAAAAACATGAGTTTTTAGAAAATGTGTTTTTTTCATAAATGGAATCAACAAAGTATGCAAATTCTACATCATAACTACTTTCTATAGTTTGCGCATGCGTCCGGAAATAAGAAAAGCTTACCTCCCCCGTTTTTTAAAATCACAGATTCTAGAAGGTTTATATGATTTCGTAAAAAACACGAGATTTTAGAAAATGTGTTTTATTTCATAAATAGAATCAACAAAGTATGCACATTCTACGTCATAACGACTTTCTATAGTTTGCGCATGCGTCCGGAAATAAGAAAAGCTTACTTCCACCGTTTTTTAAAATCACAGCATCTAGAAGGTTTACATGATTTCTTAAAAAACACGAGTTTTTAGAAAATGTGTTTTATTTCATAAATGGAATCAACAAAGTATGCACATTCTACGTCATAACGACTTTCTATAGTTTGCGCATGCGTTTGGAAATAAGAAAAGCTTACTTCCCCTGTTTTTTAAAATCACAGCTTCTAGAAGGTTTACATGATTTCTTAAAAAAAACGGGTTTTAGAAAATGTGTTTTATTTCATAAATGGAATCAACAAAGTATGTACATTCTACGTCATCGTGACTTTCTATAGTTTGCGCATGCGTCCAGAAATAAGAAAAGCTTACTTCCACCGTTTTTTAAAATCACAGCTTCTAGAAGGTTTACATGATTTCGTAAAAAACACGAGTTTTTAGAAAATGTGTTTTATTTCATAAATGTAATGAACAAAATATGCACATTCTACGTCATAACGACTTTCTATAGTTTGTGCATTCGTCCGGAAATAAGAAAACCTTACTTCCACCGTTTTTTAAAATCACAGCTTCTAGAAGGTTTACATGATTTCGTAAAAAACACGAGTTTTTAGAAAATGTGTTTTATTTCTTAAATGGAATCTACAAAGTATGCACATTCTATGTCATAACGACTTTCTATAGTTTGCGCATTCGTCCGGAAATAAGAAAAGCTTACTTCCATAGTTTTTTAAAATCACAGCTTCTAGAAGGTTTACATGATTTCGTAAAAAACACGAATTTTTAGAAAATGTGTTTTATTTCATAAATGGAATCTACAAAGTATGCACATTCTACGTCATAACGACTTTCTATAGTTTGCACATTCATCCGGAAATAAGAAAAGCTTACTTCCACCGTTTTTTAAAATCACAGCTTCTAGAAGGTTTACATGATTTGTTAAAAAACACGAGTTTTTAGAAAATGTGTTTGATTTCATAAATGGAATCAACAAAGTATGCACATTCTACGTAATAACGACTTTCTATAGTTTCCGCATTCGACCGGAAATAAGAAAAGCTTACTTCCATCGTTTTTTAAAATCACAGCTTCTAGAAAGTTTACATGCTTTCGTAAAAAACACGAGGTTTTAGAAAGTTTACATGCTTTCGTAAAAAACACGAGGTTTATTTCATAAATGGAATCAACAAAGTATGCACATTCTACGTCATAACGACTTTCTATAGTTTGCGCATCCGTCCGGAAATAAGAAAAGCTTACTTCCCCTGTTTTTTAAAATCACAGCTTCTAGAAGGTTTACATGATTTCTTAAAAAACACGAGGTTTTAGAAAATGTTTTTTATTTCATAAATGGAATCAACAAAGTATGCACATTCTATGTCATAAGGACTTTTCAATAGTTTGCGCATGCGTCCGGAAATAAGAAAAGCTTACTTCCACCGTTTTTCAAAATCACAGCTTCTAGAAGGTTTACATTTTTTCTTAAAAAACACGAGTTTTTAGAAAATGTGTTTTATTTCATAAATGGAAGCAACAAAGTATACACATTCTACGTCATAACGACTTTCTATAGTTTGCGCATGCGTTTGGAAATAAGAAAAGCTTACTTCCCCCGTTTTTTAAAATCACAGCTTCTAGAAGGTTTACATGATTTGTTAAAAAACACGAGTTTTTAGAAAATGTTGTTTATTTCATAAATGGAATCAACAAAGTATGCACATTCTACGTCATAACGACTTTCTATAGTTTGCGCATGCGTCCGGAAATAAGAAAAGCTTACTTCCACCGTTTTTTAAAATAATAGCTTCTAGAAGGTTTACATGATTTCGTAAAAAACACGAGTTTTTAGAAAATGTGTTTTATTTCATAAATGGAATCTACAAAGTATGCACATTCTACGTCATAACGACTTTCTATAGTTTGCGAATGCGTGTGGAAATAAGAAAAGCTTACTTCCCTCGTTTTTTAAAATCACAGCTTCTAGAAGGTTTACATGATTTCGTAAAAAACACAAGTTTTTAGAAAATGTGTTTTATTTCATAAATGGAATCTACAAAGTATGCACATTCTACGTCATAACGACTTTCTAAAGTTTGAGCATGCGTCCGGAAATAAGAAAAGCTTACTTCCACCGTTTTTCAAAATCACAGCTTCTAGAAGGTTTAAATGATTTCTTAAAAACCACGAGTTTTTAGAAAATGTGTTTTATTTCATAAATGGAAGCAACAAAGTATGCACATTCTACGTCATAACGACTTTCTATAGTTTGCGCATGCGTTTGGAAATAAGAAAAGCTTACTTCCCCCGTTTTTTAAAATCACAGCTTCTAGAAGGTTTACATGATTTGTTAAAAAACACGAGTTTTTAGAAAATGTGTTTTATTTCATAAATGGAATCAACAAAGTATGCACATTCTACGTCATAACGACTTTCTATAGTTTGCGCATGCGTCTGGAAATAAGAAAAGCTTACTTCCACCGTTTTTCAAAATCACAGCTTCTAGAAGGTTTAAATGATTTCTTAAAAACCACGAGTTTTTAGAAAATGTGTTTTATTTCATAAATGTAAGAAACAAAGTATGCACATTCTACGTCATAACGACTTTCTATAGTTTGCGCATGCGTTTGGAAATAAGAAAAGCTTACTTCCCCCGTTTTTTAAAATCACAGCTTCTAGAAGGTTTACATGATTTCGTAAAAAACACAAGTTTTTAGAAAATGTGTTTTATTTCATAAATGGAATCTTCAAAGTATGCACATTCTACGTCATAACGACTTTCTATAGTTTGCGGATCCGTCCGGAAATAAAAAAAGCTTACTTCCCCCGTTTTTTAAAATCACAGCTTCCAGAAGGTTTACATGATTTCTTAAAAAACACGAGTTTTTAGAAAATGTGTTTTATTTCATAAATGGAATCAACAAAGTATGCACATTCTACGTCATAACGACTTTCTATAGTTTGCGCATGCGTTTGGAAATAAGAAAAGCTTACTTCCCCCGTTTTTTAAAATCACAGCTTCTAGAAGGTTTACATGATTTGTTAAAAAAAACACGAGTTTTTAGAAAATGTGTTTTATTTCATAAATGCAATCAACAAAGTATGCACATTCTACGTCATAACGACTTTCTATAGTTTGCGCATGCGTCTGGAAATAAGAAAAGCTTACTTCCACCGTTTTTTAAAATAATAGCTTCTAGAAGGTTTTCATGATTTCGTAAAAAACACGAGTTTTTAGAAAATGTGTTTTATTTCATAAATGGAATCAACAAAGTATGCACATTCTACGTCATAAGGACTTTCTATAGTTTGCGCATGCGTCCGGAAGTAAGAAAAGCTTACTTCCACCGTTTTTCGAAATCACAGCTTCTAGAAGGTTTAAATGATTTCTTAAAAACCACGAGTTTTTAGAAAATGTGTTTTATTTCATAAATGGAAGCAACAAAGTATGCACAATCTTCGTCATAACGACTTTCTATAGTTTGCGCATGCGTTTGGAAATAAGAAAAGCTTACTTCCCCCGTTTTTTAAAATCACAGCTTCTAGAAGGTTTACATGATTTGTTAAAAAACAAGAGTTTTTAGAAAATGTGTTTTATTTCATAAATGGAATCAACAAAGTATGCACATTCAACATCATAACGACTTTCTATAGTTTGCGCATGCGTCCGGAAATAAGAAAAGCTTACTTCCACCGTTTTTTAAAATAATAGCTTCTAGAAGGTTTACATGATTTCGTAAAAAACACGAGTTTTTAGAAAATGTGTTTTATTTCATAAATGGAATCTACAAAGTATGCACCTTCTATGTCATAACGACTTTCTATAGTTTGCGCATGTGTCCGGAAATAAGAAAAGCTTACTTCCCCCGTTTTTTAAAATCACAGCATCTAGAAGGTTTACATGATTTCGTAAACAACACGAGTTTTTAGAAAATGTGTTTTATTTCATAAATGGAATCTACAAAGTATGCACATTCTACGTCATAACGACTTTCTATAGTTTGCGCATGCGTCCAGAAATAAGAAAAGCTTACTTCCCCCGTTTTTTAAAATCACAGCTTCTAGAAGGTTTACATGATTTCTTAAAAAACACGAGTTTTTGAAAATGTGTTTTATTTCATCAATGGAATCAACAAAGTATGCACATTCTATGTCATAATAACTTTCTATAGTTTGCGCATGCATTTGGAAATTAGAAAAGCTTACTTCCCCCGTTTTTTAAAATCACAGCTTCTAGAAGGTTTACATGATTTCGTAAAAAACACGAGTTTTTAGAAAATCTGTTTTATTTCATAAATGGAATCAACAAAGTATGCACATACTACGTCATAACAACTTTCTATAGTTTGCGCATGCGTTTGGAAATAAGAAAAGCTTACTTCCCCCGTTTTTTTAAAATCACAGCTTCTAGAAGGTTTACATGATTTCTTAAAAAACACGAGTTTTTAGAAAATTTGTTTTATTTCATAAATGGAATCAACAAACTATGCACATTCTACGTCATAACGACTTTCTATAGTTTGCGCATGCGACCGGAAATAAGAAAAGCTTACTTCCACCGTTTTTTAAAATCACAGCGTCTAGAAGGTTTACATCATTTCGTAAAAAACACGACCTTTTAGAAAATGTGTTTTATTTCATAAATGGAATCTACAAATTATGCACATTCTACGTCATAACGACTTTATATAGTTTGCGCATGCGTCCGGAAATAAGAAAAGCTTACTTCCACCGTTTTTTAAAATCACAGCTTCTTGAAGGTTTACATGATTTCGTAAAAAACACGAGATTTTAGAAAATGTGTTTTATTTCATAAATGGAATCTACAAAGTATGCACATTCTACGTCATAATGACTTTCTATAGTTTGCGCATCCGTCCGGAAATAAGAAAAACTTACTTGCCCCGTTTTTTAAAATCACAGCTTCAGGAAGGTTTACATGATTTCTTAAAAAACACGAGTTTTTAGAAAATGTGTTGTATTTCATAAATGGAATCAACAAAGTATGCACATTCTACGTCATAACGACTTTCTATAGTTTACGCATGCGTTTGGAAATAAGAAAAGCTTACTTCTGCCGTTTTTTAAAATCACAACTTCTAGAAGGTTTACATGATTCGTTAAAAAACACGAGTTTTTAGAAAATGTGTTTTATTTCATAAATGGAATCAACAAAGTATGCACATTCTACGACATAACGACTTTCTATAGTTTGCGCATGCGTCCGGAAATAAGAAAAGCTTAATTCCACCATTTTTTAAAAGAATAGCTTCTAGAAGGTTTACATGATTTCGTAAAAAACACGAGTTTTTAGAAAATGTGTTTTATTTCATAAATGGAATCAACAAAGTATGCACATTCTACGTCATAACGACTTTCTATAGTTTGCTCATGCGTTTGGAAATAAGAAAAGCTTACTTCCCTCGTTTTTTAAAATCACAGCTTTTAGAAGGTTTACATGATTTCTTAAAAAACACGAGTTTTTAGAAAATGTGTTTTATTTCATAGATGGAATCAACAAAGTATGCACATTCTACGTCAGAACGACATTCTATAGTTTGCGCATGCGTTTGGAAATAAGAAAAGCTTACTTCCCTCGTTTTTTAAAATCACAGCTTTTAGAAGGTTTACATGATTTCTTAAAAAACACAAGTTTTTAGAAAATGTATTTTATTTCATAGATGGAATCAACAAAGTATGCACATTCTACGTCAGAACGACATTCTATAGTTTGCGCATGCCTTTGGAAATAAAAAAAGCTTAATTCCCCCCGTTTTATTTCATAAATAGAATCAACAAAGTATGCACATTCTACGTCATAACGACTTTCTATAGTTTGCGCATGCGTCCGGAAATAAGAAAAGCTTACTTCCCCCGTTTTTTAAAATCACAGCTTCTAGAAGGTTTACATGATTTCTTAAAAAACACGAGTTTTTAGAAAATGTGTTTTATTTCATAAATGGAATCAACAAAGTATGCACATTCTACGTCATAACGACTTTCTATAGTTTGCGCATGCGTCCGCAAATAAGAAAAGCTTACTTCCACCGTTTTTTAAAATCACAGCTTCTAGAAGGTTTACGTTATTTCGTAAAAACACGAGTTTTTAGAAAATGTGGTTTATTTCATAAATGGAATCTACAAAGTATGCACATTCTACGTCATAAAGAATTTCTATAGTTTGCTCATTCGTCCGGAAATAAGAAAAGCTTACTTCCACCGTTTTTTTAAATCACAGCTTCTAGAAGGTTTACATGATTTCGTAAAAAACACGAGTTTTTAGAAAATGTGTTTTATTTCATAAATGGAATCTACAAAGTATGCACATTCTACGTCATAATGACTTTCTATAGTTTGCGCATGCGTCCGGAAATAAGAAAAGCTTACTTCCACCGTTTTTCAAAATCACAGCTTCTAGAAGGTTTACATGATTTCTTAAAAAACAACAGTTTTTAGAAAATGTGTTTTATTTCATAAATGGAAACAACATAGTATGCACATTCTACATCATAACGACTTTCTATAGTTTGCGCATGCGTCCGGAAATAAGAAAAGCTTAATTCCACCGTTTTTTAAAATCACAGCTTGTAGAAGGTTTACATGATTTCTTAAAAAACACAAGTTTTTAGAAAATTTGTTTTATTTCATAAATGGAATCAACAAAGTATGCACATTCTACGTCATAAGGACTTTCTATAGTTTGTGCATGCGTCCGGAAATAAGAAAAGCTTACTTCCACCGTTTTTTAAAATGAGAGCTTCTTCAAGGTTTACATGATTTCTTAAAAAACATGACTTTTTAGACAATGTGTTTTATTTCATAAATGGAATCTGCAAAGTATGCACATTGTACATCATAACGAATTTCTATAATTTGCGCATGCGTCCGGAAATAAGAAAAGCTTACTTCCCCCGTTTTTTAAAATCACAGCTTCTAGAAGCTTTACATGATTTCGTAAAAAACACGAGTTTTTAGAAATTGTCTTTTTTTTCATAAATGGAATCAACAAAGTATGCAAATTCTATGTCATAACGACTTTCTATAGTTTGCGCATGCGTTTGGGAATAAGAAAAGCTTACTTCCCCCGTTTTTTAAAATCACAGCTTCTAGAAGGTTTACATGATTTCTTAAAAAACACGAGTTTTTAGAAAATATGTTTTATTTCATAAACGGAATCAACAAAGTATGCACATTCTATGTCATAACGAATTTCTATAGTTTGCGCACGCGTCCGGAAATAACAAAAGCTTACTTCCCCCGTTTTTTAAAATCACAGCTTCTAGAAGGTTCACATGATTTCTTAAAAAATACGAGTTTTTAGAAAATGTGTTTTATTTCATAAACGGAATCAAGAAAGTATGCACATTCTATGTCATAACGAATTTCTATAGTTTGCGCATGCGTCCGGAAATAAGAAAAGCTTACTTCCCACATTTTTTAAAATCACAGCTTATAGAAGGTTTACATGATTTCTTTAAAAACACGAGTTTTTAGAAAATGTGTTTTATTTCATAAATGGAATCAACAAAGTATGCACATTCTACATCATAACGACTTTCTATAGTTTGCCCATGCGTTTGGAAATAAGAAAAGCTTACTTCCCTTGTTTTTTAAAATCACAGCTTCTAGAAGTTTTACATGATTTCTTAAAAAACACGAGTTTTTAGAAAATGTGTTTTATTTCATAAATGGAATCAACAAAGTATGCACATTCTACGTCGTAATGAATTTCTATAGTATGCGCATGCGTTTGGAAATAAGAAAAGCTTACTTCCACCTTTTTTTAAAATCACAGCTTCTAGAAGGTTTACATCGTTTCGTAAAAAACACGAGTTTTTAGAGAATGTGTTTTATTTCATAAATGGAATGAGAAAGTATGCACATTCTTCGTCATAACGACTTTCTATAGTTTGCGCATGCGTCCGGAAATAAGAAAAGCTTACTTCCGCCGTTTTTTAAAATCACAGCTTCTAGAATGTTTACATGATTTCGTAAAAAACACGAGTTTTTAGAAAACTTGTTTTATTTCATAAATGGAATCTACATAGTATGCACATTCTACGTCATAACGACTTTCTATAGTTTGCACATGCGTCCGGAAATAACAAAAGCTTACTTCCCCCGTTTTTTAAAATCACAGCTTCTAGAATGTTTACATGATTTCATAAAAAACACGAGTTTTTAGAAAATGTGTTTTATTTCATAAATGGAATCTACAAAGTATGCACATTCTACGTCATAAAGACTTTCTATAGTTTGCGCATCCGTCCGGAAATAAGAAAAGCTTACTTCCCCCGTTTTTTAAAATCACAGCTTTTAGAAGGTTTACATGATTTGTTAAAAAACACGAGTTTTTAGAAAATGTGTTTTATTTCATAAATGGAATCAACAAAGTATGCACATTCTACGTCATAACGACTTTCTATAGTTTGCGCATTCGTCCGGAAATAAGAAAAGCTTACTTCCACCGTTCTTTTAAATCACAGCTTCTAGAAGGTTTACATGATTTCTTAAAAAACACTTGTTTTTAGAAAATGTGCTTTATTTCATAAATGGAATCTACAAAGTATGGACATTGTACGTCATAATGAATTTCTATAGTTTGCGCATGCGTTCGGAAATAAGAAAAGCTTACTTCCACCGTTTTTTTAAATGACAGCTTCTAGAAGGTTTACATGATTTCGTAAAAAACACGAGTTTTTATAAAATGTGTTTTATTTCATAAATGGAATCAACAAAGTATGCACATTCTAATTCATAAGGACTTTCTATAGTTTGTGCATGCGTCCGGAAATAAGAAAAGCTTACTTCCCCCGTTTTTTAAAATCACGGCTTCTAGAAGGTTTACATGATTTCTTAAAAAACACGAGTTTTTAGAAAATGTGTTTTATTTCAAAAATGGAATCTGAAAGTATGCACATTCTACGTCATAACGACTTTCTATAGTTTGTGCATGCGTTTGGAAATAAGAAAAGCTTACTTCCCCCGTTTTTTAAAATCACAGCTTCTAGAAGGTTTACATGATTTCGTAAAAAACACTTGTTTTTAGAAAATGTGTTTTATTTCATAAATGGAATTAAAAAAGTATGCACATTCTACATCATAATTACTTTCTATAGTTTGCGCATGCGTCCGGAAATAAGAAAATCTTACTTCCCTCGTTTTTTAAAATCACAGCTTCTAGAAAGTTTAAATGATTTCTTAAAAAACACGATTTTTTGGAAAATGTGTTTTATTTCATAAATGGAATCAACAAAGTATGCACATTCTACGTCATAACGACTTTCTATAGTTTGCGCATGCGTTTGGAAATAAGAAAATCTTACTTCCCCCATTTTTTAAAATCACAGCTTCTAGAAGGTTTACATGCTTTCTTAAAAAACACGAGTATTTAGAAAATGTGTTTTATTTCAAAAATGGAATCTGAAAGTATGCACATTCTACATCATAACGACTTTCTATAGTTTGTGCATGCGTCTGGAAATAACAAAAGCTTACTTCCACCGTTTTTTAAAATCACAGCTTCTAGAAGGTTTGCATGATTTCTTAAAAAACACGAGTTTTTAGAAAATGTGTTTTATTTCATAAATGGAATGAACAAAGTATACACATTCTACGTCATAACGACTTTCTATAGTTTGCACATGCGTTTGGAAATAAGAAAAGCTTACTTCCCCCGTTTTTTAAAATCACAGCTTCTAGAAGGTTTACATGATTTCGTAAAAAACACGAGTTTTTAGAAAATGTGTTTTATTTCATAAATGGAATCAACAAAGTACGCACATTCTATGTCATAATGACTTTCTATAGTTTGCGCATGCGTCCGGAAATAAGAAAAGCTTACTTCCCCCATTTTTTAAAATCACAGCTTCTAGAAAGTTTAAATGATTTCTTAAAAAACACGAGTTTTTGGAAAATGTGTTTTATTTCATAAATGGAATCAACAAAGTATGCACATTCTACATCATAACGACTTTCTATAGTTTGCGCATGCTTTTGGAAATAAGAAAAGCTTACTTCCCCCGTTTTTTAAAATCACAGCGTCTAGAAGGTTTACATGATTTCGTAAAAAACACGATTTTTTAGAAAATGTGTTTTATTTCATAAATTGAATCTACAAAGTATGCACATTCTACGTCATAACGACTTTCTATAGTTTGCGCAAGCGTCCGAAAATAAGAAAAACTTACTTCCCCCGTTTTTTAAAATCACAGCTTCTAGAAGGTTTACATGATTTCGGAAAAAACACGAGTTTTTAGAAAATGTGTTTTATTTCATAAAGGGAATCTACAAAGTATGCACATTCTACATCATAATGACTTTCTATAGTTTGCGCATGCGTCCAGAAATAAGAAAAGCTTACTTCCTCCGTTTTTTAAAATCACAGCTTCTAGAAGGTTTACATGATTTCTTATAAAACAGGAGTTTTTAAAAAATGTGTTTTATTTCATAAATGGAATCAACAAAGTATGCAGATTTTACGTCATAACGACTTTCTATAGTTTGCGCATGCGTCCGGAAATAAGAAAAGGTTACCTCCCCCATTTTTTAAAATCACAGATTCTAGAAGGTTTACATGATTTCGTAAAAAACACAAGTTTTTAGAAAATTTGTTTTATTTCAGAAATAGAATCAACAAAGTATGCACATTCTACGTCATAACGACTTTCTATAGGTTGTGCATCCATCCGGACATAAGAAAAGCGTACTTCCACCGTTTTTTAAAATCACAGCCTCTAGAAGCTTTACAAGATTTCGTAAAAAACACGAGTTTTTAGAAAATGTGTTTTATTTCATAAATGGAATCTACAAAGTATGCACATTCTACGTCATAACGACTTTCTATAGTTTGCGCATGCATCCGGAAATAAGAAAAGCTTACTTCCACCGTTTTTTAAAATCACAGCTTCTAGAAGGTTTACATCATTTCGTAAAAAACGCGAGTTTTTAGAAAATGTGTTTTATTTCATAAATGGAATCTACAAAGTATGCACATTCTACGTCATAACGACTTTCTATAGGTTGCGCATGCATCCGGAAATAAGAAAAGCTTACTTCCACCATTTTTCAAAATCACAGCTTCTAGAAGGTTAACATGATGTCGTAAAAAACACGAGTTTTTAGAAAACGTGTTTTATTTCATAAATGGAATCAACAAAGTATGCATATTGTACGTCATAATGACTTTCTATAGTTTGCGCATTCGTCCGGAAATAAAAAAGCTTACTTCCACCGTTTTTTAAAATCACAGCTTCTAGAAGGTTTACATGATTTCGTAAAAAACAAGAGTTTTTAGAAAATGTGTTTTATTTCATAAATAGAATCTACAAAGTATGCACATTCTACGTCATAACGACTTTCTATAGTTTGCGCATGCGTCCGCAAATAAGAAAAGCTTACTTCCCCCGTTTTTTAAAATCACAGCTTCTAGAAGGTTTACATGATTTCTTAAAAAACACGAGTTTTTAGAAAATGTGTTTTATTTCATAAATGGAATCTACAAAGTATGCACATTCTACGTCATAATGACTTTCTATAGTTTGCGCATGCGTCCAGAAATAAGAAAAGATTACTTCCACCGTTTTTTAAAATCAAAGCTTCTAGAAGGTTTACATGATTTCGTAAAAAACACGAGTTTTTAGAAAATGTGTTTTATTTCATAAATGGAATCTACAAAGTATGCACATTCTACATCATAACGACTTTCTATATTTTTAACATGCGTCTGGAAATAAGAAAATCTTACTTCCCCCATTTTTTAAAATCACAGCTTCTAGAAGGTTTACATGATTTCGTAAAAAACACGAGTTTTTAGAAAATGTGTTTTATTTCATAAATGGAATCTACAAAGTAAGCATATTCTATGTCATAATGACTTTCTATAGTTTGCGCATGCGTCCGGAAATAAGAAAAGCTTACTTCCCACGTTTTTTAAAATCACAGCTTCTAGAAGGTTTACATGATTTCGTAAAAAACACGAGTTTTTAGAAAATGTGTTTTATTTCATAAATGGAATCTACAAAGTATGCACATTCTACGTCAAAACGAATTTCTATAGTTTGTGCATGCGTTTGGAAATAAGAAATGTTTACTTCCCCCGTTTATTAAAATCACAGCTTCTAGAAGGTTTACATGATTTCGTAAAAAACACGAGTTTTTAGAAAATGTGTTTTATTTCATAAATGGAATCTACAAAGTATGCACATTCTACGTCATAACGAATTTCTATAGTTTGTGCATGCGTTTGGAAATAAGAAATGCTTACTTCCCCCGTTTATTAAAATCACAGCTTCTAGAAGGTTTACATGATTTCTTAAAAAACACGAGTTTTTAGAAAATGTGTTTTATTTCATAAATGGAATCAACAAAGTATGCACATTCTACGTCATAACGACTTTCTATAGGTTGTACATGCGTCCGGAAATAAGAAAAGCTTACTTCCACCGTTTTTTAAAATCACAGCTTCTAGAAGGTTTACATGATTTCGTAAAAAACACGAGTTTTTAGAAAATGTGTTTTATTTCATAAATGGAATCCACAAAGTATGCACATTCCATGTCATAACGACTTTCTATAGTTTGCGCATGCGTCCGGAAATAAGAAAAGCTTACCTCCCCCGTTTTTTAAAATCACAGATTCTAGAAGGTTTACATGATTTCATAAAAAACACGAGTTTTTAGAAAATGTGTTTTATTTCATAAATTGAATCTACAAAGTATGCACATTCTACGTCATAACGAATTTCTATAGTTTGTGCAGGCGTTTGGAAATAAGAAATGCTTACTTCCCCCGTTTATTAATATCACAGCTTCTAGAAGGTTTACATGATTTCTTAAAAAACACGAGTTTTTAGAAAATGTGTTTTATTTCATAAATGGAATCAACAAAGTATGCACATTCTACGTCATAACGACTTTCTATAGGTTGCACATGCGTCCGGAAATAAGAAAATGTGTTCTATTTCTTGAAAAACACGAGTTTTTAGAAAATGTGTTTTATTTCATAAAGAGAATCAACAAAGTATGCACATTCTACGTCATCACGACTTTCTTTAGTTTGTGCATGCGTCCGGACATAAGAAAAGCTTACCTCCCCCGTTTTTTAAAATCACAGATTCTAGAAGGTTTACATGATTTCGTAAAAAACACGAGTTTTTAGAAAAAGTGTTTTATTCCATAAATAGAATCAACAAAGTATGCACATTCTACGTCATAACGACTTTCTATAGTTTGCGCATGCGTCAGGAAATAAGAAAAGTTTACTTCCACCGTTTTTTAAAATCACAGCTTCTAGAAGGTTTACATGATTTCGTAAAAAACACGAGTTTTTAGAAAATGTGTTTTATTTCATAAATGGAATCTACAAAGTATGCACATTCTACGTCATAATGAATTTCTATAGTTTGTGCATGCGTTTGGAAATAAGAAATGCTTACTTCCCCCGTTTATTAAAATCACAGCTTCTAGAAGGTTTACATGATTTCTTAAAAAAAAAGAGTTTTTAGAAAATGTGTTTTATTTCATAAATGGAATCAACAAAGTATGCACATTCTACGTCATAACGACTTTCTATAGGTTGCACATGCGTCCCGAAATAAGAAAAGCTTACTTCCACCGTTTTTTAAAATCACAGCTTCTAGAAGGTTTACATGATTTCGTAAAAAACACGAGTTTTTAGAAAATGTGTTTTATTTCATAAATGGAATCCACAAAGTATGCACATTCTACGTCATAACGACTTTCTATAATTTGCGCATGCGTCCGGAAATAAGAAAAGCTTACCTCCCCCGTTTTTTAAAATCACAGATTCTAGAAGGTTTACATGATTTTGTAAAAAACACGAGTGTTTAGAAAATGTGTTTTATTTCATAGATGGAATCAACAAAGTATGCACATTCTACGTCATAACGACTTTCTATAGTTTGCGCATGCGTTTGGAAATAAGAAAAGCTTACTTCCCCCGTTTTTTAAAATCACAGCTTCTAGAAGGTTTACATGATTTCTTAAAAAACACGAGTTTTTAGAAAATGCGTTTTATTTCATAAATGGAATCAAAAAAGTATGCACATTCTCCTTCATAATGACTTTCTATAGTTTGCGCATTCGTCCGGAAATAAAAAAAGCTTACTTCCACCGTTTTTTAAAATCACAGATTCTAGAAGGTTTACATGATTTCGTAAAAAACACGAGTTTTTAGAAAATGTGTTTTATTTCATAAATCGAATCAACAAAGTATGCATATTCTACGTCATAACGACTTTCTATAGTTTGCGCATGCGTCCGGAAATAAGAAAATCTTACTTCCACCGTTTTTTAAAATCACAACTTCTAGAAGGTTTACATGATTTCGTAAAAAACACGAGTTTTTAGAAAATGTGTTTCATTTCATCAATCGAATCTACAAAGTATGCACATTCTACTTCATAACGACTTTCTATAGTTTGCGGATGCATCCGGAAATAAGAAAAGGTTACCTCCCCCGTTTTTTAAAATCACATATTCTAGAAGGTTTACATGATTTCGTAAAAAAAATGAGTTTTTAGAAAATGTATTTTATTTCATAAATAGAATCTACAAAGTATGCACATTCTACGTCATAACGACTTTCTATAGTTTGCGCATGCGTCCGGAAAAAAGAAAAGCTTACTTCCACCATTTCTTAAAATCACAGCTTCTGGAAGGTTTACATGATTTCGTAAAAAACATGAGTTTTTAGAAAATGTGATTCATTTCATAAATGGAATCTACAAAGTATGCACATTCTACGTCATAACGAATTTCTATAGTTTGCGCATGCGTCCGAAAATAAGAAAAACTTACCTCCCCCGTTTTTTAAAATCACATATTCTAGAAGGTTTACATGCTTTCGTAAAAAACATGAGTTTTTAGAAAATGTGTTTTATTTCATAAATGGTATTTACAAAGTATGCACATTCTACGTCATAACGACTTTCTATAGTTTGCACATGCGTCCGGAAATAAGAAAAGCTTACTTCCACTGTTTTTTTAAATCACAACTTCTACAAGTTTTACATGATTTCGTAAAAAACACGAGGTTTTAGAAAATGTGTTTTATTTCATAAATGGAATCTACAAAGTATGCACATTCTACATCATAACGACTTTCTATAGTTTGCGCATGCGTCCGGAAATAGGAAAAGCTTACCTCCCCCATTTTTTAAAATCACAGCTTCTAGAAGATTTACATGATTTCGTAAAAAACACGAGTTTTTAGAAAATGTGTTTTATTTCATAAATGGAATCTACAAGGTATGCACCTTCTATGTCATAACGACTTTCTATAGTTTGCGCATGCGTCCGGAAATAAGAAAAGCTTACTTCCACCGTTTTTTAAAATCACAGCTTCTAGAAGTTTTACATGATTTCGTAAAAAACACGAGTTTTTAGAAAATGTGTTTTATTTCATAAATGGAATCTACAAAGTATGCATATTCTACGTCATAACGAATTTCTATAGTTTGCGCATGCGTCCGGAAATAGGAAATGCATACTTCCACCGTTTATTAAAATCACAGCTTCTAGAAGGTTTACATAATTTCTTAAAAAACATGAGTTTTTAGAAAATGTGTTTTATCTCATAAATGGAATCTACAAAGTATGCACATTCTATGTCATAACGACTTTCTATAGGTTGCGCATGCATCCGGAAATAAGAAAAGCTTACTTCCACCGTTTTTCAAAATCACAGCTTCTAGAAGGTTAACATGATGTCGTAAAAAACACGAGTTTTTAGAAAATGTGTTTTATTTCATAAGTGGAATCTACAAAGTATGCACATTCCACATCATAATGACTTTATATAGTTTGCGCATGCGTCCAGAAATAAGAAAAGCTTACTTCCCCCGTTTTTTAAAATCACAGCTTCTAGAAGGTTTACATGATTTCTTAAAAAACACGCGTTTTTAGAAAACGTGTTTTATTTCATAAATGGAATCAACAAATTATGCACATTCTACGTCATAACGACTTTCTATAGTTTGCGCATGCGTTTGGAAATAAGAAAAGCTTACTTCCCCCGTTTTTTAAAATCACAGCTTCTAGAAGGTTTACATGATTTCTTAAAAAACACGAGTTTTTAGAAAATGTGTTTTATTTCATAAATGGAATCAACAAAGTATGCATATTCTACGTCATAACGACTTTCTATAGTTTGCGCATTCGTCCGGAAATAAAAAAAGCTTACTTCCACCGTTTTTTAAAATCACAGCTTCTAGAAGGTTTACATGATTTAGTAAAAAACACGAGTTTTTAGAAAATGTGTTTTATTTCATAAATGGAATCTACAAAGTATGCACATTCTACGTCATAACGACTTTCTATAGTTTGCGCATGCGTCCAGAAATAAGAAAAGCTTACTTCCACCGTTTTTTAAAATCACAGCATCTAGAAGGTTTACATGATTTCGTAAAAAACAAGAGTTTTTAGAAAATGTGTTTTATTTCATAAATGGAATCTCCAAAGTATGCACATTCTACATCATAATGACTTTCTATAGTTTGCGCATGCATCCGGAAATAAGAAAAGCTTACCTCCCCCGTTTTTTAAAATCACAGATTCTAAAAGGTTTACATGATTTCGTAAAAAACACGAGTTTTTAGAAAATGTGTTTTATTTCATAAATAGAATCAACAAAGTATGCACATTCTACGTCATAACGACTTTCTATAGGTTGCGCATGCGTCCAGAATTAAGAAAATCTTACTTCCACAGTTTTTTAAAATCACAGCTTCTAGAAGGTTTACATGATTTCGTAAAAAACACGAGTTTTTAGAAAATGTGTTTTATTTCATAAATGGAATCTACAAAGTATGCACATTCTACGTCATAATGACTTTCTATAGTTTGCGCTTGCGTCTGGAAATAAGAAAAGCTTACTTTCCCCGTTTTTTAAAATCACAGCTTCTAAAAGTTTTCATGATTTCTTAAAAAACACAAGTTTTTAGAAAATGTGTTTTATTTCATAAATGGAATCAACAAAGTATGTAGATTCTACGTCATAACGACTTTCTATAGTTTGCGCATGCGTCCGGAAATAAGAAAAGCTTACCTCCCCCGTTTTTTAAAATCACAGATTCTAGAAGGTTTACATGATTTCGTAAAAAACACGAGTTTTTAGAAAATGTGTTTTATTTCAAAAATAGAATCAACTGAGTATGCACATTCTACGTCATAACGACTTTCTATATTTTGTCGATGCGTCCAGAAATAAGAAAAGCTTACTTCCCCGTTTTTTTAAATCACAGCTTCTAGAAGGTTTACATGATTTCTTAAAAAACACGAGTTTTTAGAAAATGTGTTTTATTTCATAAATGGAATCTACAAAGTATGCACATTCTACGTCATAACGAATTTCTAGAGTTTGCGCATGCGTTTGGAAATAAGAAATGCTTACTTCCCCCGTTTATTAAAATCACAGCTTCTAGAAGGTTTACATGATTTCTTTAAAAACAAGATTTTTTAGAATATGTGTTTTATTTCATAAATGGAATCAACAAAGTATGCACATTCTGAGTCATAACGACTTTCTTTAGTTTGTGCATGCGTCCGGACATAAGAAAAGCTTACCTCCCCCGTTTTTTAAAATCACGGATTCTAGAAGGTTTACATGATTTCGTAAAAAACACGAGTTTTTAGAAAATGTGTTTTATTTCATAAATAGAATCAACAAAGTATGCACATTCTATGTCATAACGACTTTCTATAGTTTGTGCATGCGTCCGGAAATAAGAAAAGCTTACTTCCACCGTTTTTTAAAATCACAGCTTCTAGAAGGTTTACATGATTTCGTAAAAAACATGAGTTTTTAGAAAATGTGTTTTATTTCATAAATGGAATCAATAAAGTATGCACATTCTACGTCATAACGACTTTCTATAGGTTGCGCATGCGACCGGAAATAAGAAAAGCTTACTTCCACCATTTTTTAAAATCACAGCTTCTAGAAGGTTTACATGATTTCGTAAAAAACACGAGTTTTTAGAAAATGTGTTTTATTTCATAAATGAAATCTACAAAGTAAGCACATTCTACGTCATAATGACTTTCTATAGTTTGCGCATGCGTCCAAAAATAATAAAAGCTTACTTCCCTCGTTTTTTAAAATCACAGCCTCTAGAAGGTTTACATGATTTCTTAAAAAGCACGAGATTTTAGAAAATGTGTTTTATTTCATAAATGGAATCAACAAAGTATGCAGATTCTACGTCATACCGACTTTCTATAGTTTGCGCATGCGTCCGGAAATAAGAAAAGCTTACCTCCCCAGTTTTTTAAAATCACAGATTCTAGAAGGTTTACATGATTTCGTAAAAAACACGAGTTTTTGGAAAATGTGTTTTATTTCGTAAATAGAATCAACAAAGTATGCACATTCTACGTCATAACAAGTTTCTATAGTTTGGGCATGCGTCCGGAAATAAGAAAAGCTTACTTCCACCGTTTTTTAAAATCACAGCTTCTAGAAGGTTTACATGATTTCGTAAAAAACACGAGTTTTTAGAAAATGTGTTTTATTTCATAAATGGAATGTACAAAGTATGCACATTCTACGTCATAATCACTTTCTATAGTTTGCGCATTCGTCCGGAAATAAGAAAAGCTTACTTCCCCCGTTTTTTAAAAACACAGCTTCTAGAAGGTTTACATGATTTCTTAAAAAGCACGAGTTTTTAAAAAATGTGTTTTATTTCATAAATGGAATCAACAAAGTATGCAGATTCTACGTCATAAAGACTTTCTATAGTTTGCGCATGCGTCCGGAAATAAGAAAAGCTTACCTACCCCGTTTTTTAAAATCGCAGATTCTAGAAGGTTTACATGATTTCGTAAAAAACATGAGATTTTAGAAAATGTGTTTTATTTCATCAATAGAATCTACAAAGTATGCACATTCGGCATCATAACGACTTTCTATAGTTTGCGGATCCGTCCGGAAATAAGAAAAGCTTACTTCCCCTGTTTTTTAAAATCACAGCTTCTAGAAGGTTTACATGATTTCTTAAAAAACACGAGTTTTTAGAAAATGTTTTTTATTTCATAAATGGAATCAACAAAGAATGCATATTCTACGTCATAATGACTTTCTATAGTTTGCGCATTCGTCCGGAAATAAAAAAGCTTACTTCCACCGTTTTTTAAAATCACAGCTTCTAGAAGGTTTACATGATTTCGTAAAAAACAAGAGTTTTTAGAAAATGTGTTTTATTTCATAAATAGAATCTACAAAGTATGCACATTCTACGTCATAACGACTTTCTATAGTTTGCGCATGCGTCCGCAAATAAGAAAAGCTTACTTCCCCCGTTTTTTAAAATCACAGCTTCTAGAAGGTTTACATGATTTCTTAAAAAACACGAGTTTTTAGAAAATGTGTTTTATTTCATAAATGGAATCTACAAAGTCTGCACATTCTACGTCATAATGACTTTGTATAGTTTGCGCATGCGTCCAGAAATAAGAAAAGATTACTTCCACCGTTTTTTAAAATCAAAGCTTCTAGAAGGTTTACATGATTTCGTAAAAAACACGAGTTTTTAGAAAATGTGTTTTATTTCATAAATGGAATCTACAAAGTATGCACATTCTACATCATAACGACTTTCTATATTTTTAACATGCGTCTGGAAATAAGAAAATCTTACTTCCCCCATTTTTTAAAATCACAGCTTCTAGAAGGTTTACATGATTTCGTAAAAAACAGGAGTTTTTAGAAAATGTGTTTTATTTCATAAATGGAATCTACAAAGTAAGCATATTCTATGTCATAATGACTTTCTATAGTTTGTGCATGCGTCCGGAAATAAGAAAAGCTTACTTCCCACGTTTTTTAAAATCACAGCTTCTAGAAGGTTTACATGATTTCGTAAAAAACACGAGTTTTTAGAAAATGTGTTTTATTTCATAAATGGAATCTACAAAGTATGCACATTCTACGTCAAAACGAATTTCTATAGTTTGTGCAGGCGTTTGGAAATAAGAAATGTTTACTTCCCCCGTTTATTAAAATCACAGCTTCTAGAAGGTTTACATGATTTCGTAAAAAACACGAGTTTTTAGAAAATGTGTTTTATTTCATAAATGGAATCTACAAAGTATGCACATTCTATGTCATAACGAATTTCTATAGTTTGTGCATGCGTTTGGAAATAAGAAATGCTTACTTCCCCCGTTTATTAAAATCACAGCTTCTAGAAGGTTTACATGATTTCTTAAAAAACACGAGTTTTTAGAAAATGTGTTTTATTTCATAAATGGAATCAACAAAGTATGCACATTCTACGTCATAACGACTTTCTATAGGTTGTACATGCGTCCGGAAATAAGAAAAGCTTACTTCCACCGTTTTTTAAAATCACAGCTTCTAGAAGGTTTACATGATTTCGTAAAAAACACGAGTTTTTAGAAAATGTGTTTTATTTCATAAATGGAATCCACAAAGTATGCACATTCTATGTCATAACGACTTTCTATAGTTTGCGCATGCGTCCGGAAATAAGAAAAGCTTACCTCCCCCGTTTTTTAAAATCACAGATTCTAGAAGGTTTACATGATTTCGTAAAAAACACGAGTTTTTAGAAAATGTGTTTTATTTCATAAATTGAATCTACAAAGTATGCACATTCTACGTCATAACGAATTTCTATAGTTTGTGCATGCGTTTGGAAATAAGAAATGCTTACTTCCCCCGTTTATTAATATCACAGCTTCTAGAAGGTTTACATGATTTCTTAAAAAACACGAGTTTTTAGAAAATGTGTTTTATTTCATAAATGTAATCAACAAAGTATGCACATTCTACGTCATAACGACTTTCTATAGGTTGCACATGCGTCCGGAAATAAGAAAATGTGTTCTATTTCTTTAAAAACACGAGTTTTTAGAAAATGTGTTTTATTTCATAAAGAGAATCAACAAAGTATGCACATTCTACGTCATAACGACTTTCTTTAGTTTGTGCATGCGTCCGGAAATAAGAAAAGCTTACCTCCCCCGTTTTTTAAAATCACAGATTCTAGAAGGTTTACATGATTTCGTAAAAAACACGAGTTTTTAGAAAATGTGTTTTATTCCATAAATAGAATCAACAAAGTATGCACATTCTACGTCATAACGACTTTCTATAGTTTGCGCATGCGTCAGGAAATAAGAAAAGCTTACTTCCACCGTTTTTTAAAATCACAGCTTCTAGAAGGTTTACATGATTTCGTAAAAAACACGAGTTTTTAGAAAATGTGTTTTATTTCATAAATGGAATCTACAAAGTATGCACATTCTACGTCATAATGAATTTCTATAGTTTGTGCATGCGTTTGGAAATAAGAAATGCTTACTTCCCCCGTTTATTAAAATCACAGCTTCTAGAAGGTTTACATGATTTCTTAAAAAAAACGAGTTTTTAGATAATGTGTTTTATTTCATAAATGGAATCAACAAAGTATGCACATTCTACGTCATAACGACTTTCTATAGGTTGCACATGCGTCCGGAAATAAGAAAAGCTTACTTCCACCGTTTTTTAAAATCACAGCTTCTAGAAGGTTTACATGATTTCGTAAAAAACACGAGTTTTTAGAAAATGTGTTTTATTTCATAAATGGAATCCACAAAGTATGCACATTCTACGTCATAACGACTTTCTATAATTTGCGCATGCGTCCGGAAATAAGAAAAGCTTACCTCCCCCGTTTTTTAAAATCACAGATTCTAGAAGGTTTACATGATTTTGTAAAAAACACGAGTGTTTAGAAAATGTGTTTTATTTCATAAATGGAATCAACAAAGTATGCACATTCTACGTCATAACGACTTTCTATAGTTTGCGCATGCGTTCGGAAATAAGAAAAGCTTACTTCCCCCGTTTTTTAAAATCACAGCTTCTAGAAGGTTTACATGATTTCTTAAAAAACACGAGTTTTTAGAAAATGCGTTTTATTTCATAAATGGAATCAACAAAGTATGCACATTCTCCTTCATAACGACTTTCTATAGTTTGCGCATTCGTCCGGAAATAAAAAAAGCTTACTTCCACCGTTTTTTAAAATCACAGATTCTAGAAGGTTTACATGATTTCGTAAAAAACACGAGTTTTTAGAAGATGTGTTTTATTTCATAAATCGAATCAACAAAGTATGCATATTCTACGTCATAACGACTTTCTATAGTTTGCGCATGCGTCCGGAAATAAGAAAATCTTACTTCCACCGTTTTTTAAAATCACAACTTCTAGAAGGTTTACATGATTTCGTAAAAAACACGAGTTTTTAGAAAATGTGTTTCATTTCATCAATCGAATCTACAAAGTATGCACATTCTACTTCATAACGACTTTCTATAGTTTGCGGATGCATCCGGAAATAAGAAAAGGTTACCTCCCCTGTTTTTTAAAATCACATATTCTAGAAGGTTTACATGATTTCGTAAAAAAAATGAGTTTTTAGAAAATGTATTTTATTTCATAAATAGAATCTACAAAGTATGCACATTCTACGTCATAACGAATTTCTATAGTTTGCGCATGCGTCCGGAAATAAGAAAAGCTTACTTCCACCATTTCTTAAAATTACAGCTTCTGGAAGGTTTACATGATTTCGTAAAAAACATGAGTTTTTAGAAAATGTGATTCATTTCATAAATGGAATCTACAAAGTATGCACATTCTACGTCATAACGAATTTCTATAGTTTGCGCATGCGTCCGAAAATAAGAAAAACTTACCTCCCCCATTTTTTAAAATCACATATTCTAGAAGGTTTACATGCTTTCGTAAAAAACACGAGTTTTTAGAAAATGTGTTTTATTTCATAAATGGTATTTATAAAGTATGCACATTCTACGTCATAACGACTTTCTATAGTTTGCACATGCGTCCGGAAATAAGAAAAGCTTACTTCCACCGTTTTTTTAAATCACAACTTCTACAAGTTTTACATGATTTCGTAAAAAACACGAGGTTTTAGAAAATGTGTTTTATTTCATAAATGGAATCTACAAAGTATGCACATTCTACATCATAACGACTTTCTATAGTTTGCGCATGCGTCCGGAAATAGGAAAAGCTTACCTCCCCCATTTTTTAAAATCACAGCTTCTAGAAGATTTACATGATTTCGTAAAAAACACGAGTTTTTAGAAAATGTGTTTTATTTCATAAATGGAATCTACAAGGTATGCACCTTCTATGTCATAACGACTTTCTATAGTTTGCGCATGCGTCCGGAAATAAGAAAAGCTTACTTCCACCGTTTTTTAAAATCACAGCTTCTAGAAGTTTTACATGATTTCGTAAAAAACACGAGTTTTTAGAAAATGTGTTTTATTTCATAAATGGAATCTACAAAGTATGCATATTCTACGTCATAACGAATTTCTATAGTTTGCGCATGCGTCCGGAAATAGGAAATGCATACTTCCACCGTTTATTAAAATCACAGCTTCTAGAAGGTTTACATAATTTCTTAAAAAACATGAGTTTTTAGAAAATGTGTTTTATCTCATAAATGGAATCTACAAAGTATGCACATTCTATGTCATAACGACTTTCTATAGGTTGCGCATGCATCCGGAAATAAGAAAAGCTTACTTCCACCGTTTTTCAAAATCACAGCTTCTAGAAGGTTAACATGATGTCGTAAAAAACATGAGTTTTTAGAAAATGTGTTTTATTTCATAAGTGGAATCTACAAAGTATGCACATTCCACATCATAATGACTTTATATAGTTTGCGCATGCGTCCAGAAATAAGAAAAGCTTACTTCCCCCGTTTTTTAAAATCACAGCTTCTAGAAGGTTTACATGATTTCTTAAAAAACACGAGTTTTTAGAAAACGTGTTTTATTTCATAAATGGAATCAACAAATTATGCACATTCTACGTCATAACGACTTTCTATAGTTTGCGCATGCGTTTGGAAATAAGAAAAGCTTACTTCCCCCGTTTTTTAAAATCACAGCTTCTAGAAGGTTTACATGATTTCTTAAAAAACACGAGTTTTTAGAAAATGTGTTTTATTTCATAAATGGAATCAACAAAGTATGCATATTCTACGTCATAACGACTTTCTATAGTTTGCGCATGCGTCCGGAAATAAGAAAACCTTACTTCCACCGTTTTTTAAAATCACAGCTTCTAGAAGCTTTACATGATTTCGTAAAAAACACGAGTATTTAGAAAATGTGTTTTATTTCATAAATGGAATCTACAAAGTATGCACATTCTACGTCATAACGACTTTCTATAGTTTGCGCATGCGTCCAGAAATAAGAAAAGCTTACTTCCACCGTTTTTTAAAATCACAGCATCTAGAAGGTTTACATGATTTCGTAAAAAACAAGAGTTTTTAGAAAATGTGTTTTATTTCATAAATGGAATCTACAAAGTATGCACATTCTACATCATAATGACTTTCTATAGTTTGCGCATGCATCCGGAAATAAGAAAAGCTTACCTCCCCTGTTTTTTAAAATCACAGATTCTAAAAGGTTTACATGATTTCGTAAAAAACACGAGTTTTTAGAAAATGTGTTTTATTTCATAAATAGAATCAACAAAGTATGCACATTCTACGTCATAACGACTTTCTATAGGTTGCGCATGCGTCCAGAATTAAGAAAATCTTACTTCCACAGTTTTTTAAAATCACAGCTTCTAGAAGGTTTACATGATTTCGTAAAAAACACGAGTTTTTAGAAAATGTGTTTTATTTCATAAATGGAATCTACAAAGTATGCACATTCTACGTCATAATGACTTTCTATAGTTTGCGCTTGCGTCTGGAAATAAGAAAAGCTTACTTTCCCCGTTTTTTAAAATCACAGCTTCTAAAAGTTTTCATGATTTCTTAAAAAACACAAGTTTTTAGAAAATGTGTTTTATTTCATAAATGGAATCACAAAGTATGTAGATTCTACGTCATAACGACTTTCTATAGTTTGCGCATGCGTCCGGAAATAAGAAAAGCTTACCTCCCCCGTTTTTTAAAATCACAGATTCTAGAAGGTTTACATGATTTCGTAAAAAACACGAGTTTTTAGAAAATGTGTTTTATTTCAAAAATAGAATCAACTGAGTATGCACATTCTACGTCATAACGACTTTCTATAGTTTGTGCATGCGTCCGGAAATAAGAAAAGCTTACTTCCACCGTTTTTTAAAATCGCAGCTTCTAGAAGGTTTACATGATTTCGTAAAAAACACGAGTTTTTAGAAAATGTGTTTTATTTCATAAATGGAATCAACAAAGTATGCACATTCTACGTCATAACGACTTTCTATAGGTTGCGCATGCGACCGGAAATAAGAAAATCTTACTTCCACCATTTTTTAAAATCACAGCTTCTAGAAGGTTTACATGATTTCGTAAAAAACACGAGTTTTTAGAAAATGTGTTTTATTTCATAAATGAAATCTACAAAGTATGCACATTCTACGTCATAATGACTTTCTATAGTTTGCGCATGCGTCCAAAAATAATAAAAGCTTACTTCCCTCGTTTTTTAAAATCACAGCCTCTAGAATGTTTACATGATTTCTTAAAAAGCACGAGATTTTAGAAAATGTGTTTTATTTCATAAATGGAATCAACAAAGTATGCAGATTCTACGTCATACCGACTTTCTATAGTTTGCGCATGCGTCCGGAAATAAGAAAAGCTTACCTCCCCAGTTTTTTAAAATCACAGATTCTAGAAGGTTTACATGATTTCGTAAAAAACACGAGTTTTTGGAAAATGTGTTTTATTTCGTAAATAGAATCAACAAAGTATGCACATTCTACGTCATAACAAGTTTCTATAGTTTGGGCATGCGTCCGGAAATAAGAAAAGCTTACTTCCACCGTTTTTTAAAATCACAGCTTCTAGAAGGTTTACATGATTTCGTAAAAAACACGAGTTTTTAGAAAATGTGTTTTATTTCATAAATGGAATGTACAAAGTATGCACATTCTACGTCATAATCACTTTCTATAGTTTGCGCATTCGTCCGGAAATAAGAAAAGCTTACTTCCCCCGTTTTTTAAAAACACAGCTTCTAGAAGGTTTACATGATTTCTTAAAAAGCACGAGTTTTTAAAAAATGTGTTTTATTTCATAAATGGAATCAACAAAGTATGCAGATTCTACGTCATAAAGACTTTCTATAGTTTGCGCATGCGTCCGGAAATAAGAAAAGCTTACCTACCCCGTTTTTTAAAATCGCAGATTCTAGAAGGTTTACATGATTTCGTAAAAAACATGAGATTTTAGAAAATGTGTTTTATTTCATCAATAGAATCTACAAAGTATGCACATTCGGCATCATAACGACTTTCTATAGTTTGCGGATCCGTCCGGAAATAAGAAAAGCTTACTTCCCCTGTTTTTTAAAATCACAGCTTCTAGAAGGTTTACATGATTTCTTAAAAAACACGAGTTTTTAGAAAATGTTTTTTATTTCATAAATGGAATCAACAAAGTATGTACATTCTACGTCATAACGACTTTCTATAGTTTGCGCATGCGTCCGGAAATAAGAAAAGCTTACTTCCACCGTTTTTTAAAATCACAGCTTCTAGAAGGTTTACATGATTTCGTAAAAAACATGAGTTTTTAGAAAATGTGTTTTATTTCATAAATGGAATCAACAAAGTATGCACATTCTACGTCATAACGACTTTCTATAGTTTGCGCATGCGTCCGGAATTAAGAAAAGCTTACTTCCCCCATTTTTTAAAATCACAGCTTCTAGAAGGTTTACGTGATTTCGTAGAAAACACGAGTTTTTAGAAAATGTGGTTTATTTCATAAATGGAATCTACAAAGTATGCACATTCTACGTCATAAAGAATTTCTATAGTTTGCGCATTCGTCCGGAAATAAGAAAAGCTTACTTCCACCGTTTTTTAAAATCGCAGATTCTAGAAGGTTTACATGATTTCGTAAAAAACATGAGATTTTAGAAAATGTGTTTTATTTCATCAATAGAATCTACAAAGTATGCACATTCGGCATCATAACGACTTTCTATAGTTTGCGGATCCGTCCGGAAATAAGAAAAGCTTACTTCCCCTGTTTTTTAAAATCACAGCTTCTAGAAGGTTTACATGATTTCTTAAAAAACACGAGTTTTTAGAAAATGTTTTTTATTTCATAAATGGAATCAACAAAGTATGTACATTCTACGTCATAACGACTTTCTATAGTTTGCGCATGCGTCCGGAAATAAGAAAAGCTTACTTCCACCGTTTTTTAAAATCACAGCTTCTAGAAGGTTTACATGATTTCGTAAAAAACGTGAGTTTTTAGAAAATGTGTTTTATTTCATAAATGGAATCAACAAAGTATGCACATTCTACGTCATAACGACTTTCTATAGTTTGCGCATGCGTCCGGAATTAAGAAAAGCTTACTTCCCCCATTTTTTAAAATCACAGCTTCTAGAAGGTTTACGTGATTTCGTAAAAAACACGAGTTTTTAGAAAATGTGGTTTATTTCATAAATGGAATCTACAAAGTATGCACATTCTACGTCATAAAGAATTTCTATAGTTTGCGCATTCGTCCGGAAATAAGAAAAGCTTACTTCCACCGTTTTTTTAAATCACAGCTTCTAGAAGGTTTACATGATTTCGTAAAAAACACGAGTTTTTAGAAAATGTGTTTTATTTCATAAATGGAATCTACAAAGTATGCACATTCTACATCATAACGACTTTCTATAGTTTGTGCATGCGACCGGAAATAAGAAAAGCTTACTTCCACCGTTTTTTAAAATCACAGCTTCTAGAAGGTTTACATGATTTCGTAAAAAACACGTGTTTTTAGAAAATGTGTTTTATTTCTTAAATGGAATCTACAAAGTATGCACATTCTATGTCATAATGACTTTCTATAGTTTGCGCATTCGTCCGGAAATAAGAAAAGCTTACTTCCACAGTTTTTTAAAATCACTGCTTCTAGAAGGTTTACATGAATTCGTAAAAAACACGAGTTTTTAGAAAATGTGTTTTATTTCATAAATGGAATCTACAAAGTATGCACATTCTACGTCATAACGACTTTCTATAGTTTGCACATTCATCCGGAAATAAGAAAAGCTTACTTCCACCGTTTTTTAAAATCACAGCTTCTAGAAGGTTTACATCATTTGTTAAAAAACACGAGTTTTTAGAAAATGTGTTTGATTTCATAAATGGAATCAACAAAGTATGCACATTCTACGTAACAACGACTTTCCATAGTTTCCGCATTCGACCGGAAATAAGAAAAGCTTACTTCCACCATTTTTTAAAATCACAGCTTCTAGAAAGTTTACATGCTTTCGTAAAAAACACGAGTTTTTAGAAAATGTGTTTTATTCCATAAATGGAATCAACAAAGTATGCACATTCTACGTCATAAGGACTTTTCAATAGTTTGCGCATGCGTCCGGAAATAAGAAAAGCTTACTTCCACCGTTTTTTAAAATCACAGCGTCTAGAAGGTTTACATGTTTTCTTAAAAAACACGAGTTTTTAGAAAATGTGTTTTATTTCATAAATGGAAGCAACAAAGTATACACATTCTACGTCATAACGACTTTCTATAGTTTGCGCATGCGTTTGGAAATAAGAAAAGCTTACTTCCCCCGTTTTTTAAAATCACAGCTTCTAGAAGGTTTACATGATTTGTTAAAAAACACGAGTTTTTAGAAAATGTGTTTTATTTCATAAATGGAATCAACAAAGTATGCACATTCTACGTCATAACGACTTTCTATAGTTTGCGCATGCGTCCGGAAATAAGAAAAGCTTACTTCCACCGTTTTTTAAAATAATAGCTTCTAGAAGGTTTACATGATTTCGTAAAAAACACGAGTTTTTAGAAAATGTGTTTTATTTCATAAATGGAATCTACAAAGCATGCACATTCTACGTCATAACGACTTTCTATAGTTTGCGAATGCGTGTGGAAATAAGAAAAGCTTACTTCCCTCGTTTTCTAAAATCACAGCTTCTAGAAGGTTTACATGATTTCGTAAAAAACACGAGTTTTTAGAAAATGTGTTTTATTTCATAAATGGAATCTACAAAGTATGCACATACTACGTCATAACGACTTTCTATAGTTTGCGCATGCGTCCGCAAATAAGAAAAGCTTACTTCCACCGTTTTTTAAAATCACAGCTTCTAGAAGGTTTACGTGATTTCGTAAAAAACACGAGTTTTTAGAAAATGTGGTTTATTTCATAAATGGAATCTACAAAGTATGCACATTCTACGTCATAAAGAATTTTTATAGTTTGCGCATTCGTCCGGAAATAAGAAAAGCTTACTTCCACCGTTTTTTTAAATCACAGCTTCTAGAAGGTTTACATGATTTCGTAAAAAACACGAGTTTTTAGAAAATGTGTTTTATTTCATAAATGGAATCAACAAAGTATGCACATTCTACGTCATAACGACTTTCTATAGTTTGCGCATGCGTCCGGAATTAAGAAAAGCTTACTTCCCCCATTTTTTAAAATCACAGCTTCTAGAAGGTTTACATGATTTCTTAAAAAACATGAGTTTTTAGAAAATGTGTTTTATTTCATAAATGGAATCAACAAAGTATGCACATTCTACATCATAACGACTTTCTATAGTTTGCGCATCCGTCCGGAAATAAGAAAAGCTTACTTCCCCCGTTTTTTAAAATCACAGCTTCTAGAAGGTTTACATGATTTCGTAAAAAACATGAGTTTTTAGAAAATGTGTTTTTTTCATAAATGGAATCAACAAAGTATGCACATTCTACATCATAACGACTTTCTATAGTTTGCGCATGCGTCCGGAAATAAGAAAAGCTTACCTCCCCCGTTTTTTAAAATCACAGATTCTAGAAGGTTTATATGATTTCGTAAAAAACACGAGATTTTAGAAAATGTGTTTTATTTCATAAATAGAATCAACAAAGTATGCACATTCTACGTCATAACGACTTTCTATAGTTTGCGCATGCGTCCGGAAATAAGAAAAGCTTACTTACACCGTTTTTTAAAATCACAGCTTCTAGAAGGTTTACATGATTTCTTAAAAAACACGAGTTTTTAGAAAATGTGTTTTATTTCATAAATGGAATCAACAAAGTATGCACATTCTACGTCATAACGACTTTCTATAGTTTGCGCATGCGTTTGGAAATAAGAAAAGCTTACTTCCCCTGTTTTTTAAAATCACAGCTTCTAGAAGGTTTACATGATTTCTTAAAAAAAACGAGTTTTTAGAAAATGTGTTTTATTTCATAAATGGAATCAACAAAGTATGTACATTCTACGTCATAACGACTTTCTATAGTTTGCGCAAGCGTCTGGAAATAAGAAAAGCTTACTTCCACCGTTTTTTAAAATCACAGCTTCTAGAAGGTTTACATGATTTCGTAAAAAACACGAGTTTTTAGAAAATGTGTTTTATTTCATAAATGGAATCAACAAAATATGCACATTCTACGTCATAACGACTTTCTATAGTTTGCGCATTCGTCCGGAAATAAGAAAACCTTACTTCCACCGTTTTTTAAAATCACAGCTTCTAGAAGCTTTACATGATTTCGTAAAAAACACGAGTTTTTAGAAAATGTGTTTTATTTCTTAAATGGAATCTACAAAGTATGCACATTCTATGTCATAACGACTTTCTATAGTTTGCGCATTCATCCGGAAATAAGAAAAGCTTACTTCCACAGTTTTTTAAAATCACTGCTTCTAGAAGGTTTACATGAATTCGTAAAAAACACGAGTTTTTAGAAAATGTGTTTTATTTCATAAATGGAATCTACAAAGTATGCACATTCTACGTCATAACGACTTTCTATAGTTTGCACATTCATCCGGAAATAAGAAAAGCTTACTTCCACCGTTTTTTAAAATCACTGCTTCTAGAAGGTTTACATGATTTGTTAAAAAACACGAGTTTTTAGAAAATGTGTTTGATTTCATAAATGGAATCAACAAAGTATGCACATTCTACGTAACAACGACTTTCTATAGTTTCCGCATTCGACCGGAAATAAGAAAAGCTTACTTCCACCGTTTTTTAAAATCACAGCTTCTAGAAAGTTTACATGCTTTCGTAAAAAACACGAGTTTTTAGAAAATGTGTTTTATTTCATAAATGGAATCAACAAAGTATGCACATTCTACGTCATAAGGACTTTTCAATAGTTTGCGCATGCGTCCGGAAATAAGAAAAGCTTACTTCCACCGTTTTTCAAAATCACAGCGTCTAGAAGGTTTACATGTTTTCTTAAAAAACACGAGTTTTTAGAAAATGTGTTTTATTTCATAAATGGAAGCAACAAAGTATACACATTCTACGTCATAACGACTTTCTATAGTTTGCGCATGCGTTTGGAAATAAGAAAAGCTTACTTCCCCCGTTTTTTAAAATCACAGCTTCTAGAAGGTTTACATGATTTGTTAAAAAACACGAGTTTTTAGAAAATGTGTTTTATTTCATAAATGGAATCAACAAAGTATGCACATTCTACGTCATAACGACTTTCTATAGTTTGCGCATGCGTCCGGAAATAAGAAAAGCTTACTTCCACCGTTTTTTAAAATAATAGCTTCTAGAAGGTTTACATGATTTCGTAAAAAACACGAGTTTTTAGAAAATGTGTTTTATTTCATAAATGGAATCTACAAAGCATGCACATTCTACGTCATAACGACTTTCTATAGTTTGCGAACGCGTGTGGAAATAAGAAAAGCTTACTTCCCTCGTTTTTTAAAATCACAGCTTCTAGAAGGTTTACATGATTGCGTAAAAAACACGAGTTTTTAGAAAATGTGTTTTATTTCATAAATGGAATCTACAAAGTATGCACATACTACGTCATAACGACTTTCTATAGTTTGCGCATGCGTCCGCAAATAAGAAAAGCTTACTTCCACCGTTTTTTAAAATCACAGCTTCTAGAAGGTTTACGTGATTTCGTAAAAAACACGAGTTTTTAGAAAATGTGGTTTATTTCATAAATGGAATCTACAAAGTATGCACATTCTACGTCATAAATAATTTCTATAGTTTGCGCATTCGTCCGGAAATAAGAAAAGCTTACTTCCACCGTTTTTTTAAATCACAGCTTCTAGAAGGTTTACATGATTTCGTAAAAAACACGAGTTTTTAGAAAATGTGTTTTATTTCATAAATGGAATCTACAAAGTATGCACATTCTACGTTATAACGACTTTCTATAGTTTGCACATTCATCCGGAAATAAGAAAAGCTTACTTCCACCGTTTTTTAAAATCACAGCTTCTAGAAGGTTTACATCATTTGTTAAAAAACACGAGTTTTTAGAAAATGTGTTTGATTTCATAAATGGAATCAACAAAGTATGCACATTCTACGTAACAACGACTTTCCATAGTTTCCGCATTCGACCGGAAATAAGAAAAGCTTACTTCCACCATTTTTTAAAATCACAGCTTCTAGAAAGTTTACATGCTTTCGTAAAAAACACGAGTTTTTAGAAAATGTGTTTTATTCCATAAATGGAATCAACAAAGTATGCACATTCTACGTCATAAGGACTTTTCAATAGTTTGCGCATGCGTCCGGAAATAAGAAAAGCTTACTTCCACCGTTTTTTAAAATCACAGCGTCTAGAAGGTTTACATGTTTTCTTAAAAAACACGAGTTTTTAGAAAATGTGTTTTATTTCATAAATGGAAGCAACAAAGTATACACATTCTACGTCATAACGACTTTCTATAGTTTGCGCATGCGTTTGGAAATAAGAAAAGCTTACTTCCCCCGTTTTTTAAAATCACAGCTTCTAGAAGGTTTACATGATTTGTTAAAAAACACGAGTTTTTAGAAAATGTGTTTTATTTCATAAATGGAATCAACAAAGTATGCACATTCTACGTCATAACGACTTTCTATAGTTTGCGCATGCGTCCGGAAATAAGAAAAGCTTACTTCCACCGTTTTTTAAAATAATAGCTTCTAGAAGGTTTACATGATTTCGTAAAAAACACGAGTTTTTAGAAAATGTGTTTTATTTCATAAATGGAATCTACAAAGCATGCACATTCTACGTCATAACGACTTTCTATAGTTTGCGAATGCGTGTGGAAATAAGAAAAGCTTACTTCCCTCGTTTTTTAAAATCACAGCTTCTAGAAGGTTTACATGATTTCGTAAAAAACACGAGTTTTTAGAAAATGTGTTTTATTTCATAAATGGAATCTACAAAGTATGCACATACTACGTCATAACGACTTTCTATAGTTTGCGCATGCGTCCGCAAATAAGAAAAGCTTACTTCCACCGTTTTTTAAAATCACAGCTTCTAGAAGGTTTACGTGATTTCGTAAAAAACACGAGTTTTTAGAAAATGTGGTTTATTTCATAAATGGAATCTACAAAGTATGCACATTCTACGTCATAAAGAATTTTTATAGTTTGCGCATTCATCCGGAAATAAGAAAAGCTTACTTCCACCGTTTTTTTAAATCACAGCTTCTAGAAGGTTTACATGATTTCGTAAAAAACACGAGTTTTTAGAAAATGTGTTTTATTTCATAAATGGAATCAACAAAGTATGCACATTCTACGTCATAACGACTTTCTATAGTTTGCGCATGCGTCCGGAATTAAGAAAAGCTTACTTCCCCCATTTTTTAAAATCACAGCTTCTAGAAGGTTTACATGATTTCTTAAAAAACATGAGTTTTTAGAAAATGTGTTTTATTTCATAAATGGAATCAACAAAGTATGCACATTCTACATCATAACGACTTTCTATAGTTTGCGCATCCGTCCGGAAATAAGAAAAGCTTACTTCCCCCGTTTTTTAAAATCACAGCTTCTAGAAGGTTTACATGATTTCGTAAAAAACATGAGTTTTTAGAAAATGTGTTTTTTTCATAAATGGAATCAACAAAGTATGCACATTCTACATCATAACGACTTTCTATAGTTTGCGCATGCGTCCGGAAATAAGAAAAGCTTACCTCCCCCGTTTTTTAAAATCACAGATTCTAGAAGGTTTATATGATTTCGTAAAAAACACGAGATTTTAGAAAATGTGTTTTATTTCATAAATAGAATCAACAAAGTATGCACATTCTACGTCATAACGACTTTCTATAGTTTGCGCATGCGTCCGGAAATAAGAAAAGCTTACTTACACCGTTTTTTAAAATCACAGCTTCTAGAAGGTTTACATGATTTCTTAAAAAACACGAGTTTTTAGAAAATGTGTTTTATTTCATAAATGGAATCAACAAAGTATGCACATTCTACGTCATAACGACTTTCTATAGTTTGCGCATGCGTTTGGAAATAAGAAAAGCTTACTTCCCCTGTTTTTTAAAATCACAGCTTCTAGAAGGTTTACATGATTTCTTAAAAAAAACGAGTTTTTAGAAAATGTGTTTTATTTCATAAATGGAATCAACAAAGTATGTACATTCTACGTCATAACGACTTTCTATAGTTTGCGCAAGCGTCTGGAAATAAGAAAAGCTTACTTCCACCGTTTTTTAAAATCACAGCTTCTAGAAGGTTTACATGATTTCGTAAAAAACACGAGTTTTTAGAAAATGTGTTTTATTTCATAAATGGAATCAACAAAATATGCACATTCTACGTCATAACGACTTTCTATAGTTTGCGCATTCGTCCGGAAATAAGAAAACCTTACTTCCACCGTTTTTTAAAATCACAGCTTCTAGAAGCTTTACATGATTTCGTAAAAAACACGAGTTTTTAGAAAATGTGTTTTATTTCTTAAATGGAATCTACAAAGTATGCACATTCTATGTCATAACGACTTTCTATAGTTTGCGCATTCATCCGGAAATAAGAAAAGCTTACTTCCACAGTTTTTTAAAATCACTGCTTCTAGAAGGTTTACATGAATTCGTAAAAAACACGAGTTTTTAGAAAATGTGTTTTATTTCATAAATGGAATCTACAAAGTATGCACATTCTACGTCATAACGACTTTCTATAGTTTGCACATTCATCCGGAAATAAGAAAAGCTTACTTCCACCGTTTTTTAAAATCACTGCTTCTAGAAGGTTTACATGATTTGTTAAAAAACACGAGTTTTTAGAAAATGTGTTTGATTTCATAAATGGAATCAACAAAGTATGCACATTCTACGTAACAACGACTTTCTATAGTTTCCGCATTCGACCGGAAATAAGAAAAGCTTACTTCCACCGTTTTTTAAAATCACAGCTTCTAGAAAGTTTACATGCTTTCGTAAAAAACACGAGTTTTTAGAAAATGTGTTTTATTTCATAAATGGAATCAACAAAGTATGCACATTCTACGTCATAAGGACTTTTCAATAGTTTGCGCATGCGTCCGGAAATAAGAAAAGCTTACTTCCACCGTTTTTCAAAATCACAGCGTCTAGAAGGTTTACATGTTTTCTTAAAAAACACGAGTTTTTAGAAAATGTGTTTTATTTCATAAATGGAAGCAACAAAGTATACACATTCTACGTCATAACGACTTTCTATAGTTTGCGCATGCGTTTGGAAATAAGAAAAGCTTACTTCCCCCGTTTTTTAAAATCACAGCTTCTAGAAGGTTTACATGATTTGTTAAAAAACACGAGTTTTTAGAAAATGTGTTTTATTTCATAAATGGAATCAACAAAGTATGCACATTCTACGTCATAACGACTTTCTATAGTTTGCGCATGCGTCCGGAAATAAGAAAAGCTTACTTCCACCGTTTTTTAAAATAATAGCTTCTAGAAGGTTTACATGATTTCGTAAAAAACACGAGTTTTTAGAAAATGTGTTTTATTTCATAAATGGAATCTACAAAGCATGCACATTCTACGTCATAACGAATTTCTATAGTTTGCGAACGCGTGTGGAAATAAGAAAAGCTTACTTCCCTCGTTTTTTAAAATCACAGCTTCTAGAAGGTTTACATGATTTCGTAAAAAACACGAGTTTTTAGAAAATGTGTTTTATTTCATAAATGGAATCTACAAAGTATGCACATACTACGTCATAACGACTTTCTATAGTTTGCGCATGCGTCCGCAAATAAGAAAAGCTTACTTCCACCGTTTTTTAAAATCACAGCTTCTAGAAGGTTTACGTGATTTCGTAAAAAACATGAGTTTTTAGAAAATGTGGTTTATTTCATAAATGGAATCTACAAAGTATGCACATTCTACGTCATAAATAATTTCTATAGTTTGCGCATTCGTCCGGAAATAAGAAAAGCTTACTTCCACCGTTTTTTTAAATCACAGCTTCTAGAAGGTTTACATGATTTCGTAAAAAACACGAGTTTTTAGAAAATGTGTTTTATTTCATAAATGGAATCTACAAAGTATGCACATTCTACATCATAACGACTTTCTATAGTTTGTGCATGCGACCGGAAATAAGAAAAGCTTACTTCCACCGTTTTTTAAAATCACAGCTTCTAGAAGGTTTACATGATTTCGTAAAAAACACGAGTTTTTAGAAAATGTGTTTTATTTCATAAATGGAATCAACAAAGTATGCACATTCTACGTCATAACGACTTTCTATAGGTTGCGCATGCGACCGGAAATAAGAAAAGCTTACTTCCACCATTTTTTAAAATCACAGCTTCTAGAAGGTTTACATGATTTCGTAAAAAACACGAGTTTTTAGAAAATGTGTTTTATTTCATAAATGAAATCTACAAAGTATGCACATTCTACGTCATAATGACTTTCTATAGTTTGCGCATGCGTCCAGAAATAATAAAAGCTTACTTCCCTCGTTTTTTAAAATCACAGCCTCTAGAAGGTTTACATGATTTCTTAAAAAGCACGAGTTTTTAGAAAATGTGTTTTATTTCATAAATGGAATCAACAAAGTATGCAGATTCTACGTCATACCGACTTTCTATAGTTTGCGCATGCGTCCGGAAATAAGAAAAGCTTACCTCCCCAGTTTTTTAAAATCACAGATTCTAGAAGGTTTACATGATTTCGTAAAAAACACGAGTTTTTAGAAAATGTGTTTTATTTCGTAAATAGAATCAACAAAGTATGCACATTCTACGTCATAACAAGTTTCTATAGTTTGGGCATGCGTCCGGAAATAAGAAAAGCTTACTTCCACCGTTTTTTAAAATCACAGCTTCTAGAAGGTTTACATGATTTCGTAAAAAACACGAGTTTTTAGAAAATGTGTTTTATTTCATAAATGGAATCTACAAAGTATGCACATTCTACGTCATAACGACTTTCTATAGTTTGTGCATGCGTCTGGAAATAAGAAAAGCTTACTTCCATCGTTTTTTAAAATCACAGCTTCTAGAAGGCTTACATGATTTCGTAAAAAACACGAGTTTTTATAAAATGTGTTTTATTTCATAAATGGAATCAACAAAGTATGCACATTCTACGTCATAACGACTAGCTATAGTTTGCGCATTCGTTTGGAAATAAGAAAAGCTTACTTCCACCGTTTTTTAAAATCACAGCTTCTAGAAGGTTTACATGATTTCGTAAAAAACACGAGTTTTTAGAAAATGTGTTTTATTTCATAAATGGAATCTACAAAGTATGCACATTCTACATCATAACGACTTTCTATAGTTTGTGCATGCGACCGGAAATAAGAAAAGCTTACTTCCACCGTTTTTTAAAATCACAGCTTCTAGAAGGTTTACATGATTTCGTAAAAAAACACGAGTTTTTAGAAAATGTGTTTTATTTCATAAATGGAATCAACAAAGTATGCACATTCTACGTCATAACGACTTTCTATAGGTTGCGCATGCGACCGGAAATAAGAAAAGCTTACTTCCACCATTTTTTAAAATCACAGCTTCTAGAAGGTTTACATGATTTCGTAAAAAAACACGAGTTTTTAGAAAATGTGTTTTATTTCATAAATGAAATCTACAAAGTATGCACATTCTACGTCATAATGACTTTCTATAGTTTGCGCATGCGTCCAGAAATAATAAAAGCTTACTTCCCTCGTTTTTTAAAATCACAGCCTCTAGAAGGTTTACATGATTTCTTAAAAAGCACGAGTTTTTAGAAAATGTGTTTTATTTCATAAATGGAATCAACAAAGTATGCAGATTCTACGTCATACCGACTTTCTATAGTTTGCGCATGCGTCCGGAAAATAAGAAAAGCTTACCTCCCCAGTTTTTTAAAATCACAGATTCTAGAAGGTTTACATGATTTCGTAAAAAACACGAGTTTTTTAGAAAATGTGTTTTATTTCGTAAATAGAATCAACAAAGTATGCACATTCTACGTCATAACAAGTTTCTATAGTTTGGGCATGCGTCCGGAAATTAAAAAAGCTTACTTCCACCGTTTTTTAAAATCACAGCTTCTAGAAGGTTACATGATTTCGTAAAAAAACACGAGTTTTTAGAAAATGTGTCTTATTTCATAAATGGAATCTACAAAGTATGCACATTCTACGTCATAACGACTTTCTATAGTTTGTGCATGCGTCTGGAAATAAGAAAAGCTTACTTCCATCGTTTTTTAAAATCACAGCTTCTAGAAGGCTTACATGATTTCGTCAAAAACACGAGTTTTTAAAAAATGTGTTTTATTTCATAAATGGAATCTACAAAGTATGCACATTCTACGTCATAACGACTTTCTATAGTTTGCGCATGCATCCGGAAATAAGAAAAGCTTACTTCCACCGTTTTTTAAAATCACAGCTTCTACAAGGTTTACATGATTTCGTAAAAAACAAGAGTTTTTAGAAAATGTGTTTTATTTCATAAATGGAATCTACAAAGTATGCACATTCTACGTCATAACGACTTTCTATAGTTTGCGCATGCGTCCGGAAATAAAAAAAGCTTACCTCCCCCGTTTTTTAAAATCACGGATTCTAGAAGGTTTACATGATTTCGTAAAAAACACGAGTTTTTAGAAAATGTGTTTTATTTCATAAATAGAATCAACAAAGTATGCACATTCTATGTCATAACGACTTTCTATAGTTTTTGCATGCGTCCGGAAATAAGAAAAGCTTACTTCCACCGTTTTTTAAAATCACAGCTTCTAGAAGGTTTACATGATTTCGTAAAAAATACGAGTTTTTAGAAAATGTGTTTTATTTCATAAATGGAATCAACAAAGTATGCACATTCTAAGTCGTAACGACTTTCTATAGGTTGCGCATGCGACCGGAAATAAGAAAAGCTTACGTCCACCATTTTTTAAAATCACAGCTTCTAGAAGGTTTACATGATTTCGTAAAAAACACGAGTTTTTAGAAAATGTGTTTTATTTCATAAATGAAATCTACAAAGTATGCACATTCTACGTCATAATGACTTTCTATAGTTTGCGCATGCGTCCAGAAATAATAAAAGCTTACTTCCCTCGTTTTTTAAAATCACAGCCTCTAGAAGGTTTACATGATTTCTTAAAAAGCACGAGTTTTTAGAAAATGTGTTTTATTTCATAAATGGAATCAACAAAGTATGCAGATTCTACGTCATACCGACTTTCTATAGTTTGCGCATGCGTCCGGAAATAAGAAAAGCTTACCTCCCCAGTTTTTTAAAATCACAGATTCTAGAAGGTTTACATGATTTCGTAAAAAACACGAGTTTTTGGAAAATGTGTTTTATTTCGTAAATAGAATCAACAAAGTATGCACATTCTACGTCATAACAAGTTTCTATAGTTTGGGCATGCGTCCGGAAATAAGAAAAGCTTACTTCCACCGTTTTTTAAAATCACAGCTTCTAGAAGGTTTACATGATTTCGTAAAAAACACGAGTTTTTAGAAAATGTGTTTTATTTCATAAATGGAATGTACAAAGTATGCACATTCTACGTCATAATCACTTTCTATAGTTTGCGCATTCGTCCGGAAATAAGAAAAGCTTACTTCCCCCATTTTTTAAAAACACAGCTTCTAGAAGGTTTACATGATTTCTTAAAAAGCACGAGTTTTTAAAAAATGTGTTTTATTTCATAAATGGAATCAACAAAGTATGCAGATTCTACGTCATAAAGACTTTCTATAGTTTGCCCATGCGTCCGGAAATAAGAAAAGCTTACCTACCCCGTTTTTTAAAATCGCAGATTCTAGAAGGTTTACATGATTTCGTAAAAAACATGAGATTTTAGAAAATGTGTTTTATTTCATCAATAGAATCTACAAAGTATGCACATTCGGCATCATAATGACTTTCTATAGTTTGCGGATCCGTCCGGAAATAAGAAAAGCTTACTTCCCCTGTTTTTTAAAATCACAGCTTCTAGAAGGTTTACATGATTTCTTAAAAAACACGAGTTTTTAGAAAATGTTTTTTATTTCATAAATGGAATCAACAAAGTATGTACATTCTACGTCATAACGACTTTCTATAGTTTGCGCATGCGTCCGGAAATAAGAAAAGCTTACTTCCACCGTTTTTTAAAATCACAGCTTCTAGAAGGTTTACATGATTTCGTAAAAAACATGAGTTTTTAGAAAATGTGTTTTATGTCATAAATGGAATCAACAAAGTATGCACATTCTACGTCATAACGACTTTCTATAGTTTGCGCATGCGTCCGGAATTAAGAAAAGCTTAATTCCCCCATTTTTTAAAATCACAGCTTCTAGAAGGTTTACATGATTTCTTAAAAAACATGAGTTTTTAGAAAATGTGTTTTATTTCATAAATGGAATCAACAAAGTATGCACATTCTACATCATAACGACTTTCTATAGTTTGCGCATCCGTCCGGAAATAAGAAAAGCTTACTTCCCCCGTTTTTTAAAATCACAGCTTCTTCAAGGTTTACATGATTTCTTAAAAAACATGACTTTTTAGAAAATGTGTTTTATTTCATAAATGGAATCTGCAAAGTATGCACATTGTACATCATAACGAATTTCTATAGTTTGCGCATGCGTCCGGAAAAAAGAAAAGCTTACTTCCCCCGTTTTATAAAATCACAGCTTCTAGAAGGTTTACATGATTTCGTAAAAAACACGAGTTTTTAGAAAATGTGTTTTTTTTCATAAATGGAATCAACAAAGTATGCACATTCTATGTCATAACGACTTTCTATAGTTTGCGCATGCGTTTGGAAATAAGAAAAGCTTACTTCCCCAATTTTTTAAAATCACAGCTTCTAGAATGTTTACATGATTTCTTAAAAAACACGAGTTTTTAGAAAATGTGTTTTATTTCATAAATGGAATCAACAAAGTATGCACATTCTACGTCATAACGACTTTCTATAGTTTGCGCATGAGTTTGGAAATAAGATAAGCTTACTTTCCCCGTTTTTTAAAATCACAGCTTCTAGAAGGTTTACATGATTTCTTAAAAAACACGAGTTTTTAGAAAATGTGTTTTATTTCATAAACGGAATCAACAAAGTATGCACATTCTATGTCATAACGAATTTCTATAGTTTGCGCACGCGTCCGGAAATAACAAAAGCTTACTTCGCCCGTTTTTTAAAATCACAGCTTCTAGAAGGTTCACATGATTTCTTAAAAAATACGAGTTTTTAGAAAATGTGTTTTATTTCATAAACGGAATCAACAAAGTATGCACATTCTATGTCATAACGAATTTCTATAGTTTGCGCATGCGTCCGGAATTAAGAAAAGCTTACTTCCACCGTTTTTTAAAATCACAGCTTCTAGAAGGTTTACATGATTTGGTAAAAAACACGAGTTTTTAGAAAATGTGTTTTATTTCATAAATGGAATCTACAAAGTATGCACATTCTACGTCATAACGACTTTCTATAGTTTGTGCATGCGTCTGGAAATAACAAAATCTTACATCCCCCGTTTTTTAAAATCACAGCTTCTAAAAGGTTTACATGATTTCTTAAAAAACACGAGTTTTTAGAAAATGTGTTTTATTTCATAAATGGAATCAACAAAGTATGCACATTCTACATCATAACGACTTTCTATAGTTTGCGCATGCGTTTGGAAATAAGAAAAGCTTACTTCCCCCGTTTTTTAAAATCACAGCTTCTAGAAGGTTTACATGATTTCTTAAAAAACACGAGTTTTTAGAAAATGTGTTTTATTTCATAAATGGAATCAACAAAGTATGCACATTCTACGTCGTAATGAATTTCTATAGTATGCGCATGCGTTTGGAAATAAGAAAAGCTTACTTCCACCTTTTTTTAAAATCACAGCTTCTAGAAGGTTTACATCGTTTCGTAAAAAACACGAGTTTTTAGAGAATGTGTTTTATTTCATAAATGGAATGAGAAAGTATGCACATTCTTCGTCATAACGACTTTCATAGTTTGCGCATGCGTCCGGAAATAAGAAAAGCTTACTTCCCCCGTTTTTTAAAATCATAGCTTCTAGAATGTTTACATGATTTCGTAAAAGACACAAGTTTTTAGAAAAAAAATTTTATTTCATAAATGGAATCTACATAGTATGCACATTCTTCGTCATAACGACTTTCTATAGTTTGCGCATGCGTCCGGAAATAAGAAAAGCTTACTTCCACCGTTTTTTAAAATCACAGCTTCTAGAATGTTTACATGATTTCATAAAAAACACGAGTTTTTAGAAAATGTGTTTTATTTCATAAATGGAATCTACAAAGTATGCACATTCTACGTCATAACGACTTTCTATAGTTTGCGCATCCGTCCGGAAATAAGAAAAGCTTACTTCCCCCGTTTTTTAAAATCACAGCTTCTAGAAGGTTTACATGATTTGTTAAAAAACACGAGTTTTTAGAAAATGTGTTTTATTTCATAAATGGAATCAACAAAGTATGCACATTCTACGTCATAACGACTTTCTATAGTTTGCGCATTCGTCCGGAAATAAGAAAAGCTTACTTCCACCGTTCTTTTAAATCACAGCTTCTAGAAGGTTTACATGATTTCATAAAAAACACTTGTTTTTAGAAAATGTGCTTTATTTCATAAATGGAATCTACAAAGTATGGACATTGTACGTCATAATGACTTTCTATAGTTTGCGCATGCGTTCGGAAATAAGAAAAGCTTACTTCCACCGTTTTTTTAAATGACAGCTTCTAGAAGGTTTACATGATTTCGTAAAAAACACGAGTTTTTATAAAATGTGTTTTATTTCATAAATGGATTCAACAAAGTATGCACATTCTACGTCATAAGGACTTTCTATAGTTTGTGCATGCGTCCGGAAATAAGAAAAGCTTACTTCCCCCATTTTTTAAAATCACGGCTTCTAGAAGGTTTACATGATTTCTTAAAAAACACGAGTTTTTAGAAAATGTGTTTTATTTCAAAAATGGAATCTGAAAGTATGCACATTCTACGTCATAACGACTTTCTATAGTTCGTGCATACGTCCGGAAATAAGAAAAGCTTACTTCCACCGTTTTTTAAAATCACAGCTTCTAGAAGGTTTGCATGATTTCTTAAAAAATACGAGTTTTTAGAAAATGTGTTTTATTTCATAAATGGAATCAACAAAGTATACACATTCTACGTCATAACGACTTTCTATAGTTTGTGCATGCGTTTGGAAATAAGAAAAGCTTACTTCCCCCTTTTTTTAAAATCACAGCTTCTAGAAGGTTTACATGATTTCTTAAAAAACACGAGTTTTTAGAAAATTTGTTTTATTTCAAAAATGGAATCTGAAAGTATGAACATTCTACGTTATAACGACTTTCTATAGTTTGTGCATGCGTCCGGAAATAAGAAAAGCTTACTTCCACCGTTTTTTAAAATCACAGCTTCTAGAAGGTTTGCATGATTTCTTAAAAAATACGAGTTTTTAGAAAATGTGTTTTATTTCATAAATGGAATCAACAAAGTATACACATTCTACGTCATAATGAATTTCTATAGTTTGTGCATGCGTTTGGAAATAAGAAAAGCTTACTTCCCCCGTTTTTTAAAATCACAGCTTCTAGAAGGTTTACATGATTTCGTAAAAAACACGAGTTTTTAGAAAATGTGTTTTATTTCATAAATGGAATTAACAAAGTATGCACATTCTACGTCATAATGACTTTCTATAGTTTGCGCATGCGTCCGGAAATAAGAAAATCTTACTTCCCTCGTTTTTTAAAATCACAGCTTCTAGAAAGTTTAAATGATTTCTTAAAAAACACGATTTTTTGGAAAATGTGTTTTATTTCATAAATGGAATCAACAAAGTATGCACATTCTACGTCATAATGACTTTCTATAGTTTGTGCATGCGTTTGGAAATAAGAAAAGGTTACTTCCCCCGTTTTTTAAAATCACAGCTTCTAGAAGGTTTACATGATTTCTTAAAAAACACGAGTTTTTAGAAAATGTGTTTTATTTCACAAATGGAATCTACAAGGTATGCACCTTCTACGTCATAACGACTTTCTATAGTTTGCGCATGCGTACGGAAATAAGAAAAGCTTACTTCCACCGTTTTTTAAAATCACAGCTTCTAGAAGTTTTACATGATTTCGTAAAAAACACGAGTTTTTAGAAAATGTGTTTTATTTCATAAATGGAATCTACAAAGTATGCATATTCTACGTCATAACGAATTTCTATAGTTTGCGCATGCGTCCGGAAATAAGAAATGCATACTTCCACCGTTTATTAAAATCACAGCTTCTAGAAGGTTTAGATAATTTCTTAAAAAACATGAGTTTTTAGAAAATGTGTTTTATCTCATAAATGGAATCTACAAAGTATGCACATTCTATGTGATAACGTATTTCTACAGTTTGCGCATGCGTCCACAAATAAGAAAAGCTTACTTCCACCATTTTTTAAAATCACAGCTTCTAGAAGGTTTACATGATTTCGTAAAAAACACGAGTTTTTAGAAAATGTGTTTTATTTTATAAATGGAATCTACAATGTATGCACATTCTACATCATAACGACTTTCTATAGTTTGCGCATGCGTCCGGAAATAAGAAAAGCTTACTTCCACCGTTTTTTAAAATCACAGCTTCTAGAAGTTTTACATGATTTCGTAAAAAACACGAGTTTTTAGAAAATTTGTTTTATTTCATAAATGGAATCTACAAAGTATGCACATCCTACGTCATAACGACTTTCTATAGTTTGCGCATGCGTCCGGAAATAAGAAGAGCTTACTTCCGCCGTTTTTTAAAATCACAGCTTCTAGAAGGTTTTCATGATTTGGTAAAAAACACGAGTTTTTAGAAAAAGTGTTTTATTTCATAAATGGAATCTACAAAATATGCACATTCTACATCATAACGACTTGCTATAGTTTGTGCATGCGTCCGGAAATAAGAAAAGCTTACTTCCCCCGTTTTTTAAAATCACAGCTTCTAGAAGGTTTACGTGATTTCTTAAAAAACACGAGTTTTTAGAAAATGTGTTTTATTTCATAAATGGAATCAACAAAGTATGCATATTCTACGTCATAACGACTTTCTATAGTTTGCCCATGCATTTGGAAATAAGAAAAGCTTACTTCCCCCGTTTTTTAAAAGCACAGCTTCTGGAAAGTTTGCATGATTTCTTAAAAAACATGAGTTTTTAGAAAATGTGTTTTATTTCATAAATGGAATTAACAAAGTATGCAGATTCTACGTCATAACGACTTTCTATAGTTTGCGCATGCGTCCGGAAATAAGAAAAGCTTACCTCCCCCGTTTTTTAAAATCACAGATTCTAGAAGGTTTACATGATTTCGTAAAAAACACGAGTTTTTAGAAAATGTGTTTTATTTCATAAATAGAATCAACAAAGTATGCATATTCTACGTCATAACGACTTTCTATAGTTTGCTCATGCGTCCGAAAATAAGAAAAGCTTACTTCCACCTTTTTTTAAAATCACGGCTTCTAGAAGGTTTACATGATTTCGTAAAAAACACGAGTTTTTAGAAAATGTGTTTTATTTCATAAATAGAATCAACAAAGTATGCACATTCTACGCCATAATGACTTTCTATAGTTTGCGCATGCGTCCGGAAATAAGAAAAGCTTACTTCCACCGTTTTTTAAAATCACAACTTCTAGAAGATTTACATGATTTCGTAAAAAACACGAGTTTCTAGAAAATGTGTGTCATTTCATCAATGGAATCTACAAAGTATGCACATTCTACGTCATAACGACTTTCTATAGTTTGCGCATGCGTCCGGAAATAAGAAAAGCTTACCTCCCCCATTTTTTAAAATCCAATATTCTAGAAGGTTTACATGATTTCGTAAAAAAAACGAGTTTTTAGAAAATGTGTTTTATTTCATAAATAGAATCAACAAAGTATGCACATTCTACGTCATAACGACATTCTATAGTTTGCGCATGCGTCCGGAAATAAGAAAAGCTTACTTCCACCGTTTCTTAAAATCACAGCTTCTAGAAGGTTTACATGATTTCGTAAAAAACACGAGTTTTTAGAAAATGTGTTTTATTTCATAAATGGAATCTACAAACTATGCACATTCTACGTCATAACGACTTTCTATAGTTTGCGCATGCGTCCGGAAATAAGAAAAGCTTACCTCCACCGTTTTTTAAAATCACATATACTAGAAGGTTTACATGATTTCGTCAAAAAAACGAGTTTTTAGAAAATGTGTTTTATTTCATAAATACAATCAACAAAGTATGCACATTCTACGTCATAACGACTTTCTATAGTTTGCGCATGCGTCCGGAAATAAGAAAAGCTTACTTCCACCGTTTCTTAAAATCACAGCTTCTAGAAGGTTTACATGATTTCGTAAAAAACACGAGTTTTTAGAAAATGTGTTTTATTTCATAAATGGAATCTACAAAGTATGCACATTCTACGTCATAACGACTTTCTATAGTTTTTGCATGCGTCCGGAAAATAAGAAAAGCTTACTTCCCCCGTTTTTTAAAATCACAGCTACTAGAAGGTTTACATGATTTCTTAAAAAACACGAGTTTTTAGAAAATGTGTTTTATTTCATAAATGGAATCTACAAAGTATGCACATTCTACGTCATAACGACTTTCTATAGTTTGCGCATGCGTCCGGAAATAAGAAAAGCTTACCTCCCCATTTTTTAAAATCACATATTCTAGAAGGTTTACATGATTTCGTAAAAAACACGAGTTTTTAGAAAATGTGTTTTATTTCATAAATCGAATCAACAAAGTATGCACATTCTACGTCATAACAACTTTCTATAGTTTGTGCATGCGTCCGGAAATAAGAAAAGCTTACTTCCACCGTTTTTTAAAATCATAGCTTCTAGAAGGTTTACATGATTTCGTAAAAAACACAAGTTTTTAGAAAATGTGTTTTATTTCATAAATAGAATCAACAAAGTATGCACATTCTACGTCATAACGACTTTCTATAGTTTGCGCATGCGTCCGGAAATAAGAAAAGCTTACTTCCACCGTTTTTTAAGATAACAGCTTCTAGAAGGTTTACATGATTTCGTAAAAAACACGAGTTTTTAGAAAATGTGTTTCATTTCATAAATGGAATCTACAAAGTATGCACATTCTACGTCATAACGAGTTTTTATAGTTTGCGCATGCATCCGAAAATAAGAAAAGCTTACTTCCACCATTTTTTAAAATCACAGCTTCTAGAAGGTTTACATGATTTCATAAAAAACACGAGTTTTTAGAAAATGTGTTTTTTTTCATAAATGGAATCAACAAAGTATGCACATTCTATGTCATAACGACTTTCTATAGTTTGCGCATGCGTCCGGAAATAAGAAAAGCTTACTTCCACCATTTTTTAAAATCACAGCTTCTAGAAGGTTTACATGATTTCGTAAAAAACACGAGTTTTTAGAAAATGTGTTTTATTTCATAAATGGAATCTACAAAGTATGCACATTCTACGTCATAACGACTTTCTATAGTTTGTGCATGCGTCCGGAAGTAAGAAAATCTTACTTCCCCCGTTTTTTAAAATCACAGCTTCTAGAAGGTTTACATGATTTCTTATAAAACATGAGTTTTTAGAAAATGTGTTTTATTTCATAATTGGAATCAACAAAGTATGCACATTCTACGTCATAACGACTTTCTATAGTTTTTGCATGCGTCCGGAAATAAGAAAAGCTTACTTCCCCCGTTTTTTAAAATCACAGCTACTAGAAGGTTTACATGATTTCTTAAAAAACACGAGTTTTTAGAAAATGTGTTTTATTTCATAAATGGAATCTACAAAGTATGCACATTCTACGTCATAACGATGTTCTATAGTTTGCGCATGCGTCCGGAAATAAGAAAAGCTTACTTCCACCATTTTTTACAATCACAGCTTCTAGAAGGTTTACATGATTTCGTAAAAAACACGAGTTTTTAGAAAATGTGTTTTATTTCATAAATGGAATCTACAAAGTATGCACATTGTACGTCATAATGACTTTCTATAGTTTGCGCATGCGTCCGGAAATAAGAAAAGCTTACTTCCCCCGTTTTTTAAAATCACAGCTTCTAGAAGGTTTACATGATTTCTTAAAAAACACGAGTTTTTAGAAAATGTGTTTTATTTCATAAATGGAATCAACAAAGTATGCACATTCTACGTCATAACGAGTTTCTATTGTTTGCGCATGCGTTTGGAAATAAAAAAAGCTTACTTCCCCCGTTTTTTAAAATCACAGCTTCTAGAAGGTTTACATGATTTCTTAAAAAACACGAGTTTTTAGAAAATGTGTTTTATTTCATCAATGCAATCAACAAAGTATGTACATTTTACGTCATAACGACTTTCTATAGTTTGCGCATTCGTCCGGAAATAAGAAAAGCTTACTTCCACCGTTTTTTAAAATCACAGCTTCTAGAAGGTTTACATGATTTCGTAAAAAACACGATTTTTTAGAAAATGTGTTTTATTTCATAAATGGAATCTACAAAGTATGCACATTCTACGTCATAACGACTTTCTACAGTTTGCGCATTCGTCCGAAAATAAGAAAAGCTTAGCTCCACCGTTTTTTAAAATCACGGCTTCTAGAAGATTTACATGATTTCGTAAAAAACACGAGTTTTTAGAAAATGTGTTTTATTTCATAAATGGAATCTACAAAGTATGCACATTCTACGTCATAACGACATTCTATAGTTTGCGCATTCGTCTGGAAATAAGAGAAGCTTATTTCCACCGTTTTTTAAAATTACGGCTTCTAGAAGGTTTACATGATTTCTTAAAAAACACGAGTTTTTAGAAAATGTGTTTTATTTCATCAATGCAATCAACAAAGTATGTACATTCTACGTCATAACGACTTTCTATAGTTTGCGCATTCGTCCGGAAATAAGAAAAGCTTACTTCCACCGTTTTTTAAAATCACAGCTTCTAGAAGGTTTACATGATTTCGTAAAAAACATGAGTTTTTAGAAAATGTGTTTTATTTCATAAATGGAATCTACAAAGTATGCACATTCTACGTCATAACGACTTTCTATAGTTTGCGCATGCGTCCCGATGTTAAGTTTTCAGAATTTACTTCAATCTGATCTAGGATCTTAACTGAGAGAACAACATGTACAACATATCTACAGCATATCAATCATGGAGACAATAATGCAAGCACACAAGAGACACAAAGATTTAGTTGGGGAAAACCATAAAGGTGAAAAACCCCAATAACTTCCTCGGAGATAGATAGAGCAATGATACAACCAACCATGAGAGATAGACATAACCTAGCAGCAGATCCTCTTCCTCCATAAGTGCGCCACTCCTCCTTGAGTGCATGAGTGAGAAGTGAGTGATCAAATAGAGTGCCTCCTGCACTCTATTTATACTTGACTTGACTTTCCTTTTTACCTAACTCATGTAGGCTCGAACTTAACCACATAACATAATGCTGACTGGGCCAACCCCCAATAGGGTGGTCTAATAACCCTTTGACCCACATGGCCGACCCCCAATAGGGTGGTCTAATAACCCTTCGACCCACATGACTTATACAGGGCCGACCCCAACAAGGTGGTCTAATAACCCATCAAGTATAAGTTACGACACTTACAATATAAATGACGACACTTGCGTATAGAGGAATAATAACATCTCTATAGGAATACAATATACATATATGTGAAATACATTCCGAAGTTACATATACATCAACACTCCCTCTTAACTAGGAAGGTATTTCTCAGCACAGTTCTTCTAGCACAAGTCATCTTCTCTGGATCATCGCCACTAGATAATCGTCATCGAGTCATCATCATCGTCACTGCTGCTGCTATCTCAATCAATCTCTAAATCTACTCGTCATAGGAAGTTCTACAGAGCCAGTCCTTTTTCATACTAGATGTAGGCCCACCACCTGCAGGTCTTCATCATCACTGGCCATACTGTGGAATCCTCAGGACTTATTACGTGCATCACAAAACCTCGAAAGAGCATCCCAGGATGTTACGGGTACACAACTCCGACCTGTAGGATCTCCCAGGGCGCTATTATATGTGACCCCACCACAAAACCTCGAAAGAGCATCTCAGGATGTTACGGGTGCACAACTCCGACCTGAGATCTCCCAGGGCACAAATTACATGTGGTCACCACAAAACCTAGCAAGAGCATCTCAGGATGTTACGAGTACACAACTCTGACCTGAAATCTCCCAGGGCACAAATTACATGTGGTCATGGCAAAACCTCGAAAGAGCATCTCAGGATGTTACGGGTACACAACTCCGACCTGAAATCTCCTAGGGCACAAATTACATGCCATAGGACAAAACCTCGCAAGAGAATCTCAGGATGTTACGGGTACACAACTCCGACCTGAGATCTCCCAGGGCACAAATTACATGTCCTCCCAGAGCAATGTCTCGAAAGAGCATCCTAGGCTGTTACGGGTACACAAATCCGACCTATAGGATCTCCCAGACATGCTCATCTGCACAACCTAATCCACAACCACAGAGTATCAACCTGATACTCACCATACATCATCCTGATGTACTCATGATCATCCTGATCATCATCACTACGACGTCCTACTGCATGTCATCAGGAGCAACATCCTGAAGCTCATCATCCATGATCATCCTGATCATCACTGCAACATCCTGCTGCATGTCATCTGGAGCAACATCCTGAAGCTCATCATCCATGATCATCCTGATCATCACTGCAACATCCTACTGCATGATCCACCTGATCATTAATGCATCTACCTGATGCATACCACATATCTACCTGATACATATCATCATACATGATCCTCCTAATCATACAATGTATCCACCTGATACATGATACATATCACCATACATGATCCACCTGATCATACAATCTATCCACCTGATACATATACAGATACATGGTCCAAGCATCCAACATGATGCATATACAAAATACATACACATGATCCAACTGATCATATCCAGCATCCAACATGATGCATACATACATAAATGATCCAACTGATCATATCCAGCATCCAACATGATTCATACATACATACATAAAAATGATCCAACTGATCATATCCAGCATCCAACATGATGCGTACATACATACATAAAAATGATCCAACTGATCATATCCAAGCAGAAACCAGAACATCATCCTGATTCCCATTATCCAGTGCTTACATCCACAGCCATGTGAAGGATCCTCCTTCCAACATGCTTGGAATGGCTTCAGCAAATGTGTCCATCACTTCTTCCTCGAAGTGTCCTCGATCTGAAGAACGCCAAGCCTCTCTCTGAAGTACTCGAACTTCACTCTGGCTAGTGGCTTCGTCAGCACATCTGCAATTTGCTCGTCCGTCGCAACATACAGAAGCTTCACAGCTCCTCTCTGCACCATATCCCTGATATAGTGATATTTGATCTCTATGTGTTTCGACCTGTCATGAAACACTGGGTTCTCGGACAGCTTCACACAACTCTGGTTATCACAGAAGATACCAATAGCCTCCAACGGGAGATCAAATAACTCAGACAGTAGCTTTCGTAGCCATACTGCCTCACAACTAGCTGAACATGCTGCAACATACTCTTCCTCAGCTGTACTCAGTGCTACGCAGGACTGCTTCCTGCTAAACCAAGAGATCACACCTGATCCCATACTGAAGCAGCACCCAGATGTGCTCTTCCTATCTGCAGCACTGCCAGCCCAATCTGAATCAACATAACCCTGCAGGTTAAACTTTTGATTCGCTTCATACTTGAGCCCATAATCCATTGTACCCTTCAGGTACCTCAGAACATGCTTTACAACAACCAGGTGAACACTCCTCGGATCCGTGAGGAACTGGCTCAATGTGTTCACAGCAAAGCAAATGTCTGGTCTCGTGTTCATCAGGTACATCAAGGACCCAATCATCTGACGATACATGGAGACATCAACCGGCTCAGATGAAGCATCACATAGAAGCTTCAGATTCAATGCCATAGGTGTGGCCATGACCTTGCAGTCCATCATCCCGAACCTCTTCAGGATCTCTACTGCATACTTCCCTTATCCAAGGAAGATTCCATCACTCTGCCACACCTCCATGCCAAAAACAAATAGTGCATCATCCCCAAGTTCTTCATCTCGAACTCGGCAGTAAGATTCCGCTGCATGTCGGCAATCAATCTATCTTCACCTGTAACAAACAGGTTATCCGCATACAAAAGTAGTATCACTGGATTTCCTTCCTCAACCTTGTAGTAAAGGTTGGAATCCGCTTTACTCTTGGTAAATCCCAAACTGGATAGAAAGCTATCTATCCTACCATACCAAGTTCTGCACACATATATGACTACACCATGCTGTCTTGAAATCCATCTGGTGCATCTTCTATTTCATCACTTTTATATTTCTCAATGCTGCCATCTGCAACATGCTTGATCTGATAGATCCATTTGGAAGTCATAACAAACTTCCCTTCACGTCTTGGGACTACGTCCCAAACATCATTCTTCATGATTGACGGATCATGGCATTCCATCCCAGATCCTGGGAACTTCAATATCTTCAATATCTTCAATAGATATCTTTGTTGCTGGAACAAAATGTTGTAGTTCTTCTTTTGTAGGAGATGGCATATGATCTTTCCTACACAACAAGTTAAATTGCATGATTAGAAAACATCTCATAGTTTTCAGAACAAATTCTTACACATAAAGAAATATGTCATACATTCATGCAACTATCTTAGCCAATGTTTCAATACAACATTTATCCATATCCCGTAACTTTCTAGATGCCTTCCAATCTCTACCAGAACATTGTTAAGAGTGTGCACAACTCCCAACATGTCAGCAAAGAGGTTTCATTCTAGATAAGTAGCAATGGAATGTTGTACAGTGCCATAGGCCACTTACCCATGTATATTAGTAGCATACTGTTCATCAATGCAACTATTCTAATATGCACAATACATATCCTAAGTCTAGGAACATGAGCATATACATCATTGAACAATTTTATTTAAACAGACAAACATGCAAGAAATTAAAATACTTATCTTTGTTTGTTCGTTGGGTGGACTCCCTCTGAGTCTTTGCTTCCTTGCAGGAGCTGTTGGAGTCCTAATCTGAAGTAGCTTCTTCTACACCTTTCTATTGTGGAATGTAGAGAGAGATGGTCAACTCCCTCTGAATATCTGCATCCTTGCATAAACCACTGGAGTTTACTCCCTCTTGATCTTTGCTTCCTGGATTACCTGTTCTTGAACTCATATTCATCCTTGGTCCCTATGCATGCTTATTAGTATCATGATTGTTTTATCCTTGTGAGCTCATATAAAATCATACATTCATTAGCATACTATTAAAACACAATAATCTCAAGCATGTATAGTCATGATCATTTTAAACAGAAATAATAAGCATTAGCATTCAAGGTTTATGTAGTATTCTTATGGTTAGTCAAATCATAAGAATCATAACATGTCTAAATCTATAATTACTCAAACCTATGACTCTTCAGGTTAGTTGAATCATCAATCAAGATAAGAGATATAATATGCATAAAACTTGTGATTATTCAAACCTATAACTTCATGATTCTTCTGGTTAGTCATATCATCAATTATGGTAAGAAACATAATATGCATACAACCATGATTATTCAAACCTATGACTTTATGAATAATCATTATCAACAATAGTATAAGATCCTAACCCAAGGTAGGATTCTATCTTGATATAGGAAAAACATACCTGGATTAGCATGCTAGTTAGTTATGTCTAACATACTCACATGATGTCTTCTTGTTCTTCTTCAATGACTTGTGCTAGTAACCTGTATATCTCATAGGTTAGCCATTATAAAACCAAGTTATACATACCTCGTAAATGGATCTTCTATGAGATCCATGACAATGGATGAGTCTTTATCCTCATGTCATCATGATCATATGTTCTTGAACTAGAACATGATTTGTCTTTCTTGGTGTACCTTTCATGTTAGTAGACAACATAAAACCTCATACAACACCATAATGCATTAGTACAATCATAAGTGTCAACACCCTAACCAATGAATATCTTCTATCATGCATTCATAATTTTGTTAAGGTGATACGACAAATCTAAAATCAAGATTGTACTAACCGTAATAACATGAAGACAAACATACCATAAACTTAATCATGAACAAATCTCAAAACATACCTCGATGAATCATACCTGTCGAGATCGCTTGTAATCTCCTTATGTAAAGCCTTAGCCTCATCTCCCTCTGAAACAGGAACTCCTTCACTTATGCAGGTGACCAATCCATCTTCTTCTAGGATTAACCCTATCCACTTGATTTGCAAGAACTGGACCTGGAGCTGGATATGGGTTTGTCAGAGAAACCCCAAAAATTCAAACTTTGAATTTCAAACTTTGAATTTCAAACTTTCGAAAGGATAGAAATATGCGCCTTGATGAGTTGATCAAACTGGTATATTCAGAATTTGAAAACTGCAAAGTTTCACTCCTCAATTTTTCCTTTGAAACTTCCAGATTCACTGGACGTGACCCTGAACTGGGGTTTGATTAAGCCCACTCTTCTGCCCAATCAAAATGTTTGATCCAAAGCTCTAAGCTTCTATTTTTCTGAGAAGCTTCCAGCTGTGGTCACAGATTTCAAAAATTCCCATTTTTGCAGAAGCCCTAATTTTCCACTTTTCTGATCAAAGTCCCGAACTAGGGTCTAATCAAGCCCGGCCTTCTGCCCAACCAAAAATTTTGATCTTGGTCTCTAAATTTCTATTTTGATGAGTAGCATCTAGCCATGGTCTCCGATTACAAAAATTCCAACTTTCTCCGAAGCCCTAAATTCCGGAAGCCATGAATGAAGGTACTCAAAAATAATTCTGTTTTGACATAAATATGTACCTGATTGTTTATGGTGTAACTCCAAACTTTTCAATCCACAGGGTATGAAAATGTTTCCTGAGATAGCCTGACCTGTTACCTTTCCATCCTGACAGGTCTGACCTCAATTGGATTCTCTGAGAGAGATTTATGCCAAATGTCGCAACGTGACCTGTTTTGGGATAATACAGGAGTGCGAACTTGTACGGTGTGCCACGTGTCACTATTTCAACTTCGGCCTTTTAAAACTTTTTCTGAGATATATCGACCTGTTATCTTTCCATCCTAATAGGTATGACCTCAATTGGATTTTCTAAGAGAGAGTTATGCCAAGTGTCGCAACGTGACCTGTTTATGGGTTAATACAAGAGAGCGAACTTGTACAGCGTTCCACGTGTCACTGGTTCAACTTCGGTCTCTGAAAAACTTTTTTGAGATATTACATTCTGTGTACTACCTGTCACTTGTTACGAAATTTCATTTGGAGCTTCCTAGCCCAAGTTATGACCTTTTTTCCAAGGTCACCTGATTTTGACTCAGATATGGAAGAGGCAGAAACCCTATATTGTACAGATCATAAATCACAAAGTAACGAATTAGAGGTTGTCCTTTGGACACAAGGTACCTGGAGATTTAATCTTCGTCCTGTAACAATTTTAGATCCGAAAACTTCACCAAAACGGATTTATAGCGAAAGTGCTACGATGACTGGTTTTTGCTATATCAAGCCCTAGCATCGTAAGTGCAACAAGTGTCATACATGCCACATCATGCCTTCTTTCAGGCTAGCTCTGATTCCATGTTAAGTTTTCAGAATTTACTTCAATTTGATCTAGGATCTTAACTGAGAGAACAACATGTACAACATATCTACAGCATTTCAATCATGGAGACAATAATGCAAGCACACAAGAGACACAAAGATTTAGTTGGGGAAAACCATAAAGGTGAAAAACCCCAATAACTTCCTCAGAGATAGATAGAGCAATGATACAACCAACCATGAGAGATAGACATAACCTAGCAGCAGATCTTCCTCCTCCATAAGTGCGCCACTCCTCGTTGAGTGCAAGAGTGAGAAGTGAGTGATCAAATAGAGTGCCTCCTGCACTCTATTTATACTTGACTTGACTTGCCTTTTTACCAAACTCATGTAGGCTCGAACTTAACCACATAACATAATGCTGACTGGGCCAACCCCCAATAGGGTGGTCTAATAACCCTTTGACCCACATGGCCGACCCCCAATAGGGTGGTCTAATAACCCTTCGACCCACATGACTTATACAGGGCCGACCCCAACAAGGTGGTCTAATAACCCATCAAGAATAAGTTACGACACTTACAATATAAATGACGACACTTCCGTATAGAGGAATAATAACATCTCTATAGGAATACAATATACATATATCTGAAATACATTCCGAAGATACATATACATCAACACCGGAAATAAGAAAAGCTTACTTCCACCGTTTTTTAAAATCACAGCTTCTAGAAGGTTTACATGATTTCGTAAAAAACACGAGTTTTTAGAAAATGTGTTTTATTTCATAAATGGAATCTATAAAGTATGCACATTCTACGTCATAACAACTTTCTATAGTTTGCGCATGCGTCCAGAACTAAGAAAAGCTTACTTCCCCTGTTTTTTAAAATCACAGCTTCCAAAAGGTTTACATGATTTCTTAAAAAACACGAGTTTTTAGAAAATGTGTTTTATTTCATCAATGGAATCTACAAAGTATGCACATTCTACGTTATAACGAATTTCTATAGTTTGCGCATGCGTCCTGAAATAAGAAAAGCTTACCTCCCCCCTTTTTTGAAATCAGAGGTTCTAGAAGTTTTACATGATTTCATAAAAAACACGAGTTTTTAGAAAATGTGTTTTATTTCATAAATAGAATCAACAAAGTATGCACATTCTATGTCATTACAACTTTCTATAGTTTGCGCATGCGTCCGGAAATAAGAAAAGCTTACTTCCCCCGTTTTTCAAAATCACAGCTTCTAGAAGGTTTACATGATTTCTTAAAAAAAACGAGTTTTTAGAAAATGTGTTTTATTTCATAAATGGAATCAACAAAGTATGCACATTCTACGTCATAACAACTTTCTATAGTTTGCGCATGCGTTTGGAAATAAGAAAAGCTTACTTCCCCTGTTTTTTAAAATCACAGCTTCTAGAAGGTTTACATGATTTCTTAAAAAACACGAGTTTTTAGAAAATCTGTTTTATTTAATAAATGGAATCAACAAAGTATGTACATTCTACGTCATAACGACTTTCTATAGTTTGCGCATGTGTCCGGAAATAAGAAAAGCTTACTTCCACCGTTTTTTAAAATCACAGCTTCTAGAAGGTTTAAATGATTTCGTAAAAAACATGAGTTTTTAGAAAATGTGTTTTATTTCATAAATGGAATCAACAAAGTATGCACATTCTACGTCATAACGACTTTCTATAGTTTGCGCATTCGTCCGGAAATAAGAAAAGCTTACTTCCACCATTTTTTAAAATCACAGCTTCTAGAAGGTTTACATGATTTTGTAAAAAACACGAGTTTTTAGAAAATGTGTTTTATTTCATAAATGGAATCTACAAAGTATGCACATTCTACGTCATAACGACTTTCTATAGTTTGCGCATGCGTCCGGAATTAAGAAAAGCTTACTTCCCACGTTTTTTAAAATCACAGCTTCTAGAAGGTTTACATGATTTCTTAAAAAACACGAGTTTTTAGAAAATGTGTTTTATTTCATAAATGGAATCAACAAAGTATGCACATTCTACGTCATAACGACTTTCTATAGTTTGCGTATTCTTTTGGAAATAAGAAAAGTTTACTTCCCCCGTTTTTTAAAATCACAGCTTCTAGAAGCTTTACATGATTTCTTAAAAAACACGAGTTTTTAGAAAATGTGTTTTATTTCATAAACGGAATCAACAAAGTATGCACATTCTACGTCATAACGAATTTCTATAGTTTCCCCATGTGTCCGGAAATAACAAAAGCTTACTTCCACCGTTTTTTAAAATCACAGCTTCTAGAAGGTTTACATCATTTCGTAAAAAACACGAGTTTTTAGAAAATGTGTTTTATTTCATAAATGGAATCTACAAAGTATGCACATTCTACGTCATAACGACTTTCTATAGTTTGTGCATGCGTCCGGAAATGAGAAAAGCTTACTTGCACCGTTTTTTAAAATCACAGCTTCTTGAAGGTTTACATGATTTCTTAAAAAACAGGAGTTTTTAGAAAATGTGTTTTATTTCATAAATGGAATCTACAAAGTATGCACATTCTACGTCATAACGACTTTCTATAGTTTGCGCATGCGTCCGGAAATAAGAAAAGCTTACTTCCCCCGTTTTTTAAAATCACAGCTTCTAGAAGGTTTACATGATTTCTTAAAAAACACGAGTTTTTAGAAAATGTGTTTTATTTCATAGATGGAATCAACAAAGTATGCACATTCTACATCATAACGAATTTCTATAGTTTGCGCGTGCGTTTGGAAATAAGAAATGCTTATTTCCCCCGTTTTTTAAAATCACAGCTTCTAGAAGGTTTACATGATTTCTTAAAAAACACGTGTTTTTAGAAAATGTGTTTTATTTCATAAATGGAAACAACAAAGTATGCCCATTCTACGTCATAATGACTTTCTATAGTTTTCGCATGGGTCCGGAAATAAGAAAAGCTTACTTCCACTGTTTTTTAAAATCACAGCTTCCAGAAGGTTTACATGATTTCTTAAAAAACAAGAGTTTTTAGAAAATGTGTTTTATTTCATCAATGGAATCGACAAAGTATGCACATTCTACGTCATAACTACTTTCTATAGTTTGCGCATTCGTCCGGAAATAAGAAAAGCTTACTTCCCCCGTTTTTTAAAATCACAGCTTCTAGAAGGTTTACATAATTTCTTAAAAAACAGGAGTTTTTAGAAAATGTGTTTTATTTCATAAATGGAATCAACAAAGTATGCACATTCTACGTCATAACGACTTTCTATAGTTTGCGCATGCGTTTGGAAATAAGAAAAGCTTAGTTCCCTCATTTTTTAAAATCACAGCTTCTAGAAGGTTTACATGATTTCTTAAAAAACACGAGTTTTTAGAAAATGTGTTTTATTTCATAAATGGAATCAACAAAGTATGCACATTCTACATCATAACGACTTTCTATAGTTTGCGCATCCGTCCGGAAATAAGAAAAGCTTACTTCCCCCGTTTTTTAAAATCACAGCTTCTAGAAGGTTTACATGATTTCGTAAAAAACATGAGTTTTTAGAAAATGTGTTTTATTTCATAAATGGAATCAATAAAGTATGCACATTCTACGTCATAACGACTTTCTATAGTTTGCGCATGCGTTTGGGAATAAGAAAAGCTTACTTCCCCCGTTATTTAAAATCACAGCTTCTAGAAGGTTTACATGATCTCTTAAAAAACATGAGTTTTTAGAAAATGTGTTTTATTTCATAAATGGAATCAACAAAGTATGCACATTCTACGTCATAACGACTTTCTATAGTTTGCATATTTGTCCGGAAATAAGAAAAGGTTACTTCCATCGTTTTTTAAAATCACAGCTTCTAGAAGGTTTACATGATTTCGTAAAAAAAACGAGTTTTTAGAAAATGTGTTTTATTTCATAAATGGAATCTACAAAGTATTCACATTCTACGTCATAACGACTTTCTATAGTTTGCGCATGCGTCCAGAAATAACCAAAGCTTACTTCCCCCGTTTTTTAAAATCACATCTTCTAGAAGGTTTACATGATTTCTTAAAAAACACGAGTTTTTAGAAAATGTGTTTTATTTCATAAATGGAATCAACAAAGTATGCACATTCTACGTCATAACGACTTTCTATAGTCTGTGCATGCGTTCGGAAATAAGAAAAGCTTACTTCCCCCGTTTTTTAAAATCACATCTTCTAGAAGGTTTACATGATTTCTTAAAACACACGAGTTTTTAAAAAATGTGTTTTCTTTCATAAATGGAATCAACAAAGTATGCCCATTCTACATCATAACGACTTTCTACAGTTTCCGAATTCGTCCAGAAATAAGAAGAGCTTACTTCCACCGTTTTTTAAAATCACAGCTTCTAGAAGGTTTACATGATTTCTTAAAAAACACGAGTTTTTAGAAAATATGTTTTATTTCAAAAATGGAATAAAGAAAGTATGCACTTTCTACGTCATAACGACTTTCTATAGTTTGCGCATAAGTTTGGAAATAAGAAAAGCTTACTTCCCCCCTTTTTTAAAATCACAGCTTCTAGAAGGCTTACATGATTTCGTAAAAAACACAACTTTTTAGAAAATGTGTTTTATTTCATAAATGGAATCAACAAAGTATGCACATTCTACGTCATAACGACTAGCTATAGTTTGCGCATTCGTTTGGAAATAAGAAAAGCTTACTTCCACCGTTTTTTAAAATCACAGCTTCTAGAAGGTTTACATGATTTCGTAAAAAACACGAGTTTTTAGAAAATGTGGTTTATTTCATAAATGGAATCTACAAAGTATGCACATTCTACATCATAACGACTTTCTATAGTTTGCGCATGCATCTGGAAATAAGAAAAGCTTACTTCCACCATTTTTTAAAATCACGGCTTCTAGAAGGTTTACATGATTTCCTAAAAAACACGAGTTTTTTTTAAATGTGTTTTATTTCATAAATGGAATCAACCAAGTATGCACATTCTACGTCATAACGACTTTCTATAGTTTGCTCATGCGTTTGGAAATAAGAAAAGCTTACTTCCCCCGTTTTTTAAAATCACAGCGTCTAGAAGGTTTACATGATTTCTTAAAAAACATGAGTTTTTAGAAAATGTGTTTTATTTCATAAATGGAATCAACAAAGAATGCACATTCTACGTCATAACAACTTTCTATAGTTTGTGCATGCGTCTGGAAATACGAAAAGCTTACTTCCCCCGTTTTTTAAAATCACAGCTTCTAGAAGGTTTACATGATTTCTTAAAAAACATGAGTTTTTAGAAAATGTGTTTTATTTCATAAATGGAATCAACAAAGTATGCACATTCTACGTCATAACGACTTTCTATAGTTTGCGCATGCGTCCGGAAATAAGAAAAGCTTACTTCCCCCGTATTTTAAAATCACAGCTTCTAGAAGGTTTCCATGATTTCTTAAAAAACACGAGTTTTTAGAAAATGTGTTTTATTTCATAAATGGAATCAACAAAGTATGCACATTCTACGTCATAACGAATTTCTATAGTTTGCGCATGCGTCCGGAAATAAGAAAAGCTTACTTCCACCGTTTTTTAAAATCACAGCTTCTAGAAGGTTTACATGATTTCGTAAAAAACACGAGTTTTTAGAAAATGTGCTTTATTTCATAAATGGAATCTACAAAGTATGCACATTCTACATCAAAACGACTTTCTATAGTTTGTGCATGCATCCGGAAATAAGAAAAGCTTACTTCCCCCGTTTTTTAAAATCACAGCTTCTAGAAGGTTTACATGATTTCTTAAAAAACATGAGTTTTTAGAAAATGTGTTTTATTTCATAAATGGAATCAACAAAGTATGCACATTCTACGTCATAAATACTTTCTATAGTTTGCGCATGCGTTTGGAAAAAAGAAAAGCTTACTTCCCCCGTTTTTTAAAATAACAGCTTCTAGAAGGTTTACATGATTTCGTAAAAAACACGAGTTTTTAGAAAATGTGTTTTATTTCATAAATGGAATCAACAAAGTATGCACATTCTAAGTCATAACGACTTTCTATAGTTTGCGCATGCGTCCGGAAATAAGTAAAGCTTACCTCCCCCGTTTTTTAAAATCACAGCGTGTAGAAGGTTTACATGATTTCTTAAAAAACGTGAGTTTTTAGAAAATGTTTTTTATTTCATAAATGGAATCAACAAAGTATGCACATTCTACGTCATAACGACTTTCTATAGTTTGTGCATGCGTCCGGAAATAAGAAAAGCTTACTTCCCCGGTCATTTAAAATCACAGCTTCTAGAAGGCTTACATGATTTCTTAAAAAACACGAGTTTTTAGAAAATGTGTGTTATTTCATAAATGAAATCAACAAACTATGCACATTCTACGCCATAACGTCTTTCTATAGTTTGCACATGCATTTCGAAATAAGTAAAGCTTACTACCACCGTTTTTTAAAATCACATCTTCTAGAAAGTTTACATGATTTCGTAAAAAACACGAGTTTGTAGAAAATGTGTTTTATTTCATAAATGGAATCTACAAAGTATGCACATTCTGCGTCATAACGACTTTCTATAGTTTGCGCATGCGTTTGGAAATAAGAAAAGCTTACTTCCGCCGTTTTTTAAAATCACAACTTCTAGAAGGTTTAACATGATTTCCTAAAAAACACGAGTTTTTAGAAAATGTGTTTTATTTCATAAATGGCATCAACAAAGTATGCACATTCTACGTCATAAGGACTTTTTATAGTTTGCGCATGCGTCCGGAAATAAGAAAAGCTTACTTCCACCATTTTTCAAAATCACAGCTTCTAGAAGGTTTTCATGATTTCTTAAAAAACACGAGTTTTTAGAAAATGTGTTTTATTTCATAAATCGAATCAAAAACATATGTACATTCTATGTCATAACGACTTTCTATAGTTTGCGCATGTGTTTGGAAATAAGAAAAGCTTACTTCCCCCGTTTTTTAAAATCACAGATTCTAGAAGGTTTACATGATTTCGTAAAAAACACGAGTTTTTAGAAAATGTGTTTTATTTCATAAATGGAATCAACAAAGTATGCACATTCTACTTCATAACGACTTTCTATAGTTTGCGCATGCGTCCGGAAATAAGAAAAGCTTACTTCCACCGTTTTTTAAAATAATACTTCTATAAGGTTTACATGATTTCGTAAAAAACACGAGTTTTTAGAAAATGTGTTTTATTTCATAAATGGAATCTACAAAGTATGCACATTCTACGTCATAACGACTTTCTCTAGTTTGCGCATGCGTCCAGAAATAAGAAAAGCTTACTTCCCCCGTTTTTTAAAATCACAGCTTCTAGAAGGTTTACATGATTTCGTAAAAAAACACGAGTTTTTAGAAAATTTGTTTTATTTCATAAATGGAATCTACAAAGTATGCACATTCTACGTCATAACGACTTTCTATAGTTTGGGCATGCGTCCTGAAATAAGAAAAGCTTACTTCCCCCGTTTTTTAAAATCACAGCTTCTAGAAGGTTTACATGATTTCTTAAAAAACACGAGTTTTTAGAAAATGTGTTATATTTCATAAATGGAATCAACAAAGTATGCACATTCTACGTCATAACGACTTTCTATAGTTTGCGCATGCATCCGGAAATAAGAAAAGCTTACTTCCCCCGTTTTTTAAGATCACACCTTCTAGAAGGTTTACATGATTTCTTAAAAAACACGATTTTTTAGAAAATGTGTTTCTTTTCATAAATGTTATCAACAAAGTATGCACATTCTACGTCATCACGACATTCTATAGTTTGTGCATGCGTCCAGAAATAAGAAAAGCTTACTTCCCCGTTTTTTAAAATCAGACCTTCTAGAAGGTTTACATGATTTCTTAAAAAACACGAGTTTTTAGAAAATGTGTTTTATTTCATAAATGGTATCAAAAAAGTATGCACATTCTACGTCATAATGACTTTCGATAGTTTGCGCATGCGTCCGGAAATAAGAAAAGCTTACTTCCCCCGTTTTTTAAAATCACAGCTTCTAGAAGGTTTACATGATTTCTTAAAAAACACGAGTTTTTAGAAAATGTGTTTTATTTCATAAATGGTATCAAAAAAGTATGCACATTCTACCTCATATTGACTTTCTATAGTTTGCGCATGCGTCCGGAAATAAGAAAAGCTTACTTCCCCCGTTTTTTAAAATCACAGCTTCTAGAAGGTTTACATGATTTCTTAAAAAACATGAGTTTTTAGAAAATGTGTTTTATTTCATAAATGGAATCAACAGAGTATGCACATTCTACGTCATAACGAGTTTCTATAGTTTCCGCATGCGTCCGGAAATAAGAAAAGCTTACTTCCCCCGTTTTTTAAAATCACAGCTTCTAGAAGGTTTACATGATTTCTTAAAAAACACGAGTTTTTAGAAAATGTGTTTTATTTCATAAATGGAATAAACAAAGTATGCACATTCTACGTCATAACGACATTCTATAGTTTGCGCATGCGTCCGGAAATAAGAAAAGCTTACTTCCACCGTTTTTTAAAATCACAGCTTCTAGAAGGTTTACATGATTTCCTAAAAAACATGATTTTTTAGAAAATGTGTTTTGTTTCATAAATGGAATCTACAAAGTATGCACATTCTACGTCATAACGACTTTGTACAGTTTGCGAATTCGTCCGGAAATAAGAAAAGCTTAGCTCCACCGTTTTTTAAAATCACGGCTTCTAGAAGGTTTACATGATTTCGTAAAAAACACGACTTTTTAGAAAATGTGTTTTATTTCATAAATGGAATCTACAAAGTATGCACATTCTACGTCATAACGACTTTCTACAGTTTGCGAATTCGTCCGGACATAAGAAAAGCTTACTTCCACCGTTTTTTAAAATCACAGCTTCTAGAAGGTTTACATGATTTCGAAAAAAACATGATTTTTTAGAAAATGTGTTTTATTTCATAAATGGAATCTACAAAGTATGCACATTCTACGTCATAACGACTTTCTACAGTTTGCGAATTCGTCCGGAAATAAGAAAAGCTTAGCTCCACCATTTTTTAAAATCACGGCTTCTAGAAGGTTTACATGATTTCGTAAAAAACACGACTTTTTAGAAAATGTGTTTTATTTCATAAATGGAATCTACAAAGTATGCACATTCTACGTCATAACGACATTCTATAGTTTGCGCATTCGTCCGGAAATAAGAAAAGCTTACTTCCACCGTTTTTTAAAATCACAGCTTCTAGAAGGTTTACATGATTTCGTAAAAAACACGATTTTTTAGAAAATGTGTTTTATTTCATAAATGGAATCTACAAAGTATGCACATTCTACGTCATAACGACTTTCTACAGTTTGCGCATTCGTCCGGAAATAAGAAAATCTTAGCTCCACCGTTTTTTAAAATCACGGCTTCTAGAAGATTTACATGATTTCGTAAAAAAACACGAGTTTTTAGAAAATGTGTTTTATTTCATAAATGGAATCTACAAAGTATGCACATTCTACGTCATAACGACATTCTATAGTTTGCGCATTCGTCTGGAAATAAGAGAAGCTTATTTCCACCGTTTTTTAAAATTACGGCTTCTAGAAGGTTTACATGATTTCTTAAAAAACATGAGTTTTTAGAAAATGTGTTTTATTTCATAAATGGAATCAACAAAGTATGCACATTCTACGTCATAACGACTTTCTATAGTTTGCGCATTCGTCCAGAAATAAGAAAAGCTTACTTCCACCGTTTTTTAAAATCACAGCTTCTAGAAGGTTTACATGATTTCGTAAAAAACACGAGTTTTTAGAAAATGTGTTTTATTTCATAAATGGAATCAACAAAGTATGCACATTCTACATCATAATGACTTTCTATAGTTTCCGCATTCTTCCGGAAATAAGAAAAGCTTACTTCTACCGTTTTTTAAAATCACTTCTTCTGGAAGGTTTACTTGATTTCGTAAAAAACACGAGTTTTTAGAGAATGTGTTTTATTTCATAAATGGAATCTACAAAGTATGCACATTCTATGTCATAACGAATTTCTATAGTTTGCGCATGCGTCCAGAAATAAAAAAGCTTACTTCCACCGTTTTTTAAAATCACAGCTTCTAGAAGGTTTACATTATTTCGTAAAAAACACGAGTTTTTAGAAAATGTGTTTTATTTCATACATGGAATCTAGAAAGTATGCAGATTCTACGTCATAACGACTTTCTATAGTTTGCGCATTCGTCCGGAAATAAGAGAAGCTTACTTCCACCGTTTTTTAAAATTACAGCTTCTAGAAGGTTTACATGATTTCTTAAAAAACACGAGTTTTTAGAAAATGTGTTTTATTTCATAAATGGAATCAACAAAGTATGCACATTCTACGTCATAACGACTTTCTATAGTTTGAGCATGCGTTTGGAAATAAGAAAAGCTTACTTCCCCCGTTTTTTAAAATCACACCTTCTAGAAGGTTTACATGATTTCTTAAAAAACACGAGTTTTTAGAAAATGTGTTTTATTTCATAAATGGAAAGAAAAAAAGTATGCACATTCTACGTCATAACGACTTTCTATAGTTTGCGCATGCGTCCGGAAATAAGAAAAAGCTTAGTTCCACCGTTTTAAAATCACAGCTTCTAGAAGGTTTACATGATTTTTTAAAAAACACGAGATTTTAGAAAATGTGTTTTATTTCATAAATGGAATCAACAAAGTATGCACATTCTACGTCATAACGACTTTCTATAGTTTGCGCATTCGTCCGGAAATAAGAAAAGCTTACTTCAACAGTTTTTAAAATCACATTTTCTAGAAGGTTTACATCATTTCGTAAGAAACACGAGTTTTTAGAAAATGTGCTTTATTTCATAGATAGAATCTAGAAAGTATGCACATTCTACGTCATAACGACTTTCTATAGTTTGCGCTTGCGTCCGAAAATAAGAAAAGCTTACTTCCCTCGTTTTTTAAAATCACAGCTTCTAGAAGGTTTACATGATTTCTTAAAAAACATGAGTTTTTAGAAAATGTGTTTTATTTCATAAATGGAATCAACAAAGTATGCACATTCTACGTCATAACGAATTTCTATAGTTTGCGCATGGGTCTGGAAATAAGTAAAGCTTACTTCCCCCATTTTTTAAAATCACAGCTTCTAGAAGGTTTACATGATTTCTTAAATAAGACGAGTTTTTAGAAAATGTGTTTTATTTCATAAATGGTATCAACAAACTATACACATTCTACGCAATAACGACTTTCTATAGTTTGCGCATGCGTCCGGCAATAAGAAAAGCTTACTTCCACCATTTTTTAAAATCACAGCTTCTAAAAGGTTTACATGATTTCGTAAAAAACACGAGTTTTTAGAAAATGTGTTTTATTTCATAAATGGAATCAACAAAGTATGCACATTCTACGTCATAACGAATTTCTATAGTTTGAGCATGCGTTTGGAAATAAGAAAAGCTTACTTCCCCCGTTTTTTAAAATCACAGCTTCTAGAAGGTTTACATGATTTCTTAAAAAACACGAGTTTTTAGAAAATGTGTTTTATTTCATAAATGGAAACAACAAAGTATGAACATTCTACGTCATATTGACTTCCTATAGTTTGCGCATGCGTCCAGAAATAAGAAAAGCTTACTTCCACCGTTCTTTAAAATCACAGCTACTAGAAGGTTTACATGATTTCTTAAAAAACACTAGTTTTTAGAAAATGTGTTTTATTTCATAAATGGAATCAACAAAGTATGCACATTCTGCGTCATAACGACTTTCTATAGTTTGTGCATTCGTCCGGAAATAAGAAAAGCTTACTTCAACAGTTTTTAAAATCACATTTTCTACAAGGTTTACATCATTTCGTAAAAAACACGAGTTTTAAGAAAATCTGCTTTATTTCATAGATAGAATTTACAAAGTATGCACATTCTACGTCATAACGACTTTCTATAGTTTGCGCATGCATCCGAAAATAAGAAAAGCTTACTTCCCTCGTTTTTTAAAATCACAGCTTCTAGAAGATTTACATGATTTCTTAAAAAACATGAGTTTTTAGAAAATGTGTTTTATTTCATAAATGGAATCAACAAAGTATGCACATTCTATGTCATAACGACTTTCTATTATTTCCGCATGCGTCTGGAAATAAGAAAATCTTACTTCCCCCGTTTTTTAAAATCACAGCTTCTAGAAGGTTTACATGATTTCTTAAAAAACACGAGTTTTTAGAAAATGTGTTTTATTTCATAAATGGAATCTACAAAGTATGCACATTCTACGTCATAACGACTTTCTATAGTTTGCGCATGCGTCCGAAAATAAGAAAAGCTTACTTCCCCCGTTTTTTAAAATAACATCTTCTAGAAGGTTTACATGATTTCTTAAAAAACACGAGTTTTTAGAAAATGTGTTTTCTTTCATAAATGGAATCAACAAAGTATGCCCATTCTACATCATAACGACTTTCTACAGTTTCCGAATTCGTCCAGAAATAAGAAAAGCTTACTTCCACCGTTTTTTAAAATTACAGCTTCTAGAAGGTTTACATGATTTCTTAAAAAACACGAGTTTTTAGTAAATGTGTTTTATTTCATAAATGGAATCAACAAAGTATGCAAACTCTAAGTCATAACGACTTTCTATATTTTCCGCATGCGTCCGGAAATAAGAAAAGCTTACTTCCACCGTTTTTTAAAATCACAGCTTCTAGAAGCTTTACATGATTTCTTAAAAAACACGAGTTTTTAGAAAATGTGTTTTATTTCATAAATGGAATCAACAAAGTATGCACATTCTACGTCATAACGACTTTCTATAGTTTGCGCATGCGTCCGGAAATAAGAAAAGCTTACTTCCACCGTTTTTTAAAATCACAGCTTCTAGAAGGTTTACATGATTTCGTAAAAAACATGATTTTTTAGAAAATGTGTTTTATTTCATAAATGGAATCTACAAAGTATGCACATTCTATGTCATAACGACTTTCTACAGTTTGCGAATTCGTCCGAAAATAAGAAAAGCTTACTTCCACCGTTTTTTAAAATCACAGCTTCTAGAAGGTTTACATGATTTCGTAAAAAACATGATTTTTTAGAAAATGTGTTTTATTTCATAAATGGAATCTACAAAGTATGCACATTCTACGTCATAACGACTTTCTACAGTTTGCGAATTCGTCCGGAAATAAGAAAAGCTTAGCTCCACCGTTTTTTTAAATCACGGCTTCTAGAAGGTTTACATGATTTCGTAAAAAACACGACTTTTTAGAAAATGTGTTTTATTTCATAAATGGAATCTACAAAGTATGCACATTCTACGTCATAACGACATTCTATAGTTTGCGCATTCGTCCGGAAATAAGAAAAGCTTACTTCCACCGTTTTTAAAATCACAGCTTCTGGAAGGTTTACATGATTTCGTAAAAAACATGAGTTTTTAGAAAATGTGCTTTATTTCATATATAGAATCTACAAAGTATGCACATTCTACGTCATAACGACTTTCTATAGTTTGCAGATGCGTCCGGAAATAAGAAAAGCTTACTTCCCCCGTTTTTTCAAATCACAGCTTCCAGAAGGTTTATATGATCTCTTAAAAAACATGAGTTTTGAGAAAATGTGTTTTATTTCATAAATGGAATCAACAAAGTATGCACATTCTACGTCATAACTACTTTCTATAGTTTGCGCATGCGTCCGGAGATAAGAAAGGCTTACTTCCCCCATTTTTTAAAATCACAGCTTCTAGAAGCTTTACATGATTTCTTAAAAAACACGAGTTTTTAGAAAATGTGTTTTATTTCATAAATGGAATCAACAAAGTATGCACATTGTATGTCATAATGACTTTCTATAGTTTGCGCATGTGTTTGGAAATAAGAAAAGCTTACTTCCACTGTTTTTTAAAATTACAGCTTCTAGAAGGTTTACATGATTTCTTAAAAAACATGAGTTTTTAGAAAATGTGTTTTATTTCATAAGTGGAATCAACCAAGTATGCACATTCTACATCATAACGACTTTCTATAGTCTGCGGATGCGTCCGGCAATAAGAAAAGCTTACTTCCACCGTTTTTTAAAATCACAGCTTCTAGAACGTTTACATGATTTCGTAAAGAACACGAGTTTTTAGAAAATGTGTTTTATTTCATAAATGGTATCAAAAAAGTATGCACATTCTACGTCATAACGACTTTCTATAGTTTGCGCATGTGTTTGGAAATAAGAAAAGCTTACTTCCACCGTTTTTTAAAATCACAGCTTCTATAAGGTTTACATGATTTATAAAAAAACACAAGTTTTTAGAAAATGTGTTTTATTTCATAAATGGAATCAACAAAGTATGCACATTCTACGTCATAACGACTTTCTATAGTTTGCGGATGCGTTTGGAAATAAGAAAAGCTTACTTCCCCCGTTTTTTAAAATCACAGCTTCTAGAAGGTTTACATGGTTTCTTAAAAAACACAAGTTTTTAGAAACTGTGTTTTATTTCATAAATGGAATCAACAAAGTATGCACATTCTACGTCATAACGACTTTCTATGGTTTGCGCATGCGTCCGGAAATAAGAAAAGCTTACTTCCACCGTTTTTTAAAATTACAGCTTCTAGAAGGTTTATATGATTTCTTAAAAAACATGAGTTTTTAGAAAATGTGTTTTATTTCATCAATGGAATCAACAAAGTATGCACATTCTACGTCATAACGACTTTCTATAGTTTGTGCATGCGGCCGGAAATAAGAAAAGCTTAGGTCCCCGGTTTTTTAAAATCACACCTTCTAGAAGGTTTACATGATTTCTTAAAAAACACGAGTTTTTAGAAAATGTGTTTTATTTCATAAATGGAATCAACAAAGTATGCACATTCTACGTCATAACGACTTTCTATAGTTTGTGCATGCGGCCGGAAATAAGAAAAGCTTACTTCCCCGGTTTTTTAAAATCACACCTTCTAGAAGGTTTACATGATTTCTTAAAAAACACGAGTTTTTAGAAAACGTGTTTTATTTCATAAATGGAATCAACAAAGTATGCACATTCTACGTCATAACGACTTTCTATAGTTTGTGCATGCGTCCGGAAATAAGAAAAGCTTACTTCCCCCGTTTTTTAAAATCACAGCTTCTAGAAGGTTTACATGATTTCTTAAAAAACACGAGTTTTTAGAAAATGTGTTTTATTTCATAAATGGTATCAAAAAAGTATGCACATTCTACGTCATAACGACTTTCTATAGTTTGCGCATGCGTTTGGAAATAAGAAAAGCTTACTTCCACCATTTTTTAAAATCACAGCTTCTAGAAGGTTTACATGATTTCTTAAAAAACACGACTTTTTAGAAAATGTGTTTTATTTCATAAATGGAATCAACAAAGTATGCACATTCTACGTCATAACGACTTTGTATAGTTTGCGCATGTGTCCGGAAATAAGAAAAGCTTACTTCCAGCGTTTTTTAAAATCACAGCTTCTAGAAGGTTTACATGATTTCTTAAAAAACATGAGTTTTTAGAAAATGTGTTTTATTTCATCAATGGAATCAACAAAGTATGCACATTCTACGTCATAACGACTTTCTATAGTTTGCGCATTCGTCCGGAAATAAGAAAAGCTTACTTCCACCATTTTTTAAAATCACATCTTCTAGAAGGTTTACATGATTTCGTAAAAAACACGAGTTTTTAGAAAATGTGTTTTATTTCATAAATGGAATCTACAAAGTATGCACATTCTACGTCATAACGACTTTCTATAGTTTGCGCATGCGTTTGGATAAGAAAAGCTTACTTCCCCCATTTTTTAAAATCACAGCTTCTAGAAGGTTTACATGATTTCTTAAAAAACACGAGTTTTTAGAAACTGTGTTTTATTTCATAAATGGAATCAACAAAGTATGCACATTCTATGTCATAACGACTTTCTATAGTTTGCGCATGCGTCCGGAAATAAGAAAAGCTTACTTCCATCATTTTTTAAAATCACAGCTTCTAGAAGGTTTATATGATATCTTAAAAAACATGAGTTTTTAGAAAATGTGTTTTATTTCATCAATGGAATCAACAAAGTATGCACATTCTACGTTATAACGACTTTCTATAGTTTGCGCATGCGTTTGGAAATAAGAAAAGCTTACTTCCCCTGTTTTTTAAAATCACACCTTCTAGAAAGTTTACATGATTTCTTAAAAAACACGAGTTTTTAGAAAATGTGTTTTATTTCGTCAATGGAATCAACAAAGTATGCACATTCTACGTCATAACGACTTTCTATAGTTTGCGCATGCGTCCGGAAATAAGAAAACCTTACTTCCCCCATTTTTTAAAATCACACCTTCTAGAAGGTTTACATGATTTCTTAAAAAACACGAGTTTTTAGAAAATGTGTTTTATTTCATCAATGGAATCAACAAAGTATGCACATTCTACGTCATAACGACTTTCTATAGTTTGTGCATGCGTCCGGAAATAAGAAAAGCTTACTTCCCCCGTTTTTTAAATTCACACCTTCTAGAAGGTTTACATGATTTCTTAAAAAACACGAGTTTTTAGAAAATGTGTTTTATTTCATAAATGGAATCAACAAAGTATGCACATTCTACGTCATAACGACTTTCTATAGTTTGTGCATGCGTCCGGAAATAAGAAAAGCTTACTTCCCCCGTTTTTTAAAATCACAGCTTCTAGAATGTTTACATGATTTCTTAAAAAACACGAGTTTTTAGAAAATGTGTTTTATTTCATAAATGGTATCAAAAAAGTATGCACATTCTACGTCATAACGACTTTCTATAGTTTGCGCATGCGTTTGGAAATAAGAAAAGCTTACTTCCCCCGTTTTTTAAAATCAGAGCTTCTAGAAGGTTTACATGATTTCTTAAAACACACGAGTTTTTAGAAACTGTGTTTTATTTCATAAATGGAATGAACAAAGTATGCACATTCTATGTCATAACGACTTTCTATAGTTTGCGCATGCGTCCGGAAATAAGAAAAGCTTACTTCCACCGTTTTTTAAAATCACAGCTTCTAGAAGGTTTATATGATTTCTTAAAAAACATGAGTTTTTAGAAAATGTGTTTTATTTCATCAATGGAATCAACAAAGTATGCACATTCTACGTCATAACGGCTTTCTATAGTTTGCGCATGCGTTTGGAAATAAGAAAAGCTTACTTCCCCCATTTTTTAAAATCACACCTTCTAGAAATTTTACATGATTTCTTAAAAAACACTAGTTTTTAGAAAATGTGTTTTATTTCGTCAATGGAATCAACAAAGTATGCACATTCTACGTCATAACGACTTTCTATAGTTTGCGCATGTGTCCGGAAATAAGAAAAGCTTATTTCCCCCGTTTTTTAAAATCACACCTTCTAGAAGGTTTACGTGATTTCTTAAAAAACACGAGTTTTTAGAAAATGTGTTTTATTTCATAAATGGAATCAACAAAGTATGCACATTCTACGTCATAACGACTTTCTATAGTTTGTGCATACGTCCGGAAATAAGAAAAGCTTACTTGCCCCGTTTTTTAAAATCACAACTTCTAGAAGGTTTACATGATTTCTTAAAAAACACGAGTTTTTAGAAAATGTGTTTTATTTCATAAATGGTATCAAAAAAGTATGCACATTCTACGTCATAACGACTTTCTATAGTTTGCGCATGCGTTTGGAAATAAGAAAAGCTTACTTCCACCGTTTTTTAAAATCACAGCTTCTAGAAGGATTACATGATTTCGTAAAAAACACGAGCTTTTAGAAAATGTGTTTTATTTCATAAATGGAATCTACAATGTATGCATATTCTACGTCATAACGACTTTCTATAGTTTGTGCATGAGTTTGGAAATAAGAAAAGCTTACTTCCCCTGTTTTTTAAAATCACAGCTTCTAGAAGGTTTACATGATGTTTTAAAAAACACGAGTTTTTAGAAACTGTGTTTTATTTCATAAATGGAATCAACAAAGTATGCACATTCTACGTCATAACGACTTTCTATAGTTTGTTCATGCGTCCGGAACTAAGAAAAGCTTACTTCCCCCGTTTTTTAAAATCACAGCTTCTAGAAGGTTTACATGATTTCTTAAAAAACACGAGTTTTTAGAAAATGTGTTTTATTTCATAAATGGTATCAAAAAAGTATGCACATTCTACGTCATAACGACTTTCTATGGTTTGCGCATGCGTCCGGAAATAAGAAAACCTTACTTCCCCTGTTTTTTAAAATCACAGCTTCTAGAAGGTTTACATGATTTCTAAAAAAACACGAGTTTTTAGAAAATGTGTTTTATTTCATAAATGGAATCAACAAAGTATGCACATTCTACGTCATAACGAATTTCTATAGTTTGCGCATGCGTCCTGCAATAAGAAAAGCTTACTTCCACCGTTTTTTAAAATCAGAGCTTCTAGAAGGTTTACATGATTTCGTAAAAAACACGAGTTTTTAGAAAATGTGTTTTATTTCATAAATGGAATCAACAATGTATGCACATTCTACCTCATAACGACTTTCTATAGTTTGCGCATGCGTCCGGAAATAAGAAAAGCTTACTTCCACCGTTTTTTAAAATCACAGCTTCTAGAAGGTTTACATGATTTCTTAAAAAACACGAGTTTTTAGAAAATGTGTTTTATTTCATAAATGGAATCAACAAAGTATGCACATTCTACGTCATAACAACTTTCTATAGTTTGGGCACTCGTCCAGAAATAAGAAAAGCTTACTTCCACCGTTTTTTAAAATCACAGCTTCTAGATGGTTTACATAATTTCGTAAAAAACACGAGTTTTTAGAAAATGTGTTTTATTTCATAAATGGAATCTACAAAGTATGCACATTCTACGTCATAACAACTTTCTATAGTTTGCGCATGCGTTTGGAAATACGAAAAGCTTACTTCCCCCATTTTTTAAAATCACAGCTTCTAGAAGGTTTACATGATTTCTTAAAAAACACGAGTTTTTAGAAACTGTGTTTTATTTCGTAAATGGAATCAACAAAGTATGCACATTCTACGTCATATCAACTTTCTATAGTTTGCGCATGCGTCCGGAAATAAAAAAAGCTTACTTCCACCGTTTTTTAAAATCACAGCTTCTAGAAGGTTTATATGATTTCTTAAAAAACATGAGTTTTTAGAAAATGTGTTTATTTCATCAATGGAATCAACAAAGTATGCACATTCTACGTCATAACGAATTTCTATAGTTTGCGCATGCGTCCGGAAATAAGAAAAGCTTACTTCCCCCGTTTTTTAAAATCACACCTTCTAGAAGGTTTACATGATTTCTTAAAAAACACGAGTTTTTAGAAAATGTGTTTTATTTCATCAATGGAATCAACAAAGTATGCTCATTCTATGTCATAACGACTTTCTATAGTTTGTGCATGCGTCCGTAAATAAGAAAAGCTTACTTCCCCCGTTTTTTAAAATCACAACTTCTAGAAGGTTTACATGGTTTCTTAAAAAACATGAGTTTTTAGAAAATGTGTTTTATTTCATAAATGGAATCAACAAAGTATACACATTCTACGTCATAACGACTTTCTATAGTTTGTGCATGAGTCCGGAAATAAGAAAAGCTTACTTCCCCAGTTTTTTAAAATCACAGCTTCTAGAAGGTTTACATGATTTCTTAAAAAACACGAGTTTTTAGAAAATGTGTTTTATTTCATAAATGGTATCAAAAAAGTATGCACATTCTACGTCATAACGACTTTCTATGGTTTGCGCATGCGTCCGGAAATAAGAAAAGCCTACTTCCCCTGTTTTTTAAAATCACAGCTTCTAGAAGGTTTACATGATTTCTTAAAAAACATGAGTCTTTAGAAAATGTGTTTTATTTCATAAATGGAATCAACAAAGTATGCACATTCTACGTCATAACGACTTTCTATAGTTTCCGCATGCGTCCGGAAATAAGAAAAGCTTACTTCCCCCGTTTTTTAAAATCACAGCTTCTAGAAGGTTTACATGATTTCTTAAAAAACACGAGTTTTTAGAAAATGTGTTTTATTTCATCAATGGAATCAACAAAGTATGCACATTCTACATCATAACGACTTTCTATAGTTTACGCATGCGTCCGGAAATAAGAAAATGTTACTTCCACCGTTTTTTAAAATCACACCTTCTAGAAGGTTTACATGATTTCTTAAAAAACACGATTTTTTAGAAAATGTGTTTTATTTCATCAATGGAATCAACAAAGTATGCACATTCTACGTCATAACGACTTTCTACAGTTTGTGCACTCGTCCGGAAATAAGTAAATCTTACTTCCCCCGTTTTTTAAAATCACAGCTTCTAGAAGGTTTACATGATTTCTTAAAAAACACGAGTTTTTAGAAAATGTGTTTTATTTCATAAATGGAATAAAAAAAGTATGCACATTCTACGTCATAACGACTTTCTATGGTTTGCGCGTGCGTCCAGAAATAAGAAAAGCTTACTTCCCCTGTTTTTTAAAATCACAGCTTCTAGAAGGTTTACATGATTTCTTAAAAAACATGAGTTTTTAGAAAATGTGTTTTATTTCATAAATGGAAACAACAAAGTATGCACATTCTACGTCATAACGACTTTCTATAGTTTGCGCATGCGTCCGGAAATAAGAAAAGCTTACTTCCAGCGTTTTTTAAAATAACAGCTTCTAGAAGGTTTACATGATTTCTTAAAAAACATGAGTTTTTAGAAAATGTGTTTTATTTAATCAATGGAATCAACAAATTATGCACATTCTACGTCATAACAACTTTCTATATTTTCCGCATTCGTCCGGAAATAAGAAAAGCTTACTTCCCCCGTTTTTTAAAATCACATCTTCCAGAAGGTTTACATGATTTCGTAAAAAACACGAGTTTTTAGAAAATGTGTTTTATTTCATAAATGGAATCTACAAAGTATGCACATTCTACGTCATAACGACTTTCTATAGTTTGCGCATGCGTCCGGAAATAAGAAAAGCTTACTTCCCCCGTTTTTTAAAATCACACCTTCTAGAAGGTTTACATGATTTCTTAAAAAACACGAGTTTTTAGAAAATGTGTTTTATTTCATCAATGGAATCAACAAAGTATGCACATTCTACGTCATAACGACTTTCTATAGTTTGTGCATGCGTCCGGAAATAAGAAAAGCTTACTTCCCCCGTTTTTTAAATTCACACCTTCTAGAAGGTTTACATGATTTCTTAAAAAACACGAGTTTTTAGAAAATGTGTTTTATTTCATAAATGGAATCAACAAAGTATGCACATTCTACGTCATAATGACTTTCTATAGTTTGTGTATGCGTCCGGAAAAAAGAAAAGCTTACTTCCCCCGTTTTTTAAAATCACAGCTCCTAGAAGGTTTACATGATTTCTTAAAAAACACGAGTTTTTAGAAAATGTGTTTTATTTCATAAATGGAATCAACAAAGTATGCACATTCTACGTCATAACGACTTTGTATAGTTTGCGCATGTGTCCGGAAATAAGAAAAGCTTACTTCCAGCGTTTTTTAAAATCACAGCTTCTAGAAGGTTTACATGATTTCTTAAAAAACATGAGTTTTTAGAAAATGTGTTTTATTTCATCAATGGAATCAACAAAGTATGCACATTCTACGTCATAACGACTTTCTATAGTTTGCGCATTCGTCCGGAAATAAGAAAAGCTTACTTCCACCATTTTTTAAAATCACATCTTCTAGAAGGTTTACATGATTTCGTAAAAAACACGAGTTTTTAGAAAATGTGTTTTATTTCATAAATGGAATCTACAAAGTATGCACATTCTACGTCATAACGACTTTCTATAGTTTGCGCATGCGTTTGGATAAGAAAAGCTTACTTCCCCCATTTTTTAAAATCACAGCTTCTAGAAGGTTTACATGATTTCTTAAAAAACACGAGTTTTTAGAAACTGTGTTTTATTTCATAAATGGAATCAACAAAGTATGCACATTCTATGTCATAACGACTTTCTATAGTTTGCGCATGCGTCCGGAAATAAGAAAAGCTTACTTCCATCATTTTTTAAAATCACAGCTTCTAGAAGGTTTATATGATATCTTAAAAAACATGAGTTTTTAGAAAATGTGTTTTATTTCATCAATGGAATCAACAAAGTATGCACATTCTACGTTATAACGACTTTCTATAGTTTGCGCATGCGTTTGGAAATAAGAAAAGCTTACTTCCCCTGTTTTTTAAAATCACACCTTCTAGAAAGTTTACATGATTTCTTAAAAAACACGAGTTTTTAGAAAATGTGTTTTATTTCGTCAATGGAATCAACAAAGTATGCACATTCTACGTCATAACGACTTTCTATAGTTTGCGCATGCGTCCGGAAATAAGAAAACCTTACTTCCCCCATTTTTTAAAATCACACCTTCTAGAAGGTTTACATGATTTCTTAAAAAACACGAGTTTTTAGAAAATGTGTTTTATTTCATCAATGGAATCAACAAAGTATGCACATTCTACGTCATAACGACTTTCTATAGTTTGTGCATGCGTCCGGAAATAAGAAAAGCTTACTTCCCCCGTTTTTTAAATTCACACCTTCTAGAAGGTTTACATGATTTCTTAAAAAACACGAGTTTTTAGAAAATGTGTTTTATTTCATAAATGGAATCAACAAAGTATGCACATTCTACGTCATAACGACTTTCTATAGTTTGTGCATGCGTCCGGAAATAAGAAAAGCTTACTTCCCCCGTTTTTTAAAATCACAGCTTCTAGAATGTTTACATGATTTCTTAAAAAACACGAGTTTTTAGAAAATGTGTTTTATTTCATAAATGGTATCAAAAAAGTATGCACATTCTACGTCATAACGACTTTCTATAGTTTGCGCATGCGTTTGGAAATAAGAAAAGCTTACTTCCCCCGTTTTTTAAAATCAGAGCTTCTAGAAGGTTTACATGATTTCTTAAAACACACGAGTTTTTAGAAACTGTGTTTTATTTCATAAATGGAATGAACAAAGTATGCACATTCTATGTCATAACGACTTTCTATAGTTTGCGCATGCGTCCGGAAATAAGAAAAGCTTACTTCCACCGTTTTTTAAAATCACAGCTTCTAGAAGGTTTATATGATTTCTTAAAAAACATGAGTTTTTAGAAAATGTGTTTTATTTCATCAATGGAATCAACAAAGTATGCACATTCTACGTCATAACGGCTTTCTATAGTTTGCGCATGCGTTTGGAAATAAGAAAAGCTTACTTCCCCCATTTTTTAAAATCACACCTTCTAGAAATTTTACATGATTTCTTAAAAAACACTAGTTTTTAGAAAATGTGTTTTATTTCGTCAATGGAATCAACAAAGTATGCACATTCTACGTCATAACGACTTTCTATAGTTTGCGCATGTGTCCGGAAATAAGAAAAGCTTATTTCCCCCGTTTTTTAAAATCACACCTTCTAGAAGGTTTACGTGATTTCTTAAAAAACACGAGTTTTTAGAAAATGTGTTTTATTTCATAAATGGAATCAACAAAGTATGCACATTCTACGTCATAACGACTTTCTATAGTTTGTGCATACGTCCGGAAATAAGAAAAGCTTACTTGCCCCGTTTTTTAAAATCACAACTTCTAGAAGGTTTACATGATTTCTTAAAAAACACGAGTTTTTAGAAAATGTGTTTTATTTCATAAATGGTATCAAAAAAGTATGCACATTCTACGTCATAACGACTTTCTATAGTTTGCGCATGCGTTTGGAAATAAGAAAAGCTTACTTCCACCGTTTTTTAAAATCACAGCTTCTAGAAGGATTACATGATTTCGTAAAAAACACGAGCTTTTAGAAAATGTGTTTTATTTCATAAATGGAATCTACAATGTATGCATATTCTACGTCATAACGACTTTCTATAGTTTGTGCATGAGTTTGGAAATAAGAAAAGCTTACTTCCCCTGTTTTTTAAAATCACAGCTTCTAGAAGGTTTACATGATGTTTTAAAAAACACGAGTTTTTAGAAACTGTGTTTTATTTCATAAATGGAATCAACAAAGTATGCACATTCTACGTCATAACGACTTTCTATAGTTTGTTCATGCGTCCGGAACTAAGAAAAGCTTACTTCCCCCGTTTTTTAAAATCACAGCTTCTAGAAGGTTTACATGATTTCTTAAAAAACACGAGTTTTTAGAAAATGTGTTTTATTTCATAAATGGTATCAAAAAAGTATGCACATTCTACGTCATAACGACTTTCTATGGTTTGCGCATGCGTCCGGAAATAAGAAAACCTTACTTCCCCTGTTTTTTAAAATCACAGCTTCTAGAAGGTTTACATGATTTCTAAAAAAACACGAGTTTTTAGAAAATGTGTTTTATTTCATAAATGGAATCAACAAAGTATGCACATTCTACGTCATAACGAATTTCTATAGTTTGCGCATGCGTCCTGCAATAAGAAAAGCTTACTTCCACCGTTTTTTAAAATCAGAGCTTCTAGAAGGTTTACATGATTTCGTAAAAAACACGAGTTTTTAGAAAATGTGTTTTATTTCATAAATGGAATCAACAATGTATGCACATTCTACCTCATAACGACTTTCTATAGTTTGCGCATGCGTCCGGAAATAAGAAAAGCTTACTTCCACCGTTTTTTAAAATCACAGCTTCTAGAAGGTTTACATGATTTCTTAAAAAACACGAGTTTTTAGAAAATGTGTTTTATTTCATAAATGGAATCAACAAAGTATGCACATTCTACGTCATAACAACTTTCTATAGTTTGGGCACTCGTCCAGAAATAAGAAAAGCTTACTTCCACCGTTTTTTAAAATCACAGCTTCTAGATGGTTTACATAATTTCGTAAAAAACACGAGTTTTTAGAAAATGTGTTTTATTTCATAAATGGAATCTACAAAGTATGCACATTCTACGTCATAACAACTTTCTATAGTTTGCGCATGCGTTTGGAAATACGAAAAGCTTACTTCCCCCATTTTTTAAAATCACAGCTTCTAGAAGGTTTACATGATTTCTTAAAAAACACGAGTTTTTAGAAACTGTGTTTTATTTCGTAAATGGAATCAACAAAGTATGCACATTCTACGTCATATCAACTTTCTATAGTTTGCGCATGCGTCCGGAAATAAAAAAAGCTTACTTCCACCGTTTTTTAAAATCACAGCTTCTAGAAGGTTTATATGATTTCTTAAAAAACATGAGTTTTTAGAAAATGTGTTTATTTCATCAATGGAATCAACAAAGTATGCACATTCTACGTCATAACGAATTTCTATAGTTTGCGCATGCGTCCGGAAATAAGAAAAGCTTACTTCCCCCGTTTTTTAAAATCACACCTTCTAGAAGGTTTACATGATTTCTTAAAAAACACGAGTTTTTAGAAAATGTGTTTTATTTCATCAATGGAATCAACAAAGTATGCTCATTCTATGTCATAACGACTTTCTATAGTTTGTGCATGCGTCCGTAAATAAGAAAAGCTTACTTCCCCCGTTTTTTAAAATCACAACTTCTAGAAGGTTTACATGGTTTCTTAAAAAACATGAGTTTTTAGAAAATGTGTTTTATTTCATAAATGGAATCAACAAAGTATACACATTCTACGTCATAACGACTTTCTATAGTTTGTGCATGAGTCCGGAAATAAGAAAAGCTTACTTCCCCAGTTTTTTAAAATCACAGCTTCTAGAAGGTTTACATGATTTCTTAAAAAACACGAGTTTTTAGAAAATGTGTTTTATTTCATAAATGGTATCAAAAAAGTATGCACATTCTACGTCATAACGACTTTCTATGGTTTGCGCATGCGTCCGGAAATAAGAAAAGCCTACTTCCCCTGTTTTTTAAAATCACAGCTTCTAGAAGGTTTACATGATTTCTTAAAAAACATGAGTCTTTAGAAAATGTGTTTTATTTCATAAATGGAATCAACAAAGTATGCACATTCTACGTCATAACGACTTTCTATAGTTTCCGCATGCGTCCGGAAATAAGAAAAGCTTACTTCCCCCGTTTTTTAAAATCACAGCTTCTAGAAGGTTTACATGATTTCTTAAAAAACACGAGTTTTTAGAAAATGTGTTTTATTTCATCAATGGAATCAACAAAGTATGCACATTCTACATCATAACGACTTTCTATAGTTTACGCATGCGTCCGGAAATAAGAAAATGTTACTTCCACCGTTTTTTAAAATCACACCTTCTAGAAGGTTTACATGATTTCTTAAAAAACACGATTTTTTAGAAAATGTGTTTTATTTCATCAATGGAATCAACAAAGTATGCACATTCTACGTCATAACGACTTTCTACAGTTTGTGCACTCGTCCGGAAATAAGTAAATCTTACTTCCCCCGTTTTTTAAAATCACAGCTTCTAGAAGGTTTACATGATTTCTTAAAAAACACGAGTTTTTAGAAAATGTGTTTTATTTCATAAATGGAATAAAAAAAGTATGCACATTCTACGTCATAACGACTTTCTATGGTTTGCGCGTGCGTCCAGAAATAAGAAAAGCTTACTTCCCCTGTTTTTTAAAATCACAGCTTCTAGAAGGTTTACATGATTTCTTAAAAAACATGAGTTTTTAGAAAATGTGTTTTATTTCATAAATGGAAACAACAAAGTATGCACATTCTACGTCATAACGACTTTCTATAGTTTGCGCATGCGTCCGGAAATAAGAAAAGCTTACTTCCAGCGTTTTTTAAAATAACAGCTTCTAGAAGGTTTACATGATTTCTTAAAAAACATGAGTTTTTAGAAAATGTGTTTTATTTAATCAATGGAATCAACAAATTATGCACATTCTACGTCATAACAACTTTCTATATTTTCCGCATTCGTCCGGAAATAAGAAAAGCTTACTTCCCCCGTTTTTTAAAATCACATCTTCCAGAAGGTTTACATGATTTCGTAAAAAACACGAGTTTTTAGAAAATGTGTTTTATTTCATAAATGGAATCTACAAAGTATGCACATTCTACGTCATAACGACTTTCTATAGTTTGCGCATGCGTCCGGAAATAAGAAAAGCTTACTTCCCCCGTTTTTTAAAATCACACCTTCTAGAAGGTTTACATGATTTCTTAAAAAACACGAGTTTTTAGAAAATGTGTTTTATTTCATCAATGGAATCAACAAAGTATGCACATTCTACGTCATAACGACTTTCTATAGTTTGTGCATGCGTCCGGAAATAAGAAAAGCTTACTTCCCCCGTTTTTTAAATTCACACCTTCTAGAAGGTTTACATGATTTCTTAAAAAACACGAGTTTTTAGAAAATGTGTTTTATTTCATAAATGGAATCAACAAAGTATGCACATTCTACGTCATAATGACTTTCTATAGTTTGTGTATGCGTCCGGAAAAAAGAAAAGCTTACTTCCCCCGTTTTTTAAAATCACAGCTCCTAGAAGGTTTACATGATTTCTTAAAAAACACGAGTTTTTAGAAAATGTGTTTTATTTCATAAATGGTATCAAAAAAGTATGCACATTCTACGTCATAACGACTTTCTATAGTTTGCGCATGCGTTTGGAAATAAGAAAAGGTTACTTCCACCGTTCTTTAAAATCACAGCTTCTAGAAGGTTTACATGATTTCTTAAAAAACACGAGTTTTTAGAAAATGTGTTTTATTTCATAAATGGTATCAAAAAATTATGCACATTCTACGTCATATCGACTTTCTATAGTTTGCGCATGCGTTTGGAAATAAGAAAAGCTTACTTCCCCCGTTTTTTAAAATCACAGCTTCTAGAAGGTTTACATGATTTCTTAAAAAACACGAGTTTTTAGAAACTGTGTTTCATTTCATAAATGGAATCAACAAAGTATGCACATTCTATGTCATAACGACTTTCTATAGTTTGCGCATGCGTCCGGAAATAAGAAAAGCTTACTTCCACCGTTTTTTAAAATCACAGCTTCTAGAAGGTTTATATGATTTCTTAAAAAACATGAGTTTTTAGAAAATGTGTTTTATTTCATAAATGGAATCAACAAATTATGCACATTCTACGTCATAACGGCTTTCTATAGTTCGCGCATGCGTTTGGAAATAAGAAAAGCTTACTTCCCCCGTTTTTTAAAATCACAACTTCTAGAAGGTTTACATGATTTCTTAAAAAACACGAGTTTTTAGAAAATGTGTTTTATTTCATAAAAGGAATCAACAAAGTATGCACATTCTACGTCATAAAGACTTTTTATAGTTTGCGAATGCGTCCGGAAATAAGAAATGCTTACTTCCACCGTTTTTTAAAATCACAGCTTCTAGAAGGTTTACATGATAACTTAAAAAACACGAGTTTTTAGAAAATGTGTTTTATTTCATAAATGGAATCTACAAAGTATGCACATTCTACGACATAACGAATTTCTATAGTTTTCGCATGCGTCCAGAAATAAGAAAGGCTTACTTCCCCCGTTTTTTAAAATCACACCTTCTAGAAGGTTTACATGATTTCGTAAAAAACAAGAGTTTTTAGAAAATGTGTTTTGTTTCATAAATGGAATCAACAAAGTATGCACATTCTATGTCATAACAACTTTCTATAGTTTGTACATGCGTCCGGAAATAAGAAAAGCTTACTTCCCCCGTTTTTTAAAATCACAGCTTCTAGAAGGTTTAGATGATTTCTTAAAAAACACGAGTTTTTAGAAAATGTGTTTTATTTCATAAATGGTATCAAAAAAGTATGCACATTCTACGGCATAACGACTTTCTATAGTTTGCGCATGCGTTTGGCAATAAGAAAAGCTTACTTCCCCTGTTTTTTCAAATCACAGCTTCTAGAAGGTTTACATGATTTCTTAAAAAACAAAAGTTTTTAGAAAATGTGTTTTATTTCATAAATGGAATCTACAAAGTATGCACATTCTACATCATAACGACTTTCTATAGTTTGCACATGCGTCCGGAAATAAGAAAAGCTTACTTCCACCGTTTTTTAAAATCACAGCTTCTAGAAGGTTTACATGATTTCGTAAAAAACACGAGTTTTTAGAAAATGTGTTTTATTTCATAAATGGAATCTACAAAGTATGCACATTCTACGTCATAACGACTTTCTATAGTTTGCGCATGAGTCCGGAAATAAGAAAAGCTTACTTCCACCGTTTTTTAAAATCACAACTTCTAGAAGGTTTACATGATTTCGTAAAAAACACGAGTTTTTAGAAAATGTGTTTTGTTTCATAAATGGAATAAACAAAGTATGCACATTCTACGTCATAACGACTTTCTATAGTTTGTGAATGCCTCCGGAAAGAAGAAAAGCTTACTTCCACCGTTTTTTAAAGTCACAGCTTCTAGAAGGTTTACATGATTTCGTAAAAAACACGAGTTTTTAGAAAATGTGTTTTATTTCATGAATGGAATCAACAAAGTATGCACATTCTACATCATAACAACTTTCTATAGTTTGTGAATGCGTCTGGAAATAAGAAATGCTTACTTCCACCGTTTTCTAAAATCACAGCTTCTATAAGGTTTACATGATTTCGTAAAAAACATGAGTTTTTAGAAAATGTGTTTTATTTCATAAATGGAATCTACAAAGTATGCACATTCTATGTCATAACGACTTTCTATAGTTTGCGCATGCGTCCGGAAATAAGAAAAGCTTACTTCCACCGTTTTTTAAAATCACAGCTTCAAGAAGGTTTACATTATTTCGTAAAAAACACGAGTTTTTAGAAAATGTGTTTTATTTCATAAATGGAATCAACAAAGTATGCACATTCTACGTCATAACAACTTTCTATAGTTTGTGCATGCGTCCGAAAATAAGAAAAGCTTACTTCCCCCGTTTTTTAAAATCACAGCTTCTAGAAGGTTTACATGATTTCTTAAAAAACACGAGTTTTTAGAAAATGTGTTTTATTTCATAAATGGAATCTACAAAGTATGCACATTCTACGTCATAACGACTTTCTATAGTTTTCGCATGCGTTTGGAAATAAGAAAAGCTTACTTCCCCCGTTTTTTAAAATCACAGCTTCTAGAAGGTTTACATGATTTCGTAAAAAACACGAGTTTTTAGAAAATGTGTTTTGTTTCATAAATGGAATAAACAAAGTATGCACATTCTACGTCATAACGACTTTCTATAGTTTGCGAATGCCTCCGGAAAGAAGAAAAGCTTACTTCCACCGTTTTTTAAAATCACAGCTTCTAGAAGGTTTACATGATTTCTTAAAAAACACAAGTTTTTAGAAAATGTGTTTTATTTCATCAATGGAATCAACAAAGTATGCACATTCTACGTCATAACGACTTTCTATAGTTTGCGAATTCGTCCAGAAATAAGAAAAGCTTACTTCCACCGTTTTTTAAAATCACAGCTTCTAGAAGGTTTACATAATTTCGTAAAAAACACGAGTTTTTAGAAAATGTGTTTTATTTCATAAATGGAATCAACAAAGTATGCACATTCTATTTCATAACGACTTTCTATAGTTTGCGCATGCGTCCGGAAATAAGAAAAGCTTACTTCCAGCGTTTTTTAAAATCACAGCTTCTAAAAGGTTTACATGATTTCTTAAAAAACACAAGGTTTTAGAAAATGTGTTTTATTTCATCAATGGAATCAACAAATTATGCACATTCTACGCCATAACGACTTTCTATAGTTTGCGCATTCGTCCCGAAATAAGAAAAGCTTACTTCCACCGTTTTTTAAAATCACAGCTTCTAGAAGGTTTACATGATTTCGTAAAAAACACAAGTTTTTAGAAAATGTGTTTTATTTCATCAATGGAATCAACAAAGTATGCACATTCTACGTCATAACAACTTTCTATAGTTTGCGAATTCGTCCAAAAATAAGAAAAGCTTACTTCCACCGTTTTTTAAAATCACAGCTTCTAGAAGGTTTACATAATTTCGTAAAAAACACGAGTTTTTAGAAAATGTGTTTTATTTCATAAATGGAATCAACAAAGTATGCACATTCTATTTCATAACGACTTTCTATAGTTTGCGCATGCGTCCGGAAATAAGAAAAGCTTACTTCCAGCGTTTTTTAAAATCACAGCTTCTAAAAGGTTTACATGATTTCTTAAAAAACACAAGGTTTTAGAAAATGTGTTTTATTTCATCAATGGAATCAACAAAGTATGCACATTCTACGCCATAACGACTTTCTATAGTTTGCGCATTCGTCCCGAAATAAGAAAAGCTTACTTCCACCGTTTTTTAAAATCACAGCTTCTAAAAGGTTTACATGATTTCGTAAAAAACACGAGTTTTTAGAAAATGTGTTTTATTTCATAAATGGAATCTACAAAGTATGCACATTCTATGTCATAACGACTTTCTATAGTTTGCGCATGCGTCCGGAAATAAGAAAAGCTTACTTCCACCATTTTTTAAAATCACAGCTTCTAGAAGGTTTACATTATTTCGTAAAAAACACGAGTTTTTAGAAAATGTGTTTTATTTCATAAATGGAATCAACAAAGTATGCACATTCTACGTCATAACAACTTTCTATAGTTTGTGCATGCGTCCGAAAATAAGAAAAGCTTACTTCCCCCGTTTTTTAAAATCACAGATTCTAGAAGGTTTACATGATTTCTTAAAAAACACGAGTTTTTAGAAAATATGTTTTATTTCCTAAATGGAATAAACAAAGTATGCACATTCTACGTCATAACGACTTTCTATAGTTTGCGCATGCGTTTGGAAATAAGAAAAGCTTACTTCCCCCGTTTTTTAAAATCACAGCTTCTAGAAGGTTTACATGATTTCTTAAAAAACACGAGTTTTTAGAAAATGTGTTTTATTTCATAAATGGATTCAACAAAGTATGCACATTCTACATCATAGCGACTTTCTATAGTTTGCGCATGCGTTTGGAAATAAGAAAATCTTGCTTCCACCGTTTTTTAAAATCACAGCTTCTAGAAGTTTTACATGATTTCTTAAAAAACACGAGTTTTTAGAAAATGTGTTTTATTTCATAAATGGAATCAACAAAGTATGCACATTCTACGTCGTAACGACTTTCTATAGTTTGCGCATTCATCCGGAAATAAGAAAAGCTTACTTCCACCGTTTTTTAAAATCACAGCTTCAAGAAGGTTTACATGATTTCGTAAAAAACACGAGTTTTTAGAAAATGTGTTTTATTTCATAAATGGAATCTACAAAATTGGCACATTCTACGTCATAACGACTTTCTATATGTTAAATTTTCAGAATTTACCTCAATCTGATCTAGGATCTTAACTGAGACAACAACATGTACAGCATATCTACAGCATATCAATCATGGAGACAATAATGCATGCACACAAGAGACACAAAGATTTTCTTGGGGAAAACCATAAAGGTGAAAAACCCCAATAACTTCCTCAGAGATAGATAAAGCAATGATACAACCAACCATAAGAGATAGACACAACCTAGCAGCAGATCCTCCTCCTCCATAAGTGCGCCACTCCTCCTTGAGTGCTTGAGTGAGGAGTGAACAAATAGAGTGCCTCCCGCACTCTATTTATACTTGACTTGACTTGCCTTTTTACCTAACTCATGTAGGCTCGAACTTAACCACATAACATAATGCTGACTGGGCTGACCCCCAATAGGGTGGTCTAATAACCCTTTGACCCACATGAATTATACAAGGCCGACCCCAAACAAGGTGGTCTAATAACCCATCAAGTATAAGTTACGACACTTACAATATAAATGACGACACTTACATATAGGAATACAATATACATATATGTGAAATACATTCCGAAGTTACATATACATCAACACTATAGTTTGCGCATGCGTCCGGAAATAACAAAAGCTTACCTCCCCCATTTTTTAAAATCACGGATTCTAGAAGGTTTACATGATTTCTTAAAAAACACGAGTTTTTAGAAAATGTGTTCTATTTCATAAATGTTATCAACAAAGTATGCACATTCTATGTCATAAGGACTTTCTATAGTTTGCGCATGCGTTTGGAAATAAGAAAAGCTTACTTCCCCCGTTTTTTAAAATCACAGCTTCTAGAAGGTTTATATGATTTCTTAAAAAACACGAGTTTTTAGAAAATGTGTTTTATTTCATAAATGGAATAAACAAAGTATGCACATTCTACGTCATAACGACTTTCTATAGTTTGCGCATGCGTTTGGAAATAAGAAAAGCTTACTTCCCTTGTTTTTTAAAATCACAGCTTCTACAAGGTTTACATGATTTCTTAAAAAACACGAGTTTTTACAAAATGTGTTTTATTTCATAAATGGAATCAACAAAGTATGCACATTATACGTCATAACGACTTTCTATAGTTTGCGCATGCGTTTGGAAATAAGAAAAGCTTACTTCCCTTGTTTTTTAAAATCACAGCTTCTACAAGGTTTACATGATTTCTTAAAAAACACGAGTTTTTACAAAATGTGTTTTATTTCATAAATGGATTCAACAAAGTATGCACATTCTACATCATAGCGACTTTCTATAGTTTGCGCATGCGTTTGGAAATAAGAAAATCTTGCTTCCACCGTTTTTTAAAATCACAGCTTCTAGAAGTTTTACATGATTTCTTAAAAAACACGAGTTTTTAGAAAATGTGTTTTATTTCATAAATGGAATCAACAAAGTATGCACATTCTACGTCGTAACGACTTTCTATAGTTTGCGCATTCATCCGGAAATAAGAAAAGCTTACTTCCACCGTTTTTTAAAATCACAGCTTCAAGAAGGTTTACATGATTTCGTAAAAAACACGAGTTTTTAGAAAATGTGTTTTATTTCATAAATGGAATCTACAAAATTGGCACATTCTACGTCATAACGACTTTCTATATGTTAAATTTTCAGAATTTACCTCAATCTGATCTAGGATCTTAACTGAGACAACAACATGTACAACATATCTACAGCATATCAATCATGGAGACAATAATGCATGCACACAAGAGACACAAAGATTTTCTTGGGGAAAACCATAAAGGTGAAAAACCCCAATAACTTCCTCAGAGATAGATAAAGCAATGATACAACCAACCATAAGAGATAGACACAACCTAGCAGCAGATCCTCCTCCTCCATAAGTGCGCCACTCCTCCTTGAGTGCTTGAGTGAGGAGTGAACAAATAGAGTGCCTCCCGCACTCTATTTATACTTGACTTGACTTGCCTTTTTACCTAACTCATGTAGGCTCGAACTTAACCACATAACATAATGCTGACTGGGCTGACCCCCAATAGGGTGGTCTAATAACCCTTTGACCCACATGAATTATACAAGGCCGACCCCAAACAAGGTGGTCTAATAACCCATCAAGTATAAGTTACGACACTTACAATATAAATGACGACACTTACATATAGGAATACAATATACATATATGTGAAATACATTCCGAAGTTACATATACATCAACACTATAGTTTGCGCATGCGTCCGGAAATAACAAAAGCTTACCTCCCCCATTTTTTAAAATCACGGATTCTAGAAGGTTTACATGATTTCTTAAAAAACACGAGTTTTTAGAAAATGTGTTCTATTTCATAAATGTTATCAACAAAGTATGCACATTCTATGTCATAAGGACTTTCTATAGTTTGCGCATAGGTTTGGAAATAAGAAAAGCTTACTTCCCCCGTTTTTTAAAATCACAGCTTCTAGAAGGTTTATATGATTTCTTAAAAAACACGAGTTTTTAGAAAATGTGTTTTATTTCATAAATGGAATAAACAAAGTATGCACATTCTACGTCATAACGACTTTCTATAGTTTGCGCATGCGTTTGGAAATAAGAAAAGCTTACTTCCCTTGTTTTTTAAAATCACAGCTTCTACAAGGTTTACATGATTTCTTAAAAAACACGAGTTTTTACAAAATGTGTTTTATTTCATAAATGGAATCAACAAAGTATGCACATTATACGTCATAACGACTTTCTATAGTTTGCGCATTCATCCGGAAATAAGAAAAGCTTACTTCCACCGTTTTTTAAAATCACAGCTTCTAGAAGGTTTACATGATTTCTTAAAAAACACGAGTTTTTAGAAAATGTGTTTTATTTCAAAAATGGAATCAACAAAGTATACACATTCTACGTCATAACGACTTTCTATAGTTTGCGCATTCATCTGGAAATAAGAAAAGCTTACTTCCACCGTTTTTTAAAATCACAGCTTCTAGAAGGTTTACATGATTTCTTAAAAAACACGAGTCTTTACAAAATGTGTTTTATTTCATAAATGGAATCAACAAAGTATGCACATTCTACGTCATAACGACTTTCTATAGTTTGTGCATTCGTCCGGATATAGGAAAAGCTTACTTCCACCGTTTTTTATAATCATAGCTTCTAGAAGGTTTACATGATTTCTTAAAAAACACGAGTTTTTAGAAAATGTGTTTTATTTCATAAATGGAATCAACAAAGTATACACATTCTACGTCATAACGACTTTCTATAGTTTGCGCATTCATCCGGAAATAAGAAAAGCTTACTTCCACCGTTTTTTAAAATCACAGCTTCTAGAAGGTTTACATGATTTCTTAAAAAACACGAGTTTTTAGAAAATGTGTTTTATTTCATAAATGGAATCAACAAAGTATACACATTCTACGTCATAACGACTTTCTATAGTTTGCACATTCATTCTGAAATAAGAAAAGCTTACTTCCACCGTTTTTTAAAATCACAACTTCTAGAAGGTTTACATGATTTCTTATAAAACACGAGTTTTTAGAAAATGTGTTTTATTTCATAAATGGAATCAACAAAGTATGCACATTCTACGTCATAACGACTTTCTATAGTTTGCGCATGCGTCCGGAAATAAGAAAAGCTTACTTCCCCCGTTTTTTAAAATCACAGCTTCTAGAAGGTTTACATGATTTCTTAAAAAACACGAGTTTTTAGAAAATGTGTTTTATTTCATCAATGGAATCAACAAAGTATGCACATTCTACATCATAACGACTTTCTATAGTTTACGCATGCGTCCGGAAATAAGAAAAGGTTACTTCCACCGTTTTTTAAAATCACACCTTCTAGAAGGTTTACATGATTTCTTAAAAAACACGATTTTTTAGAAAATGTGTTTTATTTCATCAATGGAATCAACAAAGTATGCACATTCTACGTCATAACGACTTTCTACAGTTTGTGCACTCGTCCGGAAATAAGTAAAGCTTACTTCCCCCGTTTTTTAAAATCACAGCTTCTAGAAGGTTTACATGATTTCTTAAAAAACATGAGTTTTTAGAAAATCTGTTTTATTTCATAAATGGAATCAACAAAGTATGCACATTCTACGTCATAACGACTTTCTATAGTTTGTGCATGCGTCCTTAAATAAGAAAAGCTTACTTCCACCGTTTTTTAAAATCACAGCTTCTAGAAGGTTTACATGATTTCTTAAAAAACACGAGTTTTTAGAAAATGTTTTTTATTTCATAAATGGAATCAAAAAAGTATGCACATTCTACGTCATAACGACTTTCTATGGTTTGCGCGTGCATCCAGAAATAAGAAAAGCTTACTTCCCCTGTTTTTTAAAATCACAGCTTCTAGAAGGTTTACATGATTTCTTAAAAAACATGAGTTTTTAGAAAATGTGTTTTATTTCATAAATGGAAACAACAAAGTATGCACATTCTACGTCATAACGACTTTCTATAGTTTGCGCATCCGTCCGGAAATAAGAAAAGCTTACTTCCAGCGTTTTTTAAAATAACAGCTTCTAGAAGGTTTACATGATTTCTTAAAAAACATGAGTTTTTAGAAAATGTGTTTTATTTCATCAATGGAATCAACAAATTATGCACATTCTACGTCATAACAACTTTCTATATTTTGCGCATTCGTCCGGAAATAAGAAAAGCTTACTTCCCCCCGTTTTTTAAAATCACATCTTCCAGAAGGTTTACATGATTTCGTAAAAAACACGAGTTTTTAGAAAATGTGTTTTATTTCATAAATGGAATCTACAAAGTATGCACATTCTACGTCATAACGACTTTCTATAGTTTGCGCATGCGTCGGGAAATAAGAAAAGCTTACTTCCCCCGTTTTTTAAAATCACACCTTCTAGAAGGTTTAAATGATTTCTTAAAAAACACGAGTTTTTAGAAAATGTGTTTTATTTCATCAATGGAATCAACAAAGTATGCACATTCTACGTCATAATGACTTTCTATAGTTTGTGCATGCGTCCGGAAATAAGAAAAGCTTACTTCCCCCGTTTTTTAAATTCACAACTTCTAGAAGGTTTACATGATTTCTTAAAAAACACGAGTTTTTAGAAAATGTGTTTTATTTCATAAATGGAATCAACAAAGTATGCACATTCTACGTCATAATGACTTTCTATAGTTTGTGTATGCGTCCGGAAAAAAGAAAAGCTTACTTCCCCCGTTTTTTAAAATCACAGCTCCTAGAAGGTTTACATGATTTCTTAAAAAACACGAGTTTTTAGAAAATGTGTTTTATTTCATAAATAGTATCAAAAAAGTATGCACATTCTACGTCATAACGACTTTCTATAGTTTGCGCATGCGTTTGGAAATAAGAAAAGGTTACTTCCACCGTTCTTTAAAATCACAGCTTCTAGAAGGTTTACATGATTTCTTAAAAAACACGAGTTTTTAGAAAATGTGTTTTATTTCATAAATGGTATCAAAAAAGTATGCAAATTCTACGTCATATCGACTTTCTATAGTTTGCGCATGCGTTTGGAAATAAGAAAAGCTTACTTCCCCCGTTTTTTAAAATCACAGCTTCTAGAAGGTTTACATGATTTCTTAAAAAACACGAGTTTTTAGAAACTGTGTTTCATTTCATAAATGGAATCAACAAAGTATGCACATTCTATGTCATAACGACTTTCTATAGTTTGCGCATGCGTCCGGAAATAAGAAAAGCTTACTTCCACCGTTTTTTAAAATCACAGCTTCTAGAAGGTTTATATGATTTCTTAAAAAACATGAGTTTTTAGAAAATGTGTTTTATTTCATAAATGGAATCAACAAAGTATGCACATTCTACGTCATAACGGCTTTCTATAGTTTGCGCATGCGTCTGAAAATAAGAAAAGCTTACTTCCCCCGTTTTTTAAAATCACAGCTTCTAGAAGGTTTACATGATTTCTTAAAAAACACGAGTTTTTAGAAAATGTGTTTTATTTCATAAATGGAATCAAAAAAGTATGCACATTCTACGTCATAACGACTTTCTATGGTTTGCGCGTGCATCCAGAAATAAGAAAAGCTTACTTCCCCTGTTTTTTAAAATCACAGCTTCTAGAAGGTTTACATGATTTCTTAAAAAACATGAGTTTTTAGAAAATGTGTTTTATTTCATAAATGGAAACAACAAAGTATGCACATTCTACGTCATAACGACTTTCTATAGTTTGCGCATCCGTCCGGAAATAAGAAAAGCTTACTTCCAGCGTTTTTTAAAATAACAGCTTCTAGAAGGTTTACATGATTTCTTAAAAAACATGAGTTTTTAGAAAATGTGTTTTATTTCATCAATGGAATCAACAAATTATGCACATTCTACGTCATAACAACTTTCTATATTTTGCGCATTCGTCCGGAAATAAGAAAAGCTTACTTCCCCCGTTTTTTAAAATCACATCTTCCAGAAGGTTTACATGATTTCGTAAAAAACACGAGTTTTTAGAAAATGTGTTTTATTTCATAAATGGAATCTACAAAGTATGCACATTCTACGTCATAACGACTTTCTATAGTTTGCGCATGCGTCGGGAAATAAGAAAAGCTTACTTCCCCCGTTTTTTAAAATCACACCTTCTAGAAGGTTTAAATGATTTCTTAAAAAACACGAGTTTTTAGAAAATGTGTTTTATTTCATCAATGGAATCAACAAAGTATGCACATTCTACGTCATAACGACTTTCTATAGTTTGTGCATGCGTCCGGAAATAAGAAAAGCTTACTTCCCCCGTTTTTTAAATTCACACCTTCTAGAAGGTTTACATGATTTCTTAAAAAACACGAGTTTTTAGAAAATGTGTTTTATTTCATAAATGGAATCAACAAAGTATGCACATTCTACGTCATAATGACTTTCTATAGTTTGTGTATGCGTCCGGAAAAAAGAAAAGCTTACTTCCCCCGTTTTTTAAAATCACAGCTCCTAGAAGGTTTACATGATTTCTTAAAAAACACGAGTTTTTAGAAAATGTGTTTTATTTCATAAATAGTATCAAAAAAGTATGCACATTCTACGTCATAACGACTTTCTATAGTTTGCGCATGCGTTTGGAAATAAGAAAAGGTTACTTCCACCGTTCTTTAAAATCACAGCTTCTAGAAGGTTTACATGATTTCTTAAAAAACACGAGTTTTTAGAAAATGTGTTTTATTTCATAAATGGTATCAAAAAAGTATGCACATTCTACGTCATATCGACTTTCTATAGTTTGCGCATGCGTTTGGAAATAAGAAAAGCTTACTTCCCCCGTTTTTTAAAATCACAGCTTCTAGAAGGTTTACATGATTTCTTAAAAAACACGAGTTTTTAGAAACTGTGTTTCATTTCATAAATGGAATCAACAAAGTATGCACATTCTATGTCATAACGACTTTCTATAGTTTGCGCATGCGTCCGGAAATAAGAAAAGCTTACTTCCACCGTTTTTTAAAATCACAGCTTCTAGAAGGTTTATATGATTTCTTAAAAAACATGAGTTTTTAGAAAATGTGTTTTATTTCATAAATGAAATCAACAAAGTATGCACATTCTACGTCATAACGGCTTTCTATAGTTTGCGCATGCGTCTGAAAATAAGAAAAGCTTACTTCCCCCGTTTTTTAAAATCACAGCTTCTAGAAGGTTTACATGATTTCTTAAAAAACACGAGTTTTTAGAAAATGTGTTTTATTTCATAAATGGAATCTACAAAGTATGCACATTCTACGTCATAACTACTTTCTATAGTTTTCGCATGCGTTTGGAAATAAGAAAAGCTTACTTCCCCCGTTTTTTAAAATCACAGCTTCTAGAAGGTTTACATGATTTCGTAAAAAACACGAGTTTTTAGAAAATGTGTTTTGTTTCATAAATGGAATAAACAAAGTATGCACATTCTACGTCATAACGACTTTCTATAGTTTGCGAATGCCTCCGGAAAGAAGAAAAGCTTACTTCCACCGTTTTTTAAAATCACAGCTTCTAGAAGGTTTACATGATTTCGTAAAAAACACGAGTTTTTAGAAAATGTCTTTTATTTCATGAATGGAATCAACAAAGTATGCACATTCTACATCATAACGACTTTATATAGTTTGTGAATGCGTCTGGAAATAAGAAATGCTTACTTCCACCGTTTTCTAAAATCACAGCTTCTAGAAGGTTTACATGATTTTTTAAAAAACACAAGTTTTTAGAAAATGTGTTTTATTTCATCAATGGAATCAACAAAGTATGCACCTTCTACGTCATAACGACTTTCTATAGTTTGCGAATTCGTCCAGAAATAAGAAAAGCTTACTTCCACCGTTTTTTAAAATCACAGCTTCTAGAAGGTTTACATAATTTCGTAAAAAACACGAGTTTTTAGAAAATGTGTTTTATTTCATAAATGGAATCAACAAAGTATGCACATTCTATTTCATAACGACTTTCTATAGTTTGCGCATGCGTCCGGAAATAAGAAAAGCTTACTTCCAGCGTTTTTTAAAATCACAGCTTCTAAAAGGTTTACATGATTTCTTAAAAAACACAAGGTTTTAGAAAATATGTTTTATTTCATCAATGGAATCAACAAAGTATGCACATTCTACGCCATAACGACTTTCTATAGTTTGCACATTCGTCCCGAAATAAGAAAAGCTTACTTCCACCGTTTTTTAAAATCACAGCTTCTAGAAGGTTTACATGATTTCGTAAAAAACACGAGTTTTTAGAAAATGTGTTTTATTTCATAAATGGAATCTACAAAGTATGCACATTCTATGTCATAACGACTTTCTATAGTTTGCGCATGCGTCCGGAAATAAGAAAAGCTTACTTCCACCATTTTTTAAAATCACAGCTTCTAGAAGGTTTACATTATTTCGTAAAAAACACGAGTTTTTAGAAAATGTGTTTTATTTCATAAATGGAATCAACAAAGTATGCACATTCTACGTCATAACAACTTTCTATAGTTTGTGCATGCATCCGAAAATAAGAAAAGCTTACTTCCCCCGTTTTTTAAAATCACAGATTCTAGAAGGTTTACATGATTTCTTAAAAAACACGAGTTTTTAGAAAATATGTTTTATTTCCTAAATGGAATAAACAAAGTATGCACATTCTACGTCATAACGACTTTCTATAGTTTGCGCATGCGTTTGGAAATAAGAAAAGCTTACTTCCCCCGTTTTTTAAAATCACAGCTTCTAGAAGGTTTACATGATTTCTTAAAAAACACGAGTTTTTAGAAAATGTGTTTTATTTCATAAATGGATTCAACAAAGTATGCGCATTCTACATCATAGCGACTTTCTATAGTTTGCGCATGCGTTTGGAAATAAGAAAATCTTGCTTCCACCGTTTTTTAAAATCACAGCTTCTAGAAGTTTTACATGATTTCTTAAAAAACACGAGTTTTTAGAAAATGTGTTTTATTTCATAAATGGAATCAACAAAGTATGCACATTCTACGTCGTAACGACTTTCTATATTTTGCGCATTCATCCGGAAATAAGAAAAGCTTACTTCCACCGTTTTTTAAAATCACAGCTTCAAGAAGGTTTACATGATTTCGTAAAAAACACGAGTTTTTAGAAAATGTGTTTTATTTCATAAATGGAATCTACAAAATTGGCACATTCTACGTCATAACGACTTTCTATATGTTAAATTTTCAGAATTTACCTCAATCTGATCTAGGATCTTAACTGAGACAACAACATGTACAACATATCTACAGCATATCAATCATGGAGACAATAATGCATGCACACAAGAGACACAAAGATTTTCCTGGGGAAAACCATAAAGGTGAAAAACCCCAATAACTTCCTTAGAGATAGATAAAGCAATGATACAACCAACCATAAGAGATAGACACAACCTAGCAGCAGATCCTCCTCCTACATAAGTGCGCCACTCCTCCTTGAGTGCTTGAGTGAGGAGTGAACAAATAGAGTGCCTCCCGCACTCTATTTATACTTGACTTGACTTGCCTTTTTACCTAACTCATGTAGGCTCGAACTTAACCACATAACATAATGCTGACTGGGCTGACCCCCAATAGGGTGGTCTAATAACCCTTTGACCCACATGAATTATACAAGGCCGACCCCAAACAAGGTGGTCTAATAACCCATCAAGTATAAGTTACGACACTTACAATATAAATGACGACACTTACATATAGGAATACAATATACATATATGTGAAATACATTCCGAATTTACATATACATCAACACTATAGTTTGCGCATGCGTCCGGAAATAACAAAAGCTTACCTCCCCCATTTTTTAAAATCACGAATTCTAGAAGGTTTACATGATTTCTTAAAAAACACGAGTTTTTAGAAAATGTGTTCTATTTCATAAATGTTATCAACAAAGTATGCACATTCTATGTCATAAGGACTTTCTATAGTTTGCGCATGCGTTTGGAAATAAGAAAAGCTTACTTCCCCCGTTTTTTAAAATCACAGCTTCTAGAAGGTTTATATGATTTCGTAAAAAACACGAGTTTTTAGAAAATGTGTTTTATTTCATAAATGGAATAAACAAAGTATGCACATTCTACGTCATAACGACTTTCTATAGTTTGCGCATGCGTTTGGAAATAAGAAAAGCTTACTTCCCTTGTTTTTTAAAATCACAGCTTCTACAAGGTTTACATGATTTCTTAAAAAACACGAGTTTTTACAAAATGTGTTTTATTTCATAAATGGAATCAACAAAGTATGCACATTATACTCCATAACGACTTTCTATAGTTTGCGCATTCATCCGGAAATAAGAAAAGCTTACTTCCACCGTTTTTTAAAATCACAGCTTCTAGAAGGTTTACATGATTTCTTAAAAAACACGAGTTTTTAGAAAATGTGTTTTATTTCAAAAATGGAATCAACAAAGTATACACATTCTACGTCATAACGACTTTCTATAGTTTGCGCATTCATCCGGAAATAAGAAAAGCTTACTTCCACCGTTTTTTAAAATCACAGCTTCTAGAAGGTTTACATGATTTCTTAAAAAACACGAGTTTTTACAAAATGTGTTTTATTTCATAAATGGAATCAACAAAGTATGCACATTCTACGTCATAACGACTTTCTATAGTTTGTGCATTCGTCCGGATATAGGAAAAGCTTACTTCCACCGTTTTTTATAATCATAGCTTCTAGAAGGTTTAAATGATTTCTTAAAAAACACGAGTTTTTAGAAAATGTGTTTTATTTCATAAATGGAATCAACAAAGTATACACATTCTACGTCATAACGACTTTCTATAGTTTGCGGATTCATCCGGAAATAAGAAAAGCTTACCTCCACCGTTTTTTAAAATCACAGCTTCTAGAAGGTTTACATGATTTCTTAAAAAACACGAGTTTTTAGAAAATGTGTTTTATTTCATAAATGGAATCAACAAAGTATACACATTCTACGTCATAACGACTTTCTATAGTTTGCACATTCATTCTGAAATAAGAAAAGCTTAATTCCACCGTTTTTTAAAATCACAGCTTCTAGAAGGTTTACATGATTTCTTATAAAACACGAGTTTTTAGAAAATGTGTTTTATTTCATAAATGGAATCAACAAAGTATGCACATTCTACGTCATAACGACTTTCTATAGTTTGCGCATGCGTCCGGAAATAAGAAAAGCTTACTTCCACCATTTTTTAAAATCACAGCTTCTAGAAGGTTTACATGATTTCTTAAAAAACACGAGTTTTTAGAAAATGTGTTTTATTTCATAAATGGAATCAACAAAGTATACACATTCTACGTCATAACGACTTTCTATAGTTTGCGCATGCGTCCGGAAATAAGAAAAGCTTACTTCCACCATTTTTTAAAATCACAGCTTCTAGAAGATTTACATGATTTCTTAAAAAACACGAGTTTTTAGAAAATGTGTTTTATTTCATAAATGGAATCAACAAAGTATGCACATTCTACGTCATAACGACTTTCTATACTTTGCGCATGCGTTTGGAAATAAGAAAAGCTTACTTCCCCTGTTTTTTAAAATCACAGCTTCTAGAAGGTTTACATGATTTCTTAAAAAACACGAGTTTTTAGAAAATGTGTTTTATTTCATAAATGGAATCAAAAAAGTATGCACATTCTACGTCATAACGACTTTCTATAATTTGCGCATTCATCCGGAAATAAGAAAAGCTTACTTCCACAGTTTTTTAAAATCACACCTTCTAGAAGGTTTACATGATTTCGTAAAAAACACAAGTTTTTAAAAAATGTGTTTTATTTCATAAATGGAATCAACAAAGTATACACATTCTACGTCATAACGACTTTCTATTATTTGCGCATTCCTCCGGAAATAAGAAAACCTTACTTCCACCGTTTTTTAAAATCACAGCTTCTAGAAAGTTTACATGATTTCTTAAAAAACATGAGTTTTTAGAAAATGTGTTTTATTTCATAAATGGAATCAGAAAAGTATGCACATTCAACGTCATAACGACTTTCTATAGTTTGCGCATGCGTCCGGAAATAAGAAAAGCTTACTTCCACCATTTTTTAAAATCACAGCTTCTAGAAGGTTTACATGATTTCTTAAAAAACACGAGATTTTAGAAAATGTGTTTTATTTCATAAATGGAATCAACAAAGTATGCACATTCTACGTCATAACGACTTTCTATAGTTTGCGCATTCATCCGGAAATAAGAAAAGCTTACTTCCACCGTTTTTTAAAATCACCCCTTTTAGAAGGTTTACATGATTTCGTAAAAAACACAAGTTTTTAGAAAATGTGTTTTATTTCATAAATGGAATCAACAAAGTATACACATTCTACGTCATAACGACTTTCTATAGTTTGCGCATTCCTCCGGAAATAAGAAAAGCTTACTTCCACCGTTTTTTAAAATCACAGCTTCTAGAAAGTTTACATGATTTCTTAAAAAACACAAGTTTTTAGAAAATGTGTTTTTATTTCATAAATGGAATCAACAAAGTATGCACATTCTACGTCATAACGACTTTCTATAGTTTGCGCATGCGTCCGGAAATAAGAAAAGCTTACTTCCACCATTTTTTAAAATCACAGCTTCTAGAAGGTTTACATGATTTCTTAAAAAACACGAGTTTTTAGAAAATGTGTTTTATTTCATAAATGGAATCAACAAAGTATGCACATTCTACGTCATAACCACTTTTTATAGTTTGCGCATGCGTTTGGAAATAAGAAAAGCTTACTTCCCCCGTTTTTTAAAATCACAGCTTCTAGAAGGTTTACATGATTTCTTAAAAAACACGAGTTTTTAGAAAATGTGTTTTATTTCATAAATGGAATCAACAAAGTATACACATTCTACGTCATAACGACTTTCTATAGTTTGCGCATTCATCCGGAAATAAGAAAAGCTTACTTCCACCGTTTTTTAAAATCACAGCTTCTAGAAGGTTTACATGATTTCTTAAAAAACACGAGTTTTTATAAAATGTGTTTTATTTCATAAATGGAATCAACAAAGTATGCACATTCTACGTCATAATGACTTTCTATATTTTGCGCATACGTCCGGAAATAAGAAAAGCTTACTTCCACCATTTTTTAAAATCACAGCTTCTAGAAGGTTTACATGATTTCTTAAAAAACACGAGTTTTTAGAAAATGTGTTTTATTTCATAAATGGAATCAACAAAGTATACACATTCTACGTCATAACGCCTTTCTATAGTTTGCGCATGCGTCCAGAAATAAGAAAAGCTTACTTCCACCATTTTTTAAAATCACAGCTTCTAGAAGGTTTACATGATTTCGTAAAAAACACAAGTTTTTAGAAAATGTATTTTATTTCATAAATGGAATCAAGAAAGTATGCACATTCTACGTCATAACGAGTTTCTATAGGTTGCGCATGCGTTTGGAAATAAGAAAACCTTACTTCCCCCGTTTTTTAAAATCACAGCTTCTAGAAGGTGTACATGATTTCGTAAAGAACACGAGTTTTTAGAAAATGTGTTTTGTTTCATAAATGGAATCAACAAAGTATGCACATTCCACGTCATAACGACTTTCTATAATTTGCGCATGCGTCCGGAAATAAGAAAAGCTTACTTCCCCCGTTTTTTAAAATCACAGCTTCTAGAAGGTTTACATGGTTTCTTAAAAAACACGAGTTTTTAGAAAATGTGTTTTATTTCATAAATGGAAGGAACAAAGTATGCACATTCTACGTCATAACGACTTTATATTGTTTGTGCATTCGTCCGGAAATAAGAAAAGCTTACTTCCACCGTTTTTTATAATCACAGCTTCTAGAAGGTTTACATGATTTCTTAAAAAACACGAGTTTTTAGAAAATGTGCATTATTTCATAAATGGAATCTACAAAGTATGCACATTCTACGTCATAACGACTTTCTATAGTTTGCGCATGCGTCCGGAAATAAGAAAAGCTTACTTCCCCCGTTTTTTAAAATCACAGCTTCTAGAAGGTTTACATGATTTCTTAAAAAACACGAGTTTTTAGAAAATGTGTTTTATTTCATAAATGGAATCAACAAAGTATGCACATTCTACGTCATAACGACTTTCTACAGTTTGCGAATTCGTCCGAAAATAAGAAAAGTTTACTTCCCCCGTTTTTTAAAATCACAGCTTCTAGAAGGTTTACATGATTTCTTAAAAAACACGAGTTTTTAGAAAATGTGTTTTATTTCATAAATGGAATCAACAAAGTATGCACATTCTACGTCATAACGACTTTCTATAGTTTGCGCATGCGTCCGGAAATAAGAAAAGCTTACTTCCAGCGTTTTTTAAAATCACAGCTTCTAGAAGGTTTACATGATTTCTTAAAAAACATGAGTTTTTAGAAAATGTGTTTTATTTCATAAATCCAATCAACAAAGTATGCACATTCTACGTCATAACGACTTTCTATAGTTTGTGCATTCGTCCGGAAATAAGAAAAGCTTACTTCCACTGTTTCTTAAAATCACAGCTTCTAGAAGGTTTACATGATTTCGTAAAAAACACGAGTTTTTAGAAAATGTGTTTTATTTCATAAATGGAATCTACAAAGTATGCACATTCTACGTCATAACGACTTTCTATAGTTTGCGCATGCATTTGGAAATAAGAAAAGCTTACTTCCCCCATTTTTTAAAATCACAGCTTCTAGAAGGTTTACATGATTTCTTAAAAAACACGAGTTTTTAGAAAATGTGTTTTATTTCATAAATGGAATCAACAAAGTATGCACATTCTACGTCATAACGACTTTCTATAGTTTGCGCATGCGTCCGGAAATAAGAAAAGCTTACTTCCACCGTTTTTTAAGATCACAGCTTCTAGAAGGTTTATATGATTTCTTAAAAAACATGAGTTTTTAGAAAATGTGTTTTATTTCATAAATGGAATCAACAAAGTATGCACATTCTACGTCATAACGACTTTCTATAGTTTGCGCATGCGTCCAGAAATAAGAAAAGCTTACTTCCAGCGTTTTTTAAAATCACAGCTTCTAGAAGGTTTATATGATTTCTTAAAAAACACGAGTTTTTAGAAAATGTGTTTTATTTCATAATTGGAATCAACAAAGTATGCACATTCTACGTCATAACGACTTTCTATAGTTTGCGCATGCGTCCGGAAATAAGAAAAGCTTACTTCCACCGTTTTTTATAATCACAGCTTCTAGAAGGTTTACATGATTTCTTAAAAAACACAAGTTTTTAGAAAATGTGCATTATTTCATAAATGGAATCTACAAAGTATGCATATTCTACGTCATAACGACTTTCTATAGTTTGCGCATGCGTCCGGAAATAAGAAAAGCTTACTTCCCCCGTTTTTTAAAATCACAGCTTCTAGAAGGTTTACATGATTTCGTAAAAAACACGAGTTTTTAGAAAATGTGTTTTATTTCATAAATGGAATCAACAAAGTATGCACATTCTACGTCATAACGACTTCCTACAGTTTGCGAATTCGTCCAGAAATAAGAAAAGTTTACTTCCCCCGTTTTTTAAAATCACAGCTTCTAGAAGGTTTACATGATTTCTTAAAAAACACGAGTTTTTAGAAAACGTGTTTTATTTCATAAATGGAATCAACAAAGTATGCACATTCTACGTCATAACGACTTTCTATAGTTTGCGCATGCGTCCGGAAATAAGAAAAGCTTACTTCCAGCGTTTTTTAAAATCACAGCTTCTAGAAGGTTTACATGATTTCTTAAAAAACATGAATTTTTAGAAAATGTGTTTTATTTCATCAATGGAATCAACAAAGTATGCACATTCTACATCATAACGACTTTCTATAGTTTGTGCATTCATCCGGAAATAAGAAAAGCTTACTTCCACTGTTTTTTAAAATCACAGCTTCTAGAAGGTTTACATGATTTCGTAAAAAACATGAGTTTTTAGAAAATATGTTTTATTTCATAAATGGAATCTACAAAGTATGCACATTCTACGTCATAACGACTTTCTATAGTTTGCGCATGCATTTGGAAATAAGAAAAGCTTACTTCCCCCGTTTTTTAAAATCACAGCTTCTAGAAGGTTTACATGATTTCTTAAAAAACTCGAGTTTTTAGAAAATGTGTTTTATTTCATAAATGGAATCAACAAAGTATGCACATTCTACGTCATAACGACTTTCTATAGTTTGCGCATGCGTCCGGAAATAAGAAAAGCTCACTTCCACCGTTTTTTAAGATCACAGCTTCTAGAAGGTTTATATGATTTCTTAAAAAACATGAGTTTTTAGAAAATGTGTTTTATTTCATAAATGGAATCAACAAAGTATGCACATTTACGTCATAACGACTTTCTATAGTTTGCGCATGCGTCCGGAAATAACAAAAGCTTACTTCCCCCATTTTTTAAAATCACTCCTTCTAGAAGGTTTACATGATTTCTTAAAAAACACGAGTTTTTAGAAAATGTGTTTTATTTCATAAATGGAATCTACAAAGTATGCACATTCTACGTCATAACAACTTTCTATAGTTTGCGCATGCGTTTGGAAATAAGAAAAGCTGACTTCACCCGTTTTTTAAAATCACAGCTTCTAGAAGGTTTACATGATTTCTTAAAAAACACGAGTTTTTAGGAAACGTGTTTTATTTCATAAATGGAATCAACAAAGTATGCACATTCTACGTCATAATGACTTTCTATAGCTTGCGCATGCGTTTGGAAATAAAAAAAGCTTACTTCCCCCGTTTTTTAAAATCACAGCTTCTAGAACGTTTACATGATTTCGTAAAAAACACGAGTTTTTAGAAAATGTGTTTTATTTCATAAATGGAATCTACAAAGTATGCACATTCTAAGTCATAACGACTTTCTACAGTTTGCCAATTCGTCCAGAAATAAGGAAAGCTTACTTCCACCGTTTTTTAAAATCACAGCTTCTAGAAGGTTTACATGATTTCGTAAAAAACACGAGTTTTTAGAAAATGTGGTTTATTTCTTAAATGGAATCTACAAAGTATGCACATTCTATGTCATAACGAGTTTCTATAGTTTGCGCATGCGTCCGGAAATAAGAAAAGCTTACCTCCCCCATTTTTTAAAATCACAGATTCTAGAAGGTTTACATGATTTCTTAAAAAACACGAGTTTTTACAAAATGTGTTTTATTTCCTAAATGGAATCAACAAGGTATGCACATTCTACGTCATAACGACTTTCTATAGTTTGCGCATGCGTTTGGAAATAAGAAAAGCTTACTTCCCCCGTTTTTTAAAATCACAGCTTCTAGAAGGTTTACATGATTTCTTAAAAAACATGAGTTTTTAGAAAATGTGTTTTATTTCATAAATGGAATCAACAAAGTATCCACATTCTACATCATAGCGACTTTCTGTAGTTTGCGCATGCGTTTGGAAATAAGAAAAGCTTACTTCCACCATTTTTTAAAATCACAGATTCTAGAAGGTTTAGATGATTTCTTAAAAAACACGAGTTTTTAGAAAATGTGTTTTATTTCATAAATGGAATCAACAAAGTATGCACATTCTACGTCGTAACGACTTTCTATAGTTTGCGCATGCGTCCGGAAATAAGAAAAGCTTACTTCCCCCATTTTTTAAAATCACAGCTTCTAGAAGGTTTACATGATTTCTTAAAAAACACGAGTTTTTAGAAAATGTGTTTTATTTCATCAATGGAATCAACAAAGTATGCACATTCTACGTCATAACGACTTTCTACAGTTTCCGAATTCGTCCAGAAATAAGAAAAGTTTACTTCCCCCGTTTTTTAAAATCACAGCTTCTAGAAGGTTTACATGATTTCTTAAAAAACACGAGTTTTTAGAAAATGTGTTTTATTTCATAAATGGAATCAACAAAGTATGCACATTCTACGTCATAACGACTTTCTATAGTTTGCGCATGCGTCCGGAAATAAGAAAAGCTTACTTCCAGCGTTTTTTAAAATCACAGCTTCTAGAAGGTTTACATGATTTCTTAAAAAACATGAGTTTTTAGAAAATGTGTTTTATTTCATCAATGGAATCAACAATGTATGCACATTCTACGTCATAACGACTTTCTATAGTTTGTGCATTCGTCCGGAAATAAGAAAAGCTTACTTCCACTGTTTTTTAAAATCACAGCTTCTTGAAGGTTTACATGATTTCGTAAAAAACACGAGTTTTTAGAAAATGTGTTTTATTTCATAAATGGAATCTACAAATTATGCACATTCTACGTCATAACGACTTTCTATAGTTTGCGCATGCATTTGGAAATAAGAAAAGCTTACTTCCCCCGTTTTTTAAAATCACATCTTCTAGAAGGTTTACATGATTTCTTAAAAAACACGAGTTTTTAGATAAATGTGTTTTATTTCATCAATGGAATCAACAAAGTATGCACATTCTACGTCATAACGACTTTCTATAGTTTGCGCATGCGTCCGGAAATAAGAAAAGCTCACTTCCACCGTTTTTTAAGATCACAGCTTCTAGAAGATTTATATGATTTCTTAAAAAACATGAGTTTTTAGAAAATGTGTTTTATTTCATAAATGGAATCAACAAAGTATGCACATTCTACGTCATAACGACTTTCTATAGTTTGCGCATGCGTCCGGAAATAACAAAAGCTTACTTCCCCCATTTTTTAAAATCACTCCTTCTAGAAGGTTTACATGATTTCTTAAAAAACACGAGTTTTTAGAAAATGTGTTTTATTTCATAAATGGAATCTACAAAGTATGCACATTCTACGTCATAACGACTTTCTATAGTTTGCGCATGCGTTTGGAAATAAGAAAAGCTGACTTCACCCGTTTTTTAAAATCACAGCTTCTAGAAGGTTTACATGATTTCTTAAAAAACACGAGTTTTTAGGAAACGTGTTTTATTTCATAAATGGAATCAACAAAGTATGCACATTCTACGTCATAATGACTTTCTATAGTTTGCGCAATGCGTTTGGAAATAAGAAAAGCTTACTTCCCCCGTTTTTTAAAATGACAGCTTCTAGAAGGTTTACATGATTTCTTAAAAAACACGAGTTTTTAGAAAATGTGTTTTATTTCATAAATGGAATCAACAAAGTATGCACATTCTACGTCATAACGACTTTCTACAGTTTTCCAATTCGTCCGGAAATAAGGAAAGCTTACTTCCACCGTTTCTTAAAATCACAGCTTCTAGAAGGTTTACATGATTTCGTAAAAAACACGAGTTTTTAGAAAATGTTTTTTATTTCATAAATGGAATCAACAAAGTATACACATTTTACGTAATAACGACTTTCTACAGTTTGCCCATTCGTCCGGAAATAAGGAAAGCTTACTTCCACCGTTTTTTAAAATCACAGCTTCTAGAAGGTTTACATGATTTCGTAAAAAACACGAGTTTTTAGAAAATGTGGTTTATTTCTTAAATGGAATCTACAAAGTATGCACATTCTATGTCATAACGAGTTTCTATAGTTTGCGCATGCGTCCGGAAATAAGAAAAGCTTACCTCCCCCATTTTTTAAAATCACAGATTCTAGAAGGTTTACATGATTTCTTAAAAAACACGAGTTTTTAGAAAATGTGTTTTATTTCCTAAATGGAATCAACAAGGTATGCACATTCTACGTCATAACGACTTTCTATAGTTTGCGCATGCGTTTGGAAATAAGAAAAGCTTACTTCCCCCGTTTTTTAAAATCACAGCTTCTAGAAGGTTTACATGATTTCTTAAAAAACACGAGTTTTTAGAAAATGTGTTTTATTTCATAAATGGAATCAACAAAGTATGCACATTCTACATGATAGCGACTTTCTGTAGTTTGCACATGCGTTTGGAAATAAGAAAAGCTTACTTCCACCGTTTTTTAAAATCACAGCTTCTAGAAGGTTTACATGATTTCTTAAAAAACACGAGTTTTTAGAAAATGTGTTTTATTTCATAAATGGAATCAACAAAGTATGCACATTCTACGTCGTAACGACTTTCTATAGTTTGCGCATTCGTCCGGAAATAAGAAAAGCTTTCTTCCACCGTATTTTAAAATCACAGCTTCAAGAAGGTTTACATGATTTCGTAAAAAACACGAGTTTTTAGAAAATGTGTTTTATTTCATAAATGAAATCTACAAAATTGGCACATTCTACGTCATAACGACTTTCTATATGTTAAATTTGCAGAATTTACTTCAATCTGATCTAGGATCTTAACTGAGAGAACAACATGTACAGCATATCTATAGCATATCAATCATGGAGACAATAATGCAAGCACACAAGAGACACAAAGATTTACTTTGGGAAAACCATAAAGGTGAAAAAGCCCAATAACTTCCTCAGAGATAGAGAGAGCAATGATACAACCAACCATAAGAGATAGACACAACCTAGCAGCAGATCCTCCTCCTCCATAAGTGCGCCACTCGTCCTTGAGTGCTTGAGTGAGAAGTGAGTGAACAAATAGAGTGCCTCCCGCACTCTATTTATACTTGACTTGACTTGCCTTTTTACCTAACTCATGTAGGCTCGAACTTAACCACATAACATAATGCTGACTGGGCTGACCCCCAATAGGGTGGTCTAATAACCCTTTGACCCACATGACTTATACAAGGCCGACCCCAAACAAGGTATAGAGGAATAATAACATCTCTATAGGAATACAATATACATATATGTGAAATACATTCCGAAGTTACATATACATCAAAACTATAGTTTGCGCATGCGTCCGGAAATAAGAAAAGCTTACCTCCCCCGTTTTTTAAAATCACGGATTCTAGAAGGTTTACATGATTTCTTAAAAAACACGAGTTTTTAGAAAATGTGTTTTATTTCATAAATGTTATCAACCAAGTATGCACATTCTATGTCATAAGGACTTTCTATAGTTTGCGCATGCGTTTGGAAATAAGAAAAGCTTACATCCCCCGTTTGTTAAAATCACAGCTTCTAGAAGGTTTATATGATTTCTTAAAAAACACGAGTTTTTAGAAAATGTGTTTTATTTCATAAATGGAATCAACAAAGTATGCACATTCTACGTCATAATGACTTTCTATAGTTTGCGCATGCGTTTGGAAATAAGAAAAGCTTACTTCCCCCGTTTTCTAAAATCACAACTTCTAGAAGGTTTACATGATTTCTTAAAAAACACGAGTTTTTAGAAAATGTGTTTTATTTCATAAATGGAATCAACATAGTATGCACATTCTACGTCATAACGACTTTCTATAGTTTGCGCATTCGTCCGGAAATAAGAAAAGCTTACTTCCCCTGTTTTTTAAAATCACAGCTTCTAGAAGGTTTACATGATTTCTTAAAAAACACGAGTTTTTAGAAAATGTGTTTTATTTCATAAATGGAATCAACAAAGTATGCACATTCTACGTCATAACAACTTTCTATACTTTGCGCATGCGTCCGGAAATAAGAAAAGCTTACTTCCACCATTTTTTAAAATCACAGCTTCTAGAAGGTTTACATGATTTCGTAAAAAACACGAGTTTCTAGAAAATGTGTTTTGTTTCATAAATGGAATCTACAAAGTATGCACATTCTATGATATAACGAATTTCTATAGTTTGCGCATGCGTCCGGAAATAAGAAAAGCTTACTTCCCCCGTTTTTTAAAATCACAGCTTCTAGAAGGTTTACATGATTTCTTAAAAAACACGAGTTTTTAGAAATTGTGTTTTATTTCCTAAATGGAATCAACAAAGTATACACATTCTACGTCATAACGACTTTCTATAGTTTGTGCATGCGTCCGGAAATAAGAAAAGCTTACTTCCACCGTTTTTTAAAATCACAGCTTCTAGAAGGTTTACATGATTTCGTAAAAAACACGAGTTTTTAGAAAATGTGTTTTATTTCATAAATGGAATCTACAAAGTATGCACATTCTACGATATAACGACTTTCTATAGTTTGCGCATGCGTCCGGAAATAAGAAAAGCTTACTTCCCCGTTTTTTAAAATCACAGCTTTTAGAAGGTTTACATGATTTCTTAAAAAACACGAGTTTTTAGAAAATGTGTTTTATTTCATAAATGGAATCAACAAAGTATGCACATTCTACGTCATAACGACTTTCTATAGTTTGCGCATGCATTTGGAAATAAAAAAAGCTTACTTCCCCCGTTTTTTAAAATCACAGCTTCTAGAAGGTTTACATGATTTCTTAAAAAACACGAGTTTTTACAAAATGTGTTTTATTTCATAAATGGAATCAACAAAGTATGCACATTCTACGTCATAACGACTTTCTATACTTTGCGCATGCGTTTGGAAATAAGAAAAGCTTACTTCCCCCGTTTTTTAAAATCACAGCTTGTAGAAGGTTTACATGATTTCTTAAAAAACACGAATTGTTAGAAAATGTGTTTTATTTCATAAATGGAATCAACAAAGTATGCACATTCTACGTCATAAAGAATTTCTATAGTTTGCGCATGCGTCCGGAAATAAGAAAAGCTTACTTCCACCGTTTTTTAAAATCACAACTTCTAGAAGGTTTATATGATTTCTTAAAAATCATGAGTTTTTAGAAAATGTGTTTTATTTCATAAATGGAATCAACAAAGTATGCACATTCTACGTCATAACGACTTTCTATAGTTTGCGCATGCGTCCGGAAATAACAAAAGCTTACTTCCCCCGTTTTTTAAAATCACACCTTCTAGAAGGTTTACATGATTTCTTAAAAAACACGAGTTTTTAGAAAATGTGTTTTATTTCATAAATGGAATCTACAAAGTATGCACATTCTACGTCATAACGACTTTCTATAGTTTGCGCATGCGTTTGGAAATAAGAAAAGCTGACTTCACCCGTTTTTTAAAATCACAGCTTCTAGAAGGTTTACATGATTTCTTAAAAAAGACGACTTTTTAGAAAATGTGTTTTATTTCATAAATGGAATCAACAAAGTATGCACATTCTACGTCATAATGACTTTCTATAGTTTGCGCATGCGTTTGGAAATAAGAAAAGCTTACTTCCCCCGTTTTTTAAAATCACAGCTTCTATAAGGTTTACATGATTTCTTAAAAAACACGAGTTTTTAGAAAATGTGTTTTATTTCATAAATGGAATCAACAAAGTATGCACATTCTACGTCATAACGACTTTCTACGGTTTGCCCATTCGTCCGGAAATAAGGAAAGCTTACTTCCACCGCTTTTTAAAATCACAGCTTCTAGAAGGTTTACTTGATTTCGTAAAAAACACGAGTTTTTAGAAAATGTGTTTTATTTCATAAATGGAATCAACAAAGTATGCACATTCTACGTCATAAAGAATTTCTATAGTTTGCGCATGCGTCCGGAAATAAGAAAAGCTTACTTCCACCGTTTTTTAAAATCACAACTTCTAGAAGGTTTATATGATTTCTTAAAAATCATGAGTTTTTAGAAAATGTGTTTTATTTCATAAATGGAATCAACAAAGTATGCACATTCTACGTCATAACGACTTTCTATAGTTTGCGCATGCGTCCGGAAATAACAAAAGCTTACTTCCCCCGTTTTTTAAAAGCACACCTTCTAGAAGGTTTACATGATTTCTTAAAAAACACGAGTTTTTAGAAAATGTGTTTTATTTCATAAATGGAATCTACAAAGTATGCACATTCTACGTCATAACGACTTTCTATAGTTTGCGCATGCGTTTGGAAATAAGAAAAGCTGACTTCACCCGTTTTTTAAAATCACAGCTTCTAGAAGGTTTACATGATTTCTTAAAAAAGATGACTTTTTAGAAAACGTGTTTTATTTCATAAATGGAATCAACAAAGTATGCACATTCTACGTCATAATGACTTTCTATAGTTTGCGCATGCGTTTGGAAATAAGAAAAGCTTACTTCCCCCGTTTTTTAAAATCACAGCTTCTATAAGGTTTACATGATTTCTTAAAAAACACGAGTTTTTAGAAAATGTGTTTTATTTCATCAATGGAATCAACAAAGTATGCACATTCTATGTCATAACGACTTTCTACGGTTTGCCCATTCGTCCGGAAATAAGGAAAGCTTACTTCCACCGCTTTTTAAAATCACAGCTTCTAGAAGGTTTACTTGATTTCGTAAAAAACAAGAGTTTTTAGAAAATGTGTTTTATTTCATAAATGGAATCAACAAAGTATGCACATTCTACGTAATAAGGACTTTCTACAGTTTGCCCATTCGTCCGGAAATAAGGAAAGCTTACTTCCACCGTTTTTTTAAATCACAGCTTCTATAAGGTTTACAAAATTTCGTAAAAAACACGAGTTTTTAGAAAATGTGGTTTATTTCTTAAATGGAATCTACAAAGTATGCACATTCTATGTCATAACGAATTTCTATAGTTTGCGCATGTGTCTGAAAATAAGAAAAGCTTACCTCCCCCATTTTTTAAAATCACAGATTCTAGAAGGTTTACATGATTTCTTAAAAAACATGAGTTTTTAGAAAATGTGTTTTATTTCCTAAATGGAATCAACAAAGTATGCACATTCTACGTCATAATGACTTTCTATAGTTTGCGCATGCGTTTGGAAATAAGAAAAGCTTACTTCCCCTGTTTTTTAAAATCACAGCTTCTAGAAGGTTTACATGATTTCTTAAAAAACATGAGTTTTTAGAAAATGTGTTTTATTTCATAAATGGAATCAACGGAGTATGCACATTCTACATCATAGCGACTTTCTATAGTTTGCGCATGCGTTTGGAAATAAGAAAAGCTTACTTCCACCGTTTTTTAAAATCACAGCTTCTAGAAGTTTTACATGATTTCTTAAAAAACACGAGTTTTTAGAAAATGTGTTTTATTTCATAAATGGAATCAACAAAGTATGCACATTCTACGTCGTAACGACTTTCTATAGTTTGCGCATTCGTCCGGAAATAAGAAAAGCTTACTTCCACCGTTTTTTAAAATCACAGCTTCAAGAAGGTTTACATGATTTCGTAAAAAACACGAGTTTTTAGAAAATGTGTTTTATTTCATAAATGGAATCTACAAAATTGGCACATTCTACGTCATAACGACTTTCTATATGTTAAATTTTCAGAATTTACTTCAATATGATCTAGGATCTTAACTGAGAGAACAACATGTACAACATATCTACAGCATATCAATCATGGAGACAATAATGCATGCACATAAGAGACACAAAGATTTACTTGGGGAAAACCATAAAGGTGAAAAACCCCAATAACTTCCTCAGAGATAGATAGAGCAATGATACAACCAACCATAAGAGATAGACACAACCTAGTAGCAGATCCTCCTCCTCCATAAGTGCGCCTCTCCTCCTTGAGTGCTTGAGTGAGAAGTGAGTGAACAAATAGAGTGCCTCCCGCACTCTATTTATACTTGACTTGACTTGCCTTTTTACCTAACTCATGTAGGCTCGAACTTAACCACATAACATAATGCTGACTGGGCTGACCCCCAATAGGGTGGTCTAATAACCCTTTGACCCACATGACTTATACAAGGCCGACCCCAAACAAGGTGGTCTAATAACCCATCCAGTATAAGTTACGACACTTACAATATAAATGACGACACTTCCGTAGAGAGGAATAATAACATCTCTATATGAATACAATATACATATATGTGAAATACATTCCGAAGTTACATATACATCAACACTATAGTTTGCGCATGCGTCCGGAAATAAGAAAATCTTACCTCCCCCATTTTTTAAAATCACGGATTCTAGAAGGTTTACATGATTTCTTAAAAAACACGAGTTTTTAGAAAATGTGTTTTATTTCATAAATGTTATCAACAAAGTATGCACATTCTATGTCATAAGGACTTTCTATAGTTTGCGCATGCGTTTGGAAATAAGAAAAGCTTACTTCCCCCGTTTTTTAAAATCACAGCTTCTAGAAGGTTTATATGATTTCTTAAAAAACATGAGTTTTTAGAAAATGTGTTTTATTTCATAAATGGAATCAACAAAGTATGCACATTCTACGTCATAACGACTTTCTATAGTTTGCGCATGCGTTTGGAAATAAGAAAAGCTTACTTCCCCTGTTTTTTAAAATAACAGCTTCTAGAAGGTTTACTTGATTTCTTAAAAAACACGAGTTTTTACAAAATGTGTTTTATTTCATAAATGGAATCAACAAAGTATGCACATTCTACGTCATAACGACTTTCTATAGTTTGCGCATTCATCCGGAAATAAGAAAAGCTTACTTCCACCGTTTTTTAAAATCACAGCTTCTAGAAGGTTTACATGATTTCTTAAAAAACACGAGTTTTTAGAAAATGTGTTTTATTTCATAAATGGAATCAACAAAGTATGCACATTCTACGTCATAACGACTTTCTATAGTTTGCGCATGCGTCCGGAAATAAGAAAAGCTTACTTCCACCATTTTTTAAAATCACAGCTTCTAGAAGGTTTAAATGATTTCTTAAAAAACACGAGTTTTTAGAAAATGTGTTTTATTTCATAAATGGAATCAACAAAGTATGCACATTCTACGTCATAACGACTTTTTCTAGTTTGCGCATGTGTTTGGAAATAAGAAAAGCTTACTTCCCCCGTTTTTTAAAATCACAGCTTCTAGAAGGTTTACATGATTTCTTAAAAAACACGAGTTTTTAGAAAATGTGTTTTATTTCATAAATGGAATCAACGAAGTATACACATTCTACGTCATAACGACTTTCTATAGTTTGCGCATTCATCCGGAAATAAGAAAAGCTTACTTCCACCGTTTTTTAAAATCACAGCTTCTAGAAGGTTTACATGATTTCTTAAAAAACATGAGTTTTTTGAAAATGTGTTTTATTTCATAAATGGAATCAACAAAGTATGCACATTCTACGTCATAACGACTTTCTATAGTTTGCGCATGCGTCCGGAAATAAGAAAATCTTACTTCCACCATTTTTTAAAATCACAGCTTCTAGAAGGTTTAAATGATTTCTTAAAAAACACGAGTTTTTAGAAAATGTGTTTTATTTCATAAATGGAATCAACAAAGTATACACATTCTACATCATAACGACTTTCTATAATTTGCGCATGTGTCCGGAAATAAGAAAAGCTTACTTCCACCATTTTTTAAAATCACAGCTTCTAGAAGGTTTACATGATTTCGTAAAAAACACAAGTTTTTAGAAAATGTATTTTATTTCATAAATGGAATCAAGAAAGTATGCACATTCTACGTCATAACGACTTTCTATAGTTTGCGCATGCGTTTGGAAAAAAGAAAACCTTACTTCCCCCGTTTTTTAAAATCACAGCTTCTAGAACGTGTACATGATTTCGTAAAGAACACGAGTTTTTAGAAAATGTGTTTTGTTTCATAAATGGAATCAACAAAGTATGCACATTCTACGTCATAACGACTTTCTATAATTTGCGCATGCGTCTGGAAATAACAAAAGCTTACTTCCCCCGTTTTTTAAAATCACAGCTTCTAGAAGGTTTACATGATTTCGTAAAAAACACGAGTTTTTAGAAAATGTGTTTTATTTCATAAATGGAATCAACAAAGTATGCACATTCTACGTCATAACGACTTTCTATAGTTTGCGCATGCGTTTGGAAATAAGAAAAGCGTACTTCCACCGTTGTTTAAAATCACAGCTTCTAGAAGGTTTACATGATTTCTTAAAAAACATGAGTTTTTAGAAAATCTGTTTTATTTCATCAATGGAATCAACAAAGTATGTACATTCTACGTCATAACGACTTTCTATAGTTTGTGCATTCATCTGGAAATAAGAAAAGCTTACTTCCACTGTTTTTTAAAATCACAGCTTCTAGAAGGTTTACATGATTTCGTAAAAAACACGAGTTTTTAGAAAATGTGTTTTATTTCATAAATGGAATATACAAAGTATGCACATTCTATGTCAGAACGACTTTCTATAGTTTGTGCATGCATTTGGAAATAAGAAAAGCTTACTTCCCCCGTTTTTTAAAATCACAGCTTCTAGAAGGTTTACATGATTTCTTAAAAAACATGAGTTTTTAGAAAATGTGTTTTATTTCATAAATGGAATCAACAAAGTATGCACATTCTACGTCATAACGACTTTCTATAGTTTGCGCATGCGTCCGGAAATAAGAAAAGCTTACTTCCACCGTTTTTTAAGATCACAGCTTCTAGAAGGTTTATATGATTTCTTAAAAAACATGAGTTTTTAGAAAATGTGTTTTATTTCATAAATGGAATCAACAAAGTATGCACATTCTACGTCATAACGACTTTCTATAGTTTGCGCATGCGTCCGGAAATAACAAAAGCTTACTTCCCCCGTTTTTTAAAATCACACCTTCTAGAAGGTTTACATGATTTCTTAAAAAACACGAGTTTTTAGAAAATGTGTTTTATTTCAAAAATGGAATCTACAAAGTATGCACATTCTACGTCATAACGACTTTCTATAGTTTGCGCATGCGTTTGGAAATAAGAAAAGCTGACTTCACCCGTTTTTTAAAATCACAGCTTCTAGAAGGTTTACATGATTTCTTAAAAAACACGACTTTTTAGAAAACGTGTTTTATTTCAGAAATGGAATCAACAAAGTATGCACATTCTACGTCATAATGACTTTCTATAGTTTGCGCATGCGTTTGGAAATAAGAAAAGCTTACTTCCCCCGTTTTTTAAAATCACAGCTCTAGAAGGTTTACATGATTTCTTAAAAAACATGAGTTTTTAGAAAATGTGTTTTATTTCGTAAATGGAGTCAACAAAGTATGCACATTCTACGTCATAACGACTTTATAGAGTTTGCCCATTCGTCCGGAAATAAGGAAAGCTTACTTCCACCGTTTTTTAAAATCACAGCTTCTAGAAGGTTTACATGATTTCGTAAAAAACACGAGTTTTTAGAAAATGTGGTTTATTTCTTAAATGGAATCTACAAAGTATGCACATTCTATGTCATAACGAGTTTCTATAGTTTGCGCATGCGTACGGAAATAAGAAAAGCTTACCTCCCCCATTTTTTAAAATCACAGATTCTAGAAGGTTTACATGATTTATTAAAAAACACGAGTTTTTAGAAAATGTGTTTTATTTCCTAAATGGAATCAACAAAGTATGCACATTCTACGTCATAACGACTTTCTATAGTTTGCGCATGCGTTTGGGAATAAGAAAAGCTTACTTCCCCCGTTTTTTAAAATCACAGCTTCTAGAAGGTTTACATGATTTCTTAAAAAACACGAGTTTTTAGAAAATGTGTTTTATTTCATAAATGGAATCAACAAAGTATGCACATTCTACATCATAGCGACTTTCTGTAGTTTACGCATGCGTTTGGAAATAAGAAAAGCTTACTTCCACCGTTTTTTAAAATCACAGCTTCTAGAAGGTTTACATGATTTCTTAAAAAACACGAGTTTTTAGAAAATGTGTTTTATTTCATAAATGTAATCAACAAAGTATGCACATTATACGTCGTAACGACTTTCTATAGTTTGCGCATTCGTCCGGAAATAATAAAAGCTTACTTCCACCATTTTTTAAAATCACAGCTTAAAGAAGGTTTACATGATTTCGTAAAAAACACGAGTTTTTAGAAAATGTGTTTTATTTCATAAATGGAATCTACAAAATTGGCACATTCTACATCATAACGACTTTCTATATGTTAAATTTTCAGAATTTACTTCAATCTGATCTAGGATCTTAACTGAGAGAACAACATGTACAGCATATCTACAGCATATCAATCATGGAGACAATAATGCAAGCACAAAAGAGACACAAAGATTTACTTGGGGAAAACCATAAAGGTGAAAAACCCCAATAACTTCCTCAGAGATAGAGAGAGCAATGATACAACCAACCATAAGAGATAGACACAACCTAGCAGCATATCCTCCTCCTCCATAAGTGCACCACTCCTCCTTGAGTGCTTGAGTGAGAAGTGAGTGAACAAATAGAGTGCCTCCGGCACTCTATTTATACTTGACTTGACTTGCCTTTTTACCTAACTCATGTAGGCTCGAACTTAACCACATAACATAATGCTGACCGGGTTGACCCCCAATAGGGTGGTCTAATAACCCTTTGACCCACATGACTTATACAAGGCCGACCCCAAACAAGGTGGTCTAATAACCCATCAAGTATAAGTTACGACACTTACATTATAAATGACGACACTTCCGTATAGAGGAATAATAACATCTCTATAGGAATACAATATACATATATGTGAAATACATTCCGAAGTTACATATACATCAACACTATAGTTTGCGCATGCGTCCGGAAATAAGAAAAGCTTACCTCCCCCATTTTTTAAAATCACGGATTCTAGAAGGTTTACATGATTTCTTAAAAAACACGAGTTTTTAGAAAATGTGTTTTATTTCATAAATGTTATCAACAAAGTATGCACATTCTACGTCATAATGACTTTCTATAGTTTGCGCATGCGTTTGGAAATAAGAAAAGCTTACTTCCCCCGTTTTTTAAAATCACAGCTTCTAGAAGGTTTACATGATTTCCTAAAAAACACGAGTTTTTAGAAAATGTGTTTTATTTCCTAAATGGAATCAACAAAGTATGCACATTCTACGTCATAACGACTTTCTATAGTTTGCGCATGCGTCCGGAAATAAGAAAAGCTTACTTCCCCGTTTTTTAAAATCACAGCTTCTAGAAGGTTTACATGATTTCTTAAAAAACACGAGTTTTTAGAAAATGTGTTTTATTTCATAAATGGAATCAACAAAGTATGCACATTATACATCATAACGACTTTCTATAGTTTGCGCATGCATTTGGAAATAACAAAAGCTTACTTCCCCCGTTTTTTAAAATCACAGCTTCTAGAAGGTTTACATGATTTCTTAAAAAACACGAGTTTTTACAAAATGTGTTTTATTTCATAAATGGAATCAACAAAGTATGCACATTCTACGTCATAACGACTTTCTATACTTTGTGCATTCGTCCGGAAATAGGAAAAGCTTACTTCCACCGTTTTTTATAATCACAGCTTCTAGAAGGTTTACATGATTTCTTAAAAAACACGAGTTTTTAGAAAATGTGTTTTATTTCATAAATGGAATCAACAAAGTATACACATTCTACGTCATAACGACTTTCTATAGTTTGCGCATTCATCCGGAAATAAGAAAAGCTTACTTCCACCGTTTTTTAAAATCACAGCTTCTAGAAGGTTTACATGATTTCTTAAAAAACACGAGTTTTTAGAAAATGTGTTTTATTTCAAAAATGGAATCAACAAAGTATACACATTCTACGTCATAACGACTTTCTATAGTTTGCGCATTCATCCGGAAATAAGAAAAGCTTACTTCCACCGTTTTTTAGAATCACAGCTTCTAGAAGGTTTACATGATTTCTTAAAAAACACGAGTTTTTAGAAAATGTGTTTTATTTCATAAATGGAATCAACCAAGTATGCACATTCTACGTCATAACGACTTTCTATAGTTTGCGCATGCTTCCGGAAATAAGAAAAGCTTACTTCCACCATTTTTTAAAATCACAGCTTCTAGAAGGTTTACATGATTTCTTAAAAAACACGAGTTTTTAGAAAATGTGTTTTATTTCATAAATGTAATCAACAAAGTATACACATTCTACGTCATAACGACTTTCTATAGTTTGTGCATGCGTCCGGAAATAAGAAAAGCTTACTTCCACCATTTTTTAAAATCACAGCTTCTAGAAGGTTTACATGATTTCTTAAAAACACGAGTTTTTAGAAAATGTATTTTATTTCATAAATGGAATCAACAAAGTATGCACATTCTACGTCATAACGACTTTCTATAGTTTGCGCATGCGTTTGGAAATAAGAAAACCTTACTTCCCCCGTTTTTTAAAATCACAGCTTCTAGAAGGTCTAGATGATTTCGTAAAGAACACGAGTTTTTAGAAAATGTGTTTTGTTTCATAAATCGAATCAACAAAGTATGCACATTCTACGTCATAACGACTTTCTATAGTTTGCGCATGCGTCCGGAAATAAGAAAAGCTTACTTCCCTCGTTTTTTAAAATCACAGCTTCTAGAAGGTTTACATGGTTTCTTAAAAAACACGAGTTTTTAGAAAATGTGTATTATTTCGTAAATGGAAGCAACAAAGTATGCACATTCTACATCATAACGACTTTCTATAGTTTGTGCATTCATCCGGAAATAAGAAAAGCTTACTTCCACCGTTTTTTATAATCACAGCTTCTAGAAGGTTTACATGATTTCTTAAAAAACACAAGTTTTTAGAAAATGTGCATTATTTCATAAATGGAATCTACAAAGTGTGCACATTCTACGTCATAACGACTTTCTATAGTTTGCGCATGCGTCCGGAAATTACAAAAGCTTACTTCAACCATTTTTTAAAATCACAGCTTCCAGAAGGTTTACATGATTTCTTAAAAAACATGAGTTTTTGGAAAATGTGTTTTATTTCATAAATGGAATCAACAAAGTATGCACATTCTACGTCATAACGACTTTCTATAGTTTGCGCATGCGTCCGGAAATAAGAAAAGCTTATTTCCCCCGTTTTTTAAAATGACAGCTTCTAGAAGGTTTACATGATTTCATAAAAAACATGAGTTTCTAGAAAATGTGTTTTATTTCATAAATGGAATCAACAAAGTATGCACATTCTACGTCATAACGACTTTCTATAGTTTGCGCATGCGTCCCGAAATAAGAAAAGCTTACTTCCACCGTTTTTGAAAATCACAGCTTCTAGAAGGTTTACATCATTTCGTAAAAAACACATGTTTTTAGAAAATGTGTTTTACTTCATAAATGGAATCAACAAAGTATGCACATTCTACGTCATAACGAATTTCTATAGTTTGCGCATGCATCCGGAAATAAGAAAAGCTTACTTCCACCATTTTTTAAAATCACACCTTCTAGAAGGTTTACATGATTTCGTAAAAAACACGAGTTTTTAGAAGATGTGTTTATTTCATTAATGGAATCTACAAAGTATGCACATTCTACGATATAACTACTTTCTATAGTTTGCGCATGCGTCCGGAAATAAGAAAAGCTTACTTCCTCGTTTTTTAAAATCACAGCTTCTAGAAGGTTTACATGATTTCTTAAAAAACACGAGTTTTTAGAAAATGTGTTTTATTTCATAAATGGAATCAACCAAGTATGCACATTCTACGTCATAACGACTTTCTATAGTTTCCGCATGCATTTGGAAATAACAAAAGCTTACTTCCCCCGTTTTTTAAAATCACAGCTTCTAGAAGGTTTACATGATTTCTTAAAAAACAAGAGTTTTTACAAAATGTGTTCTATTTCATAAATGGAATCAATAAAGTATGCACATTCTACGTCATAACGACTTTCTATAGTTTGCGCATGCGTCCAGAAATAAGAAAAGCTTACTTCCACCATTTTTTAATATCACAGCTTCTAGAATATTTACATGATTTCTTAAAAAACACGAGTTTTTAGAAAATGTGTTTTATTTCATAAATGGAATGAACAAAGTATACACATTCTACGTCATAACGACTTTCTATAGTTTGCGCATTCTTCCGGAAATAAGAAAAGCTTACTTCCACCGTTTTTTAAAATCACAGCTTCTAGAAGGTTTACATGATTTCTTAAAAAAGATGCATTTTTAGAAAATGTGTTTTATTTCATAAATGGAATCAACAAAGTATGCACATTCTACGTCATAACGACTTTCTATAGTTTGCGCATGCCTCTGGAAATAAAAAAAGCTTACTTCCACCATTTTTTAAAATCACAGCTTCTAGAAGGTTTACATGATTTCGTAAAAAACACAAGTTTTTAGAAAATGTGTTTTATTTCATAAATGGAAGCAACAAAGTATGCACATTCTACGTCATAACGACTTTCTATAGTTTGTGCATTCGTCCGGAAATAGGAAAAGCTTACTTCCACCGTTTTTTATAATCATAGCTTCTAGAAGGTCTACATGATTTCTTAAAAAACACGATTTTTTAGAAAATGTGCATTATTTCATAAATGGAATCTACAAAGTATGCACATTCTACGTCATAACGACTTTCTATAGTTTGCGCATGCGTCCGGAAATAACAAAAGCTTACTTCCACCATTTTTTAAAATCACAGCTTCTAGAAGGTTTACATGATTTCTTAAGAAACATGAGTTTTTAGAAAATGTGTTTTATTTCATAAATGGAATCAACAAAGTATGCACATTCTACGTCATAACGAATTTCTATAGTTTGAGCATGCGTCCGGAAATAAGAAAAGCTTACTTTCACCGTTTTTTAAAATCACAGCTTCCAGAAGGTTTACATGATTTCGTAAAAAACAAGAGTTTCTAGAAAATTTGTTTTATTTCATAAATGGAATCAACAAAGTATGCACATTTTACGTCATAACAACTTTCTATAGTTTGTGCATGTGTCTGGAAATAAGAAAAGCTTACTTCCACCGTTTTTTAAAATCACAGCTTCTAGAAGGCTTACATGATTTCGTAAAAAACACGTGTTTTTAGAAAATGTGTTTTACTTCATAAATGGAATCAACAAAGTATGCACATTCTACGTCATAACGAATTTCTATAGTTTGCGAAATGCATCCGGAAATAAGAAAAGCTTACTTCCACCCTTTTTTAAAATCACAGCTTCTAGAAGGTTTACATGATTTCTTAAAAAACACGAGTTTTTAGAAAATTTGTTTTATTTCATAAATGGAATCAACAAAGTATGCACATTCTACGTCATAACGACTTTCTATAGTTTGCGCATGCGTTTGGAAATAAGAAAAGCTTACTTCCACCGTTTTTTAAAATCACAGCTTCTAGAAGGTTTACATGATTTCTTAAAAAACACGAGTTTTTAGAAAATGTGTTTTATTTCATAAATGGAATCAACAAAGTATGCACATTCTACGTCATAACGACTTTCTATAGTTTGCGCATTCGTCCGGAAATAAGAAAAGCTTACTTCCACCATTTTTTAAAATCACAGATTCTAGAAGGTTTACATGATTTTAAAAAAAACACGAGTTTTTAGAAAATGTGTTTTATTTCATAAATGGAATCATCAAAGTATAAATATTCTACGTTATAACGACTTTGTATAGTTTGCGCATTCGTCCGGAAATAAGAAAAGCTTACTTCCACCGTTTTTTAAAATCGCAGCTTCTAGAAGGTTTACATGATTTCTTAAAAAACACGAATTTTTAGGAAATGTGTTTTATTTCATAAATGGAATCAACAAAGTATGCACATTCTACGTCATAACGAATTTCTATAGTTTGAGCATGCGTCCGGAAATAAGAAAAGCTTACTTTCACAGTTTTTTAAAATCACAGCTTCCAGAAGGTTTACATGATTTCGTAAAAAACAAGAGTTTCTAGAAAATGTGTTTTATTTCATAAATGGAATCAACAAAGTATGCACATTTTACGTCATAACAACTTTCTATAGTTTGTGCATGTGTCTGGAAATAAGAAAAGCTTACTTCCACCGTTTTTTAAAATCACAGCTTCTAGAAGGCTTACATGATTTCGTAAAAAACACGTGTTTTTAGAAAATGTGTTTTACTTCATAAATGGAATCAACAAAGTATGCACATTCTACGTCATAACGAATTTCTATAGTTTGCGAAATGCGTCCGGAAATAAGAAAAGCTTACTTCCACCGTTTTTTAAAATCACAGCTTCTAGAAGGTTTACATGATTTCTTAAAAAACACGAGTTTTTAGAAAATGTGTTTTATTTCATAAATGGAATCAACAAAGTATGCACATTCTACGTCATAACGACTTTCTATAGTTTGCGCATGCGTTTGGAAATAAGAAAAGCTTACTTCCACCGTTTTTTAAAATCACAGCTTCTAGAAGGTTTACATGATTTCTTAAAAAACACGAGTTTTTAGAAAATGTGTTTTATTTCATAAATGGAATCAACAAAGTATGCACATTCTACGTCATAACGACTTTCTATAGTTTGCGCATTCGTCCGGAAATAATAAAAGCTTACTTCCACCATTTTTTAAAATCACAGATTCTAGAAGGTTTACATGATTTTAAAAAAAACACGAGTTTTTAGAAAATGTGTTTTATTTCATAAATGGAATCATCAAAGTATAAATATTCTACGTTATAACGACTTTGTATAGTTTGCGCATTCGTCCGGAAATAAGAAAAGCTTACTTCCACCGTTTTTTAAAATCACAGCTTCTAGAAGGTTTACATGATTTCTTAAAAAACACGAATTTTTAGGAAATGTGTTTTATTTCATAAATGGAATCAACAAGGTATGCACATTCTACGTCATAACGACTTTCTATACTTTGCGCATGCGTTTGGAAATAAGAAAAGCTTACTTCCCCCGTTTTTTAAAATCACAGCTTCTTGAAGGTTTACATGATTTCTTAAAAAACATGAGTTTTTAGAAAATGTGTTTTATTTCATAAATGGAATCAACAAAGTAGCACATTCTACGTCATAAGGATTTTCTATAGTTTACGCATGCGTCCGGAAATAAGAAAAGCTTATTTCCACCATTTTTTAAAATCACAGCTTCTAGAAGGTTTACATGATTTCTTAAGAAACATGAGTTTTTAGAAAATGTGTTTTATTTCATAAATGGAATCAACAAAGTATGCACATTCTACATCATAACGAATTTCTATAGTTTGAGCATGCGTCCGGAAATAAGAAAAGCTTACTTCCACCGTTTTTTAAAATCACAGCTTCTGGAAGGTTTACATTATTTCTTAAAAAACACGAGTTTTTAGGAAATGTGTTTTATTTCATAAATGGAATCAACAAAGTATGCACATTCTACGTCATAACGACTTTCTATAGTTTGCGCATGCGTTTGGAAATAAGAAAAGCTTACTTCCCCCTTTTTTTAAAATCACAGCTTCTAGAAGGTTTACATGATTTCTTAAAAAACACGAGTTTTTAGAAAATGTGTTTTATTTCATAAATGGAATCAACAAAGTATGCACATTCTACGTCATAACGACTTTCTATAGTTTTCACATGCGTTTGGAAATAAGAAAAGCTTACTTCCCTCATTTTTTAAAATCACAGCTTCTAGAAGGTTTACATGATTTCTTAAAAAACACGAGTTTTTAGAAAATGTGTTTTATTTCATAAATGGAATCAACAAAGTATGCATATTCTACTTCATAACGATTTTCTATAGTTTGCGCATGCGTCTCGAAATAAGAAAAGCTTACTTCCACCGTTTTTTAAAATCACAGCTTCTAGAAGGTTTACATGATTTCGTAAAAAACACGAGTTTTTAGAAAATGTGGTTTATTTCTTAAATGGAATCTACAAAGTATGCAAATTCTATGTCATAACGAGTTTCTATAGTTTGCGCATGCGTCCGGAAATAAGAAAAGCTTACCTCCCCCATTTTTTAAAATCACAGATTCTAGGAGGTTTACATGATTTCTTAAAAAACACGAGTTTTTAGAAAATGTGTTTTATTTCCTAAATGGAATCAACAAAGTATGCACATACTACGTCATAACGACTTTCTATAGTTTGCGCATGCGTTTGGAAATAAGAAAAGCTTACTTCCCCCGTTTTTTAAAATCACAGCTTCTAGAAGGTTTACATGATTTCTTAAAAAACACGAGTTTTTACAAAATGTGTTTTATTTCATAAATGGAATCAACAAAGTACACACATTCTACATCATAGCGACTTTCTGTAGTTTACGCATGCGTTTGGAAATAAGAAAAGCTTACTTCCACCGTTTTTTAAAATCACAGCTTCTAGAAGGTTTACATGATTTCTTAAAAAACACGAGTTTTTAGAAAATGTGTTTTATTTCATAAATGGAATCAACAAAGTGTGCACATTCTACGTCGTAACGACTTTCTATAGTTTGCGCATTCGTCCGGAAATAATAAAAGCTTACTTCCACCGTTTTTTAAAATCACAGCTTCAAGAAGGTTTACATGATTTCGTAAAAAACACGAGTTTTTAGAAAATGTGTTTTATTTCATAAATGGAATCTACAAAATTGGCACATTCTACATCATAACGACTTTCTATATGTTAAATTTTCAGAATTTACTTCAATCTGATCTAGGATCTTAACTGAGAGAACAACATGTACAGCATATCAATCATGGAGACAATAATGCAAGCACATAAGAGACACAAATATTTACTTGGGGAAAACCATAAAGGTGAAAAACCCCAATAACTTCCTCAGAGATAGAGAGAGCAATGATACAACCAACCATAAGAGATAGACACAACCTAGCAGCAGATCCTCCTGCGTTTGGAAATAAGAAAAGCTTACTTCCCCCGTTTTTTAAAATCACAGCTTCTAGAAGGTTTACATGATTTCTTAAAAAACATGAGTTTTTAGAAAATGTGTTTTATTTCATAAATGGAATCAACAAAGTATGCACATTGTACGTCATAACGACTTTCTATAGTTTGCGCATTCATCTGGAAATAAGAAAAGCTTACTTCCACCGTTTTTTAAAATCACAGCGTCTAGAACGTTTACATGATTTCGTAAAAAACACGAGTTTTTAGAAAATGTGTTATATTTCATAAATGGAATCTACAAAGTATGCACATTCTACGTCATAACGACTTTCTATAGTTTGCGCATGCGTCTGGAAATAAGAAAAGCTTACTTCCACTGTTTTTTAAAATCACAGCTTCTAGAAGGTTTACATGATTTCGTAAAAAACACGATTTTTTACAAAATGTGTTTTATTTCATAAATGGAATCTTCAAAGTATGCACATTCTACGATACAACGACTTTCTATAGTTTGCGCATGCATCCGGAAATAAGAAAAGCTTACTTCCCCGGTTTTTTAAAATCACAGCTTCTAGAAGGTTTATTTGATTTCGTAAAAAAAACGAGTTTTTAGAAAATGTGTTTTATTTCATAAATGGAATCTACAAAGTATGCACATTCTACGATATAACGACTTTCTATAATTTGCGCATGTGTCCGGAAATAAGAAAAGCTTTCTTCCTCCATTTTTTAAAATCACGGCTTCTAGAAGGTTTACATGATTTCTTAAAAAACACGAGTTTTTAGAAAATGTGTTTTATTTCATAAATGGAATCAACAAAGTATGCACATTCTACGTCATAACGACTTTCTATAGTTTGCGCATTAGTCCGGAAATAAGAAAAGCTTACTTACACCGTTTTTTAAAATCACAGCTTCAAGAAGGTTTACATGATTTCTTAAAAAACACGAGTTTTTAGAAAATGTGTTTTATTTCATAAATGGAATCTACAACGTATGCACATTCTACGTCATAACGACTTTCTATAGTTTGCGCATGCGTTTGGAAATAAGAAAAGCTTACTTCCCCCGTTTTTCAGAATCACAGCTTCTAGAAGGTTTACATGATTTCTTAAAAAACACGAGTTTTTAGAAAATGTGTTTTATTTCATAAATGGAATCAACAAAGTATGCACATTCTACTTCATAACGACTTTCTATAGTTTGCGCATGCGTCCGGAAATCAGAGAAGCTTATTTCCACCGTTTTTTAAAATCACAGCTTCTAGAAGGTTTACATGATTTCTTAAGAAACACGAGTTTTTAGAAAATGTGTTTTATTTCATAAATGGAATCAACAAAGTATGCAAATTCTACGTCATAACGACTTTCTATAGTTTGCGCATGCGTCCGGAAATAAGAAAAGCTTACTTCCACCGTTTTTTAAAATCACAGCTTCTAGAAGGTTTACATGATTTCTTAAAAAACACGAGTTTTTAGGAAATGTGTTTTATTTCATAAATGGAATCAACAAAGTATGCACATTCTACGTCGCAACGACTTTCTATAGTTTGCCCATTCGTTTTGAAATAAGAAAAGCTTACTTCCCCTTTTTTTAAAATCACAGCTTCTAGAAGGTTTACATGATTTCTTAAAAAACACGAGTTTTTAGAAAATGTGTTTTATTTGATAAATGGAATCAACAAAGTATGCACATTGTACGTCATAACGACTTTCTATAGTTTGCGCATTCATCTGGAAATAAGAAAAGCTTACTTCCACTGTTTTTTAAAATCACAGCATCTAGAACGTTTACATGATTTCGTAAAAAACACGAGTTTTTAGAAAATGTGTTATATTTCATAAATGGAATCTACAAAGTATGCACATTCTACGTCATAACGACTTTCTATAGTTTACGCATGCGTCTGGAAATAAGAAAAGCTTACTTCCACTGTTTTTTAAAATCACAGCTTCTAGAAGGTTTACATGATTTCTTAAAAAACATGAGTTTTTAGAAAATGTGTTTTATTTCATAAATGGAATCAACAAAGTATGCACATTCTACGTCATAACGACTTTCTATAGTTTGCGCATTCGTTTGGAAATAAGAAAAGCTTACTTCCACCGTTTTTTAAAATCACAGCTTCTAGAAGGTTTACATGATTTCTTAAAAAACACGAGTTTTTAGAAAATGTGTTTTATTTCATAAATGGAATCAACAAAGTATGCACATTCTACGTCATAACGACTTTCTATAGTTTGCGCATTCGTTTGGAAATAAGAAAAGCTTACTTCCACCGGTTTTTAAAATCACAGCTTCCAGAAGGTTTACATGATTTCTTAAAAACCATGAGTTTTTAGAAAATGTGTTTTATTTCATAAATGGAATCAACAAAGTATACACATTCTACGTCATAATGACTTTCTATAATTTGCGCATTCGTCCGGAAATAAGAAAAGCTTACTTCCACCGTTTTTTAAAATCACAGCTTCTAGAAGGTTTACATGATTTCTTAAAAAACACGAGTTTTTAGAAAATGTGTTTTATTTCATAAATGGAATCTACAACGTATGCACATTCTACGCCATAACGACTTTCTATAGTTTGCGCATGCGTCCGGAAATAAGAAAAGCTTACTTCCACCATTTTTTAAAATCACAACTTCTAGAAGGTTTACATGATTTCGTAAAGAACACGAGTTTTTAGAAAATGTGTTTTATTTCATAAATGGAATCAACAAAGTATGCACATTCTACGTCATAACAACTTTCTATAGTTTGCGCATGCGTCCGGAAATAAGAAAAGCTTACTTCCCCCGTTTTTCTAAATCATAGCTTCTAGAAGGTTTACATGGTTTCTTAAAAAACACGAGTTTTTAGAAAATGTGTTTTATTTCATAAATGGAAGAAAAAAAGTATGCACATTCTACGTCATAACGCCTTTCTTTAGTTTGCGCATGTGTGTGGAAATAAGAAAAGCTTACTTCCACCGTTTTTTAAAATCACAGCTTCTAGAAGGTTTACATGATTTTGTAAAAAACATGAGTTTTTAGAAAATGTGTTTTATTTCATAAATGGAATCAACAAAGTATACACATTCTACGTCATAACGACTTTCTATAGTTTGCGCATTCGTTTGGAAATAAGAAAAGCTTACTTCCACCGTTTTTTAAACTCACAGCTTCTAGAAGGTTGACATGATTTCGTAAAAAACAGGAGTTTTTAGAAAATGTGTTTTATTTCATAAATGGAATCAACAAAGTATGCACATTCTACGTCACAACAACTTTCTATAGTTTGCGCATGCGTTTGGAAATAAGAAAAGCTTACTTCCCCCGTTTTTCAGAATCACAGCTTCTAGAAGGTTTACATGATTTCTTAAAAAACACGAGTTTTTAGAAAATGTGTTTTATTTCATAAATGGAATCTACAAAGTATGCACATTCTACGTCATAACGACTTTCTATAGTTTGCGCATGCGTCCGGAAATAAGAAAAGCTTACCTCCCCCATTTTTTAAAATCACGGATTCTAGAAGGTTTACATGATTTCCTAAAAAACACGAGTTTTTAGAAAATCTGTTTTATTTCATAAATGGAATCAACAAAGTATGCACATTCTACGTCATAAGGACTTTCTATAGTTTGCGCATGCGTTTGGAAATAAGAAAAGCTTACTTCCCCCGTTTTTTAAAATCACAGCTTCTAGAAGGTTTACATGATTTCGTAAAGAACATGAGTTTTTAGAAAATGTGTTTTATTTCATAAATGCAATCAACAAAGTATGCACATTCTACGTCATAACGACTTTCTATAGTTTGCGCATGCGTTTGGAAATAAGAAAAGCTTACTTCCCCCGTTTTTTAAAATCACGGCTTCTAGAAGGTTTACATGGTTTCTTAAAAAACATGAGTTTTTAGAAAATGTGTTTTATTTCATAAATGGAATCAACAAAGTATGCACATTCTACGTCATAACGACTTTCTATAGTTTGCGCATGCGTCCGGAAAAAAAAAGAAGCTTACTTCCACCGTTTTTTAAAATCACAGCTTCTAGAAGGTTTACATGATTCCTTAAAAAACTCGAGTTTTTAGAAAATGTGTTTTATTTCATAAATGGAATCAACAAAGTATGCACATTCTACGTCATAACGACTTTCTATAGTTTGCGCATGCGTTTGGAAATAAGAAAAGCTTACTTCCCCCGTTTTTTAAAATCACAGCTTTTAGAAGGTTTACATGATTTCTTAAAAAATACGAGTTTTTAGAAAATGTGTTTTATTTCATAAACGGAATCAACAAAGTATGCACATTCTATGTCATAATGACTTTCTATAGTTTGCGCATTCGTCCGGAAATAAGAAAAGCTTACTTCCACCGTTTTTCAAAATCACAGCTTCTAGAAGGTTTACATGATTTCGTAAAAAACATGACTTTTTAGAAAATGTGTTTTATTTCATCAATGGAATCTACAAAGTATGCACATTCTATGTCATAATGACTTTCTATAGTTTGCGCATGCGTTTGGAAATAAGAAAAGCTTACTTCCCTCGTTTTTTAAAATCACAGCTTCTAGAAGTTTTACATGATTTCTTAAAAAACACGAGTTTTTAGAAAATGTGTTTTATTTCATAAATGCAATCAACAAAGTATGCACATTCTACGTCATAAAGACTTTCTATAGTTTGCGCATTCGTTTGGAAATAAGAAAAGCTTACTTCCACTATTTTTTAAAATCACATCTCCTAGAAGGTTTACATGATTTCGTAAAAAACATGACTTTTCAGAAAATGTGTTTTATTTCATAAATGGAATCTACAATGTATGCACATTCTATGTCATAACGACTTTCTATAGTTTGCGCATGCGTTTGGAAATAAGAAAAGCTTACTTCCCCCGTTTGTTAAAATCACAGATTCTAGAAGGTTTACATGATTTCTTAAAAAACACGAGTGTTTAGAAAATGTGTTTTATTTCATAAATGGAATCAACAAAGTATGCACATTCTACGTCATAACGACTTTCTATAGTTTGCGCATGCGTTTGGAAATAAGAAAAGCTTACTTCCCCCGTTTTTTAAAATCACAGCTTCTAGAAGGTTTACATGATTTCTTAAAAAACACGAGTTTTTAGAAAATGTGTTTTATTTCATAAATGGAATCAACAAAGTATGGACATTCTACATCATAGCGACTTTCTGTAGTTTGCGCATGCGTTTGGAAATAAGAAAAGCTTACTTACACTATTTTTTAAAATCACAGCGTCTAGAAGGTTTTAATGATTTTGTAAAAAACACGAGTTTTTAGAAAATATGTTTTATTTTATAAATGGAATCAACAACGTATGCACATTCTACATCATAACGACTTTTTATAGTTTGCGCATGCGTCCGGAAATAAGAAAAGCTTACTTCCACCATTTTTTAAAATCACAGCTTCTAGAAGGTTTACATGATTTCTTAAAAAACACGAGTTTTTAGAAAACGTGTTTTATTTCAAAAATGGAATCAACAAAGTATACACATTCTACGTCATAATGACTTTCTATAGTTTGGGCATTCGTTTGGAAATAAGAAAAGCTTACTTCCACCGTTTTTTAAAATCACAGCTTCTAGAAGGTTTACATGATTTCGTAAAAAACACGAGTTTTTAGAAAATGTGTTTTATTTCATAAATGGAATCAACAAAGTATGCACATTCTACGTCACAACGACTTTCTATAGTTTGCGCATGCGTTTGGAAATAAGAAAAGCTTACTTCCCCCGTTTTTTAAAATCACAGCTTTTAGAAGGTTTACATGATTTCTTAAAAAACACAAGTTTTTAAAAAATGTGTTTTATTTCATAAATGGAATCAACAAAGTATGCACATTCTACGTCATAACGAATTTCTTTAGTTTGCGCATGCGTTTGGAAATAAGAAAAGCTTACTTCCCCCGTTTTTTAAAATCACAGCTTCTAGAAGGTTTACATGATTTCTTAAAAAACACGAGTTTTTAGAAAATGTGTTTTATTTCATAAATGGAATCAACAAAGTATTCACATTGTACGTCATAACGACTTTCTATAGTTTGCGCATTCGTCCAGAAATAAGAAAAGCTTACTTCCACCGTTTTTTAAAATCACAGCTTCTAGAAGGTTTACATGATTTCTTAAAAAACACGAGTTTTTAGAAAATGTGCATTATTTCATAAATGGAATCTACAAAGTATGCACATTCGATGTCATAACGACTTTCTATAGTTTGCGCATGCGTCCAGAAATAACAAAAGCTTACTTCCCCCGTTTTTTAAAATCACAGCTTCTAGAAGGTTTACATGATTTCTTAAAAAACACGAGTTTTTAGAAAGTGTGTTTTATTTCATAAATGGAATCAACAAAGTATGCACAATCTACGTCATAACGACTTTCTATAGTTTGCACATGCGTACGGAAATAAGAAAAGCTTACTTCCCCCGTTTTTTAAAATCACAGCTTCTAGAAAGTTTAGATGATTTCGTAAAAAACATGAGTTTTTAAGAAATGTGTTTTATTTCATAAATGGAATCAACAAAGTATGCACATTCTACGTCATAACGACTTTCTATAATTTTCGCATGCATACGGAAATAAGAAAAGCTTACTTCCCCCATTTTTTAAAATCACAGCTTCTTGAAGCTTTACATGATTTCTTAAAAAACACGAGTTTTTAGAAAATGTGTTTTATTTCATAAATGGAATCAACAAAGTATGCACATTCTTCGCCATAACGCCTTTCTATAGTTTGCGCATGCGTCCAGAAATAAGAAAAGCTTACTTCCACCGTTTTTTAAAATCACGGCTACTAGAAGGTTTACATGATCTTGTAAAAAACATGAGTTTTTAGAAAATGTGTTTTATTTCATAAATGGAATCAACAAAGTATGCACATTCTACGTCATAATGACTTTCTATAGTTTGCGCATGCATTTGGAAATAAGAAAAGCTTACTTCCCCCTTTTTTTAAAATCACAGCTTCTAGAAGGTTTACATGATTTCTTAAAAAACACGAATTTTTAGAAAATATGTTTTATTTCATAAATGGAATCAACAAAGTATGCACATTCTACATCATAACGACTTTCTATAGTTTGCGCATTCGTTTGGAAATAAGAAAAGCTTACTTCCCCCGTTTTTTAAAATCACAGCTTCTGGAAGGTTAACATGATTTCTTAAAAAACACGAGTTTTTAAAAAATGTGTTTTATTTCATAAATGGAATCAACAAAGTTTGCACATTCTACATCATAAGGACTTTCTATAGTTTGCGCATGCGTTTGGAAATAAGAAAAGCTTACTTCCCCCGTTTTTTAAAATCATAGCTTCTAGAAGGTTTACATAATTTCTTAAAAAACACAAGTTTTTAGAAAATTTGTGTTATTTCATAAACGGAATCAACAAAGTATGCACATTGTACGTCATAACGACTTTCTATAGTTTGCACATTCGTCCGGAAATAAGAAAAGCTTACTTCCACCGTTTTTTAAAATCACAGCGTCTAGAAGGTTTACATGATTTCGTAAAAAACACGAGTTTTTAGAAATTGTGTTTTATTTCATAAATGGAATCAACAAAGCATGCACATTGTACGTCATAATGAATTTCTATAGTTTGCGCATTCGTCCGGAAATAAGAAAAGCTTACTTCCACCGTTTTTGAAAATCACAGCGTCTAGAAGGTTTACATGATTTCGTAAAAAACATGAGTTTTTAGAAAATGTGTTTTATTTCATAAATGGAATCTACAAAGTATGCACATTCTATGTCATAACGACTTTCTATAGTTTGTGCATGCGTCCGGAAATAAGAAAAGCTTACTTCAACCGTTTTTTAAAATCACAGCTTCTAGAAGGGTTACATGATTTCGTAAAAAACACCAGTTTTTAGAAAATATGTTTTATTTCATAAATGGAATCAACAAAGTATGCACATTCTATGTCATAGCGACTTTCTATATTTTGCGCATGCGTTTGGAAATAAGAAAAGCTTACTTCCACCGTTTCTTAAAATCACAGCTTCTAGAAGGTTTACATGATTTCTTAAAAAACACGAGTTTTTAGAAAATGTTTTTTATCTCATAAATGGAATCTACAAAGTATGGATATTCTACGTCATAACGACTTTCTATAGTTTGCACATGCATTTGGAAATAAGAAAAGCTTACTTCCCCCGTTTTTTAAAATCACAGCTTCTAGAAGGTTTACATGATTTCTTAAAAAACACGAGTTTTTAGAAAATGTGTTTTATTTCATAAATGGAATCAACAAAGTATGCACATTCTACGTCATAACGAATTTCTATAGTTTGCGCATGCGTCCGGAAATAAGAAAAGCTTACTTCCCTTGTTTTTTAAAATCACAGCTTCTAGAAGGTTTACATGATTTCTTAAAAAACATGAGTTTTTAGAAATTTTGTTTTATTTCATAAATGGAATCAACAAAGTATGCACATTCTACGTCATAACGACTTTCTATAGTTTGCGCATGCGTTTGGAAATAAGAAAAGCTTACTTCCACCGTTTTTTAAAATCACAGCTTCCAGAAGGTTTACATGATTTCTTAAAAAACACGAGTTTTTAGAAAATGTGTTTTATTTCATAAATGGAACCAACAAAGTATGCACACTCTACGTCATAACGACTTTCTATAGTTTGCGCATTCGTCCGGAAATAAGAAAAGCTTACTTCCACCGTTTTTTAAAATCACAGCTTCTAGAAGGTTTACATGATTTCTTAAAAAACACGAGTTTTTAGAAAATGTGTTTTATTTCATAAATGGAATCAACAAAGTATAAATATTCTACGTCATAACGACTTTCTATAGTTTGCGCATTCGTCCGGAAATAAGAAAAGCTTACTTCCACCGTTTTTTAAAATCACAGCTTATAGAAGGTTTACATGATTTCGTGAAAAACACGAGTTTTTAGAAAATGTGTTTTATTTCATAAATGGAATCAACAAAGTATGCACATTCTACGTCATAACGCCTTTCTATAGTTTGCGCATGCATCCGGAAATAAGAAAAGCTTAATTCCACCGTTTTTTAAAATCACAGCTTCTAGAATGTTTACAAGATTTTGTAAAAAACATGAGTTTTTAGAAAATGTGTTTTATTTCATAAATGGAATCAACAAAGTATACACATTCTACGTCATAACGACTTTCTATAGTTTGCGCATTCGTTTGGAAATAAGAAAAGCTTACTTCCACCGTTTTTTAAACTCACAGCTTCTAGAAGGTTTACATGATTTCGTCAAAAACACGAGTTTTTAGAAAATGTGTTTTATTTCATAAATGGAATCAACAAAGTATGCACATTCTACGTCACAACGACTTTCTATAGTTTGCGCATGCGTTTGGAAATAAGAAAAGCTTACTTCCCCCGTTTTTTAAAATCACAGCTTTTAGAAGGTTTACATGATTTCTTAAAAAACACAAGTTTTTAAAAAATGTGTTTTATTTCATAAATGGAATCAACAAAGTATGGACATTCTACGTCATAACGAATTTCTTTAGTTTGCGCATGCGTTTGGAAATAAGAAAAGCTTACTTCCCCCGTTTTTTAAAATCACAGCTTCTAGAAGGTTTACATGATTTCTTAAAAAACACGAGTTTTTAGAAAATGTGTTTTATTTCATAAATGGAATCAACAAAGTATTCACATTGTACGTCATAACGACTTTCTATAGTTTGCGCATTCGTCCAGAAATAAGAAAAGCTTACTTCCACCGTTTTTTAAAATCACAGCTTCTAGAAGGTTTACATGATTTCTTAAAAAACACGAGTATTTAGAAAATGTGCATTATTTCATAAATGGAATCTACAAAGTATGCACATTCGATGTCATAACGACTTTCTATAGTTTGCGCATGCGTCCGGAAATAACAAAAGCTTACTTCCCCCGTTTTTTAAAATCACAGCTTCTAGAAGGTTTACATGATTTCTTAAAAAACACGAGTTTTTAGAAAGTGTGTTTTATTTCATAAATGGAATCAAAAAAGTATGCACATTCTACGCCATAACGCCTTTCTATAGTTTGCGCATGCATCCGGAAATAAGAAAAGCTTACTTCCACCGTTTTTTAAAATCACGGCTACTAGAAGGTTTACATGATTTTGTAAAAAACATGAGTTTTTAGAAAATGTGTTTTATTTCATAAATGGAATCAACAAAGTATGCACATTCTACGTCATAACGAATTTCTATAGTTTGCACATGCGTTTGGAAATAAGAAAAGCTTACTTCCCCCTTTTTTTAAAATCACAGCTTCTAGAAGGTTTACATGATTTCTTAAAAAACACGAGTTTTTAGAAAATATGTTTTATTTCATAAATGGAATCAACAAAGTATGCACATTCTACATCATAACGACTTTCTATAGTTTGCGCATGCGTTTGGAAATAAGAAAAGCTTACTTCCCCCGTTTTTTAAAATCACAGCTTCTAGAAGGTTTACATGATTTCTTAAAAAACACGAGTTTTTAGAAAATGTGTTGTATTTCCTAAATGGAATCAACAAACTATGCACATTCTACGTCATAACGACTTTCTATAGTTTGCGCATGCGTCCGGAAATAAGAAAAGCTTACTTCCACCGTTTTTTAAAATCAAAGCTTCTAGAAGGTTTACATGATTTCTTAAAAAACACGATTTTTTAGAAAAAATGTTTTATTTCATAAATGGAATCAACAAAGTATACACATTCTACATCATAATGACGTTCTATAGTTTGCGCATTCGTTTGGAAATAAGAAAAGCTTACTTCCACCGTTTTTTAAAATCACAGCTTCTAGAAGGTTTACATGATTTCGTAAAAAACACGAGTTTTTAGAAAATGTCTTTTATTTCATAAATGGAATCAACAAAGTATGCACATTCTACGTCATAACGACTTTCTATAGTTTGCGCATGCGTTTGGAAATAAGAAAAGCTTACTTCCCCCGTTTTTTAAAATCACAGCTTCTGGAAGGTTTACATGATTTCTTAAAAAACACGAGTTTTTAGAAAATGTGTTTTATTTCATAAATGGAATCAACAAAGTATGCACATTGTACGTCATAACGACTTTCTATAGTTTGTGCATTCGTCCGGAAATAAGAAAAGCTTACTTCCACCGTTTTTTAAAATCACAGCGTCTAGAAGGTTTACATGATTTCGTAAAAAACACGAGTTTTTAGAAAATGTGTTTTATTTCATAAATGGAATCAACAAAGTATGCACATTCTACGTCACAACGACTTTCTATAGTTTGCGCATGCGTTTGGAAATAAGAAAAGCTTACTTCCCCCGTTTTTTAAAATCACAGCTTCTAGAAGGTTTACATGATTTCTTAAAAAGCACAAGTTTTTAAAAAATGTGTTTTATTTCATAAATGGAATCAACAAAGTATGCACATTCTACGTCATAACGAATTTCTATAGTTTGCGCATGCGTTTGGAAATAAGAAAAGCTTACTTCCCCCGTTTTTTAAAATCACAGCTTCTAGAAGGTTTACATGATTTCTTAAAAAACACAAGTTTTTAGAAAATGTGTTTTATTTCATAAATGGAATCAACAAAGTATTCACATTGTACGTCATAACGAATTTCTATAGTTTGCGCATTCGTACGGAAATAAGAAAAGCTTACTTCCCCCGTTTTTTAAAATCACAGCTTCTAGAAAGTTTAGATGATTTCGTAAAAAACATGAGTTTTTAAGAAATGTGTTTTATTTCATAAATGGAATCAACAAAGTATGCACATTCTACGTCATAACGACTTTCTATAATTTTCGCATGCATACGGAAATAAGAAAAGCTTACTTCCCCCGTTTTTTAAAATCACAGCTTCTTGAAGCTTTACATGATTTCTTAAAAAACACGAGTTTTTAGAAAATGTGTTTTATTTCATAAATGGAATCAACAAAGTATGCACATTCTACGCCATAACGCCTTTCTATAGTTTGCGCATGCATCCGGAAATAAGAAAAGCTTACTTCCACCGTTTTTTAAAATCACGGCTACTAGAAGGTTTACATGATTTTGTAAAAAACAAGAGTTTTTAGAAAATGTGTTTTATTTCATAAATGGAATCAACAAAGTATGCACATTCTACGTCATAACGAATTTCTATAGTTTGCACATGCGTTTGGAAATAAGAAAAGCTTACTTCCCCCTTTTTTTAAAATCACAGCTTCTAGAAGGTTTACATGATTTCTTAAAAAACACGAGTTTTTAGAAAATATGTTTTATTTCATAAATGGAATCAACAAAGTATGCACATTCTACATCATAACGACTTTCTATAGTTTGCGCATGCGTTTGGAAATAAGAAAAGCTTACTTCCCCCGTTTTTTAAAATCACAGCTTCTAGAAGGTTTACATGATTTCTTAAAAAACACGAGTTTTTAGAAAATGTGTTGTATTTCCTAAATGGAATCAACAAACTATGCACATTCTACGTCATAACGACTTTCTATAGTTTGCGCATGCGTCCGGAAATAAGAAAAGCTTACTTCCACCGTTTTTTAAAATCAAAGCTTCTAGAAGGTTTACATGATTTCTTAAAAAACACGATTTTTTAGAAAAAATGTTTTATTTCATAAATGGAATCAACAAAGTATACACATTCTACATCATAATGACGTTCTATAGTTTGTGCATTCGTTTGGAAATAAGAAAAGCTTACTTCCACCGTTTTTTAAAATCACAGCTTCTAGAAGGTTTACATGATTTCGTAAAAAACACGAGTTTTTAGAAAATGTCTTTTATTTCATAAATGGAATCAACAAAGTATGCACATTCTACGTCATAACGACTTTCTATAGTTTGCGCATGCGTTTGGAAATAAGAAAAGCTTACTTCCCCCGTTTTTTAAAATCACAGCTTCTGGAAGGTTTACATGATTTCTTAAAAAACACGAGTTTTTAGAAAATGTGTTTTATTTCATAAATGGAATCAACAAAGTATGCACATTGTACGTCATAACGACTTTCTATAGTTTGTGCATTCGTCCGGAAATAAGAAAAGCTTACTTCCACCGTTTTTTAAAATCACAGCGTCTAGAAGGTTTACATGATTTCGTAAAAAACACGAGTTTTTAGAAAATGTGTTTTATTTCATAAATGGAATCAACAAAGTATGCACATTCTACGTCACAACGACTTTCTATAGTTTGCGCATGCGTTTGGAAATAAGAAAAGCTTACTTCCCCCGTTTTTTAAAATCACAGCTTCTAGAAGGTTTACATGATTTCTTAAAAAGCACAAGTTTTTAAAAAATGTGTTTTATTTCATAAATGGAATCAACAAAGTATGCACATTCTACGTCATAACGAATTTCTATAGTTTGCGCATGCGTTTGGAAATAAGAAAAGCTTACTTCCCCCGTTTTTTAAAATCACAGCTTCTAGAAGGTTTACATGATTTCTTAAAAAACACAAGTTTTTAGAAAATGTGTTTTATTTCACAAATGGAATCAACAAAGTATTCACATTGTACGTCATAACGAATTTCTATAGTTTGCGCATTCGTCCAGAAATAAGAAAAGCTTACTTCCACCGTTTTTTAAAATCACAGCTTCTAGAAGGTTTACATGATTTCGTTAAAAACACGAGTTTTTAGAAAATGTGTTTTATTTCATAAATGGAATCTACAAAGTATGCACATTCTACGTCATAACGACTTTCTATAGTTTGCGCATGCGTCCTGAAAAAAGAAAAGGTTACCTCCCCCATTTTTTAAAATCACGGATTCTAGAAGGTTTACATGATTTCTTAAAAAACACGAGTTTTTAGAAAATGTGTTCTATTTCATAAATGCAATCAACAAGGTATGCACATTCTACGTCATAAGGAATTTCTATAGTTTGCGCATGCGTTTGGAAATAAGAAAAGCTTACTTCCCCCGTTTTTTAAAATCACAGCTTCTAGAAGGTTTACATGATTTCTTAAAAAACACGAGTTTTTAGAAAATGTTTTTTATTTCATAAATGGAATCAACAAAGTATTCACATTGTACGTCATAACGACTTTCTATAGTTTGCGTATGCGTTTGGAAATAAGAAAAGCTTACTTCCCCCGTTTTTTAAAATCACAGCTTCTAGAAGGTTTACATGATTTCTTAAAAAACACAAGTTTTTAAAAAATGTGTTTTATTTCATAAATGGAATCAACAAAGTATTCACATTCTACGTCATAACGACTTTCTATAGTTTGCGCATGCGTTTGGAAATAAGAAAAGCTTACTTCCCCCGTTTTTTAAAATCACAGCTTGTAGAAGGTTTACATGATTTCTTAAAAAACACGAGTTTTTAGAAAATGTGTTTTATTTCATAAATGGAATAAACAAAGTATTCACATTGTACGTCATAACGACTTTCTATAGTTTGCGCATTCGTCCAGAAATAAGAAAAGCTTACTTCCACCGTTTTTTAAAATCACAGCTTCTAGAAGGTTTACATGATTTCGTTAAAAACACGAGTTTTTAGAAAATGTGTTTTATTTCATAAATGGAATATACAAAGTATGCACATTCTACGTCATAACGACTTTCTATAGTTTGCGCATGCGTCCTGAAATAAGAAAAGCTTACCTCCCCCATTTTTTTAAAATCACGGATTCTAGAAGGTTTACATGATTTCTTAAAAAACACGAGTTTTTAGAAAACGTGTTCTATTTCATAAATGAAATCAACAAAGTATGCACATTCTACGTGAAAAGGACTTTCTATAGTTTGCGCATGCGTTTGGAAATAAGAAAAGCTTACTTCCCCCGTTTGTTAAAATCACAGATTCTAGAAGTTTTACATGATTTCTTAAAAAACACGAGTTTTTAGAAAATGTGTTTTATTTCATAAATGGAATCAACAAAGTATGCACATTCTACGTCATAACGACTTTCTATAGTTTGCGCATGCGTTTGGAAATAAGAAAAGCTTACTTCCCCCGTTTTTTAAAATCACAGCTTCTAGAAGGTTTACATGATTTCTTGAAAAACACGAGTTTTTAGAAAATGTGTTTTATTTCATAAATGGAATCAACAAAGTATGCACATTGTACGTCATAATGACTTTCTATAGTTTGCGCATTCGTCAAGAAATAAGAAAAGCTTACTTCCCCCGTTTTTTAAAATCACAGCTTCTAGAAGGTTTACATGATTTCGTTAAAAACACGAGTTTTTAGAAAATGTGTTTTATTTCATAAATGGAATCTACAAAGTATGCACATTCTACGTCATAACGACTTTCTATAGTTTGCGCATGCGTCCTGAAATAAGAAAAGCTTACCACCCCCATTTTTTAAAATCACGGATTCTAGAAGGTTTACATGATTTCTTAAAAAACACGAGTTTTTAGAAAATGTGTTCTATTTCATAAATGAAATCAATAAAGTATGCACATTCTACATCATAAGGAATTTCTATAGTTTGCGCATGCGTTTGGAAATAAGAAAAGCTTACCTCCCCCGTTTGTTAAAATCACAGATTCTAGAAGGTTTACATGATTTCTTAAAAAACACGAGTTTTTAGAAAATGTGTTTTATTTCATAAATGGAATCAACAAAGTATGCACATTCTACGTCATAACGACTTTCTATAGTTTGCGCATGCGTTTGGAAATAAGAAAAGCTTGCTTCCCCCGTTTTTTAAAATCACGGCTTCTAGAAGGTTTACATGATTTCTTAAAAAACACGAGTTTTTAGAAAATGTGTTTTATTTCATAATTGGAATCAACAAAGTATGCACATTCTACGTCATAATGACTTTCTTTAGTTTGCGCATGCGTTTGGAAATAAGAAAAGCTTACTTCCCCCGTTTTTTAAAATCACAGCTTTTAGAAGGTTTACATGATTTCTTAAAAAATACGAGTTTTTAGAAAATGTGTTTTATTTCATAAACGGAATCAACAAAGTATGCACATTCTACGTCATAATGACTTTCTATAGTTTGCGCATTCGTTTGGAAATAAGAAAAGCTTACTTCCACCATTTTTTAAAATCACAGCTTCTAGAAGGTTTACATGATTTCGTAAAAAACACGAGTTTTTAGAAAATGTGTTTTATTTCATAAATGGAATCTACAAAGTATGCACATTCTATGTCATAATGACTTTCTATAGTTTGCGCATGCGTTTGGAAATAAGAAAAGCTTACTTCCCCCGTTTTTTAAAATCACAGCTTCTAAAAGGTTTACATGATTTCTTAAAAACACGAGTTTTTAGAAAATGTCTTTTATTTCATAAATGGAATCAACAAAGTATGCACATTCTACGTCATAACGACTTTCTATAGTTTGCGCATGAGTTTGGAAATAAGAAAAGCTTACTTCCCCCATTTTTTAAAATCACGGCTTCTAGAAGGTTTACATGATTTCTTAAAAAACACGAGTTTTTAGAAAATGTGTTTTATTTCATAAATGGAATCAACAAAGTATGCACATTCTACGTCATAACGACTTTCTTTAGTTTGCACATGCGTCCGGAAATAAGAAAAGCTTACTTTCACCGTTTTTTAAAATCACAGCTTCTAGAAGGTTTACATGATTTCTTAAAAAACATGAGTTTTTAGAAAATGTGTTTTATTTCAGAAATGGAATCAACAAAGTATACACATTCTATGTCATCACAACTTTCTATAGTTTGCGCATTTGTTTGGAAATAAGAAAAGCTTGCTTGCACCGTTTTTTAAAATCACAGCTTCTAGAAGGTTTACATGATTTCGTAAAAAACACGACTTTTTAGAAAATGTGTTTTATTTCATAAATGGAATCTACAAAGTATGCACATTCTATGTCCTAACGACTTTCTATAGTTTGCGCATGCGTTTGGAAATAAGAAAAGCTTACTTCCCCCGTTTTTTAAAATCACAGCTTCTAGAAGGTTTACATGATTTCTTAAAAAACACGAGTTTTTAGAAAATGTGTTTTATTTCATAAATGGAATCAACAAAGTATGCACATTCTACATCATAGCGACTTTCTGTAGTTTGCGCATGCGTTTGGAAATAAGAAAAGCTTACTTCCACCGTTTTTTAAAATCACAGCGTCTAGAAGGTTGACATTGTAATACCCCTCATTTAGGGTCCCCTTGAAATGAACCTGAAACTTTAACAACTTCATACAAACAGATTAGCCATCATAGTTATTGGAAAAATAAAATAAAAAGCGTGAATAACTTAACAAAAATAAGCAAAACCTTAACCTGTCAACCCGATCCAGTTAGTCCATTGTCGCCTTCTTCTTCCGTAGGGTCCCTCCAGCAAAGCTCGTATAACCATTGGCGAAGCAACCGTTAGCTTCGCCACCCAACCATAGGCTCATGCTTTCAGTCGCATGGCCTCCCCCGAGCTTTGGGTCGTAGAGCTCACACAAGTATTTCAGAAATTCAGCTTGGGCTTCCCTTCCCACCAGGATTTCTAAGCCAAACCCTTAGATAGCAGCAAGTCTTTGAGGCATTCGAAAATTACGACAATCGTCCAAATTATGGGCCCTTTACCCATTCCCCAAGCCTTCCTTATAAATGAAAATCTCATGCGACACATGTCGCTTCATGCATAATTACATATTTTTAATTAATTATTTAATTAAAACACTCACCCATCCAAGTGTCAGTTTCTCTGGGAAGTGCACCAACACCCCTAAGTTTGCTCTAGTTTGTCCCCCCAGATATTTTAATTAACTCCTAGCTTTTAGTTGACTAGGTGTCTAATCTTAGGATTCTATTTTGCTCCCAAATAATGATTTCTATTATTTTAAATGCTCAACAAAAATAACTATTCATGTGCAAATGCCTAAATTATTTTTATGCATTTGCCAAGTAATAATCTAGAGTTATTCTCATAATTTTTTATGCAGTTAAATTTAACAATCAAACTCACTAGGATCACGGTGCCGCGCCGTTGGGCTCCTAGTTCCTTAATTTTAATTCCCTGACATGGAACCACTTCGTCGGGTCCAGTCATCCATGGTTTCCATTCCTTGGCATGGTACCCGCGTCGTTGGGTCCTTGCGTCCATTCTTTCCATTCTCGACAGGGTACCGCATCGTCGGGCCCTTCTGCCACCATCTTTCCATTTTGACTTGCGGGAACTCTTGTAGGGATTTTAGGAATCATTACCATCCATCCTCCGTCTACATGCTATCTAGGGACTAATGGCACTGAGGAGTGAGTCCGTTCTCACTGCGCGCTCCTCAACTCGTACGTGACCAGCTCCGTCGTGGCCCACCTCGTACGTCCTCACACATTCCTCTTGAGCAAGCGGATCAATGCTTATCTGCTCATGCGTGGTATTCTTGTCGGAAGTTGACATCGTCGTCGCTTCCCCTGTGTGTGATTTACCCGTACTCTACGACCCTCCATGTTCCTTTGTGTGTCTGTTGGTGAACCGTCTCACTTGTTTCTACACACTTCTCGCAACAAATTATTAGTAGCACTGTTCTCAACAATCATCATCTGGTTTCTAACTCTAGCATTGTTAAACATTTATGATTTATTCAAACTGCTCATTCATCTTATCAAATATACATTTCGTCGCCAAATACATAATCACCATACAGCTAGTCGTTAAGCATTATCCATCAACACAATTTTCCATAGTCATAGCTAATCGTTTAACATATGCAATTATTCATTTACCTCAATAGTTCAGATACACATACTCAAAAAAATAAGGTCAAAAGGTTATTTAATTAATGTTTCAATCAGCCGGGTCACTCAGCAGGTGCCCTCAATGTCTACACAAGTCTAGGGGCACTACATACACCCCTACTTAATTAGAACTTCGTCCTGAAGTTCAGAATAAAAAAAAAATGGAAAGCTACGACGCATCTCAGTTGCATCCTCCCAAGTCGCAGAGCTAGGACTGTAATTGTCCTACTGCACTTTGACTTGATCAATGAGGGCTAATCATTAATCAAGATGTAATCAATCAATTATCCCTCTCCACACATAGAATTTAATTCCTTAATTCATTTATCAATTATTGTCGTCATTTACATCTTCAGGTTGTCCTCAGTCATTTAAGGCATAAGAAGGATCAAGAGACCATTATATCGAATTTGTTCAGTCGGGTCACTCGAAAGGTTCCCTTAAGGTCCACATTCATTCTAGGGGCATTACACACACCCCTTCTTAAATAGAACATCGTCCCGAAGTTAATTTTTTTGTTCTTGTAATTTCGATGCTAGCATTTTCCTCAGTTTCCAATTTTCATCTTCTTGTCATTCTCTTCTATTTTTCTACAACAATCAAGGCCATAAGCACAAGCGGTTCTAATCATTAGTTTTCATTTTTCATCCATCATGGTTCCAATACATCCTCAGGAACTCAATTGTAATTTCATATAATATCCATCTGATAATACATTCAATAATTGTCAATTCGAACTAGATTTTCTATGTCTCTTATTCATTCACAAAGTTCTATGATGTCCAAATTTCAACAAGCTGCATGTGTCAAAATCCACCCAAAGATATAACAAATCCATGAAAGGTTTCAAATTTATATGATTATCTTCCCTTTAAGATAAGAAGGTAAACATCATAAAATATTCGGTAAGATATAATCACGGTTTTCAACAAATCAAGAGAGACCTTCAAATAACTGCCAAGCCGATTTCCATAAGATTACTTCCAAACAACCTTAAATGTTGGTTCTCAAATTGATAGGATTCGAGGCATCGAAACTTAGTGACTTAGCCGAAAATTTTAAAAATTTATCTCTTAGTCCTTTCTTCAGTATCATCATGTCCCGGTTAATGATATTATCACATCCTTACCTCATTTCATCATTTCTGTTGTCATAAGATTACTTCGACATGCTCATCAAGTCGTACAATGTGTGTTTTCTCAACCTCATCGAGTTCTATCTCGGGCTAGTCATATTTTCATCAAGGTTTGACCATGTCTTGAGGTTAGTTTTCTTATGTTCAGTTCATTGTGTTGATCATCTTCTTACATCATTCAACAAGAATGTTTTCAATTGACCATTTTGGTTGGTTTTCTAAGTTTCAATTCCCCATAATTACATGCCCCAATTCCTTTCAACATAAGAAGGTAAGAAGTTTATAATTCAATAATCCAATCTACTAACCCTTCCAACAATGGTCTTTAACTATTTCATCACGATATAAATGAGTAGGAAAGTTTTACAATTCAAGATTTATATATTAAATTCCTTTCTAAATCCAATCAAAGCATGTGATGTACCATACTCCTCAAGTGCAATAAATCATTTTTTTTTAGACTTTGTCAAACTTACTATCTGAATATTAATTTCTAACCTTTTCATAAGATATCTAACCCTTTATTTGATATAAAGCATAAATAAGCTTAACAATCTAATTTGTAAATCCAAACCCTTATGATTATAACTTGAGTAACTTGACACTATACCTTTCAAGGGTAATACATTACTTTTATAACTCATAGGATTTTCCATTCGGTATCAGTCATGTCAATTCCTGTAAATGAGAGAAGATTATTTCAACAATCATATTATAACCCTAATCCTTTATCACATACAAACATTTCCTTTCACATATCTATAACTATTTCCCACAATTATACTTCTTTAGGCATAACTAGTTATCTTTCCTTTCAACACCTAATGTATAGCATGTTATAATAAAACTAAGAATTGGATAACCCAATTGCAATCTCACATAACATATAACTTTTTATAATTGAAAGGAAACTAAGGAATTAGATATCTCAATTGCAATCCCTTCCCCTTCGGTTATATAACAAATGTAACTTTTATAATTACGATAACCTAATCTCATCTTTTACTTCAATCCTACCCGATACCCACAATAGTCCCGTGGGATATGGAGTGTGAAAATCTTCCTTAAACTTGTCCCAAACATGTTAGTTTAATTCATAATATGGCATTAAAAACTCTCTAGGATATACAATTTTAAACACTAATAATTGCCTTTCAACTTAACTTAATCTTTGAAGTAACTAACATTCAGCATTATGATACAAATATATATATATATATATATATATATACCCTAATATCACAGTTATTCAAAACTATATCACTATATTTACCTACCATTAAAAATTACATATATACTTTTAATTCTTTATATATATATATATATATATATATATATATATATATATATATATTAATATTCTATTTTGACAAAATCAACACATTGAAACATCAACGCATATATTTCATCCCATTGCATGAACTCTAACTTAACATAGTGATAGGTAGATATAAGTTAGGGAATTTCAACTCTATTAACTCATAGATCAAGCAGTTCACTTTAAATAACACAGGCTTAATTTATAATCTATTCGACGACTACAACAATCTTACTACTCAATAAGGGATATTTTATTTTCTTGTTCTAATTGATCAATATAATTATGACATTCAATTTTCTAAAAAGTCTTCATTTTTCAATCTCTTATTCGCTCAAAACATATATATATATATATATGCATTCCCAGGTATTTAGACAATGGATCCCATTGAAATGGAATAATAGTTGCAAGTTTTATTTGGCCGTCAATATATATGTGTGACTACAAATACATACAATAAATACTTTTTTTTTTTTTTAAGGCAAGAATCATATATATATATATATGCATTTTCAGATATTTAAACAATGGATCCCATCGAAATGGAATAACGCTTACAAGATTTATTTGGCTATGATACGAAAGCAAACATGTTATGTAATGTTTGTTTTGTTAATCCATCATATATTAGCCCGCGGTAGAATAAAAGGTTTACAGAAATACGAAAGGTACAGGCATAGATCGCGTAATTTATAAAGTAAGCTTTAGATTGAACACAAATCAGATCTAGAAAAACAAAAGGTTTGAACACCCATTTCCAGGAATTTTGAACAGAAGTCTAAAGCCTTCTAAAACCAAATCTAAGACTGTAAATTTCCAGAACGCACTGTATAATCGCAAGGCATTAATACTCTCTTATCTCTATATGGGTAACAATAAAATAGTTAACTGATCCTTAGCCGACCTCTCTAACTATCTAACGCCTTCAATTTTTTTTTTTTTCCACATATAACAACATACATTATATAAACTCTTCAAGGCCCACGCTTCCATAAGGCGTCCCTGCCCTGATTACGATGCAACGTTTTAAAATATGATAACAATACAATCTAGCACAGAAAAAAATATATTATTTGGGTTCAGCAAATAAGTTCTCCTTTCACAGCATGCAGGTCACGGTGCATTCAAACCAGTGAATAAATAACAGGGCCATTTTCTACCAGCAAACAACATTTAAGAAAAACACTGTGATTTCCTCCAGCAAACAACATTTAAGAAAAACAATTTGATTTCCTCCAGCAAACAGCATTTAAGAAAAACACTTTGATTTCCTACCAGCAACAACATCTAAGCAGCATCCCTGCGATTTTCATTCTGGCATATGAATATCTATGCAGGTCACGGTGTTTTCAAACCATCAAATAATTAACACGGTGATTTTCTACCAGTAACTAACTTACAAAAGATCATTGCGATTTTCAGTATAAACCCAAAGATCCACGATCCAAGATGGCAGAACAGGCATGCGTAATGCGCTGGAACCTGATTTCAATAAGACAACCTACTTTTTACTGCATTTCAATGTAACCCTCAGATCTACAATCCAAGAAGACAGAGAATTAAATGAAACACGATTTCAACAGCACAGAGATCTACACTTTCAAGCTAGATCTAGTATTTTCATTCCTTATACTGAACATGCAAGGAAATCAAACCACGGATTTCAAAAGCTGAAAATCAAACCACGAATTCGAAAAGCTCAATCAGCAGAAATTCTCCGCAAGTCTATCGATCGAGATCCTCCATCGTAAAACCTAAACCACTACTTCCAAGAGGTGAAGTTTCCCCCAAAACAAGAATAACTTTAAGGTCAAAACTCGATCTGAATTAAAAAAAAAAAAAAAAAAAAAATCAATATTGAAATCGCAATGCAAGCCCCCGAGATCTATTGATCTGCATTTTTGGAGAAGTAGTATGCTGAAAAGATAAAATAAAGCCAAGCTGATAATGAAGATCAGATAGCGAATTTTAAACTGCAAATATAAAATAATACCCAAATCGATTTGATGTGCGTTCTGGGGAAATAGGATACAGAAAATATAATATTGCACTGATATCGATTTGATCTACATTTTTGGTGAAATAGAGTACTGAACTAAATATGGAACCCGATCTGAAAAGACTGAGTGCTGTAATCGAAATACAGACTCGATCTAAGCAAAACTAAATACAAAGTTTTAAATGTGAAATCCGATTTGTTTTAAATATATATATATATGCTAACTATCAATTTTACCGGTTACGATTGAGTCTCTAACGTATCTCTAGTAAGACTCATAGACGAAACCTGAATAAAAGATGTTTTCGAGCAAATATCATTAAGATGAATAAAATGCGTTCTTTTTAGCATTACTCTAGAGGGATTCAACACGAGAGTGTTTACACGGTTTATGGCCAAACGCAGCCTTCCTCGGTGTCCTTATGCTGTTCACAGAAACACAACATACATAATGGAAATGGAAGGGATCCATGCGGTGCTAGGGCAGATATGTATATATCTTAATACTAAACACAGTCGCAACATTTACAGTAATAAAAACAAAACAGAGATGGAGAACATGGATCGGCTAACCAGCCGTCCATCTCCCATACAGTCAACAGCGACTCACTCCATTGGGCAGCACGTAGAAATTAGAGAATGGAGAACTCTATCTAATAATGGTTGCAGCTATACAAAAGTTTAAATATAACTTCTATCAGCGACACACGATGCGGAGATCGCAGATACTATACAAACTTGGTTGATGTAGCTATCGTCACCGAATTGCAACTCTTTCAAATAATATCTATAAAGCATAAATCAAACTTCTATAGGGTGAGGATTTATAACACAAAGATCTGAAGCAGAAATTAAATAAGGCAGAGATCACCATATTTCTATGACAAGCAATTTTTGATGCAGATCGCTCTTCGTGAAAGACAGTCCAACCAACCACTACTGGGCGGACTGTTCTGGGTGCTATGAACCTTTAAACAGTAAATGAACCTTTAAACAGTAAATGAATTTAAATAAACACAAATAACATAAGTGCCCGATCTATAGCATAACCGAGCACAAGTCGTATCGTGGCTCTGCGTGTAAGGAGTGTAGTCATCAACGGATCATTTCGCTCGATCCGAATGAGATCAGTACCAAGTGATATTGTTACATAGTTTTTAATTGTAGATCTCTAGTCCCTAGTATGTGGCAAGGGTCTGTTAAAATATTGAAATATAATTTATTTTTTTATTATTATTATAATCCAATTCAATACTTTATATATAATATTCATAGCATACCGCAAACAAGACGGATATAACATAATTAGTCCATTTCCTTTAGTCTCACTATTCAAGTATTTATCTCACAACCACGAGCGCCAACGCACAACCAAGTGTCAATGTAATCCCATATGTACAACGCGCCAATGGTATCTACCTCAGTCCTGATCGGCTAAATATGTTCTCAACCTCGACACATTTACTAATGGCACTAAACTCCGGTGGTAGGTGAATTCAAATAATACGATTTTAGATTTAACCTGAATCTAACTATAATCGCGGTGGTAGGGTAATGAATTGGACTCCAACTGATTAATTCTGATTCCCATAATATACACATGAATAAATACCAACGGATACACAGCAGAATCCACGGCGAAACTCTTAATTCGATAAGAACTGATTCCGCGTAATCTGTTACTCAAGGGTTTTAGCTGAACATCATAAATAAAATATATTATATGTGAGATCATATTTTATTCAACCCTCATCGTTTTTCCCCAAAAGAAACATTACCAAGACTTTCAACAGAATTAAATTCACTAACCTTTTAACAAGGTGAACTGTATGTAACTAGCAACTACCCTCGACAACGACTAACACTCATTTTCAAGTGTTATACATAAGAGGCCGAATTTGGGCGTTTAAGATTGAACCCCAGGCCTTAACAAAAACTCCAGGGAGTAGGCCACGACACCATGCACCTGTCGCTAGTCCAAGCTGTCAAGCATCCATCGACCACTACCGGGATTGGAACTAAACTGTGTTAAGTTTGTCAGCAATGGGATAGATAATACAGTTACAGCATAAAGACGTTACCATCATAACTGTATGACCACAGATTTGGAATGAAATACAAACTTACAAAAATTCACAATATAACCCACGGTAGTAATACCTAGCCACTCCTAAGGTCTGCGCTGTCTTCACAGGGACGCATGGCGATTTTATCAACACAAACTGCGGAAAGAAGAAAAGTATACTCATGGAACACCGTAACTAGCAGGTTTGTTATGAAATCGACAGAGCTAAGAAGGACACGATACTTATTTTATTGCAGACATGATTAACTGAGTATTAATGAAATCACTGACGGAATGTAGATTTTATTCGATATGAAGGGGAATTTGACACCATAGATCTGAGAAACCTCTAATAGTGGACGCCGCACTCTGTTGTAAAAGAGATTGACAAGTTTTTGAGATTCCGATGACGGATGGTGGAATCTGATTGACCTGGAGAAGTTTAACATGGTAGATCTGGAACATTTAGACCGCTTCCAGAATTTCAAACGAAATTTTAATTTAAGAAAACACAGTGGTCGAATTTTCCCATAGATCTGGGATATTTAGATTGTTCCCGGAATTACCTACAGAAATTTAATCAAAGAAAACACAGCGGTCGACTTCTTGCTTAGTGAATATAGATTTACAGATTTTCTTTATAAATAAAATAGGTAGTGATCCAACAGGGTATCGAACCTTCTCTGTTTGGTAAATAAAGACTTTCATTACAGTAAATAAATATTGACCTAAACAGGGTATCGATTTCTTGCTTAGCGAATACAAATTTTCATTATAAATAAATAGACAGTGATCCAAGCAGAGTATCGAATTTCCTCTGTTCGGTAAATAAGAGCTTCCATTACAGTAAATGAATATCGATCTAAAACAGGGTATCCACTTCTTTGTTCAGTATATATGAATTATCCTTACAATAATTTAAACAATATCTCAATTTTCTGATCATCATACGAATATAACAGTAAATTAAGAAATGTAACCTGTCCGTGCGATCGATCCAGCTGCCCTTGATTATTTGATGTGCCAATCGTTTCCGTCAATCTTCTACAATCCTCATGATTCACCGATGACCTCTGATAAAAATATGAATCTGGTGCCCTCAAGGCTCGACCGGCTCTTATACCAAATGTAATACCCCTCATTTAGGGTCCCCTTGAAATGAACCTGAAACTTTAACAACTTCATACAAACAGATTAGCCATCATAGTTATTGAAAAAATAAAATAAAAAGCGTGAATAAATTAACAAAAATAAGCAAAACCTTAACCTGTCAACCCGATCCAGTTAGTCCATTGTCGCCTTCTTCCGTAGGGTCCCTCCAGCAAAGCTCGTATAACCATTGGCGAAGCAACCGTTAGCTTCGCCACCCAACCATAGGCTCATGCTTTCAGTCGCATGGCCTCCCCCGAGCTTTGGGTCGTAGAGCTCACACAAGTATTTCAGAAATTCAGCTTGGGCTTCCCTTCCCACCAGGATTTCTAAGCCAAACCATTAGATAGCAGCAAGTCTTTGAGGCATTCGAAAATTACGACAATCGTCCAAATTATGGGCCCTTTACCCATTCCCCAAGCCTTCCTTATAAATGAAAATCTCATGCGACACATGTCGCTTCATGCATAATTACATATTTTTAATTAATTATTTAATTAAAACACTCACCCATCCAAGTGTCAGTTTCTCTGGGAAGTGCACCAACACCCCTAAGTTTGCTCTAGTTTGTCCCCCCAGATATTTTAATTAACTCCTAGCTTTTAGTTGACTAGGTGTCTAATCTTAGGATTCTATTTTGCTCCCAAATAATGATTTCTATTATTTTAAATGCTCAACAAAAATAACTATTCATGTGCAAATGCCTAAATTATTTTTATGCATTTGCCAAGTAATAATCTAGAGTTATTCTCATAAGTTTTTATGCAGTTAAATTTAACAATCAAACTCACTAGGATCACGGTGCCGCGCCGTTGGGCTCCTAGTTCCTTAATTTTAATTCCCTGACATGGCACCACTTCGTCGGGTCCAGTCATCCATGGTTTCCATTCCTTGGCATGGTACCGCATCGTTGGGTCCTTGCGTCCATTCTTTCCATTCTCGACAGGGTACCGCATCGTCGGGCCCTTCTGCCACCATCTTTCCGTTTTGACTTGCGGGAACTCTTGTAGGGATTTTAGGAATCGTTACCATCCATCCTCCGTCTACATGCTATCTAGGGACTAATGGCGCTTTGGAGTGAGTCCGTTCTCACTGTGCGCCCCTCAACTCATACGTGACCAGCTCCGTCGTGGCCCACCTCGTACGTCCTCACGCATTCCTCTTGAGCAAGCGGATCAATGCTTATCTGCTCATGCATGGTATTCTTGTCGGAAGTTGACATCGTCGTCGCTTCCCCTGTGTGTGATTTACCCGTACTCTACGACCCTCCATGTTCCTTTGTGTGTCCGTTGGTGAACCGTCTCACTTGTTTCTACACACACTTCTCGCAACAAATTATTAGTAGCACTGTTCTCAACAATCATCATCTGGTTTCTAACTCTAGCATTGTTAAACATTTATGATTTATTCAAACTGCTCATTCATCTTATCAAATATACATTTCGTCGCCAAATACATAATCACCATACAGCTAGTCGTTAAGCATTATCCATCAACATAATTTTCCATAGTCATAGCTAATCGTTTAACATATGCAATTATTCATTTACCTCAATAGTTCAGATACACATACTCAAAAAAATAAGGTCAAAAGGTTATTTAATTAATGTTTCAATCAGCCGGGTCACTCAGCAGGTGCCCTCAATGTCTACACAAGTCTAGGGGCACTACAGACATGATTTTGTAAAAAACACGAGTTTTGAGAAAATGTGTTTTATTTCTTAAATGGAATCTACAAAGTATGCACATTCTACATCATAACAACTTTCTATAGTTTGCGCATGCGTCCGGAAATAAGAAAAGCTTACTTCCCCGTTTTTTAAAATCACAGCTTCTAGAAGGTTGACATGATTTCTTGAAAAACACGAGTTTTTAGAAAATGTGTTTTATTTCATAAATGGAATGAACAAGGTATGCAGATTCTACATCATAACGACTTTCTATAGTTTGCGCATGCATTTGGAATTAAGAAAAGCTTACTTCCCCCGTTTTTTAAAATCACAGCTTCTAGAAGGTTTACATGATTTCGTAAAAAGCATGAGTTTTTAAAAAATGTGTTTCATTTCATAAATGGAATCAACAAAGTATGCACATTCTAAGTCATAACGACTTTTTATAGTTTGCGCATGCATCTGGATATAAGAAAAGCTTACTTCCCCTGTTTTTTAAAATCACAGCTTCTAGAAGCTTTACATGATTTCTTAAAAAACACCAGTTTTTAGAAAATGTGTTTTATTTCATAAATGGAATCAACAAAGTATGCACATTCTACGCCATAACGCCTTTCTATAGTTTGCGCATGCGTCCGGAAATAAGAAAAGCTTACTTCCACCGTTTTTTAAAATCACGGCTACTAGAAGGTTTACATGATTTTGTAAAAAACATGAGTTCTTAGAAAATGTGTTTTATTTCATAAATGGAATCAACAAAGTATGCACATTTTACGTCATAACGACTTTCTATAGTTTGCGAATGCGTTTGGAAATAAGAAAAGCTTACTTCCCCCGTTTTTTAAAATCACCGCTTCTAGAAGGTTTACATGATTTCTTAAAAAACACGAGTTTTTAGAAAGTGTGTTTTATTTCATAAATGGAATCAACAAAGTATGTACATTCTACGTCATAACAATTTTCTATAGTTTGCGCATGCGTTTGGAAATAAGAAAAGCTTATTTCACCGTTTTTTAAAATCACAGCTTCTAGAAAGTTTACATGATTTCTTAAAAAACACGAGTTTTTAGAAAATGTGTTTTATTTCATAAATGGAATCAACAAAGTATGCACATTCTACGTCATAACGACTTTCTATAGTTTCCGCATTCGTCCGGAAATAAGAAAAGCTTACTTCCACAGTTTTTTAAAATCACAGCTTCTAGAAGGTTTAAATGATATCTTAAAAAACACGAGTTTTTAGAAAATGTGTTTTATTTCATAAATGGAATCAACAAAGTATACACATTCTACGTCATAACGACTTTCTATAGTTTGCGCATTCGTCCGGAAATAAGAAAAGCTTAGTTCCACCGTTTTTTAAAATCACAGCTTCTAGAAGGTTTACATGATTTCTTAAAAAACATGAGTTTTTAGAAAATGTGTTTTATTTCATAAATGGAATCAACAAAGTATGCACATTCTACGTCATAACGACTTTCTATAGTTTGCGCATGTGTTTGGAAATAAGAAAAGCTTACTTCCCCCTTTTTTTAAAATCATAGCTTCTAGAAGGTTTACATGATTTCTTAAAAAACACGAGTTTTTAGAAAATATGTTTTATTTCATAAATGGAATCAACAAAGTATGCACATTCTACATCATAACGACTTTCTATAGTTTGCGCATGCGTTTGGAAATAAGAAAAGCTTACTTCCCCCGTTTTTTAAAACCACAGCTTCTAGAAGGTTTACATGATTTCTTAAAAAACACGAGTTTTTAGAAAATGTGTTGTATTTCCTAAATGGAATCAACAAAGCATGCACATTCTACGTCATAACGACTTTCTATAGTTTGCGCATGCGTCCGGAAATAAGAAAAGCTTACTTCCACCGTTTTTTAAAATCACAGCTTCTAGAAGGTTTACATGATTTCTTAAAAAACACGAGTTTTTAGAAAACCTGTTTTATTTCATAAATGGAATCAACAAAGTATACACATTCTACGTCATAATGACGTTCTATAGTTTTCGCATTCGTTTGGAAATAAGAAAAGCTTACTTCCACCGTTTTTCAAAATCACAGCTTCTAGAAGGTTTACATGATTTCGTAAAAAACACGAGTTTTTAGAAAATGTGTTTTATTTCATAAATGGAATCAACAAAGTATGCACATTCTACGTCATAACGACTTTCTATAGTTTGCGCATGCGTTTGGAAATAAGAAAAACTTACTTCCCCCGTTTTTTAAAATCACAGCTTCTGGAAGGTTTACATGATTTCTTAAAAAACACGAGTTTTTAAAAAATGTGTTTTATTTCATAAATGGAATCAACAAAGTATTCACATTCCACGTCATAATGACTTTCTATAGTTTGCGCATGCGTTTGGAAATAAGAAAAGCTTACTTCCCCCGTTTTTTAAAATCACAGCTTCTAGAAGGTTTACATGATTTCTTAAAAAACACGAGTTTTTAGAAAATGTGTTTTATTTCATAAATGGAATCAACAAAGTATGCACATTGTACGTCATAATGACTTTCTATAGTTTGCGCATTCGTCTGGAAATAAGAAAAGCTTACTTCCACCGTTTTTTTAAATCACAGCGTCTAGAAGGTTTACATGATTTCGTAAAAAACACGAGTTTTTAGAAAAAAAAAATTATTTCATAAATGGAATCTACAAAGTATGCACATTCTACGTCATAACGACTTTCTATAGTTTGCGCATGCGTCCGGAAATAAGAAAAGCTTACTTCCACCGTTTTTTAAAATCACAGCTTCTTGAAGGTTTACATGATTTCGTAAATAACACGAGTTTTTAGAAAATGTGCATTATTTCATAAATGGAATCTACAAAGTATGCACATTCTACATCATAACGACTTTCTATAGTTTGCGCATGCATTTGGAAATAAGAAAAGCTTACTTCCCCCGTTTTTTAAAATCACAGCTTCTAGAAGGTTTACATGATTTCTTAAAAAACACGAGTTTTTAGAAAATGTGTTTTATTTCATAAATGGAATCAATAAAGTATGCACATTCTACGTCATAACGACTTTCTATAGTTTGCGCATTCATTTGGAAATAAGAAAAACTTACTTCCCCCGTTTTTTAAAATCACAGCTTTTAGAATGTTTACATGATTTCTTAAAAAACACGAGTTTTTAGAAAATGTGTTTTATTTCATAAATGGAATCAACAAAGTATGCACATTCTACGTCATAATGACTTTCTATAGTTTGCACATGCGTCCGGAAATAAGAAAAGCTTACTTCCACCGTTTTTTAAAATCACAGCTTCTAGAAGGTTTACATGATTTCGTAAAAAACATGAGTTTTTAGAAAATGTGTTTTATTTCATAAATGGAATCTACAAAGTATGCACATTCTACGTCATAACGCCTTTCTATAGTTTGCGCATGCGACCAGAAATAAGAAAAGCTTAGTTCCACTGTTTTTTAAAATCACAGCCTCTAGAAGGTTTACATGATTTCTTAAAAAACACGAGTTTTAAGAAAATGTGTTTTATTTCATAAATAGAATATACAAAGTATGCACATTCTACACCATAACGACTTTCTATAGTTTACGCATGCATCCGGTGTTGAATATTGTAACTTCAAAGAATATTATATTTGTACTTTATTATTCCGGAGATGTTTCATCCCTCCGAGGTAATCCTATTATGTATCTGGAGATGTTTATTCCTCCGAGGGTTAGTATTAACTAGGGTTATTAGATCCACCATATGTGGGTCGGCCCTGTAGTTATATTTTAGGGGTTATTAGACTTCTCTAGGTGAGGTCGGCCCCACCAGGTCTTTTAGTCAGTTGAGAGTCAAGTATAAATAAAGGAGGTGAACTCCTCATTAGATCATTCACTCACTTGTGAAAGAGTGCGCACTTGTCTGGGAGATCTGCTAAGGAGACTTAGAAGGAAGGAGCACATCTTGTATTTTGGTTGATCATCTTATTGAGGAAAGCTTTATTGGGTTTTCTACCCCATGAGGGTTTCCCAGGATATATTGTGTCTTATCTTGTGATTGTGTTTCTATCAGAGATCTTGCTTGTCTATTTGGTTTAAACTTAACATGGTATCAGAGCTAGACTGAATAGGACATCTTTCACAAGGTAAGATCATCTCTCTCTCTCTTTGGTGAAGTTAGGGTTTTCAGCCCAAAGTTAGTATTATTGATTTTTGGTTGCATGGCTGGATAGCCCTCATCAATACCTTTCTTTTAAGCCCTAGATCGAACTTTTTGGTTGGGTAGAACTCCGGGAATTGCAAACCCTAATTCTACCAAAAGTGCGATACGTCAGATTTTGGTTTCAGAAAAAAGTTGGAATTTTTTATTTCTGTTTACATGGTTGGATATCCCTTATCAAGAGCATTCTTTTAAGCTATAGATCGAACTTTTTGGTTGGGTAGAACTCCGGGAATTGCAAACCCTAATTCTACCAAAAGTGCGATAAAATTCTGTTTCAGTTTCCGGAAAAGTGAAAAGTAACTTTCCAAGTTAGTCTACTCCGTCTCTTGGACTCCCCCAAGAGAAGATGGCTCCAAATACTAAGCTTGAAGACAAGCTAGAAGGCATAGAAAATTTCCGGGCATGGAAATACAGAATTGGTCTCATTCTTGAAGAGAATGATCTTGCTCATTATATCAAGGAGGAAGTTGCAGAACCAGAAGAAAATGAAGCCAAAGAAAAACACAGGAAGGATTTGATTAGGGCAAAGAGAATCATAGCAGATTCTATTAAAGACCACTTGATTCCCCAAGTGGATTCCAAGAAGACTCCAAAGGAAATGTATGATGCCCTAGGAAGAATGTATGAAGGGAAGAACATCAATAGGAAGATGAATCTAAGGACTCAGTTGAAGAGTACCAAGATGCACAAAGGAGAATCCATTCAAGACTACTTCTCAAGAGTCTCTCTAATCAAAGAGCAACTAGATGCCATTGGTGATACTCTTGATGAGGATGAACTTGTGATGACAGCTCTAAATGGTCTCACTAGACCTTGGGAGTCATTCATTCAAACTATGTGTGCCAGAAAAGAAAGTATGAAGTTTGATGTAGTTTGGGAGGATTGTGTGCAAGAGGAGGCTAGGGTTGCAAATAGAGAAGCCTTACTCAAAGAAGATGACCAAGCCTTGGCTACACACACCAAAAGAAGAAGGAGTCAATCCTACTCCAAGAAGAGTAGTCACAAGGAGTCTCATCCTCCTCACAGATTTCATAAGAAAAGAGGCTCTACTCAAAGAAGGGATTACTCTTCCTTCCAGTGCTATTCTTGCCACAAACTAGGACACATTGCTAAAGATTGTCCTCTTCAAAAGAAGAAGGGTTCTTACTACAAAAGACACCAAGCACATCTTGCAGAAGATGACAGTGAAGAAGAAGAAATTGAGGAAGAAAGGTCTCACAATAAAAGGCCTAGAGATGAAGAGGAGAAAGAAGAAAGGACCTTCTCCAAAAGAAGGACAAGGAGAAATACAGAAGAAGATGCAGAAGAATATTTTCTCTTCTCTACACTCTCTGGATCCATAACCCCTGAAGAAGGTACATGGCTTATTAACAGTGGTGCTTCAAAGCACATGACAGGATAGAAAAAGACTCTCTCAAAACTTGAAGAAAAGACTTCTCCTCAAAAGGTATCTCTAGGAGATGACTATCAATATCCCATTAAGGGAATTGGGGAAGCACACTACAAACTCGATTCTGGAACTCCCATGAAGATGAAGGAAGTTCTATATGTTCCAGGATTGAAAAAGAATTTGCTTTCAATCTCAGCTTTAGACAAGAAAGTCTATAGAGTTGCTTTCATTGATGGACAAGTGTTAATGTGGTCCAAAGGCAAATCCCTTAAGGATGCAATTGTTATTGGTGAAGAGGAAGGAGGTTTATATAAACTCAAGGGTTATCCGGAAGCTGCTCTTGTTCATGAAACCTCCAGCCCCAGTGAGCTTTGGCATAGAAGACTAGCTCACATTAACTACAAAGCCTTACCCTATGTAAGCAAGGTGGTCATAGGACTACCAGATTTAAAGGTTGATCATGATGGCTCATGTAAAGGATGTAAGAAAGGCAAGAATGTCAAGAACCCCTTTCCGAAGAGTGAGACAAAGACTAAGGGTATCTTGGAGTTAATACACTCAGATGTATGTGGTCCAATGCCCACCACCTCTCTAAGTGGATTTGAATACTATCTTTCATTCATTGATGATCATTCAAGGAAGACTTGGATTTACTTTCTAAAAGGTAAGAATGAAGTCTTTGGAAAGTTCAAAGAATTCAAGGCTCTAATAGAGAATCTCTCAGATAAGAAAATCAAGATTCTCAGGACAGACAATGGTGGAGAATATACTTCAAAAGAGTTTGAAGAATTTTGTAAAGAAGCTGGAATCAAGAGAGAGCTAACCACTCCCTACAATCCCCAACAAAATGGGGTTGCAGAAAGGAAAAATAGAACCATCATGGAAGCTATGAAGACTATGATACATGACCAGGATCTTCCCATGTATCTATGGGCTGAAGCTGCCAAGACAGCAGTTTATGTGCAAAATAGATTATCTCACAGTGCTCTTGAATTCAAAACTCCAGAAGAAGTGTTTACAGGTAAGAAGCCTGAGGTAAGCCATCTTAAAAATTTTGGGTGTCCTGTGTACATCCACATTCCAAAAGAAAAGAGAACCAAGTTGGATCCCTCAGGTAAGAAGGGAATGTTTGTTGGTTATTGTGAAACTTCCAAAGCTTTCAGAATCTACATACCAGGTTTCCATCATATAGAAATAAGTAGAGATGTAACCTTTGATGAGGAAGCAGCTCTCAAGAAATCCAGAAAGTGTCTACTTGAAGAAGTTTATGAAGAAGATACATCTCCCAGAATCTCAGAGACTGTTCATGTCCCTGAAGAGGATCATGACATGCTGGAACCACAAGAACCTCCTGTAGCAGAGTTATCTAGGAAAAGAAGACCAGCATGGGCTAGAGATATTATTCAAGGAGCTGAAAGATATGGTGCTCCTGAAGGCTCCACTAGAGAAAGGAAGAAACCAAAACTAGTGTCCAACTATATGGCCTTGATGTGTGATCTTGTGGATCAACTACCCACCAGCTATGAAGAGGCAGCTCAGAAGAAAGAATGGGTAGAAGCAATGACAGAAGAGTATCAGTCAATAATTAAAATTGATGTTTGGGATATAGTTCCCAAACCAAAAGACAAAAGTGTGGTTTCTTCCAAATGGATTTTCAAGATAAAACATGCTGCAGATGGTAGCATTGAAAAATACAAGGCAAGATTTGTAGCCAGGGGATTCTCTCAGAAGGAAGGAATTGACTATGAAGAAACATTTGCACCTGTCGCAGGGTATACTTCAATTAGAACTATCATGGCACTTGCATCCATGATGAAATGGAAATTGCATCAAATGGATGTTAAGACAGCTTTCCTGAATGGTGTAATTGAAGAAGAAGTATACATAGAACAACCTCAAGGTTTTGAGGTCAAAGACGGAAGGACCCATGTATGCAAACTGAAGAAGGCATTATATGGTTTGAAACAAGCTCCCAGAGCTTGGTATGGAAGGATTGACAGTTTCTTAATAAGCATGGGCTTTACCAAAAGTAAAGCTGACCCCAATCTCTATCTTAAAGTAATGAATGATGAACCTGTTATATTACTGTTATATGTAGATGATTTATTTCTAACAGGAAATGAGAATCAAATCATTGAAAGCAAGAAGAAGCTTTCTTTAGAATTCGAAATGAAAGATCTCGGATTAATGCACTACTTCTTAGGCCTAGAAGTGTGGCAAGAGCCAAAAGGGATCTTTCTAAATCAAGGTAAGTATACCGTGGAGATTCTCAAAAGATTTGATATGTTGGAGTGTAAAGCTATGGCCACTCCCATGGACTCCAACCTGAAACTACTAGTTAATGATTCATCAGAACTAGTGGACATAACCCTATATAGACAAATCATTGGATCATTGATGTACTTGACAAATACTAGGCCTGATATATGCTTTGCTGTAAATACTCTAAGTCAGTATCAAGTAGAACCTAGAAAGGTTCACCTTATAGCTGCAAAGCATATAATGAGGTACCTAAAAGGTACAGTGGACTTTGGCCTATACTATCTTGGAGGCAATGAACTCAAGTTGCATGGTTACTCAGATTCTGATTGGGCAGGTAGTGTCTCAGACAGAAAGAGTACTTCAGGTGGATGTTATGGTCTTGGATCTGCCATGATCTCCTGGTTCAGCAAGAAACAATCTAGTGTGGCCCTCAGTACCGCTGAAGCAGAATATATAGCTGCCTGCTCTGCCAGCTGTGAAGCGGTGTGGCTTCGGAAACTCTTATCTGGAATTTTTGACTTAGAAATGGATCCCACTGTGATTATGTGTGATAATCAAAGCTGCATTAAGATGACTGAAAATCCTGTGTTCCATGATAAGTCAAAACACATTGAGATCCGCTACTTCTATATACGAGACATGGTGCAGAGAGGAGCCATCAAGCTCGAGTATATAAGCACTGAGGAACAGATTGCTGATATTTTGACTAAACCTCTGTCTCGAGTAAAGTTTGAGTACTTCCGAGACAAGCTTGGTATAGTCCAGAAGGACCCTTCTCGAAAGGGGGAGTAGTATAGTACTTGATAACAAATTCTGCCGCTTAATTTTTGTTTTGTTAGCTACTTACAATTATGCTAGATGTATACATGATGTATTAGTGAGAATACATGTCTGATGTATACATGTTTTGTTTTGATGTTAGATATATTGATTAGTGATGTATACATGTTTTGATTAGTGATGTATACATGTTTTGATGTACACATGTTTTGATGTGATGTATACATGTTTTGATTAGTGATGTATACATGTTTTGATGTACACATGTTTTGATGTGATGTATACATGTTTTGATTAGTGATGTATACATGTTTTGATGTACACACGTTTTGATGTGATGTATACATGTTTTGATTTGTGATGTATACATGTTTTGATGTGATGTATACATATTTTGATTAGTGATGTATACATGTTTTGATGTGATACATGATTGTACCTGTATGGATGAGAATACAGTTGAGGGGATTGGATCATCCCTGGACTTTCAGTCCTAAAGAGAGCCATAGACGTGAGGTCTCCGAGAATGAAGTCCTTGATGGACTTGAGGGGATTGGATCATCCCTGGACTTTCAGTCCTAAAGAGAGCCGTAGACGTGAGGTCTCCGAGAATGAAGTCCTTGATGGACTTGAGGGGATTGGATCATCCCTGGACTTTCAGTCCTAAAGAGAGCCGTAGACGTGAGGTCTCCGAGAATGAATTCCTTGATGGACTTGAGGGGATTGGATCATCCCTGGACTTTCAGTCCTAAAGAGAGCCGTAGACGTGAGGTCTCCGAGAATGAAGTCCTTGGTGGACTTGAGGGGATTGGATCATCCCTGGACTTTAAGTCCTAAAGAGAGCCATAGACGTGAGGTCTCCGAGAATGAAGTCCTTGATGGACTTGAGGGGATTGGATCATCCCTGGACTTTCAGTCCTAAAGAGAGCCGTAGACGTGAGGTCTCCGAGAATGAATTCCTTGATGGACTTGAGGGGATTGAATCATCCCTAGACTTTCAGTCCTAAAGAGAGCCGTAGACGTAAGGTCTCCGAGAATAGAGGATAGGACTGCATCGTCCCTAAACTGATAGTTCAAAATGTACGTGATGGGGATTGCATCATCCCGGAACTGATAGTTCAAAATGTACGTGATAGGGATTGCATCATCCCGGAACTGATAGTTCAAAATGTACGTGATGGGGATTGCATCATCCCGGAACTGACAGTTCAAAATGTACGTGATGGGGATTGCATCATCCCGGAACTGACAGTTCAAAATGTACGTGATGGGGATTGCATCATCCCGGAACTGATAGTTCAAAATGTACGTGATGGGGATTGCATCATCCCGGAACTGATAGTTCAAAATGTACGTGATGGGGATTGCATCATCCCGGAACTGATAGTTCAAAATGTACGTGATGGGGATTGCATCATCCCGGAACTGATAGTTCAAAATGTATGTGATGGGGATTGTATCATCCCCGGACTTCGGTCCCTGAATTGATCCGTAGATGAATGGTCTCCGAGAAAGAGATTGTATTGATGACGATGCTGCTGATCGTGTGATGACGATGATAGTGTGATGACGATCCTGCTGATCATGTGATGACGATGCTGTTGATCGTGTGATAACAATGCTGCTGATCATGTGATGACGATGCTGCTGATCATGTGATGACGATGCTGCTGATCGTGAGATGACGATGCTGCTGATCATGTGATGACGATACTGCTGATCATGTGATGACGATGCTTCTGATCATGTGATGACAATACTGCTGATCATGTGATGATGATGCTGCTGATCATGTGATGATGATGTTGCTGATCGTGTGATGACGATGCTGCTGATCATGTGATGACGATGCTGCTGATCGTGTGATGACGATGCTGCTGATCATGATGTTGATGTTGATGTTGACTGTGATGTACCAGTAACTGGTTGAGTTACTGATGAAAAAAATTTGAAGAAAGCTTCCAATGATTTATAGATGTATCATGTGTGGTGACTCCTTGCTCCTGCAGATGCTGTTATAATATCCTTCTCGTTAAGGGGGAGTGTTGAATATTGTAACTTCAAAGAATATTATATTTGTACTTTATTATTCCGGAGATGTTTCATCCCTCCGAGGTAATCCTATTATGTATCCGGAGATGTTTATTCCTCCGAGGGTTAGTATTAACTAGGGTTATTAGATCCACCATATGTGGGTCGGCCCTGTAGTTATATTTTAGGGGTTATTAGACTTCTCCAGGTGAGGTCGGCCCCAACAGGTCTTTTAGTCAGTTGAGAGTCAAGTATAAATAAAGGAGGTGAACTCCTCATTAGATCATTCACTCACTTGTGAAAGAGTGCGCACTTGTCTGGGAGATCTGCTAAGGAGACTTAGAAGGAAGGAGCACATCTTGTATTTTGGTTGATCATCTTCTTGAGGAAAGCTTTACTGGGTTTTCTACCCCATGAGGGTTTTCCAGGATATATTGTGTGTTATCTTGTGATTGTGTTTCTATCAGAGATCTTGCTTGTCTATTTGGTTTAAACTTAACATCCGGAAATAAGAAAAGCTTACTTCCACCATTTTTTAAAAACACACCTTCTAGAAGGTTTACATGATTTTGTAAAAAACATGAGTTTTTAGAAAATGTGTTTTATTTCATAAGTGGAATCTACAAAGTATGCACATTCTACGTCATAACGCCTTTCTATAGTTTGCGCATGCGTCCAGAAATAAGAAAAGCTTACTTCCACCGTTTTTTAAAATCACAGCTTCTAGAAGGTTTACATGATTTCTTAAAAAACACGAGTTTTTAGAAAATGTGTTTTATTTCATAAATGGAATCTACAAAGTATGCACATTCTACATCATAACGACTTTCTATAGTTTGCGCATGCATTTGGAATTAAGAAAGGCTTACTTCCCCCGTTTTTTAAAATCACAGCTTCTAGAAGGTTTACATGATTTCTTAAAAAACACGAGTTTTTAGAAAATGTGTTTTATTTCATAAATGGAATCAACAAATTATGCACATTCTACGTCATAACGACTTTCTATAGTTTGCGCATGCATCCGGAAATAAGAAAAGCTTACTTCCCCCATTTTTTAAAATCACAGCTTCTAGAAGCTTTACATGATTTCTTAAAAAACACGAGTTTTTAGAAAATGTGTTTTATTTCATAAATGGAATCAACAAAGTATGCACATTATATGCCATAACGCCTTTCTATAGTTTGCGCATGCGTCCGGAAATAAGAAAATCTTACTTCCACCGTTTTTTAAAATCACAGCTTCTAGAAGGTTTACACGATTTTGTAAAAAACATGAGTTTTTAGAAAATGTGTTTTATTTCATAAATGGAATCAACAAAGTATGCACATTCTACGTCATAACGATTTTCTATAGTTTGCGCATGCGTTTGGAAATAAGAAAAGCTTACTTCCACCGTTTTTTAAAATCACAGCTTCTAGAAATTTTACATGATTTCTTAAAAAACACGAGTTTTTAGAAAATGTGTTTTATTTCATAAATGGAATCAACAAAGTATACACATTCTACGTCATAATGACTTTCTTTAGTTTGCGCATTCGTTTGGAAATAAGAAAAGCTTACTTCCACCGTTTTTTAAAATCACAGCTTCTAGAAGGTTTACATGATTTCGTAAAAAACACGAGTTTTTAGAAAATGTGTTTTATTTCATCAATGGAATCAACAAAGTATGCACATTCTACGTCATAACGACTTTCTATAGTTTGCGCATGCGTTTGGAAATAAGAAAAGCTTACTTCCCCCGTTTTTTAAAATCACAGCTTCTAGAAGGTTTACATGATTTCGTAAAAAACACGAGTTCTTAGAAAATGTGTTTTATTTCATAAATGGAATCTACAAAGTATACACATTCTACGTCATAACGACTTTCTCTAGTTTGTGCATTCGTCCGGAAATAAGAAAAGCTTACTTCCACCGTTTTTTAAAATCACAGCTTCTAGAAGGTTTACATGATTTCTTAAAAAACACGAGTTTTTAGAAAATGTGTTTTATTTCATAAATGGAATCAACAAAGTATGCACATTGTACGTCATAACGACTTTCTATAGTTTGCGCATGCGTTCGGAAATAAGAACAGCTTACTTCCACCGTTTTTTAACATCACAGCTTCTAGAAGGTTTACATGATTTCGTAAAAAAAATGAGTTTTTAGAAAATATGTTTTATTTCATAAATGGAATCTACAAAGTATGCACATTCTACCTCATAACGACTTTCTTTAGTTTCCGCAGGCGTCCGGAAACAAGAAATGCTTACTTACCCCGTTTTTTAAAATCACAGCTTCTAGAACGTTTACATGATTTCCTTAAAGACACGAGTTTTTAGAAAATGTGTTTTATTTCATAAATGGAATCTACAAAGTATGCACATTGTACGTCATAACGACTTTCTATAGTTTGCGCATGCGTCCGAAAATAAGAAAAGCTTACTTCCACCGTTTTTTAAAATCACAGCTTCTAGAAGGTTTACATGATTTCGTAAAAAACACGAGTTTTTAGAAAATGTGTTTTATTTCATAAATGGAATCAACAAAGTATGCACATTCTACGTCATAACGACTTTCTATAGTTTGCGCATGCGTTTGGAAATAAGAAAAGCTTACTTCCACCGTTTTTTAAAATCACAGCTTCTAGAAGGTTTACATGATTTCTTAAAAAACACGAGTTTTTAGAAAATGTGTTTTATTTCATAAATGGAATCAACAAAGTATGCACATTCTACTTCATAACGACTTTCTATAGTTTGCACATTCGTCTCGAAATAAGAAAATCTTACTTCCACCGTTTTTTAAAATCACAGCTTCTAGAGGGTTTACATGATTTCTTAAAAAACATGAGTTTTTAGAAAATGTGTTTTATTTCATAAATGGAATCAACAAAGTATGCACATTCTACGTAATAACGTCTTTCTAGAGTTTGCGCATTCGTCCGGACATAAGAAAAGCTTACTTCCACCGTTTTTTAAAATCACAGCTTCTAGAAGGTTTACATGATTTCGTAAACAACACGAGTTTTTAGAAAATGTGCTTTATTTCATAAATGGAATCTACAAAGTATGCACATTCTACGTCATAATGAATTTCTATAGTTTGCGCATGCGTCCGGAAATAAGAAAATCTTACTTCCACCGTTTTTTAAAATCACAGCTTCTAGAAGGTTTACATGATTTTGTAAAAAACACGAGTTTTTAGAAAATGTGCTTTATTTCATAAATGGAATCTACAATGTATGCACATTCTACGTCATAATGACTTGCTATAGTTTGCGCATGAGTCCGGAAATAAGAGAAGCTTACTTCCCCCGTTTTTTAAAATCACAGCTTCTTGAAGGTTTACATGATTTCGTAAAAAACCTGAGTTTTTAGAAAATGTGCTATATTTCATAAATGGAATCTACAAAGTATGCACATTCTACGTCATAACGAATTTCTATAGTTTGCGAATGCATCCGGAAATAAGAAAAGCTTACTTCCACCGTTTTTTGAAATCATAGCTTCTAGAAGGTTTACATGATTTCGTAAAAAACACGAGTTTTTAGAAAATGTGTTGTATTTCATCAATGTAATCTACAAAGTATGCACATTCTACGTCATAACGACTTTCTGTAGTTTGCGCATGCGTTTGGAAATAAGAAAAGCTTACTGCCACCGTTTTTTAAAATAACAGCTTCTAGAAGGTTTACATGATTTCTTAAAACACACGAGTTTTTAGAAAATGTGTTTTATTTCATAAATGGAATCTACAAAGTATGCACATTCTACGTCATAACGACTTTCTATAGTTTGCGCATGCGTCCGGAAATAAGAAAAGCTTACTTCCACCGTTTTTTGAAATCACAGCTTCTAGAAGGTTTACATGATTTCGTAAAAAACACGAGTTTTTAGAAAATGTGTTTTATTTCATAAATGGAATCAACAACGTATGCACATTCTACGTCATAATGACTTTGTATAGTTTGCACATGCGTTTGGAAATAAGAAAAGCTTACTTCCCGCGTTTTTTAAAATCACAGCTTCTAGAAGGTTTACATGATTTCTTAAAAAACACGAGTTTTTAGAAAATGTGTTTTATTTCATAAATGGAATCAACAAAGTATGCACATTCTACGTCATTAGGACTTTCTATAGTTTGCACATGCATCCGGAAATAAGAAAAGCTTACTTCCACCGTTTTTTAAAATCACAGCTTCTAGAAGGTTTACATGATTTCTTAAAAAACACGAGTTTTTAGAAAATGTGTTTTATTTCATAAATGTAATCAACAAAGTATGCACATTCTACGTCATAACGACTTTCTATAGTTTGAGCATTCGTCCGGAAATAAGAAAATCTTACTTCTACTATTTTTTAAAATCACAGCTTCTAGAAGGTTTACATGATTTCGTAAAAAACATGAGTTTTTAGAAAATGTGTTTTATTTCATAAATGGAATCTACAAAGTATGCACATTCTACGTCATAACAACTTTCTATAGTTTGCGCATGCATCCGGAAATAAGAAAAGCTTACTTCCACCGTTTTTTGAAATCACAGCTTCTAGAAGGTTTACATGATTTCGTAAAAAACACAAGTTTTTAGAAAATGTGTTTTATTTCATAAATGGAATCAACAAAGTATGCACATTATACGTAATAACGACTTTCTAGAGTTTGCGCATTCGTCCGGAAATAAGAAAAGCTTACTTCCACCGTTTTTTAAAATCACAGCTTCTAGAAGGTTTACATGATTTCGTAAAAAACACAAGTTTTTAGAAAATGTGCTTTATTTCATAAATGGAATCTACAAAGTATGCACATTCTACGTCATAACGAATTTCTATAGTTTGCGCATGCGTCCGGAAATAAGAAAATCTTACTTCCACCATTTTTTAAAATCACAGCTTCTAGAAGGTTTACATGATTTTGTAAAAAACACGAGTTTTTAGAAAATGTGCTTTATTTCATAAATGGAATCTACAAAGTATGCACATTCTACGTCATAATGACTTTCTATAGTTTGCGCATTAGTCCGGAAATAAGAAAAGCTTACTTCCCCCGTTTTTTAAAATCACAGCTTCTTGAAGGTTTACATGATTTCGTAAAAAACACGAGTTTTTAGAAAATGTGCTTTATTTCATAAATGGAATCTACAAAGTATGCACATTCTACGTCATAACGACTTTCTATAGATTGCGCATGCATCCGGAAATAAGAAAAGCTTACTTCCACCATTTTTTGAAATCATAGCTTCTAGAAGGTTTACATGATTTCGTAAAAAACACGAGTTTTTAGAAAATGTGTTGTATTTCATCAATGTAATCTACAAAGTATGCACATTCTACGTCATAACGACTTTCTATAGTTTGCGCATGCGTTTGGAAATAAGAAAAGCTTACTTCCCCCCTTTTTTAAAATCACCTCTTCTAGAAGTTTTACATGATTTCTTAAAAAACACGAGTTTTTAGATAATGTGTTTTATTTCATAAATGGAATCAACAAAGTATGCACATTCTACGTCATAAGGACTTTCTATAGTTTGCGCATGCGTCCGGAAATAAGAAAAGCTTACTTCCACCCTTTTTTAAAATCACAACTTCTAGAAGGTTTACATGATTTCTTAAAAAACATGAGTTTTTAGAAAATGTGTTTTATTTCATAAACTGAATAAACAAAGTATGCACATTCTACGTCATAACGACTTTCTATAGTTTGCGCATTCGTCCGGAAATAAGAAAAGCTTACTTCCACCGTTTTTTATAATCACAGCTTCTAGAAGGTTTACATGATTTCGTAAAAAACACGAGTTTTTAGAAAATGTGCTTTATTTCATAAATGGAATCTACAAAGTATGCACATTCTACGTCATAATGACTTTCTATAGTTTGCGCATGAGTCCGAAAATAAGAAAAGCTTACTTCCCCCGTTTTTTAAAATCACAGCTTCTTGAAGGTTTACATGATTTCGTAAAAAACACGAGTTTTTAGAAAATGTGTTTTATTTCATAAATGAAATCAACAACGTATGCACATTCTACGTCATAAAGACTTTCTATAGTTTGCGCATGCGTTTGGAAATAAGAAAAGCTTACTTCCCGCGTTTTTTAAAATCACAGCTTCTAGAAGGTTTACATGATTTCTTAAAAAACACGAGTTTTTAGAAAATGTGTTTTATTTCATAAATGGAATCAACAAAGTATGCACATTCTACGTCATAACGACTTTCTATAGTTTGCGCATGCGTCCGGAAATAAGAAAAGCTCACTTCCACCGTTTTTTAAAATCACAGCTTCTAGAAGGTTTACATGATTTCGTAAAAAACACGAGTTTTTAGAAAATGTGTTTTATTTCATAAATGGAATCTAAAATGTATGCACATTCTACGTCATAATGACTTTCTATAGTTTTCGCATGCGTCCGGAAAAAAGAAAAGCTTACTTCCCCCGTTTTTTAAAATCACAAATTCTAGAAGGTTTACATGATTTCTTAAAAAGCACGAGTTTTTAGAAAATGTGTTTTATTTCATAAATGGAATCTACAAAGTATGCACATTCTACGTCATAACGACTTTCTAGAGGTTGTGCATGCGTCCGGAAATAAGAAAAGCTTACTTCCACCGTTTTTTAAAATCACAGCTTCTAGAAGGTTTACAAGATTTCGTAAAAAACACGAGTTTTTAGAAAATGTGTTTTATTTCATAAATGGAATCTACAAAGTATGCACATTCTACGTCATAACGACTTTCTATAGTTTGCGCATGCGTCCGGAAAATAGAAAGCTTACTTCCCCCATTTTTTAAAATCACAACTTCTAGAAGGTTTACATGATTTCTTAAAAAACACAAGTTTTTAGAAAATGTGTTTTATTTCATAAATGGAATCTACAAAGTATGAACATTCTACGTCATAACGACTTTCTATAGTTTGCGCATGCGTCCGGAAATAAGAAAAGCTTACTTCCACCGTTTTTTAAAATCACAGCTTCTAGAAGGTTTACATGATTTCTTAAAAAACACGAGTTTTTAGAAATATGTTTTATTTCATAAATTGAATCAACAAAGTATGCACATTCTACGTCATAAAGACTTTCTACAGTTTGCGCATGCGTCCGCAAATAAGAAAAGCTTACTTCCACTGTTTTTTAAAATCACAGCTTCTAGAAGGTTTACATGATTTCTTAAAAAACACGAGTTTTTAGAAAATGTTTTTTATTTCATAAATGGAATCTACAAAGTATGCACATTCTACCTCATAACGACTTTCTATAGTTTGCGCATGCGTCCGGAAATAAGAAAAGCTTACTTCCACCATTTTTTAAAATCACAGCTTCTACAAGGTTTACATGATTTCTTAAAAAAAGGAGTTTTTAGAAAATGTGTTTTATTTCATAAATGGATTCTACAAAGTATGTACATTCTACGTCATAACGACTTTCTATAGTTTGCGCATGCGTCCGGAAATAAGAAAATCTTACATCCCCCGTTTTTTAAAATCACGGCTTCTAGAAGGTTTACATGATTTCGTAAAAAGCACGAGTTTTTAGAAAATGTGTTTTATTTCATAAATGGAATCAACAAAGTATGCACATTCTACGTCATAACGACTTTCTATAGTTTGCGCATGCGTTTGGAAATAAGAAAAGCTTACTTGCCCCGTTTTTTAAAATCACAGCTTCTAAAAGGTTTACATGATTTCCTAAAAAACACGTGTTTTTAGAAAATGTTTTGTATTTCATAAATAGAATCAACAAAGTATGCACATTCTATGTCATAACGAATTTTTATAGTTTGCGCATGCGTCCGGAAATAAGAAAAGCTTACTTCCACCTATTTTTAAAATCACAGCTTCTAGAAGGTTTACATGATTTCATAAAAAACACGAGTTTTTAGAAAATGTTTTTTATTTCATAAATGGAATCTACAAAGTATGCACATTCTACGTCACAATGACTTTCTATAGTTTCTGCATGCGTCCGGAAATAAAAAAAGCTTACTTCCCCCGTTTTTTAAAATCATAGCTTCTAGAAGGTTTACATGATTTCTTAAAAAACACGAGTTTTTAGAAAATGTGTTTTATTTCATAAATGGAATCAACAAAGTATGCACATTCTAAGTCATAATGACTTTCTATAGTTTGCGCATGCGTCCGGAAATAAAAAAAGCTTACTTCCACCGTTTTTTAAAATCACCGCTTCTAGAAGGTTTACATGATTTCTTAGAAAACACGAGTTTTTAGAAAATGTGTTTTATTTCATAAATGGAATCTACAAAGTATGCACATTCTACGTCATAACGACTTTCTATAGTTTGCGCATGCGTCCGGAAATAAGAAAATCTTACTTCCCCCGTTTTTTAAAATCACAGCTTCTAGAAGGTTTACATGATTTCTTAAAAAACACGAGTTTTTAGAAAATGTGTTTTATTTCATAAATGGAATCTACAAAGATTGCACATTCTACGTCATAACGACTTTCTATAGTTTGCGCATGCGTCCGGAAATAAGAAAAGCTAACTTCCACCGTTTTTTCAAATCACAGCTTCTAGAAGGTTTACATGATTTTGTAAAAAGCACGAGTTTTTAGAAAATGTGTTTTATTTCATAAATGGAATCAACAAAGTATGCACATTCTACGTCATAAGACTTTCTATAGTTTGCGCATGCGTTTCAAAATAAGAAAAGCTTACTTGCCCCGTTTTTTAAAATCACAGCTTCTAGAAGGTTTACATGATTTCTAAGAAAACATGAGTTTTTAGAAAATGTGTTGTATTTCATAAATGGAATCAACAAAGTATGCACATTCTACGTCAGAACGACTTTTTATAGTTTGCGGATGCGTTTGGAAATATGAAAAGCTTACTTCCACCGTTTTTTAAAATCACAACTTCTAGAAGGTTTACATGATTTCGTAAAAAACACAAGTTTTTAGAAAATGTGTTTTATTTCTTAAATGGAATCAACAAAGTATGCACATTCTATGCCATAACGACTTTCTATAGTTTGTGCATGCGTCCGGAAATAAGAAAATCTTACTTACACCGTTTTTTAAAATCACAGCTTCTAGAAGGTTAACATGATTTCGTAAAAAACACGAGTTTTTAGAAAATGTGTTTTATTTCATAAATGGAATCTACAAAGTATGCACATTCTACGTCATAACGACTTTCTATAGTTTGCGCATGCGTCCGGAAATAAGAAAAGCTTACTTCCACCGTTTTTTAAAATCACAGCTTCTAGAAGGTTTACATGATTTCTTAAAACACACGAGTTTTTAGAAAATGTGTTTTATTTCATAAATGGAATCTACAAAGTATGCACATTCTATGTCATAACGACTTTCTATAGTTTGCGCATGCGTCCGAAAATAAGAAAAGCTTACTTGCACCATTTTTTAAAATCACGGATTCTAGAAGGTTTACATGATTTCTTAAAAAACATGAGTTTTTAGAAAATGTGTTTTATTTCATAAATGGAATCAACAAAGTATGCACATTCTACGTCATAACGACTCTCTATAGTTTGCGCATGTGTTTGGAAATAAGAAAAGCTTACTTCCTCCGTTTTTTAAAATCACAGCTTCTAGAAGGTTTACATGATTTCTTAAAAAACATGAGTTTTTAGAAAATTTGTTTTATTTCATAAATGGAATCAACAAAGTATGCACATTCTACGTCATAACGATTTTCTATAGTTTGCACATGCGTCCGGAAATAAGAAAAACTTACTTCCACTGTTTTTTAAAATCACAGCTTCTAGAAGGTTTACATGATTTCTTAAAAAACATGAGTTTTTAGAAAATGTGTTTCATTTCATAAATGGAATCGACAAAGTATGCACATTCTAAGTCATAACGACTTTCTATATTTTGCGCATTCGTCCGGAAATAAGAAAAGCTTGCTTCCACCGTTTTTTAAAATCACAGCTTCTAGAAGGTTTACATGATTTCGTAAAAAACACGAGTTTTTAGAAAATGTGTTTTATTTCATAAATGGAATCTACAAAGTATGCACATTCTACGTCATAACGACTTTTTATAGTTTGCGCATGCGTCCGGAAATAAGAAAAGCTTACTTCCCCCGTTTTTTAAAATCACAGCTTCTAGAAGGTTTACATGATTTGTTAAAAAACACGAGTTTTTAGAAAATGTGTTTTATTTCATAAATAGAATCAACAAAGTATGCACATTCTATGTCATAACGACTTTCTATAGTTTGCGCATGCGTCCGGAATTAAGAAAAGCTTACTTCCACGATTTTTTAAAATCATAGCTTCTAGAAGGTTTACATGATTTCGTAAAAAACACGAGTTTTTAGAAAATGTGTTTTATTTTATAAATGGAATCTACAAAGTATGCACATTCTACGTCAAAACGACTTTCTATAGTTTGTGCATACGTCCGGAAATAAAAAAAGCTTACTTCCCCCGTTTTTTAAAATCATAGCTTCTAGAAGGTTTACATGATTTCTTAAAAAACACGAGTTTTTAGAAAATGTGTTTTATTTCATAAATGGAATCAACAAAGTATGCACATTCTACGTCATAATGACTTTCTATAGTTTGCGCATGCGTCCGGAAATAAGAAAAGCTTACTTCCACCGTTTTTTAAACTCACCGCTTCTAGAAGGTTTACATGATTTGTTAAAAAACACAAGTTTTTAGAAAATGTGTTTTATTTCATAAATGGAATCAACAAAGTATGCACATTCTACGTCATAACGACTTTCTATAGTTTGCGCATGCGTTTGGAAATAAGAAAAGCTTACTTCCCCCGTTTTTTAAAATCACAGCTTCTAAAAGGTTTACATGATTTCTTAAAAAACACAAGTTTTTAGAAAATGTGTTTTATTTCATAAATGGAATCAACAAAGTATGCACATTCTACGTCATAACGACTTTCTATAGTTTGCGCATGCGTTTGGAAATAAGAAAAGCTTACTTCCCCCGTTTTTTAAAATCACAGCTTCTAAAAGGTTTACATGATTTCTTAAAAAACACGAGTTTTTAGAAAATGTGTTTTATTTCATAAATGGAATCTACAAAGTATGCACATTCTACGTCATAACGACTTTCTATAGTTTGCGCATACGTCCGTAAATAAGAAAAGCTTACTTCCCCCGTTTTTTAAAATCACAGCTTCTAGAAGGTTTACATGATTTGTTAAAAAACACGAGTTTTTAGAAAATGTGTTTTATTTCATAAATGGAATCTACAAAGATTGCACATTCTACGTCATAACGACTTTCTATAGTTTGCACATGCATCCGGAAATAAGAAAAGCTTACTTCCATCGTTTTTTAAAATCACAGCTTCTAGAAGGTTTACATGATTTCTTAAAAAACACGAGTTTTTAGAAAATGTGTTTTATTTCATAAATGGAATCAACAAAGTATGTACATTCTACTTCATAACGACTTTCTATAGTTTGCGTATGCGTCCGCAAATAAGAAAAGCTTACTTACACTGTTTTTTAAAATCACAGCTTCTAGAAGGTTTACATGATTTCTTAAAAAACACGAGTTTTTAGAAAATGTGTTTTTATTTCATAAATGGAATCAGCAAACTATGCACATTCTACGTCATAACGACTTTCTATAGTTTGCGCATGCGTCCGGAAATAAGAAAAGCTTACTTCCATCGTTTTTTAAAATCACAGCTTCTAGAAGGTTTACATGATTTCTTAAAAAACACGAGTTTTTAGAAAATGTGTTTTATTTCATAAATGGAATCAACAAAGTATGCACATTCTAAGTCATAACGACTTTCTATAGTTTGCGCATTCGTCCGGAAATAAGAAAAGCTTGCTTCCACCGTTTTTTCAAATCAAAGCTTCTAGAACGTTTACATGATTTCGTAAAAAACACGAGTTTTTAGAAAATGTGTTTTATTTCATAAATGGAATCAACAAAGTATGCACATTATATGTCATAACGACTTTCTATAGTTTGCGCATGCATCCGGAAATAAGTAAAGCTTACTTCCACCGTTTTTTAAAATAACAGCTTCTAGAAGGTTTACACGATTTCTTAAAAAACACGAGTTTTTAGAAAATGTGATTTATTTCATAAATGGAATCTACAAAGTATGTACATTCTACGTCATAATGACTTTATATAGTTTGCGCATGCGTCCGGAAATAAGAAAACCTTACTTCCCCCGTTTTTAAAAATCACAGCTTCTAGAAGGTTTACATGATTTCTCAAAAAACACGAGTTTTTAGAAAATGTGTTTTATTTCATAAATGGAATCAACAAAGTATGCACATTCTACGTCATAATGACTTTCTATAGTTTGCGCATGCGTTCGGAAATAAGAAAAGCTTACTTCCCCCGTTTTTTAAAATCACAGCTTCTAGAAGGTTTACATGATTTGTTAAAAAACACGAGTTTATAGAAACTGTGTTTTATTTCATAAATGGAATCTACAAAGTATGCACATTCTACATCATAATGAATTTCTATTGTTTGCGCATGCGTCCAGAAATAAGAAAAGCTTACTTCCCCTGTTTTTTAAAATCACAGCTTCTAGAAGGTTTACATGATTTCTTAAAAAACACGAGTTTTTAGAAACTGTGTTTTATTTCATAAATGGAATCTACAAAGTATGCACATTCTACGTCATAACGACTTTCTATAGTTTGCGCATGCGTTTGGAAATAAGAAAAGCTTACTTCCCCCGTTTTTTAAAATCACAGCTTCTAAAAGGTTTACATGATTTCTTAAAAAACACGAGTTTTTAGAAAATGTGTTTTATTTCATTAATGGAATCAACAAAGTATGCACATTCTACGTCATAACGAATTTCTATAGTTTGCGCATGCGTCCGGAAATAAGAAAAGCTTACTTCCACCATTTTTTAAAATCACGGATTCTAGAAGGTTTACATGATTCCTTAAAAAACATTAGTTTTTAGAAAATGTGTTTTATTTCATAAATGGAATCAACAAAGTATGCACATTCTACGTCATAACGACTTTCTATAGTTTGCGCATGCGTTTGGAAATAAGAAAAGCTTACTTCCCCCGTTTTTTAAAATCACAGCTTCTAGAAGGTTTACATGATTTCTTAAAAAACACGAGTTTTTAGAAAATGTGTTTTATTTCATAAATGGAATCAACAAAGTATGCACATTTTACGTCATAACGACTTTCTGTAGTTTGTACATGCGTCCGGAAAAAAGCAAAGCTTACTTCCACCATTTTTTAAAATCACAGCTTCTAGAAGGTTTACATGACTTCTTAAAAAACACGAGTTTTTAAAAAATGCGTTTTATTTCATAAATGGAATCAACAAAGTATGCACATTCTACGTCATAACGACTTTCTACAGTTTGCACATTCGTCCGGAAATAAGAAAAGCTTACTTCCCCCGTTTTTTAAAATCACAGCTTCTAGATCGTTTACATGATTTCTTAAAAAACACGAGTTTTTAGAAAATATGTTTTATTTCATAAATGAAATCAACAAAGTATGCACATTCTACGTCATAACGACTTTCTATAGTTTGCGCAAGCATTTGGAAATAAGAAAAGCTTACTTCCCCCATTTTTTTAAATCACCTCTTCTAGAAGGTTTACATGATTTCTTAAAAAACACGAGTTTTTAGAAAATGTGTTTTATTTCATAAATGGAATCAACAAAGTATGCACATTCTACGTCATAACGAATTTCTATAGTTTGCCCGTGCATCCGGAAATAAGAAAAGCTTACTTCCCCCGTTTTTTAAAATCACAGCTTCTAGAAGGTTTACATGATTTCTTAAAAAACACGAGTTTTTAGAAACTGTGTTTTATTTCATAAATGGAATCAACAAAGTATGCACATTCTACGTCATAACGACTTTCTATAGTTTGCGCATGGGTCCGGAAAGAAGAAACCCTTACTTCCCCCGTTTTTTAAAATCACAGCTTCTAGAAGGTTTACATGATTTCGTAAAAAACACGAGTTTTTAGAAAATGTGTTTTATTTCATAAATGGAATCTACAAAGTATGCACATTCTACGTCATAACGACTTTCTTTAGTTTGCGCATGCGTTTGGAAATAAGAAAAGCTTACTTCCCCCGTTTTTTTAAATCACCTGTTCTAGAAGGTTTACATGATTTCTTAAAAAACACGAGTTTTTAGAAAATGTGTTGTATTTCCTAAATGGAATCAACAAAGCATGCACATTCTACGTCATAACGACTTTCTATAGTTTGCGCATGCGTCCGGAAATAAGAAAAGCTTACTTCCACCGTTTTTTAAAATCACAGCTTCCAGAAGGTTTACATGATTTCTTAAAAAACACGAGTTTTTAGAAAAAGTGTTTTATTTCATAAATGGAATCAACAAAGTATACACATTCTACGTCATAATGACGTTCTATAGTTTTCGCATTCGTTTGGAAATAAGAAAAGCTTACTTCCACCGTTTTTTAAAATCACAGCTTCTAGAAGGTTTACATGATTTCGTAAAAAACACGAGTTTTTAGAAAATGTGTTTTATTTCATAAATGGAATCAACAAAGTATGCACATTCTACGTCATAACGACTTTCTATAGTTTGCGCATGCGTTTGGAAATAAGAAAAGCTTACTTCCCCCGTTTTTTAAAATCACAGCTTCTGGAAGGTTTACATGATTTCTTAAAAAACACGAGTTTTTAAAAAATGTGTTTTATTTCATAAATGGAATCAACAAAGTATTCACATTCTACGTCATAATGACTTTCTATAGTTTGCGCATGCGTTTGGAAATAAGAAAAGCTTACTTCCCCCGTTTTTTAAAATCACAGCTTCTAGAAGGTTTACATGATTTCTTAAAAAACACGAGTTTTTAGAAAATGTGTTTTATTTCATAAATGGAATCAACAAAGTATGCACATTGTACGTCATAATGACTTTCTATAGTTTGCGCATTCGTCCGGAAATAAGAAAAGCTTACTTCCACCGTTTTTTTAAATCACAGCGTCTAGAAGGTTTACATGATTTCGTAAAAAACACGAGTTTTTAGAAAAAAAAAATTATTTCATAAATGGAATCTACAAAGTATGCACATTCTACATCATAACGACTTTCTATAGTTTGCGCATGCGTCCGGAAATAAGAAAAGCTTACTTCCACCGTTTTTTAAAATCACAGCTTCTTGAAGGTTTACATGATTTCGTAAATAACACGAGTTTTTAGAAAATGTGCATTATTTCATAAATGGAATCTACAAAGTATGCACATTCTACATCATAACGACTTTCTATAGTTTGCGCATGCATTTGGAAATAAGAAAAGCTTACTTCCCCCGTTTTTTAAAATCACAGCTTCTAGAAGGTTTACATTATTTCTTAAAAAACACGAGTTTTTAGAAAATGTGTTTTATTTCATAAATGGAATCAACAAAGTATGCACATTCTACATCATAACGACTTTCTATAGTTTGCGCATTCATTTGGAAATAAGAAAAACTTACTTCCCCCGTTTTTTAAAATCACAGCTTTTAGAATGTTTACATGATTTCTTAAAAAACACGAGTTTTTAGAAAATGTGTTTTATTTCATAAATGGAATCAACAAAGTATGCACATTCTACGTCATAATGACTTTCTATAGTTTGCACATGCGTCCGGAAATAAGAAAAGCTTACTTCCACCATTTTTTAAAATCACAGCTTCTAGAAGGTTTACATGATTTCGTTAAAAACACGAGTTCTTAGAAAATGTGTTTTATTTCATAAATGGAATCTACAAAGTATGCACATTCTACGTCATAACGCCTTTCTATAGTTTGCGCATGCGACCGGAAATAAGAAAAGCTTAGTTCCACTGTTTTTTAAAATCACAGCCTCTAGAAGGTTTACATGATTTCTTAAAAAACACGAGTTTTTAGAAAATGTGTTTTATTTCATAAATATAATCTACAAAGTATGCACATTCTACACCATAACGACTTTCTATAGTTTACGCATGCATCCGGTGTTGAATATTGTAACTTCAAAGAATATTATATTTTACTTTATTATTCCGGAGATGTTTCATCCCTCCGAGGTAATCCTATTATGTATCCGGAGATGTTTATTCCTCCGAGGGTTAGTATTAACTAGGGTTATTAGATCCACCATATGTGGGTCGGCCCTGTAGTTATATTTTAGGGGTTATTAGACTTCTCCAGGTGAGGTCGGCCCCAACAGGTCTTTTAGTCAGTTGAGAGTCAAGTATAAATAAAGGAGGTGAACTCCTCATTAGATCATTCACTCACTTGTGAAAGAGTGCGCACTTGTCTGGGAGATCTGCTAAGGAGACTTAGAAGGAAGGAGCACATCTTGTATTTTGGTTGATCATCTTATTGAGGAAAGCTTTACTGGGTTTTCTACCCCATGAGGGTTTCCCAGGATATATTGTGTGTTATCTTGTGATTGTGTTTCTATCAGAGATCTTGCTTGTCTATTTGGTTTAAACTTAACATGGTATCAGAGCTAGACTGAATAGGACATCTTTCACAAGGTAAGATCATCTCTCTCTCTCTTTGGTGAAGTTAGGGTTTTCAGCCCAAAGTTAGTATTATTGATTTTTGGTTGCATGGCTGGATAGCCCTCATCAATACCTTTCTTTTAAGCCCTAGATCGAACTTTTTGGTTGGGTAGAACTCCGGGAATTGCAAACCCTAATTCTACCAAAAGTGCGATACGTCAGATTTTGGTTTCAGAAAAAAGTTGGAATTTTTTATTTCTGTTTACATGGTTGGATATCCCTTATCAAGAGCATTCTTTTAAGCTATAGATCGAACTTTTTGGTTGGGTAGAACTCCGGGAATTGCAAACCCTAATTCTACCAAAAGTGCGATAAAATTCTGTTTCAGTTTCCGGAAAAGTGAAAAGTAACTTTCCAAGTTAGTCTACTCCGTCTCTTGGACTCCCCCAAGAGAAGATGGCTCCAAATACTAAGCTTGAAGACAAGCTAGAAGGCATAGAAAATTTCCGGGCATGGAAATACAGAATTGGTCTCATTCTTGAAGAGAATGATCTTGCTCATTATATCAAGGAGGAAGTTGCAGAACCAGAAGAAAATGAAGCCAAAGAAAAACACAGGAAGGATTTGATTAGGGCAAAGAGAATCATAGCAGATTCTATTAAAGACCACTTGATTCCCCAAGTGGATTCCAAGAAGACTCCAAAGGAAATGTATGATGCCCTAGGAAGAATGTATGAAGGGAAGAACATCAATAGGAAGATGAATCTAAGGACTCAGTTGAAGAGTACCAAGATGCACAAAGGAGAATCCATTCAAGACTACTTCTCAAGAGTCTCTCTAATCAAAGAGCAACTAGATGCCATTGGTGATACTCTTGATGAGGATGAACTTGTGATGACAGCTCTAAATGGTCTCACTAGACCTTGGGAGTCATTCATTCAAACTATGTGTGCCAGAAAAGAAAGTATGAAGTTTGATGTAGTTTGGGAGGATTGTGTGCAAGAAGAGGCTAGGGTTGCAAATAGAGAAGCCTTACTCAAAGAAGATGACCAAGCCTTGGCTACACACACCAAAAGAAGAAGGAGTCAATCCTACTCCAAGAAGAGTAGTCACAAGGAGTCTCATCCTCCTCACAGATTTCATAAGAAAAGAGGATCTACTCAAAGAAGGGATTACTCTTCCTTCCAGTGCTATTCTTGCCACAAACTAGGACACATTGCTAAAGATTGTCCTCTTCAAAAGAAGAAGGGTTCTTACTACAAAAGACACCAAGCACATCTTGCAGAAGATGACAGTGAAGAAGAAGAAATTGAGGAAGAAAGGTCACACAATAAAAGGCCTAGAGATGAAGAGGAGAAAGAAGAAAGGACCTTCTCCAAAAGAAGGACAAGGAGAAATACAGAAGAAGATGCAGAAGAATATGTTCTCTTCTCTACACTCTCTGGATCCATAACCCCTGAAGAAGGTACATGGCTTATTAACAGTGGTGCTTCAAAGCACATGACAGGACAGAAAAAGACTCTCTCAAAACTTGAAGAAAAGACTTCTCCTCAAAAGGTATCTCTAGGAGATGACTATCAATATCCCATTAAGGGAATTGGGGAAGCACACTACAAACTCGATTCTGGAACTCCCATGAAGATGAAGGAAGTTCTATATGTTCCAGGATTGAAAAAGAATTTGCTTTCAATCTCAGCTTTAGACAAGAAAGGCTACAGAGTTGCTTTCATTGATGGACAAGTGTTAATGTGGTCCAAAGGCAAATCCCTTAAGGATGCAATTGTTATTGGTGAAGAGGAAGGAGGTTTATATAAACTCAAGGGTTATCCGGAAGCTGCTCTTGTTCATGAAACCTCCAGCCCCAGTGAGCTTTGGCATAGAAGACTAGCTCACATTAACTACAAAGCCTTACCCTATGTAAGCAACGTGGTCATAGGACTACCATATTTAAAGGTTGATCATGATGGCTCATGTAAAGGATGTAAGAAAGGCAAGAATGTCAAGAACCCCTTTCCGAAGAGTGAGACAAAGACTAAGGGTATCTTGGAGTTAATACACTCAGATGTATGTGGTCCAATGCCCACCACCTCTCTAAGTGGATTTGAATACTATCTTTCATTCATTGATGATCATTCAAGGAAGACTTGGATTTACTTTCTAAAAGGTAAGAATGAAGTCTTTGGAAAGTTCAAAGAATTCAAGGCTCTAATAGAGAATCTCTCAGATAAGAAAATCAAGATTCTCAGGACAGACAATGGTGGAGAATATACTTCAAAAGAGTTTGAAGAATTTTGTAAAGAAGCTGGAATCAAGAGAGAGCTAACCACTCCCTACAATCCCCAACAAAATGGGGTTGAAGAAAGGAAAAATAGAACCATCATGGAAGCTGTGAAGACTATGATACATGACCAGGATCTTCCCATGTATCTATGGGCTGAAGCTGCCAAGACAGCAGTTTATGTGCAAAATAGATTATCTCACAGTGCTCTTGAATTCAAAACTCCAGAAGAAGTGTTTACAGGTAAGAAGCCTGAGGTAAGCCATCTTAAAATTTTTGGGTGTCCTGTGTACATCCACATTCCAAAAGAAAAGAGAACCAAGTTGGATCCCTCAGGTAAGAAGGGAATGTTTGTTGGTTATTGTGAAACTTCCAAAGCCTTCAGAATCTACATACCAGGTTTCCATCATATAGAAATAAGTAGAGATGTAACCTTTGATGAGGAAGCAGCTCTCAAGAAATCCAGAAAGTGTCTACTTGAAGAAGTTTATGAAGAAGATACATCTCCCAGAATCTCAGAGACTGTTCATGTCCCTGAAGAGGATCATGACATGCTGGAACCACAAGAACCTCCTGTAGCAGAGTTATCTAGGAAAAGAAGACCAGCATGGGCTAGAGATATTATTCAAGGAGCTGAAAGATATGGTGCTCCTGAAGGCTCCACTAGAGAAAGGAAGAAACCAAAACTAGTGTCCAACTATATGGCCTTGATGTGTGATCTTGTGGATCAACTACCCACCAGCTATGAAGAGGCAGCTCAGAAGAAATAATGGGTAGAAGCAATGACAGAAGAGTATCAGTCAATATTTAAAAATGATGTTTGGGATATAGTTCCCAAACCAAAAGACAAAAGTGTGGTTTCTTCCAAATGGATTTTCAAGATAAAACATGCTGCAGATGGTAGCATTGAAAAATACAAGGCAAGATTTGTAGCCAGAGGATTCTCTCAGAAGGAAGGAATTGACTATGAAGAAACATTTGCACCTGTCGCTAGGTATAGTTCAATTAGAACTATCATGGCACTTGCATCCATGATGAAATGGAAATTGCATCAAATGGATGTTAAGACAGCTTTCCTGAATGGTGTAATTGAAGAAGAAGTATACATAGAACAACCTCAAGGTTTTGAGGTCAAAGACGGAAGGACCCATGTATGCAAACTGAAGAAGGCATTATATGGTTTGAAACAAGCTCCCAGAGCTTGGTATGGAAGGATTGACAGTTTCTTAATAAGCATGGGCTTTACCAAAAGTAAAGCTGACCCCAATCTTTATCTTAAAGTAATGAATGATGAACCTGTTATATTACTGTTATATGTAGATGATTTATTTCTAACAGGAAATGAGAATCAAATCATTGAAAGCAAGAAGAAGCTTTCTTCAGAATTCGAAATGAAAGATCTCGGATTAATGCACTACTTCTTAGGCCTAGAAGTGTGGCAAGAGCCAAAAGGGATCTTTCTAAATCAAGGTAAGTATACTGTGGAGATTCTCAAAAGATTTGATATGTTGGAGTGTAAAGCTATGGCCACTCCCATGGACTCCAACCTGAAACTACTAGTTAATGATTCATCAGAACTAGTGGACATAACCCTATATAGACAAATCATTGGATCATTGATGTACTTGACAAATACTAGGCCTGATATATGCTTTGCTGTAAATACTCTAAGTCAGTATCAAGTAGAACCTAGAAAGGTTCACCTTATAGCTGCAAAGCATATAATGAGGTACCTAAAAGGTACAGTGGACTTTGGCCTATACTATCTTGGAGGCAATGAACTCAAGTTGCATGGTTACTCAGATTCTGATTGGGCAGGTAGTGTCTCAGACAGAAAGAGTACTTCAGGTGGATGTTATGGTCTTGGATCTGCCATGATCTCCTGGTTCAGCAAGAAACAATCTAGTGTGGCCCTCAGTACCGCTGAAGCAGAATATATAGCTGCCTGCTCTGCCAGCTGTGAAGCGGTGTGGCTTCGGAAACTCTTATCTGGAATTTTTGACTTAGAAATGGATCCCACTGTGATTATGTGTGATAATCAAAGCTGCATTAAGATGACTGAAAATCCTGTGTTCCATGATAAGTCAAAACACATTGAGATCCGCTACTTCTATATACGAGACATGGTGCAGAGAGGAGCCATCAAGCTCGAGTATATAAGCACTGAGGAACAGATTGCTGATATTTTGACTAAACCTCTGTCTCGAGTAAAGTTTGAGTACTTCCGAGACAAGCTTGGTATAGTCCAGAAGGACCCTTCTCGAAAGGGGGAGTAGTATAGTACTTGATAACAAATTCTGCCGCTTAATTTTTGTTTTGTTAGCTACTTACAATTATGCTAGATGTATACATGATGTATTAGTGAGAATACATGTCTGATGTATACATGTTTTGTTTTGATGTTAGATATACTGATTAGTGATGTATACATGTTTTGATTAGTGATGTATACATGTTTTGATGTACACATGTTTTGATGTGATGTATACATGTTTTGATTAGTGATGTATACATGTTTTGATGTACACATGTTTTGATGTGATGTATACATGTTTTGATTAGTGATGTATACATGTTTTGATGTACACACGTTTTGATGTGATGTATACATGTTTTGATTTGTGATGTATACATGTTTTGATGTACACATGTTTTGATGTGATGTATACATATTTTGATTAGTGATGTATACATGTGATGTATACATGTTTTGATGTGATACATGATTGTACCTGTATGGATGAGAATACAGTTGAGGGGATTGGATCATCCCTGGACTTTCAGTCCTAAAGAGAACCATAGACGTGAGGTCTCCGAGAATGAAGTCCTTGATGGACTTGAGGGGATTGGATCATCCCTGGACTTTCAGTCCTAAAGAGAGTCGTAGACGTGAGGTCTCCGAGAATGAAGTCCTTGATGGACTTGAGGGGATTGGATCATCCCTGGACTTTCAGTCCTAAAGAGAGCCGTAGACGTGAGGTCTCCGAGAATGAAGTCCTTGATGGACTTGAGGGGATTGGATCATCCCTGGACTTTCAGTCCTAAAGAGAGCCGTAGACATGAGGTCTCCGAGAATGAAGTCCTTGGTGGACTTGAGGGGATTGGATCATCCCTGGACTTTAAGTCCTAAAGAGAGCCGTAGACGTGAGGTCTCCGAGAATGAAGTCCTTGATGGACTTGAGGGGATTGGATCATCCCTGGACTTTCAGTCCTAAAGAGAGCCGTAGACGTGAGGTCTCCGAGAATGAATTCCTTGATGGACTTGAGGGGATTGAATCATCCCTGGACTTTCAGTCCTAAATAGAGCCGTAGACGTAAGGTCTCCGAGAATAGAGGATAGGACTGCATCGTCCCTGAACTGATAGTTCAAAATGTACGTGATGGGGATTGCATCATCCCGGAACTGATAGTTCAAAATGTACGTGATAGGGATTGCATCATCCCGGAACTGATAGTTCAAAATGTACGTGATGGGGATTGCATCATCCCGGAACTGACAGTTCAAAATGTACGTGATGGGGATTGCATCATCCCGGAACTGACAGTTCAAAATGTACGTGATGGGGATTGCATCATCCCGGAACTGACAGTTCAAAATGTACGTGATGGGGATTGCATCATCCCGGAACTGACAGTTCAAAATGTACGTGATGGGGATTGCATCATCCCGGAACTGACAGTTCAAAATGTACGTGATGGGGATTGCATCATCCCGGAACTGATAGTTCAAAATGTACGTGATGGGGATTGCATCATCCCGGAACTGATAGTTCAAAATGTATGTGATGGGGATTGTATCATCCCCGGACTTTGGTCCCTGAATTGATCCGTAGATGAATGGTCTCCGAGAAAGAGATTGTATTGATGACGATGCTGCTGATCGTGTGATGACGATGATCGTGTGATGACGATACTGCTGATCATGTGATGACGATGCTGTTGATTGTGTGATAACGATGCTGCTGATCATGTGATGACGATGCTGCTGATCATGTGATGACGATGCTGCTGATCGTGAGATGACGATGCTGCTGATCATGTGATGACGATACTGCTGATCATGTGATGACGATGCTTCTAATCATGTGATGACAATACTGCTGATCATGTGATGATGATGCTGCTGATCATGTGATGACGATGCTGCTGATCATGTGATGACGATGCTGCTGATCGTGTGATGACGATGCTGCTGATCATGATGTTGATGTTGATGTTGACTGTGATGTACCAGTAACTGGTTGAGTTACTGATGAAGACAATTTGAAGAAAGCTTCCAATGATTTATAGATGTATCATGTGTGGTGACTCCTTGCTCCTGCAGATGCTGTTATAATATCCTTCTCGTTAAGGGGGAGTGTTGAATATTGTAACTTCAAAGAATATTATATTTGTACTTTATTATTCCGGAGATGTTTCATCCCTCCGAGGTAATCCTATTATGTATCCGGAGATGTTTACTCCTCCGAGGGTTAGTATTAACTAGGGTTATTAGATCCACCATATGTGGGTCGGCCCTGTAGTTATATTTTAGGGGTTATTAGACTTCTCCAGGTGAGGTCGGCCCCAACAGGTCTTTTAGTCAGTTGAGAGTCAAGTATAAATAAAGGAGGTGAACTCCTCATTAGATCATTCACTCACTTGTGAAAGAGTGCGCACTTGTCTGGGAGATCTGCTAAGGAGACTTAGAAGGAAGGAGCACATCTTGTATTTTGGTTGATCATCTTATTGAGGAAAGCTTTATTGGGTTTTCTACCCCATGAGGGTTTCCCAGGATATATTGTGTGTTATCTTGTGATTGTGTTTCTATCAGAGATCTTGCTTGTCTATTTGGTTTAAACTTAACATCCGGAAATAAGAAAAGCTTACTTCCACCATTTTTTAAAAACACACCTTCTAGAAGGTTTACATGATTTCGTAAAAAACATGAGTTTTTAGAAAATGTGTTTTATTTCATAAGTTGAATCTACAAAGTATGCACATTCTACGTCATAACGCCTTTCTATAGTTTGCGCATGCGTCCGGAAATAAGAAAAGCTTACTTCCACCGTTTTTTAAAATCACAGCTTCTAGAAGGTTTACATGATTTCTTAAAAAACACGAGTTTTTAGAAAATGTGTTTTATTTCATAAATGGAATCTACAAAGTATGCACATTCTACATCATAACGACTTTCTATAGTTTGCGCATGCATTTGGAATTAAGAAAGGCTTACTTCCCCCGTTTTTTAAAATCACAGCTTCTAGAAGGTTTACATGATTTCTTAAAAAACACGAGTTTTTAGAAAATGTGTTTTATTTCATAAATGGAATCAACAAATTATGCACATTCTACGTCATAACGACTTTCTATAGTTTGCGCATGCATCCGGAAATAAGAAAAGCTTACTTCCCCCATTTTTTAAAATCACAGCTTCTAGAAGCTTTACATGATTTCTTAAAAAACACGAGTTTTTAGAAAATGTGTTTTATTTCATAAATGGAATCAACAAAGTATGCACATTATATGCCATAACGCCTTTCTATAGTTTGCGCATGCGTCCGGAAATAAGAAAAGCTTACTTCCACCGTTTTTTAAAATCACGGCTTCTAGAAGGTTTACACGATTTTGTAAAAAACATGAGTTTTTAGAAAATGAGTTTTATTTCATAAATGGAATCAACAAAGTATGCACATTCTACGTCATAACGATTTTCTATAGTTTGCGCATGCGTTTGGAAATAAGAAAAGCTTACTTCCACCGTTTTTTAAAATCACAGCTTCTAGAAATTTTACATGATTTCTTAAAAAACACGAGTTTTTAGAAAATGTGTTTTATTTCATAAATGGAATCAACAAAGTATACACATTCTACGTCATAATGACTTTCTTTAGTTTGTGCATTCGTTTGGAAATAAGAAAAGCTTACTTCCACCATTTTTTAAAATCACAGCTTCTAGAAGGTTTACATGATTTCGTAAAAAACACGAGTTTTTAGAAAATGTGTTTTATTTCATAAATGGAATCAACAAAGTATGCACATTCTACGTCATAACGACTTTCTATAGTTTGCGCATGCGTTTGGAAATAAGAAAAGCTTACTTCCCCCGTTTTTTAAAATCACAGCTTCTAGAAGGTTTACATGATTTCGTAAAAAACACGAGTTCTTAGAAAATGTGTTTTATTTCATAAATGGAATCTACAAAGTATACACATTCTACGTCATAATGACTTTCTCTAGTTTGTGCATTCGTCCAGAAATAAGAAAAACTTACTTCCACCGTTTTTAAAATCACAGCTTCTAGAAGGTTTACATGATTTCTTAAAAAACACGAATTTTTAGAAAATGTGTTTTATTTCATAAATAGAATAAACAAAGTATGCACATTCTACGTCATAACGACTTTCTATAGTTTGCGCACGCGTTCGGAAATAAGAACAGCTTACTTCCACCGTTTTTTAACATCACAGCTTCTAGAAGGTTTACATGATTTCGTAAAAAAAATGAGTTTTTAGAAAATATGTTTTATTTCATAAATGGAATCTACAAAGTATGCACATTCTACCTCATAACGACTTTCTTTAGTTTCCGCAGGCGTCCGGAAACAAGAAATGCTTACTTACCCCGTTTTTTAAAATCACAGCTTCTAGAACGTTTACATGATTTCCTTAAAGACACGAGTTTTTAGAAAATGTGTTTTATTTCATAAATGGAATCTACAAAGTATGCACATTTTATGTCAGAACGACTTTCTATAGTTTGCGCATGCGTCCGAAAATAAGAAAAGCTTACTTCCACCGTTTTTTAAAATCACAGCTTCTAGAAGGTTTACATGATTTCGTAAAAAACACGAGTTTTTAGAAAATGTGTTTTATTTCATAAATGGAATCAACAAAGTATGCACATTCTACATCATAACGACTTTCTATAGTTTGCGCATGCGTTTGGAAATAAGAAAAGCTTACTTCCACCGTTTTTTAAAATCACAGCTTCTAGAAGGTTTACATGATTTCTTAAAAAACACGAGTTTTTAGAAAATGTGTTTTATATCATAAATGGAATCAACAAAGTATGCACATTCTACTTCATAACGACTTTCTATAGTTTGCGCATTCGTCTCGAAATAAGAAAATCTTACTTCCACCGTTTTTTAAAATCACATCTTCTAGAGGGTTTACATCATTTCGTAAAAAACATGAGTTTTTAGAAAATGTGTTTTATTTCATAAATGGAATCTACAAAGTATGCACATTCTACGTCATAACGACTTTCTATAGTTTGCGCATGCGTCCGGAAATAAGAAAAGCTTACTTCCCCCGTTTTTTAAAATCACAGCTTTTAGAAGGTTTACATGATTTCTTAAAAAACATGAGTTTTTAGAAAATGTGTTTTATTTCATAAATGGAATCAACAAAGTATGCATATTATACGTCATAACGACTTTCTATAGTTTGCGCATGCGTTTGGAAATAAGAAAAGCTTACTTGCCCCGTTTTTTAAAATCACAACTTCTAGAAGGTTTACATGAAATCTTAAAAAACACGAGTTTTTAGAAAATGTGTTTTATTTCATAAATAGATTCAACAAAGTATGCACATTCTACGTCATAACGACTTTCTATAGTTTGTGCATGGGTAAATAAGAAAAGCTTACTTCCCACGTTTTTTAAAATCACAGCTTCTAGAAGGTTTACATGATTTCTTAAAAAACATGAGTTTTTAGAAAATGTGTTTTATTTCATAAATGGAATCAACAAAGTATGCACATTATACGTAATAACGTCTTTCTAGAGTTTGCGCATTCGTCCGGACATAAGAAAAGCTTACTTCCACCGTTTTTTAAAATCTCAGCTTCTAGAAGGTTTACATGATTTCGTAAACAACACGAGTTTTTAGAAAATGTGCTTTATTTCATAAATGGAATCTACAAAGTATGCACATTCTACGTCATAACGAATTTCTATAGTTTGCGCATGCGTCCGGAAATAAGAAAATCTTACTTGCACCGTTTTTTAAAATCACAGCTTCTAGAAGGTTTACATGATTTCGTAAAAAACACGAGTTTTTAGAAAATGTGCTTTATTTCATAAATGGAATCTACAATGTATGCACATTCTACGTCATAATGACTTTCTATAGTTTGCGCATGAGTCCGGAAATAAGAGAAGCTTACTTCCCCCGTTTTTTAAAATCACAGCTTCTTGAAGGTTTACATGATTTCGTAAAAAACACGAGTTTTTAGAAAATGTGCTATATTTCATAAATGGAATCTACAAAGTATGCACATTCTACGTCATAACGAATTTCTATAGTTTGCGAATGCATCCGGAAATAAGAAAAGCTTACTTCCACCGTTTTTTGAAATCATAGCTTCTAGAAGGTTTACATGATTTCGTAAAAAACACGAGTTTTTAGAAAATGTGTTGTATTTCATCAATGTAATCTACAAAGTATGCACATTCTACGTCATAACGACTTTCTGTAGTTTGCGCATGCGTTTGGAAATAAGAAAAGCTTACTTCCACCGTTTTTTAAAATAGCAGCTCCTAGAAGGTTTACATGATTTCTTAAAACACACGAGTTTTTAGAAAATGTGTTTTATTTCATAAATGGAATCTACAAAGTATGCACATTCTACGTCATAACGACTTTCTATAGTTTGCGCATGCGTCCGGAAATAAGAAAAGCTTACTTCCACCGTTTTTTTAAATCACAGCTTCTAGAAGGTTTACATGATTTCGTAAAAAACATGAGTTTTTAGAAAATGTGTTTTATTTCATAAATGGAATCAACAACGTATGCACATTCTACGTCATAATGACTTTGTATAGTTTGCACATGCGTTTGGAAATAAGAAAAGCTTACTTCCCGCGTTTTTTAAAATCACAGCTTCTAGAAGGTTTACATGATTTCTTAAAAAACACGAGTTTTTAGAAAATGTGTTTTATTTCATAAATGGAATCAACAAAGTATGCACATTCTACGTCATTAGGACTTTCTATAGTTTGCACATGCATCCGGAAATAAGAAAAGCTTACTTCCACCGTTTTTTAAAATCACAGCTTCTAGAAGGTTTACATGATTTCTTAAAAAACACGAGTTTTTAGAAAATGTGTTTTATTTCATAAATGGAATCAACGAAGTATGCACATTCTACGTCATAACGACTTTCTATAGTTTGAGCATTCGTCCGGAAATAAGAAAATATTACTTCTACTGTTTTTTAAAATCACAGCTTCTAGAAGGTTTACATGATTTCGTAAAAAACATGAGTTTTTAGAAAATGTGTTTTATTTCATAAATGGAATCTACAAAGTATGCACATTCTACGTCATAACAACTTTCTATAGTTTGAGCATGCATCCGGAAATAAGAAAAGCTTACTTCCACCGTTTTTTGAAATCACAGCTTCTAGAAGGTTTACATGATTTCGTAAAAAACACAAGTTTTTAGAAAATGTGTTTTATTTCATAAATGGAATCAACAAAGTATGCACATTCTACGTAATAACGACTTTCTAGAGTTTGCGCATTCGTCCGGAAATAAGAAAAGCTTACTTCCACCGTTTTTTAAAATCACAGCTTATAGAAGGTTTACATGATTTCGTAAAAAACACAAGTTTTTAGAAAATGTGCTTTATTTCATAAATGGAATCTACAAAGTATGCACATTCTACGTCATAACGAATTTCTATAGTTTGCGCATGCGTCCGGAAATAAGAAAATCTTACTTCCACCGTTTTTTAAAATCACAGCTTCTAGAAGGTTTACATGATTTTGTAAAAAACACGAGTTTTTAGAAAATGTGCTTTATTTCATAAATGGAATCTACAAAGTATGCACATTCTACGTCATAATGACTTTCTATAGTTTGCGCATTAGTCCGGAAATAAGAAAAGCTTACTTCCCCCGTTTTTTAAAATCACAGCTTCTTGAAGGTTTACATGATTTCGTAAAAAACACGAGTTTTTAGAAAATGTGCTTTATTTCATAAATGGAATCTACAAAGTATGCACATTCTACGTCATAACGACTTTCTATAGATTGCGCATGCATCCGGAAATAAGAAAAGCTTACTTCCACCATTTTTTGAAATCATAGCTTCTAGAAGGTTTACATGATTTCGTAAAAAACACGAGTTTTTAGAAAATGTGTTGTATTTCATCAATGTAATCTACAAAGTATGCACATTCTACGTCATAACGACTTTCTATAGTTTGCGCATGCTTTTGGAAATAAGAAAAGCTTACTTCCCCCCTTTTTTAAAATCACCTCTTCTAGAAGTTTTACATGATTTCTTAAAAAACACGAGTTTTTAGATAATGTGTTTTATTTCATAAATGGAATCAACAAAGTATGCACATTCTACGTCATAAGGACTTTCTATAGTTTGCGCATGCGTCCGGAAATAAGAAAAGCTTACTTCCACCCTTTTTTAAAATCGCAGCTTCTAGAAGGTTTACATGATTTCTTAAAAAACATGAGTTTTTAGAAAATGTGTTTTATTTCATAAACTGAATAAACAAAGTATGCACATTCTACGTCATAACGACTTTCTATAGTTTGCGCATTCGTTCGGAAATAAGAAAAGCTTACTTCCACCGTTTTTTATAATCACAGCTTCTAGAAGGTTTACATGATTTCGTAAAAAACACGAGTTTTTAGAAAATGTGCTTTATTTCATAAATGGAATCTACAAAGTATGCACATTCTACGTCATAATGACTTTCTATAGTTTGCGCAAGAGTCCGGAAATAAGAAAAGCTTACTTCCCCCGTTTTTTAAAATCACAGCTTCTTGAAGGTTTACATGATTTCGTAAAAAACACGAGTTTTTAGAAAATGTGTTTTATTTCATAAATGAAATCAACAACGTATGCACATTCTACGTCATAAAGACTTTCTATAGTTTGCGCATGCGTTTGGAAATAAGAAAAGCTTACTTCCCGCGTTTTTTAAAATCACAGCTTCTAGAAGGTTTACATGATTTCGTAAAAAACACAACTTTTTAGAAAATGTGCTTTATTTCATAAATGGAATCTACAAAGTATGCACATTCTACGTCATAAAGACTTTCTATAGTTTGCGCATTCGTCCGGAAATAAGAAAAGCTTACTTCCACCGTTTTTTAAAATCACAGCTTATAGAAGGTTTACATGATTTCGTAAAAAACACAAGTTTTTAGAAAATGTGCTTTATTTCATAAATGGAATCTACAAAGTATGCACATTCTACGTCATAACGACTTTCTAGAGGTTGTGCATGCGTCCGGAAATAAGAAAAGCTTACTTCCACCGTTTTTTAAAATCACAGCTTCTAGAAGGTTTACAAGATTTCGTAAAAAACACGAGTTTTTAGAAAATGTGTTTTATTTCATAAATGGAATCTACAAAGTATGCACATTCTACGTCATAACGACTTTCTATAGTTTGTGCATACGTCCGGAAATAAAAAAAGCTTACTTCCCCCGTTTTTTAAAATCACAGCTTCTAGAAGGTTTACATGATTTCTTAAAAAACACAAGTTTTTAGAAAATGTGTTTTGTTTCATAAATAGAATCAACAAGGTATGCACATTCTACGTCATAACGACTTTCTATAGTTTGCACATGCGTCCAGAAATAAGAAAAGCTTACTTCCACCGTTTTTTAAAATCACAGCTTCTAGAAGGTTTACATGATTTCGTAAAAAACACGATTTTTTAGAAAATGTGTTTTATTTAATAAATGGAATCTACAAAGTATGCACATTATACGTCATAACGACTTTCTATAGTTTGTGCATGCGTCCGGAAATAAAAAAAGCTTACTTCCCCCGTTTTTTTAAATCACAGCTTCTAGAAGGTTTACATGATTTCTTAAAAAACACGAGTTTTTAGAAAATGTGTTTTATTTCATAAATGGAATCTAAAAAGTATGCACATTCTACGTCATAACGACTTTCTATAGTTTGCGCATGCGTCCGGAAAATAGAAAGCTTACTTCCCCCGTTTTTTAAAATCACAACTTCTAGAAGGTTTACATGATTTCTTAAAAAACACGAGTTTTTAGAAATATGTTTTATTTCATAAATGGAATCAACAAAGTATGCACATTCTACGTCATAAAGACTTTCTACAGTTTGCGCATGCGTTCGCAAATAAGAAAAGCTTACTTCCACTGTTTTTTAAAATCACAGCTTCTAGAAGGTTTACATCATTTCTTAAAAAACACGAGTTTTTAGAAAATGTTTTTTATTTCATAAATGGAATCTACAAAGTATGCACATTCTACGTCATAACGACTTTCTATAGTTTGCGCATGCGTCCGGAAATAAGAAAAGCTTACTTCCACCGTTTTTTAAAATCACAGCTTCTAGAAGGTTTACATGATTTCTTAAAAAACACGAGTTTTTAGAAATATGTTTTATTTCATAAATGGAATCAACAAAGTATGCACATTCTACGTCATAAAGACTTTCTACAGTTTGCGCATGCGTTCGCAAATAAGAAAAGCTTACTTCCACTGTTTTTTAAAATCACAGCTTCTAGAAGGTTTACATCATTTCTTAAAAAACACGAGTTTTTAGAAAATGTTTTTTATTTCATAAATGGAATCTACAAAGTATGCACATTCTACCTCATAACGACTTTCTATAGTTTGCGCATGCGTCCGGAAATAAGAAAAGCTTACTTCCACCGTTTTTTAAAATCACAGCTTCTACAAGGTTTACATGATTTCTTAAAAAAAGGAGTTTTTAGAAAATGTGTTTTATTTCATAAATGGATTCTACAAAGTATGTACATTCTATGTCATAACGACTTTCTATAGTTTGCGCATGCGTCCAGAAATAAGAAAAGCTTACATCCCCCGTTTTTTAAAATCACAGCTTCTAGAAGGTTTACATGATTTCGTAAAAAGCACGAGTTTTTAGAAAATGTGTTTTATTTCATAAATGGAATCAACAAAGTATGCACATTCTACGTCATAACGACTTTCTATAGTTTGCGCATGCGTTTGGAAATAAGAAAAGCTTACTTGCCCCGTTTTTTAAAATCACAGCTTCTAAAAGGTTTACATGATTTCTTAAAAAACACGAGTTTTTAGAAAATGTTTTTTATTTCATAAATAGAATCAACAAAGTATGCACATTCTATGTCATAACGAATTTTTATAGTTTGCGCATGCGTCTGGAAATAAGAAAAGCTTACTTCCACCTATTTTTAAAATCACAGCTTCTAGAAGGTTTACATGATTTCATAAAAAACACGAGTTTTTAGAAAATGTTTTTTATTTCATAAATGGAATCTACAAAGTATGCACATTCTACGTCACAATGACTTTCTATAGTTTTTGCATGTGTCCGGAAATAAAAAAAGCTTACTTCCCCCGTTTTTTAAAATCATAGCTTCTAGAAGGTTTACATGATTTCTTAAAAAACACGAGTTTTTAGAAAATGAGTTTTATTTCATAAATGGAATCAACAAAGTATGCACATTCTAAGTCATAATGACTTTCTATAGTTTGCGCATGCGTCCGGAAATAAAAAAAGCTTACTTCCACCGTTTTTTAAAATCACCGCTTCTAGAAGGTTTACATGATTTCTTAGAAAACACGAGTTTTTAGAAAATGTGTTTTATTTCATAAATGGAATCTACAAAGTATGCACATTCTACGTCAAAACGACTTTCTATAGTTTGTGCATGCGTCCGGAAATAAAAAAAGCTTACTTCCCCCGTTTTTTAAAATCATAGCTTCTAGAAGGTTTACATGATTTCTTAAAAAACACGAGTTTTTAGAAAATGTGTTTTATTTCATAAATGGAATCAACAAAGTATGCACATTCTACGTCATAATGACTTTCTATAGTTTACGCATGCGTCCGGAAATAAGAAAAGCTTACTTCCACCGTTTTTTAAAATCACCGCTTCTAGAAGGTTTACATGATTTCTTAAAAAACACGAGTATTTAGAAAATGTGTTTTATTTCATAAATGGAATCAACAAAGTATGCACATTCTACGTCATAACGACTTTCTATAGTTTGCGCATTCGTCCGGAAATAAGGAAAGCTCACTTCCACCATTTTTTAAAATCACAGCTTCTAGAAGGTTTACATGATTTCGTAAAAAACACGAGTTTTTAGAAAATGTGTTTTATTTCATAAATGGAATCTACAAAGTATGCACATTCTACGTCATAACGACTTTCTATAGTTTGCGCATGCGTCCGGAAATAAGAAAATCTTACTTCCCCCGTTTTTTAAAATCACAGCTTCTAGAAGGTTTACATGATTTCTTAAAAAACACGAGTTTTTAGAAAATGTTTTTTATTTCATAAATGGAATCTACAAAGATTGCACATTCTACGTCATAACGACTTTCTATAGTTTGCGCATACGTCCGGAAATAAGAAAAGCTTACTTCCACCGTTTTTTCAAATCACAGCTTCTAGAAGGTTTACATGATTTCGTAAAAAGCACGAGTTTTTAGAAAATGTGTTTTATTTCATAAATGGAATCAACAAAGTATGCACATTCTACGTCATAAGACTTTCTATAGTTTGCGCATGCGTTTCAAAATAAGAAAAGCTTACTTGCCCCGTTTTTTAAAATCACAGCTTCTAGAAGGTTTACATGATTTCTTAGAAAACATGAGTTTTTAGAAAATGTGTTGTATTTCATAAATGGAATCAACAAAGTATGCACATTCTACGTCAGAACGACTTTTTATAGTTTGCGCATGCGTTTGGAAATATGAAAAGCTTACTTCCACCGTTTTTTAAAATCACAACTTCTAGAAGGTTTACATGATTTCGTAAAAAACACAAGTTTTTAGAAAATGTTTTTTATTTCTTAAATGGAATCAACAAAGTATGCACATTCTACGCCATAACGACTTTCTATAGTTTGCGCATGCGTCCGGAAATAAGAAAAGCTTACTTACACCGTTTTTTAAAATCACAGCTTCTAGAAGGTTAACATGATTTCGTAAAAAACACGAGTTTTTAGAAAATGGGTTTTATTTCATAAATGGAATCTACAAAGTATGCACATTCTACGTCATAACGACTTTCTATAGTTTGCGCATGTGTTTGGAAATAAGAAAAGCTTACTTCCTCCGTTTTTCAAAATCACAGCTTCTAGAAGGTTTACATGATTTCTTAAAAAACATGAGTTTTTAGAAAATTTGTTTTATTTCATAAATGGAATCAACAAATTATGCACATTCTACGTCATAACGATTTTCTATAGTTTGCACATGCGTCCGGAAATAAGAAAAACTTACTTCCACTGTTTTTTAAAATCACAGCTTCTAGAAGGTTTACATGATTTCTTAAAAAACACGAGTTTTTAGAAAAAGTGTTTCATTTCATAAATGGAATCGACAAAGTATGCACATTCTAAGTCATAACGACTTTCTATATTTTGCGCATTCGTCCGGAAATAAGAAAATCTTGCTTCCACCGTTTTTTAAAATCACAGCTTCTAGAAGGTTTACATGATTTCGTAAAAAACACGAGTTTTTAGAAAATGTGTTTTATTTCATAAATGGAATCTACAAAGTATGCACATTCTACATCATAACGACTTTCTATAGTTTGCGCATGCGTCCGGAAATAAGAAAAGCTTACTTCCCCCGTTTTTTAAAATCACAGCTTCTAGAAGGTTTACATGATTTGTTAAAAAACACGAGTTTTTAGAAAATGTGTTTTATTTCATAAATAGAATCAACAAAGTATGCACATTCTATGTCATAACGACTTTCTATAGTTTGCGCATGCGTCCGGAATTAAGAAAAGCTTACTTCCACGATTTTTTAAAATCACAGCTTCTAGAAGGTTTACATGATTTCGTAAAAAACACGAGTTTTTAGAAAATGTGTTTTATTTTATAAATGGAATCTACAAAGTATGCACATTCTACGTCAAAACGACTTTCTATAGTTTGTGCATACGTCCGGAAATAAAAAAAGCTTACTTCCCCCGTTTTTTAAAATCATAGCTTCTAGAAGGTTTACATGATTTCTTAAAAAACACGAGTTTTTAGAAAATGTGTTTTATTTCATAAATGGAATCAACAAAGTATGCACATTCTACGTCATAATGACTTTCTATAGTTTGCGCATGCGTCCGGAAATAAGAAAAGCTTACTTCCACCGTTTTTTAAACTCACCGCTTCTAGAAGGTTTACATGATTTGTTAAAAAACACAAGTTTTTAGAAAATGTGTTTTATTTCATAAATGGAATCAACAAAGTATGCACACTCTACGTCATAACGACTTTCTATAGTTTGCGCATGCGTTTGGAAATAAGAAAAGCTTACTTCCCCCGTTTTTTAAAATCACAGCTTCTAAAAGGTTTACATGATTTCTAAAAAAACACAAGTTTTTAGAAAATGTGTTTTATTTCATAAATGGAATCAACAAAGTATGCACATTCTACGTCATAACGACTTTCTATAGTTTGCGCATGCGTTTGGAAATAAGAAAAGCTTACTTCCCCCGTTTTTTAAAATCACAGCTTCTAAAAGGTTTACATGATTTCTTAAAAAACACGAGTTTTTAGAAAATGTCTTTTATTTCATAAATGGAATCTACAAAGTATGCACATTCTACGTCATAACGACTTTCTATAGTTTGCGCATACGTCCGGAAATAAGAAAAGCTTACTTCCCCCGTTTTTTAAAATCACAGCTTCTAGAAGGTTTACATGATTTGTTAAAAAACACGAGTTTTTAGAAAATGTGTTTTATTTCATAAATGGAATCTACAAAGATTGCACATTCTACGTCATAACGACTTTCTATAGTTTGCGCATGCGTCCGGAAATAAGAAAAGCTTACTTCCACCGTTTTTTAAAATCACAGCTTCTAGAAGGTTTACATGATTTCTTAAAAAACACGAGTTTTTAGAAAATGTGTTTTATTTCATAAATGGAATCAACAGAGTATGTACATTCTACTTCATAACGACTTTCTATAGTTTGCGTATGCGTCCGCAAATAAGAAAAGCTTACTTACACTGTTTTTTAAAATCACAGCTTCTAGAAGGTTTACATGATTTCTTAAAAAACACGAGTTTTTAGAAAATGTGTTTTTATTTCATAAATGGAATCAGCAAAGTATGCACATTCTACGTCATAACGACTTTCTATAGTTTGCGCATGCGTCCAGAAATAAGAAAAGCTTACTTCCACCGTTTTTTAAAATCACAGCTTCTAGAAGGTTTACATGATTTCTTAAAAAACACGATTTTTTTAGAAAATGTGTTTTATTTCATAAATGGAATCAAAAAAGTATGCACATTCTAATTCATAACGACTTTCTATAGTTTGCGCATTCGTCCGGAAATAAGAAAAGCTTGCTTCCACCGTTTTTTCAAATCAAAGCTTCTAGAACGTTTACATGATTTCGTAAAAAACACGAGTTTTTAGAAAATGTGTTTTATTTCATAAATGGAATCAACAAAGTATGCACATTATATGTCATAACGACTTTCTATAGTTTGCGCATGCATCCGGAAATAAGTAAAGCTTACTTCCACCGTTTTTTAAAATCACAGCTTCTAGAAGGTTTACACGATTTCTTAAAAAACACGAGTTTTTAGAAAATGTGATTTATTTCATAAATGGAATCTACAAAGTATGTACATTCTACGTCATAATGACTTTATATAGTTTGCGCATGCGTCCGGAAATAAGAAAACCTTACTTCCCCCGTTTTTAAAAATCACAGCTTCTAGAAGGTTTACATGATTTCTCAAAAAACACGAGTTTTTAGAAAATGTGTTTTATTTCATAAATGGAATCAACAAAGTATGCACATTCTACGTCATAATGACTTTCTATAGTTTGCGCATGCGTTCGGAAATAAGAAAAGCTTACTTCCCCCGTTTTTTAAAATCACAGCTTCTAGAAGGTTTACATGATTTGTTAAAAAACACGAGTTTATAGAAACTGTGTTTTATTTCATAAATAGAATCTACAAAGTATGCACATTCTACATCATAATGAATTTCTATTGTTTGCGCATGCGTCCAGAAATAAGAAAAGCTTACTTCCCCCTTTTTTAAAATCACAGCTTCTAGAAGGTTTACATGATTTCTTAAAAAACACGAGTTTTTAGAAACTGTGTTTTATTTCATAAATGGAATCTACAAAGTATGCACATTCTACGTCATAACGACTTTCTATAGTTTGCGCATGCGTTTGGAAATAAGAAAAGCTTACTTCCCCCGTTTTTTAAAATCACAGCTTCTAAAATGTTTACATGATTTCTTAAAAAACACGAGTTTTTAGAAAATGTGTTTTATTTCACTAATGGAATCAACAAAGTATGCACATTCTACGTCATAACGACTTTCTATAGTTTGTGCATGCGTCCGGAAATAAGAAAAGCTTACTTCCACCATTTTTTAAAAACACGGATTCTAGAAGGTTTACATGAGTCCTTAAAAAACATTAGTTTTTAGAAAATGTGTTTTATTTCATAAATGGAATCAACAAAGTATGCACATTCTACGTCATAACGACTTTCTATAGTTTGCGCATGCGTTTGGAAATAAGAAAAGCTTACTTCCCCCATTTTTTAAAATCACAGCTTCTAGAAGGTTTACATGATTTCTTAAAAAACACGAGTTTTTAGAAAATGTGTTTTATTTCATAAATGGAATCAACAAAGTATGCACATTTTACGTCATAACGACTTTCTATAGTTTGTACATGCGTCCGGAAAAAAGCAAAGCTTACTTCCACCATTTTTTAAAATCACAGCTTCTAGAAGGTTTACATGACTTCTTAAAAAACACGAGTTTTTAAAAAATGCGTTTTATTTCATAAATGGAATCAACAAAGTATGCACATTCTACGTCATAACGACTTTCTACAGTTTGCGCATTCGTCCGGAAATAAGAAAAGCTTACTTCCCCCGTTTTTTAAAATCACAGCTTCTAGATCGTTTACATGATTTCTTAAAAAACACGAGTTTTTAGAAAATATGTTTTATTTCATAAATGAAATCAACAAAGTATGCACATTCTACGTCATAACGACTTTCTATAGTTTGCGCATGCGTCCGGAAATAAGAAAACCTTACTTCCCCCGTTTTTAAAAATCACAGCTTCTAGAAGGTTTACATGATTTCTCAAAAAACATGAGTTTTTAGAAAATGTGTTTTATTTCATAAATGGAATCTACAAATATTGCACATTCTACGTCATAACGACTTTCTATAGTTTGCGCATGCGTCCGGAAATAAGAAAAGCTTACTTCCACCGTTTTTTAAAATCACAGCTTCTAGAAGGTTTACATGATTTCTTAAAAAACACGAGTTTTTAGAAACTGTGTTTTATTTCATAAATGGAATCTACAAAGAATGCACATTCTACGTCATAACAACTTTCTATAGTTTGCGCATGCGTTTGGAAATAAGAAAAGCTTACTTCCCCCGTTTTTTAAAATCACAGCTTCTAAAAGGTTTACATGATTTCTTAAAAAACACGAGTTTTTAGAAAATGTGTTTTATTTCACTAATGGAATCAACAAAGTATGCACATTCTACGTCATAACGACTTTCTATAGTTTGCGCATGCGTTCGGAAATAAGAAAAGCTTACTTCCACCATTTTTTAAAATCACGGATTCTAGAAGGTTTACATGATTCCTTAAAAAACATTAGTTTTTGGAAATGTGTTTTATTTCATAAATGGAATCAACAAAGCATGCACATTCTACGTCATAACGACTTTCTATAGTTTGCGCATGCGTTTGGAAATAAGAAAAGCTTACTTCCCCCGTTTTTTAAAATCACAGCTTCTAGAAGGTTTACATGATTTCTTAAAAAACACGAGTTTTTAGAAAATGTGTTTTATTTCATAAATGGAATCAACAAAGTATGCACATTTTACGTCATAATGACTTTCTATAGTTTGTACATGCGTCCGGAAATAAGAAAAGCTTACTTCCACCATTTTTTAAAATCACGGATTCTAGAAGGTTTACATGATTCCTTAAAAAACATTAGTTTTTAGAAAATGTCTTTTATTTCATAAATGGAATCAACAAAGTATGCACATTCTACGTCATAACGACTTTCTATAGTTTGCGCATGCGTTTGGAAATAAGAAAAGCTTACTTCCCCCGTTTTTTAAAATCACAGCTTCTAGAAGGTTTACATGATTTCTTAAAAAACACGAGTTTTTAGAAAATGTGTTTTATTTCATAAATGGAATCAACAAAGTATGCACATTTTACGTCATAACGACTTTCTATAGTTTGTACATGCGTCCGGAAAAAAGCAAAGCTTACTTCCACCATTTTTTAAAATCACAGCTTCTAGAAGGTTTACATGACTTCTTAAAAAACACGAGTTTTTAAAAAATGCGTTTTATTTCATAAATGGAATCAACAAAGTATGCACATTCTACGTCATAACGACTTTCTACAGTTTGCGCATTCGTCCGGAAATAAGAAAAGCTTACTTCCCCCGTTTTTTAAAATCACAGCTTCTAGATCGTTTACATGATTTCTTAAAAAACACGAGTTTTTAGAAAATATGTTTTATTTCATAAATGAAATCAACAAAGTATGCACATTCTACGTCATAACGACTTTCTATAGTTTGCGCAAGCATTTTGAAATAAGAAAAGCTTACTTCCCCCGTTTTTTTAAATCACCTCTTCTAGAAGGTTTACATGATTTCTTAAAAAACACGAGTTTTTAGAAAATGTGTTTTATTTCATAAATGGAATCAACAAAGTATGCACATTCTACGTCATAACGAATTTCTATAGTTTGCCCGTGCATCCGGAAATAAGAAAAGCTTACTTCCCCCGTTTTTTAAAATCACAGCTTCTAGAAGGTTTACATGATTTCTTAAAAAACACAAGTTTTTAGAAACTGTGTTTTATTTCATAAATGGAATCAACAAAGTATGCACATTCTACGTCATAACGACTTTCTATAGTTTGCGCATGGGTCCGGAAAGAAGAAACCCTTACTTCCCCCGTTTTTTAAAATCACAGCTTCTAGAAGGTTTACATGATTTCGTAAAAAACACGAGTTTTTAGAAAATGTGTTTTATTTCATAAATGGAATCTACAAAGTATGCACATTCTACGTCATAACGACTTTCTATAGTTTGCGCATGCATCCGGAAATAAGAAAAGCTTACTTCGACCGTTTTTTTAATCACAGCTTCTAGAAGGTTTACATGATTTCGTAACAAACACGAGTTTTTAGAAAATGTGTTTTATTTCATAATTGGAATTTACAAAGTATGCACATTCTACGTCATAACGACTGTCTATAGTTTGCGCATGTGTCCAGAAATAAGAAACGCTTACTTCCCCCATTTTTTAAAATCACAGCTTCTAGAAGGTTTACATTATTTATTAAAAAAGACGAGTTTTTAGAAATTGTGTTTTATTTCATAAATGGAATCAACAAAGTATGTACATTCTACGTCATAACGATTTTCTATAGTTTGTACATTCGTCCGGAAATAAGAAAAGCTTACTTCCACCGTTTTTTAAAATCACAGCTTCTAGAAGGTTTACATGATTTCGTAAAAAACACGACTTTTTAGAAAATGTGTTTTATTTCATAAATGTAATCTACAAAGTATGCACATTCTACGTCATAACGACTTTCTATAGTTTGCGCATGCGTTTGGAAATAAGAAAAGCTTACTTCCCACATTTTTTAAAATCACAGCTTCTAGAAGGTTTACATGATTTCTTAAAAAACACGAGTTTTTAGAAACTGTGTTTTATTTCATAAATGGAATCAATAGAGTATGCACATTCTATGTCATAATGACTTTCTATAGTTTGCGCATGCTTCCGGAAATAAGAAAAGCTTACTACCACCGTTTTTTAAAATCACAGCTTCTAGAAGGTTTACACGATTTCTTAAAAAACACGAATTTTTAGAAAATGTGTTTTATTTCATAATTGGAATCAACAAAGTATGCACATTCTACGTCATAACGACTTTCTATAGTTTCCGCATTCGTTCGGAAATAAGAAAAGCTTACTTCTACCGTTTTTTAAAATCACAGCTTCTAGAAGGTTTACATGATTTCGTAAAAAACACGAGTTTTAAGAAAATGTGTTTTATTTCCTAAATGTAATCTACAAAGTATGCACATTCTATGTCATAACAACTTTATCTAGTTTGCATAAGCGTCCGGAAATAAGAAAAGCTTACTTCCCCCGTTTTTTAAAATCACAGCTTCTAGAAGGTTTACATGATTTCTTAAAAAACACGAGTTTTTAGAAAATGTGTTTTATTTCATAAATGGAATCAACAAAGTATGCACATTCTACGTCATAACGACTTTCTATAGTTTGCACATGCGTTTGGAAATAAGAAAAGCTTACTTCCCCCGTTTTTTAAAATCACAGCTTCTAGAAGGTTTACATGATTTGTTAAAAAACACGAGTTTTTAGAACATGTGTTTTATTTCCTAAATGAAATCAACAAAGTATGCACATTCTATGTCATAACGACTTTCTATAGTTTGCGCATGCGTCCGGAAATAAGAAAAGCTTACTTCCACCTTTTTTTAAAATCACAGCTTCTAGAAGGTTTACATGATTTCATAAAAAACACGAGTTTTTAGAAAATGTGTTTTCTTTAATAAATGGAATCAACAAAGTATGCACAATCTATGTCATAACGACTTTCTATAGTTTGCGCATGCGTCCGGAAATAAGAAAAGCTTACTTCCACCGTTTTTTAAAATCACAGCTTCTAGAATGTTTACATGATTTCATAAAAAAAACGAGTTTTTAGAAAATGTAATCTACAAAGTATGCACATTCTATGTCATAACGACTTTCTATAGTTTGCGGATGCGTCCGGAAATAAGAAAAGCTTACTTCCACCGTTTTTTAAAATCACAGCTTCTAGAAGGTTTACATGATTTCGTAAAAAACACGAGTTTTTAGAAAATGTGTTTTATTTCATAAATGGAATCTACAAAGTATGCACATTCTACGTCATAACGACTTTCTATAGTTTGCGCATGCGTCCGGAAATAAGAAAAGCTTACTTCCCCCGTTTTTTAAAATCACAGCTTCTAGAAGGTTTACATGATTTGTTAAAAAACACGAGTTTTTAGAAAATGTGTTTTATTTCATAAATAGAATCAACAAAGTATGCACATTCTATGTCATAACGACTTTCTATAGTTTGCGCATGCGTCCGGAATTAAGAAAAGCTTACTTCCACGATTTTTTAAAATCACAGCTTCTAGAAGGTTTACATGATTTCGTAAAAAACACTAGTTTTTAGAAAATGTGTTTTATTTTATAAATGGAATCTACAAAGTATGCACATTCTACGTCAAAACGACTTTCTATAGTTTGTGCATACGTCCGTAAATAAAAAAAGCTTACTTCCCCCGTTTTTTAAAATCATAGCTTCTAGAAGGTTTACATGATTTCTTAAAAAACGCGAGTTTTTAGAAAATGTGTTTTATTTCATAAATGGAATCAACAAAGTATGACATTCTACGTCATAATGACTTTCTATAGTTTGCGCATGCGTCCGGAAATAAGAAAAGCTTACTTCCACCGTTTTTTAAAATCACCGCTTCTAGAAGGTTTACATGATTTGTTAAAAAACACAAGTTTTTAGAAAATGTGTTTTATTTCATAAATGGAATCAACAAAGTATGCACATTCTACGTCATAACGACTTTCTATAGTTTGCGCATTCGTTCGGAAATAAGAAAAGCTCACTTCCCCCGTTTTTTAAAATCACAGCTTCTAGAAGGTTTACATGATTTGTTAAAAAACACGAGTTTTTAGAAAATGTGTTTCATTTCATAAATGGAATCTACAAAGATTGCACATTCTACGTCATAACGACTTTCTATAGTTTGCGCATGCGTCCGGAAATAAGAAAAGCTTACTTCCACCGTTTTTTAAAATCACAGCTTCTAGAAGGTTTACATGATTTCTTAAAAAACACGAGTTTTTAGAAAATGTGTTTTATTTCATAAATGGAATCAACAAAGTATGTACATTCTACTTCATAACGACTTTCTATAGTTTGCGTATGCGTCCGCAAATAAGAAAAGCTTACTTACACTGTTTTTTAAAATCACAGCTTCTAGAAGGTTTACATGATTTCTTAAAAAACACGAGTTTTTAGAAAATGTGTTTTTATTTCATAAATGGAATCAGCAAAGTATGCACATTCTACGTCATAACGACTTTCTATAGTTTGCGCATGCGTCCGGAAATAAGAAAAGCTTACTTCCACCGTTTTTTAAAATCACAGCTTCTAGAAGGTTTACATGATTTCTTAAAAAACACGAGTTTTTAGAAAATGTGTTTTATTTCATAAATGGAATCAACAAAGTATGCACATTCTAAGTCATAACGACTTTCTATAGTTTGCGCATTCGTCCGGAAATAAGAAAAGCTTGCTTCCACCGTTTTTTCAAATCAAAGCTTCTAGAAGGTTTACATGATTTCGTAAAAAACACGAGTTTTTAGAAAATGTGTTTTATTTCATAAATGGAATCAACAAAGTATGCACATTATATGTCATAACGACTTTCTATAGTTTGCGCATGCATCCGGAAATAAGTAAAGCTTACTTCCACCGTTTTTTAAAATCACAGCTTCTAGAAGGTTTACACGATTTCTTAAAAAACACGAGTTTTTAGAAAATGTGATTTATTTCATAAATGGAATCTACAAAGTATGTACATTCTACGTCATAATGACTTTATATAGTTTGCGCATGCGTCCGGAAATAAGAAAACCTTACTTCCCCCGTTTTTAAAAATCACAGCTTCTAGAAGGTTTACATGATTTCTCAAAAAACACGAGTTTTTAGAAAACGTGTTTTATTTCATAAATGGAATCAACAAAGTATGCACATTCTACGTCATAATGACTTTCTATAGTTTGCGCATGCGTTCGGAAATAAGAAAAGCTTACTTCCCCCGTTTTTTAAAATCACAGCTTCTAGAAGGTTTACATGATTTGTTAAAAAACACGAGTTTATAGAAACTGTGTTTTATTTCATAAATGGAATCTACAAAGTATGCACATTCTACATCATAACGAATTTCTATTGTTTGCGCATGCGTCCAGAAATAAGAAAAGCTTACTTCCCCCGTTTTTTAAAATCACAGCTTCTAGAAGGTTTACATGATTTCTTAAAAAACACGAGTTTTTAGAAACTGTGTTTTATTTCATAAATGGAATCTACAAAGTATGCACATTCTACGTCATAACGACTTTCTATAGTTTGCGCATGCGTTTGGAAATAAGAAAAGCTTACTTCCCCCGTTTTTTAAAATCACAGCTTCTAAAAGGTTTACATGATTTCTTAAAAAACACGTGTTTTTAGAAAATGTGTTTTATTTCATTAATGGAATAAACAAAGTATGCACATTCTACGTCATAACGACTTTCTGTAGTTTGCGCATGCGTCCGGAAATAAGAAAAGCTTACTTCCACCATTTTTTAAAATCACGGATTCTAGTAGGTTTACATGATTCCTTAAAAAACATGAGTTTTTAGAAAATGTGTTTTATTTCATAAATGGAATCAACAAAGTATGCACATTCTACGTCATAACGAATTTCTATAGTTTGCGCATGCGTTTGGAAATAAGAAAAGCTTACCTCCCCCATTTTTTAAAATCACAGCTTCTAGAAGGTTTACACGAGTTTTTAGAAAAAGTGTTTTATTTCATAAATGGAATCAACAAAGTATGCACATTTTACGTCATAACGACTTTCTATAGTTTGTACATGCGTCCGGAAAAAAGCAAAGCTTACTTCCACCGTTTTTTAAAATCACAGCTTCTAGAAGGTTTACATGACTTCGTAAAAAACATGAGTTTTTAAAAAATGCGTTTTATTTCATAAATGGAATCAACAAAGTATGCACATTCTACGTCATAACGACTTTCTACAGTTTGCGCATTCGTCCGGAAATAAGAAAAGCTTACTTCCCCCGTTTTTTAAAATCACAGCTTCTAGATCGTTTACATGATTTCTTAAAAAACACGAGTTTTTAGAAAATATGTTTTATTTCATAAATGAAATCAACAAAGTATGCACATTCTACCTCATAACGACTTTCTATAGTTTGCGCATGCGTCCGGAAATAAGAAAACCTTACTTCCCCCGTTTTTAAAATCACAGCTTCTAGAAGGTTTACATGATTTCTCAAAAAACACGAGTTTTTAGAAAATGTGTTTTATTTCATAAATGGAATCTACAAAGATTGCACATTCTACGTCATAACGACTTTCTATAGTTTGCGCATGCGTCCGGAAATAAGAAAAGCTTACTTCCACCGTTTTTTAAAATCACAGCTTCTAGAAGGTTTACATGATTTCTTAAAAAACACGAATTTTTAGAAACTGTGTTTTATTTCATAAATGGAATCTACAAAGAATGCACATTCTACGTCATAACAACTTTCTATAGTTTGCGCATGCGTTTGGAAATAAGAAAAGCTTACTTCCCCCGTTTTTTAAAATCACAGCTTCTAAAAGGTTTACATGATTTCTTAAAAAACACGAGTTTTTAGAAAATGTGTTTTATTTCACTAATGGAATCAACAAAGTATGCACATTCTACGTCATAACGACTTTCTATAGTTTGCGCATGCGTTCGGAAATAAGAAAAGCTTACTTCCACCATTTTTTAAAATCACGGATTCTAGAAGGTTTACATGATTCCTTAAAAAACATTAGTTTTTGGAAATGTGTTTTATTTCATAAATGGAATCAACAAAGTATGCACATTCTAAGTCATAACGACTTTCTATAGTTTGCGCATGCTTCCGGAAATAAGAAAATCTTACTTCCACCGTTTTTTAAAATCACAGCTTCTAGAAGGTTTACACGATTTCTTAAAAAACACGAGTTTTTAGAAAATGTGTTTTATTTCATAATTGGAATCAACAAAGTATGCACATTCTACGTCATAACGACTTTCTATAGTTTGCGCATTCGTCCGGAAATAAGAAAAGCTTACTGCGACCGTTTTTTAAAATCACAGCTTCTAGAAGGTTTACATGATTTCGTAAAAAACACAAGTTTTAAGAAAATGTGTTTTATTTCCTAAATGGAATCTACAAAGTATGCACATTCTACATCATAACGACTTTATCTAGTTTGCATATGCGTCCGGAAATAAGAAAAGCTTACTTCCCCCGTTTTTTAAAATCACAGCTTCTAGAAGGTTTACATGATTTCTTAAAAAACACGAGTTTTTAGAAAATGTGTTTTATTTCATAAATGGAATCAACAAAGTATGCACATTCTACGTCATAACGACTTTCTATAGTTTGTGCATGCGTTTGGAAATAAGAAAAGCTTACTTCCTCCGTTTTTGAAAATCACAGCTTCTAGAAGGTTTACATGATTTCTTAAAAAACACGAGTTTTTAGAAAATGTGTTTTATTTCATAAAAGGAATCAACAAAGTATGCACATTCTACGTCATAACGACTTTCTATAGTTTGCACATGCGTCCGGAAATAAGAAAAGCTTACTTCCGCCGTTTTTTAAAACCACAGCTTCTAGAAGGTTTACATGATTTCGTAAAAAACACGAGTTTTTAGAAAACGTGTTTTATTTCATAAATGGAATCTACAAAGTATGCACATTCTATGTCGTAACGACTTTCTATAGTTTGCGCATGCGTCCAGAAATAAGAAAAGCTTACTTCCACCGTTTTTTAAAATCACAGCTTCTAGAATGTTTACATGATTTCATAAAAAAAACGAGTTTTTAGAAAATGTAATCTACAAAGTATGCACATTCTATGTCATAACGACTTTCTATAGTTTGCGCAAGCGTCCGAAAATAAGAAACGCTTACTTCCCCCATTTTTTAAAATCACAGCTTCTAGAAGGTTTACATGATTTATTAAAAAACACGAGTTTTTAGAAATTGTGTTTTATTTCATAAATGGAATCAACAAAGTATGTACATTCTACGTCATAACGACTTTCTATAGTTTGCGGATTCGTCTGAAAAGAAGAAAATCTTACTTCCACCGTTTTTTAAAATCACAGCTTCTAGAAGGTTTACATGATTTCTTAAAAAACACAAGTTTTTAGAAAATGTGTTTTATTTCATAAATGGAATCAACAAAGTATGACATTCTACGTCATAATGACATTCTATAGTTTGCGCATGCGTCCGGAAATAAGAAAAGCTTACTTCCACCGTTTTTTAAAATCACCGCTTCTAGAAGGTTTACATGATTTGTTAAAAAACACAAGTTTTTAGAAAATGTGTTTTATTTCATAAATGGAATCAACAAAGTATGCACATTCTACGTCATAACGACTTTCTATAGTTTGCGCATTCGTTCGGAAATAAGAAAAGCTCACTTCCCCCGTTTTTTAAAATCACAGCTTCTAGAAGGTTTACATGATTTGTTAAAAAACACGAGTTTTTAGAAAATGTGTTTCATTTCATAAATGGAATCTACAAAGATTGCACATTCTACGTCATAACGACTTTCTATAGTTTGCGCATGCGTCCGGAAATAAGAAAAGCTTACTTCCACCGTTTTTTAAAATCACAGCTTCTAGAAGGTTTACATGATTTCTTAAAAAACACGAGTTTTTAGAAAATGTGTTTTATTTCATAAATGGAATCAACAAAGTATGTACATTCTACTTCATAACGACTTTCTATAGTTTGCGTATGCGTCCGCAAATAAGAAAAGCTTACTTACACTGTTTTTTAAAATCACAGCTTCTAGAAGGTTTACATGATTTCTTAAAAAACACGAGTTTTTAGAAAATGTGTTTTTATTTCATAAATGGAATCAGCAAAGTATGCACATTCTACGTCATAACGACTTTCTATAGTTTGCGCATGCATCCGGAAATAAGAAAAGCTTACTTCCACCGTTTTTTAAAATCACAGCTTCTAGAAGGTTTACATGATTTCTTAAAAAACACGAGTTTTTAGAAAATGTGTTTTATTTCATAAATGGAATCAACAAAGTATGCACATTCTAAGTCATAACGACTTTCTATAGTTTGCGCATTCGTCCGGAAATAAGAAAAGCTTGCTTCCACCGTTTTTTCAAATCAAAGCTTCTAGAAGGTTTACATGATTTCGTAAAAAACACGAGTTTTTAGAAAATGTGTTTTATTTCATAAATGGAATCAACAAAGTATGCACATTATATGTCATAACGACTTTCTATAGTTTGCGCATGCATCCGGAAATAAGTAAAGCTTACTTCCACCGTTTTTTAAAATCACAGCTTCTAGAAGGTTTACACGATTTCTTAAAAAACACGAGTTTTTAGAAAATGTGATTTATTTCATAAATGGAATCTACAAAGTATGTACATTCTACGTCATAATGACTTTATATAGTTTGCGCATGCGTCCGGAAATAAGAAAACCTTACTTCCCCCGTTTTTAAAAATCACAGCTTCTAGAAGGTTTACATGATTTCTCAAAAAACACGAGTTTTTAGAAAACGTGTTTTATTTCATAAATGGAATCAACAAAGTATGCACATTCTACGTCATAATGACTTTCTATAGTTTGCGCATGCGTTCGGAAATAAGAAAAGCTTACTTCCCCCGTTTTTTAAAATCACAGCTTCTAGAAGGTTTACATGATTTGTTAAAAAACACGAGTTTATAGAAACTGTGTTTTATTTCATAAATGGAATCTACAAAGTATGCACATTCTACATCATAACGAATTTCTATTGTTTGCGCATGCGTCCAGAAATAAGAAAAGCTTACTTCCCCCGTTTTTTAAAATCACAGCTTCTAGAAGGTTTACATGATTTCTTAAAAAACACGAGTTTTTAGAAACTGTGTTTTATTTCATAAATGGAATCTACAAAGTATGCACATTCTACGTCATAACGACTTTCTATAGTTTGCGCATGCGTTTGGAAATAAGAAAAGCTTACTTCCCCCGTTTTTTAAAATCACAGCTTCTAAAAGGTTTACATGATTTCTTAAAAAACAAGTGTTTTTAGAAAATGTGTTTTATTTCATTAATGGAATAAACAAAGTATGCACATTCTACGTCATAACGACTTTCTGTAGTTTGCGCATGCGTCCGGAAATAAGAAAAGCTTACTTCCACCATTTTTTAAAATCACGGATTCTAGTAGGTTTACATGATTCCTTAAAAAACATGAGTTTTTAGAAAATGTGTTTTATTTCATAAATGGAATCAACAAAGTATGCACATTCTACGTCATAACGAATTTCTATAGTTTGCGCATGCGTTTGGAAATAAGAAAAGCTTACCTCCCCCATTTTTTAAAATCACAGCTTCTAGAAGGTTTACACGAGTTTTTAGAAAAAGTGTTTTATTTCATAAATGGAATCAACAAAGTATGCACATTTTACGTCATAACGACTTTCTATAGTTTGTACATGCGTCCGGAAAAAAGCAAAGCTTACTTCCACCGTTTTTTAAAATCACAGCTTCTAGAAGGTTTACATGACTTCGTAAAAAACATGAGTTTTTAAAAAATGCGTTTTATTTCATAAATGGAATCAACAAAGTATGCACATTCTACGTCATAACGACTTTCTACAGTTTGCGCATTCGTCCGGAAATAAGAAAAGCTTACTTCCCCCGTTTTTTAAAATCACAGCTTCTAGATCGTTTACATGATTTCTTAAAAAACACGAGTTTTTAGAAAATATGTTTTATTTCATAAATGAAATCAACAAAGTATGCACATTCTACCTCATAACGACTTTCTATAGTTTGCGCATGCGTCCGGAAATAAGAAAACCTTACTTCCCCCGTTTTTAAAATCACAGCTTCTAGAAGGTTTACATGATTTCTCAAAAAACACGAGTTTTTAGAAAATGTGTTTTATTTCATAAATGGAATCTACAAAGATTGCACATTCTACGTCATAACGACTTTCTATAGTTTGCGCATGCGTCCGGAAATAAGAAAAGCTTACTTCCACCGTTTTTTAAAATCACAGCTTCTAGAAGGTTTACATGATTTCTTAAAAAACACGAATTTTTAGAAACTGTGTTTTATTTCATAAATGGAATCTACAAAGAATGCACATTCTACGTCATAACAACTTTCTATAGTTTGCGCATGCGTTTGGAAATAAGAAAAGCTTACTTCCCCCGTTTTTTAAAATCACAGCTTCTAAAAGGTTTACATGATTTCTTAAAAAACACGAGTTTTTAGAAAATGTGTTTTATTTCACTAATGGAATCAACAAAGTATGCACATTCTACGTCATAACGACTTTCTATAGTTTGCGCATGCGTTCGGAAATAAGAAAAGCTTACTTCCACCATTTTTTAAAATCACGGATTCTAGAAGGTTTACATGATTCCTTAAAAAACATTAGTTTTTGGAAATGTCTTTTATTTCATAAATGGAATCAACAAAGTATGCACATTCTAAGTCATAACGACTTTCTATAGTTTGCGCATGCTTCCGGAAATAAGAAAATCTTACTTCCACCGTTTTTTAAAATCACAGCTTCTAGAAGGTTTACACGATTTCTTAAAAAACACGAGTTTTTAGAAAATGTGTTTTATTTCATAATTGGAATTAACAAAGTATGCACATTCTACGTCATAACGACTTTCTATAGTTTGCGCATTCGTCCGGAAATAAGAAAAGCTTACTGCGACCGTTTTTTAAAATCACAGCTTCTAGAAGGTTTACATGATTTCGTAAAAAACACAAGTTTTAAGAAAATGTGTTTTATTTCCTAAATGGAATCTACAAAGTATGCACATTCTACATCATAACGACTTTATCTAGTTTGCATATGCGTCCGGAAATAAGAAAAGCTTAATACCCCCGTTTTTTAAAATCACAGCTTCTAGAAGGTTTACATGATTTCTTAAAAAACACGAGTTTTTAGAAAATGTGTTTTATTTCATAAATGGAATCAACAAAGTATGCACATTCTACGTCATAACGACTTTCTATAGTTTGTGCATGCGTTTGGAAATAAGAAAAGCTTACTTCCTCCGTTTTTGAAAATCACAGCTTCTAGAAGGTTTACATGATTTCTTAAAAAACACGAGTTTTTAGAAAATGTGTTTTATTTCATAAAAGGAATCAACAAAGTATGCACATTCTACGTCATAACGACTTTCTATAGTTTGCACATGCGTCCGGAAATAAGAAAAGTTTACTTCCACCGTTTTTTAAAATCACAGCTTCTAGAAGGTTTAAATGATTTCTTAAAAAACAAGAGTTTTTAAAAAATGTGTTTTATTTCATAAATGGAATCAAAAAACTATGCACATTCTACATCATAACGACTTTCTTTAGTTTGCGCATGCGTCCGGAAATAAGAAAAGCTTACTTCCACCGTTTTTTAAAATCACAGCTTCTAGAAGGTTTACATGATTTCGTAAAAAACACGAATTTTTAGAAAATGTGTTTCATTTCATAAATGGAATCTACAAAGTATGCACATTCTACGTCATAACGACTTTCTATAGTTTGCGCATTCGTCCGGAAATAAGTAAAGCTTACTTCCACCGTTTTTTAAAATCACAGCTTCTAGAAGGTTTACATGATTTCATAAAAAACACGAGTTTTCAGAAAATGTGTTTTATTTCATAAATGGAATCTACAAAGTATGCACATTCTACGTCATAACAACTTTCTATAGTTTGCGCATGCGTCCGGAAATAAGAAAAGCTTACTTCCCCCGTTTTTTAAAATCACAGCTTCTAGAAGGTTTACATGATTTCTTAAAAAACACGAGTTTTTAGAAAATGTGTTTTATTTCATAAATGGAATCTACAAAGTATGCACATTCTACGTCATAACGACTTTCTATAGTTTGCGCATGCGTCCGGAAATAAGAAAAGCTTACTTCCCCTGTTTTTTAAAATCACAGCTTCTAAAAGGTTTACATGATTTCTTAAAAAACACGAGTTTTTAGAAAATGTGTTTTATTTCATAAATGGAATCAACAAAGTATGCACATTCTACGTCATAACGACTTTCTATATTTTGCGCATGCATTTGGAAATAAGAAAAGCTTACTTCCGCCGTTTTTTAAAATCACTGCTTCTAGAAGGTTTACATGACTTCTTAAAAAACACGAGTTTTTAGAAAATGTGTTTTATTTCATAAATGGAATCAACAAAGTATGCACATTCTACGTCATAACGACTTTCTATAGTTTGCGCATGCGTCCGGAAATAAGAAAAGATTACTTCCACCGTTTTTTAAAATCACAGCTTCTAGAAGGTTTACATGATTTCTTAAAAAACACGAGTTTTTTGAAAATGTGTTTTATTTCATAAATGGAATCAACAAAGTATGCACATTCTACGTCATAACGACTTTCTATAGTTTGCGCATTCGTCCGAAAATAAGAAAAGCTTACATCCACCGTTTTTTAAAATCACAGCTTCTAGAAGGTTTACATGATTTCGTAAAAAACATGAGTTTTTAGAAAATGTGTTTTATTTCATAAATGGAATCTACAAAGTATGCACATTCTACTTCATAACGACTTTCTATAGTTTGCGCATGCGTCTGGAAATAAGAAAAGCTTACTTCCACCGTTTTTTAAAATCACAGCTTCTAGAAGGTTTAAATGATTTCTTAAAAAACACGATTTTTTAGAAAATGTGTTTTATTTCATCAATGGAATCAAAAAACTATGCACATTCTACATCATAACGACTTTCTTTAGTTTGCGCATGCGTCCGGAAATAAGAAAAGCTTACTTCCACCGTTTTTTAAAATCACAGCTTCTAGAAGGTTTACATGATTTCGTAAAAAACACGAATTTTTAGAAAATGTGTTTTATTTCATAAATGGAATCTACAAAGTATGCACATTATACGTCATAACGACTTTCTTAGTTTGCGCATTCGTCCGGAAATAAGTAAAGCTTACTTCCACAGTTTTTTAAAATCACAGCTTCTAGAAGGTTTACATGATTTCATAAAAAACACGAGTTTTCAAAAAATGTGTTTTATTTCATAAATGGAATCTACAAAGTATGCACATTCTACGTCATAACAACTTTCTATAGATTGCGCATGCGTCCGGAAATAAGAAAAGCTTACTTCCCCCGTTTTTTAAAATCACAGCTTCTAGAAGGTTTACATGATTTCTTAAAACATACGAGTTTTTAGAAAATGTGTTTTATTTCATAAATGGAATCTACAAAGTATGCACATTCTACGTCATAACGAATTTCTATAGTTTGCGCATGCGTCCGGAAATAAGAAAAGCTTACTTCCCCCGTTTTTTAAAATCACAGCTTCTAAAAGGTTTACATGATTTCTTAAAAAACACGAGTTTTTAGAAAATGTGTTTTATTTCATAAATGGAATCAACAAAGTATGCACATTCTACGTCATAACGACTTTCTATAGTTTGCGCATGTGTTTGGAAATAAGAAAAGCTTACTTCCCCCGTTTTTTAAAATCACAGCTTCTAGAAGGTTTACATGATTTCATAAAAAACATGAGTTTTCAGAAAATGTGTTTTATTTCATAAATGGAATCTACAAAGTATGCAGATTCTACGTCATAACAACTTTCTATAGTTTGCGCATGCGTCCGGAAATAAGAAAAGCTTACTTCCCCCGTTTTTTAAAATCACAGCTTCTAGAAGGTTTACATGATTTCTTAAAAAACACGAGTTTTTAGAAAATGTGTTTTATTTCATAAATGGAATCTACAAAGTATGCACATTCTCCGTCATAACGACTTTCTATAGTTTGCGCATGCGTCCGGAAATAAGAAAAGCTTACTTCCCCCGTTTTTTAAAATCACATCTTCTAGAAGGTTTACATTATTTCTTAAAAAACACGAGTTTTTAGAAAATGTGTTTTATTTCATAAATGGAATCAACAAAGTATGCACATTCTACTTCATAACGATTTTCTATAGTTTGTGCATGCATCGGGAAATAAGAAAAGCTTACTTCCACCGTTTTTTAAAATCACAGCTTCTAGAAGCTTTACATGATTTCTTAAAAAACACGAGTTTTTAGAAAATCTGTTTTATTTCATAAATGGAATCAAAAAAGTATGCACATTCTACGTCATAAGGTTTACATGATTTCTTAAAAAACATGAGTTTTTAGAAAATGTGTTTTATTTCATAAATGGAATCAACAAAGTATGCACATTCTACGTCATAACGACTTTCTATAGTTTGCGCATGCGTCCGGAAATAAGAAAAGCTTACTTCCACCGTTTTTTAAAATCACAGCTTCTAGAAGGTTTACATGATTTCTTAAAAAATATGAGTTTTTAGAAAATGTGTTTTCTTTCATAAATGAAATCAACAAAGTATGCACATTCTGCGTCATAACGACTTTCTATAGTTTCTGCATTCGTCCGGAAATAAGAAAAGCTTACTTCCACCGTTTTTTAAAATCACAGCTTCTAGAAGGTTTACACGATTTCGTAAAAAACACGAGTTTTTAGAAAATGTGTTTTATTTCATAAATGGAATCTACAAAGTATGCACATTCTACGTCATAACGACTTTCTATAGTTTGCGCATGCGTCCGGAAATAAGAAAATCTTACTTCCACCGTTTTTTAAAATCACAGCTTCTAGAAGGTTTACATGATTTCGTAAAAAACACGAGTTTTTAGAAAATGTGTTTTATTTCATAAATGGAATCTACAAAGTATGGACATTCTACGTCATAACGACTTTCTATAGTTTGCGCATGCGTCCGGAAATAAGAAAATCTTACTTCCACCGTTTTTTAAAATCACAGCTTCTAGAAGGTTTACATGATTTCGTAAAAAACACGAGTTTTTAGAAAATGTGTTTTATTTCATAAATGGAATCAACAAAGTATGGACATCCTACGTCATAACGACTTTCTATAGTCTGCGCATGCATCCGGAAATAAGAAAAGCTTACTTCCACCGTTTTTTAAAATCATAGCTTCTAGAAGGTTTACATGATTTTATAAAAAACACAAGTTTTTAGAAAATGTGCTTTATTTCATAAATGGAATCTACAAAGTATGCACATTCTACGTCATAACGACTTTCTATAGTTCTTGCATGCGTTTTGAAATAAGAAAAGATTACTTCCCCCGTTTTTTAAAATCACAGCTTCTAGAAGGTTTACATGATTTCTTAAAAAACACTTGTTTGAAAATATGTTTTATTTCATAAATGGAATCAACAAAGTATGCACATTCTACGTCATAACGACTTTCTATAGTTTGCGCATGCGTCCGGAAATAAGAAAAGCTTACTTCCACCGTTTTTTAAAATCACAGCTTCTAGAAGGTTTACATCATTTCGTAAAAAACACGAGTTCTTAGAAAATGTGTTTTACTTCATAAACGGAATCTACAAAGTATGCACATTCTATGTCATAACGACTTTCTATAGTTTGCACACGCGTCCGGAAATAAGAAAAGCTTACTTCCACCGTTTTTAAAATCACAGCTTCTAGAAGGTTTACATCATTTCGTAAAAAACACGAGTTTTTAGAAAATATGTTTTATTTCATAAATGGAATCTACAAAGTATGCACATTCTACGTCATAACGACTTTCTATAGCTTGCGCATGCATCCGGAAATAAGAAAAGCTTACTTCCCCCGTTTTTTAAAATCACAGCTTCTAGAAGGTTTACATGATTTCTTAAAAAACACGAGTATTTAGAAAATGTGTTTTATTTCATAAATGGAATCAACAAAGTATGCACATTCTACGTCATAACGACTTTCTATAGTTTGCGCATGCGTTTGGAAATAAGAAAAGCTTACTTCCCCGGTTTTTTAAAATCACAGCTTCTAGAAGGTTTATATGATTTCTTAAAAAACACTTGTTTTTAGAAAATGTGTTTTATTTCATAAATGAAATCTACAAAGTATGCACATTCTACGTCATAACGACTTTCTATGGTTTGCGCATGCGTGCGGAAATAAGAAAAGCATACTTCCACCGTTTTTTAAAATCACAGCTTCTAGAAGGTTTACATGATTTCGTAAAAAAAACGGGTTTTTAGAAAATGGGTTTTATTTCATAAATGGAATCTACAAAGTATGCACATTCTAAGTCATAACGACTTTCTATAGTTTGCGCATGCGTCCGGAATTAAGAAAAGCTTACTTCCACCGTTTAATAAAATCACTGCTTCTAGGAGGTTTACATGATTTCTTAAAAAACATGAGTTTTTAGAAAATGTGTTTTATTTCATAAATGGAATCAACAAAGTATGCACATCCTACGTCATAACGACTTTCTATAGTTTGCGCATTCGTCCGGAAATAAGAAAAGCTTACTTCCATCGTTTAATAAAATCACAGCTTCTAGAAGGTTTACATGATTTCTTAAAAAACACGAGTTCTTAGAAAATGTGTTTTATTTCATAAATGGAATCAACAAAGTATGCACATTCTACGTCATAACGACTTTCTATAGTTTGCGCATGCGTCCGGAAATAAGAAAAGCTTACTTCCACCGTTTTTTAAAATCACAGCTTCTAGAAGGTTTACATGATTTCTTAAAAAACATGAGTTTTTAGAAAATGTGTTTTCTTTCATAAATGAAATCAACAAAGTATGCACATTCTACGTCATAACGACTTTCTATAGTTTCTGCATTCGTCCGGAAATAAGAAAAGCTTACTTCCACCGTTTTTTAAAATCACAGCTTCTAGAAGGTTTACACGATTTCGTAAAAAACACGTGGTTTTAGAAAAGGTGATTTATTTCATAAATGGAATCTACAAAGTATGCACATTCTACGTCATAACGACTTTCTATAGTTTGCGCATGCGTCCGGAAATAAGAAAAGCTTACTTCCACCGTTTTTTAAAATCACAGCTTCTAGAAGGTTTACATGATTTCGTAAAAAACAAGAGTTTTTAGAAAATGTGTTTTATTTCATAAATGGAATCTACAAAGTATGCACATTCTACATCATAACGACTTTCTATAGTTTGCGCATGCGTCCGGAAATAAGAAAATCTTACTTCCACCGTTTTTTAAAATCACAGCTTCTAGAAGGTTTACATGATTTCGTAAAAAACACGAGTTTTTAGAAAATGTGTTTTATTTCGTAAATGGAATCAACAAAGTATGCACATCCTACGTCATAACGACTTTCTATAGTTTGCGCATGCGTCCGGAAATAAGAAAAGCTTACTTCCACCGTTTTTTAAAATCACAGCTTCTAGAAGGTTTACATGATTTTGTAAAAAACACAAGTTTTTAGAAAATGTGCTTTATTTCATAAATTGAATCTACAAAGTATGCACATTCTACGTCATAACGACTTTCTATAGTTCTCGCATGCATTTGGAAATAAGAAAAGCTTACTTCCCCCGTTTTTTAAAATCAGAGCTTTTAGAAGGGTTACATGATTTCTTAAAAAACACGAGTTTTTAGAAAATATCTTTTATTTCATAAATGGAATCAACAAAGTATGCACATTCTACGTGATAACGACTTCCTATAGTTTGCGGATGCGTCCGGAAATAAGAAAAGGTTACTTCCACCGTTTTTTAAAATCACAGCTTCTAGAAGGTTTACATGATTTCGTAAAAAACACAAGTTTTTAGAAAATGTGCTTTTTTTCATAAATGGAATCTACAAAGTATGCACATTCTACGTCATAACGACTTTCTATAGTTTTCGCATGCGTTTGGAAATAAGAAAATCTTACTTCCCCCGTTTATTAAAATCACAGCTTCTAGAAGGTTTACATGATTTCTTAAAAAACACGAGTTTTTAGAAAATATCTTTTATTTCATAAATGGAATCAACAAAGTATGCACATTCTACGTCATAACGACTTTCTATAGTTTGCGGATGCAAACGGAAATAAGAAAAGCTTACTTCCACCGTTTTTTAAAATCACAGCTTCTAGAAGGTTTAAATGATTTCGTAAAAAACATGAGTTTTTAGAAAATGTGTTTTATTTCATAAATGGAATCTACAAAGTATGCACATTCTACGTCATAACGACACTCTATAGTTTGCGCATGCGTCCGGAAATAAGAAAAGCTTACTTTCCCCGTTTTTTAAAATCACAGCGTCTACAAGGTTTACATTATATCTTAAAAAACACGAGTTTTTAGAAAATGTGTTTTATTTCATAAATGGAATCAACAAAGTATGCACATTCTACGTCATAACGATTTTCTATAGTTTGTGCATGTATCCGGAAATAAGAAAAGCTTACTTCCACCGTTTTTTAAAATCACGGCTTCTAGAAGGTTTACATGATTTTTTAAAAAACACGAGTTTTTAGAAAATCTGTTTTATTTCGTAAATGGAATCAACAAAGTATGCACATTCTACGTCATAATAACTTTTTATAGTTTGCGCATTCGTCCGGAAATAAGAAAAGCTTACTTCCACCGTTTTTTAAAATCACAGCTTCTAGAAGGTTTTGTATGATTTCGTAAAAAACACGAGTTTTTAGAAAATGTGTTTTATTTCATAAATGGAATCTACAAAGTATGCACATTCTACGTCATAACGACTTTCTATTATTTGCGCATGCGTCCGGAAATAAGAAAAGCTTACTTCCCCCGTTTTTTAAAATCAAAGCTTATAGAAGGTTTACATGATTTCTTAAAAAAAACGAGTTTTTGGAAAATGTGTTTTATTTCATAAACGAAATCAACAAAGTATGCACATTCTACGTCATAACGACTTTCTATAGTTTGTGCATGCATCTGGAAATAAGAAAAGCTTAATTCCACCGTTTTTTAAAATCACGGCTTCTAGAAGGTTTACATGATTTCGTAAAAAACATGAGTTTTTAGAAAATGTGTTGTATTTCATAAATCGAATCCACAAAGTATGCACATTCTACGTCATAACGACTTTCTATAGTTTGCGCATGCGTCCGGAAATAACAAAAGCTTACTACCCCCGTTTTTCTAAATCACAGCTTCTAGAAGGTTTACATGATTTCTTAAAAAACACGAGTTTTTAGAAAATTTGTTTTATTTCATAAATGGAATCAACAAAGTATGCATATTCTACGTCATAACGACTTTCTATAGTTTTCGCATGCGTTTGGAAATACGAAAAGCTTACTTCCCCCGTTTATTAAATTCTAAGCTTCTAGAAGGTTTACATGATTTCTTAAAAAACATGAGTTTTTAGAAAATGTGTTTTATTTCATAAATGGAATCAACAAAGTATGCACATTCTACGTCATAACGACTTTCTATAGTTTCCGCATGCGTCCGGAAATAAGAAAAGCTTACTTCCACCGTTTTTTAAAATCACAGCTTCTAGAAGGTTTACATGATTTCTTAAAAAACATGAGTTTTTAGAAAATGTGTTTTATTTCATAAATGAAATCAACAAAGTATGCACATTCTACGTCATAACGACTTTCTATAGTTTTCGCATTCGTCCGGAAATAAGAAAAGCTTACTTCCACCGTTTTTTAAAATCACAGCTTCTAGAAGGTTTACACGATTTCGTAAAAAACACGTGTTTTTAGAAAATGTGTTTTATTTCATAAATGGAATCAACAAAGTATGCACATTCTACATCATAACGACTTTCTATAGTTTGCGCATGCGTCCGGAAATAAGAAAAGCTTACTTCCACCGTTTTTTAAAATCACAGCTTCTAGAAGGTTTACATGATTTCTTAAAAACCATGAGTTTTTAGTAAATGTGTTTTATTTTATAAATGAAATCAACAAAGTATGCACATTCTACGTCATAACGACTTTCTATAGTTTGCGCATGCGTCCGGAAATAAGAAAAGCTTACTTCCACCGTTTTTTTAAAATCACAGCTTCTAGAAGGTTTACATGATTTCGTAAAAAACACGAGTTTTTAGAAAATGTGTTTAATTTCATAAATGGAATCTACAAAGTATGCAAATTCTATGTCATAACGACTTTCTATAGTTTGCGCATGAGTCTGGAAATAAGAAAAGCTTACTTCCACCATTTTTTAAAATCACAGCTTCTAGAAGGTTTAAATGATTTCTTAAAAAACACGAGTTTTTAGAAAATGTGTTTTATTTCATATATGGAATCAACAAAGTATGCACATTCTACGTCATAAGGACTTTCTATAGTTTGCGCATGCATCCGGAAATAAGTAAAGCTTACTTCCACCGTTTTTTTAAATCACAACTTCTAGAAGGTTTACATGATTTCTTAAAAAACACGAGGTTTTTGAAAATGTGTTTTATTTCATAAATGGAATCAACAAAGTATGCACATTCTACGTCATAACGACTTTCTATAGTTTGCGCATTCGTCCGGAAATAAGAAAAGCTTACTTCCATCGTTTTTTAAAATCACAGTTTCTAGAAGGTTTACATGATTTCGTAAAAAACACAAGTTTTTGGAAAATGTATTTTATTTCATAAATACAATATACAAAGTACGCACATTCTATGTCATAACGACTTTCTATAGTTTGCGCATGCGTCCGGAAATAAGAAAAGCTTACTTCCACCGTTTTTTAAAATCACAGCTTCTAGAAGGTTTACATGATTTCGTAAAAAACACGAGTTTTTAGAAAATATGTTTTATTTCATAAATGGAATCTACAAAGTACGCACATTCTACGTCATAACGACTTTCTATAGTTTGCGCATCCGTCCGGAAATAAGAAAAGCTTACTTCCGCCGTGTTTTAAAATCACAGCTTCTAAAAGGTTTACATGATTTCTTAAAAAACACGAGTTTTTAGAAAATGTGTTTTATTTCATAAATGGAATCTACAAAGTATGCACATTCTACGTCATAACGGCTTTCTATAGTTTGCGTATGCGTCCGGAAATAAGAAAATCTTACTTCCCCCGTTTTTTAAAATCACAGCTTCTAGAAGGTTTACATGATTTCTTAAAAAACACTAGTTTGAAAATATGTTTTATTTCATAAATGGAATCAACAAAGTATGCACATTCTACGTCATAACGACTTTCTATAATTTGCGCATGCGTCCGGAAATAAGAAAAGCTTACTTCCACCGTTTTTTAAAATCACAGCTTCTAGAAGGTTTACATGATTTCTTAAAAAACACGAGTTTTTAGAAAATGTGTTTTATTTCATAAATGGAATCTACAAAGTATGCACATTCTACGTCATAATGACTTTCTATAGTTTGCACATGCGTCCGGAAATAAGAAAAGCTTACTTCCACCGTTTTTTTAAATCACAGCTTGTAGAAGGTTTACATGACTTCTTAAAAAACACAAGTTTTTAGAAAATGTGTTTTATTTCATGAATGGAATAAAAAAAGTATGCACATTCTACGTCATAACGACTTTCTACTATTTGCGCATTCGTCCAGAAATAAGAAAAGCTTACTTCCACCGTTTTTTAAAATCACAGCTTCTAGAAGGTTTACATGATTTCGTAACAAACACTAGTTTTTAGAAAATGTGTTTTATTTCATAAATGGAATCTACAAAGTATGCACATTTTAGGTCATAACAATTTTCTATAGTTTGTGCATTCGTCCGGTAATAAGAAAAGCTTACCTCCCCCGTTTTTTAAAATCACGGATTCTAGAAGTTTTGCATGATTTCTTAAAAAACACGAGTTTTTAGAAAGTGTGTTTTATTAAATAAATCGAATCAACAAAGTATGCACATTCTTCGTCATAAAGACTTTCTATAATTTGCGCATGCGTTTGGAAATAAGAAAAGCTTACTACCCCCATTTTTTAAAATCACAGCTTCTAGAAGGTTTACATGATTTCTTAAAAAACACGAGTTTTTAGAAAATGTATTTTATTTCGTAAATGGAATCTACAAAGTATGCGCATTCTACGTCATAATGACTTTCTATAGTTTGCCCATGCGTCCGAAAAGAAGAAAAGCTTACTTCCACCCTTTTTTAAAATCACAGCTTCTAGAAGGTTTACATGATTTCGTAAAAAACACGAGTTTTTAGAAAATGTGTTTTATCTCATAAATAGAATCTACAAAGTATGCACATTCTACTTCATAACGACTTTCTATAGTTTGCGCATGCGTCCGGAAATAAGAAAAGCTTACTTCCACAGTTTTTTTTAATCACAGCTTCTAGAAGGTTTACATGATTTCGTAAAAAACACGAGTTTTTAGAAAATGTGTTTTATTTCATAATTGGAATCTACAAAGTATGCACATTCTACGTCATAACGAGTTTCTATAGATTGCACATGCGTCTAGAAATAAGAAACGCTTACTTCCCCCATTTTTTAAAATCACAGCTTCTAGAAGGTTTACATTATTTATTAAAAAAGATGAGTTTTTAGAAATTGTGTTTTATTTCATAAATGGAATTAACAAAGTATGTATATTCTACGTCATAACGACTTTCTATAATTTGCGCATTCGTCCGGAAATAAGAAAAGCTTACTTCCACCGTTTTTTAAAATCACAGCTTCTAGAAGGTTTACATGATTTCGTAAAAAACACGAGTTTTTAGAAAATATGTTTTATTTCATAAATGGAATCTACAAAGTATGCACATTCTACGTCATAACGACTTTCTATAGTTTGCGCATGCGTTTGGAAATAAGAAAAGCTTACTTCCCACATTTTTTAAAATCACAGCTTCTAGAAGGTTTACATGATTTCTTAAAAAACACGAGTTTTTAGAAACTGTGTTTTATTTCATAAATGGAATCAAAAGAGTATGCACATTCTACGTCATAATGACTTTCTATAGTTTGCGCATGCTTCCGGAAATAAGAAAAGCTTACTTCCACCGTTTTTTAAAATCACAGCTTTTAGAAGGTTTACACGATTTCTTAAAAAACACGAGTTTTTAGAAAATGTGTTTTATTTCATAATTGGAATCAACAAAGTATGCACATTCTACGTCATAACGACTTTCTATAGTTTGCGCATTCGTCCGGAAATAAGAAAAGCTTACTGCGACCGTTTTTTAAAATCACAGCTTCTAGAAGGTTTACATGATTTCGTAAAAAACACAAGTTTTAAGAAAATGTGTTTTATTTCCTAAATGGTATCTACAAAGTATGCACATTCTACATCATAACGACTTTCTATAGTTTGCGCATGCGTCCGGAAATAAGAAAAGCTTACTTCCCCCGTTTTTTAAAATCACAGCTTCTAGAAGGTTTACATGATTTCGTATAAAACACGAGTTTTTAGAAAATGTGTTTTATTTCATCAATGGAATCAACAAAGTATGCACATTCTACGTCATAACGACTTTCTATAGTTTGTGCATGCGTTTGGAAATAAGAAAAGCTTACTTCCTCCGTTTTTGAAAATCACAGCTTCTAGAAGGTTTACATGATTTCTTAAAAAACACGAGTTTTTAGAAAATGTGTTTTATTTAATAAAAGGAATCAACAAAGTATGCACATTCTACGTCATAACGACTTTCTATAGTTTGCACATGCGTCCGGAAATAAGAAAAGCTTACTTCCCCCGTTTTTTAAAATCACTGCTTCTAGAAGGTTTACATGACTTCTTAAAAAACACGAGTTTTTAGAAAATATGTTTTATTTCATAAATGGAATCAACAAAGTATGCACATTCTACGTCGTAAGGACTTTCTACTGTTTGCGCATGCGTCCGGAAATAAGAAAAGCTTACTTCCACTGTTTTCTAAAATCACAGCTTCTAGAAGGTTTACATGATTTCGTAAAAAACACGAGTTTTTAGAAAACGTGTTTTATTTCATAAATGGAATCTACAAAGTATGCACATTCTATGTCGTAACGACTTTCTATAGTTTGCGCATGCGTCCGGAAATAAGAAAAGCTTACTTCCACCGTTTTTTAAAATCACAGCTTCTAGAATGTTTACATGATTTCATAAAAAAAACGAGTTTTTAGAAAATGTAATCTACAAAGTATGCACATTCTATGTCATAACGACTTTCTATAGTTTGCGCAAGCGTCCGAAAATAAGAAACGCTTACTTCCCCCGTTTTTTAAAATCACAGCTTCTAGAAGGTTTACATGATTTATTAAAAACCACGAGTTTTTAGAAATTGTGTTTTATTTCATAAATGGAATCAACAAAGTATGTACATTCTACGTCATAACGACTTTCTATAGTTTGCGGATTCGTCTGAAAAGAAGAAAATCTTACTTCCACCGTTTTTTAAAATCACAGCTTCTAGAAGGTTTACATGATTTCTTAAAAAACACAAGTTTTTAGAAAATGTGTTTTATTTCATAAATGGAATCAACAAAGTATGCTCATTCTACGTCATAACCACTTTCTATAGTTTGCGCATGCGGCGGAAATAAGAGAAGCTTACTTCCACAGTTTTTTTTAATCACAGCTTCTAGAAGGTTTACATGATTTCGTAAAAAACATGAGTTTTTAGAAAATGTGTTTTATTTCATAATTGGAATCTACAAAGTATGCACATTCTACGTCATAACGACTTTCTATAGTTTGCACATGCGTCTGGAAATAAGAAACGCTTACTTCCCCCATTTTTTAAAATCACAGCTTCTAGAAGGTTTACATTATTTATTAAAAAAGACGAGTTTTTAGAAATTGTGTTTAATTTCATAAATGGAATCAACAAAGTATGTACATTCTACGTCATAACGATTTTCTATAGTTTGCGCATTCGTCCGGAAATAATAAAAGCTTACTTCCACCGTTTTTTAAAATCACAGCTTCTAGAAGGTTTACATGATTTCTTAAAAAACACGAGTTTTTAGAAAATGTGTTTTATTTCATAAATGGAATCAACAAAGTATGCACATTCTACGTCATAACGACTTTCTATAGTTTGCGCTTGCGTTTGGAAATAAGAAAAGCTTACTTCCTCCGTTTTTTAAAATCACAGCTTCTAGAAGGTTTACATGATTTCTTAAAAAAAACGAGTTTTTAGAAAATGTGTTTTATTTCATAAATGGAATCAACAAAGTATGCAGATTCTACGTCATAACGACTTTCTATAGTTTGCACATGCGTCCGGAAATAAGAAAAGCTTACTTTCGCCGTTTTTTAAAATCACTGCTTCTAGAAGGTTTACGTGACTTCTTAAAAAACACGAGTTTTTAGAAAATGTGTTTTATTTCATAAATGGAATCAACAAAGTATGCAAATTCTACGTCATAAGGAATTTCTACTGTTTGCGCATGAGTCCGGAAATAAGAAAAGCTTACTTCCACCGTTTTTTTTAATCACAGCTTCTAGAAGGTTTACACGATTTCGTAAAAACATGAGTTTTTGGAAAATGTGTTTTATTTCATAAATGGAATATACAAAGTATGCACATTCTATGTCATACCGACTTTCTATAGTTTGCGCATGCGTCCGAAAATAAGAAACGCTTACTTCCCCTGTTTTTTAAAATCACAGCTTCTAGAAGGTTTACATGATTTATTAAAAAACATGAGTTTTTAGAAATTGTGTTTTATTTCATCAATGGAATCAACAAAGTATGTACATTCTACGTCATAACGACTTTCTATAGTTTACGGATTCGTCCGAAAAGAAGAAAAGATTACTTCCACCGTTTTTTAAAATCACAGCTTCTAGAAGGTTTACATGATTTCTTAAAAAACACGAGTTTTTAGAAAATGTGTTTTATTTCATAAATGGAATCAACAAAGTATGCTCATTCTACGTCATAACGACTTTCTATAGTTTGCGCATTCGTCCGGAAATAAGAAAAGCTTACTTCCACAGTTTTTTTTAATCACAGCTTCTAGAAGGTTTACATGATTTCGTAAAAAACACGAGTTTTTAGAAAATGTGTTTTATTTCATAATTGGAATCTACAAAGTATGCACATTCTACGTCATAACGACTTTCTATAGTTTGCACATGCGTCTGGAAATAAGAAACGCTTACTTCCCCAATTTTTTAAAATCACAGCTTCTAGAAGGTTTACATTATTTATTAAAAAAGACGAGTTTTTAGAAATTGTGTTTTATTTCATAAATGGAATCAACAAAGTATGTACATTCTACTTCATAACGACTTTCTATAGTTTGCGCATTCGTCCGGAAATAAGAAAAGCTTCCTTCCACCGTTTTTTAAAATCACAGCTTCTAGAAGGTTTACATGATTTCTTAAAAACACGAGTTTTTAGAAAATGTGTTTTATTTCATAAATGGAATCAACAAAGTATGCACATTCTACGTCATAACGACTTTCTATAGTTTGCGCATGCGTTTGGAAATAAGAAAAGCTTACTTCCTCCGTTTTTGAAAATCACAGCTTCTAGAAGGTTTACATGATTTCTTAAAAAACACGAGTTTTTAGAAAATGTGTTTTATTTCATAAATGGAATCAACAAAGTATGCACATTCTACGTCATAACGACTTTCTATAGTTTGCACATGCGTCCGGAAATAAGAAAAGCTTACTTCCACCGTTTTTTTTCATCACAACTTCTAGAAGGTTTACATGATTTCGTAAGAAACATGAGTTTTTGGAAAATGTGTTTTATTTCATAAATGGAATCTACAAAGTATGCACATTCTACGTCATAACGACTTTCTAAGGTTTGCGCAAGCATTTGGAAATAAGAAAAGCTTACCTCACCCGTTTTTTAAAATCACAGCTTCTAGAAGGTTTACATGATTTCTTAAAAAATATGAGTTTTTAGAAAATTTGTTTTATTTCATAAATGGAATCAACAAAGTATGCACATTCTACGTTATAAAGACTTTCTATAGTTTGCGCATGCGTTTGGAAATAAGAAAAGCTTACTTCCACCGTTTTTTAAAATCACAGCTTCTAGAAGGTTTATATGATTTGTTAAAAAACACGAGTTTTTAGAAAATGTGTTTTAATTCCTAAATGGAATCAACAAAGTATGCACATTCTATGTCATAATGACTTTCTATAGTTTGCGCATGCGTCCGGAAATAAGAAAAGCTTACTTCCACCGTTTTTTAAAATCACAGCTTCTAGAAGGTTTACATGATTACATAAAAAACACGAGTTTTTAGAAAATGTGTTTTCTTTAATAAATGGAATCAACAAAGTATGCACATTCTATGTCATAACGACTTTCTATAGTTTGCGCATGCGTCCGAAAATAAGAAAAGCTTACTTCCACCGTATTTTAAAATCACAGCTTCTAGAATGTTTACATGATTTCATAAAAAAAACGAGTTTTTAGAAAATGTAATCTACAAAGTATGCACATTCTATGTCATAACAACTTTCTATAGTTTGCTCATGCGTCCGGAAATAAGAAAAGCTTACTTCCACCGTTTTTTAAAATCACAGCTTCTAGAAGGTTTACATGATTTCGTAAAAAACACGAGTTTTTAGAAAATGTGTTTTATTTCAGAAATGGAATCTACAAAGTATGCACATTCTATGTCATAATGAATTTCTATAGTTTGCGCATGTGTCCGAAAATAAGAAACGCTTACTTCCCCCGTTTTTTAAAATCACAGCTTCTAGAAGGTTTACATGATTTCTTAAAAAACACGAGTTTTTAGAAAATGTGTTTTATTTCATAAATGGAATCAACAAAGTATGCACATTCTACGTCATAACGACTTTCTATAGTTTGCGCATGCGTTTGGAAATAAGAAAAGCTTACTTCCCCCGTTTTTTAAAATCACAGCTTCTAGAAGGTTTACATGATTTCTTAAAAAACACGAGTTTTTAGAAAATGTGTTTTATTTCATAAATGGAACCTACAAAGTATGCACATTCTACGTCATAACGACTTTCTATAGTTTGCGCATGCGTCCGGAAATAAGAAAAGCTTACTTCCACCGTTTTATAAAATCACAGCTTCTAGAAGGTTTACATGATTTCTTAAAAAACACCAGTTTTTAGAAAATATGTTTTATTTCATAAATGGAATCAACAAAGTATGCACATTCTATGTCATAACGACTTTCTATAGTTTGCGCATGCATCCGGAAATAAGAAAAGCTTACTTCCACCGTTTTTTAAAATCACAGCTTCTAGAAGGTTTACATGATTTCGTAAAAAACACGAGTTTTTAGAAAATGTGTTTTATTTCATAAATGGAATCTACAAAGTATGCACATTCTACGTCATAACGACTTTCTATAGTTTGCGCATGCGTCCGGAAATAAGAAAAGCTTAATTCCACCGTTTTTTAAAATCACAACTTCTAGAAGGTTTACATGATTTCGTAAAAAACACGAGTTTTTAGAAAATGTGTTTTATTTCATAAATGGAATCTACAAAGTATGCACATTCTACGTCATAACGACTTTCTATAGTTTGCGCATGCGTCCGGAAATAAGAAAAGCTTACTTCCCCCGTTTTTTAAAATCACAGCTTCTAGAAGGCTTACATGATTTCTTAAAAAACACGAGTTTTTAGAAAATATGTTTTATTTCATAAATGGAATCATCAAAGTATGCATATTCTACGTCATAACGACTTTCTATAGTTTGCCCATCCGTTTGGAAATAAGAAAAGCTTACTTCTCCCGTTTTTTAAAATCACAGCTTCAAGAAGGTTTACATGATTTCTTAAAAAACACGAGTTGTTAGAAAATGTGTTTTATTTAATAAATGGAATCTAAAAAGTATGCACATTCTACGTCATAACGACTTTCTATAGTTTGCGCATGCGTCCGGAAATAAGAAAAGCTTACTTCCCCCGTTTTATAAAATCACAGCTTCTAGAAGGTTTACATGATTTCTTAAAAAACACTAGTTTTTAGAAAATATGTTTTATTTCATAAATGGAATCAACAAAGTATGCACATTCTATGTCATAACGACTTTCTATAGTTTGCGCATGCGTCCGGAAATAAGAAAAGCTTACTTCCACCATTTTTTAAAATCAAAGCTTGAAGAAGGTTTACATGATTTCTTAAAAAACACGAGTTTTTAGAAAATGTGTTTTATTTCATAAATGGAATCAACATAGTATGCACATTCTACGTCATAACGACTTTCTAAAGCTTGCGCAATCGTCCGGAAATAAGAAGAGCTTACTTCCACCGTTTTTTAAAATCACAGCTTCTAGAAGGTTGACATGATTTGTTAAAAAACACGAGTTTTTAGAAAATGTGTTTTATTTCATAAATGGAATCTATGAAGTATGCACATTCTACGTCAAAACGACTTTCTATAGTTTGTGAATGCGTCCGGAAATAAAAAAAGCTTACTTCCACCATTTTTTTAAATCAAAGCTTCTAGAAGGTTTACATGATTTCTTAAAAAACACGAGTTTTTAGAAAATGTGTTTTATTTCATAAATGGAATCAACAAAGTATGCACATTCTACGTCATAACGACTTTCTATAGTTTGCGCATGCGTTTGCAAATAAGAAAAGCTTACTTCCCCCGTTTTTTAAAATCACAGCTTCTAGAAGGTTTACATGATTTCTTAAAAAACACTAGTTTTTAGAAAATATGTTTTATTTCATATATGGAATCAACAGAGTATGCACATTCTACGTCATAACGACTTTCTATAGTTTGCGCATGCGTCCGGAAATAAGAAAAGTTTACTTCCACCGTTTTTTAAAATCACAGCTTCTAGAAGGTTTAAATGATTTCGTAAAAAACACGAATTTTTAGAAAATGTGTTTCATTTCATAAATGGAATCTACAAAGTATGCACATTCTACGTCATAACGACTTTCTATAGTTTGCGCATTCGTCCGGAAATAAGTAAAGCTTACTTCCACCGTTTTTTAAAATCACAGCTTCTAGAAGGTTTACATGATTTCATAAAAAACACGAGTTTTCAGAAAATGTGTTTTATTTCATAAATGGAATCTACAAAGTATGCACATTCTACGTCATAACAACTTTCTATAGTTTGCGCATGTGTCCGGAAATAAGAAAAGCTTACTTCCCCCGTTTTTTAAAATCATAGCTTCTAGAAGGTTTAAATGATTTCTTAAAAATACAAGTTTTTAGAAAATGTGTTTTATTTCATAAATGGAATCTACAAAGTATGCACATTCTACGTCATAACGACTTTCTATAGTTTGCGCATGCGTCCGGAAATAAGAAAAGCTTACTTCCCCTGTTTTTTAAAATCACAGCTTCTAAAAGGTTTACATGATTTCTTAAAAAACACGAGCTTTTAGAAAATGTGTTTTATTTCATAAATGGAATCAACAAAGTATGCACATTCTACGTCATAACGACTTTCTATATTTTGCGCATGCGTTTGGAAATAAGAAAAGCTTACTTCCGCCGTTTTTTAAAATCACTGCTTCTAGAAGGTTTACATGACTTCTTAAAAAACACGAGTTTTTAGAAAATGTGTTTTATTTCATAAATGGAATCAACAAAGTATGCACATTCTACGTCATAACGACTTTCTATAGTTTGCGCATGCGTCCGGAAATAAGAAAAGATTACTTCCACCATTTTTTAAAATCACAGCTTCTAGAAGGTTTACATGATTTCTTAAAAAACACGAGTTTTTTGAAAATGTGTTTTATTTCATAAATGGAATCAACAAAGTATGCACATTCTACGTCATAACGACTTTCTATAGTTTGCGCATTCGTCCGAAAATAAGAAAAGCTTACATCCACCGTTTTTTAAAATCACAGCTTCTAGAAGGTTTACATGATTTCGTAAAAAACATGAATTTTTAGAAAATGTGTTTTATTTCATAAATGGAATCTACAAAGTATGCACATTCTACGTCATAACGACTTTCTATAGTTTGCGCATGCGTCTGGAAATAAGAAAAGCTTACTTCCACCGTTTTTTAAAATCACAGCTTCTAGAAGGTTTAAATGATTTCTTAAAAAACAGGAGTTTTTAGAAAATGTGTTTTATTTCATAAATGGAATCAAAAAACTATGCACATTCTACATCATAACGACTTTCTTTAGTTTGCGCATGCGTCCGGAAATAAGAAAAGCTTACTTCCACCGTTTTTTAAAATCACAGCTTCTAGAAGGTTTACATGATTTCGTAAAAAACACGAATTTTTAGAAAATGTGTTTTATTTCATAAATGGAATCTACAAAGTATGCACATTCTACGTCATAACGACTTTCTATAGTTTGCGCATTCATCGGGAAATAAGTAAAGCTTACTTCCACAGTTTTTTAAAATCACAGCTTCTAGAAGGTTTACACGATTTCATAAAAAACACGAGTTTTCAGAAAATGTGTTTTATTTCATAAATGGAATCTACAAAGTATGCACATTCTACGTCATAACAACTTTCTATAGTTTGCGCATGCGTCCGGAAATAAGAAAAGCTTACTTCCCCCGTTTTTTAAAATCACAGCTTCTAGAAGGTTTACATGATTTCTTAAAAAATACGAGTTTTTAGAAAATGTGTTTTATTTCATAAATGGAATCTACAAAGTATGCACATTCTACGTCATAACGACTTTCTATAGTTTGCGCATGCGTCCGGAAATAAGAAAAGCTTACTTCCCCCGTTTTTTAAAATCACAGCTTCTAAAAGGTTTACATGATTTCTTAAAAAACACGAGTTTTTAGAAAATGTGTTTTATTTCATAAATGGAATCAACAAAGTATGCACATTCTACGTCATAACGACTTTCTATAGTTTGCGCATGTGTTTGGAAATAAGAAAAGCTTACTTCCCCCGTTTTTTAAAATCACAGCTTCTAGAAGGTTTACATGATTTCATAAAAAACACAAGTTTTCAGAAAATGTGTTTTATTTCATAAATGGAATCTACAAAGTATGCAGATTCTACGTCATAACAACTTTCTATAGTTTGCGCATGCGTCCGGAAATAAGAAAAGCTTACTTCCCCCGTTTTTTAAAATCACAGCTTCTAGAAGGTTTACATGATTTCTTAAAAAACACGAGTTTTTAGAAAATGTGTTTTATTTCATAAATGGAATCTACAAAGTATGCACATTCTCCGTCATAACGACTTTCTATAGTTTGCGCATGCGTCCGGAAATAAGAAAAGCTTACTTGCCCCGTTTTTTAAAATCACATCTTCTAGAAGGTTTACATTATTTCTTAAAAAACACGAGTTTTTAGAAAATGTGTTTTATTTCATAAATGGAATCAACAAAGTATGCACATTCTACTTCATAACGATTTTCTATAGTTTGTGCATGCATCGGGAAATAAGAAAAGCTTACTTCCACCATTTTTTAAAATCACAGCTTCTAGAAGCTTTACATGATTTCTTCAAAAACACGAGTTTTTAGAAAATCTGTTTTATTTCATAAATGGAATCAAAAAAGTATGCACATTCTACGTCATAAGGTTTACATGATTTCTTAAAAAACACGAGTTTTTAGAAAATGTGTTTTATTTCATAAATGGAATCAACAAAGTATGCACATTCTACGTCATAACGACTTTCTATAGTTTGCGCATGCGTCCGGAAATAAGAAAAGCTTACTTCCACCGTTTTTTAAAATCACAGCTTCTAGAAGGTTTACATGATTTCTTAAAAAACACGAGTTTTTAGAAAATGTGTTTTCTTTCATAAATGAAATCAACAAAGTATGCACATTCTATGTCATAACGACTTTCTATAGTTTCTGCATTCGTCCGGAAATAACAAAAGCTTACTTCCACCGTTTTTTAAAATCACAGCTTCTAGAAGGTTTACACGATTTCGTAAAAAACACGTGTTTTTAGAAAAGGTGTTTTATTTCATAAATGGAATCTACAAAGTATGCACATTCTACGTCATAACGACTTTCTATAGTTTGCGCATGCGTCCGGAAATAAGAAAAGCTTACTTCCAGCGTTTTTTAAAATCACAGCTTCTAGAAGGTTTACATGATTTCGTAAAAAACACGAGTTTTTAGAAAATGTGTTTTATTTCATAAATGGAATCTACAAAGTATGCACATTCTACGTCATAACGACTTTCTATAGTTTGCGCATGCGTCCGGAAATAAGAAAATCTTACTTCCACCGTTTTTTAAAATCACAGCTTCTAGAAGGTTTACATGATTTCGTAAAAAACACGAGTTTTTAGAAAATGTGTTTTATTTCATAAATGGAATCTACAAAGTATGCACATTCTACGTCATAACGACTTTCTATAGTCTGCGCATGCGTCCGGAAATAAGAAAAGCTTACTTCCACCGTTTTTTAAAATCACAGCTTCTAGAAGGTTTACATGATTTTATAAAAAACACAAATTTTTAGAAAATGTGCTTTATTTCATAAATGGAATCTACAAAGTATGCACATTATACGTCGTAACGACTTTCTATAGTTCTCGCATGTGTTTTGAAATAAGAAAAGATTACTTCCCCCGTTTTTTAAAATCACAGCTTCTAGAAGGTTTACATGATTTCTTAAAAAACACTTGTTTGAAAATATGTTTTATTTCATAAATGGAATCAACAAAGTATGCACATTCTACGTCATAACGACTTTCTATAGTTTGCGCATGCGTCTGGAAATAAGAAAAGCTTACTTCCACCGTTTTTTAAAATCACAGCTTCTAGAAGGTTTACATGATTTCGTAAAAAACACAAGTTCTTAGAAAATGTGTTTTACTTCATAAACGGAATCTACAAAGTATGCACATTCTATGTCATAACAACTTTCTATAGTTTGCGCACGCGTCCGGAAATAAGAAAAGCTTACTTCCACCGTTTTTAAAATCACAGCTTCTAGAAGGTTTACATCATTTCGTAAAAAACACGAGTTTTTAGAAAATGTGTTTTATTTCATAAATGGAATCTACAAAGTATGCACATTCTACGTCATAACGACTTTCTATAGCTTGCGCATGCATCCGGAAATAAGAAAAGCTTACTTCCCCCGTTTTTTAAAATCACAGCATCTAGAAGGTTTACATGATTTCTTAAAAAACACGAGTATTTAGAAAATGTGTTTTATTTCCTAAATGGAATCAACAAAGTATGCACATTCTACGTCATAACGACTTTCTATAGTTTGCGCATGCGTTTGGAAATAAGAAAAGCTTACTTCCCCGGTTTTTTAAAATCACAGCTTCTAGAAGGTTTATATGATTTCTTAAAAAACACTTGTTTTTAGAAAATGTGTTTTATTTCATAAATGGAATCTACAAAGTATGCACATTCTACGTCATAACGACTTTCTATGGTTTGCGCATGCGTGCGGAAATAAGAAAACCATACTTCCACCGTTTTTTAAAATCACAGCTTCTAGAAGGTTTACATGATTTCGTAAAAAAAACGAGTTTTTAGAAAATGGGTTTTATTTCATAAATGGAATCTACAAAGTATGCACATTCTAAGTCATAACGACTTTCTATAGTTTGCGCATGCGTCCGGAATTAAGAAAAGCTTACTTCCACCGTTTAATAAAATCACAGCTTCTAGAAGGTTTACATGATTTCTTAAAAAACACGAGTTTTTAGAAAATGTGTTTTATTTCATAAATGGAATCAACAAAGTATGCACATCCTACGTCATAACGACTTTCTATAGTTTGCGCATTCGTCCGGAAATAAGAAAAGCTTACTTCCATCGTTTAATAAAATCACAGATTCTAGAAGGTTTACATGATTTCTTACAAAACACGAGTTCTTAGAAAATGTGTTTTATTTCATAAATGGAATCAACAAAGTATGCACATTCTACGTCATAACGACTTTCTATAGTTTGCGCATGCGTCCGGAAATAAGAAAAGCTTACTTCCACCGTTTTTTAAAATCACAGCTTCTAGAAGGTTTACATGATTTCTTAAAAAACACGAGTTTTTAGAAAATGTGTTTTCTTTCATAAATGAAATCAACAAAGTATGCACATTCTAAGTCATAACGACTTTCTATTGTTTCTGCATTCGTCCGGAAATAAGAAAAGCTTACTTCCACCGTTTTTTAAAATCACAGCTTCTAGAAGGTTTACACGATTTCGTAAAAAACACGTGTTTTTAGAAAAGGTGATTTATTTCATAAATGGAATCTACAAAGTATGCACATTCTACGTCATAATGACTTTCTATAGTTTGCGCATGCGTCCGGAAATAAGAAAAGCTTACTTCCACCGTTTTTTAAAATCACAGCTTCTAGAAGGTTTACATGATTTCGTAAAAAACAAGAGTTTTTAGAAAATGTGTTTTTTTTCATAAATGGAATCTACAAAGTATGCACATTCTACGTCATAATGACTTTCTATAGTTTGCGCATGCGTCCGGAAATAAGAAAATCTTACTTCCACCGTTTTTTAAAATCACAGCTTCTAGAAGGTTTACATGATTTCTTAAAAAACACGAGTTTTTAGAAAATGTGTTTTATTTCGTAAATGGAATCAACAAACTATGCACATCCTACGTCATAACGACTTTCTATAGTTTGCGCATGCGTCCGGAAATAAGAAAAGCTTACTTCCACCGTTTTTTAAAATCACAGCTTCTAGAAGGTTTACATGATTTTGTAAAAAACACAAGTTTTTAGAAAATGTGCATTATTTCATAAATTGAATCTACAAAGTATGCACATTCTACGTCATAACGACTTTCTATAGTTCTCGCATGCGTTTGGAAATAAGAAAAGCTTACTTCTCCCGTTTTTTAAAATCAGAGCTTTTAGAAGGGTTACATGATTTCTTAAAAAACACGAGTTTTTAGAAAATATCTTTTATTTCATAAATGGAATCAACAAAGTATGCACATTCTACGTCATAACGACTTCCTATAGTTTGCGGATGCGTCCGGAAATAAGAAAAGGTTACTTCCACCGTTTTTTAAAATCACAGCTTCTAGAAGGTTTACATGATTTCGTAAAAAACAAGAGTTTTTAGAAAATGTGCTTTTTTTCATAAATGGAATCTACAAAGTATGCACATTCTACGTCATAACGACTTTCTATAGTTTTCGCATGCGTTTGGAAATAAGAAAAGCTTACTTCCCCCGTTTATTAAAATCACAGCTTCTAGAAGGTTTACATGATTTCTTAAAAAACATGAGTTTTTAGAAAATATCTTTTATTTCATAAATGGAATCAACAAAGTATGCACATTCTACGTCATAACGACTTTCTATAGTTTGCAGATGCGAACGGAAATAAGAAAAGCTTACTTCCACCGTTTTTTAAAATCACAGCTTCTAGAAGGTTTAAATGATTTCGTAAAAAACATGAGTTTTTAGAAAATGTGTTTTATTTCATAAATGGAATCTACAAAGTATGCACATTCTACGTCATAACGACTTTCTATAGTTTGCGCATGCGTCCAGAAATAAGAAAAGCTTACTTTCCCCGTTTTTTAAAATCACAGCGTCTAGAAGGTTTACATTATATCTTAAAAAACACGAGTTTTTAGAAAATGTGTTTTATTTCATAAATGGAATCAACAAAGTATGCGCATTCTACGTCATAACGATTTTCCTTAGTTTGTGCATGTATCCGGAAATAAGAAAAGCTTACTTCCACCGTTTTTTAAAATCACAGCTTCTAGAAGGTTTACATGATTTTTTTAAAAACACGAGTTTTTAGAAAATCTGTTTTATTTCATAAATGGAATCAACAAAGTATGCACATTCTAAGTCATAATGACTTTTTATAGTTTGCGCATTCGTCCGGAAATAAGAAAAGCTTACTTCCACCGTTTTTTAAAATCACAGCTTCTAGAAGGTTTTGTATGATTTCGTAAAAAACACGAGTTTTTAGAAAATGTGTTTTATTTCATAAATGGAATCTACAAAGTATGCACATTCTACGTCATAACGACTTTCTATTATTTGCGCATGCGTCCGGAAATAAGAAAAGCTTACTTCCCCCGTTTTTTAAAATCAAAGCTTCTAGAAGGTTTACATGATTTCTTAAAAAAAACGAGTTTTTGGAAAATGTGTTTTATTTCATAAACGGAATCAACAAAGTATGCACATTCTACGTCATAACGACTTTCTATAGTTTGTGCATGCATCCGGAAATAAGAAAAGCTTAATTCCACCGTTTTTTAAAATCACGGCTTCTAGAAGGTTTACATGATTTCGTAAAAAACACGAGTTTTTAGAAAATGTGTTTTATTTCATAAATGGAATCCACAAAGTATGCACATTCTACGTCATAACGACTTTCTATAGTTTGCGCATGCGTCCGGAAATAACAAAAGCTTACTACCCCCGTTTTTCTAAATCACAGCTTCTAGAAGGTTTACATGATTTCTTAAAAAACACGAGTTTTTAGAAAATTTGTTTTATTTCATAAATGGAATCAACAAAGTATGCATATTCTACGTCATAACGACTTTCTATAGTTTTCGCATGCGTTTGGAAATACGAAAAGCTTACTTCCCCCGTTTATTAAATTCAAAGCTTCTAGAAGGTTTACATGATTTCTTAAAAAACATGAGTTTTTAGAAAATGTGTTTTATTTCATAAATGGAATCAACAAAGTATGCACATTCTACGTCATAACGACTTTCTATAGTTTCTGCATGCGTCCGGAAATAAGAAAAGCTTACTTCCACCGTTTTTTAAAATCACAGCTTCTAGAAGGTTTACATGATTTCTTAAAAAACATGAGTTTTTAGAAAATGTGTTTTATTTCATAAATGAAATCAACAAAGTATGCAAATTCTACGTCATAACGACTTTCTATAGTTTTCGCATTCGTCCGGAAATAAGAAAAGCTTACTTCCACCGTTTTTTAAAATCACAGCTTCTAGAAGGTTTACACGATTTCGTAAAAAACACGTGTTTTTAGAAAATGTGTTTTATTTCATAAATGGAATCAACAAAGTATGCACATTCTACATCATAACGACTTTCTATAGTTTGCGCATGCTTCCGGAAATAAGAAAAGCTTACTTCCACCGTTTTTTAAAATCACAGCTTCTAGAAGGTTTACATGATTTCTTAAAAAACATGAGTTTTTAGTAAATGTGTTTTATTTTATAAATGAAATCAACAAAGTATGCACATTCTACGTCATAACGACTTTCTATAGTTTGCGCATGCGTCCGGAAATAAGAAAAGCTTACTTCCACCGTTTTTTAAAATCACAGCTTCTAGAAGGTTTACATGATTTCGTAAAAAACACGAGTTTTTAGAAAATGTGTTTAATTTCATAAATGGAATCTACAAAGTATGCAAATTCTATGTCATAACGACTTTCTATAGTTTGCGCATGAGTCCGGAAATAAGAAAAGCTTACTTCCACCATTTTTTAAAATCACAGCTTCTAGAAGGTTTAAATGATTTCTTAAAAAACACGAGTTTTTAGAAAATGTGTTTTATTTCATATATCGAATCAACAAAGTATGCACATTCTACGTCATAAGGACTTTCTATAGTTTGCGCATGCATCCGGAAATAAGTAAAGCTTACTTCCACCGTTTTTTTAAATCACAACTTCTAGAAGGTTTACATGATTTCGTAAAAAACACGAGTTCTTAGAAAATGTGTTTTACTTCATAAACGGAATCTACAAAGTATGCACATTCTATGTCATAACGACTTTCTATAGTTTGCGCACGCGTCCGGAAATAAGAAAAGCTTACTTCCACCGTTTTTTAAAATCACAGCTTCTAGAAGGTTTACATGATTTCGTAAAAAACACGAGTTCTTAGAAAATGTGTTTTACTTCATAAACGGAATCTACAAAGTATGCATATTCTATGTCATAACGACTTTCTATAGTTTGCGCACGCGTCCGGAAATAAGAAAAGCTTACTTCCACCGTTTTTTAAAATCACAGCTTCTAGAAGGTTTACATGATTTCGTAAAAAACACGAGTTTTTAGAAAATATGTTTTATTTCATAAATGGAATCTACAAAGTATGCACATTCTACGTCATAACGACTTGCTATAGCTTGCGCATGCATCCGGAAATAAGAAAAGCTTACTTCCCCCGTTTTTTAAAATCACAGCTTCTAGAAGGTTTACATGATTTCTTAAAAAACACGAGTATTTAGAAAATGTGTTTTATTTCATAAATGGAATCAACAAAGTATGCACATTCTACGTCATAACGACTTTCTATAGTTTGCGCATGCGTTTGGAAATAAGAAAGGCTTACTTCCCCCGTTTTTTAAAATCACAGCTTCTAGAAGGTTTATATGATTTCTTAAAAAACACTTGTTTTTAGAAAATGTGTTTTATTTCATAAATAGAATCTACAAAGTATGCACATTCTACGTCATAACGACTTTCTATGGTTTGCGCATGCGTGCGGAAATAAGAAAAGCATACTTCCACCGTTTTTTAAAATCACAGCTTCTAGAAGGTTTACACGATTTCGTAAAAAACACGTGTTTTTAGAAAATGTGTTTTATTTCATAAATGGAATCAACAAAGTATGCACATTCTACATCATAACGACTTTCTATAGTTTGCGCATGCGTCCGGAAATAAGAAAAGCTTACTTCCACCGTTTTTTAAAATCACAGCTTCTAGAAGGTTTAAATGATTTCGTAAAAAACATGAGTTTTTAGAAAATGTGTTTTATTTCATAAATGGAATCTACAAAGTATGCACATTCTACGTCATAACGACTTTCTATAGTTTGCGCATGCGTCCGGAAATAAGAAAAGCTTACTTTCCCCGTTTTTTAAAATCACAGCGTCTAGAAGGTTTACATTATATCTTAAAAAACACGAGTTTTTAGAAAATGTGTTTTATTTCATAAATGGAATCAACAAAGTATGCACATTCTACGTCATAACGATTTTCTATAGTTTGTGCATGTATCCGGAAATAAGAAAAGCTTACTTCCACCGTTTTTTAAAATCACAGCTTCTAGAAGGTTTACATGATTTTTTAAAAACACGAGTTTTTAGAAAATCTGTTTTATTTCATAAATGGAATCAACAAAGTATGCACATTCTACGTCATAATGACTTTTTATAGTTTGTGCATTCGTCCGGAAATAAGAAAAGCTTACTTCCACCGTTTTTTAAAATCACAGCTTCTAGAAGGTTTTGTATGATTTCGTAAAAAACACGAGTTTCTAGAAAATGTGTTTTATTTCATAAATGGAATCTACAAAGTATGCACATTCTACGTCATAACGACTTTCTATTATTTGCGCATGCGTCCGGAAATAAGAAAAGCTTACTTCCCCCGTTTTTTAAAATCAAAGCTTCTAGAAGGTTTACATGATTTCTTAAAAAAAATGAGTTTTTGGAAAATGTGTTTTATTTCATAAACGGAATCAACAAAGTATGCACATTCTACGTCATAACGACTTTCTATAGTTTGTGCATGCATCCGGAAATAAGAAAAGCTTAATTCCACCGTTTTTTAAAATCACGGCTTCTAGAAGGTTTACATGATTTCGTAAAAAACACGAGTTTTTAGAAAATGTGTTTTATTTCATAAATGGAATCCACAAAGTATGCACATTCTACGTCATAACGACTTTCTATAGTTTGCGCATGCGTCCGGAAATAACAAAAGCTTACTACCCCCGTTTTTCTAAATCACAGCTTCTAGAAGGTTTACATGATTTCTTAAAAAACACGAGTTTTTAGAAAATTTGTTTTATTTCATAAATGGAATCAACAAAGTATGCATATTCTACGTCATAACGACTTTCTATAGTTTTCGCATGCGTTTGGAAATACGAAAAGCTTACTTCCCCCATTTATTAAATTCAAAGCTTCTAGAAGGTTTACATGATTTCTTAAAAAACATGAGTTTTTAGAAAATGTGTTTTATTTCATAAATGGAATCAACAAAGTATGCACATTCTACGTCATAACGACTTTCTATAGTTTCCGCATGCGTCCGGAAATAAGAAAAGCTTACTTCCACCGTTTTTTAAAATCACAGCTTCTAGAAGGTTTACATGATTTCTTAAAAAACATGAGTTTTTAGAAAATGTGTTTTATTTCATAAATGAAATCAACAAAGTATGCAAATTCTACGTCATAACGACTTTCTATAGTTTTCGCATTCGTCCGGAAATAAGAAAAGCTTACTTCCACCGTTTTTTAAAATCACAGCTTCTAGAAGGTTTACACGATTTCGTAAAAAACACGTGTTTTTAGAAAATGTGTTTTATTTCATAAATGGAATCAACAAAGTATGCACATTCTACATCATAACGACTTTCTATAGTTTGCGCATGCGTCCGGAAATAAGAAAAGCTTACTTCCACCGTTTTTTAAAATCACAGCTTCTAGAAGGTTTGCATGATTTCTTAAAAAACATGAGTTTTTAGTAAATGTGTTTTATTTTATAAATGAAATCAACAAAGTATGCACATTCTACGTCATAACGACTTTCTATAGTTTGCGCATGCGTCCGGAAATAAGAAAAGCTTACTTCCACCGTTTTTTAAAATCACAGCTTCTAGAAGGTTTACATGATTTCGTAAAAAACACAAGTTTTTAGAAAATGTGTTTAATTTCATAAATGGAACCTACAAAGTATGCAAATTCTATGTCATAACGACTTTCTATAGTTTGCGCATGAGTCCGGAAATAAGAAAAGCTTACTTCCACCATTTTTTAAAATCACAGCTTCTAGAAGGTTTAAATGATTTCTTAAAAAACACGAGTTTTTAGAAAATGTGTTTTATTTCATATATGGAATCAACAAAGTATGCACATTCTACGTCATAAGGACTTTCTATAGTTTGCGCATGCATCCGGAAATAAGTAAAGCTTACTTCCACCGTTTTTTTAAATCACAACTTCTAGAAGGTTTACATGATTTCTTAAAAAACACGAGGTTTTTGAAAATGTGTTTTATTTCATAAATGGAATCAACAAAGTATGCACATTCTACGTCATAACGACTTTCTATAGTTTGCGTAGTCGTCCGGAAATAAGAAAAGCTTACTTCCACCGTTTTTTAAAATCACAGTTTCTAGAAGGTTTACATGATTTCGTAAAAAACACAAGTTTTTGGAAAATGTATTTTATTTCATAAATGGAATATACAAAGTACGCACATTCTATGTCATAACGACTTTCTATAGTTTGCGCATGCGTCCGGAAATAAGAAAAGCTTACTTCCACCGTTTTTTAAAATCACAGCTTCTAGAAGGTTTACATGATTTCGTAAAAAACACGAGTTTTTAGAAAATATGTTTGATTTCATAAATGGAATCTACAAAGTACGCACATTCTACGTCATAACGACTTTCTATAGTTTGCGCATCCGTCCGGAAATAAGAAAAGCTTACTTCCCCCGTGTTTTAAAATCACAGCTTCTAAAAGGTTTACATGATTTCTTAAAAAACACGAGTTTTTAGAAAATGTGTTTTATTTCATAAATGGAATCTACAAAGTATGCACATTCTACGTCATAACGGCTTTCTATAGTTTGCGTATGCGTCCGGAAATAAGAAAATCTTACTTCCCCCGTTTTTTAAAATCACAGCTTCTAGAAGGTTTACATGATTTCTTAAAAAACACTAGTTTGAAAATATGTTTTATTTCATAAATGGAATCAACAAAGTATGCACATTCTACGTCATAACGACTTTCTATAGTTTGCGCATGCGTCCGGAAATAAGAAAAGCTTACTTCCACCGTTTTTTAAAATCACAGCTTCTAGAAGGTTTACATGATTTCGTAAAAAACACGAGTTCTTAGAAAATGTGTTTTACTTCATAAACCGAATCTACAAAGTATGCACATTCTATGTCATAACGACTTTCTATAGTTTGCGCACCCGTCCGGAAATAAGAAAAGCTTACTTCCACCGTTTTTTAAAATCACAGCTTCTAGAAGGTTTACATGATTTCGTAAAAAACACGAGTTTTTAGAAAATATGTTTTATTTCATAAATGGAATCTACAAAGTATGCACATTCTACGTCATAACGACTTGCTATAGCTTGCGCATGCATCCGGAAATAAGAAAAGCTTACTTCCCCCGTTTTTTAAAATCACAGCTTCTAGAAGGTTTACATGATTTCTTAAAAAACACGAGTATTTAGAAAATGTGTTTTATTTCATAAATGGAATCAACAAAGTATGCACATTCTACGTCATAACGACTTTCTATAGTTTGCGCATGCGTTTGGAAATAAGAAAAGCTTACTTCCTCCGTTTTTTAAAATCACAGCTTCTAGAAGGTTTATATGATTTCTTAAAAAACAATTGTTTTTAGAAAATGTGTTTTATTTCATAAATAGAATCTACAAAGTATGCACATTCTACGTCATAACGACTTTCTATGGTTTGCGTATGCGTGCGGAAATAAGAAAAGCATACTTCCACCGTTTTTTAAAATCACAGCTTCTAGAAGGTTTACATGATTTCGTAAAAAAAACGAGTTTTTAGAAAATGGGTTTTATTTCATAAATGGAATCTACAAAGTATGCACATTCTACGTCATAACGACTTTCTATAGTTTGCGCATGCGTCCGGAATTAAGAAAAGCTTATGTCCACCGTTTAATAAAATCACAGCTTCTAGAAGGTTTACATGATTTCTTAAAAAACACGAGTTTTTAGAAAATGTGTTTTATTTCATAAATGGAATCAACAAAGTATGCACATCCTACGTCATAACGACTTTCTATAGTTTGCGCATTCGTCCGGAAATAAGAAAAGCTTACTTCCACCGTTTAATAAAATCACAGCTTCTAGAAGGTTTACATGATTTCTTAAAAAACACGAGTTCTTAGAAAATGTGTTTTATTTCATAAATGGAATCAACAAAGTATGCACATTCTACGTCATAACGACTTTCTATAGTTTGCGCATGCATCCGGAAATAAGAAAAGCTTACTTCCACCGTTTTTTAAAATCACAGCTTCTAGAAGGTTTACATGATTTCTTAAAAAACACGAGTTTTTAGAAAATGTGTTTTCTTTCATAAATGAAATCAACAAAGTATGCACATTCTACGTCATAACGACTTTCTATAGTTTCTGCATTCGTCCGGAAATAAGAAAAGCTTACTTCCACCGTTTTTTAAAATCACAGCTTCTAGAAGGTTTACACGATTTCGTAAAAAACATGTGTTTTTAGAAAAGGTGTTTTATTTCATAAATGGAATCTACAAAGTATGCACATTCTATGTCATAACGACTTTCTATAGTTTGCGCATGCGTCCGGAAATAAGAAAAGCTTACTTCCACCATTTTTTAAAATCACAACTTCTAAAAGGTTTCCATGATTTCGTAAAAAACACGAGTTTTTAGAAAATGTGTTTTATTTCATAAATGGAATCAACAAAGTATGCACATCCTACGTCATAACGACTTTCTATAGTTTGTGCATGCGTCCGGAAATAAGAAAAGCTTACTTCCCCCGTTTTTTAAAATCATATCTTCTAGAAGATTTACATGATTTCTTAAAAAACATGAGTTTTTAGAAAATATCTTTTATTTCATAAATGGAATCAACAAAGTATGCACATTCTACGCCATAACGACTTTCTATAGTTTGCGCATGCATCCGGAAATAAGAAAAGCTTACTTCCACCGTTTTTTAAAATCACAGCTTCTAGAAGGTTTACATGATTTCGTAAAAAACACAAGTTTTTAGAAAATGTGATTTATTTCATAAATGGAATCTACAAAGTATGCACATTCTACGTCATAACGACTTTCTATAGTTTTCGCATGCGTTTGGAAATAAGAAAAGCTTACTTCCCTCGTTTTTTATAATCACAGCTTGTAGAAGGTTTACATGATTTCTTAAAAAACACGAGTTTTTATAAAATATCTTTTATTTCATAAATGGAATCAACAAAGTATGCACATTCTACGTCATAACGACTTTCTATAGTTTGCGGATGCGTCCGGAAATAAGAAAAGCTTACTTCCACCGTTTTTTAAAATCACAGCTTCTAGAAGGTTTACATGATTTCGTAAAAAACACGAGTTTTTAGAAAATGTGTTTTATTTCATAAATGGAATCTACAAAGTATGCACATTCTATGTCATAACGACTTTCTATAGTTTGCGCATGTGTCCGGAAATAAGAAAAGCTTACTTCCCCCGTTTTTTAAAATCACAGCTTCTAGAAGGTTTACATTATTTCTTAAAAAACACGAGTTTTTAGAAAATGTGTTTTATTTCATAAATGGAATCAACAAAGTATGCACATTCTACATCATAACGACTTTCTATAGTTTGTGCATGCATCCGGAAATAAGAAAAGCTTACTTCCACCGTTTTTTAAAATCACAGCTTCTAGAAGGTTTACATGATTTCTTAAAAAACATGAGTTTTTAGAAAATCTGTTTTATCTCATAAATGGAATCAACAAAGTATGCACATTCTACGTCATAATGACTTTCTATAGTTTGCGCATTCGTCCGGAAATAAGAAAAGCTTACTTCCACCGTTTTTTAAAATCACAGCTTCTAGAAGGTTTACACGATTTCGTAAAAAACACGTGTTTTTAGAAAATGTGTTTTATTTCATAAATGGAATCAACAAAGTATGCACATTCTACATCATAATGACTTTCTATAGTTTGCGCATGCGTCCGGAAATAAGAAAAGCTTACTTCCACCGTTTTTTAAAATCACAGCTTCTAGAAGGTTTAAATGATTTCGTAAAAAACATGAGTTTTTAGAAAATGTGTTTTATTTCATAAATGGAATCAACAAAGTATGCACATTCTACGTCATAACGACTTTCTATAGTTTGTGCATGCGTCCGGAAATAAGAAAAGCTTACTTCCACCGTTTTTTAAAATCACAGCTTCTAGAAGGTTTACATGATTTCTTAAAAAACACGAGTTTTTAGAAAATCTGTTTTATCTCATAAATGGAATCAACAAAGTATGCACATTCTACGTCATAATGACTTTCTATAGTTTGCGCATTCGTCCGGAAATAAGAAAAGCTTACTTCCACCGTTTTTTAAAATCACAGCTTCTAGAAGGTTTTGCACGATTTCGTAAAAAACACGAGTTTTTAGAAAATGTGTTTTATTTCATAAATGGAATCTACAAAGTAAGCACATTCTATGTCATAATGTCTTTCTATAGTTTGCACATGCGTCCGGAAATAAGAAAAGCTTACTTCCACCATTTTTTAAATTCACAGCTTCTAGAAGGTTTACATGATTTCTTAAAACAAACGAGTTTTTAGAAAATGTGTTTTATTTCATAAACGGAATCAACAAAGTATGCACATTCTACGTCATAACGACTTTCTATAGTTTGTGCATGCGTCCGGAAATAAGAAAAGCTTACTTCCACTGTTTTTTAAAATCACGGCTTCTAGAAGGTTTACATGATTTCGTAAAAAACACGAGTTTTTAGAAAATGTGTTTTATTTCATAAATGGAATCCACAAAGTATGCACATTCTACGTCATAACGACTTTCTATAGTTTGCGCATGCGTCCGGAAATAAGAAAAGCTTACTACCCCCGTTTTTCTAAATCACAGCTTCTAGAAGGTTTACATGATTTCTTAAAAAACACGAGTTTTTAGAAAATGTGTTTTATTTCATAAATGGAATCAACAAAGTATGCACATTCTACGTCATAACGACTTTCTATAGTTTTCGCATGCGTTTGGAAATACGAAAAGCTTACTTCCCCCGTTTATTAAAATCATAGCTTCTAGAAGGTTTACATGATTTCTTAAAAAACACGATTTTTTAGGAAATGTGTTTTATTTCATAATAGGAATCAACAAAGTATGCACATTCTACGTCACAACGACTTTCTATAGTTTGCGCATGCGTTTGGAAATAAGAAAAGCTTGCTTCCACCGTTTTTTAAAATCACAGCTTCTAGAAGGTTTACATGATTTCGTAAAAAACACGTGTTTTTAGAAAATGTGTTTATTTAATAAATGGAATCTACAAAGTATGCACATTCTAAGTCAGAACGACTTTCTATATTTTGCGCATGCGTCCGGAAATAAGAAAAGCTTACTTCCACCGTTTTTTAAAATCACAGCTTCTAGAAGGTTTACATGATTTCGTAAAAAACACGTGTTTTTAGAAAATGTGTTTTATTTCATAAATGGAATCTACAAAGTATGGACATTCTACGTCATAACGACTTTCTATAGTTTCCGCATGCGTTTGGAAATAAGAAAAGCTTACATCCCCCGTTTTTTAAAATCACAGCTTCTAGAAGGTTTACATGATTGCTTAAAAAACACGAGTTTTTAGAAAATGTGTTTTATTTCATAAATGGAATCTACAAAGTATGCACATTCTACGTCATAACGACTTTCTATAGTTTGCGCATGCGACTGGAAATAAGAAAAGCTTACTTCCACCGTTTTTTAAAATCACAGCTTCTAGAAGGTTTACATAATTTCTTAAAAAACACGAGTTTTTAGAAAATGTGTTTTAGTTCATACATGGAATCAACAAACTATGCACATTCTATGTCATAACGACTTTCTATAGTTTGCGCATTCGTCCAGAAATAAGAAAAGCTTACTTGCCCCATTTTTAAAATCACAGCTTCTAGAAGGTTTACATGATTTCTTAAAAAACACGAGTTTTTAGAAAATGTGTTTTATTTCATAAATGGAATCTACAAAGTATGCACATTCTACGTCATAAGGACTTTCTATAGTTTGCGCATGCGTCCGGAAATAGGAAAAGCTTACTTCCCCCGTTTTTTAAAATCACATTTTCTAGAAGGTTTACATGATTTCTTAGAAAACATGAGTTTTTAGAAAATGTGTTTTATTTCATAAATGGAATCAACAAAGTATGCACATTCTATAGTTTGCACATTCGTCCGGAAATAAGAAAAGCTTACTTCCACTGTTTTTTAAAATCACAGGTTCTAGAAGTTTTACATGATTTCGTAAAAAAACACAACTTTTTAGAAAATGTGTTTTATTTCATAAATGGAATCTACAAAGTATGCACATTCTACGTCATAACAACTTTCTATAGTTTGCGCATGCGTTCGGAAATAAGAAAAGCTTACTTCCCCCGTTTTTTTTAAATCAGAGCTTCTAGAAAGTTTACATGATTTCGTAAAAAACACGAGTTTTTAGAAAATGTGTTTTATTTCATAAATGGAATCAACAAAGTATGCACATTCTATGTCATAACGACTTTCTATATTTTGCGCATGCGTCCGGAAATAAGAAAAGCTTACTTCCACCATTTTTTAAAATCACAGCTTCTAGAAGGTTTACATGATTTCGTAAAAAACACGAGTTTTTAGAAAATGTGTTTTATTTCATAACGACTTTCTATATTTTGGGCATGCGTTTGGAAATAAGAAAAGCTTACTTCCCCCGTTTTTTAAAATCACAGCTTCTAAAAGGGTTACATGATTTCTTAAAAAACACGAGTTTTTAGAAAATGTGTTTTATTTGATAAATGGAATCAACAAAGTATGCACATTCTACATCATAACGACTCTCTATAGTTTGCGCATGCGTCCGGAAATAAGAAAAGCTTACATCCCCCGTTTTTTAAAATCACAGCTTCTAGAAGGTTTACATGATTTCCTAAAAAACACGAGTTTTTAGAAAATGTGTTTTATTTCATAAATGGAATCCTCAAAGTATGCACATTCTACGTCATAACGACTTTCTATAGTTTGCGCATGCGTCCGGAAATAAGAAAAGCTTACTTCCCACGTTTTTTTAAATCACAGCTTCTAGAAGGTTTACATGATTCCTTAAAAAACACGAGTTTTTAGAAAATGTGTTTTATTTCATAAATGGAATCTACAAAGTATGCACATTCTACGTCATAACGACTTTCTATAGTTTGCGCATGCGTCCGGATATAAGAAAATCTTACTTCCACCGTTTTTTAAAATCACAGCTTCTAGAAGGTTTACATGATTTCTAGAAAAACACGAGTTTTTAGAAAATGTGTTTTAATTCATACATGGAATCAACAAACTATGCACATTCTACGTCATAACGACTTTCTATAGTTTGCGCATTCTTTAGGAAATAAGAAAAGCTTACTTCCCCCATTTTTTAAAATCATAGCTTCTAGAAGGTTTACATGATTTCTTAAAAAACACGAGTTTTTAGAAAATGTGTTTTATTTCATAAATGGAATCTACAAAGTATGCACATTCTACGTCATAAGGACTTTCTATACTTTGCGCATGCGTCCGGAAATAAGAAAAGCTTACTTCCCCCGTTTTTTAAAATCACAGCTTCTAGAAGGTTTACATGATTTCTTAGAAAACACGAGTTTTTAGAAAATGTGTTTTATTTCATAAATGGAATCAAGAAAGTATGCACATTCTACGTCATAACGACTTTCTATAGTTTGCGCATGCGTCCGGAAATAAGAAAAGCTTACTTCCCCCGTTTTTTAAAATCACAGCTTCTAGAAGGTTTACATGATTTCTTAAAAAACACGAGTTTTTAGAAAATGTGTTTTATTTCCTAAATGGAATCAACAAAGTATGCACATTCTACGTCATAACGACTTTCTATAGTTTGCGCATGCGTCCGGAAATAAGAAAAGCTTACTTCCTCCGTTTTTTAAAATCACAGCTTCTAGAAGGTTTACATGATTTCTTAAAAAACATGAGTTTTTAGAAAATGTGTTTTATTTCATAAATGGAATCTTCAAAGTATGCACATTCTAAATCATAACGACTTTCTATAGTTTGCGCATGCGTCCGGAAATAAGAAAAGCTTACTTCCACCGTTTTTTAACATCACAGCTTCTAGAAGGTTTACATGATTTCTTAAAAAACACTAGTTTGAAAATATGTTTTATTTCATAAATGGAATCAACAAAGTATGCACATTCTACGTCATAACGACTTTCTATAGTTTGCGCATGCGTCCGGAAATAAGAAAAGCTTACTTCCTTTGTTTTTTAAAATCACAGCTTCTAGAAGGTTTACATGATTTCGTAAAAAACACGAGTTTTTAGAAAATGTGTTTTATTTCATAAATGGAATCTACAAAGTATGCACATTCTACGTCATAACGACTTTCTATAGTTTGCGCATGCGTCCGGAAATAAGAAAAGCTTACTTCCACCGTTTTTTAAAATCACAGCTTCTAGAAGGTTTACATGATTTCGTAAAAAAAACGAGTTTTTAGAAAATGTGTTTTATTTCATAAATGGAATCAACAAAGTATGCACATCCTATGTCATAACGACTTTCTATAGTTTGCGCATTCGTCCGGAAATAAGAAAAGCTTACTTCCACCGGTTTTTAAAATCACAGCTTCTAGAAGGTTTACATGATTTCGTAAAAAACATGAGTTTTTAGAAAATGTGTTTTATTTCATAAATGGAATCAACAAAGTATGCACATTCTACGTCATAACGACTTTCTATAGTTTGCGCATCCGTCCGTAAATAAGAAAAGCTTACTTCCCCCATCTTTTAAAATCACATCTTCTAGAAGGTTTACATGATTTCTTAAAAAACACGAGTTTTTAGAAAATATCTTTTATTTCATAAATGGAATCAACAAAGTATGCACATTCTACGCCATAACGACTTTCTATAGTTTGCGCATGAGTCCGGAAATAAGAAAAGCTTACTTCCACCGTTTTTTAAAATCACAGTTTCTAGAAGGTTTACATGATTTCGTAAAAACCACAAGTTTTTAGAAAATGTGCTTTATTTCATAAATGGAATCTACAATGTATGCACATTCTACGTCATAACGACTTTCTATAGTTTTCACATGCGTTTGGAAATAAGAAAAGCTTACTTCCCCCGTTTTTTAAAATCACAGCTTGTAGAAGGTTTACATGATTTCTTAAAAAACACGAGTTTTTATAAAATATCTTTTATTTTATAAATGGAATCAACAAAGTATGCACATTCTACGTCATAACGACTTTCTATAGTTTGCGGATGCGTCCGGAAATAAGAAAAGCTTACTTCCACCGTTTTTTAAAATCACAGCTTCTAGAAGGTTTACATGATTTCGTAAAAAACACGAGTTTTTATAAAATGTGTTTTATTTCATAAATGGAATCTACAAAGTATGCATATTCTACGTCATAACGACTTTCTATAGTTTGCGCATGTGTCCGGAAATAAGAAAAGCTTACTTCTCCCGTTTTTTAAAATCACAGCTTCTAGAAGGTTTACATTATTTCTTAAAAAACACGAGTTTTTAGAAAATATGTTTTATTTCATAAATGGAATCAACAAAGTATGCACATTCTACGTCATAACGATTTTCTATAGTTTGTGCATGCGTCCGGAAATAAGAAAAGCTTACTTCCACCGTTTTTTAAAATCACAGCTTCTAGAAGGTTTACATGATTTCGTAAAAAACACGTGTTTTTAGAAAATTTGTTTTATTTCATAAATGGAATCTACAAAGTATGCACATTCTAAGTCAGAACGAATTTCTATAGTTTGCGCATGCGTCCGGAAATAAGAAAAGTTTACTTCCACCGTTTTTTAAAATCACAGCTTCTAGAAGGTTTACATGATTTCGTAAAAAACACGAGTTTTTGGAAAATGTGTTTTATTTCATAAATGGAACCTACAAAGTATGCACATTCTACGTCATAATGACTTTCTATAGCTTGCGCATGTGTTTGGAAATAAGAAAAGCTTACATCCCCCGTTTTTTAAAATCACAGCTTGTAGAAGGTTTAAATGATTCCTTAAAAAACACGAGTTTTTAGAAAATGTGTTTTCTTTCATAAATGAAATCAACAAAGTATGCACATTCTACGTCATAACGACTTTCTATAGTTTCTGCATTCGTCCGGAAATAAGAAAAGCTTACTTCCACCGTTTTTTAAAATCACAGCTTCTAGAAGGTTTACATGATTTCGTAAAAAACACGAGTTTTTAGAAAATGTGTTTTATTTCATAAATGTAATCTACAAAGTATGCACATTCTACATCATAACGACTTTCTATAGTTTGCGCATGCGTCCGGAAATAAGAAAAGCTTTCTTCCACCGTTTTTTAAAATCCCGACTTATAGAAGGTTTACATGATTTCGTAAAAAACACGAGTTTTTAGAAAATGTGTTTTATTTCATAAATGGAATCTACAAAGTATGCACATTCTATGTCATAACGACTTTCTATAGTTTGCGCATGCGTCCGGAAATAACAAAAGCTTACTTCCCCCGTTTTTTAAAATCACAGCTTCTAGATGGTTTACATGATTTCTTAAAAAAAACGAGTTTTTAGAAAATGTGTTTTATTTCATCAATAGAATCTACAAAGTCTGCACATTCTACGTCATAACGACTTTCTATAGTTTGCGCATGCGTTTGGAAATAAGAAAAGCTTACTTCCCCCGTTTTTTAAAATCACAGCTTCTAGAAGGTTTACCTTATTCCTTAAAAAACATGACTTTTTAGAAAATGTGTTTTATTTCATAAATGGAATCTACAAAGTATGCACATTCTACGTCATAATGACTTTCTATAGTTTGGGCATGCGTCCGGAAATAAGAAAAGCTTACTTCCCCCGTTTTTTAAAATCACAGCTTCTAGAAGGTTTACATGATTTCTTAAAAAACACGAGTTTTTAGAAAATATCTTTTATTTCATAAATGGAATCAACAAAGTATGCACATTCTACGTCATAACGAATTTCTATAGTTTGCGCATGCGTCCGGAAATAAGAAAAGCTTACTTCCACCGTTTTTTAAAATCACAGCTTCTAGAAGGTTTACATGACTTCGTAAAAAACACGAGTTTTTAGAAAATGTGTTTTATTTCATAAATGGAATCAACAAAGTATGCACATCCTACGTCATAACGACTTTCTATAGTTTGCGCATTCGTCCGGAAATAAGAAAAGCTTACTTCCACCGTTTTTTAAAATCACAGCTTCTAGAAGGTTTACATCATTTCGTAAAAAACACGAGTTTTTAGAAAATGTGTTTTATTTCATAAATGGAATCTACAAAGTATGCACATTCTACGTCATAACGACTTTCTATAGCTTGCGCATGCATCCGGAAATAAGAAAAGCTTACTTCCCCCGTTTTTTAAAATCACAGCATCTAGAAGGTTTACATGATTTCTTAAAAAACACGAGTATTTAGAAAATGTGTTTTATTTCATAAATGGAATCTACAAAGTATGCACATTCTACGTCATAACGACTTTCTATAGTTTGCGCATGCGTCCGGAAATAAGAAAAGCTTACTTCCCCCGTTTTTTATAATCAGATCTTCTAGAAGGTTTACATGATTTCTTAAAAAACACGAGTTTTTAGAAAATATCTTTTATTTCATAAATGGAATCAACAAAGTATGCACATTCTACGTCATAACGAATTTCTATAGTTTGCGCATGCGTCCGGAAATAAGAAAAGCTTACTTCCACCGTTTTTTAAAATCACAGCTTCTAGAAGGTTTACATGATTTCGTAAAAAACACGAGTTTTTAGAAAATGTGTTTTATTTCATAAATGGAATCTACAAAGTATGCACATTCTACGTCATAACGCCTTTCTATAGTTTGCGCATGCGTCCGGAAATAAGAAAAGCTTACTTCCCCCGTTTTTTAAAATCACAGCTTCTAGAAGGTTTACATGATTTCGTAAAAAACACGAGTTTTTAGAAAATGTGTTTTATTTCATAAATGGAATCTACAAAGTATGCACATTCTACGTCATAATGATTTTCTATAGTTTGCGAATGCGTCCGGAAATAAGAAAAGCTTACTTCCCCCGTTTTTTTAAATCACAGCTTCTAGAAGGTTTACATGATTGCTTAAAAAACACGAGTTTTTAGAAAATGTGTTTTATTTCATAAATGGAATCAACAAAGTATGCACATTCTATGTCATAATGACTTTCTATAGTTTGCGCATGCGTCCGGAAATAAGAAAAGCTTACTTCCCCCGTTTTTTTAAATCACAGCTTCTAGAAGGTTTACATGATTTCGTAAAAAACACAAGTTCTTAGAAAATGTGTTTTACTTCATAAACGGAATCTACAAAGTATGCACATTCTATGTCATAACAACTTTCTATAGTTTGCGCACGCGTCCGGAAATAAGAAAAGCTTACTTCCACCGTTTTTAAAATCACAGCTTCTAGAAGGTTTACATCATTTCGTAAAAAACACGAGTTTTTAGAAAATGTGTTTTATTTCATAAATGGAATCTACAAAGTATGCACATTCTACGTCATAACGACTTTCTATAGCTTGCGCATGCATCCGGAAATAAGAAAAGCTTACTTCCCCCGTTTTTTAAAATCACAGCATCTAGAAGGTTTACATGATTTCTTAAAAAACACGAGTATTTAGAAAATGTGTTTTATTTCATAAATGGAATCAACAAAGTATGCACATTCTACGTCATAACGACTTTCTATAGTTTGCGCATGCGTTTGGAAATAAGAAAAGCTTACTTCCCCGGTTTTTTAAAATCACAGCTTCTAGAAGGTTTATATGATTTCTTAAAAAACACTTGTTTTTAGAAAATGTGTTTTATTTCATAAATGGAATCTACAAAGTATGCACATTCTACGTCATAACGACTTTCTATGGTTTGCGCATGCGTGCGGAAATAAGAAAACCATACTTCCACCATTTTTTAAAATCACAGCTTCTAGAAGGTTTACATGATTTCGTAAAAAAAACAAGTTTTTAGAAAATGGGTTTTATTTCATAAATGGAATCTACAAAGTATGCACATTCTAAGTCATAACGACTTTCTATAGTTTGCGCATGCGTCCGGAATTAAGAAAAGCTTACTTCCACCGTTTAATAAAATCACAGCTTCTAGAAGGTTTACATGATTTCTTAAAAAACACGAGTTTTTAGAAAATGTGTTTTATTTCATAAATGGAATCAACAAAGTATGCACATCCTACGTCATAACGACTTTCTATAGTTTGCGCATTCGTCCGGAAATAAGAAAAGCTTACTTCCATCGTTTAATAAAATCACAGCTTCTAGAAGGTTTACATGATTTCTTACAAAACACGAGTTCTTAGAAAATGTGTTTTATTTCATAAATGGAATCAACAAAGTATGCACATTCTATGTCATAATGACTTTCTATAGTTTGCGCATGCGTCCGGAAATAAGAAAAGCTTACTTCCCCCGTTTTTTTAAATCACAGCTTCTAGAAGGTTTACATGATTTCGTAAAAAACACACGTTCTTAGAAAATGTGTTTTACTTCATAAACGGAATCTACAAAGTATGCACATTCTATGTCATAACAACTTTCTATAGTTTGCGCACGCGTCCGGAAATAAGAAAAGCTTACTTCCACCGTTTTTAAAATCACAGCTTCTAGAAGGTTTACATCATTTCGTAAAAAACACGAGTTTTTAGAAAATGTGTTTTATTTCATAAATGGAATCTACAAAGTATGCACATTCTACGTCATAACGACTTTCTATAGCTTGCGCATGCATCCGGAAATAAGAAAAGCTTACTTCCCCCGTTTTTTAAAATCACAGCATCTAGAAGGTTTACATGATTTCTTAAAAAACACGAGTATTTAGAAAATGTGTTTTATTTCATAAATGGAATCTACAAAGTATGCACATTCTACGTCATAACGACTTTCTATAGTTTGCGCATGCGTCCGGAAATAAGAAAAGCTTACTTCCCCCGTTTTTTATAATCAGATCTTCTAGAAGGTTTACATGATTTCTTAAAAAACACGAGTTTTTAGAAAATATCTTTTATTTCATAAATGGAATCAACAAAGTATGCACATTCTACGTCATAACGAATTTCTATAGTTTGCGCATGCGTCCGGAAATAAGAAAAGCTTACTTCCACCGTTTTTTAAAATCACAGCTTCTAGAAGGTTTACATGATTTCGTAAAAAACACGAGTTTTTAGAAAATGTGTTTTATTTCATAAATGGAATCTACAAAGTATGCACATTCTACGTCATAACGCCTTTCTATAGTTTGCGCATGCGTCCGGAAATAAGAAAAGCTTACTTCCCCCGTTTTTTAAAATCACAGCTTCTAGAAGGTTTACATGATTTCGTAAAAAACACGAGTTTTTAGAAAATGTGTTTTATTTCATAAATGGAATCTACAAAGTATGCACATTCTACGTCATAATGATTTTCTATAGTTTGCGAATGCGTCCGGAAATAAGAAAAGCTTACTTCCCCCGTTTTTTTAAATCACAGCTTCTAGAAGGTTTACATGATTGCTTAAAAAACACGAGTTTTTAGAAAATGTGTTTTATTTCATAAATGGAATCAACAAAGTATGCACATTCTATGTCATAATGACTTTCTATAGTTTGCGCATGCGTCCGGAAATAAGAAAAGCTTACTTCCCCCGTTTTTTTAAATCACAGCTTCTAGAAGGTTTACATGATTTCGTAAAAAACACAAGTTCTTAGAAAATGTGTTTTACTTCATAAACGGAATCTACAAAGTATGCACATTCTATGTCATAACAACTTTCTATAGTTTGCGCACGCGTCCGGAAATAAGAAAAGCTTACTTCCACCGTTTTTAAAATCACAGCTTCTAGAAGGTTTACATCATTTCGTAAAAAACACGAGTTTTTAGAAAATGTGTTTTATTTCATAAATGGAATCTACAAAGTATGCACATTCTACGTCATAACGACTTTCTATAGCTTGCGCATGCATCCGGAAATAAGAAAAGCTTACTTCCCCCGTTTTTTAAAATCACAGCATCTAGAAGGTTTACATGATTTCTTAAAAAACACGAGTATTTAGAAAATGTGTTTTATTTCATAAATGGAATCAACAAAGTATGCACATTCTACGTCATAACGACTTTCTATAGTTTGCGCATGCGTTTGGAAATAAGAAAAGCTTACTTCCCCGGTTTTTTAAAATCACAGCTTCTAGAAGGTTTATATGATTTCTTAAAAAACACTTGTTTTTAGAAAATGTGTTTTATTTCATAAATGGAATCTACAAAGTATGCACATTCTACGTCATAACGACTTTCTATGGTTTGCGCATGCGTGCGGAAATAAGAAAACCATACTTCCACCGTTTTTTAAAATCACAGCTTCTAGAAGGTTTACATGATTTCGTAAAAAAAACGAGTTTTTAGAAAATGGGTTTTATTTCATAAATGGAATCTACAAAGTATGCACATTCTAAGTCATAACGACTTTCTATAGTTTGCGCATGCGTCCGGAATTAAGAAAAGCTTACTTCCACCGTTTAATAAAATCACAGCTTCTAGAAGGTTTACATGATTTCTTAAAAAACACGAGTTTTTAGAAAATGTGTTTTATTTCATAAATGGAATCAACAAAGTATGCACATCCTACGTCATAACGACTTTCTATAGTTTGCGCATTCGTCCGGAAATAAGAAAAGCTTACTTCCATCGTTTAATAAAATCACAGCTTCTAGAAGGTTTACATGATTTCTTACAAAACACGAGTTCTTAGAAAATGTGTTTTATTTCATAAATGGAATCAACAAAGTATGCACATTCTACGTCATAACGACTTTCTATAGTTTGCGCATGCGTCCGGAAATAAGAAAAGCTTACTTCCACCGTTTTTTAAAATCACAGCTTCTAAAAGGTTTACATGATTTCTTAAAAAACACGAGTTTTTAGAAAATGTGTTTTCTTTCATAAATGAAATCAACAAAGTATGCACATTCTACGTCATAACGACTTTCTATTGTTTCTGCATTCGTCCGGAAATAAGAAAAGCTTACTTCCACCGTTTTTTAAAATCACAGCTTCTAGAAGGTTTACACGATTTCGTAAAAAACACGTGTTTTTAAAAAAGGTGATTTATTTCATAAATGGAATCTACAAAGTATGCACATTCTACGTCATAATGACTTTCTATAGTTTGCGCATGCGTCCGGAAATAAGAAAAGCTTACTTCCACCGTTTTTTAAAATCACAGCTTCTAGAAGGTTTACATGATTTCGTAAAAAACAAGAGTTTTTAGAAAATGTGTTTTATTTCATAAATGGAATCTACAAAGTATGCACATTCTACGTCATAACGACTTTCTATAGTTTGCGCATGCGTCCGGAAATAAGAAAATCTTACTTCCACCGTTTTTTAAAATCACAGCTTCTAGAAGGTTTACATGATTTCTTAAAAAACACGAGTTTTTAGAAAATGTGTTTTATTTCGTAAATGGAATCAACAAACTATGCACATCCTAGGTCATAACGACTTTCTATAGTTTGCGCATGCGTCCGGAAATAAGAAAAGCTTACTTCCACCGTTTTTTAAAATCACAGCTTCTAGAAGGTTTACATGATTTTGTAAAAAACACAAGTTTTTAGAAAATGTGCATTATTTCATAAATTGAATCTACAAAGTATGCACATTCTACGTCATAACGACTTTCTATAGTTCACGCATGCGTTTGGAAATAAGAAAAGCTTACTTCTCCCGTTTTTTAAAATCAGAGCTTTTAGAAGGGTTACATGATTTCTTAAAAAACACGAGTTTTTAGAAAATATCTTTTATTTCATAAATGGAATCAACAAAGTATGCACATTCTACGTCATAACGACTTGCTATAGTTTGCGGATGCGTCCGGAAATAAGAAAAGGTTACTTCCACCGTTTTTTAAAATCACAGCTTCTAGAAGGTTTACATGATTTCGTAAAAAACAAGAGTTTTTAGAAAATGTGCTTTTTTTCATAAATGGAATCTACAAAGTATGCACATTCTACGTCATAACGACTTTCTATAGTTTTCGCATGCGTTTGGAAATAAGAAAAGCTTACTTCCCCCGTTTATTAAAATCACAGCTTCTAGAAGGTTTACATGATTTCTTAAAAAACATGAGTTTTTAGAAAATATCTTTTATTTCATAAATGGAATCAACAAAGTATGCACATTCTACGTCATAACGACTTTCTATAGTTTGCGGATGCGAACGGAAATAAGAAAAGCTTACTTCCACCGTTTTTTAAAATCACAGCTTCTAGAAGGTTTAAATGATTTCGTAAAAAACATGAGTTTTTAGAAAATGTGTTTTATTTCATAAATGGAATCTACAAAGTATGCACATTCTACGTCATAACGACTTTCTATAGTTTGCGCATGCGTCCAGAAATAAGAAAAGCTTACTTTCCCCATTTTTTAAAATCACAGCGTCTAGAAGGTTTACATTATATCTTAAAAAACACGAGTTTTTAGAAAATGTGTTTTATTTCATAAATGGAATCAACAAAGTATGCGCATTCTACGTCATAACGATTTTCTATAGTTTGTGCATGTATCCGGAAATAAGAAAAGCTTACTTCCACCGTTTTTTAAAATCACAGCTTCTAGAAGGTTTACATGATTTTTTAAAAAACACGAGTTTTTAGAAAATCTGTTTTATTTTATAAATGGAATCAACACAGTATGCACATTCTAAGTCATAATGACTTTTTATAGTTTGCGCATTCGTCCGGAAATAAGAAAAGCTTACTTCCACCGTTTTTTAAAATCACAGCTTCTAGAAGGTTTTGTATGATTTCGTAAAAAACACGAGTTTTTAGAAAATGTGTTTTATTTCATAAATGGAATCTACGAAGTATGCACATTCTACGTCATAACGACTTTCTATTATTTGCGCATGCGTCCGGAAATAAGAAAAGCTTACTTCCCCCGTTTTTTAAAATCAAAGCTTCTAGAAGGTTTACATGATTTCTTAAAAAAAACGAGTTTTTGGAAAATGTGTTTTATTTCATAAACGGAATCAACAAAGTATGCACATTCTACGTCATAACGACTTTCTATAGTTTGTGCATGCATCCGGAAATAAGAAAAGCTTAATTCCACCGTTTTTTAAAATCACGGCTTCTAGAAGGTTTACATGATTTCGTAAAAAACACGAGTTTTTAGAAAATGTGTTTTATTTCATAAATGGAATCCACAAAGTATGCACATTCTACGTCATAACGACTTTCTATAGTTTGCGCATGCGTCCGGAAATAACAAAAGCTTACTACCCCCGTTTTTCTAAATCACAGCTTCTAGAAGGTTTACATGATTTCTTAAAAAACACGAGTTTTTAGAAAATTTGTTTTATTTCATAAATGGAATCAACAAAGTATGCATATTCTACGTCATAACGACTTTCTATAGTTTTCGCATGCGTTTGGAAATACGAAAAGCTTACTTCCCCCGTTTATTAAATTCAAAGCTTCTAGAAGGTTTACATGATTTCTTAAAAAACATGAGTTTTTAGAAAATGTGTTTTATTTCATAAATGGAATCAACAAAGTATGCACATTCTACGTCATAACGACTTTCTATAGTTTCTGCATGCGTCCGGAAATAAGAAAAGCTTACTTCCACCGCTTTTTAAAATCACAGCTTCTAGAAGGTTTACATGATTTCTTAAAAAACATGAGTTTTTAGAAAATGTGTTTTATTTCATAAATGAAATCAACAAAGTATGCAAATTCTACGTCATAACGACTTTCTATAGTTTTCGCATTCGTCCGGAAATAAGAAAAGCTTACTTCCACCGTTTTTTAAAATCACAGCTTCTAGAAGGTTTACACGATTTCGTAAAAAACACGTGTTTTTAGAAAATGTGTTTTATTTCATAAATGGAATCAACAAAGTATGCACATTCTACATCATAACGACTTTCTATAGTTTGCGCATGCTTCCGGAAATAAGAAAAGCTTACTTCCACCGTTTTTTAAAATCACAGCTTCTAGAAGGTTTACATGATTTCTTAAAAAACATGAGTTTTTAGTAAATGTGTTTTATTTTATAAATGAAATCAACAAAGTATGCACATTCTACGTCATAACGACTTTCTATAGTTTGCGCATGCGTCCGGAAATAAGAAAAGCTTACTTCCACCGTTTTTTAAAATCACAGCTTCTAGAAGGTTTACATGATTTCGTAAAAAACACGAGTTTTTAGAAAATGTGTTTAATTTCATAAATGGAATCTACAAAGTATGCAAATTCTATGTCATAACGACTTTCTATAGTTTGCGCATGAGTCCGGAAATAAGAAAAGCTTACTTCCACCATTTTTTAAAATCACAGCTTCTAGAAGGTTTAAATGATTTCTTAAAAAACACGAGTTTTTAGAAAATGTGTTTTATTTCATATATGGAATCAACAAAGTATGCACATTCTACGTCATAAGGACTTTCTATAGTTTGCGCATGCATCCGGAAATAAGTAAAGCTTACTTCCACCGTTTTTTTAAATCACAACTTCTAGAAGGTTTACATGATTTCGTAAAAAACACGAGTTCTTAGAAAATGTGTTTTACTTCATAAACGGAATCTACAAAGTATGCACATTCTATGTCATAACGACTTTCTATAGTTTGCGCACGCGTCCGGAAATAAGAAAAGCTTACTTCCACCGTTTTTTAAAATCACAGCTTCTAGAAGGTTTACATGATTTCGTAAAAAACACGAGTTCTTAGAAAATGTGTTTTACTTCATAAACGGAATCTACAAAGTATGCACATTCTATGTCATAACGACTTTCTATAGTTTGCGCACGCGTCCGGAAATAAGAAAAGCTTACTTCCACCGTTTTTTAAAATCACAGCTTCTAGAAGGTTTACATGATTTCGTAAAAAACACGAGTTTTTAGAAAATATGTTTTATTTCATAAATGGAATCTACAAAGTATGCACATTCTACGTCATAACGACTTGCTATAGCTTGCGCATGCATCCGGAAATAAGAAAAGCTTACTTCCCCCGTTTTTTAAAATCACAGCTTCTAGAAGGTTTACATGATTTCTTAAAAAACACGAGTATTTAGAAAATGTGTTTTATTTCATAAATGGAATCAACAAAGTATGCACATGCTACGTCATAACGACTTTCTATAGTTTGCGCATGCGTTTGGAAATAAGAAAGGCTTACTTCCCCCGTTTTTTAAAATCACAGCTTCTAGAAGGTTTATATGATTTCTTAAAAAACACTTGTTTTTAGAAAATGTGTTTTATTTCATAAATAGAATCTACAAAGTATGCACATTCTACGTCATAACGACTTTCTATGGTTTGCGCATGCGTGCGGAAATAAGAAAAGCATACTTCCACCGTTTTTTAAAATCACAGCTTCTAGAAGGTTTACACGATTTCGTAAAAAACACGTGTTTTTAGAAAATGTGTTTTATTTCATAAATGGAATCAACAAAGTATGCACATTCTACATCATAACGACTTTCTATAGTTTGCGCATGCGTCCGGAAATAAGAAAAGCTTACTTCCACCGTTTTTTAAAATCACAGCTTCTAGAAGGTTTAAATGATTTCGTAAAAAACATGAGTTTTTAGAAAATGTGTTTTATTTCATAAATGGAATCTACAAAGTATGCACATTCTACGTCATAACGACTTTCTATAGTTTGCGCATGCGTCCGGAAATAAGAAAAGCTTACTTTCCCCGTTTTTTAAAATCACAGCGTCTAGAAGGTTTACATTATATCTTAAAAAACACGAGTTTTTAGAAAATGTGTTTTATTTCATAAATGGAATCAACAAAGTATGCACATTCTACGTCATAACGATTTTCTATAGTTTGTGCATGTATCCGGAAATAAGAAAAGCTTACTTCCACCGTTTTTTAAAATCACAGCTTCTAGAAGGTTTACATGATTTTTTAAAAACACGAGTTTTTAGAAAATCTGTTTTATTTCATAAATGGAATCAACAAAGTATGCACATTCTACGTCATAATGACTTTTTATAGTTTGTGCATTCGTCCGGAAATAAGAAAAGCTTACTTCCACCGTTTTTTAAAATCACAGCTTCTAGAAGGTTTTGTATGATTTCGTAAAAAACACGAGTTTCTAGAAAATGTGTTTTATTTCATAAATGGAATCTACAAAGTATGCACATTCTACGTCATAACGACTTTCTATTATTTGCGCATGCGTCCGGAAATAAGAAAAGCTTACTTCCCCCGTTTTTTAAAATCAAAGCTTCTAGAAGGTTTACATGATTTCTTAAAAAAAACGAGTTTTTTGAAAATGTGTTTTATTTCATAAACGGAATCAACAAAGTATGCACATTCTACGTCATAACGACTTTCTATAGTTTGTGCATGCATCCGGAAATAAGAAAAGCTTAATTCCACCGTTTTTTAAAATCACGGCTTCTAGAAGGTTTACATGATTTCGTAAAAAACACGAGTTTTTAGAAAATGTGTTTTATTTCATAAATGGAATCCACAAAGTATGCACATTCTACGTCATAACGACTTTCTATAGTTTGCGCATGCGTCCGGAAATAACAAAAGCTTACTACCCCCGTTTTTCTAAATCACAGCTTCTAGAAGGTTTACATGATTTCTTAAAAAACACGAGTTTTTAGAAAATTTGTTTTATTTCATAAATGGAATCAACAAAGTATGCATATTCTACGTCATAACGACTTTCTATAGTTTTCGCATGCGTTTGGAAATACGAAAAGCTTACTTCCCCCATTTATTAAATTCAAAGCTTCTAGAAGGTTTACATGATTTCTTAAAAAACATGAGTTTTTAGAAACTGTGTTTTATTTCATAAATGGAATCAACAAAGTATGCACATTCTACGTCATAACGACTTTCTATAGTTTCTGCATGCGTCCGGAAATAAGAAAAGCTTACTTCCACCGTTTTTTAAAATCACAGCTTCTAGAAGGTTTACATGATTTCTTAAAAAACATGAGTTTTTAGAAAATGTGTTTTATTTCATAAATGAAATCAACAAAGTATGCAAATTCTACGTCATAACGACTTTCTATAGTTTTCGCATTCGTCCGGAAATAAGAAAAGCTTACTTCCACCGTTTTTTAAAATCACAGCTTCTAGAAGGTTTACACGATTTCGTAAAAAACACGTGTTTTTAGAAAATGTGTTTTATTTCATAAATGGAATCAACAAAGTATGCACATTCTACATCATAACGACTTTCTATAGTTTGCGCATGCGTCCGGAAATAAGAAAAGCTTACTTCCAACGTTTTTTAAAATCACAGCTTCTAGAAGGTTTGCATGATTTCTTAAAAAACATGAGTTTTTAGTAAATGTGTTTTATTTTATAAATGAAATCAACAAAGTATGCACATTCTACGTCATAACGACTTTCTATAGTTTGCGCATGCGTCCGGAAATAAGAAAAGCTTACTTCCACCGTTTTTTAAAATCACAGCTTCTAGAAGGTTTACATGATTTCGTAAAAAACACGAGTTTTTAGAAAATGTGTTTAATTTCATAAATGGAACCTACAAAGTATGCAAATTCTATGTCATAACGGCTTTCTATAGTTTGCGCATGAGTCCGGAAATAAGAAAAGCTTACTTCCACCATTTTTTAAAATCACAGCTTCTAGAAGGTTTAAATGATTTCTTAAAAAACACGAGTTTTTAGAAAATGTGTTTTATTTCATATATGGAATCAACAAAGTATGCACATTCTACGTCATAAGGACTTTCTATAGTTTGCGCATGCATCCGGAAATAAGTAAAGCTTACTTCCACCGTTTTTTTAAATCACAACTTCTAGAAGGTTTACATGATTTCTTAAAAAACACGAGGTTTTTGAAAATGTGTTTTATTTCATAAATGGAATCAACAAAGTATGCACATTCTACGTCATAACGACTTTCTATAGTTTGCGTAGTCGTCCGGGAATAAGAAAAGCTTACTTCCACCGTTTTTTAAAATCACAGTTTCTAGAAGGTTTACATGATTTCGTAAAAAACACAAGTTTTTGGAAAATGTATTTTATTTCATAAATGGAATATACAAAGTACGCACATTCTATGTCATAACGACTTTCTATAGTTTGCGCATGCGTCCGGAAATAAGAAAAGCTTACTTCCACCGTTTTTTAAAATCACAGCTTCTAGAAGGTTTACATGATTTCGTAAAAAACACGAGTTTTTAGAAAATATGTTTTATTTCATAAATGGAATCTACAAAGTACGCACATTCTACGTCATAACGACTTTCTATAGTTTGCGCATCCGTCCGGAAATAAGAAAAGCTTACTTCCCCCGTGTTTTAAAATCACAGCTTCTAAAAGGTTTACATGATTTCTTAAAAAACACGAGTTTTTAGAAAATGTGTTTTATTTCATAAATGGAATCTACAAAGTATGCACATTCTACGTCATAACGGCTTTCTATAGTTTGCGTATGCGTCCGGAAATAAGAAAATCTTACTTCCCCCGTTTTTTAAAATCACAGCTTCTAGAAGGTTTACATGATTTCTTAAAAAACACTAGTTTGAAAATATGTTTTATTTCATAAATGGAATCAACAAAGTATGCACATTCTATGTCATAACGACTTTCTATAGTTTGCGCATGCGTCCGGAAATAAGAAAAGCTTACTTCCACCGTTTTTTAAAATCACAGCTTCTAGAAGGTTTACATGATTTCGTAAAAAACACGAGTTCTTAGAAAATGTGTTTTACTTCATAAACCGAATCTACAAAGTATGCACATTCTATGTCATAACGACTTTCTATAGTTTGCGCACCCGTCCGGAAATAAGAAAAGCTTACTTCCACCGTTTTTTAAAATCACAGCTTCTAGAAGGTTTACATGATTTCGTAAAAAACACGAGTTTTTAGAAAATATGTTTTATTTCATAAATGGAATCTACAAAGTATGCACATTCTACGTCATAACGACTTGCTATAGCTTGCGCATGCATCCGGAAATAAGAAAAGCTTACTTCCCCCGTTTTTTAAAATCACAGCTTCTAGAAGGTTTACATGATTTCTTAAAAAACACGAGTATTTAGAAAATGTGTTTTATTTCATAAATGGAATCAACAAAGTATGCACATTCTACGTCATAACGACTTTCTATAGTTTGCGCATGCGTTTGGAAATAAGAAAAGCTTACTTCCTCCGTTTTTTAAAATCACAGCTTCTAGAACGTTTATATGATTTCTTAAAAAACAATTGTTTTTAGAAAATGTGTTTTATTTCATAAATAGAATCTACAAAGTATGCACATTCTACGTCATAACGACTTTCTATGGTTTGCGCATGCGTGCGGAAATAAGAAAAGCATACTTCCACCGTTTTTTAAAATCACAGCTTCTAGAAGGTTTACATGATTTCGTAAAAAAAACGAGTTTTTAGAAAATGGGTTTTATTTCATAAATGGAATCTACAAAGTATGCACATTCTACGTCATAACGACTTTCTATAGTTTGCGCATGCGTCCGGAATTAAGAAAAGCTTACTTCCACCGTTTAATAAAATCACAGCTTCTAGAAGGTTTACATGATTTCTTAAAAAACACGAGTTTTTAGAAAATGTGTTTTATTTCATAAATGGAATCAACAAAGTATGCACATCCTACGTCATAACGACTTTCTATAGTTTGCGCATTCGTCCGGAAATAAGAAAAGCTTACTTCCACCGTTTAATAAAATCACAGCTTCTAGAAGGTTTACATGATTTCTTAAAAAACACGATTTCTTAGAAAATGTGTTTTATTTCATAAATGGAATCAACAAAGTATGCACATTCTACGTCATAACGACTTTCTATAGTTTGCGCATGCATCCGGAAATAAGAAAAGCTTACTTCCACCGTTTTTTAAAATCACAGCTTCTAGAAGGTTTACATGATTTCTTAAAAAACACGAGTTTTTAGAAAATGTGTTTTCTTTCATAAATGAAATCAACAAAGTATGCACATTCTACATCATAACGACTTTCTATAGTTTCTGCATTCGTCCGGAAATAAGAAAAGCTTACTTCCACAGTTTTTTAAAATCACAGCTTCTAGAAGGTTTACACGATTTCGTAAAAAACACGTGTTTTTAGAAAAGGTGTTTTATTTCATAAATGAAATCTACAAAGTATGCACATTCTATGTCATAACGACTTTCTATAGTTTGCGCATGCGTCCGGAAATAAGAAAAGCTTACTTCCACCATTTTTTAAAATCACAACTTCTAGAAGGTTTCCATGATTTCGTAAAAAACACGAGTTTTTAGAAAATGTGTTTTATTTCATAAATGGAATCAACAAAGTATGCACATCCTACGTCATAACGACTTTCTATAGTTTGTGCATGCGTCCGGAAATAAGAAAAGCTTACTTCCCCCGTTTTTTAAAATCATATCTTCTAGAAGATTTACATGATTTCTTAAAAAACATGAGTTTTTAGAAAATATCTTTTATTTCATAAATGGAATCAACAAAGTATGCACATTCTACGCCATAACGACTTTCTATAGTTTGCGCATGCATCCGGAAATAAGAAAAGCTTACTTCCACCGTTTTTTAAAATCACAGCTTCTAGAAGGTTTACATGATTTCGTAAAAAACACAAGTTTTTAGAAAATGTGATTTATTTCATAAATGGAATCTACAAAGTATGCACATTCTATGTCATAACGACTTTCTATAGTTTTCGCATGCGTTTGGAAATAAGAAAAGCTTACTTCCCCCGTTTTTTAAAATCACAGCTTGTAGAAGGTTTACATGATTTCTTAAAAAACACGAGTTTTTATAAAATATCTTTTATTTCATAAATGGAATCAACAAAGTATGCACATTCTACGTCATAACGACTTTCTATAGTTTGCGGATGCGTCCGGAAATAAGAAAAGCTTACTTCCACCGTTTTTTAAAATCACAGCTTCTAGAAGGTTTACATGATTTCGTAAAAAACACGAGTTTTTAGAAAATGTGTTTTATTTCATAAATGGAATCTACAAAGTATGCACATTCTATGTCATAACGACTTTCTATAGTTTGCGCATGTGTCCAGAAATAAGAAAAGCTTACTTCCCCCGTTTTTTAAAATCACAGCTTCTAGAAGGTTTACATTATTTCTTAAAAAACACGAGTTTTTAGAAAATGTGTTTTATTTCATAAATGGAATCAACAAAGTATGCACATTCTACATCATAACGACTTTCTATAGTTTGTGCATGCATCCGGAAATAAGAAAAGCTTACTTCCACCGTTTTTTAAAATCACAGCTTCTAGAAGGTTTACATGATTTCTTAAAAAACATGAGTTTTTTAGAAAATCTGTTTTATCTCATAAATGGAATCAACAAAGTATGCACATTCTACGTCATAATGACTTTCTATAGTTTGCGCATTCGTCCGGAAATAAGAAAAGCTTACTTCCACCGTTTTTTAAAATCACAGCTTCTAGAAGGTTTACACGATTTCGTAAAAAACACGTGTTTTTAGAAAATGTGTTTTATTTCATAAATGGAATCAACAAAGTATGCACATTCTACATCATAATGACTTTCTATAGTTTGCGCATGCGTCCGGAAATAAGAAAAGCTTACTTCCACCGTTTTTTAAAATCACAGCTTCTAGAAGGTTTAAATGATTTCGTAAAAAACATGAGTTTTTAGAAAATGTGTTTTATTTCATAAATGGAATCAACAAAGTATGCACATTCTACGTCATAACGACTTTCTATAGTTTGTGCATGCGTCCGGAAATAAGAAAAGCTTACTTCCACCGTTTTTTAAAATCACAGCTTCTAGAAGGTTTACATGATTTCTTAAAAAACACGAGTTTTTAGAAAATCTGTTTTATCTCATAAATGGAATCAACAAAGTATGCACATTCTACGTCATAATGACTTTCTATAGTTTGCGCATTCGTCCGGAAATAAGAAAAGCTTACTTCCACCGTTTTTTAAAATCACAGCTTCTAGAAGGTTTTGCACGATTTCGTAAAAAACACGAGTTTTTAGAAAATGTGTTTTATTTCATAAATGGAATCTACAAAGTAAGCACATTCTATGTCATAATGTCTTTCTATAGTTTGCACATGCGTCCGGAAATAAGAAAAGCTTACTTCCACCATTTTTTAAATTCACAGCTTCTAGAAGGTTTACATGATTTCTTAAAACAAACGAGTTTTTAGAAAATGTGTTTTATTTCATAAACGGAATCAACAAAGTATGCACATTCTACGTCATAACGACTTTCTATAGTTTGTGCATGCGTCCGGAAATAAGAAAAGCTTACTTCCACTGTTTTTTAAAATCACGGCTTCTAGAAGGTTTACATGATTTCGTAAAAAACACGAGTTTTTAGAAAATGTGTTTTATTTCATAAATGGAATCCACAAAGTATGCACATTCTACGTCATAACGACTTTCTATAGTTTGCGCATGCGTCCGGAAATAAGAAAAGCTTACTACCCCCGTTTTTCTAAATCACAGCTTCTAGAAGGTTTACATGATTTCTTAAAAAACACGAGTTTTTAGAAAATGTGTTTTATTTCATAAATGGAATCAACAAAGTATGCACATTCTACGTCATAACGACTTTCTATAGTTTTCGCATGCGTTTGGAAATACGAAAAGCTTACTTCCCCTGTTTATTAAAATCATAGCTTCTAGAAGGTTTACATGATTTCTTAAAAAACACGATTTTTTAGGAAATGTGTTTTATTTCATAATAGGAATCAACAAAGTATGCACATTCTACGTCACTACGACTTTCTATAGTTTGCGCATGCGTTTGGAAATAAGAAAAGCTTGCTTCCACCGTTTTTTAAAATCACAGCTTCTAGAAGGTTTACATGATTTCGTAAAAAACACGTGTTTTTATAAAATGTGTTTATTTAATAAATGGAATCTACAAAGTATGCACATTCTAAGTCAGAACGACTTTCTATATTTTGCGCATGCGTCCGGAAATAAGAAAAGCTTACTTCCACCGTTTTTTAAAATCACAGCTTCTAGAAGGTTTACATGATTTCGTAAAAAACACGTGTTTTTAGAAAATGTGTTTTATTTCATAAATGGAATCTACAAAGTATGCACATTCTACGTCATAACGACTTTCTATAGTTTGCGCATGCGTTTGGAAATAAGAAAAGCTTACATCCCCCGTTTTTTAAAATCACAGCTTCTAGAAGGTTTACATGATTGCTTAAAAAACACGAGTTTTTAGAAAATGTGTTTTATTTCATAAATGGAATCTACAAAGTATGCACATTCTACGTCATAACGACTTTCTATAGTTTGCGCATGCGACTGGAAATAAGAAAAGCTTACTTCCACCGTTTTTTAAAATCACAGCTTCTAGAAGGTTTACATAATTTCTTAAAAAACACGAGTTTTTAGAAAATGTGTTTTAATTCATACATGGAATCAACAAACTATGCACATTCTATGTCATAACGACTTTCTATAGTTTGCGCATTCGTCCGGAAATAAGAAAAGCTTACTTGCCCCATTTTTAAAATCACAGCTTCTAGAAGGTTTACATGATTTCTTAAAAAACACGAGTTTTTAGAAAATGTGTTTTATTTCATAAATGGAATCTACAAAGTATGCACATTCTACGTCATAAGGACTTTCTATAGTTTGCGCATGCGTCCGGAAATAGGAAAAGCTTACTTCCCCCGTTTTTTAAAATCACATTTTCTAGAAGGTTTACATGATTTCTTAGAAAACATGAGTTTTTAGAAAATGTGTTTTATTTCATAAATGGAATCAACAAAGTATGCACATTCTATAGTTTGCACATTCGTCCAGAAATAAGAAAAGCTTACTTCCACTGTTTTTTAAAATCACAGGTTCTAGAAGTTTTACATGATTTCGTAAAAAACACAACTTTTTAGAAAATGTGTTTTATTTCATAAATGGAATCTACAAAGTATGCACATTCTACGTCATAACAACTTTCTATAGTTTGCGCATGCGTTCGGAAATAAGAAAAGCTTACTTCCCCCGTTTTTTTAAATCAGAGCTTCTAGAAAGTTTACATGATTTCGTAAAAAACACGAGTTTTTAGAAAATGTGTTTTATTTCATAAATGGAATCAACAAAGTATGCACATTCTATGTCATAACGACTTTCTATATTTTGCGCATGCGTCCGGAAATAAGAAAAGCTTACTTCCACCATTTTTTAAAATCACAGCTTCTAGAAGGTTTACATGATTTCGTAAAAAACACGAGTTTTTAGAAAATGTGTTTTATTTCATAAATGGAATCTACAAAGTATGCACATTCTACGTCATAACGACTTTCTATATTTTGGGCATGCGTTTGGAAATAAGAAAAGCTTACTTCCCCCGTTTTTTAAAATCACAGCTTCTAAAAGGGTTACATGATTTCTTAAAAAACACGAGTTTTTAGAAAATGTGTTTTATTTGATAAATGGAATCAACAAAGTATGCACATTCTACATCATAACGACTCTCTATAGTTTGCGCATGCGTCCGGAAATAAGAAAAGCTTACATCCCCCGTTTTTTAAAATCACAGCTTCTAGAAGGTTTACATGATTTCGTAAAAAACACGAGTTTTTAGAAAATGTGTTTTATTTCATAAATGGAATCCTCAAAGTATGCACATTCTACGTCATAACGACTTTCTATAGTTTGCGCATGCGTCCGGAAATAAGAAAAGCTTACTTCCCACGTTTTTTTAAATCACAGCTTCTAGAAGGTTTACATGATTCCTTAAAAAACACGAGTTTTTAGAAAATGTGTTTTATTTCATAAATGGAATCTACAAAGTATGCACATTCTACGTCATAACGACTTTCTATAGTTTGCGCATGCGTCCGGATATAAGAAAATCTTACTTCCACCGTTTTTTAAAATCACAGCTTCTAGAAGGTTTACATGATTTCTAGAAAAACACGAGTTTTTAGAAAATGTGTTTTAATTCATACATGGAATCAACAAACTATGCACATTCTACGTCATAACGACTTTCTATAGTTTGCGCATTCTTCAGGAAATAAGAAAAGCTTACTTCCCCCATTTTTTAAAATCATAGCTTCTAGAAGGTTTACATGATTTCTTAAAAAACACGAGTTTTTAGAAAATGTGTTTTATTTCATAAATGGAATCTACAAAGTATGCACATTCTACGTCATAAGGACTTTCTATACTTTGCGCATGCGTCCGGAAATAAGAAAAGCTTACTTCCCCCGTTTTTTAAAATCACAGCTTCTAGAAGGTTTACATGATTTCTTAGAAAACACGAGTTTTTAGAAAATGTGTTTTATTTCATAAATGGAATCAACAAAGTATGCACATTCTACGTCATAACGACTTTCTATAGTTTGCGCATGCGTCCGGAAATAAGAAAAGCTTACTTCCCCCGTTTTTTAAAATCACAGCTTCTAGAAGGTTTACATGATTTCTTAAAAAACACGAGTTTTTAGAAAATGTGTTTTATTTCCTAAATGGAATCAACAAAGTATGCACATTCTACGTCATAACGACTTTCTATAGTTTGCGCATGCGTCCGGAAATAAGAAAAGCTTACTTCCTCCGTTTTTTAAAATCACAGCTTCTAGAAGGTTTACATGATTTCTTAAAAAACATGAGTTTTTAGAAAATGTGTTTTATTTCATAAATGGAATCTTCAAAGTATGCACATTCTACGTCATAACGACTTTCTATAGTTTGCGCATGCGTCCGGAAATAAGAAAAGCTTACTTCCACCGTTTTTTAACATCACAGCTTCTAGAAGGTTTACATGATTTCTTAAAAAACACTAGTTTGAAAATATGTTTTATTTCATAAATGGAATCAACAAAGTATGCACATTCTACGTCATAACGACTTTCTATAGTTTGCGCATGCGTCCGGAAATAAGAAAAGCTTACTTCCTTTGTTTTTTAAAATCACAGCTTCTAGAAGGTTTACATGATTTCGTAAAAAACACGAGTTTTTAGAAAATGTGTTTTATTTCATAAATGGAATCTACAAAGTATGCACATTCTACGTCATAACGACTTTCTATAGTTTGCGCATGCGTCCGGAAATAAGAAAAGCTTACTTCCACCGTTTTTTAAAATCACAGCTTCTAGAAGGTTTACATGATTTCATAAAAAAAACGAGTTTTTAGAAAATGTGTTTTATTTCATAAATGGAATCAACAAAGTATGCACATCCTACGTCATAACGACTTTCTATAGTTTGCGCATTCGTCCGGAAATAAGAAAAGCTTACTTCCACCGTTTTTTAAAATCACAGCTTCTAGAAGGTTTACATGATTTCGTAAAAAACACGAGTTTTTAGAAAATGTGTTTTATTTCATAAATGGAATCAACAAAGTATGCACATTCTACGTCATAACGACTTTCTATAGTTTGCGCATGCGTCCGTAAATAAGAAAAGCTTACTTCCCCCATCTTTTAAAATCACATCTTCTAGAAGGTTTACATGATTTCTTAAAAAACACGAGTTTTTAGAAAATATCTTTTATTTCATAAATGGAATCAACAAAGTATGCACATTCTACGCCATAACGACTTTCTATAGTTTGCGCATGCGTCCGGAAATAAGAAAAGCTTACTTCCACCGTTTTTTAAAATCACAGTTTCTAGAAGGTTTACATGATTTCGTAAAAACCACAAGTTTTTAGAAAATGTGCTTTATTTCATAAATGGAATCTACAATGTATGCACATTCTACGTCATAACGACTTTCTATAGTTTTCACATGCGTTTGGAAATAAGAAAAGCTTACTTCCCCCGTTTTTTAAAATCACAGCTTGTAGAAGGTTTACATGATTTCTTAAAAAACACGAGTTTTTATAAAATATCTTTTATTTTATAAATGGAATCAACAAAGTATGCACATTCTACGTCATAACGACTTTCTATAGTTTGCGGATGCGTCCGGAAATAAGAAAAGCTTACTTCCACCGTTTTTTAAAATCACAGCTTCTAGAAGGTTTACATGATTTCGTAAAAAACACGAGTTTTTATAAAATGTGTTTTATTTCATAAATGGAATCTACAAAGTATGCATATTCTACGTCATAACGACTTTCTATAGTTTGCGCATGTGTCCGGAAATAAGAAAAGCTTACTTCTCCCGTTTTTTAAAATCACAGCTTCTAGAAGGTTTACATTATTTCTTAAAAAACACGAGTTTTTAGAAAATATGTTTTATTTCATAAATGGAATCAACAAAGTATGCACATTCTACGTCATAACGATTTTCTATAGTTTGTGCATGCGTCCGGAAATAAGAAAAGCTTACTTCCACCGTTTTTTAAAATCACAGCTTCTAGAAGGTTTACATGATTTCGTAAAAAACACGTGTTTTTAGAAAATTTGTTTTATTTCATAAATGGAATCTACAAAGTATGCACATTCTAAGTCAGAACGAATTTCTATAGTTTGCGCATGCGTCCGGAAATAAGAAAAGTTTACTTCCACCGTTTTTTAAAATCACAGCTTCTAGAAGGTTTACATGATTTCGTAAAAAACACGAGTTTTTGGAAAATGTGTTTTATTTCATAAATGGAACCTACAAAGTATGCACATTCTACGTCATAATGACTTTCTATAGCTTGCGCATGTGTTTGGAAATAAGAAAAGCTTACATCCCCCGTTTTTTAAAATCACAGCTTGTAGAAGGTTTAAATGATTCCTTAAAAAACACGAGTTTTTAGAAAATGTGTTTTCTTTCATAAATGAAATCAACAAAGTATGCACATTCTACGTCATAACGACTTTCTATAGTTTCTGCATTCGTCCGGAAATAAGAAAAGCTTACTTCCACCGTTTTTTAAAATCACAGCTTCTAGAAGGTTTACATGATTTCGTAAAAAACACGAGTTTTTAGAAAATGTGTTTTATTTCATAAATGGAATCTACAAAGTATGCACATTCTACATCATAACGACTTTCTATAGTTTGCGCATGCGTCCGGAAATAAGAAAAGCTTTCTTCCACCGTTTTTTAAAATCCCGACTTATAGAAGGTTTACATGATTTCGTAAAAAACACGAGTTTTTAGAAAATGTGTTTTATTTCATAAATGGAATCTACAAAGTATGCACATTCTATGTCATAACGACTTTCTATAATTTGCGCATGCGTCCGGAAATAACAAAAGCTTACTTCCCCCGTTTTTTAAAATCACAGCTTCTAGATGGTTTACATGATTTCTTAAAAAAAACGAGTTTTTAGAAAATGTGTTTTATTTCATCAATAGAATCTACAAAGTCTGCACATTCTACGTCATAACGACTTTCTATAGTTTGCGCATGCGTTTGGAAATAAGAAAAGCTTACTTCCCCCGTTTTTTAAAATCACAGCTTCTAGAAGGTTTACCTTATTCCTTAAAAAACATGACTTTTTAGAAAATGTGTTTTATTTCATAAATGGAATCTACAAAGTATGCACATTCTACGTCATAATGACTTTCTATAGTTTGGGCATGCGTCCGGAAATAAGAAAAGCTTACTTCCCCCGTTTTTTAAAATCACAGCTTCTAGAAGGTTTACATGATTTCTTAAAAAACACGAGTTTTTAGAAAATATCTTTTATTTCATAAATGGAATCAACAAAGTATGCACATTCTACGTCATAACGAATTTCTATAGTTTGCGCATTCGTCCGGAAATAAGAAAAGCTTACTTCCACCGTTTTTTAAAATCACAGCTTCTAGAAGGTTTACATGACTTCGTAAAAAACACGAGTTTTTAGAAAATGTGTTTTATTTCATAAATGGAATCAACAAAGTATGCACATCCTACGTCATAACGACTTTCTATAGTTTGCGCATTCGTCCGGAAATAAGAAAAGCTTACTTCCACCGTTTTTTAAAATCACAGCTTCTAGAAGGTTTACATGATTTCGTAAAAAACACGAGTTTTTAGAAAATGTGTTTTATTTCATAAATGGAATCTACAAAGTATGCACATTCTACGTCATAACGACTTTCTATAGTTTGCGCATGCGTCCGGAAATAAGAAAAGCTTACTTCCCCCGTTTTTTATAATCAGATCTTCTAGAAGGTTTACATGATTTCTTAAAAAACACGAGTTTTTAGAAAATATCTTTTATTTCATAAATGGAATCAACAAAGTATGCACATTCTACGTCATAACGAATTTCTATAGTTTGCGCATGCGTCCGGAAATAAGAAAAGCTTACTTCCACCGTTTTTTAAAATCACAGCTTCTAGAAGGTTTACATGATTTCGTAAAAAACACGAGTTTTTAGAAAATGTGTTTTATTTCATAAATGGAATCTACAAAGTATGCACATTCTACGTCATAACGACTTTCTATAGTTTGCGCATGCGTCCGGAAATAAGAAAAGCTTACTTCCCCCGTTTTTTATAATCATATCTTCTAGAAGGTTTACATGATTTCTTAAAAAACAGGAGTTTTTAGAAAATATCTTTTATTTCATAAATGGAATCAACAAAGTATGCACATTCTACGCCATAACGACTTTCTATAGTTTGCGCATGCGTCCGGAAATAAGAAAAGCTTACTTCCACCGTTTTTTAAAATCACAGCTTCTAAAAGGTTTACATGATTTCGTAAAAAACACAAGTTTTTAGAAAATGTGCTTTATTTCATAGATGGAATCTACAAAGTATGCACATTCTACGTCATAACGACTTTCTATAGTTTTCGCATGCGTTTGGAAATAAGAAAAGCTTACTTCCCCCGTTTTTTAAAATCACAGCTTGTAGAAGGTTTACATCATTTCTTAAAAAACACGAGTTTTTATCAAATATCTTTTATTTCATAAATGGAATCAACAAAGTATGCACATTCTATGTCATAACGACTTTCTATAGTTTGCGGATCCGTCGGGAAATAAGAAAAGCTTACTTCCACCGTTTTTTAAAATCACAGCTTCTAGAAGGTTTACATGATTTCGTAAAAAACACGAGTTTTTAGAAAATGTGTTTTATTTCATAAATGGAATCTACAAAGTATGCACATTCTACGTCATAACGACTTTCTATAGTTTGCGTATGTGTCCGGAAATAAGAAAAGCTTACTTCCCCCGTTTTTTAAAATCACAGCTTCTAGAAGGTTTACATGATTTCTTAAAAAACATGAGTTTTTAGAAAATGTGTTTTATTTCATAAATGGAATCAACAAAGTATGCACATTCTACGTCATAACGACTCTCTATAGTTTGCGAATGCGTCCGGAAATAAGAAAAGCTTACATCCTCCGTTTTTTAAAATCACAGCTTCTAGAAGGTTTACATGATTTCTTAAAAAACACGAGTTTTTAGAAAATGTGTTTTATTTCATAAATGGAATCTACAAAGTATGCACATTCTACGTCATAACGCCTTTCTATAGTTTGCGCATGCGTCCGGAAATAAGAAAAGCTTACTTCCCCCGTTTTTTAAAATCACAGCTTCTAGAAGGTTTACATGATTTCGTAAAAAACACGAGTTTTTAGAAAATGTGTTTTATTTCATAAATGGAATCTACAAAGTATGCACATTCTACGTCATAATGATTTTCTATAGTTTGCGAATGCGTCCGGAAATAAGAAAAGCTTACTTCCCCCGTTTTTTTAAATCTCAGCTTCTAGAAGGTTTACATGATTGCTTAAAAAACACGAGTTTTTAGAAAATGTGTTTTATTTCATAAATGGAATCAACAAAGTATGCACATTCTATGTCATAATGACTTTCTATAGTTTGCGCATGCGTCCGGAAATAAGAAAAGCTTACTTCCCCCGTTTTTTTAAATCACAGCTTCTAGAAGGTTTACATGATTTCGTAAAAAACACAAGTGTTTAGAAAATGTGTTTTATTTCATAAATGGAATCAACAATGTATGCACATTCTACGTCATAATGGCTTTCTATAGTTTGCGCATGCGTCCGGAAATAAGAAAAGCTTACTTCCCCCGTTTTTTAAAATCACAGCTTCTAGAAGGTTTACATGATTTCTTAAAAAACACAAGTTTTTAGAAAATGTGTTTTATTTCATATATGGAATCAAGAAAGTATGCACATTCTATGTCATAACGACTTTCTATAGTTTGCGCATTCGTCCGGAAATAAGAAAAGCTTACTTCCCCCGTTTTTTAAAATCACAGCTTCTAGAAGGTTTACATGATTTCTTAAAAAACACGAGTTTTTAGAAAATATCTTTTATTTCATAAATGGAATCAACAAAGTATGCAAATTCAACGTCATAACGACTTTCTATAGTTTGCGCATGCGTCCGGAAATAAGAAAAGCTTACTTCCACCGTTTTTTAAAATCACAGCTTCTAGAAGGTTTACATGATTGCTTAAAAAACACGAGTTTTTAGAAAATGTGTTTTATTTCATAAATGGAATCAACAAAGTATGCACATTCTATGTCATAATGACTTTCTATAGTTTGCGCATGCGTCCGGAAATAAGAAAAGCTTACTTCCTCTGTTTTTTAAAATCACAGCTTCTAGAAGGTTTACATGATTTCTTAAAAAACACAAGTTTTTAGAAAATGTGTTTTATTTCATACATGGAATCAACAAAGTATGCACATTCTACGTCATAACGACTTTCTATAGTTTGCGCATGCATTTCGAAATAAGAAAAGCTTACATCGCCCGTTTTTTAAAATCACATCTTCTAGAAGGTTTACATGATTTCTTAAAAAACACGAGTTTTTGGAAAATGTGTTTTATTTCATAATTGGAATCAACAAAGTATGCACATTCTACATCATAACGACTTTCTATAGTTTGTGTATGCGTCCGGAAATAAGAAAAGCTTACTTCCCCCATTTTTCTAAATCACAGCTTCTAGAAGGTTTACATGATTTCTTAAAAAACACGAGTTTTTAGATAATGTGTTTTATTTCATAAATGGAATCTACAAAGTATGCACATTCTACGTCGTAACGACTTTCTATAGTTTTCGCATGCGTCTGGAAATAAGGAAAGCTTACTTCCACCATTTTTTAAAATCACAGCTTCTAGAAGGTTTACATGATTTCGTAAAAAACACGAGTTTTTAGAAAATGTGTTTTATTTCATAAATGGAATCTACAAAGTATGCGCATTCTACGTCATAACAACTTTCTATAGTTTGCGCATGCGTTTCGAAATAAGAAAAGCTTACATCCCCCGTTTTTTAAAATCACAGCTTCTAGAAGGTTTACATGATTTCTTAAAAAACATGAGTTTTAAAAAATGTGTTTTATTTCATAAATGGAATCAACAAAGTATGCACATTCTACGTCATAACGACTTTCTATAGTTCGCGCATGCGTCCGTAAATAAGAAAAGCTTACTTCCACCGTATTTTAAAATAATAGCTTCTAGAAGGTTTACATGATTTCGTAAAAAACACGACTTTTCAGAAAATGTGTTTTATTTCATAAATGGAATCAACAAAGTATGCACATTCTACGTCATAACGACTTTCTATAGTTTGCGCATGCGTCTGGAAATAAGAAAAGCTTACTTCCACCATTTTTTAAAATCACAACTTCTAGAAGGTTTACATGATTTCGTAAAAAACACGAGTTTTTAGAAAATGTTTTTTATTTCATAAATGGAATCTACAAAGTATGCACATTCTACGTCATAACGACTTTCTATAGTTTGCGCATGCGTCCGGATATAAGAAAAGCTTACTTCCCCCGATTTTTAAAATCACAGCTTCTAGAAGGTTTACATGATTTCTTAAAAAACACGAGTTTTTAGAAAATCTGTTTTATTTCATAAATGGAATCAACAAAGTATGCACATTCTACGTCATAACGACTTTCTATAGTTTGCGCATCTGTTTGGAAATAAGAAAAGCTTACTTCCCCCATTTTTTAAAATCACAGCTTCTAGAAGGTTTACATGATTTCTTAAAAAACACGAGTTTTTAGAAAATGTGATTTATTTCATAAATGGAATCAACAAAGTATGCACATTCTATGTCATAACGACTTTCTATAGTTTGCGAATGCCTTTTGAAATAAGAAAAGCTTACATCCCCCATTTTTTAAAATCACAGCTTCTAGAAGGTTTACATGATTTATTAAAAAACACGAGTTTTTAGAAAATGTGTTTTATTTCATAAATGGAATCAACAAAGTATGCACATTCTACGTCATAACGACTTTCTATAGCTTGCGCATGCGTTTGGAAATAAGAAAAGCTTACTTCCCCCGTTTTTTAAAATCACAACTTTTAGAAAGTTTACATGATTTCGTAAAAAACACGAGTTTTTAGAAAATGTGTTTTATTTCATAAATAGAATCAACAAAGTAAGCACATTCTACATCATAATGACCTTCTATAGTTTGCGCATGCGTTTGGAAATAAGAAAAGCTTACTTCCCCCGTTTTTTAAAATCACAGCTTCTAGAAGGTTTACATGATTTCTTAAAAAACACAAGTTTTTAGAAAATGTGTTTTATTTCATAAATAGAATCAACAAAGTATGCACATTCTACGTCATAACGACTTTCTATAGTTTGCGCATGCGTCCGGAAATAAGAAAAGCTTACTTCCACCGTTTTTTTAAATCACAGCTTCTAGAAGGTTTACATGATTTCTTAAAAAACACGAGAATTTAGAAAATGTGTTTTATTTCATAAATGGAATCTACAAAGTATGCATATTCTACGTCACAACGACTTTCTATAGTTTGTGCATGCGTCCGAAAATAAGAAAAGCTTACTTCCCCCGTTTTTTAAAATCATAGCTTCTAGAAGGTTTACATGAGTTCTTAAGAAACACGAGTTTTTAGAAAATGTGTTTTATTTCATAAATGGAATCAAAAAAGTATGCACATTCTACGTCGTAACGACTTTCTATACTTTGCGCATGCGTTTGGAAATAGGAAAAGCTGACTTCCCCCGTTTTTTAAAATCACAGCTTCTAGAAGGTTTACATGATTTCTTAAAAAACGCGAGTTTTTAGAAAATGTGTTTTATTTCATAAATGGAATCAACAAAGTACGCACATTCTACAAAATAACGACTTTCTATAGTTTGCGCATGCGTCCATAAATAAGAAAAGCTTACTTCCACCGTATTTTAAAATCACAGCTTCTAGAAGGTTTACATGATTTCGTAAAAAACACGAGTTTTTAGAAAATGTGTTTTATTTCAAAAATGGAATCTACAAAGTATGCACATTCTACATCATAACGACTTTCTATAGTTTGCGCATGCGTCCGGAAATAAGAAAAGCTTACTTCCACCGTTTTTTAAAATCACAGCTTCTAGAAGGTTTACATGATTTCGTAAAAAACACGAGTTTTTAGACAATGTGTTTTATTTCATAAATGGAATCAACAAAGTATGCACATTCTATGTCATAATGACTTTCTATAGTTTTCGCATGCGACCGGAAATAAGAAAAGCTTACTTCCCCCGTTTTTTAAAATCACAACTTCTAGAAGGTTTACATGATTTCTTAAAAAACACGAGTTTTTAGAAAATGTGTTTTATTTCATAAATGGAATCAACCATGTGTGCAAATTCTACATCATAACGACTTTCTATAGTTTGCACATGCGTCAGGAAATAAGAAAAGCTTACTTCCCCCGTTTTTTAAAATCACAGCTTCTAGAAGGTTTACATGATTTCTTAAAAAACACGAGTTTTTAGAAAATGTGTTTTATTTCATAAATGGAATCAACAAAGTATGCACATTCTACATCATAACGACTTTCTATAGTTTGCGCATGCCTCCGGAAATAAGAAAAGCTTACTTCCCCCGTTTTTTAAAATCACAGCTTCTAGAAGGTTTACATGATTTCTTAAAAAACACGAGTTTTTAGAAAATATTTTTTATTTCATAAATGGAATCAACAATGTATGCACATTCTACATCACAACGACTTTCTATAGTTTGCGCTTGCATCCGGAAATAAGAAAAGCTTACTTCCACCGTTTTTTAAAATCACAGCTTCTAGAAGGTTTACATGATTTCGTAAAAAACACGAGTTTTTAGAAAATGCGTTTTATTTCATCAATCGACTCTACAAAGTATGCACATTCTACGTCATAACGACTTTCTATAGTTTGCGCATGCGTCCGGAAATAAGAAAAGCTTACTTACACCATTTTTTAAAATCACAGCTTCTAGAAGGTTTACATGATTTCGTAAAAAACACGAGTTTTTATAAAATGTGTTTTATTTCATAAGTGGAATCAAAAAAGTATGCACATTCTACGTCATAATGACTTTCTATAGTTTGCACATGCTTCCGGAAACAAGAAAAGCTTACTTCCCCTGTTTTTCTAAATCACAGCTTCTAGAAGGTTTACATGATTACTTAAAAACACGAGTTTTTCGAAAATGTGTTTTATTTCATAAATGGAATCAACAAAGTATGCACATTCTACGTCATAATGACCTTCTATAGTTTTCGCATGCGTTTGGAAATAAGAAGAGCATACTTCCCCCGTTTTTTAAAATCACAGCTTCTAGAAGGTTTGCATGATTTCTTAAAAAACACGAGTTTTTAGAAAATGTGTTTTATTTCATAAATGTAATCAACAAAGTATGCAAATTCTACGTCATAACGACTTTCTATAGTTTGCGCATGCGTTTGGAAATAAGAAAAGCTTACTTCCCCCGTTTTTTAAAATCACAGCTTCTAGAAGGTTTACATGATTTTTTTAAAAACACGAGTTTTTAGTAAATGTGTTTTATTTCATAAATGGAATCAACAAAGTATGCACATTCTACGTCATAACGACTTTCTATAGTTTGCGCATGCGTCCAGAAATAAGAAAAGCTTACTTCCCCCGTTTTTTAAAATCACAGCTTCTAGAAGGTTTACATGATTTCTTAAAAAACACGAGTTTTTTGAAAATGTGATTTATTTCATAAATGGAATCAACAAAGTATGCACATTCTATGTCATAACAACTTTCTATAGTTTGCGCATGCCTTTCGAAATAAGAAAAGCTTACATCCCCCGTTTTTTAAAATCACAGCTTCTAGAAGGTTTACATGATTTCTTAAAAAACACGAGTTTTTAGAAAATGTGTTTTATTTCATAAATGGAATCAACAAAGTATGCAGATGCTACGTCATAACGACTTTCTATAGTTTGCGCATGCGTCCGGAAATAAGAAAAGCTTACTTGCACCATTTTTTAAAACCACACCTTCTAGAAGGTTTACATGACTTCCTAAAAAACACGAGTTTTTAGAAAATGTTTTTTTTTTCATAAATGCAATCAACAAAGTATGCACATTCTACATGATAACTACTTTCTATAGTTTGCGCATGCGTCCGGAAATAAAAAAAGCTTACCTCCCCCATTTTTTAAAATCACAGATTCTAGAAGTTTTGCATGATTTCTTAAAAAACACGAGTTTTTAAAAAATGTGTTTTATTAAATAAATGGAATCAACAAACTATGGACATTCTACGTCATAATGACTTTCTATACTTTGCGCATGCGTTTGGAAATAAGAAAAGCTTACTTCCCCCGTTTTTTAAAATCACAGCTTCTAGAAGGTTTACATGATTTCTTAAAAAACACGAGTTTTTAGAAAATGTGTTTTATTTCATAAATAGAATCAACAAAGTAAGCACATTCTACATCATAACGACCTTCTATAGTTTGCGCATGCATTTGGAAATAAGAAAAGCTTACTTCCCCCGTTTTTTAAAATCACAGCTTCTAGAAGGTTTACATGATTTCTTAAAAAACACGAGTTTTTAGAAAATGTGTTTTATTTCATAAATAGAATCAACAAAGTATGCACATTCTACGTCATAACGACTTTCTATAGTTTGCGCATTCGTCCGGAAATAAGAAAAGCTTACTTCCCCCGTTTTTTAAAATCACAGCTTCTAGAAGGTTTACATGATTTCTTAAAAAACACGAGTTTTTAGAAAATATCTTTTATTTCATAAATGGAATCAACAAAGTATGCAAATTCAACGTCATAACGACTTTCTATAGTTTGCAAATGCGTCCGGAAATAAGAAAAGCTTACTTCCCCCTTTTTTTTAAATCACAACTTCTAGAAGGTTTACATGATTTCTTAAAAAACACGAGTTTTTAGAAAATGTGTTTTATTTCATAAATGGAATCAACAAAGTATGCACATTCTACGTCATAACGACTTTCTATAGTTTGCGCATGCGTCCGGAAATAAGAAAAGCTTACTTCCCCCATTTTTCTAAATCACAGCTTCTAGAAGGTTTACATGATTTCTTAAAAAACACGAGTTTTAAAAAATGTGTTTTATTTCATAAATGGAATCAACAAAGTATGCACATTCTACGTCATAACGACTTTCTATAGTTCGTGCATGCGTCCGGAAAAAGGAAAAGCTTACTTCCACCGTATTTTAAAATAATAGCTTCTAGAAGGTTTACATGATTTCGTAAAAAACACGAGTTTTCAGAAAATGTGTTTTATTTCATAAATGGAATCAACAAAGTATGCACATTCTACGTCATAATGACTTTCTATAGTTTGCGCATGCGTCTGGAAATAAGAAAAGCTTACTTCCACCATTTTTTAAAATCACAGCTTCTAGAAGGTTTACATGATTTCGTAAAAAACACGAGTTTTTAGAAAATGTTTTTTATTTCATAAATGGAATCTACAAAGTATGCACATTCTACATCATAACGACTTTCTATAGTTTGCGCATGAGTCCGGAAATAAGAAAAGCTTACTTCCCCCTTTTTTAAAATCACAGCTTCTAGAAGGTTTACATGATTTCTTAAAAAACACGAGTTTTTAGAAAATGTGTTTTATTTCATAAATGGAATCAACAAAGTATGCACATTCTACGTCATAACGAATTTCTATAGTTTGCGCATCCGTTTGGAAATAAGAAAAGCTTACTTCCCCCATTTTTTAAAATCACAGCTTCTAGAAGGTTTACATGATTTCTTAAAAAACACAAGTTTTTAGAAAATGTGATTTATTTCATAAATGGAATCAACAAAGTATGCACATTCTATGTCATAACAACTTTCTATAGTTTGCGCATGCCTTTCGAAATAAGAAAAGCTTACATCCCCCGTTTTTTAAAATCACAGCTTCTAGAAGGTTTACATGATTTCTTAAAAAACACGAGTTTTTAGAAAATGTGTTTTATTTCATCAATGGAATCAACAAAGTATGCAGATGCTACGTCATAACGACTTTCTATAGTTTGCGTATGCGTCCGGAAATAAGAAAAGCTTACTTGCACCATTTTTTAAAATCACACCTTCTAGAAGGTTTACATGACTTCTTAAAAAACACGAGTTTTTAGAAAATGTGTTTTATTTCATAAATGGAATCTACAAAGTATGCACATTCTACGTCATAACGCCTTTCTATAGTTTGCGCATGCGTCCGGAAATAAGAAAAGCTTACTTCCCCCGTTTTTTAAAATCACAGCTTCTAGAAGGTTTACATGATTTCGTAAAAAACACGAGTTTTTAGAAAATGTGTTTTATTTCATAAATGGAATCTACAAAGTATGCACATTCTACGTCATAATGATTTTCTATAGTTTGCGAATGCGTCCGGAAATAAGAAAAGCTTACTTCCCCCGTTTTTTTAAATCACAGCTTCTAGAAGGTTTACATGATTGCTTAAAAAACACGAGTTTTTAGAAAATGTGTTTTATTTCATAAATGGAATCAACAAAGTATGCACATTCTATGTCATAATGACTTTCTATAGTTTGCGCATGCGTCCGGAAATAAGAAAAGCTTACTTCCCCCGTTTTTTTAAATCACAGCTTCTAGAAGGTTTACATGATTTCGTAAAAAACACGAGTTTTTAGAAAATGTGTTTTATTTCATAAATGGTATCAACAATGTATGCACATTCTACGTCATAATGACTTTCTATAGTTTGCGCATGCGTCCGGAAATAAGAAAAGCTTACTTCCCCCGTTTTTTAAAATCACAGCTTCTAGAAGGTTTACATGATTTCTTAAAAAACACAAGTTTTTAGAAAATGTGTTTTATTTCATAAATGGAATCAACAAAGTATGCACATTCTACGTTATAACGACTCTCTATAGTTTGCGAATGCGTCCGGAAATAAGAAAAGCTTACATCCCCCGTTTTTTAAAATCACAGCTTCTAGAAGGTTTACATGATTTCTTAAAAAACACGAGTTTTTAGAAAATGTGTTTTATTTCATAAATGGAATCTACAAAGTATGCACATTCTACGTCATAACGCCTTTCTATAGTTTGCGCATGCGTCCGGAAATAAGAAAAGCTTACTTCCCCCGTTTTTTAAAATCACAGCTTCTAGAAGGTTTACATGATTTCTTAAAAAACACGAGTTTTTAGAAAATGTGTTTTATTTCATAAATAGAATCAACAAAGTATGCACATTCTACGTCATAACGACTTTCTATAGTTTGCGCATGCGTCCGGAAATAAGAAAAGCTTACTTCCACCGTTTTTTTAAATCACAGCTTCTAGAAGGTTTACATGATTTCTTAAAAAACACGAGTTTTTAGAAAATGTGTTTTATTTCATAAATGGAATCAACCATGTGTGCAAATTCTACATCATAACGACTTTCTATAGTTTGCACATGCGTCAGGAAATAAGAAAAGCTTACTTCCCCCGTTTTTTAAAATCACAGCTTCTAGAAGGTTTACATGATTTCTTAAAAAACACGAGTTTTTAGAAAATGTGTTTTATTTCATAAATAGAATCAACAAAGTATGCACATTCTACATCATAACGACTTTCTATAGTTTGCGCATGCCTCCGGAAATAAGAAAAGCTTACTTCCCCCGTTTTTTAAAATCACAGCTTCTAGAAGGTTTACATGATTTCGTAAAAAACACGAGTTTTTAGACAATGTGTTTTATTTCATAAATGGAATCAACAAAGTATGCACATTCTATGTCATAATGACTTTCTATAGTTTTCGCATGCGACCGGAAATAAGAAAAGCTTACTTCCCCCGTTTTTTAAAATCACAACTTCTAGAAGGTTTACATGATTTCTTAAAAAACACGAGTTTTTAGAAAATGTGTTTTATTTCATAAATGGAATCAACCATGTGTGCAAATTCTACATCATAACGACTTTCTATAGTTTGCACATGCGTCAGGAAATAAGAAAAGCTTACTTCCCCCGTTTTTTAAAATCACAGCTTCTAGAAGGTTTACATGATTTCTTAAAAAACACGAGTTTTTAGAAAATGTGTTTTATTTCATAAATGGAATCAACAAAGTATGCACATTCTACATCATAACGACTTTCTATAGTTTGCGCATGCCTCCGGAAATAAGAAAAGCTTACTTCCCCCGTTTTTTAAAATCACAGCTTCTAGAAGGTTTACATGATTTCTTAAAAAACACGAGTTTTTAGAAAATATTTTTTATTTCATAAATGGAATCAACAATGTATGCACATTCTACATCACAACGACTTTCTATAGTTTGCGCTTGCATCCGGAAATAAGAAAAGCTTACTTCCACCGTTTTTTAAAATCACAGCTTCTAGAAGGTTTACATGATTTCGTAAAAAACACGAGTTTTTAGAAAATGCGTTTTATTTCATCAATCGACTCTACAAAGTATGCACATTCTACGTCATAACGACTTTCTATAGTTTGCGCATGCGTCCGGAAATAAGAAAAGCTTACTTACACCATTTTTTAAAATCACAGCTTCTAGAAGGTTTACATGATTTCGTAAAAAACACGAGTTTTTATAAAATGTGTTTTATTTCATAAATGGAATCAAAAAAGTATGCACATTCTACGTCATAATGACTTTCTATAGTTTGCACATGCTTCCGGAAACAAGAAAAGCTTACTTCCCCTGTTTTTCTAAATCACAGCTTCTAGAAGGTTTACATGATTACTTAAAAACACGAGTTTTTCGAAAATGTGTTTTATTTCATAAATGGAATCAACAAAGTATGCACATTCTACGTCATAATGACCTTCTATAGTTTTCGCATGCGTTTGGAAATAAGAAGAGCATACTTCCCCCGTTTTTTAAAATCACAGCTTCTAGAAGGTTTGCATGATTTCTTAAAAAACACGAGTTTTTAGAAAATGTGTTTTATTTCATAAATGTAATCAACAAAGTATGCAAATTCTACGTCATAACGACTTTCTATAGTTTGCGCATGCGTTTGGAAATAAGAAAAGCTTACTTCCCCCGTTTTTTAAAATCACAGCTTCTAGAAGGTTTACATGATTTTTTTAAAAACACGAGTTTTTAGTAAATGTGTTTTATTTCATAAATGGAATCAACAAAGTATGCACATTCTACGTCATAACGACTTTCTATAGTTTGCGCATGCGTCCAGAAATAAGAAAAGCTTACTTCCCCCGTTTTTTAAAATCACAGCTTCTAGAAGGTTTACATGATTTCTTAAAAAACACGAGTTTTTAGAAAATGTGATTTATTTCATAAATGGAATCAACAAAGTATGCACATTCTATGTCATAACAACTTTCTATAGTTTGCGCATGCCTTTCGAAATAAGAAAAGCTTACATCCCCCGTTTTTTAAAATCACAGCTTCTAGAAGGTTTACATGATTTCTTAAAAAACACGAGTTTTTAGAAAATGTGTTTTATTTCATAAATGGAATCAACAAAGTATGCAGATGCTACGTCATAACGACTTTCTATAGTTTGCGCATGCGTCCGGAAATAAGAAAAGCTTACTTGCACCATTTTTTAAAACCACACCTTCTAGAAGGTTTACATGACTTCCTAAAAAACACGAGTTTTTAGAAAATGTTTTTTTTTTCATAAATGCAATCAACAAAGTATGCACATTCTACATGATAACGACTTTCTATAGTTTGCGCATGCGTCCGGAAATAAAAAAAGCTTACCTCCCCCATTTTTTAAAATCACAGATTCTAGAAGTTTTGCATGATTTCTTAAAAAACACGAGTTTTTAAAAAATGTGTTTTATTAAATAAATGGAATCAACAAACTATGGACATTCTACGTCATAATGACTTTCTATACTTTGCGCATGCGTTTGGAAATAAGAAAAGCTTACTTCCCCCGTTTTTTAAAATCACAGCTTCTAGAAGGTTTACATGATTTCTTAAAAAACACGAGTTTTTAGAAAATGTGTTTTATTTCATAAATAGAATCAACAAAGTAAGCACATTCTACATCATAACGACCTTCTATAGTTTGCGCATGCATTTGGAAATAAGAAAAGCTTACTTCCCCCGTTTTTTAAAATCACAGCTTCTAGAAGGTTTACATGATTTCTTAAAAAACACGAGTTTTTAGAAAATGTGTTTTATTTCATAAATAGAATCAACAAAGTATGCACATTCTACGTCATAACGACTTTCTATAGTTTGCGCATTCGTCCGGAAATAAGAAAAGCTTACTTCCCCCGTTTTTTAAAATCACAGCTTCTAGAAGGTTTACATGATTTCTTAAAAAACACGAGTTTTTAGAAAATATCTTTTATTTCATAAATGGAATCAACAAAGTATGCAAATTCAACGTCATAACGACTTTCTATAGTTTGCAAATGCGTCCGGAAATAAGAAAAGCTTACTTCCCCCTTTTTTTTAAATCACAACTTCTAGAAGGTTTACATGATTTCTTAAAAAACACGAGTTTTTAGAAAATGTGTTTTATTTCATAAATGGAATCAACAAAGTATGCACATTCTACGTCATAACGACTTTCTATAGTTTGCGCATGCGTCCGGAAATAAGAAAAGCTTACTTCCCCCATTTTTCTAAATCACAGCTTCTAGAAGGTTTACATGATTTCTTAAAAAACACGAGTTTTAAAAAATGTGTTTTATTTCATAAATGGAATCAACAAAGTATGCACATTCTACGTCATAACGACTTTCTATAGTTCGTGCATGCGTCCGGAAAAAGGAAAAGCTTACTTCCACCGTATTTTAAAATAATAGCTTCTAGAAGGTTTACATGATTTCGTAAAAAACACGAGTTTTCAGAAAATGTGTTTTATTTCATAAATGGAATCAACAAAGTATGCACATTCTACGTCATAATGACTTTCTATAGTTTGCGCATGCGTCTGGAAATAAGAAAAGCTTACTTCCACCAATTTTTTAAAATCACAGCTTCTAGAAGGTTTACATGATTTCGTAAAAAACACGAGTTTTTAGAAAATGTTTTTTATTTCATAAATGGAATCTACAAAGTATGCACATTCTACATCATAACGACTTTCTATAGTTTGCGCATGAGTCCGGAAATAAGAAAAGCTTACTTCCCCCTTTTTTAAAATCACAGCTTCTAGAAGGTTTACATGATTTCTTAAAAAACACGAGTTTTTAGAAAATGTGTTTTATTTCATAAATGGAATCAACAAAGTATGCACATTCTACGTCATAACGAATTTCTATAGTTTGCGCATCCGTTTGGAAATAAGAAAAGCTTACTTCCCCCATTTTTTAAAATCACAGCTTCTAGAAGGTTTACATGATTTCTTAAAAAACACAAGTTTTTAGAAAATGTGATTTATTTCATAAATGGAATCAACAAAGTATGCACATTCTATGTCATAACAACTTTCTATAGTTTGCGCATGCCTTTCGAAATAAGAAAAGCTTACATCCCCCGTTTTTTAAAATCACAGCTTCTAGAAGGTTTACATGATTTCTTAAAAAACACGAGTTTTTAGAAAATGTGTTTTATTTCATCAATGGAATCAACAAAGTATGCAGATGCTACGTCATAACGACTTTCTATAGTTTGCGTATGCGTCCGGAAATAAGAAAAGCTTACTTGCACCATTTTTTAAAATCACACCTTCTAGAAGGTTTACATGACTTCTTAAAAAACACGAGTTTTTAGAAAATGTGTTTTATTTCATAAATGGAATCTACAAAGTATGCACATTCTACGTCATAACGCCTTTCTATAGTTTGCGCATGCGTCCGGAAATAAGAAAAGCTTACTTCCCCCGTTTTTTAAAATCACAGCTTCTAGAAGGTTTACATGATTTCGTAAAAAACACGAGTTTTTAGAAAATGTGTTTTATTTCATAAATGGAATCTACAAAGTATGCACATTCTACGTCATAATGATTTTCTATAGTTTGCGAATGCGTCCGGAAATAAGAAAAGCTTACTTCCCCCGTTTTTTTAAATCACAGCTTCTAGAAGGTTTACATGATTGCTTAAAAAACACGAGTTTTTAGAAAATGTGTTTTATTTCATAAATGGAATCAACAAAGTATGCACATTCTATGTCATAATGACTTTCTATAGTTTGCGCATGCGTCCGGAAATAAGAAAAGCTTACTTCCCCCGTTTTTTTAAATCACAGCTTCTAGAAGGTTTACATGATTTCGTAAAAAACACGAGTTTTTAGAAAATGTGTTTTATTTCATAAATGGTATCAACAATGTATGCACATTCTACGTCATAATGACTTTCTATAGTTTGCGCATGCGTCCGGAAATAAGAAAAGCTTACTTCCCCCGTTTTTTAAAATCACAGCTTCTAGAAGGTTTACATGATTTCTTAAAAAACACAAGTTTTTAGAAAATGTGTTTTATTTCATAAATGGAATCAACAAAGTATGCACATTCTACGTTATAACGACTCTCTATAGTTTGCGAATGCGTCCGGAAATAAGAAAAGCTTACATCCCCCGTTTTTTAAAATCACAGCTTCTAGAAGGTTTACATGATTTCTTAAAAAACACGAGTTTTTAGAAAATGTGTTTTATTTCATAAATGGAATCTACAAAGTATGCACATTCTACGTCATAACGCCTTTCTATAGTTTGCGCATGCGTCCGGAAATAAGAAAAGCTTACTTCCCCCGTTTTTTAAAATCACAGCTTCTAGAAGGTTTACATGATTTCTTAAAAAACACGAGTTTTTAGAAAATGTGTTTTATTTCATAAATAGAATCAACAAAGTATGCACATTCTACGTCATAACGACTTTCTATAGTTTGCGCATGCGTCCGGAAATAAGAAAAGCTTACTTCCACCGTTTTTTTAAATCACAGCTTCTAGAAGGTTTACATGATTTCTTAAAAAACACGAGTTTTTAGAAAATGTGTTTTATTTCATAAATGGAATCAACCATGTGTGCAAATTCTACATCATAACGACTTTCTATAGTTTGCACATGCGTCAGGAAATAAGAAAAGCTTACTTCCCCCGTTTTTTAAAATCACAGCTTCTAGAAGGTTTACATGATTTCTTAAAAAACACGAGTTTTTAGAAAATGTGTTTTATTTCATAAATAGAATCAACAAAGTATGCACATTCTACATCATAACGACTTTCTATAGTTTGCGCATGCCTCCGGAAATAAGAAAAGCTTACTTCCCCCGTTTTTTAAAATCACAGCTTCTAGAAGGTTTACATGATTTCGTAAAAAACACGAGTTTTTAGACAATGTGTTTTATTTCATAAATGGAATCAACAAAGTATGCACATTCTATGTCATAATGACTTTCTATAGTTTTCGCATGCGACCGGAAATAAGAAAAGCTTACTTCCCCCGTTTTTTAAAATCACAACTTCTAGAAGGTTTACATGATTTCTTAAAAAACACGAGTTTTTAGAAAATGTGTTTTATTTCATAAATGGAATCAACCATGTGTGCAAATTCTACATCATAACGACTTTCTATAGTTTGCACATGCGTCAGGAAATAAGAAAAGCTTACTTCCCCCGTTTTTTAAAATCACAGCTTCTAGAAGGTTTACATGATTTCTTAAAAAACACGAGTTTTTAGAAAATGTGTTTTATTTCATAAATGGAATCAACAAAGTATGCACATTCTACATCATAACGACTTTCTATAGTTTGCGCATGCCTCCGGAAATAAGAAAAGCTTACTTCCCCCGTTTTTTAAAATCACAGCTTCTAGAAGGTTTACATGATTTCTTAAAAAACACGAGTTTTTAGAAAATATTTTTTATTTCATAAATGGAATCAACAATGTATGCACATTCTACATCACAACGACTTTCTATAGTTTGCGCTTGCATCCGGAAATAAGAAAAGCTTACTTCCACCGTTTTTTAAAATCACAGCTTCTAGAAGGTTTACATGATTTCGTAAAAAACACGAGTTTTTAGAAAATGCGTTTTATTTCATCAATCGACTCTACAAAGTATGCACATTCTACGTCATAACGACTTTCTATAGTTTGCGCATGCGTCCGGAAATAAGAAAAGCTTACTTACACCATTTTTTAAAATCACAGCTTCTAGAAGGTTTACATGATTTCGTAAAAAACACGAGTTTTTATAAAATGTGTTTTATTTCATAAATGGAATCAAAAAAGTATGCACATTCTACGTCATAATGACTTTCTATAGTTTGCACATGCTTCCGGAAACAAGAAAAGCTTACTTCCCCTGTTTTTCTAAATCACAGCTTCTAGAAGGTTTACATGATTACTTAAAAACACGAGTTTTTCGAAAATGTGTTTTATTTCATAAATGGAATCAACAAAGTATGCACATTCTACGTCATAATGACCTTCTATAGTTTTCGCATGCGTTTGGAAATAAGAAGAGCATACTTCCCCCGTTTTTTAAAATCACAGCTTCTAGAAGGTTTGCATGATTTCTTAAAAAACACGAGTTTTTAGAAAATGTGTTTTATTTCATAAATGTAATCAACAAAGTATGCAAATTCTACGTCATAACGACTTTCTATAGTTTGCGCATGCGTTTGGAAATAAGAAAAGCTTACTTCCCCCGTTTTTTAAAATCACAGCTTCTAGAAGGTTTACATGATTTTTTTAAAAACACGAGTTTTTAGTAAATGTGTTTTATTTCATAAATGGAATCAACAAAGTATGCACATTCTACGTCATAACGACTTTCTATAGTTTGCGCATGCGTCCAGAAATAAGAAAAGCTTACTTCCCCCGTTTTTTAAAATCACAGCTTCTAGAAGGTTTACATGATTTCTTAAAAAACACGAGTTTTTAGAAAATGTGATTTATTTCATAAATGGAATCAACAAAGTATGCACATTCTATGTCATAACAACTTTCTATAGTTTGCGCATGCCTTTCGAAATAAGAAAAGCTTACATCCCCCGTTTTTTAAAATCACAGCTTCTAGAAGGTTTACATGATTTCTTAAAAAACACGAGTTTTTAGAAAATGTGTTTTATTTCATAAATGGAATCAACAAAGTATGCAGATGCTACGTCATAACGACTTTCTATAGTTTGCGCATGCGTCCGGAAATAAGAAAAACTTACTTGCACCATTTTTTAAAACCACACCTTCTAGAAGGTTTACATGACTTCCTAAAAAACACGAGTTTTTAGAAAATGTTTTTTTTTTCATAAATGCAATCAACAAAGTATGCACATTCTACATGATAACGACTTTCTATAGTTTGCGCATGCGTCCGGAAATAAAAAAAGCTTACCTCCCCCATTTTTTAAAATCACAGATTCTAGAAGTTTTGCATGATTTCTTAAAAAACACGAGTTTTTAAAAAATGTGTTTTATTAAATAAATGGAATCAACAAACTATGGACATTCTACGTCATAATGACTTTCTATACTTTGCGCATGCGTTTGGAAATAAGAAAAGCTTACTTCCCCCGTTTTTTAAAATCACAGCTTCTAGAAGGTTTACATGATTTCTTAAAAAACACGAGTTTTTAGAAAATGTGTTTTATTTCATAAATAGAATCAACAAAGTAAGCACATTCTACATCATAACGACCTTCTATAGTTTGCGCATGCATTTGGAAATAAGAAAAGCTTACTTCCCCCGTTTTTTAAAATCACAGCTTCTAGAAGGTTTACATGATTTCTTAAAAAACACGAGTTTTTAGAAAATGTGTTTTATTTCATAAATAGAATCAACAAAGTATGCACATTCTACGTCATAACGACTTTCTATAGTTTGCGCATTCGTCCGGAAATAAGAAAAGCTTACTTCCCCCGTTTTTTAAAATCACAGCTTCTAGAAGGTTTACATGATTTCTTAAAAAACACGAGTTTTTAGAAAATATCTTTTATTTCATAAATGGAATCAACAAAGTATGCAAATTCAACGTCATAACGACTTTCTATAGTTTGCAAATGCGTCCGGAAATAAGAAAAGCTTACTTCCCCCTTTTTTTTAAATCACAACTTCTAGAAGGTTTACATGATTTCTTAAAAAACACGAGTTTTTAGAAAATGTGTTTTATTTCATAAATGGAATCAACAAAGTATGCACATTCTACGTCATAACGACTTTCTATAGTTTGCGCATGCGTCCGGAAATAAGAAAAGCTTACTTCCCCCATTTTTCTAAATCACAGCTTCTAGAAGGTTTACATGATTTCTTAAAAAACACGAGTTTTAAAAAATGTGTTTTATTTCATAAATGGAATCAACAAAGTATGCACATTCTACGTCATAACGACTTTCTATAGTTCGTGCATGCGTCCGGAAAAAGGAAAAGCTTACTTCCACCGTATTTTAAAATAATAGCTTCTAGAAGGTTTACATGATTTCGTAAAAAACACGAGTTTTCAGAAAATGTGTTTTATTTCATAAATGGAATCAACAAAGTATGCACATTCTACGTCATAATGACTTTCTATAGTTTGCGCATGCGTCTGGAAATAAGAAAAGCTTACTTCCACCATTTTTTAAAATCACAGCTTCTAGAAGGTTTACATGATTTCGTAAAAAACACGAGTTTTTAGAAAATGTTTTTTATTTCATAAATGGAATCTACAAAGTATGCACATTCTACATCATAACGACTTTCTATAGTTTGCGCATGAGTCCGGAAATAAGAAAAGCTTACTTCCCCCTTTTTTAAAATCACAGCTTCTAGAAGGTTTACATGATTTCTTAAAAAACACGAGTTTTTAGAAAATGTGTTTTATTTCATAAATGGAATCAACAAAGTATGCACATTCTACGTCATAACGAATTTCTATAGTTTGCGCATCCGTTTGGAAATAAGAAAAGCTTACTTCCCCCATTTTTTAAAATCACAGCTTCTAGAAGGTTTACATGATTTCTTAAAAAACACAAGTTTTTAGAAAATGTGATTTATTTCATAAATGGAATCAACAAAGTATGCACATTCTATGTCATACCAACTTTCTATAGTTTGCGCATGCCTTTCGAAATAAGAAATGCTTACATCCCCCGTTTTTTAAAATCACAGCTTCTAGAAGGTTTACATGATTTCTTAAAAAACACGAGTTTTTAGAAAATGTGTTTTATTTCATCAATGGAATCAACAAAGTATGCAGATGCTACGTCATAACGACTTTCTATAGTTTGCGTATGCGTCCGGAAATAAGAAAAGCTTACTTGCACCATTTTTTAAAATCACACCTTCTAGAAGGTTTACATGACTTCTTAAAAAACACGAGTTTTTAGAAAATGTGTTTTATTTCATAAATGGAATCTACAAAGTATGCACATTCTACGTCATAACGCCTTTCTATAGTTTGCGCATGCGTCCGGAAATAAGAAAAGCTTACTTCCCCCGTTTTTTAAAATCACAGCTTCTAGAAGGTTTACATGATTTCGTAAAAAACACGAGTTTTTAGAAAATGTGTTTTATTTCATAAATGGAATCTACAAAGTATGCACATTCTACGTCATAATGATTTTCTATAGTTTGCGAATGCGTCCGGAAATAAGAAAAGCTTACTTCCCCCGTTTTTTTAAATCACAGCTTCTAGAAGGTTTACATGATTGCTTAAAAAACACGAGTTTTTAGAAAATGTGTTTTATTTCATAAATGGAATCAACAAAGTATGCACATTCTATGTCATAATGACTTTCTATAGTTTGCGCATGCGTCCGGAAATAAGAAAAGCTTACTTCCCCCGTTTTTTTAAATCACAGCTTCTAGAAGGTTTACATGATTTCGTAAAAAACACGAGTTTTTAGAAAATGTGTTTTATTTCATAAATGGTATCAACAATGTATGCACATTCTACGTCATAATGACTTTCTATAGTTTGCGCATGCGTCCGGAAATAAGAAAAGCTTACTTCCCCCGTTTTTTAAAATCACAGCTTCTAGAAGGTTTACATGATTTCTTAAAAAACACAAGTTTTTAGAAAATGTGTTTTATTTCATAAATGGAATCAACAAAGTATGCACATTCTACGTTATAACGACTCTCTATAGTTTGCGAATGCGTCCGGAAATAAGAAAAGCTTACATCCCCCGTTTTTTAAAATCACAGCTTCTAGAAGGTTTACATGATTTCTTAAAAAACACGAGTTTTTAGAAAATGTGTTTTATTTCATAAATGGAATCTACAAAGTATGCACATTCTACGTCATAACGCCTTTCTATAGTTTGCGCATGCGTCCGGAAATAAGAAAAGCTTACTTCCCCCGTTTTTTAAAATCACAGCTTCTAGAAGGTTTACATGATTTCTTAAAAAACACGAGTTTTTAGAAAATGTGTTTTATTTCATAAATAGAATCAACAAAGTATGCACATTCTACGTCATAACGACTTTCTATAGTTTGCGCATGCGTCCGGAAATAAGAAAAGCTTACTTCCACCGTTTTTTTAAATCACAGCTTCTAGAAGGTTTACATGATTTCTTAAAAAACACGAGTTTTTAGAAAATGTGTTTTATTTCATAAATGGAATCAACCATGTGTGCAAATTCTACATCATAACGACTTTCTATAGTTTGCACATGCGTCAGGAAATAAGAAAAGCTTACTTCCCCCGTTTTTTAAAATCACAGCTTCTAGAAGGTTTACATGATTTCTTAAAAAACACGAGTTTTTAGAAAATGTGTTTTATTTCATAAATAGAATCAACAAAGTATGCACATTCTACATCATAACGACTTTCTATAGTTTGCGCATGCCTCCGGAAATAAGAAAAGCTTACTTCCCCCGTTTTTTAAAATCACAGCTTCTAGAAGGTTTACATGATTTCTTAAAAAACACGAGTTTTTAGAAAATATTTTTTATTTCATAAATGGAATCAACAATGTATGCACATTCTACATCACAACGACTTTCTATAGTTTGCGCATGCATCCGGAAATAAGAAAAGCTTACTTCCACCGTTTTTTAAAATCACAGCTTCTAGAAGGTTTACATGATTTCGTAAAAAACAAGAGTTTTTAGAAAATGCGTTTTATTTCATCAATCGAATCTACAAAGTATGCACATTCTACGTCATAACGACTTTCTATAGTATGCGCATGCGTCCGGAAATAAGAAAAGCTTACTTACACCATTTTTTAAAATCACAGCTTCTAGAAGGTTTACATGATTTCGTAAAAAACACGAGTTTTTATAAAATGTGTTTTATTTCATAAATGGAATCAAAAAAGTATGCACATTCTACGTCATAATGACTTTCTATAGTTTGCACATGCTTCCGGAAACAAGAAAAGCTTACTTCCCCTTTTTTTCTAAATCACAGCTTCTAGAAGGTTTACATGATTTCTTAAAAACACGAGTTTTTCGAAAATGTGTTTTATTTCATAAATGGAATCAACAAAGTATGCACATTCTACGTCATAATGACCTTCTATAGTTTTCGCATGCGTTTGGAAATAAGAAAAGCATACTTCCCCCGTTTTTTAAAATCACAGCTTCTAGAAGGTTTGCATGATTTCTTAAAAAACACGAGTTTTTAGAAAATGTGTTTTATTTCATAAATGTAATCAACAAAGTATGCAAATTCTACGTCATAACGACTTTCTATAGTTTGCGCATGCGTTTGGAAATAAGAAAAGCTTACTTCCCCCGTTTTTTAAAATCACAGCTTCTAGAAGGTTTACATGATTTTTTAAAAAACACGAGTTTTTAGAAAATGTGTTTTATTTCATAAATGGAATCAACAAAGTATGCACATTCTACGTCATAACGACTTTCTATAGTTTGCGCATGCGTCCAGAAATAAGAAAAGCTTACTTCCCCCGTTTTTTAAAATCACAGCTTCTAGAAGGTTTACACGATTTCGTAAAAAACATGAGTTTTTAGAAAATGTGTTTTATTTCATAAATGGAATCTACAAAGTATGCACATTCTACGTCATAACGACTTTCTATAGTTTGCGCATGCATTTCGAAATAAGAAAACCTTACATCCCCCGTTTTTTAAAATCACATCTTCTAGAGGGTTTACATGATTTCTTAAAAAACACGAGTTTTTGGAAAATGTGTTTTATTTCATAAATGGAATCAACAAAGTATGCACATTCTACGTCATAACGACTTTCTATAGTTTGCGCATTCGTCCAGAAATACGAAAAGCTTACTTCCCCCGTTTTTTAAAATCACAGCTTCTAGAAGGTTTACATGATTTCTTAAAAAACACAAGTTTTTAGAAAATGTGTTTTATTTCATACCTGGCATCAACAAAGTATGCACATTCTACGTCATAACGACTTTCTATAGTTTGCGCATTCGTCCGGAAATAAGAAAAGCTTACTTCCCCCGTTTTTTAAAATCACAGCTTCTAGAAGGTTTACATGATTTCTTAAAAAACACGAGTTTTTAGAAAATATCATTTATTTCATAAATGGAATCAACAAAGTATGCAAATTCAACGTCATAACAACTTTCTATAGTTTGCAAATGCGTCCGGAAATAAGAAAAGCTTACTTCCCCCTTTTTTTTAAATCACAGCTTCTAGAAGGTTTACATGATTTCTTAAAAAACACGAGTTTTTAGAAAATGTGTTTTATTTCATAAATGGAATCAACAAAGTATGCACATTCTACATCATAACGACTTTCTATAGTTTGCGCATGCGTCCGGAAATAAGAAAAGCTTACTTCCCCCGTTTTTTGAAATCACGGCTTCTAGAAGGTTTACATGGTTTGTTAAAAAACACGAGCTTTTAGAAAATGTGTTTTATTTCATAAATGGAATCAACAAAGTATGCACATTCTACGTCATAACGACTTTCTATAGTTCGCGCATGCGTCCGGAAAAAGGAAAAGCTTACTTCCACCGTATTTTAAAATAATAGCTTCTAGAAGGTTTACATGATTTCGTAAAAAACATGAGTTTTCAGAAAATGTGTTTTATTTCATAAATGGAATCAACAAAGTATGCACATTCTACGTCATAATGACTTTCTATAGTTTGCGCATGCGTCTGGAAATAAGAAAAGCTTACTTCCACCATTTTTTAAAATCACAGCTTCTAGAAGGTTTACATGATTTCGTAAAAAACATGAGTTTTTAGAAAATGTTTTTTATTTCATAAATGGAATCTACAAAGTATGCACATTCTACATCATAACGACTTTCTATAGTTTGCGCATGAGTCCGGAAATAAGAAAAGCTTACTTCCCCCTTTTTTAAAATCACAGCTTCTAGAAGGTTTACATGATTTCTTAAAAACACGAGTTTTTAGAAAATGTGTTTTATTTCATAAATGGAATCAACAAAGTATGCACATTCTACGTCATAACGACTTTCTATAGTTTGCGCATCCGTTTGGAAATAAGAAAAGCTTACTTCCCCCATTTTTTAAAATCACAGCTTCTAGAAGGTTTACATGATTTCTTAAAAAACACGAGTTTTTAGAAAATGTGATTTATTTCATAAATGGAATCAACAAAGTATGCACATTCTATGTCATAACAACTTTCTATAGTTTGCGCATGCCTTTCGAAATAAGAAAAGCTTACATCCCCCGTTTTTTAAAATCACAGCTTCTAGAAGGTTTACATGATTTCTTAAAAAACACGAGTTTTTAGAAAATGTGTTTTATTTCATAAATGGAATCAACAAAGTATGCAGATGCTACGTCATAACGACTTTCTATAGTTTGCGCATGCGTCCGGAAATAAGAAAAGCTTACTTGCACCATTTTTTAAAACCACACCTTCTAGAAGGTTTACATGACTTCCTAAAAAACACGAGTTTTTAGAAAATGTTTTTTTTTTCATAAATGCAATCAACAAAGTATGCACATTCTACATGATAACGACTTTCTATAGTTTGCGCATGCGTCCGGAAATAAAAAAAGCTTACCTCCCCCATTTTTTAAAATCACAGATTCTAGAAGTTTTGCATGATTTCTTAAAAAACACGAGTTTTTAAAAAATGTGTTTTATTAAATAAATGGAATCAACAAACTATGGACATTCTACGTCATAATGACTTTCTATACTTTGCGCATGCGTTTGGAAATAAGAAAAGCTTACTTCCCCCGTTTTTTAAAATCACAGCTTCTAGAAGGTTTACATGATTTCTTAAAAAACACGAGTTTTTAGAAAATGTGTTTTATTTCATAAATAGAATCAACAAAGTAAGCACATTCTACATCATAACGACCTTCTATAGTTTGCGCATGCATTTGGAAATAAGAAAAGCTTACTTCCCCCGTTTTTTAAAATCACAGCTTCTAGAAGGTTTACATGATTTCTTAAAAAACACGAGTTTTTAGAAAATGTGTTTTATTTCATAAATAGAATCAACAAAGTATGCACATTCTACGTCATAACGACTTTCTATAGTTTGCGCATGCGTCCGGAAATAAGAAAAGCTTACATCCCCCGTTTTTCTAAATCACAGCTTCTAGAAGGTTTACATGATTTCTTAAAAAACACGAGTTTTAAAAAATGTGTTTTATTTCATAAATGGAATCAACAAAGTATGCACATTCTACGTCATAACGACTTTCTATAGTTCGCGCATGCGTCCGGAAAAAGGAAAAGCTTACTTCCACCGTATTTTAAAATAATAGCTTCTAGAAGGTTTACATGATTTCGTAAAAAACACGAGTTTTCAGAAAATGTGTTTTATTTCATAAATGGAATCAACAAAGTATGCACATTCTACGTCATAATGACTTTCTATAGTTTGCGCATGCGTCTGGAAATAAGAAAAGCTTACTTCCACCATTTTTTAAAATCACAGCTTCTAGAAGGTTTACATGATTTCGTAAAAAACACGAGTTTTTAGAAAATGTTTTTTATTTCATAAATGGAATCTACAAAGTATGCAAATTCTACATCATAACGACTTTCTATAGTTTGCGCATGAGTCCGGAAATAAGAAAAGCTTACTTCCCCCTTTTTTAAAATCACAGCTTCTAGAAGGTTTACATGATTTCTTAAAAAACACGAGTTTTTTGAAAATGTGTTTTATTTCATAAATGGAATCAACAAAGTATGCACATTCTACGTCATAACGACTTTCTATAGTTTGCGCATCCGTTTGGAAATAAGAAAAGCTTACTTCCCCCATTTTTTAAAATCACAGCTTCTAGAAGGTTTACATGATTTCTTAAAAAACACGAGTTTTTAGAAAATGTGATTTATTTCATAAATGGAATCAACAAAGTATGCACATTCTATGTCATAACAACTTTCTATAGTTTGCGCATGCCTTTCGAAATAAGAAAAGCTTACATCCCCCGTTTTTTAAAATCACAGCTTCTAGAAGGTTTACATGATTTCTTAAAAAACACGAGTTTTTAGAAAATGTGTTTTATTTCATAAATGGCATCAACAAAGTATGCAGATGCTACGTCATAACGACTTTCTATAGTTTGCACATGCGTCCGGAAATAAGAAAAGCTTACTTGCACCATTTTTTAAAATCACACCTTCTAGAAGGTTTACATGACTTCTTAAAAAACAAAAGTTTTTAAAAAATGTTTTTTTTTTCATAAATGCAATCAACAAAGTATGCACATTCTACATGATAACGACTTTCTATAGTTCGCGCATGCGTCCGGAAAAAGGAAAAGCTTACTTCCACCGTATTTTAAAATAATAGCTTCTAGAAGGTTTACATGATTTCGTAAAAAACACGAGTTTTCAGAAAATGTGTTTTATTTCATAAATGTAATCAACAAACTATGGACATTCTACGTCATAATGACTTTCTATACTTTGCGCATGCGTTTGGAAATAAGAAAAGCTTACTTCCCCCGTTTTTTAAAATCACAGCTTCTAGAAGGTTTACATGATTTCTTAAAAAACACGAGTTTTTAGAAAATGTGTTTTATTTCATAAATAGAATCAACAAAGTAAGCACATTCTACATCATAACGACCTTCTATAGTTTGCGCATGCGTTTGGAAATAAGAAAAGCTTACTTCCCCCGTTTTTTAAAATCACAGCTTCTAGAAGGTTTACATGATTTCTTAAAAAACACGAGTTTTTAGAAAATGTGTTTTATTTCATAAATAGAATCAACAAAGTATGCACATTCTACGTCATAACGACTTTCTATAGTTTGCGCATGCGTCCGGAAATAAGAAAAGCTTACTTCCACCGTTTTTTTAAATCACAGCTTCTAGAAGTTTTACATGATTTCTTAAAAAACACGAGTTTTTAGAAAATGTGTTTTATTTGATAAATGGAATCTACAAAGTATGCATATTCTACGTCACAACGACTTTCTATAGTTTGCGCATGCGTCCGGAAATAAGAAAAGCTTACTTCCCCCGTTTTTTAAAATCACAGCTTCTAGAAGGTTTACATGAGTTCTTAAGAAACACGAGTTTTTAGAAAATGTGTTTTATTTCATAAATGGAATCAACAAAGTATGCACTTTCTACGTCATAATGACTTTCTATACTTGGCGCATGCGTTTGGAAATAGGAAAAGCTTACTTCCCTCGTTTTTTAAAATCACAGCTTCTAGAAGGTTTACATGATTTCTTAAAAAACACGAGTTTTTAGAAAATGTGTTTTATTTCATAAATGGAATCAACAAAGTATGCACATTCTACGAAATAATGACTTTCTATAGTTTGCGCATGCGTCCATAAATAAGAAAAGCTTACTTCCACCGTATTTTAAAATCACAGCTTCTAGAAGGTTTACATTATTTCGTAAAAAACACGAGTTTTTAGAAAATGTGTTTTATTTAAAAAATGGAATCTACAAAGTATGCACATTCTACGTCATAACGACTTTCTATATTTTGCGCATACGTCCGGAAATAAGAAAAGCTTACTTCCACCGTTTTTTAAAATCACAGCTTCTAGAAGGTTTACATGATTTCGTAAAAAACACGAGTTTTTAGAAAATGTGTTTTATTTCATAAATGGAATCAACAAAGTATGCACATTCTACGTCATAATGACTTTCTATAGTTTGCGCATGCGACCGGAAATAAGAAAATCTTACTTCCCCCGTTTTTTAAAATCACAGCTTCTAGAAGGTTTACATGATTTCTTAAAAAACACGAGTTTTTAGAAAATGTGTTTTATTTCATAAATGGAATCAACCATGTGTGCAAATTCTACATCATAACGACTTTCTATAGTTTGCACATGCGTCAGGAAATAAGAAAAGCTTACTTCCCCCATTTTTTAAAATCACAGCTTCTAGAAGGTTTACATGATTTCTTAAAAAACACGAGTTTTTAGAAAATGTGTTTTATCTCATAAATGGAATCAACAAAGTATGCAAATTCTACATCATAACGACTTTCTATAGTTTGCGCATGCCTCCGGAAATAAGAAAAGCTTACTTCCATCGTTTTTTAAAATCACGGCTTCTAGAAGGTTTACATGATTTCGTAAAAAACAGGAGTTTTTAGAAAATGTGTTTTATTTCATCAATGGAATCAACAAAGTATGCACATTCTAGGTCATAACGACTTTCTATAGTTTGCGCACGCGTTTGGAAAAAAGAAAAGCTTACTTCCCACGTTTTTTAAAATCACAGCTTCTAGAAGGTTTACATGATTTCTTAAAAAACACGAGTTTTTAGAAAATGTGTTTTATTTCATTAATAGAATCAACAAAGTATGCACATTCGACGTCATAATGACTTTCTATAGTTTGCGCATGCGTCCGGAAATAAGAAAAGCTTACTTCCCCCGTTTTTTAAAATCACAGCTTCTAGAAGGTTTACATGATTTCATAAAAAACACGAGTTTTTAGAAAATGTGTTTTATTTCATAAATGGAATCTACAAAGTATGAACATTCTACGTCATAATGACTTTCTATAGTTTGCGCATGCGTCCGGAAATAAGAAAAGCTTACTTCCCACATTTTTTAAAATCACAGCTTCTAGAAGGTTTACATGATTTCCTAAAAAACACGAGTTTTTAGAAAATGTGTTTTATTTCATAAATGGAATCAACAAAGTATGCACATTCTACATCATAACGACTTTCTATAGTTTGCGCAGGCGTTCAGAAATAAGAAAAACTTACTTCCCCCGTTTTTTAAAATCACAGCTTCTAGAAGGTTTACATGATTTCTTAAAAAACACGAGTTTTTAGAAAATGTGTTTTATTTCATAAATGGAATCAACGATGTATGCACATTCCACGTCATAATGACTTTCTATAGTTTGCGCATGCGTCAGGAAATAAGAAAAGCTTACTTTTCCCGTTTTTTAAAATCACATCTTCTAGAAGGTTTACATGATTTCTTAAAAAACATGAGTTTTTAGAAAATGTGCTTTATTTCATCAATGGAATCTACCAACTATGCAGATTCTATGTCATAACGACTTTCTATAGTTTTCACATGCGTCCGGAAATAAGAAAAGCTTACTTCCACTGTTTTTAAAAATCACAGCTTCTAGAAGGTTTACATGATTTCTTAAAAGACACGAGTTTTTAGAAAATGTGTTTTATTTCATAAATGGAATCTACAAAGTATGCACATTCTACGTCATAACGACTTTCTATAGTTTGCGCATGCGTCCGGAAATAAGAAAAGCTTACTTCCACCTTTTTTTTAAATCACAGCTTCTAGAAGGTTTACATGATTTCTTAAAAAACATGAGTTTTTAGAAAATGTGTTTTATTTCATAAATGGAATCTACAAACTATGCATATTCTACGTCACAACGACTTTCTATAGTTTGCGCATGCGTCCGGAAATAAGAAAAGCTTACTTCCACCGTTTTTTTAAATCACAGCTTCTAGAAGGTTTACATGAGTTCTTAAGAAACACGAGTTTTTAGAAAATGTGTTTTATTTCATAAATGGAATCAACAAAGTATGCACATTCTACGTCATAACGACTTTCTATACTTTGCGCATGCGTTTGGAAATAGGAAAAGCTTACTTCCCCCGTTTTTTAAAATCACAGCTTCTAGAAGGTTTACATGATTTCTTAAAAAACATGAGTTTTTAGAAAATGTGTTTTATTTCATAAATGGAATCAACGATGTATGCACATTCCACGTCATAATGACTTTCTATAGTTTGCGCATGCGTCAGGAAATAAGAAAAGCTTACTTTTCCCGTTTTTTTAAATCACATCTTCTAGAAGGTTTACATGATTTCTTAAAAAACATGAGTTTTTAGAAAATGTGTTTTATTTCATAAATGGAATCAACCATGTGTGCAAATTCTACATCATAACGACTTTCTATAGTTTGCACATGCATCAGGAATTAAGAAAAGCTTACTTCCCCCGTTTTTTACAATCACAGCTTCTAGAAGGTTTACATGATTTCGTAAAAAACATGAGTTTTTAGAAAATGTGTTTTATTTGATAAATGGAATCTACAAAGTATGCACATTCTACGTCATAACGAATTTCTATAGTTTGCGCATTCGTCCGGAAATATTAAAAGCTTACTTCCACCGTTTTTTAAAATCATAGCTTCTAGAAGGTTTACATTATTTCTAAAAAAACACAATTTTTTAGAAAATGTGTTTTATTTCATAAATGGAATCAACAAAGTATGCACATTCTACGTCATAATGACTTTCTTTAGTTTGCGCATGCGTCCGGAAATAAGAAAAGCTTACTTCCCCCGTTTTTTAAAATCACAGCTTCTAGAAGATTTACATGATTTCTTAAAAAACACGAGTTTTTAGAAAATGTTTTTTATTTCATAAATGGAATCAACCATGTATGCATATTCTACGTCATAACGACTTTCTATAGTTTGCGCATGCGTCTGGAAATGAGAAAAGCTTACTTCCACCGTTTTTTAAAATCACAGCTTCTACAAGGTTTACATGATTTCGTAAAAAACACGAGTTTTTAGAAAATGTGTTTTATTTCATAAATGGAATCTACAAAGTATGCACATTCTATGTCATAACGACTTTCTATAGTTTCGCATGCGTCCGGAAATAAGAAAAGCTTACTTCCCCCATTTTTTAAATCACTGCTTCTAGAAGGTTTACATGATTTCTTAAAAAACACGAGTTTTTAGAAAATGTGTTTTATTTCATAAATGGAATCAACAAAGTATGCACATTCTACGTCATAACGATTTTCTATAGTTTGCGCACGCGTTTGGAAAAAAGAAAAGCTTACTTCCCACGTTTTTTAAAATCACAGCTTCCAGAAGGTTTACATGATTTCTTAAAAAACACGAGTTTTTAGAAAATGTGTTTTATTTCACAAATAGAATCAACAAAGTATGCACATTCGACGTCATAATGACTTTGTATAGTTTGCGGATGTGTCCGGAAATAAGAAAAGCTTACTTCCCCCGTTTTTTAAAATCACAGCTTCTAGAAATTTTACATGATTTCATAAAAAACATGAGTTTTTAGAAAATGTGTTTTATTTCATAAATGGAATCTACAAAGTATGCACATTCTACGTCATAATGACTTTCTATAGTTTGCGCATGCGTCCGGAAATAAGAAAAGCTTACTTCCCACGTTTTTTAAAATCACAGCTTCTAGAAGCTTTACATGATTTCTTAAAAAACACGAGTTTTTAGAAAATGTGTTTTATTTCATAAATGGAATCAACAACGTATGCACATTCTACATCATAACGACTTTCTATAGTTTGCGCAGGCGTTCAGAAATAAGAAAAGCTTACTTCCCCCGTTTTTTAAAATCACAGCTTCTAGAAGGTTTACATGATTTCTTAAGAAACACGAGTTTTTAGAAAATGTGTTTTATTTCATAAATGGAATCAACCATGTATGCACATTCCACATCATAATGACTTTCTATAGTTTGCGCATGCGTCAGGAAATAAGAAAAGCTTACTTTTCCCGTTTTTTAAAATCACAGCTTCTAGAAGGTTTACATGATTTCTTAAAAAACGCGAGTTTTTAGAAAATGTGTTTTATTTCATCAATGGAATCTACCAAGTATGCACATTCTATGTCATAACGACTTTCTATAGTTTTCGCATGCGTCCGGAAATAAGAAAAGCTTACTTACACCGTTTTTAAAAATCACAGCTTCTAGAAGCTTTACATTATTTCTTAAAAAACACGAGTTTTTAGAAAATGTGTTTTATTTCATAAATGGAATCTACAAAGTATGCACATTCTACGTCATAACGACTTTCTATAGTTTGCGCATGCGTCCGGAAATAAGAAAAGCTTACTTCCCCCGTTTTTTAAAATCACAGCTTCTAGAAGGTTTACATGATTTCTTAAAAAACACGAGTTTTTAGAAAATGTGTTTTATTTCATAAATGGAATCTACAAAGTATGTACATTCTACGTCATAACGACTTTCTATAGCTTGCGCATGCGTTTGGAAATATGAAAAGCTTACTTCCCCCGTTTTTTAAAATCACAGCTTCTAGAAGGTTTACATGATTTCTTAAAAAACACGAGTTTATAGAAAATGTGTTTTATTTCATAAATGGAATCAACCATGTATGCACATTCTACGTCATAACGACTTTCTATAGTTTGCACATGCGTCAGGAAATAAGAAAAGCTTACTTCCACCGTTTTTTAAAATCACAGCTTCTAGAAGGTTTACATGATTTCGTAAAAAACACGAGTTTTTAGAAAATGTGTTTTATTTGATAAATGGAATCTACAAAGTATGCACATTCTACGTCATAACGACTTTCTATAGTTTGCGCATGCGTTTGGAAATAAGAAAAGCTTACTTCCCTCATTTTTTAAAATCACAGCTTCTAGAAGGTTTACATGATTTCTTAAAAAACACGAGTTTTTAGAAAATGTGTTTTATTTCATAAATGGAATCTACAAAGTATGCACATTCTATGTCATAATGACTTTCTATAGTTGGCGCATGCGTTTGGAAATAAGAAAAGCTTACTTCCCACGTTTTTTAAAATCACAGCTTCTAGAAGGTTTACATGATTTCTTAAAAAACACGAGTTTTTAGAAAATGTGTTTTATTTCATAAATGGAATCAACAAAGTATGCACATTCGACGTCATAACGACTTTCTATAGTTTGCGCATGCGTTTGGAAATAAGAAAAGCTTACTTCCGCCTTTTTTTAAAATCACAGCTTCTAGAAGGTTTACATGATTTCTTAAAAAACACGAGTTTTTAGAAAATGTGTTTTATTTCATAAATGGAATCTACAAAGTATGCACATTCTACGTCATAACAACTTTCTATAGTTTGCGCATGCGTTTGGAAATAAGAAAAGCTTACTTCCACCGTTTTTTAAAATCACAGCTTCTAGAAGGTTTACATGATTTCTTAAAAAACACGAGTTTTTAGAAAATGTGTTTTATTTCATAAATGGAATCTACAAAGTATGTACATTCTACGTCATAACGACTTTCTATAGCTTGCGCATGCGTTTGGAAATATGAAAAGCTTACTTCCCCCGTTTTTTAAAATCACAGCTTCTAGAAGGTTTACATGATTTCTTAAAAAACACGAGTTTATAGAAAATGTGTTTTATTTCATAAATGGAATCAACCATGTATGCACATTCTACGTCATAACGACTTTCTATAGTTTGCACATGCGTCAGGAAATAAGAAAAGCTTACTTCCACCGTTTTTTAAAATCACAGCTTCTAGAAGGTTTACAGGATTTCGTAAAAAACACGAGTTTTTAGAAAATGTGTTTTATTTGATAAATGGAATCTACAAAGTATGCACATTCTACGTCATAACGACTTTCTATAGTTTGCGCATGCGTTTGGAAATAAGAAAAGCTTACTTCCCTCATTTTTTAAAATCACAGCTTCTAGAAGGTTTACATGATTTCTTAAAAAACACGAGTTTTTAGAAAATGTGTTTTATTTCATAAATGGAATCTACAAAGTATGCACATTCTATGTCATAATGACTTTCTATAGTTGGCGCATGCGTTTGGAAATAAGAAAAGCTTACTTCCCACGTTTTTTAAAATCACAGCTTCTAGAAGGTTTACATGATTTCTTAAAAAACACGAGTTTTTAGAAAATGTGTTTTATTTCATAAATGGAATCAACAAAGTATGCACATTCGACGTCATAACGACTTTCTATAGTTTGCGCATGCGTTTGGAAATAAGAAAAGCTTACTTCCGCCTTTTTTTAAAATCACAGCTTCTAGAAGGTTTACATGATTTCTTAAAAAACACGAGTTTTTAGAAAATGTGTTTTATTTCATAAATGGAATCTACAAAGTATGCACATTCTACGTCATAACAACTTTCTATAGTTTGCGCATGCGTTTGGAAATAAGAAAAGCTTACTTCCACCGTTTTTTAAAATCACAGCTTCTAGAAGGTTTACATGATTTCTTAAAAAACACGAGTTTTTAGAAAATGTGTTTTATTTCATAAATGGAATCAACAAAGTATGCACATTCTACGTCATAACGACTTTCTATTCTTTGCGCATGCGTTTGGAAATAAGAAAAGCTTACTTCCCCCGTTTTTTAAAATCACAGCTTCTAGAAGGTTTACATGATTTCTTAAAAAACACGAGTTTTTAGAAAATGTGTTTTAATTCATATATGTAATCTACAAAGTATGCACATTCTACGTCATAACGACTTTTTATAGTTTGCACATGTGTTTGGAAATAAGAAAAGCTTACTTCCCACGTTTTTTAAAATCACAGCTTCTAGAAGGTTTACATGATTTCTTAAAAAACACGAGTTTTTAGAAAATGTGTTTTATTTCATAAATAGAATCTACAAACTATGGACATTCTACGTCATAATGACTTTCTATAGTTTGCGTATGCGACCGGAAATAAGAAAAGCTTACTTCCGCCGTTTTTTAAAATCACAGCTTCTAGAAGGTTTACATGATTTCTTAAAAAACACGAGTTTTTAGAAAATGTGTTTTATTTCATAAATGGAATCAACCATGTGTGCAAATTCTACATCATAACGACTTCCTATAGTTTGCACATGCATCAGGAAATAAGAAAAGCTTACTTCCCCCGTTTTTTAAAATCACAGCTTCTAGAAGGTTTACATGATTTCGTAAAAAACACGAGTTTTTAGAAAATGTGTTTTATTTGATAAATGGAATCTACAAAGTATGCACATTCTACGTCATAACGACTTTCTATAGTTTGCGCATTCGTCCGGAAATATGAAAAGCTTACTTCCACCGTTTTTTAAAATCATAGCTTCTAGAAGGTTTACATTATTTCTTAAAAAACACGATTTTTTAGAAAATGTGTTTTATTTCATAAATGGAATCTACAAAGTATGCACATTCTACATCATAACGACTTTCTATTGTTTGCGCATGCCTCCGGAAATAAGAAAAGCTTACTTCCACTGTTTTTTAAAATCACGGCTTCTAGTAGGTTTACATGATTTCGTAAAAAACAGGAGTTTTTAGAAAATGTGTTTTATTTCATAAATGGAATCAACAAAGTATGCACATTCTATGGCATAATGACTTTCTTTAGTTTGCGCATGCGTCCAGAAATAAGAAAAGCTTACTTCCCCCGTTTTTTAAAATCACAGCTTCTAGAAGATTTACATGATTTCTTAAAAAACATGAGTTTTTAGAAAATGTGTTTTATTTCATAAATGGAATCAACCATGTATGCATATTCTACGTCATAACGACTTTCTATAGTTTGCGCATGCGTCTGGAAATAAGAAAAGCTTACTTCCACCGTTTTTTAAAATCACAGCTTCTACAAGGTTTACATGATTTCGTAAAAAACACGAGTTTTTAGAAAATGTGTTTTATTTCATAAATGGAATCTACAAAGTATGCACATTCTATGTCATAACGACTTTCTATAGTTTCGCATGCGTCCGGAAATAAGAAAAGCTTACTTCCCCCCATTTTTTAAAATCACTGCTTCTAGAAGGTTTACATGATTTCTTAAAAAACACGAGTTTTTAGAAAATGTGTTTTATTTCATAAATGGAATCGACAAAGTATGCACATTCTACGTCATAACGATTTTCTATAGTTTGCGCACGCGTTTGGAAAAAAGAAAAGCTTACTTCCCACGTTTTTTAAAATCACAGCTTCTAGAAGGTTTACATGATTTCTTAAAAAACACGAGTTTTTAGAAAATGTGTTTTATTTCATAAATAGAATCAACAAAGTATGCACATTCGACGTCATAATGACTTTGTATAGTTTGCGGATGTGTCCGGAAATAAGAAAAGCTTACTTCCCCCATTTTTTAAAATCACAGCTTCTAGAAGGTTTACATGATTTCTTAAAAAACACGAGTTTTTAGAAAATGTGTTTTATTTCATAAATGGAATCAACAACGTATGCACATTCAACATCATAACGACTTTCTATAGTTTGCGCAGGCGTTCGGAAATAAGAAAAGCTTACTTCCCCCATTTTTTAAAATCACAGCTTCTAGAAGGTTTACATGATTTCTTAAAAAACACGAGTTTTTAGAAAATGTGTTTTATTTCATAAATGGAATCAACCATGTATGCACATTCCACATCATAATGACTTTCTATAGTTTGCGCATGCGTCAGGAAATAAGAAAAGCTTACTTTTCCCGTTTTTTAAAATCACAGCTTCTAGAAGGTTTACATGATTTCTTAAAAAACACGAGTTTTTAGAAAATGTGTTTTATTTCATCAATGGAATCTACCAAGTATGCACATTCTATGTCATAACGACTTTCTATAGTTTTCGCATGCGTCCGGAAATAAGAAAAGCTTACTTACACCGTTTTTAAAAATCACGGCTTCTAGAAGCTTTACATTATTTCTTAAAAAACACGAGTTTTTAGAAAATGTGTTTTATTTCATAAATGGAATCTACAAAGTATGCACCTTCTACGTCATAACTACTTTCTATAGTTTGCGCATGCGTCCGGAAATAAGAAAAGCTTACTTCCCCCGTTTTTTAAAATCACAGCTTCTAGAAGGTTTACATGATTTCTTAAAAAACACGAGTTTTTAGAAAATGTGTTTTATTTCATAAATGGAATCTACAAAGTATGTACATTCTACGTCATAACGACTTTCTATAGCTTGCGCATGCGTTTGGAAATATGAAAAGCTTACTTCCCCCGTTTTTTAAAATCACAGCTTCTAGAAGGTTTACATGATTTCTTAAAAAACACGAGTTTATAGAAAATGTGTTTTATTTCATAAATGGAATCAACCATGTATGCACATTCTACGTCATAACGACTTTCTATAGTTTGCACATGCGTCAGGAAATAAGAAAAGCTTACTTCCACCGTTTTTTAAAATCACAGCTTCTAGAAGGTTTACATGATTTCGTAAAAAACACGAGTTTTTAGAAAATGTGTTTTATTTGCTAAATGGAATCTACAAAGTATGCACATTCTACGTCATAATGACTTTCTATAGTTTGCGCATGCGTTTGGAAATAAGAAAAGCTTACTTCCCTCATTTTTTAAAATCACAGCTTCTAGAAGGTTTACATGATTTCTTAAAAAACACGAGTTTTTAGAAAATGTGTTTTATTTCATAAATGGAATCTACAAAGTATGCACATTCTATGTCATAATGACTTTCTATAGTTGGCGCATGCGTTTGGAAATAAGAAAAGCTTACTTCCCTCATTTTTTAAAATCACAGCTTCTAGAAGGTTTACATGATTTCTTAAAAAACACGAGTTTTTAGAAAATGTGTTTTATTTCATAAATGGAATCTACAAAGTATGCACATTCTACGTCATAACGACTTTCTATAGTTTGCGCATGCGTTTGGAAATAAGAAAAGCTTACTTCCACCGTTTTTTAAAATCACAGCTTCTAGAAGGTTTACATGATTTCTTAAAAAACACGAGTTTTTAGAAAATGTGTTTTATTTCATAAATGGAATCAACAAAGTATGCACATTCTACGTCATAACGACTTTCTATTCTTTGCGCATGCGTTTGGAAATAAGAAAAGCTTACTTCCCCCGTTTTTTAAAATCACAGCTTCTAGAAGGTTTACATGAATTCTTAAAAAACACGAGTTTTTAGAAAATGTGTTTTAATTCATAAATGTAATCTACAAAGTATGCACATTCTACGTCATAACGACTTTCTATAGTTTGCACATGTGTTTGGAAATAAGAAAAGCTTACTTCCCACGTTTTTTAAAATCACAGCTTCTAGAAGTTTTACATGATTTCTTAAAAAACACGAGTTTTTAGAAAATGTGTTTTATTTCATAAATGGAATCTACAAAGTATGCACATTCTACGTCATAACGACTTTCTATACTTTGCGCATGCGTTTGGAAATAAGAAAAGCTTACCTCCCCCGTTTTTTAAAATCACAGCTTCCAGAAGGCTTACATGATTTCTTAAAAAACACGAGTTTTTAGAAAATGTGTTTTATTTCTTAAATGGAATCTACAAAGTATGCACATTCTACGTCATAACGACTTTCTATACTTTGCGCATGCGGTTGCAAAATAAGAAAAGCTTACTTCCACCATTTTTTAAAATCACAGCTTCTAGAAGGTTTAAATGATTTCTTAAAAAACATGAATTTTTAGAAAATGTGTTTTATTTCATAAATGGAATCTACAAAGTATGCACATTCTACGTCATAACGACTTTCTATAGTTTGCGCATGCGTTTGGAAATAAGAAAAGCTTACTTCCCCCGTTTTTTAAAATCACAGCTTCTAGAAGGTTTACATGATATCTTAAAAAACACGAGTTTTTAGAAAATGTGTTTTATTTCATAAATGCAATCAACAAAGTATGCACATTCTACGTCATAATGACTTTCTATAGTTTGCGGATGCGTCCGGAAATAAGAAAAGCTTACTTCCACCGTTTTTTAAAATCACAGCTTCTAGAAGGTTTACATGATTTCGTAAAAAACACGAGTTTTTAGAAAATGTGTTTTATTTCATAAATGGAATCTACAAAGTATGCACATTCTATGTCATAACGACTTTCTATAGTTTGCACACGCGTTTGGAAATAAGAAAATCTTACTTCCCACGTTTTTTAAAATCACAGCCTCTAGAAGGTTTACATGATTTCTTAAAAAACACGAGTTTTTAGAAAATGTGTTTTATTTCATAAATAGAATCAACAAAGTATGCACATTCTACGTCATAATGACTTTCTATAGTTTGCGGATGCGTCCGGAAATAAGAAAAGCTTACTTCCCCCGTTTTTTAAAATCACAGCTTCTAGAAGGTTTACATGATTTCATCAAAAATGTTAAATTTTCAGAATTTACTTCAATATGATCTGGGATCTTAACTGAGAGAACAACATGTAAAGCATATCTACAGCATATCAATCATGGAGACAATAATGCAAGCACACAAGAGACACAAAGATTTACTTGGGGAAAACCATAAAGGTGAAAAACCCCAATAACTTCCTCAGAGATAGATAGAGCAATGATACAACTAACCAAGAGAGATAGACACAACCTAGCAGCAGATCCTCCTTCTCCATAAGTGCGCCACTCCTCCTTGAGTGCATGTGTGAGAAGTGAGTGAGTAAATAGAGTGCCTCCCGCACTCTATTTATACTTGACTTGACTTGTCTTTTTACCTAACCCATGTAGGCTCGAACTTAACCACATAACATAATGCTGACTGGGCCGACCCCTAATAGGGTGGTCTAATAACCTTTTGACCCACATGGCCGACCCCCAATAGGGTGGTCTAATAACCCTTCGACCCACATGACTTATACAGGGCCGACCCCAACAAGGTGGTCTAATAACCCATCAAGTATAAGTTACGACACTTACAATATAAATGACGACACTTCCGTATAGAGGAATAATAACATCTCTATACGAATACAATATACATATATGTAAAATACATTCCGAAGTTACATATACATCAACACTCCCTCTTAACTAGGAAGGTATTTCTCAGCACAGTTCTTCTAGCACAAGTCATCTTCTCTGGATCATCGTCACTGGATAATCGTCATCGAGTCATCATCATCGTCACTGCTGCTGCTATCTCAATCAATCTCTGAATCTACTCGTCATAGGAAGTTCTACAGAGCTAGTCCTTTTTCATACTGGATGTAGGCCCACCACCTACAGGTCTTCGTCATCACTGGCCATACTGTGGAATCCTCAGGACTTATTACGTGCGTCACAAAACCTCGAAAGAGCATCCCAGGATGTTACGGGTACACAACTCTGACCTGTAGGATCTCCCAGGGTGCTATTACATGTGACCCCACCACAAAACCTCAAAAGAGCATCCCAGCATGTTACGGGTACACAACTCCAACCTGAAGGATCTCCCAGGGCGCTATTACATGTGGTCACCACAAAACCTCGCAAGAGCATCTCAGGATGTTACGGGTACACAACTCCGACCTGAAATCTCCCAGGGCACAAATTACATGTGGTCATGGCAAAACCTCGAAAGAGCATCTCAGGATGTTATGGGTACACAACTCTGACCTGAAATCTCCCAGGGCCCAAATTACATGCCATAGGACAAAACCTCGCAAGAGCATCTGCCAGATTTCCCAGGGCGCTATTACATTCCATAGGCAAAACCTCGAAAGACTATCTGTAGATCTCCCAGGGCACCGAATTACATGTCCTCCCAGAGCAAAACCTTGAAAGAGCATTTGCCAGATGTCCTAGGGCACCGATATTACATGCCATAGGAAAAACCTCGAAAGACCATCTGCAAATCTCCCAGGGCACCGGATTACATGCTCATCTGCACAACCTGATCCACGGCCATAGAGTATCATCCTGATACTCACCATACATCATCCTGATGCATCCATGATCATCCTGATCATCATCACTGCAACGTCCTGCTGCATGTCATCATACCTGATCCACCTGATCATCAATGCATCTACCTGATGCATACCAAGTATCTACCTGATACATATCATCATACATGATCCTCCTGATCATCAATGTATCCACCTGATACAAATACATGATACATATCACCATACATGATCCACCTGATCATACAATGTATCCACCTGATACATATAATGTATCCACTTGATACATATACAGATACATGGTCCAAGCATCCAACATGATGCATATACAAAATACATACACATGATCCAACTGATCATATCCAGCATCCGACATTATGCATACATACATAAATGATCCAACTGATCATATCAAGCAGAAACCAGAACATCATCCTGATGCTCATCATCCAGCGCTTACATCCACATCCATGTGAAGGATCCTCCTTCCAACATGCTTGGAATGGCTTCAGCAAATGTGTCCATCACTTCTTCCTCGAAGTGTCCTCGATCTAAAGAACGCCAAGCCTCTCTCTAAAGTACTCGAACTTCACTCTGGCTAGTGGCTTTGTCAGCACATCTGTAATCTGCTCGTCCGTCGCAACATACAGGAGCTTCACAACTCCTCTCTACACCATATCCATGATATAGTGATATTTGATCTCTATGTGTTTCGACCTGTCATGAAACACTGGGTTCTCGGACAGCTTCACACAACTCTGGTTATCACAGAAGATACCAGTAGCCTCCAACGGGAGATCAAAAAAACTCAGACAGTAGCTTCCATAGCCATACTGCCTCACAACTAGCTGAGCAGGCTGCAACATACTCTGCCTCAGTTGTACTCAGTGCTACGCAGGACTGCTTCCTACTAAACCAAGAGATCACACCTGATCCCATACTGAAGCAACACCCAGATGTGCTCTTTCTATTTGCAGCACTGCCAACCCAATCTGAATCAACATAACCCTGTAGGTTAAACTTTTGATTTGCTTCATACTTGAGCCCATAATCCACTGTACCCTTCAGGTACCTCAGAACATGCTTTACAGCAACCAGGTGAACACTCCTCGGATCCGTCAGGAACTGGCTCAATGTGTTCACAGCAAAGCAAATGTCTAGTCTCGTGTTCGTCAGATACATCAAGGACCCAATCATCTGACGATACATAGAGACATCAACTGGCTCAGATGAAGCATCACATAGAAGCTTCAGATTCGATGCCATAGGTGTGGTCATGGCCTTGCAATCCATCATCCTGACCCTCTTCAGGATTTCTACTGCATACTTTCCTTATCCAAGGAAGATTCCATCTGTACTCTACCACACCTCCATGCCAAAAACAAATAGTGCATCATCCCCAAGTTCTTCATCTCGAACTCAACAGCAAGCTTCCGCTGCGTGTCGGCAATCAATCTATCTTCATCTGTAACAAACAGGTTATCCGCATACAAAAGTAGTATCATTGGATTGCCTTCCTCAACCTTGTAGTAAAGGTTGGAATCCGCTTTACTCTTGGTAAAGCCCAAACTGGATAGAAAGCTATCTATCCTACCATACCAAGTTCTGCACACATATATGACTACACCATGCTGTCTTGAAATCCATCTGGTGTATCTTCTATTTCATCACTTTTATATTTCTTAATGCTGCCATCTGCAACGTGCTTGATCTGATAGTTCCATTTGGAAGTCATAACAAAACTTCCCTTCACGTCTTGGGACTACATCCCAAACATCATTCTTCATGATCGATGGATCATGGCATTCCATTTCTTCATCCCAGATCCTGGGAACTTCAATATCTTCAATAAATATCTTTGTTGCTGGAACAAATGTTGTAGTCCTTTTGTAGGTGAAGATATGCGGTCTTTCCTACAAAACAGGTTAAATTGCATGATTAGAAACATCTCATAGTTTTCAGAACAAATTCTTACACATAAAGAAATGTGTCATACAGTCATGCAATTATCTTAGCCAATGCTTCAATAAAACATTTATCCATATCCCGTAACTTTCTAGATGCCTTCCAATCTCTACCAGAACATTGTTAAGAGTGTGCACAACTCCCAACATGTCAGCAAAGAGGTTTCATTCTAGATAAGTAGCAATGGAATGTTGTACAGTGCCATAGGCCACTTACCCATGTATATTAGTAGTATACTGTTCATCAATGCAACTATTCTAATATGCATAATACACAACCTAATTCTAGGAACATCAGTTTATACATTATTGAACAGTATTATTTAAACAAACAAATATGCAAGAAATGATGATTAAAATACTTATCTTTCTTTGTTCGTTGGGTGGACTCCCTCTGAGTCTTTGCTTCCTTGCAGGAGCTGTTGGAGTCCTAATTTGAAGTAGCTTCTTCTACACCTTTTTGTTGTGGAATGTAGAAATATGGTCAACTCCCTCTGAATATCTGCATCCTTGCAGAAACTACTGAAGTGTGCTCCTTTTCTTTCTTGCAGGAATAACTGGAGTGTGCTCCTTTGCTTTCTTGCAGGAACAACTGGAGTGTGCTCCTTTTCTTTCTTGCAGGAGCAACTGGAGTGTGCTCCCTCTTGATCTTTGCTTCCTGAATTACCTGTTCTTGAACTCATATTCATCCTTGGTCCCTATGCATGCTTATTAGTATCATGATTGTGTTATCCTTGTGATTTCATATAAAATCATACATTCATTAGTATACTATTAAAACACAATAATTTCAAGCATGTATAGTCATGATCATTTCAAACAGAATAATAAGCATTAGCATTCAAGGTTTATGTGGGATTCTTATGGTTAGTCAAATCATAAGAAGCATAACATGTCTAAACCTGTAATTACTCAAACCTATGACTCTTTAGGTTAGTTGAATCATCAATCAAGATAAGAGATATAATATGCATAAAACCTGTGATTATTCAAACCTATACCTTCATGATTCTTCTGGTTAGTCATATCGTCAATTATGGTAAGAAACATAATATGCATACAACCATGATTATTCAACCCTATGACTTCATGAATAATCATTATCAACAACAGTATAAGATCCTAACACAAGGTAGGATTCTAGCTTGATATAGGAAAAACATACCTGGATTAGCATGCTAGCTATTTATGTCTAACATACTCACATGATGTCTTCTTGTTCTTCTTCAATGACTTGTGCTAGTAACCTGTATATCTCATAGGTTAACTATTACAAAACCAAGTTATACATACCTCGTAAATGGATCTTCTATGAGATCCATGACAATGGATGAATCTTTGTCCTCATGTCATCATAATCATATGTTCTTGAAGTAGAACATGATTTGTCTTTCTTGGTGTACCTTTTATGTTAGTAGACAACATAAACCTCATATAACACCATAATGCATTAGTACAATCATAAGTGTCAACACCCTAACCAATGAATATCTTCTATCATGCATTCATAATTTTGTTAAGGTGATACGACAAATCTAAAAACAAAATTGTACTTAACCGTAATAACATGAAGACAAACATACCATAAACTTAATCATGAACAAATATCGAAACATACCTCGATGAGTCATACCTGTCGAGATCGCTTGTAATCTTCTTATGTAAGGCCTTAGCCTCATCTCCCACTGAAACAAGAACTTCTTCACTCATGCAGATGATCAATCCATCTTCTTCTAGGATTAACCCAATCCACTTGATTTGCAAGAACTGGACCTGGAGCTGGATATGGGTTTGTCAGAGAAACCCCAAAAATTCAAACTTTGAATTTCAAACTTCCGAAAGGATAGAAATATGCGCCTTGATGAGTTGATCAAGCTAGTATATTTAGAATTTGAAAACTGCAAAGTTTCACTCCTCAATTTTGCCTTTGAAACTTTCGGATTCACTGGACGTGACCCTAAACTGGGGTTTGATGAAGCCCACTCTTCTGCCCAATCAAAAGGTTTGAACCAAAGATCTAAGCTTCTATTTTTCTAAGGAGCTTCCAGCCGTGGTCACGGATTTCAAAGATTCCCATTTTTACAGAAGCCCTAATTTTCCACTTTTCTGATCAAAGTCCCGAACTAGGGTTTGATCAAGCCCGACCTTCTGCCCAACCAAAAATAATGATCTTGGTCTCTAAATTTCTATTTTGATGAGTAGCATCCAGCCGTGGTCTCCGATTACAAAAATTCCAACTTTCTACGAAGCCCTAAATTCCGGAAGCCATGAATGAAGGTACTCAAAAATAATTCTGTTTTGACAGAAATATGTACCTGATTGTTTCTGGTGTACCTCTGAATTGTTCGATCCACAGGGTCTCAAAAAGTTTCCTGAGATAGCCTGACCTGTTATCTTTCCATCCTGACAGGTCTGAACTCAATTGGATTCTCTGAGAGAGAGTTATGCCAAATGTCGCAACGTGACCTGTTTTGGGATAAAACAGGAGAGCGAACTTGTACAGCGTGCCACGTGTCGTAACATGACCTGTTTATGGGATAATACAGGAGAGCGAACTTGTACGGTGTTCCACGTGTCACTGGATCAACTTCGGCCTCTGAAAACATTTTCTGAGATAGTACAGTCTGTGTACTACCTGTCACTTTTTACGAAATTTCATTTGGAGCTTCCTAGCCCAAGTTATGACCTTTTTCCCAAGGTCACCTGATTTTGACTTAGATCTGGAAGAGGCAGAAACCCTATATTGCACAGATCATAAATCACAAAGTACAATGAATTAGAGGTTGTCCTTTGGACACAAGGTACCTGGAGATTTAATATTCGTCCTGTAACAATTTCAGATCCGAAAACTTCGCTAAAACGGATTTATAGCGAAAGTTCTACGATGACTGGTTTTTGCTATATCAAGCCCTAACATCGTAAGTGCAAAAAGTGTCATACATGCCATATCATGCCTTCTTTTAGGCTAGCTCTGATACCATGTTAAATTTTCAGAATTTACTTCAATATGATCTAGGATCTTAACTGAGAGAACAACATGTACAACATATCTACAGCATATCAATCATGGAGACAATAATGCAAGCACACAAGAGACACAAACTTCCTCAGAGATAGATAGAGCAATGATACAACCAACCAAGAGAGATAGACACAACCTAGTAGCAGATCCTCCTCCTCCATAAGTGCGCCACTCCTCCTTGAGTGCATGTGTGAGAAGTGAGTGAGTAAATAGAGTGCCTCCCGCACTCTATTTATACTTGACTTGACTTGCCTTTTTACCTAACTCATGTAGGCTCGAACTTAACCACATAACATAATGCTGAATGGGCCGACCCCCAATAGGGTGGTCTAATAACCCTTTGACCCACATGGCCGACCCCCAATAGGGTGGTCTAATAACCCTTCGACCCACATGACTTATACAGGGCCGACCCCAACAAGGTGGTCTAATAACCCATCAAGTATAAGTTACGACACTTACAATATAAATGACGACACTTCCGTATAGAGGAATAATAACATCTCTATAGGAATACAATATACATATATGTGAAATACATCCCGAAGTTACATATACATCAACAAAAAACACGAGTTTTTAGAAAATGTGTTTTATTTCATAAATGGAATCTACAACGTATGCACATTCTACGTCATAACAACTTTCTATAGTTTGCGCATGCGTCCGGAAATAAGAAAAGCTTACTTCCCACGTTTTTTAAAATCACAGCTTCTAGAAGGTTTACATGATTTCTTAAAAAACATGAGTTTTTAGAAAATGTGTCTTATTTCATAAATGGAATCAACAAATTATGCACATTCTACGTCATAACAACTTTCTATAGTTTGCGCATGCGTTTGGAAATAAGAAAAGCTTACTTCCTCCGTTTTTTAAAATCACAGCTTCTAGAAGGTTTACATGATTTCTTAAAAAACACGAATTTTTAGAAAATGTGTTTTATTTCATAAATGGAATCAACCATATATGCACATTCTACGTCATAACGACTTTCTATAGTTTGAGCATGCATCAGGAAATAAGAAAAGCTTACTTCCACCGTTTTTTAAAATAACAGCTTCTAGAAGGTTTACATGATTTCGTAAAAAACACGACTTTTTAGAAAATGTGTTTTATTTCATAAATGGAATCTACAAAGTATGCACATTCTACGTCATAAAGACTTTCTACAGTTTGCGCATGTGTCCGGAAATAAGAAAAGCTTACTTGCCCCGTTTTTTAAAATCACAGCTTCTAGAAGGTTTACACGATTTCTTAAAAAACAATAGTTTTTAGAAAATGTGTTTTATTTCATAAATCAAATCAACAAAGTATGCACATTCTACGTCATAACGACTTTCTATACTTTGCGCATGCGTTTGGAAATAAGAAAAGCTTGATTCCCCCGTTTTTTAAAATCACAGCTTCTAGAAGGTTTACATGATTTCGTCAAAAACACGAGTTTTTAGAAAATGTGTTTTATTTCATAAATGGAATCTACAACGTATGCACATTCTACGTCATAACGACTTTCGATAGTTTGCGCATGCGTCCGGAAATAAGAAAAGCTTACTTCCCACGTTTTTCAAAATCACAGCTTCTAGAAGGTTTACATGATTTCTTAAAAAACACGAGTTTTTAGAACATGTGTTTTATTTCATAAATGGAATCAACAAAGTATGCACATTCTATGTCATAACGACTTTCTATAGTTTGCGCATGCGTTTGGAAATAAGAAAAGCTTACTTCCCCCGTTTTTTAAAATCACAGCTTCTAGAAGGTTTACATGATTTCTTAAAAAACACTAGTTTTTAGAAAATGTGTTTTATTTCATAAATCGAATCAACAAAGTATGCACATTCTATGTCATAACGACTTTCTATACTTTGCGCATGCGTTTGGAAATAAGAAAAGCTTACTTCCTCCGTTTTTTAAAATCATAGCTTCTAGAAGGTTTACATGATTTCTTAAAAAACACGAGTTTTCAGAAAGTGTGTTTTATTTCTTAAATGGAATCAACAAAGTATGCACATTCTACGTCATAATGAATTTCTATAGTTTGCGCATGCGTCCGGAAATAAGAAAAGCTTACTTCCACCGTTTTTTAAAATCACAGCTTCTAGAAGGTTTACATGATTTCTTAAAAAACATGAGTTTTTAGAAAATGTGTTTTATGTCATAAATGGAATAAACAAAGTATGCACATTCTACGTCATAACGACTTTCTATAGTTTGCGCATTCGTCTGGAAATAAGAAAAGCTTACTTCCACTGTTTATTAAAATCACAGCTTCTAGAAGGTTTACATGATTTCGTAAAAAACATGAGTTTTTAGAAAATGTGTTTTATTTCATAAATGCAATCTACAAAGTATGCACATTCTACGTCATAACGACTTTCTATAGTTTGCGCATGCGTCTGGAAATAAGAAAATCTTACTTCCCCCATTTTTTAAAATCACAGCTTCTAGAAGGTTTGCATGATTTCTTAAAAAACACGAGTTTTTAGAAAATGTGTTTTATTTCATAAATGGAATCTACAAAGTATGCACATTCTACGTCATAACGACTTTCTATACTTTGCGTATGCGTTTGGAAATAAGAAAAGCTTACTTCCCCCGTTTTTTAAAATCACAGCTTCTAGAAGGTTTACATGATTTCTTAAAAAACACGAGTTTTTAGAAAATGTGCTTTATTTCATAAATGGAATCAACAAAGTATGCACATTCTACGTCATAACGACTTTCTATACTTTGCGCATGCGTTTGGAAATAAGAAAAGCTTACTTCCCCCATTTTTTAAAATCACAGCTTCTAGAAGGTTTACATGATTTCTTAAAAAACATGAGTTTTTAGAAAATGTGTTTTAATTCATAAATGGAATCTACAAAGTATGCACATTCTACGTCATAACGACTTTCTATAGTTTGCGCATGCGTTTGGAAATAAGAAAAGCTTACTTCCCACGTTTTTTAAAATCACGGCTTCTAAAAGGTTTACATGATTTCTTAAAAAACAGGAGTTTTTAGAAAATGTGTTTTATTTCATAAATAGAATCAACAAAGTATGCACATTATTCGTCATAATGACTTTCTATAGTTTGCGGATGCGTCCGGAAATAAGAAAAGCTTACTTCCACCGTTTTTTACAATCACAGCTTCTAGAAGGTTTACATGATTTCGTAAAAAACACAAGTTTTTAGAAAATGTGTTTTCTTTCATAAATGGAATCTACAAATTATGCACATTCTACGTCATAACGACTTTCTATAGTTTGCGCATGCGTCCGGAAATAAGAAAAGCTTACTTCCCCCATTTTTTAAAATCACAGCTTCTAGAAGGTTTACATGATTTCTTAAAAAACACGAGTTTTTAGAAAATGTGTTTTATTTCATAAATGGAATCAACAAAGTATGCACATTCTACATCATAACGGCTTTCTATAGTTTGCGCATGCATTTGGAAACATGAAAATCTTACTTCTCCCGTTTTTTAAAATCACAGCTTCTAGAAGGTTTACATGATTTCTTAAAAAACACGAGTTTTTAGAAAATGTGTTTTATTTCATAAATGGAATCTACCAAGTATGCACATTCTACGTCATAACGACTTTCTATAGTTTGCGCATGCGTCTGGAAATAAGAAAAGCTTACTTCCTCCGTTTTTTAAAATCACAGCTTCTAGAAGGATTACATGATTTCTTAAAAAACACGAGTTTTTAGAAAATGTGTTTTATTTCATAAATGGAATCAACAAAGTATGCACATTCTACGTCATAACGACTTTCTATAGTTTGCGCATTCGTCCGGAAATATGAAAATCTTAATTCCACCGTTTTTTAAAATCATAGCTTCTAGAAGGTTTACATGATTTCTTAAAAAACATGAGTTTTTAGAAAATGTGTTTTATTTCATTAATGGAATCTACAAAGTATGCACATTCTACGTCATAACGACTTTCTATAGTTTGCGCATGCGTCCGGAAATAAGAAAAGCATACTTCCCCCGTTTTTTAAAATCACAGCTTCGAGAAGGTTTACATGATTTCTTAAAAAACACGAGTTTTTAGAAAATGTGTTTTATTTCATAAATGGAATCTACAAAGTATGCACATTCTACGTCATATTGACTTTCTATAGTTTGCGCATGCGTTTGGAAATATGAAAAGCTTACTTCCCCCGTTTTTTAAAATCACAGCTTCTAGAAGGTTTACTTGCTTTCTTAAAAAACACGAATTTTTAGAAAATGTGTTTTATTTCATTAATAGAATCAACAAAGTATGCACATTCTACGTCATAATGACTTTCTATAGTTTGCACATGCGTCCGGAAATAAGAAAAGCTTACTTCCACCGTTTTTAAAAATCACAGCTTCTAGAAGGTTTACATGATTTCGTAAAAAACACGAGTTTTTAGAAAATGTGTTTTATTTCATAAATGGAATCTACAAAGTATGCACATTCTATGTCATGACTTTCTATAGTTTGCGCATGCGTCCGGAAATAAGAAAAGCTTACTTCCGCCGTTTTTTAAAATCATAGCTTCTAGAAGGTTTACATGATTTCTTAAAAAACACGAGTTTTTAGAAAATGTGTTTTATTTCATAAATGGAATCAACAAAGTATGCGCATTCTACGTCATAACGAATTTCTATAGTTTGCCCATTCGTCCGGAAATATGAAAAGCTTACTTCCACCATTTTTTAAAATGACAGCTTCTAGAAGGTTTACATGATTTCGTAAAAAACAGGAGTTTTTATAAAATGTGTTTTATTTCATAAATGGAATCTACAAAGTATGCACATTCTACATCATAACGACTTTATATAGTTTGCGGATGCGTTTGGAAATAAGAAAAGCTTACTTCCACTGTTTATTAAAATCACAGCTTCTAGAAGGTTTACATGATTTCGTAAAAAACATGAGTTTTTAGAAAATGTGTTTTATTTCATAAATGCAATCTACAAAGTATGCACATTCTACGTCATAACGACTTTCTATAGTTTGCGCATGCGTCTGGAAATAAGAAAATCTTACTTCCCCCGTTTTTTAAAATCACAGCTTCTAGAAGGTTTGCATGATTTCTTAAAAAACACGAGTTTTTAGAAAATGTGTTTTATTTAATAAATGGAATCTACAAAGTATGCACATTCTACGTCATAACGACTTTCTATACTTTGCGCATGCGTTTGGAAATAAGAAAAGCTTACTTCCCCCATTTTTTAAAATCACAGCTTCTAGAAGGTTTACATGATTTCTTAAAAAACACGAGTTTTTAGAAAATGTGCTTTATTTCATAAATGGAATCAACAAAGTATGCACATTCTACGTCATAACGACTTTCTATACTTTGCGCATGCGTTTGGAAATAAGAAAAGCTTACTTCCCCCGTTTTTTAAAATCACAGCTTCTAGAAGGTTTACATGATTACTTAAAAAACACGAGTTTTTAGAAAATGTGTTTTAATTCATAAATGGAATCTACAAAGTATGCACATTCTACGTCATAACGACTTTCTATAGTTTGCGCATGCGTTTGGAAATAAGAAAAGCTTACTTCCCCCGTTTTTTAAAATCACAGCTTCTAGAAGGTTTACATGATTTCTTAAAAAACACGAGTTTTTAGAAAATGTGTTTTATTTCATAAATGGAATCAACAAAGTATTCACATTCTACGTCATAACGACTTTTTATAGTTTGCGCATGCGTCCGGAAATAAGAAAAGCTTACTTCCACCGTTTTTTAAAATCAGAGCTTCTAGAAGGTTTACATGATTTCTTAAGGAACACGAGTTTTTAGAAAATGTGTTTTATTTCATAAATGGAATCAACAAAGTATGCACATTCTACATCATAATGACTTTCTATAGTTTGTGCATGCGTTTGGAAATAAGAAAAGCTTACTTCCCCCATTTTTTAAAATCACAGCTTTAGAAGGTTTACATGATTTCTTAAAAAACACGTGTTTTTAGAGAATGTTTTTTTTTTCCTAAATGGAATCAACAAAGTATCCAGATTCTACGTCTTAACGACTTTCTATAGTTTGCGCATGCGTCCGGAAATAAGAAAAGCTTACTTGCACCGTTTTTTAAAATCACAGCTTCTAGAAGGTTTACATGATTTCTTAAAAAACACGAGTTTTTAGAAAATGTGTTTTATTTCATAAATGGAATCAACAAAGTATGCACATTCTACGTCATAACGACTTTCTAAAGTTTGTGCATTCGTCCGGAAATAAGAAACGCTTACTTCCCCCGTTTTTTAAAATCATAGCCTCTAGAAGGTTTACATGATTTCGTAAAAAACACGAGTTTTTAGAAAATGTGTTTTATTTCATAAATGGAATCTACAAAGTATGCACATTCTACGTCATAACGACTTTCTATAGTTTGTGCATGCGTTTGGAAATAAGAAAAGCTTACTTCCCCCATTTTTTAAAATCACAGCTTCTAGAAGGTTTACATGATTTCTTAAAAAACACGAGTTTTTAGAAAATGTGTTTTATTTCATAAATGGAATCAACAAAGTATGCACATTCTACATCATAATGACTTTCTATAGTTTGCGCATGCGTCCGGAAATAAGAAAAGCTTACTTTCCCCGTTTTTTAAAATCACAGCTTCTAGAAGGTTTACATGATTTCATAAAAAATACGAGTTTTTAGAAAATGTGTTTTATTTCATAAATGGAATCAACAATGTATGGACATTCTACGTCATAACAACTTTCTATAGTTTGCCCATGCGTTTGGAAATAAGAAAAGCTTACTTCCCCCATTTTTTAAAATCACAGCTTCTAGAAGGTTTACATGATTTCTTAAAAAACACGAGTTTTTAGAAAATGTGTTTTATTTCATAAATGGAATCAACAAAGTATGCACATTCTACATCATAACGACTTTCTATAGTTTGCGCATGCGTCCGGAAATAAGAAAAGCTTACTTCCCCCGTTTATTAAAATCACAGCTTCTAGAAGGTTTACATGATTTCTTAAAAAACACGAGTTTTTAGAAAATGTGTTTTATTTCATTAATGGAATCAACAAAGTATGCACATTCTACGTCATAACGGCTTTCTATAGTTTGCGCATTCGTCCGGAAATAAGAAAAGCTTACTTCCACCGTTTTTTAAAATCACAGCTTCTAGAAGGTTTACATGATTTCGTAAAAAACACGAGTTTTTAGAAAATGTGTATTATTTCATAAATGGAATCAACCATGTATGCACATTCTACGTCATAAAGACTTTCTATAGTTTGCGCATGCGTCCGGAAATAAGAAAAGCTTATTTCCCCCGTTTTTTAAAATCACAGCTTCTAGAATGTTTACATGATTTCTTAAAAAACACGAGTTTTTAGAAAATGTGTTTTACTTCATAAATGGAATCAACAAAGTATGCACATTCTATGTCATAACAACTTTCTATAGTTTGCGCATGCGTTTGGAAATATGAAAAGCTTACTTCCCCCGTTTTTTAAAATCACAGCTTCTAGAAGGTTTACATGATTTCTTAAAAAACACGAGTTTTTAGAAAATGAGTTTTATTTCATAAATAGAATCAACAAAGTATGCACATTCTACGTCATAATGACTCTCTATAGTTTGTGGATGCGTCCGGAAATAAGAAAAGCTTACTTCCACCGTTTTTTAAAATCACAGCTTCTAGAACGTTTACATGATTTCTTAAAAAACTCGAGTTTTTAGAAAATGTGTTTTATTTCATAAATGGAATCAACAAAGTATGCACATTCTACGTCATAACGACTTTCTATAGTTTGCGCATTTGTCCGGAAATATGAAAATCTTACTTCCACCCTTTTTTTTAAATCACAGCTTCTACAAGGTTTACATGATTTCTTAAAAAACACAAGTTTTTAGAAAATGTGTTTTATTTCATAAATGGAATCTACAAATATGCACATTCTACGTCATAAATACTTTCTATAGTTTGCGCATGCGTCCGGAAATAAGAAAAGCATACTTGCCCCGTTTTTTTAAATCACAGCTTCTAGAAGGTTTACATGATTTCTTAAAAAACACTAGTTTTTAGAAAATGTGTTTTATTTCATAAATCGAATCAACAAAGTATGCACATTCTACGTCATAACGACTTTCTATACTTTGCGCATGCGTTTGGAAATAAGAAAAGCTTACTTCCCCCATTTTTTAAAATCATAGCTTGTAGAAGCTTTACATGATTTCTTAAAAAACACGAGTTTTCAGAAAATGTGTTTTATTTCTTAAATGGAATCAACAAAAGTATGCACATTTTACGTCATAATGACTTTCTATAGTGTGCTCATGCGTCCGGAAATAAGAAAAGCTTACTTCCACCATTTTTTAAAATCACAGCTTCTAGAAGGTTTACATGATTTCTTAAAAAACAAGAGTTTTTAGAAAATGTGTTTTAATTCATAAATGGAATCTACAAAGTATGCACATTCTACGTCATAACGACTTTCTATAGTTTGCGCATGCGTTTGGAAATAAGAAAAGCTTACTTCCCCCGTTTTTTAAAATCACAGCTTCTAGAAGGTTTACATGATTTCTTAAAAAACACGAGTTTTTAGAAAATGTGTTTTATTTCATAAATGGAATCAACAAAGTATTCACATTCTACGTCATAACGACTTTTTATAGTTTGCGCATGCGTCCGGAAATAAGAAAAGCTTACTTCCACCGTTTTTTAAAATCAGAGCTTCTAGAAGGTTTACATGATTTCTTAAGGAACACGAGTTTTTAGAAAATGTGTTTTATTTCATAAATGGAATCAACAAAGTATGCACATTCTACATCATAATGACTTTCTATAGTTTGTGCATGCGTTTGGAAATAAGAAAAGCTTACTTCCCCCATTTTTTAAAATCACAGCTTTAGAAGGTTTACATGATTTCTTAAAAAACACCTGTTTTTAGAGAATGTTTTTTTTTTCCTAAATGGAATCAACAAAGTATCCAGATTCTACGTCTTAACGACTTTCTATAGTTTGCGCATGCGTCCGGAAATAAGAAAAGCTTACTTCCACCGTTTTTTAAAATCACAGCTTCTAGAAGGTTTACATGATTTCTTAAAAAACACGTGTTTTTAGAAAATGTGTTTTATTTCATAAATGGAATCAACAAAGTATGCACATTCTACGTCATAACGACTTTCTAAAGTTTGTGCATTCGTCCGGAAATAAGAAACGCTTACTTCCCCCGTTTTTTAAAATCATAGCTTCTAGAAGGTTTACATGATTTCGTAAAAAACACGAGTTTTTAGAAAATGTGTTTTATTTCATAAATGGAATCTACAAAGTATGCACATTCTACGTCATAACGACTTTCTATAGTTTGTGCATGCGTTTGGAAATAAGAAAAGCTTACTTCCCCCATTTTTTAAAATCACAGCTTCTAGAAGGTTTACATGATTTCTTAAAAAACACGAGTTTTTAGAAAATGTGTTTTATTTCATAAATGGAATCAACAAAGTATGCACATTCTACATCATAATGACTTTCTATAGTTTGCGCATGCGTCCGGAAACAAGAAAAGCTTACTTTCCCCGTTTTTTAAAATCACAACTTCTAGAAGGTTTACATGATTTCGTAAAAAATACGAGTTTTTAGAAAATGTGTTTTATTTCATAAATGGAATCAACAATGTATGGACATTCTACGTCATAACGACTTTCTATAGTTTGCCCATGCGTTTGGAAATAAGAAAAGCTTACTTCCCCCATTTTTTAAAATCACAGCTTCTAGAAGGTTTACATGATTTCTTAAAAAACACGAGTTTTTAGAAAATGTGTTTTATTTCATAAATGGAATCAACAAAGTATGCACATTCTACATCATAACGACTTTCTATAGTTTGCGCATGCGTCCGGAAATAAGAAAAGCTTACTTCCCCCGTTTATTAAAATCACAGCTTCTAGAAGGTTTACATGATTTCTTAAAAAACATGAGTTTTTAGAAAATGTGTTTTATTTCATTAATGGAATCAACAAAGTATGCACATTCTACGTCATAACGGCTTTCTATAGTTTGCGCATTCGTCCGGAAATAAGAAAAGCTTACTTCCACCGTTTTTTAAAATCACAGCTTCTAGAAGGTTTACATGATTTCGTAAAAAACACGAGTTTTTAGAAAATGTGTATTATTTCATAAATGGAATCAACCATGTATGCACATTCTACGTCATAAATACTTTCTATAGTTTGCGCATGCGTCCGGAAATAAGAAAAGCTTATTTCCCCCGTTTTTTAAAATCACAGCTTCTAGAATGTTTACATGATTTCTTAAAAAACACGAGTTTTTAGAAAATGTGTTTTACTTCATAAATGGAATCAACAAAGTATGCACATTCTATGTCATAACAACTTTCTATAGTTTGCGCATGCGTTTGGAAATATGAAAAGCTTACTTCCCCCGTTTTTTAAAATCACAGCTTCTAGAAGGTTTACATGATTTCTTAAAAAACACGAGTTTTTAGAAAATGAGTTTTATTTCATAAATAGAATCAACAAAGTATGCACATTCTACGTCATAATGACTCTCTATAGTTTGTGGATGCGTCCGGAAATAAGAAAAGCTTACTTCCACCGTTTTTTAAAATCACAGCTTCTAGAAGGTTTACATGATTTCTTAAAAAACACGAGTTTTTAGAAAATGTGTTTTATTTCATAAATGGAATCAACAAAGTATGCACATTCTACGTCATAACGACTTTCTATAGTTTGCGCATTTGTCCGGAAATATGAAAATCTTACTTCCACCCTTTTTTTTAAATCACAGCTTCTACAAGGTTTACATGATTTCTTAAAAAACACAAGTTTTTAGAAAATGTGTTTTATTTCATAAATGGAATCTACAAATATGCACATTCTACGTCATAAATACTTTCTATAGTTTGCGCATGCGTCCGGAAATAAGAAAAGCATACTTGCCCCGTTTTTTAAAATCACAGCTTCTAGAAGGTTTACATGATTTCTTAAAAAACACTAGTTTTTAGAAAATGTGTTTTATTTCATAAATCGAATCAACAAAGTATGCACATTCTACGTCATAACGACTTTCTATACTTTGCGCATGCGTTTGGAAATAAGAAAAGCTTACTTCCCCCATTTTTTAAAATCATAGCTTGTAGAAGGTTTACATGATTTCTTAAAAAACACGAGTTTTCAGAAAATGTGTTTTATTTCTTAAATGGAATCAACAAAAGTATGCACATTTTACGTCATAATGACTTTCTATAGTGTGCTCATGCGTCCGGAAATAAGAAAAGCTTACTTCCACCATTTTTTAAAATCACAGCTTCTAGAAGGTTTACATGATTTCTTAAAAAACATGAGTTTTTAGAAAATATGTTTTATTTCATAAATGGAATCAACAAAGTATGCACATTCTACGTCATAACGACTTTCTATAGTTTGCGCATTCGTCTGGAAATAAGAAAAGCTTACTTCCACCGTTTATTAAAATCACAGCTTCTCGAAGGTTTACATGATTTCGTAAAAAACACGAATTTTTAGAAAATGTGTTTTATTTCATAAATGGAATCTACAAAGTATGCACATTGTACGTCATAAAGACTTTCTATAGTTTGCGCATGCGTCCGGAAATAAGAAAAGCTTACTTGCCCCGTTTTTTAAAATCACAGCTTCTAGAAGGTTTACATGATTTCTTAAAAAACACGAGTTTTTAGAAAATTTGTTTTATTTCATCAATCGAATCAACAAAGTATACTTATTCTACCTCATAACGAATTTCTATACTTTGCGCATGCGTTTGGAAATAATAAAAGCTTACTTCCCCCGTTTTTTAAAATCACAGCTTCTAGAAGGTTTACATGATTTCTTAAAAAACACGAGTTTTTAGAAAATGTGTTTTATTTCATAAATGGAATCTACCAAGTATGCACATTCTACGTCATAACGACTTTCTATAGTTTGCGCATTCATCCGGAAATAAGAAAAGCTTACTTCCACCGTTTATTAAAATCACAGCTTCTAGAAGGTTTACATGATTTCCTAAAAAACACGAGTTTTTAGAAAATGTGATTTATTTCATAAATGCAATCTACAAAGTATGCACATTCTACGTCATAACGACTTTCTATAGTTTGCTCATTCGTCCGGAAATAAGAAAAGCTTACTTCCACCGTTTATTAAAATCACAGCTTCTAGAACGTTTACATGATTTCGTAAAAAACATGAGTTTTTAGAAAATGTGTTATATTTCATAAATGCAATCTACAAAGTATGCACATTATACGTCATAACGACTTTCTATAGTTTGCGCATGCGTTCGGAAATAAGAAAAGCTTACTTCCACCGTTTTTTAAAATCACAGCTTCTAGAAGGTTTACATGGTTTCGTAAAAAACACGAGTTTTTAGAAAATGTGTTTTATTTCATAAATGGAATCAACCATGTATGCACATTCTACGTCATAACTAATTTCTATAGTTTGTGCATGCGCCAGGAAACAAGAAAAGCTTACTTGCCCCGTTTTTTAAAATCACAGCTTCTAGAAGGTTTACATGATTTCTTAAAAAACACGAGTTTTTAGAAAATGTGTTTTATTTCATAAATGGAATCAACAAAGTTTGCACATTCTACCTCATAACGACTTTCTATACTTTGCGCATGCGTTTGGAAATAAGAAAAGCTTACTTCCCCCGTTTTTTAAAATCACAGCTTCTAGAAGGTTTACATGATTTCTTAAAAAACACGAGTTTTTAGAAAATGTGTTTTATTTCATAAATGGAATCTACCAAGTATGCACATTCTATGTCATAACGACTTTCTATAGTTTGCGCATTCGTCCGGAAATAAGAAAAGCTTACTTCCACCGTTTATTAAAATCACAGCTTCTAGAAGGTTTACATGATTTCATAAAAAACACGGGTTTTTAGAATGTGTTTTATTTCATGAATGCAATCTACAAAGTATGCACATTCTACGTCATAACGACTTTCTATAGTTTGCGCATGAGTCCGAAAATAAGAAAAGCTTACTTCCCCTGTTTTTTTAAATCACAGCTTCTAGAAGGTTTACATGTTTTCTTAAAAAACACGAGTTTTTAGAAAATGTGTTTTATTTCATAAATGGAATCAACAAAGTATGCACATTCTACGTCATAACGACTTTCTATAGTTTGCGCATGCGTTTGGAAATAAGAAAAGCTTACTTCCCCCGTTTTTTTAAATCACAGCTTCTAGAAGGTTTACATGATTTCTTCAAAAACATGAGTTTTTAGAAAATGTGTTTTATTTCATAAATGGAATCAACCATGTATGCACATTCTACGTCATAACGACTTTCTATAGTTTGCGCATGCGTCAGGAAACAAGAAAAGCTTACTTCCACCGTTTTTTAAAATCACAGCTTCTAGAATGTTTACATGATTTCGTAAAAAACACGAGTTTTTGGAAAATATGTTTTATTTCATAAATGGAATCTACAAAGTATGCACATTCTACGTCATAAAGACTTTCTATCGTTTGCGCATGCGTCCGGAAATAAGAAAAGCTTACTTGCCCCGTTTTTTAAAATCACAGCTTCTAGAAGGTTTACATGATTTCTTAAAAAACACGAGTTTTAGAAAATGTGTTTTATTTCTTAAATGGAATCAACAAAGTATGCACATTCTACGTCATAATGACTTTCTATAGTTTGCGCATGCATCCGGAAATAAGAAAAGCTTACTTGCACCGTTTTTTAAAATCACAGCTTGTAGAAGGTTTACATGATTTTTTAAAAAACATCAGTTTTTAGAACATGTGTTTTATTTCATAAATTGAATCAACAAAGTATGCACATTCTACGTGATAACGACTTTCTATAGTTTGCGCATTCATCCGGAAATAAGAAAAGCTTACTTCGACCGTTTATTAAAATCACAGCTTCTAGAAGGTTTACATGATTTCGTAAAAAACACGAGTTTTTAGAAAATGTGTTTTATTTCATAAATACAATCTACAATGTATGCACATTCTACGTCATAACGACTTTCTATAGTTTGGGCATGCTTCCGGAAATAAGAAAAGATTACTTCCCTCATTTTTTAAAATCACAGCTTCTAGAAGGTTTACATGATTTTTTAAAAAACATGAGTTTTTAGAAAATGTGTTTTATTTCATAAATGGAATCAACAAAGTGTGCACATTCTACGTCATAACGACTTTCTATAGTTTGCGCATGCGTTCGGAAATAAGAAAAGCTTACTTCCACCGTTTTTTAAAATCACAGCTTCTAGAAGGTTTACATGGTTTCGTAAAAAACACGAGTTTTTAGAAAATGTGTTTTATTTCATAAATGGAATCTTTAAAGTATGCACATTCTACGTCATAACGACTTTCTATAGTTTGCGCATTCTTCCGGAAATATGAAAATCTTACTTCCACCGTTTTTTAAAATCACAGCTTCTAGAAGGTTTACATGATTTCTTAAAAAACACGAGATTTTAGAAAATGTGCTTTATTTCATAAATGGAATCTACAAAGTATGCACATTCTATGTCATAACAACTTTCTATAGTTTTCGCATGCGTCCGGAAATAAGAAAATCTTACTTCCCCCGTTTTTTAAAATCACAACTTCTAGAAGGTTTACATGATTTCTTCAAAAACACGAGTTTTTAGAAAATGTGTTTTATTTCATAAATGGAATCAACAAATTATGCACATTCTACGTCATAACGACTTTCTATAGTTTGCGCATGCATCCGGAAGTAAGAAAATCTTACTTCCACCGTTTTTTAAAATCATAGCTTCTAGAAGGTTTATATGATTTCTTAAAAAACACAAGTTTTTAGAAAATGTATTTTATTTCATAAATGGAATCAACAAAGTATGCACATTCTACGTCATAACGACTTTCTATAGTTTGCGCATGCGTCCGGAAATAATAAAAGCTTACTTCCACCGTTTTTTAAAATCACAGCTTCTAGAAGGTTTACATAATTTCGTAAAAAACACAAGTTTTTAGAAAATATGTTTTATCTCATAAATGGAATCAACCATGTATGCACATTCTACGTCATAACGACTTTATATAGTTTGCGCATGCGTCCGGAAATAAGAAAAGCTTACTTGCACTGTTTTACGAAATCACAGCTTCTAGAAGGTTTACATGGTTTCGTAAAAAACACGAGTTTTTAGAAAATATGTTTTATTTCATAAATGGAATCTACAAAGTATGCACATTCTACGTCATAACTACTTTCTATAGTTTGCACATGCGTCCGGAAATAAGAAAAGCTTACTTCCCCCGTTTTTTAAAATCACAGATCCTAGAAGGTTTACATGATTTCTTAAAAAACATGAGTTTTTAGAAAATGTATTTTATTTCATAAATGGAATCAACAAAGTATGCACATTCAACATCATAACGACTTTCTATAGTTTGCGCATGCGTTTGGAAATATGAAAAGCTTACTTCCCCCCTTTTTTAAAATCACAGCTTCTAGAAGGTTTACATGATTTCTTAAAAAACACGAGTTTTTAGAAAATGTGTTTTATTTCATAAATAGAATCAACAAAGTATGCACATTCTATATCATAATGACTTTCTATAGTTTGCGGATGCGTCCGGAAATAAGAAAAGCTTACTTCCACTGTTTTTTAAAATCACAGCTTCTAGAAGGTTTACATGATTTCTTAAAAAACACGAGTTTTTAGAAAATGTGTATTATTTCATAAATGGAATCAACCATGTATGCACATTGTACGTCATAACGACTTTCTATAGTTTGCGCATTCGTCCGGAAATATGAAAATCTTACTTCTAAATCACAGCTTCTAGAAGGTTTACATGATTTCTTAAAAAACACGATTTTTTAGATAATGTGTTTTATTTCATAAATGGAATCTACAAAGTATGCACATTCTACGTGATAACGACTTTCTATAGTTTGCGCATGCGTCCGGAAATAAGGAAAGCTTACTTCCACCATTTTTTAAAATCACAGCTTCTAGAAGGTTTACATGATTTCGTAAAAAACACGAGTTTTTAGAAAATGTGTTTTATTTCATAAGTGGAATCTACAAAGTATGCACATTCTACGTCATAACGACTTTCTATAGTTTGCGCATGCATTTCGAAATAAGAAAAGCTTACATCCCCCGTTTTTTAAAATCACATCTTCTAGAAGGTTTACATGATTTCTTAAAAAACAAGAGTTTTTGGAAAATGTGTTTTATTTCATAAATGGAATCAACAAAGTATGCACATTCCACATCATAACGACTTTCTATAGTTTGTGCATGCGTCCGGAAATAAGAAAAGCTTACTTCCCCCATTTTTCTAAATCACAGCTTCTAGAAGGTTTACATGATTTCTTAAAAAACACGAGTTTTTAGATAATGTGTTTTATTTCATAAATGGAATCTACAAAGTATGCACATTCTACGTCGTAACGACTTTCTATAGTTTTCGCATGCGTCTGGAAATAAGGAAAGCTTACTTCCACCATTTTTTAAAATCACAGCTTCTAGAAGGTTTACATGATTTCGTAAAAAACACGAGTTTTTAGAAAATGTGTTTTATTTCATAAATGGAATCTACAAAGTATGCACATTCTACGTCATAACAACTTTCTATAGTTTGCGCATGCGTTTCGAAATAAGAAAAGCTTACATCCCCCGTTTTTTAAAATCACAGCTTCTAGAAGGTTTACATGATTTCTTAAAAAACACGAGTTTTAAAAAATGTGTTTTATTTCATAAATGGAATCAACAAAGTATGCACATTCTACGTCATAACGACTTTCTATAGTTCGCGCATGCGTCCGTAAATAAGAAAAGCTTACTTCCACCGTATTTTAAAATAATAGCTTCTAGAAGGTTTACATGATTTCGTAAAAAACACGACTTTTCAGAAAATGTGTTTTATTTCATAAATGGAATCAACAAAGTATGCACATTCTACATCATAACGACTTTCTATAGTTTGCGCATGCGTCTGGAAATAAGAAAAGCTTACTTCCACCATTTTTTAAAATCACAACTTCTAGAAGGTTTACATGATTTCGTAAAAAACACGAGTTTTTAGAAAATGTTTTTTATTTCATAAATGGAATCTACAAAGTATGCACATTCTATGTCATAACGACTTTCTATAGTTTGCGCATGCGTCCGGAAATAAGAAAAGCTTACTTCCCCCGATTTTTAAAATCACAGCTTCTAGAAGGTTTACATGATTTCTTAAAAAACACGAGTTTTTAGAAAATCTGTTTTATTTCATAAATGGAAACAACAAAGTATGCACATTCTACGTCATAACGACTTTCTATAGTTTGCGCATCTGTTTGGAAACAAGAAAAGCTTACTTGCCCCGTTTTTTAAAATCACAGCTTCTAGAAGGTTTACATGATTTCTTAAAAAACACGAGTTTTTAGAAAATGTGTTTTATTTCATAAATGGAATCAACAAAGTATGCACATTCTACCTCATAACGACTTTCTATACTTTGCGCATGCGTTTGGAAATAAGAAAAGCTTACTTCCCCCGTTTTTTAAAATCACAGCTTCTAGAAGGTTTACATGATTTCTTAAAAAACACGAGTTTTTAGAAAATGTGTTTTATTTCATAAATGGAATCTACCAAGTATGCACATTCTATGTCATAACGACTTTCTATAGTTTGCGCATTCGTCCGGAAATAAGAAAAGCTTACTTCCACCGTTTATTAAAATCACAGCTTCTAGAAGGTTTACATGATTTCATAAAAAACACGGGTTTTTAGAATGTGTTTTATTTCATGAATGCAATCTACAAAGTATGCACATTCTACGTCATAACGACTTTCTATAGTTTGCGCATGAGTCCGAAAATAAGAAAAGCTTACTTCCCCTGTTTTTTTAAATCACAGCTTCTAGAAGGTTTACATGTTTTCTTAAAAAACACGAGTTTTTAGAAAATGTGTTTTATTTCATAAATGGAATCAACAAAGTATGCACATTCTACGTCATAACGACTTTCTATAGTTTGCGCATGCGTTTGGAAATAAGAAAAGCTTACTTCCCCCGTTTTTTTAAATCACAGCTTCTAGAAGGTTTACATGATTTCTTCAAAAACATGAGTTTTTAGAAAATGTGTTTTATTTCATAAATGGAATCAACCATGTATGCACATTCTACGTCATAACGACTTTCTATAGTTTGCGCATGCGTCAGGAAACAAGAAAAGCTTACTTCCACCGTTTTTTAAAATCACAGCTTCTAGAATGTTTACATGATTTCGTAAAAAACACGAGTTTTTGGAAAATATGTTTTATTTCATAAATGGAATCTACAAAGTATGCACATTCTACGTCATAAAGACTTTCTATCGTTTGCGCATGCGTCCGGAAATAAGAAAAGCTTACTTGCCCCGTTTTTTAAAATCACAGCTTCTAGAAGGTTTACATGATTTCTTAAAAAACACGAGTTTTAGAAAATGTGTTTTATTTCTTAAATGGAATCAACAAAGTATGCACATTCTACGTCATAATGACTTTCTATAGTTTGCGCATGCATCCGGAAATAAGAAAAGCTTACTTGCACCGTTTTTTAAAATCACAGCTTGTAGAAGGTTTACATGATTTTTTAAAAAACATCAGTTTTTAGAACATGTGTTTTATTTCATAAATTGAATCAACAAAGTATGCACATTCTACGTGATAACGACTTTCTATAGTTTGCGCATTCATCCGGAAATAAGAAAAGCTTACTTCGACCGTTTATTAAAATCACAGCTTCTAGAAGGTTTACATGATTTCGTAAAAAACACGAGTTTTTAGAAAATGTGTTTTATTTCATAAATACAATCTACAATGTATGCACATTCTACGTCATAACGACTTTCTATAGTTTGGGCATGCTTCCGGAAATAAGAAAAGATTACTTCCCTCATTTTTTAAAATCACAGCTTCTAGAAGGTTTACATGATTTTTTAAAAAACATGAGTTTTTAGAAAATGTGTTTTATTTCATAAATGGAATCAACAAAGTGTGCACATTCTACGTCATAACGACTTTCTATAGTTTGCGCATGCGTTCGGAAATAAGAAAAGCTTACTTCCACCGTTTTTTAAAATCACAGCTTCTAGAAGGTTTACATGGTTTCGTAAAAAACACGAGTTTTTAGAAAATGTGTTTTATTTCATAAATGGAATCTTTAAAGTATGCACATTCTACGTCATAACGACTTTCTATAGTTTGCGCATTCTTCCGGAAATATGAAAATCTTACTTCCACCGTTTTTTAAAATCACAGCTTCTAGAAGGTTTACATGATTTCTTAAAAAACACGAGATTTTAGAAAATGTGCTTTATTTCATAAATGGAATCTACAAAGTATGCACATTCTATGTCATAACAACTTTCTATAGTTTTCGCATGCGTCCGGAAATAAGAAAATCTTACTTCCCCCGTTTTTTAAAATCACAACTTCTAGAAGGTTTACATGATTTCTTCAAAAACACGAGTTTTTAGAAAATGTGTTTTATTTCATAAATGGAATCAACAAATTATGCACATTCTACGTCATAACGACTTTCTATAGTTTGCGCATGCATCCGGAAGTAAGAAAATCTTACTTCCACCGTTTTTTAAAATCATAGCTTCTAGAAGGTTTATATGATTTCTTAAAAAACACAAGTTTTTAGAAAATGTATTTTATTTCATAAATGGAATCAACAAAGTATGCACATTCTACGTCATAACGACTTTCTATAGTTTGCGCATGCGTCCGGAAATAATAAAAGCTTACTTCCACCGTTTTTTAAAATCACAGCTTCTAGAAGGTTTACATAATTTCGTAAAAAACACAAGTTTTTAGAAAATATGTTTTATCTCATAAATGGAATCAACCATGTATGCACATTCTACGTCATAACGACTTTATATAGTTTGCGCATGCGTCCGGAAATAAGAAAAGCTTACTTGCACTGTTTTACGAAATCACAGCTTCTAGAAGGTTTACATGGTTTCGTAAAAAACACGAGTTTTTAGAAAATATGTTTTATTTCATAAATGGAATCTACAAAGTATGCACATTCTACGTCATAACTACTTTCTATAGTTTGCACATGCGTCCGGAAATAAGAAAAGCTTACTTCCCCCGTTTTTTAAAATCACAGATCCTAGAAGGTTTACATGATTTCTTAAAAAACATGAGTTTTTAGAAAATGTATTTTATTTCATAAATGGAATCAACAAAGTATGCACATTCAACATCATAACGACTTTCTATAGTTTGCGCATGCGTTTGGAAATATGAAAAGCTTACTTCCCCCCTTTTTTAAAATCACAGCTTCTAGAAGGTTTACATGATTTCTTAAAAAACACGAGTTTTTAGAAAATGTGTTTTATTTCATAAATAGAATCAACAAAGTATGCACATTCTATATCATAATGACTTTCTATAGTTTGCGGATGCGTCCGGAAATAAGAAAAGCTTACTTCCACTGTTTTTTAAAATCACAGCTTCTAGAAGGTTTACATGATTTCTTAAAAAACACGAGTTTTTAGAAAATGTGTATTATTTCATAAATGGAATCAACCATGTATGCACATTGTACGTCATAACGACTTTCTATAGTTTGCGCATTCGTCCGGAAATATGAAAATCTTACTTCTAAATCACAGCTTCTAGAAGGTTTACATGATTTCTTAAAAAACACGATTTTTTAGATAATGTGTTTTATTTCATAAATGGAATCTACAAAGTATGCACATTCTACGTGATAACGACTTTCTATAGTTTGCGCATGCGTCCGGAAATAAGGAAAGCTTACTTCCACCATTTTTTAAAATCACAGCTTCTAGAAGGTTTACATGATTTCGTAAAAAACACGAGTTTTTAGAAAATGTGTTTTATTTCATAAGTGGAATCTACAAAGTATGCACATTCTACGTCATAACGACTTTCTATAGTTTGCGCATGCATTTCGAAATAAGAAAAGCTTACATCCCCCGTTTTTTAAAATCACATCTTCTAGAAGGTTTACATGATTTCTTAAAAAACAAGAGTTTTTGGAAAATGTGTTTTATTTCATAAATGGAATCAACAAAGTATGCACATTCCACATCATAACGACTTTCTATAGTTTGTGCATGCGTCCGGAAATAAGAAAAGCTTACTTCCCCCATTTTTCTAAATCACAGCTTCTAGAAGGTTTACATGATTTCTTAAAAAACACGAGTTTTTAGATAATGTGTTTTATTTCATAAATGGAATCTACAAAGTATGCACATTCTACGTCGTAACGACTTTCTATAGTTTTCGCATGCGTCTGGAAATAAGGAAAGCTTACTTCCACCATTTTTTAAAATCACAGCTTCTAGAAGGTTTACATGATTTCGTAAAAAACACGAGTTTTTAGAAAATGTGTTTTATTTCATAAATGGAATCTACAAAGTATGCACATTCTACGTCATAACAACTTTCTATAGTTTGCGCATGCGTTTCGAAATAAGAAAAGCTTACATCCCCCGTTTTTTAAAATCACAGCTTCTAGAAGGTTTACATGATTTCTTAAAAAACACGAGTTTTAAAAAATGTGTTTTATTTCATAAATGGAATCAACAAAGTATGCACATTCTACGTCATAACGACTTTCTATAGTTCGCGCATGCGTCCGTAAATAAGAAAAGCTTACTTCCACCGTATTTTAAAATAATAGCTTCTAGAAGGTTTACATGATTTCGTAAAAAACACGACTTTTCAGAAAATGTGTTTTATTTCATAAATGGAATCAACAAAGTATGCACATTCTACATCATAACGACTTTCTATAGTTTGCGCATGCGTCTGGAAATAAGAAAAGCTTACTTCCACCATTTTTTAAAATCACAACTTCTAGAAGGTTTACATGATTTCGTAAAAAACACGAGTTTTTAGAAAATGTTTTTTATTTCATAAATGGAATCTACAAAGTATGCACATTCTATGTCATACCGACTTTCTATAGTTTGCGCATGCGTCCGGAAATAAGAAAAGCTTACTTCCCCCGATTTTTAAAATCACAGCTTCTAGAAGGTTTACATGATTTCTTAAAAAACACGAGTTTTTAGAAAATCTGTTTTATTTCATAAATGGAAACAACAAAGTATGCACATTCTACGTCATAACGACTTTCTATAGTTTGCGCATCTGTTTGGAAATAAGAAAAGCTTACTTCCCCCATTTTTTAAAATCACAGCTTCTAGAAGGTTTACATGATTTCTTAAAAAACACAAGTTTTTAGAAAATGTGATTTCTTTCATAAATGGAATCAACAAAGTATGCACATTCTATGTCATAACGACTTTCTATAGTTTGCGAATGCCTTTTGAAATAAGAAAAGCTTACATCCCCCATTTTTTAAAATCACAGCTTCTAGAAGGTTTACATGATTTCTTAAAAAACACGAGTTTTTAGAAAATGTGTTTTATTTCATAAATGGAATCAACAAAGTATGCACATTCTACGTCATAACGACTTTCTATAGTTTGCGCATGCATTTGGAAATAAGAAAAGCTTACTTCCCCCGTTTTTTAAAATCACAACTTTTAGAAAGTTTACATGATTTCGTAAAAAACACGAGTTTTTAGAAAATGTGTTTTATTTCATAAATAGAATCAACAAAGTAAGCACATTCTACATCATAATGACCTTCTATAGTTTGCGCATGCGTTTGGAAATAAGAAAAGCTTACTTCCCCCGTTTTTTAAAATCACAGCTTCTAGAAGGTTTACATGATTTCTTAAAAAACACGAGTTTTTAGAAAATGTGTTTTATTTCATAAATAGAATCAACAAAGTATGCACATTCTACGTCATAACGACTTTCTATAGTTTGCGCATGCGTCCGGAAATAAGAAAAGCTTACTTCCACCGTTTTTTTAAATCACAACTTCTAGAAGGTTTACATGATTTCTTAAAAAACACGAGTTTTTAAAAATGTGTTTTATTTCATAAATGGAATCAACAAAGTACGCACATTCTATGTCATAATGACTTTCTATAGTTTGCGCATGCGACCGGAAATAAGAAAAGCTTACTTCCCCCGTTTTTTAAAATCACAGCTTCTAGAAGGTTTACATGATTTCTTAAAAAACACGAGTTTTAGGAAAATGTGTTTTATTTCATAAATGGAATCAACCATGTGTGCAAATTCTACATCATAACGAATTTCTATAGTTTGCACATGCGTCAGGAAATAAGAAAAGCTTACTTCCCCCATTTTTTAAAATCACAGCTTCTAGAAGGTTTACATGATTTCTGAAAAAACACGAGTTTTTAGAAAATGTGTTTTATTTCATAAATGGAATCAACAAAGTATGCACATTCTACATCATAACGACTTTCTATAGTTTGCGCATGCCTCCGGAAATAAGAAAAGCTTACTTCCCCCCGTTTTTTAAAATCACAGCTTCTAGAAGGTTTACATGATTTCTTAAAAAACACGAGTTTTTAGAAAATATTTTTTATTTCATAAATGGAATCAACAATGTATGCACATTCTACGTCACAACGACTTTCCATAGTTTGCGCATGCATCCGGAAATAAGAAAAGCTTACTTCCACCGTTTTTTAAAATCACAGCTTCTAGAAGTTTACATGATTTCTTAAAAAACACGAGTTTTTAGAAAATGCGTTTTATTTCATCAATCGAATCTACAAAGTATGCACATTCTACGTCATAATGACTTTCTATGGTTTGCGCATGCGTCCGGAAATAAGAAAAGCTTACTTACACCATTTTTTAAAATCACAGCTTCTAGAAGGTTTACATGATTTCGTAAAAAACACGAGTTTTTATAAAATGCGTTTTATTTCATAAATGGAATCAAAAAAGTATGCACATTCTACGTCATAATGACTTTCTATAGTTTGCACATGCTTCCGGAAACAAGAAAAGCTTACTTCCCCTGTTTTTCTAAATCACAGCTTCTAGAAGGTTTACATGATTTCTTAAAAACACGAGTTTTTCGAAAATGTGTTTTATTTCATAAATGGAATCAACAAAGTATGCACATTCTACGTCATAATGACCTTCTATAGTTTTCGCATGCGTTTGGAAATAAGAAAAGCATACTTCCCTCGTTTTTTAAAATCACAGCTTCTAGAAGGTTTGCATGATTTCTTAAAAAACACGAGTTTTTAGAAAATGTGTTTTATTTCATAAATGTAATCAACAAAGTATCCAAATTCTACGTCATAACGACTTTCTATAGTTTGCGCATGCGTTTGGAAATAAGAAAAGCTTACTTCCCCCGTTTTTTAAAATCACAGCTTCTAGAAGGTTTACATGATTTTTTAAAAAACACGAGTTTTTAGAAAATGTGTTTTATTTCATAAATGGAATCAACAAAGTATGCACATTCTACGTCATAACGACTTTCTATAGTTTGCGCATGCGTCCGGAAATAAGAAAAGCTTACTTCCCCCGTTTTTTAAAATCACAGCTTCTAGAAGGTTTACATGATTTCGTAAAAAACACAAGTTTTTAGAAAATGTGTTTTATTTCATAAATGGAATCTACAAAGTATGCACATTCTACGTCATAACGACTTTCTATAGTTTGCGCATGCATTTCGAAATAAGAAAAGCTTACATCCCCCGTTTTTTAAAATCACATCTTCTAGAAGGTTTAAATGATTTCTTAAAAAACACGAGTTTTTGGAAAATGTGTTTTATTTCATAAATGGAATCAACAAAGTATGCACATTCTACGTCATAACGACTTTCTATAGTTTGCGCATTCATCCAGAAATACGAAAAGCTTACTTCCCCCGTTTTTTAAAATCATAGCTTCTAGAAGGTTTACATGATTTCTTAAAAAACACAAGTTTTTAGAAAATGTGTTTTATTTCATACCTGGCATCAACAAAGTATGCACATTCTACGTCATAACGACTTTCTATAGTTTGCGCATTCATCCGGAAATAAGAAAAGCTTACTTCCCCCGTTTTTTAAAATCACAGCTTCTAGAAGGTTTACATGATTTCTTAAAAAACACGAGTTTTTAGAAAATATCTTTTATTTCATAAATGGAATCAACAAAGTATGCAAATTCAACGTCATAACGACTTTCTATAGTTTGCAAATGCGTCTGGAAATAAGAAAAGCTTACTTCCCCCTTTTTTTTAAATCACAGCTTCTAGAAGGTTTACATGATTTCTTAAAAAACATGATTTTTTAGAAAATGTGTTTTATTTCATAAATGGAATCAACAAAGTATGCACATTCTACGTCATAACGACTTTCTATAGTTTGCGCATGCGTCCGGAAATAAGAAAAGTTTACTTCCCCTATTTTTCTAAATCACAGCTTCTAGAAGGTTTACATGATTTCTTAAAAAACACGAGTTTAAAAAAATGTGTTTTATTTCATAAATGGAATCAACAAAGTATGCACATTCTACGTCATAACGACTTTCTATAGTTCGCGCATGCGTCCGGAAAAAAGAAAAGCTTACTTCCACCGTATTTTAAAATAATAGCTTCTAGAAGGTTTACATGATTTCGTAAAAAACACGAGTTTTCAGAAAATGTGTTTTATTTCATAAATGGAATCAACAAAGTATGCACATTCTACGTCATAATGACTTTCTATAGTTTGCGCATGCGTCTAGAAATAAGAAAAGCTTACTTCCACCATTTTTTAAAATCACAGCTTCTAGAAGGTTTACATGATTTCGTAAAAAACACGATTTTTTAGAAAATGTTTTTTATTTCATAAATGGAATCTACAAAGTATGCACATTCTACATCATAACGACTTTCTATAGTTTGCGCATGAGTCCGGAAATAAGAAAAGCTTACTTCCCCCTTTTTTAAAATCACAGCTTCTAGAAGGTTTACATGATTTCATAAAAAACACGAGTTTTTAGAAAATTTGTTTTATTTCATAAATGGAATCAACAAAGTATGCACATTCTACGTCATAACGACTTTCTATAGTTTGCGCATCCGTTTGGAAATAAGAAAAGCTTACTTCCGCCATTTTTTAAAATCACAACTTCTAGAAGGTTTACATGATTTCTTAAAAAACACGAGTTTTCAGAAAATGTGATTTATTTCATAAATGGAATCAACAAAGTATGCACATTCTATGTCATAACGACTTTCTATAGTTTGCGCATGCCTTCCGAAATAAGAAAAGCTTACATCCCCCGTTTTTTAAAATCACTGCTTCTAGAAGGTTTACATGATTTCTTAAAAAACACGAGTTTTTAGAAAATGTGTTTTATTTCATAAATGGAATCAACAAAGTATGCAGATGCTACGTCATAACGACTTTCTATAGTTTGCGCATGCGTCCGGAAATAAAAAAAGCTTACCTCCCCCATTTTTTAAAATCACAGATTCTAGAAGTTTTGCATGATTTCTTAAAAAACACGAGTTTTTAAAATATGTTTTATTAAATAAATGGAATCAACAAAGTATGCACATTCTACGTCATAACGACTTTCTATAGTTTGCGCATGCGTTTGGAAATAAGAAAAGCTTACTTCCCCCGTTTTTTAAAATCACAACTTCTAGAAAGTTTACATGATTTCGTAAAAAACACGAGTTTTTAGAAAATGTGTTTTATTTCATAAATAGAATCAACAAAGTAAGCACATTCTACATCATAACGACCTTCTATAGTTTGCGCATGCGTTTGGAAATAAGAAAAGCTTACTTCCCCCGTTTTTTAAAATCACAGCTTCTAGAATGTTTACATGATTTCTTAAAAAACACGACTTTTTAGAAAATGTGTTTTATTTCATAAATAGAATCAACAAAGTATGCACATTCTACGTCATAACGACTTTCTATAGTTTGCGCATGCGTCCGGAAATAAGAAAAGCTTACTTCCACCGTTTTTTTAAATCACAGCTTCTAGAAGGTTTACATGATTTCTTAAAAAACACGAGTTTTTAGAAAATGTGTTTTATTTCATAAATGGAATCTACAAAGTATGCACATTCTATGTCATAACGACTTTCTATAGTTTGCGCATGCCTTTCGAAATAAGAAAAGCTTACATCCCCCGTTTTTTAAAATCACAGCTTCTAGAAGGTTTACATGATTTCTTAAAAAACACGAGTTTTTAGAAAATGTGTTTTATTTCATAAATGGAATCAACAAAGTATGCAGATGCTACGTCATAAGGACTTTCTATAGTTTGCGCATCCATCCGGAAATAAGAAAAGCTTACTTGCACCATTTTTTAAAATCACACCTTCTAGAAGGTTTACATGACTTCTTAAAAAACACGAGTTTTTAGAAAATGTTTTTTTTTTCATAAATGCAATCAACAAAGTATGCACATTCTACGTGATAATGACTTTCTATAGTTTGCGCATGCGTCCGGAAATAAAAAAAGCTTACCTCCCCCATTTTTTAAAATCACAGATTCTAGAAGTTTTGCATGATTTCTTAAAAAACACGAGTTTTTAAAAAATGTGTTTTATTAAATAAATGGAATCAACAAAGTATGCACATTCTACGTCATAACGACTTTCTATAGTTTGCGCATGCGTTTGGAAATAAGAAAAGCTTACTTCCCCCGTTTTTTAAAATCACAACTTCTAGAAAGTTTACATGATTTCGTAAAAAACACGAGTTTTTAGAAAATGTGTTTTATTTCATAAATAGAATCAACAAAGTAAGCACATTCTACATCATAACGACCTTCTATAGTTTGCGCATGCGTTTGGAAATAAGAAAAGCTTACTTCCCCCGTTTTTTAAAATCACAGCTTCTAGAAGGTTTACATGATTTCTTAAAAAACACGACTTTTTAGAAAATGTGTTTTATTTCATAAATAGAATCAACAAAGTATGCACATTCTACGTCATAACGACTTTCTATAGTTTGCGCATGCGTCCGGAAATAAGAAAAGCTTACTTCCACCGTTTTTTTAAATCACAGCTTCTAGAAGGTTTACATGATTTCTTAAAAAACACGAGTTTTTAGAAAATGTGTTTTATTTCATAAATGGAATCTACAAAGTATGCATATTCTACGTCATAACGACTTTCTATAGTTTGCGCATGCGTCCGGAAATAAGAAAAGCTTACTTCCCCCGTTTTTTAAAATCACAGCTTCTAGAAGGTTTACATGAGTTCTTAAGAAACACGAGTTTTTAGAAAATGTGTTTTATTTCATAAATGGAATTAACAAAGTATGCACTTTCTACGTCATAACGACTTTCTATACTTTGCGCATGCGTTTGGAAATAGGAAAAGCTTACTTCCCTCGTTTTTTAAAATCACAGCTTCTAGAAGGTTTACATGATTTCCTAAAAAACACGAGTTTTTAGAAAATGTGTTTTATTTCATAAATGGAATCAACAAAGTATGCACATTCTACGAAATAATGACTTTCTATAGTTTGCGCATGCGTCCATAAATAAGAAAAGCTTACTTCCACCGTATTTTAAAATCACAGCTTCTAGAAGGTTTACATTATTTCGTAAAAAACACGAGTTTTTAGAAAATGTGTTTTATTTCAAAAATGGAATCTACAAAGTATGCACATTCTACGTCATAACGACTTTCTATAGTTTGCGCATGCGTCCGGAAATAAGAAAAGCTTACTTCCACCGTTTTTTAAAATCACAGCTTGTAGAAGGTTTACATGATTTCGTAAAAAACACGAGTTTTTAGAAAATGTGTTTTATTTCATAAATGGAATCAACAAAGTATGCACATTCTACGTTCTAATGACTTTCTATAGTTTGCGCATGCGACCGGAAATAAGAAAAGCTTACTTCCCCCGTTTTTTAAAATCACAGCTTCTAGAAGGTTTACATGATTTCTTAACAAACACGAGTTTTTAGAAAATGTGTTTTATTTCATAAATGGAATCAACCATGTGTGCAAATTCTACATCATAACGACTTTCTATAGTTTGCACATGCGTCAGGAAATAAGAAAAGCTTACTTCCCCCGTTTTTTAAAATCACAGCTTCTAGAAGGTTTACATGATTTCTTAAAAAACACGAGTTTTTAGAAAATGTGTTTTATCTCATAAATGGAATCAACAAAGTATGCACATTCTACACCATAACGACTTTCTATAGTTTGCGCATGCCTCCGGAAATAAGAAAAGCTTACTTCCACCGTTTTTTAAAATCACGGCTTCTAGAAGGTTTACATGATTTCGTAAAAAACAGGAGTTTTTAGAAAATGTGTTTTATTTCATAAATATAATCAACAAAGTATGCACATTCTACGTCATAATGACTTTCTATAGTTTGCGCATGCGTCCGGAAATAAGAAAAGCTTACTTGCTCCGTTTTTTAAAATCACAGCTTCTAGAAGGTTTACATGATTTCGTAAAAAACACGAGTTTTTAGAAAATTTGTTTTATTTCATAAATGGAATCAACCATGTATGCATATTCTACGTCATAATGACTTTGTATAGTTTGCGCATGCGTCTGGAAATAAGAAAAGCTTACTTCCACCGTTTTTTAAAATCACAGCTTCTAAAAGGTTTACATCATTTCGTAAAAAACACGAGTTTTTAGAAAATGTGTTTTATTTCATAAATGGAATCTACAAAGTATGCACATTCTACGTCATAACGACTTTCTATAGTTTCCGCATCCGTCCGGAAATAAGAAAAGCTTACTTCCCCCGTTTTTTAAAATCACAGCTTCTAGAAGGTTTACATGATTTCTTAAAAAACACGAGTTTTTAGAAAATGTGTTTGATTTCATAAATGGAATCAACAAAGTATGCACATTCTAGGTCATAACGACTTTCTATAGTTTGCGCACGCGTTTGGAAAAAAGAAAAGCTTACTTCCCACGTTTTTTAAAATCACAGCTTCTAGAAGGTTTACATGATTTCTTAAAAAACACGAGTTTTTAGAAAATGTGTTTTATTTGATTAATAGAATCAAAAAAGTATGCACATTCGACGTCATAATGACTTTGTATAGCTTGCGGATGCGTCCGTAAATAAGAAAAGCTTACTTCCCCCGTTTTTTAAAATCACAGCTTCTAGAAGGTTTACATGATTTCATAAAAAACACGAGTTTTTAGAAAATGTGTTTTATTTCATAAATGGAATCTACAAAGTATGAACATTCTACGCATAATGACTTTCTATAGTTTGCGCATGCGTCCGGAAATAAGAAAAGCTTACTTCCCACGTTTTTTAAAATGACAACTTCTAGAAGGTTTACATGATTTCCTAAAAAACACGAGTTTTTAGAAAATGTGTTTTATTTCATAAATGGAATCAACAAAGTATGCACATTCTACATCATAACGACTTTCTATAGTTTGCGCAGGCGTTCAGAAATAAGAAAAACTTACTTCCCCCGTTTTTTAAAATCACAGCTTCTAGAAGGTTTACATGATTTCTTAAAAAACACGAGTTTTTAGAAAATGTGTTTTATTTCATAAATGGAATCAACGATGTATGCACATTCCACGTCATAATGACTTTCTATAGTTTGCGCATGCGTCAGGAAATAAGAAAAGCTTACTTTTCCCGTTTTTAAAAATCACATCTTCTAGAAGGTTTACATGATTTCTTAAAAAACATGAGTTTTTAGAAAATGTGCTTTATTTCATCAATGGAATGTACCAAGTATACACATTCTATGTCATAACGACTTTCTATAGTTTTCGCATGCGTCCGGAAATAAGAAAAGCTTACTTCCACCGTTTTTAAAAATCACAGCTTCTAGAAGGTTTACATGATTTCTTAAAAGACACGAGTTTTTAGAAAATGTGTTTTATTTCATAAATGGAATCTACAAAGTATGCACATTCTACGTCATAACGACTTTCTATAATTTGCGCATGCGTCCGGAAATAAGAAAAGCTTACTTCCACCGTTTTTTTAAATCACAGCTTCTAGAAGGTTTACATGATTTCATAAAAAACATGAGTTTTTAGAAAATGTGTTTTATTTCATAAATGGAATCTACAAACTATGCATATTCTACGTCACAACGACTTTCTATAATTTGCGCATGCGTCTGGAAATAATAAAAGCTTACTTCCACCGTTTTTTTAAATCACAGCTTCTAGAAGGTTTACATGAGTTCTTAAGAAACAGGAGTTTTTAGAAAATGTGTTTTATTTCATAAATGGAATCAACAAAGTATGCACATTCTACGTCATAACGACTTTCTATACTTTGCGCATGCGTTTGGAAATAGGAAAAGCTTACTTCCCCCGTTTTTTAAAATCACAGCTTCTAGAAGGTTTACATGATTTCTTAAAAAACATGAGTTTTTAGAAAATGTGTTTTATTTCATAAATGGAATCAACGATGTATGCACATTCCACGTCATAATGACTTTCTATAGTTTGCGCATGCGTCAGGAAATAAGAAAAGCTTACTTTTCCCGTTTTTTAAAATCACATCTTCTAGAAGGTTTACATGATTTCTTAAAAAACATGAGTTTTTAGAAAATGTGTTTTATTTCATAAATGGAATCTACAAAGTATGCACATTCTACGTCATAACGACTTTCTATAGTTTGCGCATGCGTCCGGAAATAAGAAAAGCTTACTTCCACCGTTTTTTAAAATCACAGCTTCTAGAAAGTTTACATGATTTCGTAAAAAACACGAGTTTTTAGAAAATGTGTTTTATTTCATAAATGGAATCAACAAAGTATGCACATTCTACGTCATAATGACTTTCTATAGTTTGCGTATGCGACCGGAAATAAGAAAAGCTTACTTCCCCCGTTTTTTAAAATCACAGCTTCTAGAAGGTTTACATGATTTCTTAAAAAACACGAGTTTTTAGAAAATGTGTTTTATTTCATAAATGGAATCAACCATGTGTGCAAATTCTACATCATAACGACTTTCTATAGTTTGCACATGCATCAGGAAATAAGAAAAGCTTACTTCCCCCGTATTTTAAAATCACAGCTTCTAGAAGGTTTACATGATTTCGTAAAAAACACGAGTTTTTAGAAAATGTGTTTTATTTGATAAATGGAATCTACAAAGTATGCACATTCTACGTCATAACGACTTTCTATAGTTTGCGCATTCGTCCGGAAATATGAAAAGCTTACTTCCACCGTTTTTTAAAATCATAGCTTCTAGAAGGTTTACATTATTTCTTAAAAAACATGATTTTTTAGAAAATGTGTTTTATTTCATAAATGGAATCTACAAAGTATGCACATTCTACATCATAACGACTTTCTATTGTTTGCGCATGCCTCCGGAAATAAGAAAAGCTTACTTCCACCGTTTTTTAAAATCACGGCTTCTAGTAGGTTTACATGATTTCGTAAAAAACAGGAGTTTTTAGAAAATGTGTTTTATTTCATAAATGGAATCAACAAAGTATGCACATTCTACGGCATAATGACTCTCTTTAGTTTGCGCATGTGTCCAGAAATAAGAAAAGCTTACTTCCCCCGTTTTTTAAAATCACAGCTTCTAGAAGATTTACATGATTTCTTAAAAAACATGAGTTTTTAGAAAATGTGTTTTATTTCATAAATGGAATCAACCATGTATGCATATTCTACGTCATAACGACTTTCTATAGTTTGCGCATGCGTCTGGAAATAAGAAAAGCTTACTTCCACCGTGTAGTGCTCTGGTTTTTACAGCAGAGCACTGTGTAAAATTTCAGGTTTAATTTTCTACGTTTTAAACTTTATCAGTTTAAGGAAGTGAATTTCTAAGAATTTCTATGTGCCGAAGTAATATTTAGTGTACTGTGGTGATTTTACTAACCTTACATTCGAAATTTGAAATAAACAAACATATCGTTATTTTCTTTTCAACAGCATAAGAATAGGTTTCACAACTTAGTAAATCAGTAAATAGCAGTAAATCAGTAAATAGTAAGTTTGCATGTTTACAGTAAGATTTAGCATAATAGTAAATAACGGAAATTACCTGATGCTGATGCTAACCGTAAGTTGTAGCAGGTTGTGTAACCCCTTAGACAGCCAAACTGAAGTGTCCACCCTACCGACCAGCTATAATCTTGCTGGCCCTTGGAAATCAAAGGATTTCCAAGCCCCCGAGCCCACAATCTGATAATCCCGAGAGCAGTCTTTCCTTCTGTTCTCAAAATCTTTCTGTTCGCCAAACTTTCTTTTCTTCCCCAATCAAAAAAACCTCCTCAACCTTCAACCTTCTCCCCCTCTATATACATGTCCATCCTCGAGAAGACCTTGGGCTTACTCCACCGCCCCAAACTCCCCCTCTCGAGCCCCTCAAACCTTTACTCCTTTCCCTAGTTCATTCATCCACGTCTCATTATAAAAATGTATAATTAATTACTCTTATGGAAAATTCATTTGGTTTTGGATTGACGGCAGTAATTATTTATTACGGTGGGAATTATCACCCCAAGGTTATCCGTTCGGGACAAGTTCCATTAAATACAAGTCTATCCGCCATCCTTGATATTTTAATATTATTAATGTAATTAATAAAATATTATATAATTAGTTGCCCCTTGTCAACTTGGACATGATGTGTCTTAATGATCCACCTTATCCGTCGAGACTACTTTAGTTGAGGTTTAAATTCCAAGATTAACATTGAATAATTAAATATCCATTTTCCATCACATCACGGTTATTCCAAAAAGGATTATCTTGTTATGGCTAACTTTGAAATGGAATTAATCATGCAACATTAATTTATAAATCAATATTTTAAATCTTACTTATATTGCATTTGTTACGATAGGGATATAAATGTTTGCTGGAATATCATTTATTAATTAATAATAATAATTAAATCACCCTTTGACAATAATAAAAGGTGAATCGGTCATAGTATTCTTAATTATTTGTTTATCACATGGGTACCCTATCATCAACATAGCATCCTCGTTATTATAAACAAAGCACTTGTGAGGGCTTAAACAATTTTACTAATTAATTAGACACTATCATTACCCTATTCACAACAGTTCTTCTATGACAATGTTAACTGACGACACTTGTCTTAGTTTATTATTACAATGTTCTCAGATAATTACTAATTCACTTATTTACACATCGACAACCTAACCATTCATTACCTAAGTTGATTGATGTATCCTTAACTGAGTTATCTATGACATTTATACTACTATTCAAGCATGACAAGTATGTTATACACCAGTAATATTGTACACGTACAAGGTGTGCATGCATGGCCAGTGTATTCACATGTCGGACATGTACTATAAACAAACCCCATTCCGCCTATGCATACTTGCTAACTAACAATAGTATCTACCCCCATGCAGAAGAGCAAGCATAATATATAGTATAATTACTTTAACATCCTCGGTTATTTAACAGTTAACCCTTTACGATTTAACATCATTGTCTTTATGTTTACATTAGTTTAATCAATCAAGTACAGGAAGGGTGCCTACTTCCACTAACTCGGAATCAAGGAATACTAAACCCCCAACAGTGCTAACTAACACATCCTCCCATCATAACCTACGTCCAGCATCCTCCCTATCCTTCCTCTGCTAGTACAACAGTGGATGTCGGACTCGCCGATCTGACGACATAGAACTTGAGAGCGATAGCGTCGGCTGAACAGCGGACCTATCCTCCCCTAGCAGGCATCCGACCATCGTCATCACAACAACATGGGGAGCGTGTCTCAGCACGGCCCTCCCACGACCTCGGGTCTCATGGAAACATAGGGTGGGAAACACATCCATCCTTCTCAACATACTGGGCCTACGCCCTTATCAACTCATACTTGCTGCTATCGGGATTATCAGTTTGTGTTATCGTATCCTCATTTTGGCTGCTAAGGTTTGCTGTATGAACATATTTTTCCTTTCCAATGTATATCAGATCAAGTAACTGGCTATCCCATAGCCCTTGTGTCCTGTAGGTTAGTGTTTTGCAAAATACAATTTATAGAAAGCATTTTCCATTGATCGCCAATTGATCCATGTTATCATTTCATTTCATGTAACCTTTTAGCTCATCATAAATACATATAACATTTCAATAATTCACATAAGAAGATGGTATCCACGTACCGAATCATATATTTCACATTTCATTAATCAAAACATATAAACATATACTGCAATCGTAAAATAAGGAAATCATATGATAATCATGACATCATAATCACATAACATAGTAACATCATAATTATGGTGAAATCATAAAACAGAGTAACATCATATAATGAGGTCCAATATAGTTTACTCAGTCGAGCTGAGTTCGACAAAATATATAAGAAGTAAAGTATGGTGTGTCTAACTAATAAATATGCCGAATCAAAATATGGGCATTACATACACCCACCCTTCGGGAAACTTCGTCCCGAAGTTATGGTCAAAATAGTGAGGGAAAATCTCGACGCATGGTCTCTGCGTCCTCCCAGGTAGCAGACCCGGGGCTATACTTGTCCCATTGGACCTTAACTTGGTCCACATGGCGACTACGGAGCTGTCAAACCCTACGATCAAGTATACGTAATGGTTCGACCCTGAAGGTTCCCTCGTCCGAGACCTGCAATTCCTTCCAATGAATTTTGTGAGTCTCATCAGCTATGTAATGTCGTAATACAGAAACATGAAATACATTATGAGTTTTATGCAAGTGGGGTGGCAGCGCGAGACGATAAGCAACTGGTCCGATTTTCTCAAGAATTTCAAATGGACCTATAAAGCGAGGTGACAACTTGGTACCCTTCCCAAACCTAATGGTACTTTTATTTGGTCTGATGCGAATAAATACACGATCCCCTACTCCATAAGTTCTATCTGATCTGTGTGCATCAGCGTAACTCTTTTGCCTATCCTGTGCTTCCTTCAGCCGCTGCCTAATCTGTATCACTTGCTCCTCCATTTCCTGAATTAATTCAGGCCCAATTAAAACTCGATCCTCTAACCTGTCCCAACTGAGTGGTGTCCTGCACGGCCTCCCATACAATGCCTGATATGGTGGCATACCAATGGAGCTGTGATGACTATTGTTGTATGCAAACTCCACTAAAGGAAGATATTTCTCCCACTGTGTCTGCTGATCCATAACATACATCCTAAGCATGTCCTCCATCACTTGATTCACCCTCTCAGTCTGTCCATCTGTCTCGGGGTGATAAGCTGAGCTTAAGTTCAACTGTGTCCCTAATGCTGACTGCATGCTTGTCCAAAATCTGGAGGTGAACTTAGGGTCTCTGTCAGAGATTATCTTTTTAGGAACTCCATGAAGACGTACAATCTCATTTATGAATACCCTTGCCACATCTGTCACATCATAGGTGTCTCTGACTGGAATGAAGTGAGCACTTTTGGTCAGTTTGTCAACTACCACCAAAATAGCATTATGTCTCAGAGATGTGAGTGGTAATCCTACAACGAAGTCCATGGAAATGACTTCCCATTTAGTCATAGGAATATCATGCGGTTGTAGGAGACCGGCCGGATGACGATGATCTGCCTTCACTTGTTGACACTCAAGTCACTTCGAAACAAAATCCACTACATCCATCTTCATACCTGGCCAAAAGAAGAGTTGATTCATGTCAGCATACATCTTCTTCACTCCCGGGTGGGCACAGTAATGTGATCTATGGGCCTCTCTAAGGATTGTTTTCCTGATATCACCTTCCTTAGGAACATACATCCTTCCCTGATACCGCAACAATCCATCTTCCTCAAGATGGTACCCATCATACTTCAATTCCTGTTCCTTTCCATTCTGAATAGCTGAGGTTACTTTTAGATACCAACTATCACCCAATAGTTGTCCTAGTACCCTTTCCCTCAAGTCAACCTTCAAGGGAATTAAGGAGAAAAGTCTCGGCCTTCGGCTTAGAGCATCTGCCACCACATTCTCCTTTCCTTTGATGTAAGAGATACCAAAGTCATACTCACTCATGAACTCACTCCATCGCCTTTGCCTAGCATTCAAATCCCTTTGGGTAAATATGTACTGCAAGCTCTGATGGTCTGTTTTAAGGGTGAAGCTTCTACCAACTAGGTAGTGCCTCCATAATTTTAGCGCCAACATTACTGCTGCCAATTCTAGATCATGCGTGGCATACTGCTCCTCATGAGGTTTCAACTTTCGAGATGCATAAGCTATTACCCCACCTTCCTGCATCAACACCGCTCCTAATCCTTGCTTCGAGGCGTCGGTGCATACCATGAAATCTTTATCCATGTCTGGTACCCGCAAGATCGGTGCACTTGTCAACAATCTTTTTAACTCTGTAAAAGCGGCATCGCATTCATCGGTCCATTCATACCGGATTCCCTTGCGTTGCAAGGTGGTAATAGGTTTTGCAATTTTAGAAAATCCTTCCACAAACCTCCGGTAATAGCCTGCTAACCCCATGAAGCTGCGCACCTCATGAGCATTCCTTGGAATTGGCCAATCTTCAATCGCCTTTACCTTTTCCGGGTCTACAGAGATCCCTTCACCTGAGATGATGTGCCCCAAGTAGTGAATCTCTTTTTGGAAGAAGGAACACTTTGACAATTTACCATAAAGCTTATGTTCCCTTAAGCATGTCAAGACTAACCGCAAGTGTTCCTCGTGCTCCTTCTCATTCTTAGAATAGATAAGAATATCATCTAAGAAGACCTGAACAAAGCGGTCCAAGTATTTTCGGAAGACACCATTCATGAGGCTCATGAATACAGCTGGAGCATTGGTCAAACCAAATGGTACCACTACAAACTCGTAATGCCCAAATCGAGTTCGAAAGGCAGTCTTAGGAATGTCGCCTTCCTTGATCCTCAACTGGTGATACCCTGATCGTAAATCAATTTTTGAGAAGACTAACGCACCTTTCATTTGATCAAAGAGGTCATCGATTCTTGGTATGGGATACCTGTTCTTCACGGTGGCCTTGTTCAAATCTCTGTAATCTATGCACAGTCGCAGAGATCCATCCTTCTTATTAACGAAGATCACTGGTGCTCCCCACGGTGAGATACTGGGTCTAATCAGTCCCAAATCTAGCAATTCTTTTAACTGGATCTGTAACTCACGGAGCTCTGGAGTTGTCATTCTATAAGGAGTTTTTGAGATAGGTTCTGCACCAGGTTTTAGTTCGATTGTGAAATCGAGCTCTCTTTCTGGAGGTAGTCCTGGTAATTCCTTCGGAAAGACATCCTTGAACTCAGGAAGTACTGGGTAAGAATTCAAGGAAGGTCCTTTACTATCGCTCACGGCCTCCACTACGAACAACTGGCATCCTTGTCTTAGGCACCGCTTAGCTTTCACCATAGAGATGAAACGGAGGGATACCTTCCTCTTCAAGCCTTGGATTTGAATTGTCCTTCCCTCGTCATCGAGGCACAACACCTTCTTTGCATAGCAGTCTATGAAAGCTCTATGGTCTTCTAACCAATCCATGCCAATAATGAGGTCATAAGTCCCCAAATTGGTGACATAAGCATCCAACTTAGTGGTGCAAACTCCTAAGTCAACCTCACAACCTGTCACTTTAAGACCTACTAGTTGCTTAGCTCCTGAGGCCATTTCAACCAGTTTGAAATCATCGTGCTCGTAGGCTGCCAACCCACATTTATCTAATGTAAATGGTGAAATAAAACTATCAGTTGCTCCTGGATCAAACAAAATTTTAAGTTTGACATTGTTTACATTACCAGTGGATTCTACTACGGTAGACTGATGTTTTGCCTGGTGGTTATGCACCGCTGCATGAATCCGATGACTGTTACCCGAACTATCCATGGGTGCCTTTCCTTCCCTGTGCCTGCTGCTTGACTGACCCTTGGGACAGTCTCGCTGGAAATGAGGACCTCCGCATCCCCAACAAGAGAGATTGGGAGGGGCTTGCCTGTTGCTCGAAGGAATCCTCTGAGATGAGTTCCTTCCCCTGGTTCCTCTAAAACCCCTTGTCCCTCTATAGGAACTTCCCTGTGTACGTCCCTGGCTTTGGTGGGTTGCGGACGATGCCTGCGAGATTGAGTTAACTGAAGTATTACCCCTCGGTGTGAACCGGTTACCATAAGGAGGAGGTCTAGATTGTCCTCCCCTGAAGTAAGGACGTGATGCCTTCCCTGAAACATACTGATTGGTTCCTGTCAACTTACTGCCCCCTTTTCCATCTGACATATCAGCTGCATAACGAGCATACTCAACTGCCATGGCAACTGAAGTTGGCTTCCACATCCGCACAGCAGCTCTAATCTTGTAGTTAAGTCCATACACAAAACGCTCTACCTGACAATCATCTGCATCAAGGTAAGGAACATATTTTACCAGTTCCATAAACCGAGATTCATACTCCTCCACTGTCTTGTCTCCCTGTACTAAGGCATGGAGTGCACCTGCCTGTTCTTCCTTGTAGTAATTTGGCAAATACTTCATGTGGAACCTCTCCTCGAACAGTTCCCAAGAAGTTGTAAGAGGAGTAAGGTGCAACTGCTTCTCGAGATCTGACCACCAATTCAAAGCATCACCTTTAAGCTGAAAGACGGCCATCCTAGCCTTGGAACTAGATGTGTACTCATTCAATGCGAAGCATCTCTTCATGCCTTCCAGCCATGCTTCGGCATGCTTACCGGGTCGTCCTCCTGAAAACTCTGGAACTTTTATCTTTTGTAACTCCCTCGATATGTCCTGAAGCGGTTCCAGTCTTGGGCCATGTGCCCTTTCAGAGTTCTCTCGACTCACTTGAGTGGTTTCCACCTCAGCGGCCCTTTCCGACTGCCTGTTCATCGTGGTCATAATAGCCTCCAATGACCTCATTATGATCTGCATTTCTGGTGTTGAGGTTGGTGGTGGCGGTGTTGGCGGTGGCGGAGGTGGTGGTGACGGTGGTCGACCTTGACCCCGACCTCGACCTCTGCGTGTTGTTACCATGATAGTTCCTGAGTTTATTGAAAATAAAATCATGTCCTTAGTTGTTCAATCAAATACACGCGGAACTAAAATGTAGGTATTCATACACTTATACTTATGCATAAGAAATAACTTGCATCATGAGATAACAGATTGTCAGGATTAGCGCAGTAAAATCTATAGTCGTTTTTATTAAACAATCTTGTCATGGTGTTCAGCTCGTCGTGCTGGTCTTAATGGTGTCTTGTTTTTGACTTTTCGGGTCTCTTTCATCCCTTCGACTAGGAGTTGAAATCTCGGCAAAATTTTTAATATTAAATTTTAATTCTTAACAAAACTTAGGTTATACACTATATAAATGTATACCAAATTAAATTAAATTAAATAAAATGGTGCTAACCCTATACAAATATATATATGAAATTAAATTTAAATAAAGCAACGCTAACACTATATAAACGTATACAAAATTTAATTAATTTTTAAATAAATGATACTAACACTATATAATTATATATACGAAATTAAATTTAAATAAAGCAATGCTAACATTATATAACGTATACAAAATTTAATTAATTTTTAAATAAATGATACTAACACTATATAATTATATATACGAAATTAAATTTAAATAAAGCAATGCTAACATTATATAACGTATACAAAATTTAATTAATTTTTAAATAAAATGATACTAACACTTTATAAATATATATATACGAAATTTGCCAAAACTTAGGTTATAACATTAAAACTAAATTTAAATAAAATAAATAAAAATAAATAAGGAAAATTTACTCGACCGCTTAGCCCTTTTCACTCGACTCTCGGCTAAGCAAAAGGTATGGCCACGTGGCTCTTCGTGTCAGTTCACCGCCATGCAAGAGCAAGTCCGCATGAAGGACACGCGGTCTCTCCAAGCAGCCCACCGCCATGTGAAGGTGGGGAAACCCTAAATAGAGTCAATCCCCAAGGCGCGGCCATTTTCACCCGCTCTCCTGAAGTTTTAGCTCTGCAACTCTATGCAAGCTCGCTTAGGGTTCCAGACAGGAAGGAGCTTTTGATCCAGTTCAAAAATTGTTGTTGTGATTGCTTCCCCCTTCTCTTGATTGGTGCATCTTTCGGCGGACGATTTCCTTGAATTCAATTTCTGCAGAGCAGCTATGGATTATGGCGACTCAGATAGCAGCGGAACAGCGGATGATCTTCCACCTTCTCATTCAAGTCGAATGCAAAGAGGGCGAGTTTCAGGAAATGGGAAGGGTGTGGTACAGGAAATTCAGTTTGGAAGACTACAAAACGAGATGGAAGCTCAGATTCATTGCTTTGAGAGGGAGGCTTACAGTGCTGTTTTGCGGGCTTTTAACTCACAATCTGATGTAATTACCTGGGGTAAAGAGTCCTTAATGTCTGAATTAAGGAAAGAACTAAGAGTTTCTGACGAGGAGCACAGGGAACTTCTAGGGAAAGTTAATGCAGACAGTGTACTTAGACAAATAAGAGAATGGAGACAGTCAGGCTCTCACCAACCGGGATTTACATCCAATGCTGTATCTGCTCCTGGTCCTACACACAGTCCCACTGTTTCAGCATCCCAAAAGAAGCAAAAGCCTACACATGTAATGTCAAGTCTACAGCCTCCACCAAATCGCCATCATTCTCCAGTTCCCTCGTCATCAGTACCATTTGTAGAAACATCGAAACAGGGAGATCCTCAGGGAGTTCGAGGCAGGAAATCCAAAGTAGATTACTCACAGACTGTGCAAACAGTAGCAAAACGTCGACCTGTTCCAGCATATGGGATAGAACAAAATGTACATAAAAGGCCACCAGGGCGGCCACCTGGGAAAAGTCATTCTGCAGTAGTAGCCAATGTTGATCCTTTGATTGGCCGAAAAGTAATGACAAGGTGGCCCCAGGACAATAATTTCTATGAGGCTATTATCACAGATTTTAATTTTGAAATGGGAACACATGCATTGGTTTATGACATTAACACCCCAGAGGAGACGTGGGAATGGGTTAACATTAAAGAGATATCACTATGAAAGAAATGAACCTCTGTCGATAGAGGGAGTCTGTTGAAATTGAGTGGGAAGGAAAACGAGTGTACCGAGTCCGTCCTTGTGTTCTATGCCTTTGACGGAGAGTTCTGGGAAGAAGTTATGCGTTATAGTTTTCAATGGGGTAAAAGAAAGGGATGCGCTGCCATTGACAGGGGTCGAAATCAGAAAGAGAAATCTATGAGCGTTTTCATAATTTGAATCTCTGCAAGGTCGTTCGAATAGGAGCCCCAATAGCTACCCAAACCTCCGTGACCCAGAAGGATAGTCGCGTAGACTGCCAGGTAAGATGCATTCTGGGTAAAATTCGCACTAGAATTTCTATATACTCTTATGGATAGCTCGAACTGGTATATACACTTATCTTCTGCACATATGTGCGTGTGGGTTCGAACCCTACAGCCATCATTCTAAAATCATACTAGTTTAATAAGCCCTTGTTAAAAGAGTAATATAAGCTGTCTATTATTTTTATTTTATTTTTATTATTATTATTTTTTTTTGCACGGCTGGTTTGCCGAGTTGTTAAGGGGGAAGACTTGAGATCTTCTACGCATTGCGCATAACCCCACAGCCCGCATTTGGTTTACGCTAAATTTGGATACATACAGTCGACCCGATCTCTGTTTTGGAATTTTTTTTTTTTTTTTTTTTTTTTGATATAAATGTTTACCCGGTTTATTCGGGAAGAATTTAATTTCATCTAAGCCTGTCTCTATCACTGCAAATAATCTCTGCATAAAATTATGTTACTTACAGTGTTTATGTTTAATAGAGGTGTAATTCCTATTTTGGGAACCTAATGATTATCGTTGTAACTATTCTAACAAAATCACCTCTTTGCTCGTCGCTGCTAGAAAACGATCCTTCCCTATATTATTTTATTATTTATTTATTTATTTATATTTTTAACCCTTTTTATTTTACTTTTACCTCTTATTTTATTGAAATGCTCCAGGTAATTCCTCTACGAATTTAATTTAAAATAATTAATGTAGTGGACTGGGTAAAGATGAATTTTCTGTTTGTTTTCTTATAAAAAGTTACAGAGTTCCAATTCCACTGCTAGATATATATATATATATATACTCCCTTTTTTTTTGTATGTGTAATCAATAGTTATAAAAAAGAATGAAAATATAAATATTTATTGATTTTTTTCTAAACGTTAATCCTATTGGGGTTGTGCAGGTACCTTGAAAGCTTACTATGGCTGGAGGTCAAGTAGGTAAACTATCAAGTAGATTTTCTAGGTGAAGCATGAATAGGCCTGTAGGTTCAAGAGTGTGAACAAAGGCTCTGATACCATCTGTAGTGCTCTGGTTTTTACAGCAGAGCACTGTGTAAAATTTCAGGTTTAATTTTCTACGTTTTAAACTTTATCAGTTTAAGGAAGTGAATTTCTAAGAATTTCTATGTGCCGAAGTAATATTTAGTGTACTGTGGTGATTTTACTAACCTTACATTCGAAATTTGAAATAAACAAACATATCGTTATTTTCTTTTCAACAGCATAAGAATAGGTTTCACAACTTAGTAAATCAGTAAATAGCAGTAAATCAGTAAATAGTAAGTTTGCATGTTTACAGTAAGATTTAGCATAATAGTAAATAACGGAAATTACCTGATGCTGATGCTAACCGTAAGTTGTAGCAGGTTGTGTAACCCCTTAGACAGCCAAACTGAAGTGTCCACCCTACCGACCAGCTATAATCTTGCTGGCCCTTGGAAATCAAAGGATTTCCAAGCCCCCGAGCCCACAATCTGATAATCCCGAGAGCAGTCTTTCCTTCTGTTCTCAAAATCTTTCTGTTCGCCAAACTTTCTTTTCTTCCCCAATCAAAAAAACCTCCTCAACCTTCAACCTTCTCCCCCTCTATATACATGTCCATCCTCGAGAAGACCTTGGGCTTACTCCACCGCCCCAAACTCCCCCTCTCGAGCCCCTCAAACCTTTACTCCTTTCCCTAGTTCATTCATCCACGTCTCATTATAAAAATGTATAATTAATTACTCTTATGGAAAATTCATTTGGTTTTGGATTGACGGCAGTAATTATTTATTACGGTGGGAATTATCACCCCAAGGTTATCCGTTCGGGACAAGTTCCATTAAATACAAGTCTATCCGCCATCCTTGATATTTTAATATTATTAATGTAATTAATAAAATATTATATAATTAGTTGCCCCTTGTCAACTTGGACATGATGTGTCTTAATGATCCACCTTATCCGTCGAGACTACTTTAGTTGAGGTTTAAATTCCAAGATTAACATTGAATAATTAAATATCCATTTTCCATCACATCACGGTTATTCCAAAAAGGATTATCTTGTTATGGCTAACTTTGGAATGGAATTAATCATGCAACATTAATTTATAAATCAATATTTTAAATCTTACTTATATTGCATTTGTTACGATAGGGATATAAATGTTTGCGGGAATATCATTTATTAATTAATAATAATAATTAAATCACCCTTTGACAATAATAAAAGGTGAATCGATCATAGTATTCTTAATTATTTGTTTATCACATGGGTACCCTATCATCAACATAGCATCCTTGCTATTATAAACAAAGCACTTGTGAGGGCTTAAACAATTTTACTAATTAATTAGACACTATCATTACCCTATTCACAACAGTTCTTCTATGACAATGTTAACTGACGACACTTGTCTTAGTTTATTATTACAATGTTCTCAGATAATTACTAATTCACTTATTTACACATCGACAACCTAACCATTCATTACCTAAGTTGATTGATGTATCCTTAACTGAGTTATCTATGACATTTATACTACTATTCAAGCATGACAAGTATGTTATACACCAGTAATATTGTACACGTACAAGGTGTGCATGCATGGCTAGTGTATGCACATGTCGGACATGTACTATAAACAAACCCCATTCCGCCTATGCATACTTGCTAACTAACAATAGTATCTACCCCCATGCAGAAGAGAAAGCATAATATATAGTATAATTACTTTAACATCCTCGGTTATTTAACAGTTAACCCTTTACGATTTAACATCATTGTCTTTATGTTTACATTAGTTTAATCAATCAAGTACAGGAAGGGTGCCTACTTCCACTAACTCGGAATCAAGGAATACTAAACCCCCAACAGTGCTAACTAACACATCCTCCCATCATAACCTACGTCCAGCATCCTCCCTATCCTTCCTCTGCTAGTACAACAGTGGATGTCGGACTCGCCGATCTGACGACATAGAACTTGAGAGCGATAGCGTCGGCTGAACAGCGGACCTATCCTCCCCTAGCAGGCATCCGACCATCGTCATCACAACAACATGGGGAGCGTGTCTCAGCACGGCCCTCCCACGACCTCGGGTCTCATGGAAACATAGGGTGGGAAACACATCCATCCTTCTCAACATACTGGGCCTACGCCCTTATCAACTCATACTTGCTGCTATCGGGATTATCAGTTTGTGTTATTGTATCCTCATTTTGGCTGCTAAGGTTTGCTATATGAACATATTTTTCCTTTCCAATGTATATCAGATCAAGTAACTGGCTATCCCATAGCCCTTGTGTCCTGTAGGTTAGTGTTTTGCAAAATACAATTTATAGAAAGCATTTTCCATTGATCGCCAATTGATCCATGTTATCATTTCATTTCATGTAACCTTTTAGCTCATCATAAATACATATAACATTTCAATAATTCACATAAGAAGATGGTATCCACGTACCGAATCATATATTTCACATTTCATTAATCAAAACATATAAACATATACTGCAATCGTAAAATAAGGAAATCATATGATAATCATGACATCATAATCACATAACATAGTAACATCATAATTATGGTGAAATCATAAAACAGAGTAACATCATATAATGAGGTCCAATATAGTTTACTCAGTCGAGCTGAGTTCGACAAAATATATAAGAAGTAAAGTATGGTGTGTCTAACTAATAAATATGCCGAATCAAAATATGGGCATTACACACCGTTTTTTAAAATCACAGCTTCTACAAGGTTTACATGATTTCGTAAAAAACACGAGTTTTTAGAAAATGTGTTTTATTTCATAAATGGAATCTACAAAGTATGCACATTCTATGTCATAACGACTTTCTATAGTTTCGCATGCGTCCGGAAATAAGAAAAGCTTACTTCCCCCATTTTTTAAAATCACTGCTTCTAGAAGGTTTACATGATTTCTTAAAAAACACGAGTTTTTAGAAAATGTGTTTTATTTCATAAATGGAATCGACAAAGTATGCACATTCTACGTCATAACGATTTTCTATAGTTTGCGCACGCGTTTGGAAAAAAGAAAAGCTTACTTCCCACGTTTTTTAAAATCACAGCTTCTAGAAGGTTTACATGATTTCTTAAAAAACACGAGTTTTTAGAAAATGTGTTTTATTTCATAAATAGAATCAACAAAGTATGCACATTCGACGTCATAATGACTTTGTATAGTTTGCGGATGTGTCCGGAAATAAGAAAAGCTTACTTCCGCCGTTTTTTAAAATCACAGCTTCTAGAAGGTTTACATGATTTCATAAAAAACACGAGTTTTTAGAAAATGTGTTTTATTTCATAAATGGAATCTACAAAGTATGCACATTCTACGTCATAATGACTTTCTATAGTTTGCGCATGCGTCCGGAAATAAGAAAAGCTTACTTCCCACGTTTTTTAAAATCACAGCTTCTAGAAGCTTTACATGATTTCTTAAAAAACACGAGTTTTTAGAAAATGTGTTTTATTTCATAAATGGAATCAACAACGTATGCACATTCTACATCATAACGACTTTCTATAGTTTGTGCAGGCGTTCGGAAATAAGAAAAGCTTACTTCCCCCGTTTTTTAAAATCACAACTTCTAGAAGGTTTACATGATTTCTTAAAAAACACGAGTTTTTAGAAAATGTGTTTTATTTCATAAATGGAATCAACCATGTATGCACATTCCACGTCATAATGACTTTCTATAGTTTGCGCATGCGTCAGGAAATAAGAAAAGCTTACTTTTCCCTTTTTTTAAAATCACAGCTTCTAGAAGGTTTACATGATTTCTTAAAAAACACGAGTTTTTAGAAAATGTGTTTTATTTCATAAATGGAATCTACAAAGTATGCACATTCTACGTCATAATGACTTTCTATAGTTTGCGCATGCGTTTGGAAATAAGAAAAGCTTACTTCCACCGTTTTTTAAAATCACAGCTTCTAGAAGGTTTACATGATTTCTTAAAAAACACGAGTTTTTAGAAAATGTGTTTTATTTCATAAATGGAATCTACAAAGTATGCACATTCTACGTCATAACGACTTTCTATAGTTTGCGCATGCGTCCGGAAATAAGAAAAGCTTACTTCCCCCGTTTTTTAAAATCACAGCTTCTAGAAGGTTTACATGATTTCTTAAAAAACACGAGTTTTTAGAAAATGTGTTTTATTTCATAAATGGAATCTACAAAGTATGTACATTCTACGTCATAACGACTTTCTATAGCTTGCGCATGCGTTTGGAAATATGAAAAGCTTACTTCCCCCGTTTTTTAAAATCACAGCTTCTAGAAGGTTTACATGATTTCTTAAAAAACACGAGTTTATAGAAAATGTGTTTTATTTCATAAATGGAATCAACCATGTATGCACATTCTACGTCATAACGACTTTCTATAGTTTGCACATGCGTCAGGAAATAAGAAAAGCTTACTTCCACCGTTTTTTAAAATCACAGCTTCTAGAAGCTTTACATGATTTCTTAAAAAACACGAGTTTTTAGAAAATGTGTTTTATTTAATAAATGGAATCAACAACGTATGCACATTCTACATCATAACGACTTTCTATAGTTTGCGCAGGCGTTCGGAAATAAGAAAAGCTTACTTCCCCCGTTTTTTAAAATCACAGCTTCTAGAAGGTTTACATGATTTCTTAAAAAACACGAGTTTTTAGAAAATGTGTTTTATTTCATAAATGGAATCAACCATGTATGCACATTCCACGTCATAATGACTTTCTATAGTTTGCGCATGCGTCAGGAAATAAGAAAAGCTTACTTTTCCCTTTTTTTAAAATCACAGCTTCTAGAAGGTTTACATGATTTCATAAAAAACACGAGTTTTTAGAAAATGTGTTTTATTTCATAAATGGAATCTACAAAGTATGCACATTCTACGTCATAATGACTTTCTATAGTTTGCGCATGCGTTCGGAAATAAGAAAAGCTTACTTCCCACGTTTTTTAAAATCACAGCTTCTAGAAGCTTTACATGATTTCTTAAAAAACACGAGTTTTTAGAAAATGTGTTTTATTTCATAAATGGAATCAACAACGTATGCACATTCTACATCATAACGACTTTCTATAGTTTGCGCAGGCGTTCGGAAATAAGAAAAGCTTACTTCCCCCGTTTTTTAAAATCACAGCTTCTAGAAGGTTTACATGATTTCTTAAAAAACAGGAGTTTTTAGAAAATGTGTTTTATTTCATAAATGGAATCAACCATGTATGCACATTCCACGTCATAATGACTTTCTATAGTTTGCGCATGCGTCAGGAAATAAGAAAAGCTTACTTTTCCCTTTTTTTAAAATCACAGCTTCTAGAAGGTTTACATGATTTCTTAAAAAACACGAGTTTTTAGAAAATGTGTTTTATTTCATAAATGGAATCTACAAAGTATGCACATTCTATGTCATAACGACTTTCTATAGTTTTCGCATGCGTCCGGAAATAAGAAAAGCTTACTTACACCGTTTTTAAAAATCACAGCTTCTAGAAGCTTTACATTATTTCTTAAAAAACACGAGTTTTTAGAAAATGTGTTTTATTTCATAAATGGAATCTACAAAGTATGCACATTCTACGTCATAACGACTTTCTATAGTTTGCGCATGCGTCAGGAAATAAGAAAAGCTTACTTCCCCCGTTTTTTAAAATCACAGCTTCTAGAAGGTTTACATGATTTCTTAAAAAACACGAGTTTTTAGAAAATGTGTTTTATTTCATAAATGGAATCTACAAAGTATGTACATTCTACGTCATAACGACTTTCTATAGCTTGCGCATGCGTTTGGAAATATGAAAAGCTTACTTCCCCCGTTTTTTAAAATCACAGCTTCTAGAAGGTTTACATGATTTCTTAAAAAACACGAGTTTATAGAAAATGTGTTTTATTTCATAAATGGAATCAACCATGTATGCACATTCTACGTCATAACGACTTTCTATAGTTTGCACATGCGTCAGGAAATAAGAAAAGCTTACTTCCACCGTTTTTTAAAATCACAGCTTCTAGAAGGTTTACATGATTTCGTAAAAAACACGAGTTTTTAGAAAATGTGTTTTATTTGCTAAATGGAATCTACAAAGTATGCACATTCTACGTCATAATGACTTTCTATAGTTTGCGCATGCGTTTGGAAATAAGAAAAGCTTACTTCCCTCATTTTTTAAAATCACAGCTTCTAGAAGGTTTACATGATTTCTTAAAAAACACGAGTTTTTAGAAAATGTGTTTTATTTCATAAATGGAATCTACAAAGTATGCACATTCTATGTCATAATGACTTTCTATAGTTGGCGCATGCGTTTGGAAATAAGAAAAGCTTACTTCCCACGTTTTTTAAAATCACAGCTTCTAGAAGGTTTACATGATTTCTTAAAAAACACGAGTTTTTAGAAAATGTGTTTTATTTCATAAATGGAATCAACAAAGTATGCACATTCTACGTCATAACGACTTTCTATAGTTTGCGCATGCGTTTGGAAATAAGAAAAGCTTACTTCCGCCTTTTTTTAAAATCACAGCTTCTAGAAGGTTTACATGATTTCTTAAAAAACACGAGTTTTTAGAAAATGTGTTTTATTTCATAAATGGAATCTACAAAGTATGCACATTCTACGTCATAACGACTTTCTATAGTTTGCGCATGCGTTTGGAAATAAGAAAAGCTTACTTCCACCGTTTTTTAAAATCACAGCTTCTAGAAGGTTTACATGATTTCTTAAAAAACATGAGTTTTTAGAAAATGTGTTTTATTTCATAAATGGAATCAACAAAGTATGCACATTCTACGTCATAACGACTTTCTATTCTTTGCGCATGCGTTTGGAAATAAGAAAAGCTTACTTCCCCCGTTTTTTAAAAGCACAGCTTCTAGAAGGTTTACATGATTTCTTAAAAAACACGAGTTTTTAGAAAATGTGTTTTAATTCATAAATGTAATCTACAAAGTATGCACATTCTACGTCATACCGACTTTCTATAGTTTGCACATGTGTTTGGAAATAAGAAAAGCTTACTTCCCACGTTTTTTAAAATCACAGCTTCTAGAAGTTTTACATGATTTCTTAAAAAACACGAGTTTTTAGAAAATGTGTTTTATTTCATAAATGGAATCTACAAAGTATGCACATTCTACGTCATAACGACTTTCTATACTTTGCGCATGCGTTTGGAAATAAGAAAAGCTTACCTCCCCCGTTTTTTAAAATCACAGCTTCCAGAAGGCTTACATGATTTCTTAAAAAACACGAGTTTTTAGAAAATGTGTTTTATTTCATAAATGGAATCTACGAAGTATGCACATTCTACGACATAACGACTTTCTATACTTTGCGCATGCGTTTACAAAATAAGAAAATCTTACTTCCACCATTTTTTAAAATCACAGCTTCTAGAAGGTTTAAATGATTTCTTAAAAAACACGAATTTTTAGAAAATGTGTTTTATTTCATAAATGGAATCTACAAAGTATGCACATTCTACGTCATAACGACTTTCTATAGTTTGCGCATGCGTTTGGAAATAAGAAAAGCTTACTTCCCCCGTTTTTTAAAATCACAGCTTCTAGAAGGTTTACATGATTTCTTAAAAAACACGAGTTTTTAGAAAATGTGTTTTATTTCATAAATGCAATCAACAAAGTATGCACATTCTACGTCATAATGACTTTCTATAGTTTTTGGATGCGTCCGGAAATAAGAAAAGCTTACTTCCATCGTTTTTTAAAATCACAGCTTCTTGAAGGTTTACATGATTTCGTAAAAAACACGAGTTTTTAGAAAATGTGTTTTATTTCATAAATGGAATCTACCAAGTATGCACATTCTACGTCATAACGACTTTCTATAGTTTGCGCATGCGTCCGGAAATAAGAAAAGCTTACTTCCTCTGTTTTTTAAAATCACAGCTTCTAGAAGGATTACATGATTTCTTAAAAAACACGAGTTTTTAGAAAATGTGTTTTATTTCATAAATGGAATCAACAAAGTATGCACATTCTACGTCATAACGACTTTCTATAGTTTGCGCACGCGTCTGGAAAAAAGAAAAGCTTACTTCCCCCATTTTTTTAAATCACGGCTTCTAGAAGATTTACATGATTTCTTAAAAAACGCGAGTTTTTAGAAAATGTGTTTTATTTCATAAATGGAATCAACAAAGTATGCACATTCTACCACATAACGACTTTATATAGTTTGCGCATGCGTTTGGAAATAAGAAAAGCTTACTTCCACTGTTTATTAAAATCACAGCTTCTAGAAGGTTTACATGATTTCGTAAAAAACACGAGTTTTTAGAAAATGTGTTTTATTTCATAAATGGAATCTACAAAGTATGCACATTCTACGTCATAACGACTTTCTATAGTTCGCGCATGCGTCCGTAAATAAGAAAAGCTTACTTCCACCGTATTTTAAAATAATAGCTTCTAGAAGGTTTACATGATTTCGTAAAAAACACGACTTTTCAGAAAATGTGTTTTATTTCATAAATGGAATCAACAAAGTATGCACATTCTACGTCATAACGACTTTCTATAGTTTGCGCATGTGTCTGGAAATAAGAAAAGCTTACTTCCACCATTTTTTAAAATCACAACTTCTAGAAGGTTTACATGATTTCGTAAAAAACACGAGTTTTTAGAAAATGTTTTTTATTTCATAAATGGAATCTACAAAGTATGCACATTCTACGTCATAACGACTTTCTATAGTTTGCGCATGCGTCCGGAAATAAGAAAAGCTTACTTCCCCCGATTTTTAAAATCACAGCTTCTAGAAGGTTTACATGATTTCTTAAAAAACACGAGTTTTTAGAAAATCTGTTTTATTTCATAAATGGAATCAACAAAGTATGCACATTCTACGTCATAACGACTTTCTATAGTTTGCGCATCTGTTTGGAAATAAGAAAAGCTTACTTCCCCCATTTTTTAAAATCACAGCTTCTAGAAGGTTTACATGATTTCTTAAAAAACACAAGTTTTTAGAAAATGTGATTTCTTTCATAAATGGAATCAACAAAGTATGCACATTCTATGTCATAACGACTTTCTATAGTTTGCGAATGCCTTTTCAAATAAGAAAAGCTTACATCCCCCATTTTTTAAAATCACAGCTTCTAGAAGGTTTACATGATTTCTTAAAAAACACGAGTTTTTAGAAAATGTGTTTTATTTCATAAATGGAATCAACAAAGTATGCACATTCTACGTCATAACGACTTTCTATAGTTTGCGCATGCATTTGGAAATAAGAAAAGCTTACTTCCCCCGTTTTTTAAAATCACAACTTTTAGAAAGTTTACATGATTTCGTAAAAAACACGAGTTTTTAGAAAATGTGTTTTATTTCATAAATAGAATCAACAAAGTAAGCACATTCTACATCATAATGACCTTCTATAGTTTGCGCATGCGTTTGGAAATAAGAAAAGCTTACTTCCCCCGTTTTTTAAAATCACAGCTTCTAGAAGGTTTACATGATTTCTTAAAAAACACGAGTTTTTAGAAAATGTGTTTTATTTCATAAATAGAATCAACAAAGTATGCACATTCTACGTCATAACGACTTTCTATAGTTTGCGCATGCGTCCGGAATTAAGAAAAGCTTACTTCCACCGTTTTTTTAAATCACAACTTCTAGAAGGTTTACATGATTTCTTAAAAAACACGAGTTTTTAGAAAATGTGTTTTATTTCATAAATGGAATCTACAAAGTATGCATATTCTACGTCACAACGACTTTCTATAGTTTGCGCATGCGTCCGAAAATAAGAAAAGCTTACTTCCCCTGTTTTTTAAAATCATAGCTTCTAGAAGGTTTACATGAGTTCTTAAGAAACACGAGTTTTTAGAAAATGTGTTTTATTTCATAAATGGAATCAAAAAAGTATGCACATTCTACGTCATAACGACTTTCTATACTTTGCGCATGCGTTTGGAAATAGGAAAAGCTGACTTCCCCCGTTTTTTAAAATCACAGCTTCTAGAAGGTTTACATGATTTCTTAAAAAACACGAGTTTTTAGAAAATGTGTTTTATTTCATAAATGGAATCAACAAAGTATGCACATTCTACAAAATAACGACTTTCTATAGTTTGCGCATGCGTCCATAAATAAGAAAAGCTTACTTCCACCGTATTTTAAAATCACAGCTTCTAGAAGGTTTTCATGATTTCGTAAAAAACACTAGTTTTTAGAAAATGTGTTTTATTTCAAAAATGGAATCTACAAAGTATGCACATTCTACGTCATAACGACTTTCTATAGTTTGCGCATGCGTCCGGAAATAAGAAAAGCTTACTTCCACCGTTTTTTAAAATCACAGCTTCTAGAAGGTTTACATGATTTCGTAAAAAACACGAGTTTTTAAAAATGTGTTTTATTTCATAAATGGAATCAACAAAGTATGCACATTCTATGTCATAATGACTTTCTATAGTTTGCGCATGCGACCGGAAATAAGAAAAGCTTACTTCCCCCGTTTTTTAAAATCATAGCTTCTAGAAGGTTTACATGATTTCTTAAAAAACACGAGTTTTTAGAAAATGTGTTTTATTTCATAAATGGAATCAACCATGTGTGCAAATTCTACATCATAACGACTTTCTATAGTTTGCACATGCGTCAGGAAATAAGAAAAGCTTACTTCCCCCGTTTTTTAAAATCACAGCATCTAGAAGGTTTACATGATTTCTTAAAAAACACGAGTTTTTAGAAAATGTGTTTTATTTCATAAATGGAATCAACAAAGTATGCACATTCTACATCATAACGACTTTCTATAGTTTGCGCATGCCTCCGGAAATAAGAAAAGCTTACTTCCCCCGTTTTTTAAAATCACAGCTTCTAGAAGGTTTACATGATTTCTTAAAAAACACGAGTTTTTAGAAAATATTTTTTATTTCATAAATGGAATCAACAATGTATGCACATTCTACGTCACAACGACTTTCTATAGTTTACGCATGCATCCGGAAATAAGAAAAGCTTACTTCCACCGTTTTTTAAAATCACAGCTTCTAGAAGGTTTACATGATTTCTTAAAAAACACGAGTTTTTTGAAAATGCGTTTTATTTCATCAATCGAATCTACAAAGTATGCACATTCTACGTCATAACGACTTTCTATAGTTTGCGCATGCGTCCGGAAATAAGAAAAGCTTACTTACACCATTTTTTAAAATCACAGCTTCTAGAAGGTTTACATGATTTCGTAAAAAACACGAGTTTTTATAAAATGTGTTTTATTTCATAAATGGAATCAAAAAAGTATGCACATTCTACGTCATAATGAATTTCTATAGTTTGCACATGCTTCCGGAAACAAGAAAAGCTTACTTCCCCTGTTTTTCTAAATCACAGCTTCTAGAAGGTTTACATGATTTCTTAAAAACACGAGTTTTTAGAAAATGTGTTTTATTTCATAAATGGAATCAACAAAGTATGCACATTCTACATCATAACGACTTTCTATAGTTTGCGCATGCGTCCGGAAATAAGAAAAGCTTACTTCCCCCGTTTATTAAAATCACAGCTTCTAGAAGGTTTACATGATTTCTTAAAAAACACGAGTTTTTAGAAAATGTGTTTTATTTCATTAATGGAATCAACAAAGTATGAACATTCTACGTCATAATGGCTTTCTATAGTTTGCGCATTCGTCCGGAAATAAGAAAAGCTTACTTCCACCGTTTTTTAAAATCACAGCTTCTAGAAGGTTTACATGATTTCGTAAAAAACACGAGTTTTTAGAAAATGTGTATTATTTCATAAATGGAATCAACCATGTATGCACATTCTACGTCATAAAGACTTTCTATAGTTTGCGCATGCGTCCGGAAATAAGAAAAGATTACTTCCACCATTTTTTAAAATCACAGCTTCTAGAAGGTTTACATGATTCGTAAAAAACACGAGTTTTTAGAAAATGTGTTTTATTTCATAAATGGAATCTACAAAGTATGCACATTCTACGTCATAACGACTTTCTATAGTTTGCGCATGCGTCCGGAAATAAGAAAAGCTTACTTCCCCCGTTTTTTAAAATCACAGCTTCTAGAATGTTTACATGATTTCTTAAAAAACACGAGTTTTTAGAAAATGTGTTTTACTTCATAAATGGAATCAACAAAGTATGCACATTCTATGTCATAACAACTTTCTATAGTTTGCGAATGCGTTTGGAAATATGAAAAGCTTACTTCCCCCGTTTTTTAAAATCACAGCTTCTAGAAGGTTTACATGATTTCTTAAAAAACACGAGTTTTTAGAAAATGAGTTTTATTTCATAAATAGAATCAACAAAGTATGCACATTCTACGTCATAATGACTCTCTATAGTTTGTGGATGCGTCCGGAAATAAGAAAAGCTTACTTCCACCGTTTTTTAAAATCACAGCTTCTAGAAGGTTTACATGATTTCTTAAAAAACACGAGTTTTTAGAAAATGTGTTTTATTTCATAAATGGAATCAACAAAGTATGCACATTCTACGTCATAACGACTTTCTATAGTTTGCGCATTCGTCCGGAAATATGAAAATCTTACTTCCACCCTTTTTTTTAAATCACAGCTTCTACAAGGTTTACATGATTTCTTAAAAAACACAAGTTTTTAGAAAATGTGTTTTATTTCATAAATGGAATCTACAAATATGCACATTCTACGTCATAAATACTTTCTATAGTTTGCGCATGCGTCCGGAAATAAGAAAAGCATACTTGCCCCGTTTTTTAAAATCACAGCTTCTAGAAGGTTTACATGATTTCTTAAAAAACACTAGTTTTTAGAAAATGTGTTTTATTTCATAAATCGAATCAACAAAGTATGCACATTCTACGTCATAACGAATTTCTATACTTTGCGCATGCGTTTGGAAATAAGAAAAGCTTACTTCCCCCATTTTTTAAAATCACAGCTTCTAGAAGGTTTACATGATTTCTTAAAAAACACGAGTTTTTAGAAAATGTGTTTTATTTCATAAATGGAATCTACCAAGTATGCACATTCTACGTCATAACGACTTTCTATAGTTTGCGCATTCATCCGGAAATAAGAAAAGCTTACTTCCACCGTTTATTAAAATCACAGCTTCTAGAAGGTTTACATGATTTCCTAAAAAACACGAGTTTTTAGAAAATGTGTTTTATTTCATAAATGCAATCTACAAAGTATGCACATTCTCCGTCATAACGAATTTCTATAGTTTGCTCATTCGTCCGGAAATAAGAAAAGCTTACTTCCACCGTTTATTAAAATCACAGCTTCTAGAACGTTTACATGATTTCGTAAAAAACATGAGTTTTTAGAAAATGTGTTATATTTCATAAATGCAATCTACAAAGTATGCACATTGTACGTCATAACGACTTTCTATAGTTTGCGCATGCGTTCGGAAATAAGAAAAGCTTACTTCCACCGTTTTTTAAAATCACAGCTTCTAGAAGGTTTACATAGTTTCGTAAAAAACACGAGTTTTTAGAAAATGTGTTTTTTTTCATAAATGGAATCAACCATGTATGCACATTCTACGTCATAACGAATTTCTATAGTTTGTGCATGCGCCAGGAAACAAGAAAAGCTTACTTGCCCCGTTTTTTAAAATCACAGCTTCTAGAAGGTTTACATGATTTCTTAAAAAACACGAGTTTTTAGAAAATGTGTTTTATTTCATAAATGGAATCAACAAAGTATGCACATTCTACCTCATAACGACTTTCTATACTTTGCGCATGCGTTTGGAAATAAGAAAAGCTTACTTCCACCGTTTTTTAAAATCACAGCTTCTAGAAGGTTTACATGATTTCTTAAAAAACACGAGTTTTTAGAAAATGTGTTTTATTTCATAAATGGAATCTACCAAGTTTGCACATTCTATGTCATAACGACTTTCTATAGTTTGCGCATTCGTCCGGAAATAAGAAAAGCTTACTTCCACCGTTTATTAAAATCACAGCTTCTAGAAGGTTTACATGATTTCATAAAAAACACGGGTTTTTAGAAAATGTGTTTTATTTCATGAATGCAATCTACAAAGTATGCACATTCTACGTCATAACAACTTTCTATAGTTTGCGCATGCGTCCGAAAATAAGAAAAGCTTACTTCCCCTGTTTTTTTAAATCACAGCTTCTAGAAGGTTTACATGTTTTCTTAAAAAACACGAGTTTTTAGAAAATGTGTTTTATTTCATAAATGGAATCAACAAAGTATGCACATTCGATGTCATAACAACTTTCTATAGTTTGCGCATGCGTTTGGAAATAAGAAAAGCTTACTTCCCCCGTTTTTTTAAATCACAGCTTCTAGAAGGTTTACATGATTTCTTCAAAAACATGAGTTTTTAGAAAATGTGTTTTATTTCATAAATGGAATCAACCATGTATGCACATTCTACGTCATAACGACTTTCTATAGTTTGCGCATGCGTCAGGAAACAAGAAAAGCTTACTTCCACCGTTTTTTAAAATCACAGCTTCTAGAATGTTTACATGATTTCGTAAAAAACACGAGTTTTTAGAAAATATGTTTTATTTCATAAATGGAATCTACAAAGTATGCACATTCTACGTCATAAAGACTTTCTATCGTTTGCGCATGCGTCCGGAAATAAGAAAAGCTTACTTGCCCCGTTTTTTAAAATCACGGCTTCTAGAAGGTTTACATGATTTCTTAAAAAACACGAGTTTTTAGAAAATGTGTTTTATTTCTTAAATGGAATAAACAAAGTATGCACATTCTACGTCATAATGACTTTCTATAGTTTGCGCATGCGTCCGGAAATAAGAAAAGCTTACTTGCACCATTTTTTAAAATCACAGCTTGTAGAAGGTTTACATGATTTTTTAAAAAACATCAGTTTTTAGAACATGTGTTTTATTTCATAAATTGAATCAACAAAGTATGCACATTCTACGTGATAACGACTTTCTATAGTTTGCGCATTCATCCGGAAATAAGAAAAGCTTACTTCGACCGTTTATTAAAATCACAGCTTCTAGAAGGTTTACATGATTTCGTAAAAAACACGAGTTTTTACAAAATGTGTTTTATTTCATAAATACAATCTACAATGTATGCACATTCTACGTCATAACGACTTTCTATAGTTTGGGCATGCTTCCGGAAATAAGAAAAGATTACTTCCCTCGTTTTTTAAAATCACAGCTTCTAGAAGGTTTACATGATTTTTTAAAAGACACGAGTTTTTAGAAAATGTGTTTTATTTCATAAATGGAATCAACAAAGTGTGCACATTCTACGTCATAACGACTTTCTATAGTTTGCGCATGCGTTCGGAAATAAGAAAAGCTTACTTCCACCGTTTTTTAAAATCACAGCTTCTAGAAGGTTTACATGGTTTCGTAAAAGACACGAGTTTTTAGAAAATGTGTTTTATTTCATAAATGGAATCTTTAAAGTATGCACATTCTACGTCATAACGACTTTCTATAGTTTGCGCATTCTTCCGGAAATATGAAAATCTTACTTCCACCGTTTTTTAAAATCACAGCTTCTAGAAGGTTTACAAGATTTCTTAAAAAACACGAGTTTTTAGAAAATGTGCTTTATTTCATAAATGGAATCTACAAAGTATGCACATTCTATGTCATAACGACTTTCTATAGTTTGCGCATGCGTCCGGAAATAAGAAAATCTTACTTCCCCCATTTTTTAAAATCACAACTTCTAGAAGGTTTACATGATTTCTTCAAAAACACGAGTTTTTAGAAAATGTGTTTTATTTCATAAATGGAATCAACAAATTATGCACATTCTACGTCATAACGACTTTCTATAGTTTGCGCACGCATCCGGAAATAAGAAAATCTTACTTCCACCGTTTTTTAAAATCACAGCTTCTAGAAGGTTTACATGTTTTCTTAAAAAACACAAGTTTTTAGAAAATGTATTTTATTTCATAAATGGAATCAACAAAGTATGCACATTCTACGTCATAACGACTTTCTATAGTTTGCGCATGGGTCCGGAAATAAGAAAAGCTTACTTCCACCGTTTTTTAAAATCACAGCTTCTAGAAGGTTTACATGATTTCGTAAAAAACACGAGTTTTTAGAAAATATGTTTTATCTCATAAATGGAATCAACCATGTATGCACATTCTACGTCATAACGACTTTATATAGTTTGCGCATGCGTCTGGAAGTAAGAAAAGCTTACTTGCACTGTTTTACGAAATCACAGCTTCTAGAAGGTTTACATGGTTTCGTAAAAAACACGAGTTTTTACAAAATGTGTTTTATTGCATAAATGGAATCTACAAAGTATGCACATTCTACGTCATAACTACTTTCTATAGTTTGCACATGCGTCCGGAAATAAGAAAAGCTTACTTCCCCCGTTTTTTAAAATCACAGATCCTAGAAGGTTTACATGATTTCTTAAAAAACATGAGTTTTTAGAAAATGTATTTTATTTCATAAATGGAATCAACAAAGTATGCACATTCAACATCATAACGACTTTCTATAGTTTGCGCATGCGTTTGGAAATATGAAAAGCTTACTTCCCCCCTTTTTTAAAATCACAGCTTCTAGAAGGTTTACATGATTTCTTAAAAAACACGAGTTTTTAGAAAATGTGTTTTATTTCATAAATAGAATCAACAAAGTATGCACATTCTATATCATAATGACTTTCTATAGTTTGCGGATGCGTCCGGAAATAAGAAAAGCTTACTTCCACCGTTTTTTAAAATCACAGCTTCTAGAAGGTTTACATGATTTCTTAAAAAACACGAGTTTTTAGAAAATGTGTATTATTTCATAAATGGAATCAACCATGTATGCACATTCTACGTCATAACGACTTTCTATCGTTTGCGCATTCGTCCGGAAATATGAAAATCTTACTTCCACCGTTTTTTAAAATCACAGCTTCTAGAAGGTTTACATGATTTCTCAAAAAACATGAGTTTTTCGAAAATGTGTTTTATTTCATAAATGGAATCTACAAAGTATGCACATTCTACATCATAACGACTTTCTATTGTTTGAGCATGCGTCCAGAAATAAGAAAAGCTTACTTCCACCGTTTTTTAAAATTATAGCTTCTAGAAGGTTTACATGATTTCTTAAAAAACACGAGTTTTTAGAAAATGTGTTTTATTTCATAAATGGAATCAACAAAGTATGCACATTCTACGTCATAACGACAGTCTATAGTTTGTACATGGGTTTGGAAATAAGAAAAACTTACTTCACCCATTTTTTAAAATCACAGCTTCTAGAAGGTTTACATGATTTCTTAAAAAACACGAGTTTTTGGAAAATGTGTTTTATTTCATAAATGGAATCAACAAAGTATGCACATTCTACGTCATAACGACTTTCTATAGTTTGCGCATGCGTCTGGAAATAAGAAAAGCTTACTTCCACCATTTTTCAAAATCACAGCCTATAGAAGGTTTACATGATTTCTTAAACAACATGACTTCTTAGAAAATGTGTTTTATTTCATAAATGGAATCAACAAAGTATGCACATTCTACGTCATAACGACTTTCTATAGTTTGCGCATGCGTCCGGAAATAAGAAAAGCTTACTTCCCTCGTTTTTCTAAATCACAGCTTCTAGAAGGTTTACATGATTTCTTAAAAAACACGATTTTTTAGATAATGTGTTTTATTTCATAAATGGAATCTACAAAGTATGCACATTCTACGTGATAACGACTTTCTATAGTTTGCGAATGCGTCCGGAAATAAGGAAAGCTTACTTCCACCATTTTTTAAAATCACAGCTTCTAGAAGGTTTACATGATTTCGTAAAAAACATGAGTTTTTAGAAAATGTGTTTTATTTCATAAATGGAATCTACAAAGTATGCACATTCTACGTCATAACGACTTTCTATAGTTTGCGCATGCATTTCGAAATAAGAAAAGCTTACATCCCCCGTTTTTTAAAATCACATCTTCTAGAAGGCTTACAGGATTTCTTAAAAAACACGAGTTTTTGGAAAATGTGTTTTATTTCATAAATGGAATCAACAAAGTATGCACATTCTACATCATAACGACTTTCTATAGTTTGTGCATGCGTCCGGAAATAAGAAAAGCTTTCTTCCCCAATTTTTCTAAATCACAGCTTCTAGAAGGTTTACATGATTTCTTAAAAAACACGAGTTTTTAGATAATGTGTTTTATTTCATAAATGGAATCTACAAAGTATGCACATTCTACGTCGTAACGAATTTCTATAGTTTTCACATGCGTCTGGAAATAAGGAAAGCTTACTTCCACCATTTTTTAAAATCACAGCTTCTAGAAGGTTTACATGATTAAGTAAAAAACACGAGTTTTTAGAAAATGTGTTTTATTTCATAAATGGAGTCTACAAAGTATGCACATTCTACGTCATAACAACTTTCTATAGTTTGCGCATGCGTTTCGAAATAAGAAAAACTTACATCCCCCGTTTTTTAAAATCACAGCTTCTAGAAGGTTTACATGATTTCTTAAAAAACACGAGTTTTAAAAAATGTGTTTTATTTCATAAATGGAATCAACAAAGTATGCACATTCTACGTCATAACGAATTTCTATAGTTCGCGCATGCGTCCGTAAATAAGAAAAGCTTACTTCCACCGTATTTTAAAATAATAGCTTCTAGAAGGTTTACATGATTTCGTAAAAAACACGACTTTTCAGAAAATGTGTTTTATTTCATAAATGGAATCAACAAAGTATGCATATTCTACATCATAACGACTTTCTATAGTTTGCGCATGCGTCTGGAAATAAGAAAAGCTTACTTCCACCATTTTTTAAAATCACAACTTCTAGAAGGTTTACATGATTTCGTAAAAAACACGAGTTTTTAGAAAATGTTTTTTATTTCATAAATGGAATCTACAAAGTATGCACATTCTACGTCATAACGACTTTCTATAGTTTGCGCATGCGTCCGGAAATAAGAAAAGCTTACTGCCCCCGATTTTTAAAATCACAGCTTCTAGAAGGTTTACATGATTTCTTAAAAAACACGAGTTTTTAGAAAATCTGTTTTATTTCATAAATGGAATCAACAAAGTATGCACATTCTACGTCATAACGACTTTCTATAGTTTGCGCATCTGTTTGGAAATAAGAAAAGCTTACTTCCCCCATTTTTTAAAATCACAGCTTCTAGAAGGTTTACATGATTTCTTAAAAAACACAAGTTTTTAGAAAATGTGATTTCTTTCATAAATGGAATCAACAAAGTATGCACATTCTATGTCATAACGACTTTCTATAGTTTGCGAATGCCTTTTGAAATAAGAAAAGCTTACATCCCCCATTTTTTAAAATCACAGCTTCTAGAAGGTTTACATGATTTCTTAAAAAACACGAGTTTTTAGAAAATGTGTTCTATTTCATAAATGGAATCAACAAAGTATGCACATTCTACGTCATAACGACTTTCTATAGTTTGCGCATGCATTTGGAAATAAGAAAAGCTTACTTCCCCCGTTTTTTAAAATCAGAACTTTTAGAAAGTTTACATGATTTCGTAAAAAACATGAGTTTTTAGAAAATGTATTTTATTTCATAAATAGAATCAACAAAGTAAGCACATTCTACATCATAATGACCTTCTATAGTTTGCGCATGCGTTTGGAAATAAGAAAAGCTTACTTCCCCCGTTTTTTAACATCACAGCTTCTAGAAGGTTTACATGATTTCTTAAAAAACACGAGTTTTTAGAAAATGTGTTTTATTTCATAAATACAATCAACAAAGTATGCACATTCTACGTCATAACGACTTTCTATAGTTTGCGCATGCGTCCGGAAATAAGAAAAGCTTACTTCCACCGTTTTTTTAAATCACAACTTCTACAAGGTTTACATGATTTCTTAAAAAACACGAGTTTTTAGAAAATGTGTTTTATTTCATAAATGGAATCTACAAAGTATGCATATTCTATGTCACAACGACTTTCTATAGTTTGAGCATGCGTCCGAAAATAAGAAAAGCTTACTTCCCCTGTTTTTTGAAATCATAGCTTCTAGAAGGTTTACATGAGTTCTTAAGAAACACGAGTTTTTAGAAAATGTGTTTTATTTCATAAATGGAATCAAAAAAGTATGCACATTCTACGTCGTAACGACTTTCTATACTTTGCGCATGCGTTTGGAAATAGGAAAAGCTGACTTCCCCCATTTTTTAAAATCACAGCTTCTAGAAGGTTTACATGATTTCTTAAAAAACACGAGTTTTTAGAAAATGTGTTTTATTTCATAAATGGAATCAACAAAGTATGCACATTCTACAAAATAACGACTTTCTATAGTTTGTGCATGCGTCCATAAATAAGAAAAGCTTACTTCCACCGTATTTTAAAATCACAGCTTCTAGAAGGTTTACATGATTTCGTAAAAAACACTAGTTTTTAGAAAATGTGTTTTATTTCAAAAATGGAATCTACAAAGTATGCACATTCTACGTCATAACGACTTTCTATAGTTTGCGCATGTGTCCGGAAATAAGAAAAGCTTACTTCCACCGTTTTTTAAAATCACAGCTTCTAGAAGGTTTACATGATTTCGTAAAAAACACGAGTTTTTAAAAATGTGTTTTATTTCATAAATGGAATCAACAAAGTATGCACATTCTATGTCATAATGACTTTCTATAGTTTGCGCATGCGACCGGAAATAAGAAAAGCTTACTTCCCCCGTTTTTTAAAATCACAGCTTCTAGAAGGTTTACATGATTTCTTAAAAAACACGAGTTCTTAGAAAATGTGTTTTATTTCATAAATGGAATCAACCATGTGTGCAAATTCTACATCATAACGACTTTCTATAGTTTGCACATGCGTCAGGAAATAAGAAAAGCTTACTTCCCCCGTTTTTTAAAATCACAGCTTCTAGAAGGTTTACATGATTTCTTAAAAAACACGAGTTTTTAGAAAATGTGTTTTATTTCATAAATGGAATCAAAAAAGTATGCACATTCTACAAAATAACGACTTTCTATAGTTTGCGCATGCGTCCATAAATAAGAAAAGCTTACTTCCACCGTATTTTAAAATCACAGCTTCTAGAAGGTTTACATGATTTCGTAAAAAACACTAGTTTTTAGAAAATGTGTTTTATTTCAAAAATGGAATCTACAAAGTATGCACATTCTACGTCATAATGACTTTCTATAGTTTGCGTATGCGTCCGGAAATAAGAAAAGCTTACTTCCACCGTTTTTTAAAATCACAGCTTCTAGAAGGTTTACATGATTTCGTAAAAAACACGAGTTTTTAAAAATGTGTTTTATTTCATAAATGGAATCAACAAAGTATGCACATTCTATGTCATAATGACTTTCTATAGTTTGCGCATGCGACCGGAAATAAGAAAAGCTTACTTCCCCCGTTTTTTAAAATCATAGCTTCTAGAAGGTTTACATGATTTCTTAAAAAACACGAGTTTTTAGAAAATGTGTTTTATTTCATAAATGGAATCAACCATGTGTGCAAATTCTACATCATAACGACTTTCTATAGTTTGCACATGCGTCAGGAAATAAGAAAAGCTTACTTCCCCCGTTTTTTAAAATCACAGCATCTAGAAGGTTTACATGATTTCTTAAAAAACACGAGTTTTTAGAAAATGTGTTTTATTTCATAAATGGAATCAACAAAGTATGCACATTCTACATCATAATGACTTTCTATAGTTTGCGCATGCCTCTGGAAATAAGAAAAGCTTACTTCCCCCGTTTTTTAAAATCACAGCTTCTAGAAGGTTTACATGATTTCTTAAAAAACACGAGTTTTTAGAAAATATTTTTTATTTCATAAATGGAATCAACAATGTATGCACATTCTACGTCACAACGACTTTCTATAGTTTGCGCATGCATCCGGAAATAAGAAAAGCTTACTTCCACCGTTTTTTAAAATCACAGCTTCTAGAAGGTTTACATGATTTCTTAAAAAACACGAGTTTTTAGAAAATGCATTTTATTTCATCAATCGAATCTACAAAGTATGCACATTCTACGTCATAACGACTTTCCATAGTTTGCGCATGCGTCCGGAAATAAGAAAAGCTTACTTACACCATTTTTTAAAATCACAGCTTCTAGAAGGTTTACATGATTTCGTAAAAAACACGAGTTTTTATAAAATGTGTTTTATTTCATAAATGGAATCAAAAAAGTATGCACATTCTACGTCATAATGACTTTCTATAGTTTGCACATGCTTCCGGAAACAAGAAAAGCTTACTTCCCCTGTTTTTCTAAATCACAGCTTCTAGAAGGTTTACATGATTTCTTAAAAACACGAGTTTTTAGAAAATGTGTTTTATTTCATAAATGGAATCAACAAAGTATGCACATTCTACATCATAACGACTTTCTATAGTTTGCGCATGCGTCCGGAAATAAGAAAAGCTTACCTCCCCCGTTTATTAAAATCACAGCTTCTAGAAGGTTTACATGATTTCGTAAAAAACACGAGTTTTTAGAAAATGTGTATTATTTCATAAATGGAATCAACCATGTATGCACTTTCTACGTCATAAAGACTTTCTATAGTTTGCGCATGCGTCCGGAAATAAGAAAAGATTACTTCCACCATTTTTTAAAATCACAGCTTCTAGAAGGTTTACATGATTCGTAAAAAACACGAGTTTTTAGAAAATGTGTTTTATTTCATAAATGGAATCTACAAAGTATGCACATTCTACGTCATAACGACTTTCTATAGTTTGCGCATGCGTCCGGAAATAAGAAAAGCTTACTTCCCCCGTTTTTTAAAATCACAGCTTCTAGAATGTTTACATGATTTCTTAAAAAACACGAGTTTTTAGAAAATGTGTTTTACTTCATAAATGGAATCAACAAAGTATGCACATTCTATGTCATAACAACTTTCTATAGTTTGCGAATGCGTTTGGAAATATGAAAAGCTTACTTCCCCCGTTTTTTAAAATCACAGCTTCTAGAAGGTTTACATGATTTCTTAAAAAACACGAGTTTTTAGAAAATGAGTTTTATTTCATAAATAGAATCAACAAAGTATGCACATTCTACGTCATAATGACTCTCTATAGTTTGTGGATGCGTCCGGAAATAAGAAAAGCTTACTTCCACCGTTTTTTAAAATCACAGCTTCTAGAAGGTTTACATGATTTCTTAAAAAACACGAGTTTTTAGAAAATTTGTTTTATTTCATAAATGGAATCAACAAAGTATGCACATTCTACGTCATAACGACTTTCTATAGTTTGCGCATTCGTCCGGAAATATGAAAATCTTACTTCCACCCTTTTTTTTAAATCACAGCTTCTACAAGGTTTACATGATTTCTTAAAAAACACAAGTTTTTAGAAAATGTGTTTTATTTCATAAATGGAATCTACAAATATGCACATTCTACGTCATAAATACTTTCTATAGTTTGCGCATGCGTCCGGAAATAAGAAAAGCATACTTGCCCCGTTTTTTAAAATCACAGCTTCTAGAAGGTTTACATGGTTTCTTAAAAAACACTAGTTTTTAGAAAATGTGTTTTATTTCATAAATCGAATCAACAAAGTATGCACATTCTACGTCATAACGAATTTCTATACTTTGCGCATGCGTTTGGAAATAAGAAAAGCTTACTTCCCCCATTTTTTAAAATCACAGCTTCTAGAAGGTTTACATGATTTCTTAAAAAACACGAGTTTTTAGAAAATGTGTTTTATTTCATAAATGGAATCTACCAAGTATGCACATTCTACGTCATAACGACTTTCTATAGTTTGCGCATTCATCCGGAAATAAGAAAAGCTTACTTCCACCGTTTATTAAAATCACAGCTTCTAGAAGGTTTACATGATCTCCTAAAAAACACGAGTTTTTAGAAAATGTGTTTTATTTCATAAATGCAATCTACAAAGTATGCACATTCTACGTCATAACGAATTTCTATAGTTTGCTCATTCGTCCGGAAATAAGAAAAGCTTACTTCCACCGTTTATTAAAATCATAGCTTCTAGAACGTTTACATGATTTCGTAAAAAACATGAGTTTTTAGAAAATGTGTTATATTTCATAAATGCAATCTACAAAGTATGCACATTCTACGTCATAACGACTTTCTATAGTTTGCGCATGCATTCGGAAATAAGAAAAGCTTACTTCCACCGTTTTTTAAAATCACAGCTTCTAGAAGGTTTACATAGTTTCGTAAAAAACACGAGTTTTTAGAAAATGTGTTTTTTTTCATAAATGGAATCAACCATGTATGCACATTCTACGTCATAACGAATTTCTATAGTTTGTGCATGCGCCAGGAAACAAGAAAAGCTTACTTGCCCCGTTTTTTAAAATCACAGCTTCTAGAAGGTTTACATGATTTCTTAAAAAACACGAGTTTTTAGAAAATGTGTTTTATTTCATAAATGGAATCAACAAAGTATGCACATTCTACCTCATAACGACTTTCTATACTTTGCGCATGCGTTTGGAAATAAGAAAAGCTTACTTCCCCCGTTTTTTAAAATCACAGCTTCTAGAAGGTTTACATGATTTCTTAAAAAACACGAGTTTTTAGAAAATGTGTTTTATTTCATAAATGGAATCTACCAAGTATGCACATTCTATGTCATAACGACTTTCTATAGTTTGCGCATTCGTCCGGAAATAAGAAAAGCTTACTTCCACCGTTTATTAAAATCACAGCTTCTAGAAGGTTTACATGATTTCATAAAAAACACGGGTTTTTAGAAAATGTGTTTTATTTCATGAATGCAATCTACAAAGTATGCACATTCTACGTCATAACAACTTTCTATAGTTTGCGCATGCGTCCGAAAATAAGAAAAGCTTACTTCCCCTGTTTTTTTAAATCACAGCTTCTAGAAGGTTTACATGTTTTCTTAAAAAACACGAGTTTTTAGAAAATGTGTTTTATTTCATAAATGGAATCAACAAAGTATGCACATTCGACGTCATAACAACTTTCTATAGTTTGCGCATGCGTTTGGAAATAAGAAAAGCTTACTTCCCCCGTTTTTTTAAATCACAGCTTCTAGAAGGTTTACATGATTTCTTCAAAAACATGAGTTTTTAGAAAATGTGTTTTATTTCATAAATGGAATCAACCATGTATGCACATTCTACGTCATAACGACTTTCTATAGTTTGCGCATGCGTCAGGAAACAAGAAAAGCTTACTTCCACCGTTTTTTAAAATCACAGCTTCTAGAATGTTTACATGATTTCGTAAAAAACACGAGTTTTTAGAAAATATGTTTTATTTCATAAATGGAATCTACAAAGTATGCACATTCTACGTCATAAAGACTTTCTATCGTTTGCGCATGCGTCCGGAAATAAGAAAAGCTTACTTGCCCCGTTTTTTAAAATCACGGCTTCTAGAAGGTTTACATGATTTCTTAAAAAACACGAGTTTTTAGAAAATGTGTTTTATTTCTTAAATGGAATAAACAAAGTATGCACATTCTACGTCATAATGACTTTCTATAGTTTGCGCATGCGTCCGGAAATAAGAAAAGCTTACTTGCACCATTTTTTAAAATCACAGCTTGTAGAAGGTTTACATGATTTTTTAAAAAACATCAGTTTTTAGAACATGTGTTTTATTTCATAAATTGAATCAACAAAGTATGCACATTCTACGTGATAACGACTTTCTATAGTTTGCGCATTCATTCGGAAATAAGAAAAGCTTACTTCGACCGTTTATTAAAATCACAGCTTCTAGAAGGTTTACATGATTTCGTAAAAAACACGAGTTTTTACAAAATGTGTTTTATTTCATAAATACAATCTACAATGTATGCACATTCTACGTCATAACGACTTTCTATAGTTTGGGCATGCTTCCGGAAATAAGAAAAGATTACTTCCCTCGTTTTTTAAAATCACAGCTTCTAGAAGGTTTACATGATTTTTTAAAAGACACGAGTTTTTAGAAAATGTGTTTTATTTCATAAATGGAATCAACAAAGTGTGCACATTCTACGTCATAACGACTTTCTATAGTTTGCGCATGCGTTCGGAAATAAGAAAAGCTTACTTCCACCGTTTTTTAAAATCACAGCTTCTAGAAGGTTTACATGGTTTCGTAAAAAACACGAGTTTTTAGAAAATGTGTTTTATTTCATAAATGGAATCTTTAAAGTATGCACATTCTACGTCATAACGACTTTCTATAGTTTGCGCATTCTTCCGGAAATATGAAAATCTTACTTCCACCGTGTTTTAAAATCACAGCTTCTAGAAGGTTTACATGATTTCTTAAAAAACACTAGTTTTTAGAAAATGTGCTTTATTTCATAAATGGAATCTACAAAGTATGCACATTCTATGTCATAACGACTTTCTATAGTTTGCGCATGCGTCCGGAAATAAGAAAATCTTACTTCCCCCATTTTTTAAAATCACAACTTCTAGAAGGTTTACATGATTTCTTCAAAAACACGAGTTTTTAGAAAATGTGTTTTATTTCATAAATGGAATCAACAAATTATGCACATTCTACGTCATAACGACTTTCTATAGTTTGCGCACGCATCCGGAAATAAGAAAATCTTACTTCCACCGTTTTTTAAAATCACAGCTTCTAGAAGGTTTACATGTTTTCTTAAAAAACACAAGTTTTTAGAAAATGTATTTTATTTCATAAATGGAATCAACAAAGTATGCAAATTCTACGTCATAACGACTTTCTATAGTTTGCGCATGGGTCCGGAAATAAGAAAAGCTTACTTCCACCGTTTTTTAAAATCACAGCTTCTAGAAGGTTTACATGATTTCGTAAAAAACACGAGTTTTTAGAAAATATGTTTTATCTCATAAATGGAATCAACCATGTATGCACATTCTACGTCATAACGACTTTATATAGTTTGCGCATGCGTCTGGAAGTAAGAAAAGCTTACTTGCACTGTTTTACGAAATCACAGCTTCTAGAAGGTTTACATGGTTTCGTAAAAAACACGAGTTTTTAGAAAATGTGTTTTATTGCATAAATGGAATCTACAAAGTATGCACATTCTACGTCATAACTACTTTCTATAGTTTGCACATGCGTCCGGAAATAAGAAAAGCTTACTTCCCCCGTTTTTTAAAATCACAGATCCTAGAAGGTTTACATGATTTCTTAAAAAACATGAGTTTTTAGAAAATGTATTTTATTTCATAAATGGAATCAACAAAGTATGCACATTCAACATCATAACGACTTTCTATAGTTTGCGCATGCGTTTGGAAATATGAAAAGCTTACTTCCCCCCTTTTTTAAAATCACAGCTTCTAGAAGGTTTACATGATTTCTTAAAAAACACGAGTTTTTAGGAAATGTGTTTTATTTCATAAATAGAATCAACAAAGTATGCACATTCTATATCATAATGACTTTCTATAGTTTGCGGATGCGTCCGGAAATAAGAAAAGCTTACTTCCACCGTTTTTTAAAATCACAGCTTCTAGAAGGTTTACATGATTTCTTAAAAAACACGAGTTTTTAGAAAATGTGTATTATTTCATAAATGGAATCAACCATGTATGCACATTCTACGTCATAACGACTTTCTATCGTTTGCGCATTCGTCCGGAAATATGAAAATCTTACTTCCACCGTTTTTTAAAATCACAGCTTCTAGAAGGTTTACATGATTTCTCAAAAAACATGAGTTTTTCGAAAATGTGTTTTATTTCATAAATGGAATCTACAAAGTATGCACATTCTACGTCATAACGACTTTCTATTGTTTGAGCATGCGTCCAGAAATAAGAAAAGCTTACTTCCACCGTTTTTTAAAATTATAGCTTCTAGAAGGTTTACATGATTTCTTAAAAAACACGAGTTTTTAGAAAATGTGTTTTATTTCATAAATGGAATCAACAAAGTATGCACATTCTACGTCATAACGACAGTCTATAGTTTGTACATGGGTTTGGAAATAAGAAAAACTTACTTCACCCATTTTTGAAAATCACAGCTTCTAGAAGGTTTACATGATTTCTTAAAAAACACGAGTTTTTGGAAAATGTGTTTTATTTCATAAATGGAATCAACAAAGTATGCACATTCTACGTCATAACGACTTTCTATAGTTTGCGCATGCGTCTGGAAATAAGAAAAGCTTACTTCCACCATTTTTCAAAATCACAGCCTATAGAAGGTTTACATGATTTCTTAAACAACATGACTTCTTAGAAAATGTGTTTTATTTCATAAATGGAATCAACAAAGTATGCACATTATACGTCATAACGACTTTCTATAGTTTGCGCATGCGTCCGGAAATAAGAAAAGCTTACTTCCCTCGTTTTTCTAAATCACAGCTTCTAGAAGGTTTACATGATTTCTTAAAAAACACGATTTTTTAGATAATGTGTTTTATTTCATAAATGGAATCTACAAAGTATGCACATTCTACGTTATAACGACTTTCTATAGTTTGCGCATGCGTCCGGAAATAAGGAAAGCTTACTTCCACCATTTTTTAAAATCACAGCTTCTAGAAGGTTTACATGATTTCGTAAAAAACACGAGTTTTTAGAAAATGTGTTTTATTTCATAAATGGAATCTACAAAGTATGCACATTCTACGTCATAACGACTTTCTATAAGTTGCGCATGCATTTCGAAATAAGAAAAGCTTACATCCCCCGTTTTTTAAAATCACATCTTCTAGAAGGCTTACAGGATTTCTTAAAAAACACGAGTTTTTGGAAAATGTGTTTTATTTCATAAATGGAATCAACAAAGTATGCACATTCTACATCATAACGACTTTCTATAGTTTGTGCATGCGTCCGGAAATAAGAAAAGCTTTCTTCCCCAATTTTTCTAAATCACAGCTTCTAGAAGGTTTACATGATTTCTTAAAAAACACGAGTTTTTAGATAATGTGTTTTATTTCATAAATGGAATCTACAAAGTATGCACATTCTACGTCGTAACGACTTTCTATAGTTTTCGCATGCGTCTGGAAATAAGGAAAGCTTACTTCCACCATTTTTTAAAATCACAGCTTCTAGAAGGTTTACATGATTTCGTAAAAAACACGAGTTTTTAGAAAATGTGTTTTATTTCATAAATGGAATCTACAAAGTATGCACATTCTACGTCATAACAACTTTCTATAGTTTGCGCATGCGTTTCGAAATAAGAAAAACTTACATCCCCCGTTTTTTAAAATCACAGCTTCTAGAAGGTTTACATGATTTCTTAAAAAACACGAGTTTTAAAAAATGTGTTTTATTTCATAAATGGAATCAACAAAGTATGCACATTCTACGTCATAACGAATTTCTATAGTTCGCGCATGCGTCCGTAAATAAGAAAAGCTTACTTCCACCGTATTTTAAAATAATAGCTTCTAGAAGGTTTACATGATTTCGTAAAAAACACGACTTTTCAGAAAATGTGTTTTATTTCATAAATGGAATCAACAAAGTATGCACATTCTACATCATAACGACTTTCTATAGTTTGCGCATGCGTCTGGAAATAAGAAAAGCTTACTTCCACCATTTTTTAAAATCACAACTTCTAGAAGGTTTACATGATTTCGTAAAAAACACGAGTTTTTAGAAAATGTTTTTTATTTCATAAATGGAATCTACAAAGTATGCACATTCTATGTCATAACGACTTTCTATAGTTTGCGCATGCGTCCGGAAATAAGAAAAGCTTACTTCCCCCGATTTTTAAAATCACAGCTTCTAGAAGGTTTACATGATTTCTTAAAAAACACGAGTTTTTAGAAAATCTGTTTTATTTCATAAATGGAATCAACAAAGTATGCACATTCTACGTCATAACGACTTTCTATAGTTTGCGCATCTGTTTGGAAATAAGAAAAGCTTACTTCCCCCATTTTTTAAAATCACGGCTTCTAGAAGGTTTACATGATTTCTTAAAAAACACAAGTTTTTAGAAAATGTGATTTCTTTCATAAATGGAATCAACAAAGTATGCACATTCTATGTCATAACGACTTTCTATAGTTTGCGAATGCCTTTTGAAATAAGAAAAGCTTACATCCCCCATTTTTTAAAATCACAGCTTCTAGAAGGTTTACATGATTTATTAAAAAACACGAGTTTTTAGAAAATGTGTTCTATTTCATAAATGGAATCAACAAAGTATGCACATTCTACGTCATAACGACTTTCTATAGTTTGCGCATGCATTTGGAAATAAGAAAAGCTTACTTCCCCCGTTTTTTAAAATCACAACTTTTAGAAAGTTTACATGATTTCGTAAAAAACATGAGTTTTTAGAAAATGTGTTTTATTTCATAAATAGAATCAACAAAGTAAGCACATTCTACATCATAATGACCTTCTATAGTTTGCGCATGCGTTTGGAAATAAGAAAAGCTTACTTCCCCCGTTTTTTAACATCACAGCTTCTAGAAGGTTTACATGATTTCTTAAAAAACACGAGTTTTTAGAAAATGTGTTTTATTTCATAAATACAATCAACAAAGTATGCACATTCTACGTCATAACGACTTTCTATAGTTTGCACATGCGTCCGGAAATAAGAAAAGCTTACTTCCACCGTTTTTTTAAATCACAACTTCTACAAGGTTTACATGATTTCTTAAAAAACATGAGTTTTTAGAAAATGTGTTTTATTTCATAAATGGAATAAAAAAAGTATGCACATTCTACGTCGTAACGACTTTCTATACTTTGCGCATGCGTTTGGAAATAGGAAAAGCTGACTTCCCCCATTTTTTAAAATCACAGCTTCTAGAAGGTTTACATGATTTCTTAAAAAACACGAGTTTTTAGAAAATGTGTTTTATTTCATAAATGGAATCAACAAAGTATGCACATTCTACAAAATAACGACTTTCTATAGTTTGCGCATGCGTCCATAAATAAGAAAAGCTTACTTCCACCGTATTTTAAAATCACAGCTTCTAGAAGGTTTACATGATTTCGTAAAAAACACTAGTTTTTAGAAAATGTGTTTTATTTCAAAAATGGAATCTACAAAGTATGCACATTCTACGTCATAACGACTTTCTATAGTTTGCGCATGTGTCCGGAAATAAGAAAAGCTTACTTCCACCGTTTTTTAAAATCACAGCTTCTAGAAGGTTTACATGATTTCGTAAAAAACACGAGTTTTTAAAAATGTGTTTTATTTCATAAATGGAATCAACAAAGTATGCACATTCTATGTCATAATGACTTTCTATAGTTTGCGCATGCGACCGGAAATAAGAAAAGCTTACTTCCCCCGTTTTTTAAAATCACAGCTTCTAGAAGGTTTACATGATTTCTTAAAAAACACGAGTTTTTAGAAAATGTGTTTTATTTCATAAATGGAATCAACCATGTGTGCAAATTATACATCATAACGACTTTCTATAGTTTGCACATGCGTCAGGAAATAAGAAAAGCTTACTTCCCCCGTTTTTTAAAATCACAGCTTCTAGAAGGTTTACATGATTTCTGAAAAAACATGAGTTTTTAGAAAATGTGTTTTATTTCATAAATGGAATCAACAAAGTATGCACATTCTACATCATAACGACTTTCTATAGTTTGCGCATGCCTCCGGAAATAAGAAAAGCTTACTTCCCCCGTTTTTTAAAATCACAGCTTCTAGAAGGTTTACATGATTTCTTAAAAAACACGAGTTTTTAGAAAATATTTTTTATTTCATAAATGGAATCAACAATGTATGCACATTCTACGTCACAACGACTTTCCATAGTTTGCGCATGCATCCGGAAATAAGAAAAGCTTACTTCCACCGTTTTTTAAAATCACAGCTTCTAGAAGTTTACATGATTTCTTAAAAAACACGAGTTTTTAGAAAATGCGTTTTATTTCATCAATCGAATCTACAAAGTATGCACATTCTACGTCATAATGACTTTCTATAGTTTGCGAAAAGTACGGAAATAAGAAAAGCTTACTTACACCATTTTTTAAAATCACAGCTTCTAGAAGGTTTACATGATTTCGTAAAAAACACGAGTTTTTATAAAATGTGTTTTATTTCATAAATGGAATCAAAAAAGTATGCACATTCTACGTCATAATGACTTTCTATAGTTTGCACATGCTTCCGGAAACAAGAAAAGCTTACTTCCCCTGTTTTTCTAAATCACAGCTTCTAGAAGGTTTATATGATTTCTTAAAAACACGAGTTTTTCGAAAATGTGTTTTATTTCATAAATGGAATCAACAAAGTATGCACATTCTACGTCATAATGACCTTCTATAGTTTTCGCATGCGTTTTGAAATAAGAAAAGCATACTTCCCCCGTTTTTTAAAATCACAGCTTCTAGAAGGTTTGCATGATTTCTTAAAAAACACGAGTTTTTAGAAAATGTGTTTTATTTCATAAATGTAATCAACAAAGTATGCAAATTCTACGTCATAACGACTTTCTATAGTTTGCGCATGCGTTTGGAAATAAGAAAAGCTTACTTCCCCCGTTTTTTAAAATCACAGCTTCTAGAAGGTTTACATGATTTTTTAAAAAACACGAGTTTTTAGAAAATGTGTTTTATTTCATAAATGGAATCAACAAAGTATGCACATTCTACGTCATAACGACTTTCTATAGTTTGCGCATGCGTCCGGAAATAAGAAAAGCTTACTTCCCCCGTTTTTTAAAATCACAGCTTCTAGAAGGTTTACATGATTTCGTAAAAAACACGAGTTTTTAGAAAATGTGTTTTATTTCATAAATGGAATCTACAAAGTATGCACATTCTACGTCATAACGACTTTCTATAGTTTGCGCATGCATTTCGAAATAAGAAAAGCTTACATCCCCCGTTTTTTAAAATCACATCTTCTAGAAGGTTTACATGATTTCTTAAAAAACACGAGTTTTTGGAAAATGTGTTTTATTTCATAAATGGAATCAACAAAGTATGCACATTCTACGTCATAACGACTTTCTATAGTTTGCGCATTCGTCCAGAAATACGAAAAGCTTACTTCCCCCGTTTTTTAAAATCATAGCTTCTAGAAGGTTTACATGATTTCTTAAAAAACACAAGTTTTTAGAAAATGTGTTTTATTTCATACCTGGCATCAACAAAGTATGCACATTCTACGTCATAACGACTTTCTATAGTTTGCGCATTCGTCCGGAAATAAGAAAAGCTTACTTCCCCCGTTTTTTAAAATCACAGCTTCTAGAAGGTTTACATGATTTCTTAAAAAACACGAGTTTTTAGAAAATATCTTTTATTTCATAAATGGAATCAACAAAGTATGCAAATTCAACGTCATAACGACTTTCTATAGTTTGCAAATGCGTCTGGAAATAAGAAAAGCTTACTTCCCCCTTTTTTTTAAATCACAGCTTCTAGAAGGTTTACATGATTTCTTAAAAAACACGAGTTTTTAGAAAATGTGTTTTATTTCATAAATGGAATCAACAAAGTATGCACATTCTACGTCATAACGACTTTCTATAGTTTGCGCATGCGTCCGGAAATAAGAAAAGCTTACTTCCCCCATTTTTCTAAATCACAGCTTCTACAAGGTTTACATGATTTCTTAAAAAACACGAGTTTAAAAAAATGTGTTTTATTTCATAAATGGAATCAACAAAGTATGCACATTCTACGTCATAACGACTTTCTATAGTTCGCGCATGCGTCCGGAAAAAAGAAAAGCTTACTTCCACCGTATTTTAAAATAATAGCTTCTAGAAGGTTTACATGATTTCGTAAAAAACACGAGTTTTCAGAAAATGTGTTTTATTTCATAAATGGAATCAACAAAGTATGCACATTCTACGTCATAATGACTTTCTATAGTTTGCGCATGCGTCTGGAAATAAGAAAAGCTTACTTCCACCATTTTTTAAAATCACAGCTTCTAGAAGGTTTACATGATTTCGTAAAAAACACGAGTTTTCAGAAAATGTGTTTTATTTCATAAATGGAATCTACAAAGTATGCACATTCTACGTCATAATGACTTTCTATAGTTTGCGCATGCGTCCGGAAATAAGAAAAGCTTACTTGCACCATTTTTTAAAATCACACCTTCTAGAAGGTTTACATGACTTCTTAAAAAACACGAGTTTTTAGAAAATGTTTTTTTTTTCATAAATGCAATCAACAAAGTATGCACATTCTACGTGATAACGACTTTCTATAGTTTGCGCATGCGTCCGGAAATAAAAAAAGCTTACCACCCCCATTTTTTAAAATCACAGATTCTAGAAGTTTTGCATGATTTCTTAAAAAACACGAGTTTTTAAAAAATGTGTTTTATTAAATAAATGGAATCAACAAAGTATGCACATTCTACGTCATAACGACTTTCTATAGTTTGCGCATGCGTTTGGAAATAAGAAAAGCTTACTTCCCCCGTTTTTTAAAATCACAACTTCTAGAAAGTTTACATGATTTCGTAAAAAACACGAGTTTTTAGAAAATGTGTTTTATTTCATAAATAGAATCAACAAAGTAAGCACATTCTACATCATAACGACCTTCTATAGTTTGCGCATGCGTTTGGAAATAAGAAAAGCTTACTTCCCCCGTTTTTTAAAATCACAGCTTCTAGAAGGTTTACATGATTTCTTAAAAAACACGACTTTTTAGAAAATGTGTTTTATTTCATAAATAGAATCAACAAAGTATGCACATTCTACGTCATAACGACTTTCTATAGTTTGCGCATGCGTCCGGAAATAAGAAAAGCTTACTTCCACCATTTTTTTAAATCACAGCTTCTAGAAGGTTTACATGATTTCTTAAAAAACACGAGTTTTTAGAAAATGTGTTTTATTTCATCAATGGAATCTACAAAGTATGCACATTCTATGTCATAACGACTTTCTATAGTTTGCGCATGCCTTTCGAAATAAGAAAAGCTTACATCCCCCGTTTTTTAAAATCACAGCTTCTAGAAGGTTTACATGATTTCTTAAAAAACACGAGTTTTTAGAAAATGTGTTTTATTTCATAAATGGAATCAACAAAGTATGCAGATGCTACGTCATAACGACTTTCTATAGTTTGCGCATGCGTCCGGAAATAAGAAAAGCTTACTTGCACCATTTTTTAAAATCACACCTTCTAGAAGGTTTACATGACTTCTTAAAAAACACGAGTTTTTAGAAAATGTTTTTTTTTTCATAAATGCAATCAACAAAGTATGCACATTCTACGTGATAACGACTTTCTATAGTTTGCGCATGCGTCCGGAAATAAAAAAAGCTTACCTCCCCCATTTTTTAAAATCACAGATTCTAGAAGTTTTGCATGATTTCTTAAAAAACACGAGTTTTTAAAAAATGTGTTTTATTAAATAAATGGAATCAACAAAGTATGCACATTCTACGTCATAACGACTTTCTATAGTTTGCGCATGCGTTTGGAAATAAGAAAAGCTTACTTCCCCCTTTTTTTAAAATCACAACTTCTAGAAAGTTTACATGATTTCGTAAAAAACACGAGTTTTTAGAAAATGTGTTTTATTTCATAAATAGAATCAACAAAGTAAGCACATTCTACATCATAACGACCTTCTATAGTTTGCGCATGCGTTTGGAAATAAGAAAAGCTTACTTCCCCCGTTTTTTAAAATCACAGCTTCTAGAAGGTTTACATGATTTCTTAAAAAACACGACTTTTTAGAAAATGTGTTTTATTTCATAAATAGAATCAACAAAGTATGCACATTCTACATCATAACGACTTTCTATAGTTTGCGCATGCGTCCGGAAATAAGAAAAGCTTACTTCACCCGTTTTTTTAAATCACAGCTTCTAGAAGGTTTACATGACTTCTTAAAAAACACGAGTTTTTAGAAAATGTGTTTTATTTCATATATGGAATCTACAAAGTATGCATATTCTACGTCACAACGACTTTCTATAGTTTGCGCATGCGTCCGGAAATAAGAAAAGCTTACTTCCCTCGTTTTTTAAAATCACAGCTTCTAGAAGGTTTACATGATTTCTTAAAAAACACGAGTTTTTAGAAAATGTGTTTTATTTCATAAATGGAATCAACAAAGTATGAACATTCTACGAAATAATGACTTTCTATAGTTTGCGCGTGCGTCCATAAATAAGAAAAGCTTACTTCCACCGTATTTTAAAATCACAGCTTCTAGAAGGTTTACATTATTTCGTAAAAAACACGAGTTTTTAGAAAATGTGTTTTATTTCATTAATAGAATCAACAAAGTATGCACATTCGACGTCATAATGACTTTGTATAGCTTGCGGATGCGTCCGTAAATAAGAAAAGCTTACTTCCCCCGTTTTTTAAAATCACAGCTTCTAGAAGGTTTACATGATTTCTCAAAAAACATGAGTTTTTAGAAAATGTGCTTTATTTCATCAATGGAATGTACCAAGTATACACATTCTATGTCATAACGACTTTCTATAGTTTTCGCATGCGTCCGGAAATAAGAAAAGCTTACTTCCACCGTTTTTAAAAATCACAGCTTCTAGAAGGTTTACATGATTTCTTAAAAGACACGAGTTTTTAGAAAATGTGTTTTATTTCATAAATGGAATCTACAAAGTATGCACATTCTACGTCATAACGACTTTCTATAGTTTGCGCATGCGTCCGGAAATAAGAAAAGCTTACTTCCACCGTTTTTTTAAATCTCAGCTTCTAGAAGGTTTACATGATTTCAGAAAAAACATGAGTTTTTAGAAAATGTGTTTTATTTCATAAATGGAATCTACAAACTATGCATATTCTACGTCACAACGACTTTCTATAATTTGCGCATGCGTCTGGAAATAAGAAAAGCTTACTTCCACCGTTTTTTTAAATCACAGCTTCTAGAAGGTTTACATGAGTTCTTAAGAAACAGGAGTTTTTAGAAAATGTGTTTTATTTCATAAATGGAATCAAGAAAGTATGCACATTCTACGTCATAACGACTTTCTATACTTTGCGCATGCGTTTGGAAATAGGAAAAGCTTACTTCCCCCGTTTTTTAAAATCACAGCTTCTAGAAGGTTTACATGATTTCTTAAAAAACATGAGTTTTTAGAAAATGTGTTTTATTTCATAAATGGAATCAACGATGTATGCACATTCCACGTCATAATGACTTTCTATAGTTTGCGCATGCGTCAGGAAATAAGAAAAGCTTACTTTTCCCGTTTTTTAAAATCACATCTTCTAGAAGGTTTACATGATTTCTTAAAAAACATGAGTTTTTAGAAAATGTGTTTTATTTCATAAATGGAATCTACAAAGTATGCACATTCTACGCCATAACGACTTTCTATAGTTTGCGCATGCGTCCGGAAATAAGAAAAGCTTACTTCCACCGTTTTTTAAAATCACAGCTTCTAGAAAGTTTACATGATTTCGTAAAAAACACGAGTTTTTAGAAAATGTGTTTTATTTCATAAATGGAATCAACAAAGTATGCACATTCTACGTCATAATGACTTTCTATAGTTTGCGTATGCGACCGGAAATAAGAAAAGCTTACTTCCCCCGTTTTTTAAAATCACAGCTTCTAGAAGGTTCACATGATTTCTTAAAAAACACGAGTTATTAGAAAATGTGTTTTATTTCATAAATGGAATCAACCATGTGTGCAAATTCTACATCATAACGACTTTCTATAGTTTGCACATGCATCAGGAAATAAGAAAAGCTTACTTCCCCCGTTTTTTAAAATCACAGCTTCTAGAAGGTTTACATGATTTCGTAAAAAACACGAGTTTTTAGAAAATGTGTTTTATTTGCTAAATGGAATCTACAAAGTATGCACATTCTACGTCATAACGACTTTCTATAGTTTGCGCATTCGTCCGGAAATATGAAAAGCTTACTTCCACCGTTTTTTAAAATCATAGCTTCTAGAAGGTTTACATTATTTCTTAAAAAACATGATTTTTTAGAAAATGTGTTTTATTTCATAAATGGAATCTACAAAGTATGCACATTCTACATCATAACGACTTTCTATTGTTTGCGCATGCCTCCGGAAATAAGAAAAGCTTACTTCCACCGTTTTTTAAAATCACGGCTTCTAGTAGGTTTACATGATTTCGTAAAAAACAGGAGTTTTTAGAAAATATGTTTTATTTCATAAATGGAATCAACAAAGTATGCACATTCTACGGCATAATGACTTTCTTTAGTTTGCGCATGCGTCCAGAAATAAGAAAAGCTTACTTCCCCCGTTTTTTAAAATCACAGCTTCTAGAAGATTTACATGATTTCTTAAAAAACATGAGTTTTTAGAAAATGTGTTTTATTTCATAAATGGAATCAACCATGTATGCATATTCTACGTCATAACGACTTTCTATAGTTTGCGCATGCGTCTGGAAATAAGAAAAGCTTACTTCCACCGTTTTTTAAAATCACAGCTTCTACAAGGTTTACATGATTTCGTAAAAACCACGAGTTTTTAGAAAATGTGTTTTATTTCATAAATGGAATCTACAAATTATGCACATTCTATGTCATAACGACTTTCTATAGTTTCGCATGCGTCCGGAAATAAGAAAAGCTTACTTCCACCATTTTTTAAAATCACTGCTTCTAGAAGGTTTACATGATTTCTTAAAAAACACGAGTTTTTAGAAAATGTGTTTTATTTCATAAATGGAATCGACAAAGTATGCACATTCTACGTCATAACGATTTTCTATAGTTTGCGCAGGCGTTCGGAAATAAGAAAAGCTTACTTCCCCCGTTTTTTAAAATCACAGCTTCTAGAAGGTTTACATGATTTCTTAAAAAACACGAGTTTTTAGAAAATGTGTTTTATTTCATAAATGGAATCAACCATGTATGCACATTCCACGTCATAATGACTTTCTATAGTTTGCACATGCGTCAGGAAATAAGAAAAGCTTACTTTTCCCTTTTTTTAAAATCACAGCTTCTAGAAGGTTTACATGATTTCTTAAAAAACACGAGTTTTTAGAAAATGTGTTTTATTTCATAAATGGAATCTACAAAGTATGCACATTCTATGTCATAACGACTTTCTATAGTTTTCGCATGCGTCCGGAAATAAGAAAAGCTTACTTACACCGTTTTTAAAAATCACAGCTTCTAGAAGCTTTACATTATTTCTTAAAAAACACGAGTTTTTAGAAAATGTGTTTTATTTCATAAATGGAATCTACAAAGTATGCACATTCTACGTCATAACGACTTTCTATAGTTTGCGCATGCGTCCGGAAATAAGAAAAGCTTACTTCCCCCGTTTTTTAAAATCACAGCTTCTAGAAGGTTTACATGATTTCTTAAAAAACACGAGTTTTTAGAAAATGTGTTTTATTTCATAAATGGAATCTACAAAGTATGTACATTCTACGTCATAACGACTTTCTATAGCTTGCGCATGCGTTTGGAAATATGAAAAGCTTACTTCCCCCGTTTTTTAAAATCACAGCTTCTAGAAGGTTTACATGATTTCTTAAAAAACACGAGTTTATAGAAAATGTGTTTTATTTCATAAATGGAATCAACCATGTATGCACATTCTACGTCATAACGACTTTCTATAGTTTGCACATGCGTCAGGAAATAAGAAAAGCTTACTTCCACCGTTTTTTAAAATCACAGCTTCTAGAAGGTTTACATGATTTCGTAAAAAACACGAGTTTTTAGAAAATGTGTTTTATTTGGTAAATGGAATCTACAAAGTGTGCACATTCTACGTCATAATGACTTTCTATAGTTTGCGCATGCGTTTGGAAATAAGAAAAGCTTACTTCCCTCATTTTTTAAAATCACAGCTTCTAGAAGGTTTACATGATTTCTTAAAAAACACGAGTTTTTAGAAAATGTGTTTTATTTCATAAATGGAATCTACAAAGTATGCACATTCTATGTCATAATGACTTTATATAGTTGGCGCATGCGTTTGGAAATAAGAAAAGCTTACTTCCCACGTTTTTTAAAATCACAGCTTCTAGAAGGTTTACATGATTTCTTAAAAAACACGAGTTTTTAGAAAATGTGTTTTATTTCATAAATGGAATCAACAAAGTATGCACATTCTACGTCATAACGACTTTCTATAGTTTGCGCATGCGTTTGGAAATAAGAAAAGCTTACTTCCGCCTTTTTTTAAAATCACAGCTTCTAGAAGGTTTACATGATTTCTTAAAAAACACGAGTTTTTAGAAAATGTGTTTTATTTCATAAATGGAATCTACAAAGTATGCACATTCTACGTCATAACGACTTTCTATAGTTTGCGCATGCGTTTGGAAATAAGAAAAGCTTACTTCCACCGTTTTTTAAAATCACAGCTTCTAGAAGGTTTACATGATTTCTTAAAAAACATGAGATTTTAGAAAATGTGTTTTATTTCATAAATGGAATCAACAAAGTATGCACATTCTACGTCATAACGACTTTCTATTCTTTGCGCATGCGTTTGGAAATAAGAAAAGCTTACTTCCCCCGTTTTTTAAAAGCACAGCTTCTAGAAGGTTTACATGATTTCTTAAAAAACACGAGTTTTTAGAAAATGTGTTTTAATTCATAAATGTAATCTACAATGTATGCACATTCTACGTCATACCGACTTTCAATAGTTTGCACATATGTTTGGAAATAAGAAAAGCTTACTTCCCACGTTTTTTAAAATCACAGCTTCTAGAAGTTTTACATGATTTCTTAAAAAACACGAGTTTTTAGAAAATGTGTTTTAATTCATAAATGTAATCTACAAAGTATGCACATTCTACGACATAACGACTTTCTATACTTTGCGCATGCGTTTGGAAATAAGAAAAGCTTACCTCCCCCGTTTTTTAAAATCACAGCTTCCAGAAGGCTTACATGATTTCTTAAAAAACACGAGTTTTTAGAAAATGTGTTTTATTTCATAAATGGAATCTACGAAGTATGCACATTCTACGACATAACGACTTTCTATACTTTGCGCATGCGTTTACAAAATAAGAAAATCTTACTTCCACCATTTTTTAAAATCACAGCTTCTAGAAGGTTTAAATGATTTCTTAAAAAATACGAATTTTTAGAAAATGTGTTTTATTTCATAAATGGAATCTACAAAGTATGCACATTCTACGTCATAACGACTTTCTATAGTTTGCGCATGCGTTTGGAAATAAGAAAAGCTTACTTCCCCCGTTTTTTAAAATCACAGCTTCTAGAAGGTTTACATGATTTCTTAAAAAACACGAGTTTTTAGAAAATGTGTTTTATTTCATAAATGCAATCAACAAAGTATGCACATTCTACGTCATAATGACTTTCTATAGTTTTTGGATGCGTCCGGAAATAAGAAAAGCTTACTTCCATCGTTTTTTAAAATCACAGCTTCTAGAAGGTTTACATGATTTCGTAAAAAACACGAGTTTTTAGAAAATGTGTTTTATTTCATAAATGGAATCTACCAAGTATGCACATTCTACGTCATAACGACTTTCTATAGTTTGCGCATGCGTCCGGAAATAAGAAAAGCTTACTTCCTCTGTTTTTTAAAATCACAGCTTCTAGAAGGATTACATGATTTCTTAAAAAACACGAGTTTTTAGAAAATATGTTTTATTTCATAAATGGAATCAACAAAGTATGCACATTCTACGTCATAACGACTTTCTATAGTTTGCGCACGCGTCTGGAAAAAAGAAAAGCTTACTTCCCCCATTTTTTTAAATCACGGCTTCTAGAAGATTTACATGATTTCTTAAAAAACGCGAGTTTTTAGAAAATGTGTTTTATTTCATAAATGGAATCAACAAAGTATGCACATTCTACATCATAACGACTTTATATAGTTTGCGCATGCGTTTGGAAATAAGAAAAGCTTACTTCCACTGTTTATTAAAATCACAGCTTCTAGAAGGTTTACATGATTTCGTAAAAAACACGAGTTTATAGAAAATGTGTTTTATTTCATAAATGGAATCTACAAAGTATGCACATTCTACGTCATAACGACTTTCTATAGTTCGCGCATGCGTCCGTAAATAAGAAAAGCTTACTTCCACCGTATTTTAAAATAATAGCTTCTAGAAGGTTTACATGATTTCGTAAAAAACACGACTTTTCAGAAAATGTGTTTTATTTCATAAATGGAATCAACAAAGTATGCACATTCTACGTCATAACAACTTTCTATAGTTTGCGCATGCGTCTGGAAATAAGAAAAGCTTACTTCCACCATTTTTTAAAATCACAACTTCTAGAAGGTTTACATGATTTCGTAAAAAACACGAGTTTTTAGAAAATGTTTTTTATTTCATAAATGGAATCTACAAAGTATGCACATTCTACATCATAACGACTTTCTATAGTTTGCGCATGCGTCCGGAAATAAGAAAAGCTTACTTCCCCCGATTTTTAAAATCACAGCTTCTAGAAGGTTTACATGATTTCTTAAAAAACACGAGTTTTTAGAAAATCTGTTTTATTTCATAAATGGAATCAACAAAGTATGCACATTCTACGTCATAACGACTTTCTATAGTTTGCGCATCTGTTTGGAAATAAGAAAAGCTTACTTCCCCCATTTTTTAAAATCACAGCTTCTAGAAGGTTTACATGATTTCTTAAAAAACACAAGTTTTTAGAAAATGTGATTTCTTTCATAAATGGAATCAACAAAGTATGCACATTCTATGTCATAACGACTTTCTATAGTTTGCGAATGCCTTTTCAAATAAGAAAAGCTTACATCCCCCATTTTTTAAAATCACAGCTTCTAGAAGGTTTACATGATTTCTTAAAAAACACGAGTTTTTAGAAAATGTGTTTTATTTCATAAATGGAATCAACAAAGTATGCACATTCTACGTCATAACGACTTTCTATAGTTTGCGCATGCATTTGGAAATAAGAAAAGCTTACTTCCCCCGTTTTTTAAAATCACAACTTTTAGAAAGTTTACATGATTTCGTAAAAAACACGAGTTTTTAGAAAATGTGTTTTATTTCATAAATAGAATCAACAAAGTAAGCACATTCTACATCATAATGACCTTCTATAGTTTGCGCATGCGTTTGGAAATAAGAAAAGCTTACTTCCCCCGTTTTTTAAAATCACAGCTTCTAGAAGGTTTACATGATTTCGTAAAAAACACGAGTTTTTAAAAATGTGTTTTATTTCATAAATGGAATCAACAAAGTATGCACATTCTATGTCATAATGACTTTCTATAGTTTGCGCATGCGACCGGAAATAAGAAAAGCTTACTTCCCCCGTTTTTTAAAATCACAGCTTCTAGAAGGTTTACATGATTTCTTAAAAAACACGAGTTTTTAGAAAATGTGTTTTATTTCATAAATGGAATCAACAAAGTATGCACATTCTACGTCATAACGACTTTCTATAGTTTGCGCATGCGTCCGGAAATAAGAAAAGCTTACTTCCACCGTTTTTTTAAATCACAACTTCTAGAAGGTTTACATGATTTCTTAAAAAACACGAGTTTTTAGAAAATGTGTTTTATTTCATAAATGGAATCTACAAAGTATGCATATTCTACGTCACAACGACTTTCTATAGTTTGCCCATGCGTCCGAAAATAAGAAAAGCTTACTTCCCCTGTTTTTTAAAATCATAGCTTCTAGAAGGTTTACATGAGTTCTTAAGAAACACGAGTTTTTAGAAAATGTGTTTTATTTCATAAATGGAATCAAAAAAGTATGCACATTCTACGTCATAACGACTTTCTATACTTTGCGCATGCGTTTGGAAATAGGAAAAGCTGACTTCCCCCGTTTTTTAAAATCACAGCTTCTAGAAGGTTTACATGATTTCTCAAAAAACACGAGTTTTTAGAAAATGTGTTTTATTTCATAAATGGACTCAACAAAGTATGCACATTCTACAAAATAACGACTTTCTATAGTTTGCGCATGCGTCCATAAATAAGAAAAGCTTACTTCCACCGTATTTTAAAATCACAGCTTCTAGAAGGTTTTCATGATTTCGTAAAAAACACTAGTTTTTAGAAAATGTGTTTTATTTCAAAAATGGAATCTACAAAGTATGCACATTGTACGTCATAATGACTTTCTATAGTTTGCGCATGCGTCCGGAAATAAGAAAAGCTTACTTCCACCGTTTTTTAAAATCACAGCTTCTAGAAGGTTTACATGATTTCGTAAAAAACACGAGTTTTTAAAAATGTGTTTTATTTCATAAATGGAATCAACAAAGTATGCACATTCTATGTCATAATGACTTTCTATAGTTTGCGCATGCGACCGGAAATAAGAAAAGCTTACTTCCCCCGTTTTTTAAAATCACAGCTTCTAGAAGGTTTACATGATTTCTTAAAAAACACGAGTTTTTAGAAAATGTGTTTTATTTCATAAATGGAATCAACCATGTGTGCAAATTCTACATCATAACGACTTTCTATAGTTTGCACATGCGTCAGGAAATAAGAAAAGCTTACTTCCCCCGTTTTTTAAAATCACAGCATCTAGAAGGTTTACATGATTTCTTAAAAAACACGAGTTTTTAGAAAATGTGTTTTATTTCATAAATGGAATCAACAAAGTATGCACATTCTACATCATAACGACTTTCTATAGTTTGCGCATGCCTCCGGAAATAAGAAAAGCTTACTTCCCCCGTTTTTTAAAATCACAGCTTCTAGAAGGTTTACATGATTTCTTAAAAAACACGAGTTTTTAGAAAATATTTTTTATTTCATAAATGGAATCAACAATGTATGCACATTCTACGTCACAACGACTTTCTATAGTTTGCGCATGCATCCGGAAATAAGAAAAGCTTACTTCCACCGTTTTTTAAAGTCACAGCTTCTAGAAGGTTTACATGATTTCTTAAAAAACACGAGTTTTTAGAAAATGCGTTTTATTTCATCAATCGAATCTACAAAGTATGCACATTCTACGTCATAACGACTTTCTATAGTTTGCGCATGCGTCCGGAAATAAGAAAAGCTTACTTACACCATTTTTTAAAATCACAGCTTCTAGAAGGTTTACATGATTTCGTAAAAAACACGAGTTTTTATAAAATGTGTTTTATTTCATAAATGGAATCAAAAAAGTATGCACATTCTACGTCATAATGACTTTCTATAGTTTGCACATGCTTCCGGAAACAAGAATTGCTTACTTCCCCTGTTTTTCTAAATCACAGCTTCCAGAAGGTTTACATGATTTCTTAAAAACACGAGTTTTTAGAAAATGTGTTTTATTTCATAAATGGAATCAACAAAGTATGCACATTCTACATCATAACGACTTTCTATAGTTTGCGCATGCGTCCGGAAATAAGAAAAGCTTACTTCCCCCGTTTATTAAAATCACAGCTTCTAGAAGGTTTACATGATTTCTTAAAAAACACGAGTTTTTAGAAAATGTGTTTTATTTCATTAATGGAATCAAAAAAGTATGCACATTCTACGTCATAATGGCTTTCTATAGTTTGCGCATTCGTCCGGAAATAAGAAAAGCTTACTTCCACCGTTTTTTAAAATCACAGCTTCTAGAAGGTTTACATGATTTCGTAAAAAACACGAGTTTTTAGAAAATGTGTATTATTTAATAAATGGAATCAACCATGTATGCACATTCTACGTCATAAAGACTTTCTATAGTTTGCGCATGCGTCCGGAAATAAGAAAAGATTACTTCCACCATTTTTTAAAATCACAGCTTCTAGAAGGTTTACATGATTCGTAAAAAACACGAGTTTTTAGAAAATGTGTTTTATTTCATAAATGGAATCTACAAAGTATGCACATTCTACGTCATAACGACTTTCTATAGTTTGCGCATGCGTCCGGAAATAAGAAAAGCTTACTTCCCCCGTTTTTTAAAATCACAGCTTCTAGAATGTTTACATGATTTCTTAAAAAACACGAGTTTTTAGAAAATGTGTTTTACTTCATAAATGGAATCAACAAAGTATGCAGATTCTATGTCATAACAACTTTCTATAGTTTGCGAATGCGTTTGGAAATATGAAAAGCTTACTTCCCCCGTTTTTTAAAATCACAGCTTCTAGAAGGTTTACATGATTTCTTAAAAAACACGAGTTTTTAGAAAATGAGTTTTATTTCATAAATAGAATCAACAAAGTATTCACATTCTACGTCATAATGACTCTCTATAGTTTGTGGATGCGTCCGGAAATAAGAAAAGCTTACTTCCACCGTTTTTTAAAATCACAGCTTCTAGAAGGTTTACATGATTTCTTAAAAAACACGAGTTTTTAGAAAATGTGTTTTATTTCATAAATGGAATCAACAAAGTATGCACATTCTACGTCATAACGACTTTCTATAGTTTGCGCATTCGTCCGGAAATATGAAAATCTTACTTCCACCCTTTTTTTTAAATCACAGCTTCTACAAGGTTTACATGATTTCTTAAAAAACACAAGTTTTTAGAAAATGTGTTTTATTTCATAAATGGAATCTACAAATATGCAAATTCTACGTCATAAATACTTTCTATAGTTTGCGCATGCGTCCGGAAATAAGAAAAGCATACTTGCCCCGTTTTTTAAAATCACAGCTTCTAGAAGGTTTACATGATTTCTTAAAAAACACTAGTTTTTAGAAAATGTGTTTTATTTCATAAATCGAATCAACAAAGTATGCACATTCTACGTCATAACGAATTTCTATACTTTGCGCATGCGTTTGGAAATAAGAAAAGCTTACTTCCCCCATTTTTTAAAATCACAGCTTCTAGAAGGTTTACATGATTTCTTAAAAAACACGAGTTTTTAGAAAATGTGTTTTATTTCATAAATGGAATCTACCAAGTATGCACATTCTACGTCATAACGACTTTCTATAGTTTGCGCATTCATCCGGAAATAAGAAAAGCTTACTTCCACCGTTTATTAAAATCACAGCTTCTAGAAGGTTTACATGATTTCCTAAAAAACACGAGTTTTTAGAAAATGTGCTTTATTTCATAAATGCAATCTACAAAGTATGCACATTCTACGTCATAACGAATTTCTATAGTTTGCTCATTCGTCCGGAAATAAGAAAAGCTTACTTCCACCGTTTATTAAAATCACAGCTTCTAGAACGTTTACATGATTTCGTAAAAAACATGAGTTTTTAGAAAATGTGTTATATTTCATAAATGCAATCTACAAAGTATGCACATTCTACGTCATAACGACTTTCTATAGTTTGCGCATGCGTTCGGAAATAAGAAAAGCTTACTTCCACCGTTTTTTAAAATCACAGCTTCTAGAAGGTTTACATAGTTTCGTAAAAAACACGAGTTTTTAGAAAATGTGTTTTTTTTCATAAATGGAATCAACCATGTATGCACATTCTACGTCATAACGAATTTCTATAGTTTGTGCATGCGCCAGGAAACAAGAAAAGCTTACTTGCCCCGTTTTTTAAAATCACAGCTTCTAGAAGGTTTACATGATTTCTTAAAAAACACGAGTTTTTAGAAAATGTGTTTTATTTCATAAATGGAATCAACAAAGTATGCACATTCTACCTCATAACGACTTTCTATACTTTGCGCATGCGTTTGGAAATAAGAAAAGCTTACTTCCCCCGTTTTTTAAAATCACAGCTTCTAGAAGGTTTACATGATTTCTTAAAAAACACGAGTTTTTAGAAAATGTGTTTTATTTCATAAATGGAATCTACCAAGTATGCACATTCTATGTCATAACGACTTTCTATAGTTTGCGCATTCGTCCGGAAATAAGAAAAGCTTACTTCCACCGTTTATTAAAATCACAGCTTCTAGAAGGTTTACATGATTTCATAAAAAACACGGGTTTTTAGAAAATGTGTTTTATTTCATGAATGCAATCTACAAAGTATGCACATTCTACGTCATAACAACTTTCTATAGTTTGCGCATGCGTCCGAAAATAAGAAAAGCTTACTTCCCCTGTTTTTTTAAATCACAGCTTCTAGAAGGTTTACATGTTTTCTTAAAAAACACGAGTTTTTAGAAAATGTGTTTTATTTCATAAATGGAATCAACAAAGTATGCACATTCGACGTCATAACAACTTTCTATAGTTTGCGCATGCGTTTGGAAATAAGAAAAGCTTACTTCCCCCGTTTTTTTAAATCACAGCTTCTAGAAGGTTTACATGATTTCTTCAAAAACTTGAGTTTTTAGAAAATGTGTTTTATTTCATAAATGGAATCAACCATGTATGCACATTCTACGTCATAACGACTTTCTATAGTTTGCGCATGCGTCAGGAAACAAGAAAAGCTTACTTCCACCGTTTTTTAAAATCACAGCTTCTAGAATGTTTACATGATTTCGTAAAAAACACGAGTTTTTAGAAAATATGTTTTATTTCATAAATGGAATCTACAAAGTATGCACATTCTACGTCATAAAGACTTTCTATCGTTTGCGCATGCGTCCGGAAATAAGAAAAGCTTACTTGCCCCGTTTTTTAAAATCACAGCTTCTAGAAGGTTTACATGATTTCTTAAAAAACACGAGTTTTTAGAAAATGTGTTTTATTTCTTAAATGGAATAAACAAAGTATGCACATTCTACGTCATAATGACTTTCTATAGTTTGCGCATGCGTCCGGAAATAAGAAAAGCTTACTTGCAACATTTTTTAAAATCACAGCTTGTAGAAGGTTTACATGATTTTTTAAAAAACATCAGTTTTTAGAACATGTGTTTTATTTCATAAATTGAATCAACAAAGTATGCACATTCTACGTGATAACGACTTTCTATAGTTTGCGCATTCATCCGAAAATAAGAAAAGCTTACTTCGACCGTTTATTAAAATCACAGCTTCTAGAAGGTTTACATGATTTCGTAAAAAACACGAGTTTTTACAAAATGTGTTTTATTTCATAAATACAATCTACAATGTATGCACATTCTACGTCATAACGACTTTCTATAGTTTGGGCATGCTTCCGGAAATAAGAAAAGATTACTTCCCTCGTTTTTTAAAATCACAGCTTCTAGAAGGTTTACATGATTTTTTAAAAGACACGAGTTTTTAGAAAATGTGTTTTATTTCATAAATGGAATCAACAAAGTGTGCACATTCTACGTCATAACGACTTTCTATAGTTTGCGCATGCGTTCGGAAATAAGAAAAGCTTACTTCCACCGTTTTTTAAAATCACAGCTTCTAGAAGGTTTACATGGTTTCGTAAAAAACACGAGTTTTTAGAAAATGTGTTTTATTTCATAAATGGAATCTTTAAAGTATGCACATTCTACGTCATAACGACTTTCTATAGTTTGCGCATTCTTCCGGAAATATGAAAATCTTACTTCCACCGTTTTTTAAAATCACAGCTTCTAGAAGGTTTACATGATTTCTTAAAAAACACGAGTCTTTAGAAAATGTGCTTTATTTCATAAATGGAATCTACAAAGTATGCACATTCTATGTCATAACGACTTTCTATAGTTTGCGCATGCGTCCGGAAATAAGAAAATCTTACTTCCCCCATTTTTTAAAATCACAACTTCTAGAAGGTTTACATGATTTCTTCAAAAACACGAGTTTTTAGAAAATGTGTTTTATTTCATAAATGGAATCAACAAATTATGCACATTCTACGTCATAACGACTTTCTATAGTTTGCGCACGCATCCGGAAATAAGAAAATCTTACTTCCACCGTTTTTTAAAATCACAGCTTCTAGAAGGTTTACATGTTTTCTTAAAAAACACAAGTTTTTAGAAAATGTATTTTATTTCATAAATGGAATCAACAAAGTATGCACATTCTACGTCATAACGACTTTCTATAGTTTGCGCATGGGTCCGGAAATAAGAAAAGCTTACTTCCACCGTTTTTTAAAATCACAGCTTCTAGAAGGTTTACATGATTTCGTAAAAAACACGAGTTTTTAGAAAATATGTTTTATCTCATAAATGGAATCAACCATGTATGCACATTCTACGTCATAACGACTTTATATAGTTTGCGCATGCGTCTGGAAGTAAGAAAAGCTTACTTGCACTGTTTTACGAAATCACAGCTTCTAGAAGGTTTACATGGTTTCGTAAAAAACACGAGTTTTTAGAAAATGTGTTTTATTGCATAAATGGAATCTACAAAGTATGCACATTCTACGTCATAACTACTTTCTATAGTTTGCACATGCGTCCGGAAATAAGAAAAGCTTACTTCCCCCGTTTTTTAAAATCACAGATCCTAGAAGGTTTACATGATTTCTTAAAAAACATGAGTTTTTAGAAAATGTATTTTATTTCATAAATGGAATCAACAAAGTATGCACATTCAACATCATAACGACTTTCTATAGTTTGCGCATGCGTTTGGAAATATGAAAAGCTTACTTCCCCCCTTTTTTAAAATCACAGCTTCTAGAAGGTTTACATGATTTCTTAAAAAACACGAGTTTTTAGAAAATGTGTTTTATTTCATAAATAGAATCAACAAAGTATGCACATTCTATATCATAATGACTTTCTATAGTTTGCGGATGCGTCCGGAAATAAGAAAAGCTTACTTCCACCGTTTTTTAAAATCACAGCTTCTAGAAGGTTTACATGATTTCTTAAAAAACACGAGTTTTTAGAAAATGTGTATTATTTCATAAATGGAATCAACCATGTATGCACATTCTACGTCATAACGACTTTCTATCGTTTGTGCATTCGTCCGGAAATATGAAAATCTTACTTCCACCGTTTTTTAAAATCACAGCTTCTAGAAGGTTTACATGATTTCTCAAAAAACATGAGTTTTTCGAAAATGTGTTTTATTTCATAAATGGAATCTACAAAGTATGCACATTCTACGTCATAACGACTTTCTATTGTTTGAGCATGCGTCCAGAAATAAGAAAAGCTTACTTCCACCGTTTTTTAAAATTATAGCTTCTAGAAGGTTTACATGATTTCTTAAAAAACACGAGTTTTTAGAAAATGTGTTTTATTTCATAAATGGAATCAACAAAGTATGCACATTCTACGTCATAACGACAGTCTATAATTTGTACATGGGTTTGGAAATAAGAAAAACTTACTTCCCCCATTTTTTAAAATCACAGCTTCTAGAAGGTTTACATGATTTCTTAAAAAACACGAGTTTTTGGAAAATGTGTTTTATTTCATAAATGGAATCAACAAAGTATGCACATTCTACGTCATAACGACTTTCTATAGTTTGCGCATGCGTCTGGAAATAAGAAAAGCTTACTTCCACCATTTTTCAAAATCACAGCCTATAGAAGGTTTACATGATTTCTTAAACAACATGACTTCTTAGAAAATGTGTTTTATTTCATAAATGGAATCAACCATGTGTGCAAATTCTACATCATAACGACTTTCTATAGTTTGCACATGCGTCAGGAAATAAGAAAAGCTTACTTCCCCCGTTTTTTAAAATCACAACTTCTAGAAGGTTTACATGATTTCTGAAAAAACACGAGTTTTTAGAAAATGTGTTTTATTTCATAAATGGAATCAACAAAGTATGCACATTCTACATCATAACGACTTTCTATAGTTTGCGCATGCCTCCGGAAATAAGAAAAGCTTACTTCCCCCGTTTTTTAAAATCACAGCTTCTAGAAGGTTTACATGATTTCTTAAAAAACACGAGTTTTTAGAAAATATTTTTTATTTCATAAATGGAATCAACAATGTATGCACATTCTACGTCACAACGACTTTCCATAGTTTGCGCATGCATCCGGAAATAAGAAAAGCTTACTTCCACCGTTTTTTAAAATCACAGCTTCTAGAAGTTTACATGATTTCTTAAAAAACACGAGTTTTTAGAAAATGCGTTTTATTTCATCAATCGAATCTACAAAGTATGCACATTCTACGTCATAATGACTTTCTATAGTTTGCGAAAAGTCCGGAAATAAGAAAAGCTTACTTACACCATTTTTTAAAATCACAGCTTCTAGAAGGTTTACATGATTTCGTAAAAAACACGAGTTTTTATAAAATGTGTTTTATTTCATAAATGGAATCAAAAAAGTATGCACATTCTACGTCATAATGACTTTCTATAGTTTGCACATGTTTCCGGAAACAAGAAAAGCTTACTTCCCCTGTTTTTCTAAATCACAGCTTCTAGAAGGTTTACATGATTTCTTAAAAACACGAGTTTTTCGAAAATGTGTTTTATTTCATAAATGGAATCAACAAAGTATGCACATTCTACGTCATAATGACCTTCTATAGTTTTCGCATGCGTTTGGAAATAAGAAAAGCATACTTCCCCCGTTTTTTAAAATCACAGCTTCTAGAAGGTTTGCATGATTTCTTAAAAAACACGAGTTTTTAGAAAATGTGTTTTATTTCATAAATGTAATCAACAAAGTATGCACATTCTACGTCATAACGACTTTCTATAGTTTGCGCATTCGTCCAGAAATACGAAAAGCTTACTTCCCCCGTTTTTTAAAATCATAGCTTCTAGAAGGTTTACATGATTTCTTAAAAAACACAAGTTTTTAGAAAATGTGTTTTATTTCATACCTGGCATCAACAAAGTATGCACATTCTACGTCATAACGACTTTCTATAGTTTGCGCATTCGTCCGGAAATAAGAAAAGCTTACTTCCCCCGTTTTTTAAAATCACAGCTTCTAGAAGGTTTACATGATTTCTTAAAAAACACGAGTTTTTAGAAAATATCTTTTATTTCATAAATGGAATCAACAAAGTATGCAAATTCAACGTCATAACGACTTTCTATAGTTTGCAAATGCGTCTGGAAATAAGAAAAGCTTACTTCCCCCTTTTTTTTAAATCACAGCTTCTAGAAGGTTTACATGATTTCTTAAAAAACACGAGTTTTTAGAAAATGTGTTTTATTTCATAAATGGAATCAACAAAGTATGCACATTCTACGTCATAACGACTTTCTATAGTTTGCGCATGCGTCCGGAAATAAGAAAAGCTTACGTCCCGCATTTTTCTAAATCACAGCTTCTAGAAGGTTTACATGATTTCTTAAAAAACACGAGTTTAAAAAAATGTGTTTTATTTCATAAATGGAATCAACAAAGTATGCACATTCTACGTCATAACGACTTTCTATAGTTCGCGCATGCGTCCGGAAAAAAGAAAAGCTTACTTCCACCGTATTTTAAAATAATAGCTTCTAGAAGGTTTACATGATTTCGTAAAAAACACGAGTTTTCAGAAAATGTGTTTTATTTCATAAATGGAATCAACAAAGTATGCACATTCTACGTCATAATGACTTTCTATAGTTTGCGCATGCGTCTGGAAATAAGAAAAGCTTACTTCCACCATTTTTTAAAATCACAGCTTCTAGAAGGTTTACATGATTTCGTAAAAAACACGATTTTTTAGAAAATGTTTTTTATTTCATAAATGGAATCTACAAAGTATGCACATTCTACATCATAACGACTTTCTATAGTTTGCGCATGAGTCCGGAAATAAGAAAAGCTTACTTCCCCCTTTTTTAAAATCACAGCTTCTAGAAGGTTTACATGATTTCTTAAAAAACACGAGTTTTTAGAAAATGTGTTTTATTTCATAAATGGAATCAACAAAGTATGCACATTCTACGTCATAACGACTTTCTATAGTTTGCGCATCCGTTTGGAAATAAGAAAAGCTTACTTCCCCCATTTTTTAAAATCACAACTTCTAGAAGGTTTACATGATTTCTTAAAAAACACGAGTTTTTAGAAAATGTGATTTATTTCATAAATGGAATCAACAAAGTATGCACATTCTATGTCATAACGACTTTCTATAGTTTGCGCATGCCTTTCGAAATAAGAAAAGCTTACATCCCCCGTTTTTTAAAATCACAGCTTCTAGAAGGTTTACATGATTTCTTAAAAAACACGAGTTTTTAGAAAATGTGTTTTATTTCATAAATGGAATCAACAAAGTATGCAGATGCTACGTCATAACGACTTTCTATAGTTTGCGCATGCGTCCGGAAATAAGAAAAGCTTACTTGCACCATTTTTTAAAATCACGCCTTCTAGAAGGCTTACATGACTTCTTAAAAAACACGAGTTTTTAGAAAATGTTTTTTTTTTCATAAATGCAATCAACAAAGTATGCACATTCTACGTGATAACGACTTTCTATAGTTTGCGCATGCGTCCGGAAATAAAAAAAGCTTACCTCCCCCATTTTTTAAAATCACAGATTCTAGAAGTTTTGCATGATTTCTTAAAAAACACGAGTTTTTAAAAAATGTGTTTTATTAAATAAATGGAATCAACAAAGTATGCACATTCTACGTCATAACGACTTTCTATAGTTTGCGCATGCGTTTGGAAATAAGAAAAGCTTACTTCCCCCGTTTTTTAAAATCACAGCTTCTAGAAGGTTTACATGATTTCTTAAAAAACACGACTTTTTAGAAAATGTGTTTTATTTCATAAATAGAATCAACAAAGTATGCACATTCTACATCATAACGACTTTCTATAGTTTGCGCATGCGTCCGGAAATAAGAAAAGCTTACTTCCACCGTTTTTTTAAATCACAGCTTCTAGAAGGTTTACATGATTTCTTAAAAAACACGAGTTTTTAGAAAATGTGTTTTATTTCATAAATGGAATCTACAAAGTATGCATATTCTACGTCACAACGACTTTCTATAGTTTGCGCATGCGTCCGGAAATAAGAAAAGCTTACTTCCACCGTTTATTAAAATCACAGCTTCTAGAAGGTCTACATGAGTTCTTAAGAAACACGAGTTTTTAGAAAATGTGTTTTATTTCATAAATGGAATTAACAAAGTATGCACTTTCTACGTCATAACGACTTTCTATACTTTGCGCATGCGTTTGGAAATAGGAAAAGCTTACTTCCCTCGTTTTTTAAAATCACAGCTTCTAGAAGGTTTACATGATTTCTTAAAAAACACGAGTTTTTAGAAAATGTGTTTTATTTCATAAATGGAATCAACAAAGTATGCACATTCTACGAAATAATGACTTTCTATAGTTTGCGCGTGCGTCCATAAATAAGAAAAGCTTACTTCCACCGTATTTTAAAATCACAGCTTCTAGAAGGTTTACATTATTTCGTAAAAAACACGAGTTTTTAGAAAATGTGTTTTATTTCAAAAATGGAATCTACAAAGTATGCACATTCTACGTCATAACGACTTTCTATAGTTTGCGCATGCGTCCGGAAATAAGAAAAGTTTACTTCCACCGTTTTTTAAAATCACAGCTTGTAGAAGGTTTACATGATTTCGTAAAAAACACGAGTTTTTAGAAAATGTGTTTTATTTCATAAATGGAATCAACAAAGTATGCACATTCTACGTCATAATGACTTTCTATAGTTTGCGCATGCGACCGGAAATAAGAAAAGCTTACTTCCCCCGTTTTTTAAAATCACAGCTTCTAGAAGGTTTACATGATTTCTTAAAAAACACGAGTTTTTAGAAAATGTGTTTTATTTCATAAATGGAATCAACCATGTGCGCAAATTCTACATCATAACGACTTTCTATAGTTTGCACATGCGTCAGGAAATAAGAAAAGCTTACTTCCCCCATTTTTTAAAATCACAGCTTCTAGAAGGTTTACATGATTTCTTAAAAAACACGAGTTTTTGGAAAATGTGTTTTATCTCATAAATGGAATTAACAAAGTATGCACATTCTACACCATAACGACTTTCTATAGTTTGCGCATGCCTCCGGAAATAAGAAAAGCTTACTTCCACCGTTTTTTAAAATCACGGCTTCTAGAAGGTTTACATGATTTCGTAAAAAACAGGAGTTTTTAGAAAATGTGTTTTATTTCATAAATGGAATCAACAAAGTATGCACATTCTACGTCATAATGACTTTCTATAGTTTGCGCATGCGTCCGGAAATAAGAAAAGCTTACTTCCTCCGTTTTTTAAAATCACAGCTTCTAGAAGGTTTACATGATTTCTTAAAAAACACGAGTTTTTAGAAAATTTGTTTTATTTCATAAATGGAATCAACCATGTATGCATATTCTACGTCATAATGACTTTCTATAGTTTGCGCATGCGTCTGGAAATAAGAAAAGCTTACTTCCACCGTTTTTTAAAATCACAGCTTCTAAAAGGTTTACATCATTTCGTAAAAAACACGAGTTTTTAGAAAATGTGTTTTATTTCATAAATGGAATCTACAAAGTATGCACATTCTACGTCATAACGACTTTCTATAGTTTCCGCATGCGTCCGGAAATAAGAAAAGCTTACTTCCCCCGTTTTTTAAAATCACAGCTTCTAGAAGGTTTACATGATTTCTTAAAAAACATGAGTTTTTAGAAAATGTGTTTGATTTCATAAATGGAATCAACAAAGTATGCACATTCTAGGTCATAACGACTTTCTATAGTTTGCGCACGCGTTTGGAAAAAAGAAAAGCTTACTTCCCATGTTTTTTAAAATCACAGCTTCTAGAAGGTTTACATGATTTCTTAAAAAACACGAGTTTTTAGAAAATGTGTTTTATTTCATTAATAGAATCAACAAAGTATGCACATTCGACGTCATAATGACTTTGTATAGCTTGCGGATGCGTCCGTAAATAAGAAAAGCTTACTTCCCCCGTTTTTTAAAATCACAGCTTCTAGAAGGTTTACATGATTTCATAAAAAACAAGAGTTTTTAGAAAATGTGTTTTATTTCATAAATGGAATCTACAAAGTATGAACATTCTACGTCATAATGACTTTCTATAGTTTGCGCATGCGTCCGGAAATAAGAAAAGCTTACTTCCCACGTTTTTTAAAATGACAGCTTCTAGAAGGTTTACATGATTTCCTAAAAAACACGAGTTTTTAGAAAATGTGTTTTATTTCATAAATGGAATCAACAAAGTATGCACATTCTACATCATAACGACTTTCTATAGTTTGTGCAGGTGTTCAGAAATAAGAAAAACTTACTTCCCCCGTTTTTTAAAATCACAGCTTCTAGAAGGTTTACATGATTTCTTAAAAAACACGAGTTTTTAGAAAATGTGTTTTATTTCATAAATGGAATCAACGATGTATGCACATTCCACGTCATAATGACTTTCTATAGTTTGCGCATGCGTCAGGAAATAAGAAAAGCTTACTTTTCCCGTTTTTTAAAATCACATCTTCTAGAAGGTTTACATGATTTCTTAAAAAACATGAGTTTTTAGAAAATGTGCTTTATTTCATCAATGGAATGTACCAAGTATACACATTCTATGTCATAACGACTATCTATAGTTTTCGCATGCGTCCGGAAATAAGAAAAGCTTACTTCCACCGTTTTTAAAAATCACAGCTTCTAGAAGGTTTACATGATTTCTTAAAAGACACGAGTTTTTAGAAAATGTGTTTTATTTCATAAATGGAATCTACAAAGTATGCACATTCTACGTCATAACGACTCTCTATAGTTTGCGCATGCGTCCGGAAATAAGAAAAGCTTACTTCCACCGTTTTTTTAAATCACAGCTTCTAGAAGGTTTACATGATTTCATAAAAAAAATGAGTTTTTAGAAAATGTGTTTTATTTCATAAATGGAATCTACAAACTATGCATATTCTACGTCACAACGACTTTCTATAATTTGCGCATGCGTCTGGAAATAAGAAAATCTTACTTCCACCGTTTTTTTAAATCACAGCTTCTAGAAGGTTTACATGAGTTCTTAAGAAACAGGAGTTTTTAGAAAATGTGTTTTATTTCATAAATGGAATCAACAAAGTATGCACATTCTACGTCATAACGACTTTCTATACTTTGCGCATGCGTTTGGAAATAGGAAAAGCTTACTTCCCCCGTTTTTTAAAATCACAGCTTCTAGAAGGTTTACATGATTTCTTAAAAAACATGAGTTTTTAGAAAATGTGTTTTATTTCATAAATGGAATCAACGATGTATGCACATTCCACGTCATAATGACTTTCTATAGTTTGCGCATGCGTCAGGAAATAAGAAAAGCTTACTTTTCCCGTTTTTTAAAATCACATCTTCTAGAAGGTTTACATGATTTCTTAAAAAACATGAGTTTTTAGAAAATGTGTTTTATTTCATAAATGGAATCTACAAAGTATGCACATTCTACGTCATAACGACTTTCTATAGTTTGCGCATGCGTCCGGAAATAAGAAAAGCTTACTTCCACCGTTTTTTAAAATCACAGCTTCTAGAAAGTTTACATGATTTCGTAAAAAACACGAGTTTTTAGAAAATGTGTTTTATTTCATAAATGGAATCAACAAAGTATGCACATTCTACGTCATAATGACTTTCTATAGTTTGCGTATGCGACCGGAAATAAGAAAAGCTTACTTCCCCCGTTTTTTAAAATCACAGCTTCTAGAAGGTTTACATGATTTCTTAAAAAACACGAGTTATTAGAAAATGTGTTTTATTTCATAAATGGAATCAACCATGTGTGCAAATTCTACATCATAACGACTTTCTATAGTTTGCACATGCATCAGGAAATAAGAAAAGCTTACTTCCCCCGTTTTTTAAAATCACAGCTTCTAGAAGGTTTTCATGATTTCGTAAAAAACACGAGTTTTTAGAAAATGTGTTTTATTTTCTAAATGGAATCTACAAAGTATGCACATTCTACGTCATAACGACTTTCTATAGTTTGCGCATTCGTCCGGAAATATGAAAAGCTTACTTCCACCGTTTTTTAAAATCATAGCTTCTAGAAGGTTTACATTATTTCTTAAAAAACATGATTTTTTAGAAAATGTGTTTTATTTCATAAATGGAATCTACAAAGTATGCACATTCTACATCATAACGACTTTCTATTGTTTGCGCATGCCTCCGGAAATAAGAAAAGCTTACTTCCACCGTTTTTTAAAATCACGGCTTCTAGTAGGTTTACATGATTTCGTAAAAAACAGGAGTTTTTAGAAAATGTGTTTTATTTCATAAATGGAATCAACAAAGTATGCACATTCTACGGCATAATGACTTTCTTTAGTTTGCGCATGCGTCCAGAAATAAGAAAAGCTTACTTCCCCCGTTTTTTAAAATCACAGCTTCTAGAAGATTTACATGATTTCTTAAAAAACATGAGTTTTTAGAAAATGTGTTTTATTTCATAAATGGAATCAACCATGTATGCATATTCTACGTCATAACGACTTTCTATAGTTTGCGCATGCGTCTGGAAATAAGAAAAGCTTACTTCCACCGTTTTTTAAAATCACAGCTTCTACAAGGTTTACATGATTTCGTAAAAAACACGAGTTTTTAGAAAATGTGTTTTATTTCATAAATGGAATCTACAAAGTATGCACATTCTATGTCATAACGACTTTCTATAGTTTCGCATGCGTCCGGAAATAAGAAAAGCTTACTTCCACCATTTTTTAAAATCACTGCTTCTAGAAGGTTTACATGATTTCTTAAAAAACACGAGTTTTTAGAAAATGTGTTTTATTTCATAAATGGAATCGACAAAGTATGCACATTCTACGTCATAACGATTTTCTATAGTTTGCGCACGCGTTTGGAAAAAAGAAAAGCTTACTTCCCACGTTTTTTAAAATCACAGCTTCTAGAAGGTTTACATGATTTCTTAAAAAACACGAGTTTTTAGAAAATGTGTTTTATTTCATAAATAGAATCAACAAAGTATGCACATTCGACGTCATAATGACTTTGTATAGTTTGCGGATGTGTCCGGAAATAAGAAAAGCTTACTTCCCCCGTTTTTTAAAATCACAGCTTCTAGAAGGTTTACATGATTTCATAAAAAACACGAGTTTTTAGAAAATGTGTTTTATTTCATAAATGGAATCTACAAAGTATGCACATTCTACGTCATAATGACTTTCTATAGTTTGCGCATGCGTCCGGAAATAAGAAAAGCTTACTTCCCACGTTTTTTAAAATCACAGCTTCTAGAAGCTTTACATGAATTCTTAAAAAACACGAGTTTTTAGAAAATGTGTTTTATTTCATAAATGGAATCAACAACGTATGCACATTCTACATCATAACGACTTTCTATAGTTTGCGCAGGCGTTCGGAAATAAGAAAAGCTTACTTCCCCCGTTTTTTAAAATCACAGCTTCTAGAAGGTTTACATGATTTCTTAAAAAACACGAGTTTTTAGAAAATGTGTTTTATTTCATAAATGGAATCAACCATGTATGCACATTCCACGTCATAATGACTTTCTATAGTTTGCGCATGCGTCAGGAAATAAGAAAAGCTTACTTTTCCCGTTTTTTAAAATCACAGCTACTAGAAGGTTTACATGATTTCTTAAAAAACACGAGTTTTTAGAAAATGTGTTTTATTTCATCAATGGAATCTACCAAGTATGCACATTCTATGTCATAACGATTTTCTATAGTTTTCGCATGCGTCCGGAAATAAGAAAAGCTTACTTACACCGTTTTTAAAAATCACAGCTTCTAGAAGCTTTACATTATTTCTTAAAAAACATGAGTTTTTAGAAAATGTGTTTTATTTCATAAATGGAATCTAGAAAGTATGCACATTGTACGTCATAACGACTTTCTATAGTTTGCGCATGCGTCCGGAAATAAGAAAAGCTTACTTCCCCCGTTTTTTAAAATCACAGCTTCTAGAAGGTTTACATGATTTCTTAAAAAACACGAGTTTTTAGAAAATGTGTTTTATTTCATAAATGGAATCTACAAAGTATGTACATTCTACGTCATAACGACTTTCTATAGCTTGCGCATGCGTTTGGAAATATGAAAAGCTTACTTCCCCCGTTTTTTAAAATCACAGCTTCTAGAAGGTTTACATGATTTCTTAAAAAACACGAGTTTATAGAAAATGTGTTTTATTTCATAAATGGAATCAACCATGTATGCACATTCTACGTCATAACGACTTTCTATAGTTTGCACATGCGTCAGGAAATAAGAAAAGCTTACTTCCACCGTTTTTTAAAATCACAGAGTCTAGAAGGTTTACATGATTTCGTAAAAAACACGAGTTTTTAGAAAATGTGTTTTATTTGCTAAATGGAATCTACAAAGTATGCACATTCTACGTCATAATGACTTTCTATAGTTTGCGCATGCGTTTGGAAATAAGAAAAGCTTACTTCCCTCATTTTTTAAAATCACAGCTTCTAGAAGGTTTACATGATTTCTTAAAAAACACGAGTTTTTAGAAAATGTGTTTTATTTCATAAATGGAATCTACAAAGTATGCACATTCTATGTCATAATGACTTTCTATAGTTGGCGCATGCGTTTGGAAATAAGAAAAGCTTACTTCCCACGTTTTTTAAAATCACAGCTTCTAGAAGGTTTACATGATTTCTTAAAAAACACGAGTTTTTAGAAAATGTGTTTTATTTCATAAATGGAATCAACAAAGTTTGCACATTCTACGTCATAACGACTTTCTATAGTTTGCGCATGCGTTTGGAAATAAGAAAAGCTTAATTCCGCCTTTTTTTAAAATCACAGCTTCTAGAAGGTTTACATGATTTCTTAAAAAACACGAGTTTTTAGAAAATGTGTTTTATTTCATAAATGGAATCTACAAAGTATGCACATTCTACGTCATAACGACTTTCTATAGTTTGCGCATGCGTTTGGAAATAAGAAAAGCTTACTTCCACCGTTTTTTAAAATCACAGCTTCTAGAAGGTTTACATGATTTCTTAAAAAACACGAGTTTTTAGAAAATGTGTTTTATTTCATAAATGGAATCAACAAAGTATGCACATTCTACGTCATAACGACTTTCTATTCTTTGCGCATGCGTTTGGAAATAAGAAAAGCTTACTTCCCCCGTTTTTTAAAAGCACAGCTTCTAGAAGGTTTACATGATTTCTTAAAAAACACGAGTTTTTAGAAAATGTGTTTTAATTCATAAATGTAATCTACAAAGTATGCACATTCTACGTCATACCGACTTTCTATAGTTTGCACATGTGTTTGGAAATAAGAAAAGCTTACTTCCCACGTTTTTTAAAATCACAGCTTCTAGAAGTTTTACATGATTTCTTAAAAAACACAAGTTTTTAGAAAATGTGTTTTATTTCATAAATGGAATCTACAAAGTATGCACATTCTACGTCATAACGACTTTCTATACTTTGCGCATGCGTTAGGAAATAAGAAAAGCTTACCTCCCCCGTTTTTTAAAATCACAGCTTCCAGAAGGCTTACATGATTTCTTAAAAAACACGAGTTTTTAGAAAATGTGTTTTATTTCATAAATGGAATCTACAAAGTATGCACATTCTACGTCATAACGACTTTCTATACTTTGCGCATGCGTTTGCAAAATAAGAAAATCTTACTTCCACCATTTTTTAAAATCACAGCTTCTAGAAGGTTTAAATGATTTCTTAAAAAACACGAATTTTTAGAAAATGTGTTTTATTTCATAAATGGAATCTACAAAGTATGCACATTCTACGTCATAACGACTTTCTATAGTTTGCGCATGCGTTTGGAAATAAGAAAAGCTTACTTCCCCCGTTTTTTAAAATCACAGCTTCTAGAAGGTTTACATTATTTCTTAAAAAACACGAGTTTTTAGAAAATGTGTTTTATTTCATAAATGCAATCAACAAAGTATGCACATTCTACGTCATAATGACTTTCTATAGTTTGCGGATGCGTCCGGAAATAAGAAAAGCTTACTTCCACCGTTTTTTAAAATCACAGCTTCTAGAAGGTTTACATGATTTCGTAAAAAACACGAGTTTTTAGAAAATGTGTTTTATTTCATAAATGGAATCTACCAAGTATGCACATTCTACGTCATAACGACTTTCTATAGTTTGCGCATGCGTCCGGAAATAAGAAAAGCTTACTTCCTCTGTTTTTTAAAATCACAGCTTCTAGAAGGATTACATGATTTCTTAAAAAACACGAGTTTTTAGAAAATGTGTTTTATTTCATTAATGGAATCTACAAAGTATGCACATTCTACGTCATAACGACTTTCTATAGTTTGCGCATGCGTCCGGAAATAAGAAAAGCATACTTCCCCCGTTTTTTAAAATCACAGCTTCGAGAAGGTTTACATGATTTCTTAAAAAACACAAGTTTTTAGAAAATGTATTTTATTTCATAAATGGAATCTACAAAGTATGCACATTCTACGTCATATTGACTTTCTATAGTTTGCGCATGCGTTTGGAAATATGAAAAGCTTACTTCCCCCGTTTTTTAAAATCACAGCTTCTAGAAGGTTTACTTGCTTTCTTAAAAAACACGAGTTTTTAGAAAATGTGTTTTATTTCATTAATAGAATCAACAAAGTATGCACATTCTACGTCATAATGACTTTCTATAGTTTGCGCATGCGTCCGGAAATAAGAAAAGCTTACTTCCACCGTTTTTAAAAATCACAGCTTCTAGAAGGTTTACATGATTTCGTAAAAAACACGAGTTTTTAGAAAATGTGTTTTATTTCATAAATGGAATCTACAAAGTATGCACATTCTATGTCATGACTTTCTATAGTTTGCGCATGTGTCCGGAAATAAGAAAAGCTTACTTCCGCCGTTTTTTAAAATCATAGCTTCTAGAAGGTTTACATGATTTCTTAAAAAACACGAGTTTTTAGAAAATGTGTTTTATTTCATAAATGGAATCAACAAAGTATGCGCATTCTACGTCATAACGAATTTCTATAGTTTGCGCATTCGTCCGGAAATATGAAAAGCTTACTTCCACCATTTTTTAAAATGACAGCTTCTAGAAGGTTTACATGATTTCGTAAAAAACAGGAGTTTTTATAAAATGTGTTTTATTTCATAAATGGAATCTACAAAGTATGCACATTCTACGTCATAACGACTTTCTATAGTTTGCGCACGCGTCTGGAAAAAAGAAAATCTTACTTCCCCCATTTTTTTAAATCACGGCTTCTAGAAGATTTACATGATTTCTTAAAAAACACGAGTTTTTAGAAAATGTGTTTTATTTCATAAATGGAATCAACAAAGTATGCACATTCTACGTCATAACGACTTTATATAGTTTGCGCATGCGTTTGGAAATAAGAAAAGCTTACTTCCACTGTTTATTAAAATCACAGCTTCTAGAAGGTTTACATGATTTCGTAAAAAACACGAGTTTTTAGAAAATGTGTTTTATTTCATAAATGCAATCTACAAAGTATGCACATTCTACGTCATAACGACTTTCTATAGTTTGCGCATGCGTCTGGAAATAAGAAAATCTTACTTCCCCCGTTTTTTAAAATCACAGCTTCTAGAAGGTTTGCATGATTTCTTAAAAAACACGAGTTTTTAGAAAATGTGTTTTATTTAATAAATGGAATCTACAATGTATGCACATTTTACGTCATAACGACTTTCTATACTTTGCGCATGCGTTTGGAAATAAGAAAAGCTTACTTCCCCCGTTTTTTAAAATCACAACTTCTAGAAGGTTTACATGATTTCTTAAAAAACACGAGTTTTTAGAAAATGTGTTTTAATTCATAAATGGAATCTACAAAGTATGCACATTCTACGTCATAACGACTTTCTATAGTTTGCGCATGCGTTTGGAAATAAGAAAAGCTTACTTCCCCCGTTTTTTAAAATCACGGCTTCTAGAAGGTTTACATGATTTCTTAAAAAACACGAGTTTTTAGAAAATGTGTTTTAATTCATAAATGGAATCTACAAAGTATGCACATTCTACGTCATAACGACTTTCTATAGTTTGCGCATGCGTCCGGAAATAAGAAAAGATTACTTCCACCGTTTTTTAAAATGACAGCTTCTAGAAGGTTTACATGATTTCTTAAAAAACACGAGTTTTTATAAAATGTGTTTTATTTCATAAATGGAATCTACAAAGTATGCACATTCTACGTCATAACGACTTTCTATAGTTTGCGCACGCGTCTGGAAAAAAGAAAAGCTTACTTCCCCCATTTTTTTAAATCACGGCTTCTAGAAGGTTTACATGATTTCTTAAAAAACACGAGTTTTTAGAAAATGTGTTTTATTTCATAAATGGAATCAACAAAGTATGCACATTCTACGTCATAACGACTTTCTATAGTTTGCGCATGCGTTTGGAAATAAGAAAAGCTTACTTCCCCCGTTTTTTAAAATCACAGCTTCTAGAAGGTTTACATGATTTCTTAAAAAACACGAGTTTTTCGAAAATGTGTTTTATTTCATAAATGGAATAAACCATGTATGCACATTCTACGTCATAACGAATTTCTATAGTTTGCGCATGCGTCAGGAAATAAGAAAAGCTTACTTCCACCGTTTTTTTAAAATCACAGCTTCTAGAAGCTTTAGATGATTTCGTAAAAAACATGAATTTTTAGAAAATGTGTTTTATTTCATAAATTGAATCTACAAAGTATGCACTTTCTACGTCATAAAGACTTTCTATAGTTTGCGCATGCGTCCGGAAATAAGAAAAGCTTACTTGCCCCGTTTTTTAAAATCACAGCTTCTGGAAGGTTTACATGATTTTTTGAAAAACACGAGTTTTTAGAAAATGTGTTTGATTTCATAAATCGAATCAACAAAGTATGTACATTCTAAGTCATAACGAATTTCCATACTTTGCGCATGCGTTTGGAAATAAGAAAAGCTTACTTCCCCCGTTTTTTAAAATCATAGCTTCTAGAAGGTTTACATGATTTCTTAAAAAACACAAGTTTTTAGAAAATGTGTTTTTTTCTCAAATGGAATCAACAAAGTATGCATATTCTACGTCATAACGACTTTCTATAGTTTGTGCATACGTCCGGAAATAAGAAAAGCTTACTTCCTCCGTTTTTTAAAATCACAGCTTCTAGAAGGTTTACATGATTTCTTAAAAAACACGAGTTTTTTCAAAATGTGTTTTATTTCAGAAATAGAATCAACAAAGTATGCACATTCTACGTCATAAGGAATTTCTATAGTTTGCGCATGCGTCCGGAAATAAGAAAAGCTTACTTCCACCGTTTTTTAAAATCACAGCTTCTAGAAGGTTTACATGATTTCGTAAAAAACATGAGTTTTTAGAAAATGTGTTTTATTTCATAAATGGAATCTACAAAGTATGCACATTCTACGTCATAAGGACTTTCTATAGTTTCCGCATTCGTCCGGAAATAAGAAAAGCTTACTTCCACCGTTTTTTAAAATCACAGCTTCTAGAAGGTTTACATGATTTCGTAAAAAACACGAGTTTTTAGAAAATTTGTTTTATTTCATAAATGGAATCTACAAAGTATGCACATTCTACGTCATAACGACTTTCTATAGTTTGCGCATGCGTCCGGAAATAAGAAAATCTTACTCCCCCTGTTTTTTAAAATCACAGCTTCTAGAAGGTTTACATGATTTCTTAAAAAACACGAGTTTTTAGAAAATGTGTTTTATTTCATAAATGGAATCAACAAAGTATGCACATTCTTCGTCATAACGGATTTTTATAGTTTGCGCATGCGTCCGGAAATAAGAAAAGCTTACTTCCACCGTTTTTTAAAATCAGAGCTTCTAGAAGGTTTACATGATTTCTTAAAAAACACGAGTTTTTAGAAAATGTGTTTTATTTCATAAATGGAATCAACAAAGTATGCACATTCTACATCATAATGACTTTCTATAGTTTGTGCATGCGTTTGGAAATAAGAAAAGCTTACTTCCCCCGTTTTTTAAAATCACAGCTTCTAGAAGGTTTACATGATTTCTTAAAAAACACGTGTTTTTAGAGAATGTTTTTTTTTTCATAAATGGAATCAACAAAGTATGCAGATTCTACGTCTTAACGACTTTCTATAGTTTGCGCATGCGTCCGGAAATAAGAAAAGCTTACTTCCACCGTTTTTTAAAATCACAGCTTCTAGAAGGTTTACATGATTTCTTAAAAAACACGAGTTTTTAGAAAATGTGTTTTATTTCATAAATGGAATCAACAAAGTATGCACATTCTACGTCATAACGACTTTCTAAAGTTTGTGCATTCGTCCGGAAATAAGAAACGCTTACTTCCCCCGTTTTTTAAAATCATAGCTTCTAGAAGGTTTACATGATTTCGTAAAAAACACGAGTTTTTAGAAAATGTGTTTTATTTCATAAATGGAATCTACAAAGTATGCACATTCTACGTCATAACGACTTTCTATAGTTTGTGCATGCGTTTGGAAATAAGAAAAGCTTACTTCCCCCATTTTTTAAAATCACAGCTTTTAGAAAGTTTACATGATTTCTTAAAAAACACGAGTTTTTAGAAAATGTGTTTTATTTCATAAATGGAATCAACAAAGTATGCACATTCTACATCATAACGACTTTCTATAGTTTGCGCATGCGTCCGGAAATAAGAAAAGCTTACTTTCCCCATTTTTTAAAATCACAGCTTCTAGAAGGTTTACATGATTTCGTAAAAAACACGAGTTTTTAGAAAATGTTTTTTATTTCATAAATGGAATCAACAATGTATGCACATTCTACGTCATAACGACTTTCTATAGTTTGCGAATGCGTTTGGAAATAAGAAAAGCTTACTTCCCCCATTTTTTAAAATCACAGCTTCTAGAAGGTTTACATGATTTCTTAAAAAACACGAGTTTTTAGAAAAGGTGTTTTATTTCATAAATGGAATCAACAAAGTATGCACATTCTACATCATAACGACTTTCTATAGTTTGAGCATGCGTCCGGAAATAAGAAAAGCTTACTTCCCCCGTTTATTAAAATCACAGCTTCTAGAAGGTTTACATGATTTCTTAAAAAACACGAGTTTTTAGAAAATGTGTTTTATTTCATTAATGGAATCAACAAAGTATGCACATTCTACGTCATAACGGCTTTTTATAGTTTGCGCATTCGTCCAGAAATAAGAAAAGCTTACTTCCACCGTTTTTTAAAATCACAGCTTCTAGAAGGTTTACTTGCTTTCTTAAAAAACACGAGTTTTTAGAAAATGTGTTTTATTTCATTAATAGAATCAACAAAGTATGCACATTCTACGTCATAATGACTTTCTATAGTTTGCGCATGCGTCCGGAAATAAGAAAAGCTTACTTCCACCGTTTTTAAAAATCACAGCTTCTAGAAGGTTTACATGATTTCGTAAAAAACACGAGTTTTTAGAAAATGTGTTTTATTTCATAAATGGAATCTACAAAGTATGCACATTCTATGTCATGACTTTCTATAGTTTGCGCATGCGTCCGGAAATAAGAAAAGCTTACTTCCGCCGTTTTTTAAAATCATAGCTTCTAGAAGGTTTACATGATTTCTTAAAAAACACGAGTTTTTAGAAAATGTGTTTTATTTCATAAATGGAATCAACAAAGTATGCACATTCTACGTCATAACGAATTTCTATAGTTTGCGCATTCGTCCGGAAATATGAAAAGCTTACTTCCACCATTTTTTAAAATGACAGCTTCTAGAAGGTTTACATGATTTCATAAAAAACATGAGTTTTTAGAAAATGTGTATTATTTCATAAATGGAATCAACCATGTATGCACATTCTACGTCATAAAGACTTTCTATAGTTTGCGCATGCGTCCGGAAATAAGAAAAGATTACTTCCACCATTTTTTAAAATCACAGCTTCTAGAAGGTTTACATGATTCGTAAAAAACACGAGTTTTTAGAAAATGTGTTTTATTTCATAAATGGAATCTACAAAGTATGCACATTCTACGTCATAACGACTTTCTATAGTTTGCGCATGCGTCCGGAAATAAGAAAAGCTTACTTCCCCCGTTTTTTAAAATCACAGCTTCTAGAATGTTTACATGATTTCTTAAAAAACACGAGTTTTTAGAAAATGTGTTTTACTTCATAAATGGAATCAACAAAGTATGCACATTCTACGTCATAACGACTTTCTATAGCTTGCGGATGCGTTTGGAAATTTGAAAAGCTTACTTCCCCCGTTTTTTAAAATCACAGCTTCTAGAAGGTTTACATGATTTCTTAAAAAACACGAGTTTTTAGAAAATGAGTTTTATTTCATAAATAGAATCAACAAAGTATGCACATTCTACGTCATAATGACTCTCTATAGTTTGTGGATGCGTCCGGAAATAAGAAAAGCTTACTTCCACCGTTTTTTAAAATCACAGCTTCTAGAAGGTTTACATGATTTCTTAAAAAACAGGAGTTTTTAGAAAATGTGTTTTATTTCATAAATGGAATCAACAAAGTATGCACATTCTACGTCATAACGACTTTCTATAGTTTGCGCATTGGTCCGGAAATATGAAAATCTTACTTCCACCCTTTTTTTAAATCACAGCTTCTACAAGGTTTACATGATTTCTTAAAAAACACAAGTTTTTAGAAAATGTGTTTTATTTCATAAATGGAATCTACAAATATGCACATTCTACGTCATAAAGACTTTCTATAGTTTGCGCATGCGTCCGGAAATAAGAAAAGCATACTTGCCCCGTTTTTTAAAATCACAGCTTCTAGAAGGTTTACATGATTTCTTAAAAAACACTAGTTTTTAGAAAATGTGTTTTATTTCATAAATCGAATCAACAAAGTATGCACATTCTACGTCATAACGACTTTCTATACTTTGCGCATGCGTTTGGAAATAAGAAAAGCTTACTTCCCCCATTTTTTAAAATCATAGCTTCTAGAAGATTTACATGATTTCTTAAAAAACACGAGTTTTCAGAAAATGTGTTTTATTTCTTAAATGGAATCAACAAAAGTATGCACATTTTACGTCATAATGACTTTCTATAGTGTGCGCATGCGTCTGGAAATAAGAAAAGCTTACTTCGACCATTTTTTAAAATCACAGCTTCTAGAAGGTTTACATGATTTCTTAAGAAACATGAGTTTTTAGAAAATATGTTTTATTTCATAAATGGAATCAACAAAGTATGCACATTCTACGTCATAACGACTTTCTATAGTTTGCGCATTCGTCCGGAAATAAGAAAAGCTTACTTCCACCGTTTATTAAAATCACAGCTTCTCGAAGGTTTACATGATTTCGTAAAAAACACGAATTTTTAGAAAATGTGTTTTATTTCATAAATGGAATCTACAAAGTATGCACATTGTACGTCATAAAGACTTTCTATAGTTTGCGCATGCGTCCGGAAATAAGAAAAGCTTACTTGCCCCGTTTTTTAAAATCACAGCTTCTAGAAGGTTTACATGATTTCTTAAAAAACACGAGTTTTTAGAAAATGTGTTTTATTTCGTCAATCGAATCAACAAAGTATACACATTCTACCTCATAACGAATTTCTATACTTTGCGCATGCGTTTGGAAATAAGAAAAGCTTACTTCCCCCGTTTTTTAAAATCACAGCTTCTAGAAGGTTTACATGATTTCTTAAAAAACACGAGTTTTTAGAAAATGTGTTTTATTTCATAAATGGAATCTACCAAGTATGCACATTCTACGTCATAACGACTTTCTATAGTTTGCGCATTCATCCGGAAATAAGAAAAACTTACTTCCACCGTTTATTAAAATCACAGCTTCTAGAAGGTTTACATGATTTCCTAAAAAACACGAGTTTTTAGAAAATGTGTTTTATTTCATAAATGCAATCTACAAAGTATGCACATTCTACGTCATAACGACTTTCTATAGTTTGCTCATTCGTCCGGAAATAAGAAAAGCTTACTTCCACCGTTTATTAAAATCACAGCTTCTAGAATGTTTACATGATTTCGTAAAAAACATGAGTTTTTAGAAAATGTGTTATATTTCATAAATGCAATCTACAAAGTATGCACATTCTACGTCATAACGACTTTCTATAGTTTGCTCATTCGTCCGGAAATAAGAAAAGCTTACTTCCACCGTTTTTTAAAATCACAGCTTCTAGAAGGTTTACATGGTTTCGTAAAAAAAACGAGTTTTTAGAAAATGTGTTTGATTTCATAAATGGAATCAACCATGTATGCACATTCTACGTCATAACGAATTTCTATAGTTTGTGCATGCGTCAGGAAACAAGAAAAGCTTACTTGCCCCGTTTTTTAAAATCACAGCTTCTAGAAGGTTTACATGATTTCTTAAAAAACACGAGTTTTTAGAAAATGTGTTTTATTTCATAAATGGAATCAACAAAGTATGTACATTCTACCTCATAACGACTTTCTATACTTTGCGCATGCGTTTGGAAATAAGAAAAGCTTACTTCCCCCGTTTTTTAAAATCACAGCTTCTAGAAGGTTTACATGATTTCTTAAAAAACACGAGTTTTTAGAAAATGTGTTTTATTTCATAAATGGAATCTACCAAGTATGCACATTCTATGTCATAACGACTTTCTATAGTTTGCGCATTCGTCCGGAAATAAGAAAAGCTTACTTCCACCGTTTATTAAAATCACAGCTTCTAGAAGGTCTACATGATTTCATAAAAAACACGGGTTTTTAGAAAATGTGTTTTATTTCATGAATGCAATCTACAAAGTATGCACATTCTACGTCATAACGACTTTCTATAGTTTGCGCATGCGTCCGGAAATAAGAAAAGCTTACTTCCCCTGTTTTTTTAAATCATAGCTTCTAGAAGGTTTACATGTTTTCTTAAAAAACATGAGTTTTTAGAGAATGTGTTTTATTTCATAAATGGAATCAACAAAGTATGCACATTCTACGTCATAACGACTTTCTATAGTTTGCGCATGCGTTTGGAAATAAGAAAAGCTTACTTCCCCCATTTTTTAAAATCACAGCTTCTAGAAGGTTTACATGATTTCTTAAAAAACACGAGTTTTTAGAAAATGTGTTTTATTTCATAAATGGAATCAACAAAGTATGCACATTCTACGTCATAACGACTTTCTATAGTTTGCGCATGCGTCTGGAAATAAGAAAAGCTTACTTCCACCGTTTTTTAAAATCACACCTTATAGAAGGTTTACATGATTTCTTAAAAAATATGAGTTTTTAGAAAATGTGTTTTATTTCATAAATGGAATCAACAAAGTATGCACATTCTATGTCATAACGACTCTCTATAGTTTGCGCATGCGTTTGGAAGTAAGAAAAGCCTACTTCCCCCGTTTTTTAAAATCACAGCTTCTAGAAAGTTTACATGATTTGTTAAAAAACACGAGTTTTTAGAAAATGTGTTTTATTTCATAAATGGAATCAACAAAGTATGCACATTCTACGTCATAACGACTTTCTATAGTTTGCGCATGCGTCCTGAAATAAGAAAAGCCTACTTCCACCGTTTTTAAAAATCACAGCTTCTAGAAGGTTTACATGATTTCTTAAAAACCACGAGTTTTTAGAAAATGTGTTTTATTTGATAAATGGAATCTACAAAGTATGCACATTCTACGTCATAACAAATTTCTATAGTTTGCGCATGCGTCCGGAAATAGGAAAAGCTTACTTCCCCCGTTTTTTAAAATCACAGCTTCTAGAAGGTTTACATGATTTCTTAAAAAACACGACTTTTTAGAAAATGTGTTTTATTTCATAAATAGAATCAACAAAGTATGCACATTCTACGTCATAACGACTTTCTATAGTTTGCGCATCCGTCCGGAAATAAGAAAAGCTTACTTCCACCGTTTTTTTAAATCACAGCTTCTAGAAGGTTTACATGATTTCTTAAAAAACACGAGTTTTTAGAAAATGTGTTTTATTTCATAAATGGAATCTACAAAGTATGCATATTCTACGTCACAACGACTTTCTATAGTTTGCGCATGCGTCCGGAAATAAGAAAAGCTTACTTCCCCCGTTTTTTAAAATCACAGCTTCTAGAAGGTTTACATGAGTTCTTAAGAAACACGAGTTTTTAGAAAATGCGTTTTATTTCATAAATGGAATTAACAAAGTATGCACTTTCTACGTCATAACGACTTTCTATACTTTGCGCATGCGTTTGGAAATACGAAAAGCTTACTTCCCTCGTTTTTTAAAATCACAGCTTCTAGAAGGTTTACATGATTTCTTAAAAAACACGAGTTTTTAGAAAATGTGTTTTATTTCATAAATGGAATCAACAAAGTATGCACATTCTACGAAATAATGACTTTCTATAGTTTGCGCATGCGTCCATAAATAAGAAAAGCTTACTTCCACCGTATTTTAAAATCACAGCTTCTAGAAGGTTTACATCATTTCGTAAAAAACACGAGTTTTTAGAAAATGTGTTTTATTTCAAAAATGGAATCTACAAAGTATGCACATTCTACGTCATAACGACTTTCTATAGTTTGCGCATGCGTCCGGAAATAAGAAAAGCTTACTTCCACCGTTTTTTAAAATCACAGCTTGTAGAAGGTTTACATGATTTCGTAAAAAACACGAGTTTTTAGAAAATGTGTTTTATTTCATAAATGGAATCAACAAAGTATGCAAATTCTACATCATAATGACTTTCTATAGTTTGCGCATGCGACCGGAAATAAGAAAAGCTTACTTCCCCCGTTTTTTAAAATCACAGCTTCTAGAAGGTTTACATGATTTCTTAAAAAACACGAGTTTTTAGAAAATGTGTTTTATTTCATAAATGGAATCAACCATGTGTGCAAATTCTACATCATAACGACTTTCTATAGTTTGCACATGCGTCAGGAAATAAGAAAAGCTTACTTCCCCCGTTTTTTAAAATCACAGCTTCTAGAAGGTTTACATGATTTCTTAAAAAACACGAGTTTTTAGAAAATGTGTTTTATCTCATAAATGGAATCAACAAAGTATGCACATTCTACACCATAACGACTTTCTATAGTTTGCGCATGCCTCCGGAAATAAGAAAAGCTTACTTCCACCGTTTTTTAAAATCACGGCTTCTAGAAGGTTTACATGATTTCGTAAAAAACAGGAGTTTTTAGAAAATGTGTTTTATTTCATAAATGGAATCTACAAAGTATGCACATTCTATGTCATAACGACTTTCTATAGTTTGCGCATGCGTCCGGAAATAAGAAAATCTTACTTCCCCCATTTTTTAAAATCACAACTTCTAGAAGGTTTACATGATTTCTTCAAAAACACGAGTTTTTAGAAAATGTGTTTTATTTCATAAATGGAATCAACAAATTATGCACATTCTACGTCATAACGACTTTCTATAGTTTGCGCATGCGTCCGGAAATAAGAAAAGCTTACTTCCTCCGTTTTTTAAAATCACAGCTTCTAGAAGGTTTACATGATTTCTTAAAAAACACGAGTTTTTAGAAAATTTGTTTTATTTCATAAATGGAATCAACCATGTATGCATATTCTACGTCATAATGACTTTCTATAGTTTGCGCATGCGTCTGGAAATAAGAAAAGCTTACTTCCACCGTTTTTTAAAATCACAGCTTCTAAAAGGTTTACATCATTTCGTAAAAAACACGTGTTTTTAGAAAATGTGTTTTATTTCATAAATGGAATCTACAAAGTATGCACATTCTACGTCATAACGACTTTCTATAGTTTCCGCATGCGTCCGGAAATAAGAAAAGCTTACTTCCCCCGTTTTTTAAAATCACAGCTTCTAGAAGGTTTACATGATTTCTTAAAAAACACGAGTTTTTAGAAAATGTGTTTGATTTCATAAATGGAATCAACAAAGTATGCACATTCTACGTCATAACGACTTTCTATAGTTTGCGCATGCGTCCGTAAATAAGAAAAGCTTACTTCCCCCGTTTTTTAAAATGACAGCTTCTAGAAGGTTTACATGATTTCCTAAAAAACACGAGTTTTTAGAAAATGTGTTTTATTTCATAAATGGAATCAACAAAGTATGCACATTCTACATCATAACGACTTTCTATAGTTTGCGCAGGCGTTGAGAAATAAGAAAAACTTACTTCCCCCGTTTTTTAAAATCACAGCTTCTAGAAGGTTTACATGATTTCTTAAAAAACACGAGTTTTTAGAAAATGTGTTTTATTTCATAAATGGAATCAACGATGTATGCACATTCAACGTCATAATGACTTTCTATAGTTTGCGCATGCGTCAGGAAATAAGAAAAGCTTACTTTTCCCGTTTTTTAAAATCACATCTTCTAGAAGGTTTACATGATTTCTTAAAAAACATGAGTTTTTAGAAAATGTGCTTTATTTCATCAATGGAATGTACCAAGTATACACATTCTATGTCATAACGACTTTCTATAGTTTTCGCATGCGTCCGGAAATAAGAAAAGCTTACTTCCACCGTTTTTAAAAATCACAGCTTCTAGAAGGTTTACATGATTTCTTAAAAGACACGAGTTTTTAGAAAATGTGTTTTATTTCATAAATGGAATCTACAAAGTATGCACATTCTACGTCATAACGACTTTCTATAGTTTGCGCATGCGTCCGGAAATAAGAAAAGCTTACTTCCCACGTTTTTTAAAATCACAGCTTCTAGAAGCTTTACATGATTTCTTAAAAAACACGAGTTTTTAGAAAATGTGTTTTATTTCATAAATGGAATCAACAACGTATGCACATTCTACATCATAACGACTTTCTATAGTTTGCACATGCGTCAGGAAATAAGAAAAGCTTACTTCCACCGTTTTTTAAAATCACACCTTCTAGAAGGTTTACATGATTTTGTAAAAAACACGAGTTTTTAGAAAATGTGTTTTATTTGCTAAATGGAATCTACAAAGTATGCACATTCTACGTCATAATGACTTTCTATAGTTTGCGCATGCGTTTGGAAATAAGAAAAGCTTACTTCCCTCATTTTTTAAAATCACAGCTTCTAGAAGGTTTACATGATTTCTTAAAAAACACGAGTTTTTAGAAAATGTGTTTTATTTCATAAATGGAATCTACAAAGTATGCACATTCTACGTCATAACGACTTTCTATAGTTTGTGCATGCGTCTGGAAATAACAAAATCTTACATCCCCCGTTTTTTAAAATCACAGCTTCTAGAAGGTTTACATGATTTCTTAAAAAACACGAGTTTGTAGAAAATGTGTTTTATTTCATAAATGGAATCAACAAAGTATGCACATTCTACATCATAACGACTTTCTATAGTTTGCGCATGCGTTTGGAAATAAGAAAAGCTTACTTCCGCCTTTTTTTAAAATCACAGCTTCTAGAAGGTTTACATGATTTCTTAAAAAACACGAGTTTTTAGAAAATGTGTTTTATTTCATAAATGGAATCTACAAAGTATGCACATTCTACGTCATAACAACTTTCTATAGTTTGCGCATGCGTTTGGAAATAAGAAAAGCTTACTTCCACCGTTTTTTAAAATCACAGCTTCTAGAAGGTTTACATGATTTCTTAAAAAACACGAGTTTTTAGAAAATGTGTTTTATTTCATAAATGGAATCAACAAAGTATGCACATTCTACGTCATAACGACTTTCTATTCTTTGCGCATGCGTTTGGAAATAAGAAAAGCTTACTTCCCCCGTTTTTTAAAATCACAGCTTCTAGAAGGTTTACATGATTTCTTAAAAAACACGAGTTTTTAGAAAATGTGTTTTATTTCATAAATGCAATCAACAAAGTATGCACATTCTACGTCATAATGACTTTCTATAGTTTGCGGATGCGTCCGGAAATAAGAAAAGCTTACTTCCACCGTTTTTTAAAATCACAGCTTCTAGAAGGTTTACATGATTTCGTAAAAAACACGAGTTTTTAGAAAATGTGTTTTATTTCATAAATGGAATCTACCAAGTATGCACATTCTACGTCATAACGACTTTCTATAGTTTGCGCATGCGTCCGGAAATAAGAAAAGCTTACTTCCTCTGTTTTTTAAAATCACAGCTTCTAGAAGGATTACATGATTTCTTAAAAAACACGAGTTTTTAGAAAATGTGTTTTATTTCATAAATGTAATCAACAAAGTATGCACATTCTACGTCATAACGACTTTCTATAGTTTGCGCATTCGTCCGGAAATATGAAAATCTTAATTCCACCGTTTTTTAAAATCATAGCTTCTGGAAGGTTTACATGATTTCTTTAAAAACACGAGTTTTTAGAAAATGTGTTTTATTTCATTAATGGAATCTACAAAGTATGCACATTCTACGTCATAACGACTTTCTATAGTTTGCGCATGCGTCCGGAAATAAGAAAAGCATACTTCCCCCGTTTTTTAAAATCACAGCTTCGAGAAGGTTTACATGATTTCTTAAAAAACACGAGTTTTTAGAAAATGTGTTTTATTTCATAAATGGAATCTACAAAGTATGCACATTCTACGTCATATTGACTTTCTATAGTTTGCGCATGCGTTTGGAAATATGAAAAGCTTACTTCCCCCGTTTTTTAAAATCACAGCTTCTAGAAGGTTTACTTGCTTTCTTAAAAAACACGAGTTTTTAGAAAATGTGTTTTATTTCATTAATAGAATCAACAAAGTATGCACATTCTACGTCATAATGACTTTCTATAGTTTGCGCATGCGTCCGGAAATAAGAAAAGCTTACTTCCACCGTTTTTAAAAATCACAGCTTCTAGAAGGTTTACATGATTTCGTAAAAAACACGAGTTTTTAGAAAATGTGTTTTATTTCATAAATGGAATCTACAAAGTATGCACATTCTATGTCATGACTTTCTATAGTTTGCGCATGCGTCCGGAAATAAGAAAAGCTTACTTCCGCCGTTTTTTAAAATCATAGCTTCTAGAAGGTTTACATGATTTCTTAAAAAACACGAGTTTTTAGAAAATGTGTTTTATTTCATAAATGGAATCAACAAAGTATGCACATTCTACGTCATAACGAATTTCTATAGTTTGCGCATTCGTCCGGAAATATGAAAAGCTTACTTCCACCATTTTTTAAAATGACAGCTTCTAGAAGGTTTACATGATTTCGTAAAAAACAGGAGTTTTTATAAAATGTGTTTTATTTCATAAATGGAATCTACAAAGTATGCACATTCTACGTCATAACGAATTTCTATAGTTTGCGCATGCGTCTGGAAAAAAGAAAAGCTTACTTCCCCCATTTTTTTAAATCACGGCTTCTAGAAGATTTACATGATTTCTTAAAAAACATGAGTTTTTAGAAAATGTGTTTTATTTCATAAATGGAATCAACAAAGTATGCACATTCTACGTCATAACGACTTTATATAGTTTGCGCATGCGTTTGGAAATAAGAAAAGCTTACTTCCACTGTTTATTAAAATCACAGCTTCTAGAAGGTTTACATGATTTCGTAAAAAACACGAGTTTTTAGAAAATGTGTTTTATTTCATAAATGCAATCTACAAAGTATGCACATTCTACGTCATAACGACTTTCTATAGTTTGCGCATGCGTCTGGAAATAAGAAAATCTTACTTCCCCCGTTTTTTAAAATCACAGCTTCTAGAAGGTTTGCATGATTTCTTAAAAAACACGAGTTTTTAGAAAATGTGTTTTATTTAATAAATGGAATCTACAAAGTATGCACATTTTACGTCATAACGACTTTCTATACTTTGCGCATCCGTTTGGAAATAAGAAAAGCTTACTTCCCCCATTTTTTAAAATCACAGCTTCTAGAAGGTTTACATGATTTCTTAAAAAACACGAGTTTTTAGAAAATGTGCTTTATTTCATAAATGGAATCAACAAAGTATGCACATTCTACGTCATAACGACTTTCTATACTTTGCGCATGCGTTTGGAAATAAGAAAAGCTTACTTCCCCCGTTTTTTAAAATCACAACTTCTAGAAGGTTTACATGATTTCTTAAAAAACACGAGTTTTTAGAAAATGTGTTTTAATTCATAAATGGAATCTACAAAGTATGCACATTCTACGTCATAACGACTTTCTATAGTTTGCGCATGCGTTTGGAAATAAGAAAAGCTTACTTCCCCCATTTTTTAAAATCACGGCTTCTAGAAGGTTTACATGATTTCTTAAAAAACACGAGTTTTTAGAAAATGTGTTTTATTTCATAAATAGAATCAAAAAAGTATGCACATTATTCGTCATAATGACTTTCTATAGTTTGCGGATGCGTCCGGAAATAAGAAAAGCTTACTTCCACCGTTTTTTAAAATCACAGCTTCTAGAAGGTTTACATGATTTCGTAAAAAACACGAGTTTTTAGAAAATGTGTTTTATTTCATAAATGCAAATCTACAAAGTATGCACATTCTACGTCATAACGACTTTCTATAGTTTGCGCATTCGTCCGGAAATAAGAAAAGATTACTTCCACCGTTTTTTAAAATGACGGCTTCTAGAAGGTTTACATGATTTCTTAAAAAACACGAGTTTTTATAAAATGTGTTTTATTTCATAAATGGAATCTACAAAGTATGCACATTCTACGTCATAACGAATTTCTATAGTTTGCGCACGCGTCTGGAAAAAAGAAAAGTTTACTTCCCCCATTTTTTTAAATCACGGCTTCTAGAAGGTTTACATGATTTCTTAAAAAACACGAGTTTTTAGAAAATGTGTTTTATTTCATAAATGGAATGAACAAAGTATGCACATTCTACGTCATAACGACTTTCTATAGTTTGCGCATGCGTTTGGAAATAAGAAAAGCTTACTTCCCCCGTTTTTTAAAATCACAGCTTCTAGAAGGTTTACATGATTTCTTAAAAAACACGAGTTTTTCGAAAATGTGTTTTATTTCATAAATGGAATAAACCATGTATGCACATTCTACGTCATAACGAATTTCTATAGTTTGCGCATGCGTCAGGAAATAAGAAAAGCTTACTTCCACCGTTTTTTTAAAATCACAGCTTCTAGAAGCTTTAGATGATTTCGTAAAAAACATGAGTTTTTAGAAAATGTGTTTTATTTCATAAATTGAATCTACAAAGTATGCACTTTCTACGTCATAAAGACTTTCTATAGTTTGCGCATGCGTCCGGAAATAAGAAAAGCTTACTTGCCCCGTTTTTTAAAATCACAGCTTCTGGAAGGTTTACATGATTTTTTGAAAAACACGAGTTTTTAGAAAATGTGTTTGATTTCATAAATCGAATCAAAAAAGTATGTACATTCTAAGTCATAACGAATTTCCATACTTTGCGCATGCATTTGGAAATAAGAAAAGCTTACTTCCCCCGTTTTTTAAAATCATAGCTTCTAGAAGGTTTACATGATTTCTTAAAAAACACAAGTTTTTAGAAAATGTGTTTTATTTCTCAAATGGAATCAACAAAGTATGCATATTCTACGTCATAACGACTTTCTATAGTTTGTGCATACGTCCGGAAATAAGAAAAGCTTACTTCCTCCGTTTTTTAAAATCACAGCTTCTATAAGGTTTACATGATATCTTAAAAAACACGAGTTTTTACAAAATGTGTTTTATTTCAGAAATAGAATCAACAAAGTATGCACATTCTACGTCATAAGGAATTTCTATAGTTTGCGCATGCGTCCGGAAATAAGAAAAGCTTACTTCCACCGTTTTTGAAAATCACAGCTTCTAGAAGGTTTACATGATTTCGTAAAAAACACGAGTTTTTAGAAAATGTGTTTTATTTCATAAATGGAATCTACAAAGTATGCACATTCTACGTCATAAGGACTTTCTATAGTTTCCGCATTCGTCCGGAAATAAGAAAAGCTTACTTCCACCGTTTTTTAAAATCACAGCTTCTAGAAGGTTTACATGATTTCGTAAAAAACACGAGTTTTTAGAAAATTTGTTTTATTTCATAAATGGAATCTACAAAGTATGCACATTCTACGTCACAACGACTTTCTATAGTTTGCGCATGCGTCCGGAAATAAGAAAATCTTACTCCCCCCGTTTTTTAAAATCACAGCTTCTAGAAGGTTTACATGATTTCTTAAAAAACACGAGTTTTTAGAAAATGTGTTTTATTTCATAAATGGAATCAACAAAGTATGCACATTCTGCGTCATAACGGATTTTTATAGTTTGCGCATGCGTCCGGAAATAAGAAAAGCTTACTTCCACCGTTTTTTAAAATCAGAGCTTCTAGAAGGTTTACATGATTTCTTAAAAAACACGAGTTTTTAGAAAATGTGTTTTATTTCATAAATGGAATCAACAAAGTATGCACATTCTACATCATAATGACTTTCTATAGTTTGTGCATGCGTTTGGAAATAAGAAAAGCTTACTTCCCCCGTTTTTTAAAATCACAGCTTCTAGAAGGTTTACATGATTTCTCAAAAAACACGTGTTTTTAGAGAATGTTTTTTTTTTCATAAATGGAATCAACAAAGTATGCAGATTCTACGTCTTAACGACTTTCTATAGTTTGCGCATGCGTCCGGAAATAAGAAAAGCTTACTTCCACCGTTTTTTAAAATCACAGCTTCTAGAAGGTTTACATGATTTCTTAAAAAACACGAGTTTTTAGAAAATGTGTTTTATTTCATAAATGGAATCAACAAAGTATGCACATTCTACGTCATAACGACTTTCTAAAGTTTGTGCATTCGTCCGGAAATAAGAAACGCTTACTTCCCCCGTTTTTTAAAATCATAGCTTCTAGAAGGTTTATATGATTTCGTAAAAAACACGAGTTTTTAGAAAATGTGTTTTATTTCATAAATGGAATCTACAAAGTATGCACATTCTACGTCATAACGACTTTCTATAGTTTGTGCATGCGTTTGGAAATAAGAAAAGCTTACTTCCCCCATTTTTTAAAATCACAGCTTCTAGAATGTTTACATGATTTCTTAAAAAACACGAGTTTTTAGAAAATGTGTTTTATTTCATAAATGGAATCAACAAAGTATGCACATTCTACATCATAACGACTTTCTATAGTTTGCGCATGCGTCCGGAAATAAGAAAAGCTTACTTTCCCCATTTTTTAAAATCACAGCTTCTAGAAGGTTTACATGATTTCGTAAAAAACACGAGTTTTTAGAAAATGTGTTTTATTTCATAAATGGAATCAACAATGTATGCACATTCTACGTCATAACAACTTTCTATAGTTTGCGCATGCGTTTGGAAATAAGAAAAGCTTACTTCCCACATTTTTTAAAATCACAGCTTCTAGAAGGTTTACATGATTTCTTAAAAAACACGAGTTTTTAGAAAAGGTGTTTTATTTCATAAATGGAATCAACAAAGTATGCACATTCTACATCATAACGACTTTCTATAGTTTGAGCATGCGTCCGGAAATAAGAAAAGCTTAGTTCCCCCGTTTATTAAAATCACAGCGTCTAGAAGGTTTACATGATTTCTTAAAAAACACGAGTTTTTAGAAAATGTGTTTTATTTCATTAATGGAATCAACAAAGTATGCACATTCTACGTCATAACGGCTTTTTATAGTTTGCGCATTCGTCCGGAAATAAGAAAAGCTTACTTCCACCGTTTTTTAAAATCACAGCTTCTAGAAGGTTTACATGATTTCGTAAAAAACACGAGTTTTTAGAAAATGTGTATTATTTCATAAATGGAATCAACCATGTATGCACATTCTACGTCATAAAGACTTTCTATAGTTTGCGCATGCGTCCGGAAATAAGAAAAGATTACTTCCACCATTTTTTAAAATCACAGCTTCTAGAAGGTTTACATGATTCGTAAAAAACACGAGTTTTTAGAAAATGTGTTTTATTTCATAAATGGAATCTACAAAGTATGCACATTCTACGTCATAACGACTTTCTATAGTTTGCGCATGCATCCGGAAATAAGAAAAGCTTACTTCCCCCGTTTTTTAAAATCACAGCTTCTAGAATGTTTACATGATTTCTTAAAAAACACGAGTTTTTAGAGAATGTGTTTTACTTCATAAATGGAATCAACAAAGTATGCACATTCTACGTCATAACGACTTTCTATAGTTTGCGTATGCCTTTGGAAATTTGAAAAGCTTACTTCCGCCATTTTTTAAAATCACAGCTTCTAGAAGGTTTACATGATTTCTTAAAAAACACGAGTTTTTAGAAAATGAGTTTTATTTCATAAATAGAATCAACAAAGTATGCACATTCTACGTCATAATGACTCTCTATAGTTTGTGGATGCGTCCGGAAATAAGAAAAGCTTACTTCCACCGTTTTTTAAAATCACAGCTTCTAGAAGGTTTACATGATTTCTTAAAAAACACGAGTTTTTAGAAAATGTGTTTTATTTCATAAATGGAATCAACAAAGTATGCACATTCTACGTCATAACGACTTTCTATAGTTTGCGCATTGGTCCGGAAATATGAAAATCTTACTTCCACCCTTTTTTTAAATCACAGCTTCTACAAGGTTTACATGATTTCTTAAAAAACACAAGTTTTTAGAAAATGTGTTTTATTTCATAAATGGAATCTACAAATATGCACATTCTACGTCATAAAGACTTTCTATAGTTTGCGCATGCGTCCGGAAATAAGAAAAGCATACTTGCCCCGTTTTTTAAAATCACAGCTTCTAGAAGGTTTACATGATTTCTTAAAAAACACTAGTTTTTAGAAAATGTGTTTTATTTCATAAATCGAATCAACAAAGTATGCACATTCTACGTCATAACGACTTTCTATACTTTGCGCATGCGTTTGGAAATAAGAAAAGCTTACTTCCCCCATTTTTTAAAATCATAGCTTCTAGAAGGTTTACATGATTTCTTAAAAAACACGAGTTTTCAGAAAATGTGTTTTATTTCTTAAATGGAATCAACAAAAGTATGCACATTTTACGTCATAATGACTTTCTATAGTGTGCGCATGCGTCCGGAAATAAGAAAAGCTTACTTCAACCATTTTTTAAAATCACAGCTTCTAGAAGGTTTACATGATTTCTTAAAAAACATGAGTTTTTAGAAAATATGTTTTATTTCATAAATGGAATCAACAAAGTATGCACATTCTACGTCATAAAGACTTTCTATAGTTTGCGCATTCGTCCGGAAATAAGAAAAGCTTAATTCCACCGTTTATTAAAATCACAGCTTCTCGAAGGTTTACATGATTTCGTAAAAAACACGAATTTTTAGAAAATGTGTTTTATTTCATAAATGGAATCTACAAAGTATGCACATTGTACGTCATAAAGACTTTCTATAGTTTGCGCATGCGTCCGGAAATAAGAAAAGCTTACTTGCCCCGTTTTTTAAAATCACAGCTTCTAGAAGGTTTACATGATTTCTTAAAAAACACGAGTTTTTAGAAAATGTGTTTTATTTCATCAATCGAATCAACAAAGTATACACATTCTACCTCATAACGAATTTCTATACTTTGCGCATGCGTTTGGAAATAAGAAAAGCTTACTTCCCCCGTTTTTTAAAATCACAGCTTCTAGAAGGTTTACATGATTTCTTAAAAAACACGAGTTTTTAGAAAATGTGTTTTATTTCATAAATGGAATCTACCAAGTATGCACATTCTACATCATAACGACTTTCTATAGTTTGCGCATTCATCCGGAAATAAGAAAAACTTACTTCCACCGTTTATTAAAATCACAGCTTCTAGAAGGTTTACATGATTTCCTAAAAAACACGAGTTTTTAGAAAATGTGTTTTATTTCATAAATGCAATCTACAAAGTATGCACATTCTACGTCATAACGACTTTCTATAGTTTTCTCATTCGTCCGGAAATGGGAAAAGCTTACTTCCACCGTTTATTAAAATCACAGCTTCTAGAATGTTTACATGATTTCGTAAAAAACATGAGTTTTTAGAAAATGTGTTATATTTCATAAATGCAATCTACAAAGTATGCACATTCTACGTCATAACGACTTTCTATAGTTTGCGCATGCGTTCGGAAATAAGAAAAGCTTACTTCCACCGTTTTTTAAAATCACAGCTTCTAGAAGGTTTACATGGTTTCGTAAAAAACACGAGTTTTTAGAAAATGTGTTTTATTTCATAAATGGAATCAACCATGTATGCACATTCTACGTCATAACGAATTTCTATAGTTTGTGCATGCGTCAGGAAACAAGAAAAGCTTACTTGCCCCGTTTTTTAAAATCACAGCTTCTAGAAGGTTTACATGATTTCTTAAAAAACACGAGTTTTTAGAAAATGTGTTTTATTTCATAAATGGAATCAACAAAGTATGTACATTCTACCTCATAACGACTTTCTATACTTTGCGCATGCGTTTGGAAATAAGAAAAGCTTACTTCCGCCATTTTTTAAAATCACAGCTTCTAGAAGGTTTACATGATTTCTTAAAAAACATGAGTTTTTAGAAAATGTGTTTTATTTCATAAATGGAATCTACCAAGTATGCACATTCTATGTCATAACGACTTTCTATAGTTTGCGCATTCGTCCGGAAATAAGAAAAGCTTACTTCCACCGTTTATTAAAATCACAGCTTCTAGAAGGTTTACATGATTTCATAAAAAACACGGGTTTTTAGAAAATGTGTTTTATTTCATGAATGCAATCTACAAAGTATGCACATTCTACGTCATAACGACTTTCTATAGTTTGCGCATGCGTCCTGAAATAAGAAAAGCTTACTTCCCCTGTTTTTTTAAATCACAGCTTCTAGAAGGTTTACATGTTTTCTTAAAAAACACGAGTTTTTAGAAAATGTGTTTTATTTCATAAATGGAATCAACAAAGCATGCACATTCTACGTCATAACGACTTTCTATAGTTTGCGCATGCGTTTGGAAATAAGAAAAGCTTACTTCCCCCATTTTTTAAAATCACAGCTTCTAGAAGGTTTACATGATTTCTTAAAAAACACGAGTTTTTAGAAAATGTGTTTTATTTCATAAATGGAATCAACAAAGTATGCACATTCTACGTCATAACGACTTTCTATAGTTTGCGCATGCGTCTGGATATAAGAAAAGCTTACTTCCACCGTTTTTTAAAATCACACCTTATAGAAGGTTTACATGATTTCTTAAAAAATATGAGTTTTTAGAAAATGTGTTTTATTTCATAAATGGAATCAACAAAGTATGCACATTCTATGTCATAACGACTCTCTATAGTTTGCGCATGCGTTTGGAAGTAAGAAAAGCTTACTTCCCCCGTTTTTTAAAATCACAGCTTCTAGAAAGTTTACATGATTTGTTAAAAAACACGAGTTTTTAGAAAATGTGTTTTATTTCATAAATGGAATCAACAAAGTATGCACATTCTACGTCATAACGACTTTCTATAGTTTGCACATGCGTCCTGAAATAAGAAAAGCCTACTTCCACCGTTTTTAAAAATCACAGCTTCTAGAAGGTTTACATGATTTCTTAAAAACCACGAGTTTTTAGAAAATGTGTTTTATTTGATAAATGGAATCTACAAAGTATGCACATTCTACGTCATAACAAATTTCTATAGTTTGCGCATGCGTCCGGAAATAGGAAAAGCTTACTTCCCCCATTTTTTTAAATCACAGCTTCTAGAAGGTTTACATGATTTCTTAAAAAAAATGAGTTTTTAGAAAATGTGTTTTATTTCATAAATGGAATCAACAAAGTATGCACATTCTACGTCATAACGAGTTTCTATAGTTTGCGCATGCGTCCTGAAATAAGAAAAGCTTACTTCCACCGTTTTTTAAAATCACAGCTTCTAGAAGGTTTACATGATTTCTTAAAAACCAAGAATATTTAGAAAATGTGTTTTATTTCATAAATGGAACCAACAAAGCATGCACATTCTACGTCCTAACGACTTTCTATAGTTTGCGCATTCGTCCGGAAAGAAGAAAAGCTTACTTCCACCGTTTTTTAAAATCACAGCTTCTAGAAGGTTTACATGATTTCGTAAAAAACACGAGTTTTTAGAAAATGTGTTTTATTTGATAAATGGAATCTACAAAGTATGCACATTCTACGTCATAACGAATTTCTATAGTTTGCGCATGCATCCGGAAATAAGAAAAGCTTACTTCCCCTGTTTTTTAAAATCACAGCTTCTAGAAGGTTTACATGATTTCTTAAAAAACACGAGTTTTTAGAAAATGTGTTTTATTTCATAAATTGAATCAACAAAGTATGCACATTCTATGTCATAACGAATTTCTATAGTTTGCGCATGCATTTGGAAATAAGAAAACCTTACTTCCCCCGTTTTTTAAAATCACAGCTTCTGGAAGGTTTGCATGATTTGTTAAAAGACACGAGTTTTTAGAAAATGTGTTTTATTTCATAAATGGAATCAACAAAGTATGCACATTCTACGTCATAACGACTTTCTATAGTTTGTGCATGCGTCCGGAAATAAGAAAAGCTTACTTCCACCGTTTTTTAAAATCGCAGCTTCTAGAAGGTTTACATGATTTCGTAAAAAACACGAGTTTTTAGAAAATGTGTTTTATTTCATAAATGGAATCTACAAAGTATGCACATTCTACGTCATAATGACTTTCTATAGTTCGCGCATGCGTCTGGAAATAAGAAAATCTTACTTCCACCGTTTTTTAAAATCACAGCTTCTAGAAGGTTTACATGATTTCTTAAAAACACGAGTTTTTAGAAAATGTGTTTTATTTCATAAATGGAATCAACAAAGTATGCACATTCTACGTCATAACGACTTTCTATAGTTTGCGCATGCGTCCGGAAATAAGAAAAGCTTACTTCCACCATTTTTTAAAATCACAACTTCTAGAAGGTTTACATGATTTCTGAAAAAAACACGAGTTTTTAGAAAATGTATTTTATTTCATAAATGGAATCAACAAAGTATGCACATTCTACGTCATAACGACTTTCTATAGTTTGCGCATTCATCCGGAAATATGAAAATCTTACTTCCCCCGTTTTTTAAAATCACAGCTTCTAGAAGGTTTACATGATTTCTTAAAAAACACGAGTTTTTAGAAAATGTGTTTTATTTCATAAATGCAATCTACAAAGTATGCACATTCTAGGTCATAACGACTTTCTATGGTTTGCGCATCCGTCCGGAAATAAGAAAAGCTTACTTCCACCGTTTTTTAAAATCACAGCTTCTAGAAGGTTTACATGATTTCTTAAAAAACACGAGTTTTTAGAAAATGTGTTTTATTTCATAAATGGAATCAACAAGGTATGCACATTCTACGTCATAACGACATTCTATAGTTTGCGCATTCGTCCGGAAATAAGAAAAGCTTACTTCCACCGTTTATTAAAATCACAGCTTCTAGAAGGTTTACATGATTTCGTCAAAAACAAGAGTTTTTAAAAATTGTGTTTTATTTCATAAATGCAATCTACAAAGTATGCACATTCTACGTCATAACGACTTTCTATAGTTTGCGCATGCGTCCGGAAATAAGAAAAGCTTACTTCCCCTGTTTTTTAAAATCACAGCTTCTAGAAGGTTTACATGATTTCTTAAAAAACACGAGTTTTTAGAAAATGTGTTTTATTTCATAAATGGAATCTACAAAGTATGCACATTCTACATCATAACGACTTTCTATAGTTTGCGCATGCGTTTAGAAATAAGAAAAGCTTACTTCCCCAGTTTTTTAAAATCACAGCTTCTAGAAGGTTTACATGATTTCTTAAAAAACACGAGTTTTTAGATTATGTGTTTTATTTCATAAATGGAATCAACAAAGTATGCACATGCTACGTGATAACGACTTTCTATACTTTGCGCATGCGTTTGGAAAAAAGAAAAGCTTACTTCCCCCGTTTTTTAAAATCACAGCTTCTAGAAGGTTTACATGGTTTCGTAAACAACACGAGTTTTTAGAAAATGTGTTTTATTTCATAAATGGAATGAACAAAGTATGCACATTCTACGTCATAACGACTTTCTATAGTTTGTGCATGGGTTTGGAAATAAGAAAAGCTTACTTCCCCCATTTTTTAAAATCACAGCTTCTAGAATGTTTACATGATTTCTTAAAATACACGAGTTTTTAGAAAATGTGTTTTATTTCATAAATGGAATCAACAAAGTATGCAGATTGTACGTCATAACGAATTTCTATAGTTTGCGCATGCGTCCGTAAATACGAAAAGCTTACTTCCACCGTTTTTTCAAATCACAGCTTCTAGAAGGTTTACATGATTTCGTAAAAAACACGAGTTTTTAGAAAATGTGTTCTATTTCATAAATGGAATCAACAAAGTATGCACATTCTACGTCATAAGGACTTTCTATAGTTTGGGCATGTGTCCGGAAATAAGAAAAGCTTACTTCCACCGTTTTTTAAAATCACAGCTTCTAGAAGGTTTACATGATTTCGTAAAAAACACGAGTTTTTAGAAAATGTGTTTTATTTCATAAATGGAATCTTCAAAGTATGCACATTCTACGTCATAACGACTTTTTATAGTTTGCGCATGTGTCCGGAAATAAGAAAAGCTTACTTCCCCCGTTTTTTAAAATCAGAGCTTATAGAAGGTTTACATGATTTCTTAAAAAACATGAGTTTTTAGAAAATGTGTTTTATTTCATAAATGGAATCAACAAAGTATGCACATTCTACGTCATAACGACTGTTTATTGTTTGCGCATGCATTTGGAAATAAGAAAAGCTTACTTCCCCCGTTTTTTAAAATCACAGCTTCTAGAAGGTTTACATGATTTCTTAAAAAACACGAGTTTTTAGAAAATGTGCTTTATTTCATAAATAGAATCAACAAAGTATGCACATTCTACATCATAATGACTTTCTATAGTTTGCGGATGCGTCCGGAAATAAGAAAAGCTTACTTCCACCGTTTTTTAAAATCACAGCTTCTATAAGGTTTACATGATTTCTTAAAAAACAAGAGTTTTAGAAAATGTGTTTTATTTCATAAATGGAATCAACAAAGTATGCACATTCTACGTCATAACGACTTTCTATCGTTTGCGCATGCATCCGGAAATAAGAAAAGCTTACTTCCACCGTTTTTTAAAATCACAGCTTCTAGAAGGTTTACATCATTTCTTAAAAAACACGAGTTTTTAGAAAATGTGTTTTATTTCATAAATGGAATCAACAAAGTATGCACATTCTACGTCATAACGACTTTCTATAGTTTGCGCATGCGTCTGGAAGTAAGAAAAGCTTACTTCCACCATTTTTTAAAATCACAGCCTATAGAAGGTTTACATGATTTCTTAAAAAACATGAGTTCTTAGAAAATGTGTTTTATTTCATAAATGGAATCAACAAAGTATGCACATTCTACGTCATAACGACTTTCTATAGTTTGCGCATTCGTCCGGAAATAAGAAAAGCTTACTTCCACCGTTTTTTAAAATAACAGCTTCTAGAAGGTTTACATGATTTCGTAAAAAACACGAGTTTTTAGAAAATGTGTTTTATTTCATAAATGGAATCAACAAAGTATGCACATTCTACGTCATAACGACATTCTATAGTTTGCGCATTCCTCCGGAAATAAGAAAAGCTTACTTCCACCGTTTTTTAAAATCACAGCTTCTAGAAGGTTTACATGATTTCTTAAAAAACACAAGTTTTTAGAAAATGTGTTTTATTTCATAAATCGAATCAACAAAGTATGCACATTCTATGTCATAACGACTTTCTATAGTTTGCGCATGCGTTTGGAAATAAGAAAAGCTTACTTCCCCCGATTTTTAAAATCACAGCTTCTAGAAGGTTTACATGATTTGTTAAAAAACACGAGTTTATAGAAAATGTTTTTTATTTCATAAATGGAATCAACAAAGTATGCACATTCTACGTCATAACGACTTTCTATAGTTTGCGCATGCGTACGGAAATAAGAAAAGCTTACTTCCCCCATTTTTTAAAATCACAGCTTCTAGAAGGTTTACATGATTTCTTAAAAAACGAGAGTTTTTAGAAAATGTGTTTTATTTCATAAATGGAATGAACAAAGTATGCACATTCTATGTCATAACGACTCTCTATAGTTTGCGCATGCGTTTGGAAATAAGAAAAGCTTACTTCCCCTGTTTTTTAAAATCACAGCTTCTAGAAAGTTTACATGATTTGTTAAAAAACACGAGTTTTTAGAAAATGTGTTTTATTTCATAAATGGAATCAACAAAGTATGCATATTCTACGTCATAACGACTTTCTATAGTTTGCGCATGCGTCCTGAAATAAGAAAAGCCTACTTGCACCGTTTTTAAAAATCACAGCTTCTAGAAGGTTTACATGATTTCTTAAAAACCACGAGTTTTTAGAAAATGTGTTTTATTTGATAAATGGAATCTACAAAGAAAAGCTTACTTCCACCGTTTTTTAAAATCACAGCTTCTAGAAGGTTTACATGATTTCGTAAAAAACACGAGTTTTTAGAAAATGTGTTTTATTTGATAAATGGAATCTACAAAGTATGCACATTCTACATCATAACGACTTTCTATAGTTTGCGCATGCGTCCGGAAATAAGAAAAGCTTACTTCCCCCGTTTTTTAAAATCACAGCTTCTAGAAGGTTTACATGATTTCTTAAAAAACACGAGTTTTTAGAAAATGTGTTTTATTTCATAAACTGAATCAACAAAGTATGCACATTCTATGTCATAATGACTTTCTATAGTTTGCGCATGCATTTGGAAATAAGAAAACCTTACTTCCCCCGTTTTTTAAAATCACAGCTTCTGGAAGGTTTACATGATTTGTTAAAAGACACGAGTTTTTAGAAAATGTGTTTTATTTCATAAATGGAATCAACAAAGTATGCACATTCTACGTCATAACGACTTTCTATAGTTTGCGCATGCGTCCGGAAATAAGAAAAGCTTACTTCCACCGTTTTTTAAAATCGCAGCTTCTAGAAGGTTTACATGATTTCGTAAAAAACATGAGTTTTTAGAAAATGTTTTTTATTTCATAAATTGAATAAACAAAGTATGCACATTCTATGTCATAATGACTTTCTATAGTTTGCGCATGCGTTTGGAAATAAGAAAAGCTTACTTCCCCCGATTTTTAAAATCACAGCTTCTAGAAGGTTTACATGATTTGTTAAAAAACACGAGTTTTTAGAAAATGTGTTTTATTTCAATAATGGAATCAACAAAGTATGCACATTCTATGTCATAACGACTTTCTATAGTTTGCGCATGCGTTTGGAAATAAGAAAAGCTTACTTCCCCCATTTTTTAAAATCACAGCTTCTAGAAGGTTTAAATGATTTCTTAAAATAGACGAGTTTTTAGAAAATGTGTTTTATTTCATAAATGGAATCAACAAAGTATGCAGATTGTACATCATAACGACTTTCTATAGTTTGCGCATGCGTCCGTAAATAAGAAAAGCTTACTTCCACCGTTTTTTCAAATCACAGCTTGTAGAAGGTTTACATGATTTCGTGAAAAACACGAGTTTTTAGAAAATGTGTTTTATTTCATAAATGGAATCAACAAAGTATGCACATTCTACGTCATAATGACTTTCTATAGTTTGGGCATGTGTCCGGAAATAAGAAAAGCTTACTTCCACCGTTTTTTAAAATCACAGCTTCTAGAAGGTTTACATGATTTCGTAAAAAACACGAGTTTTTAGAAAATGTGTTTTATTTGATAAATGGAATCAACAAAGTATGCACATTCTACGTCATAACGACTTTCTATAGTTTGCGCATGCGTTTGAAATAAGAAAAGCTTACTTCTCCCGTTTTTCAAAATCACAGCTTCTAAAAGGTTTACATGATTTCTTAAAAAACATGAGTTTTTAGAAAATGTGTTTTATTTCATAAATGGAATCAACAAAGTATGCACATTCTACGTCATAGCGACTTTCTATAGTTTGCGCACGCGTTCGGAAATAAGAAAAGCTTACTTCCACCGTTTTTTAAAATCACAGCTTCTAGAAGGTTTACATGATTTCGTAAAAAACACGAGTTTTTAGAAAATGTGGTTTATTTCCTAAATGGAATCTACAAAGTATGCACATTCTACGTCATAACGAATTTCTATAGTTTCCGCATTCGTCTGGAAATAAGAAAAGCTTACTTCAACCATTTTTTAAAATCACAGCTTCTAGAAGGATTACATGATTTCTTAAAAAACACGAGTTTTTAGAGAATGTGTTTTATTTCATAAATGGAATCAACAAAGTATGCACATTCTACGTCATAACGACTTTCTATAGTTTGCGCATTCATCTGGAAATAAGAAAAGCTTACTTCCACCATTTTTTAAAATCACAGCTTCTAGAAGGTTTACAAGATTTCTTAAAAAACACGAGTTTTTAGAAATGTTTTATTTCATAAATGGAATCAACAAAGTATGCACATTCTACGTCATAACAACTTTCTATAGTTTGCGCATTCATCTGGAAATAAGAAAAGCTTAATTCCACCGTTTTTTAAAATCACAGCTTCTAGAAGGTTTACATGATTTCTTAAAAAACACGAGTTTTTAGAAAATGTGTTTTATTTCATAAATGGAATCAACAAAGTATGCACATTCTACGTCATAACGACTTTCTATAGTTTGCGCATGCGTTCGGAAATAAGAAAAGCTTACTTCCACCGTTTTTTTAAATCACAGCTTCTAGAAGGTTTACATGATTTCTTAAAAAACACGAGTTTTTGGAAAATGTGTTTTATTTCATAAATGGAATCAACAAAGTATGCACATTCTACATCATAACGACTTTCTATAGTTTGTGCATGCGTTTGGAAATAAGAAAAGCTTACTTCCCCCATTTTTTAAAATCAGAGCTTCTAGTAGGTTTACATGATTTTTTAAAAAACACGAGTTTTTAGAAAATGTGTTTTATTTCATAAATGGAATAAACAAAGTATGCACATTCTATGTCATAACGACTTTCTATAGTTTGCGCATGCGTTTGGAAATAAGAAAAGCTTACTTCCCCCATTTTTTAAAATCGCAACTTCTAGAAGGTTTACATGATTTCTTAAAAAACACGAGTTTTTAGAAAATGTGTTTTGATTTCATAAATGGAATCAACAAAGTATGCACATTCTACGTCATAACGACTTTCTATAGTTTGCACATGAGTCCGGAAATAAGAAAAGCTTACTTCCCCCATTTTTTAAAATCACAGCTTCTAGAAGGTTTACATGATTTCTTAAAAAACACGAGTTTTTAGAAAATGTGTTTTATTTCATAAATGGAATCAACAAAGTATGCACATTCTAAGTCATAACGACTTTCTATAGTTTGCGCATGCTTTTGGAAATAAGAAAAGCTTACTTCTCCCGTTTTTTAAAATCACAGCTTCTAGAAGGTTTACATGATTTCTTAAAAAAGATGAGTTTTTAGAAAATGTGTTTTATTTCATAAATGGAATCAACAAAGTATGCAGATTATACGTCATAACGACTTTCTATATATTGCGCATGCGTCGGTAAATAAGAAAAGCTTACTTCCACCGTTTTTTGAAATCACAGCTTCTAGAAGGTTTACATGATTTCGTAAAAAACACGAGTTTTTAGAAAATGTGTTTTATTTCATAAATGGAATCAACAAAGTATGCACATTCTACGTCATAACGACTTTCTATAGTTTGCGCATGCGTCCGAAAATAAGAAAATCTTACTTCCACCGTTTTTTAAAATCACAACTTCTAGAAGGTTTACATGATTTCGTAAAAAACACGACTTTCTAGAAAATGTGTTTTATTTCGTAAATGGAATCTACAAAGTATGCACATTCTACGTCATAACGACTTTCTATAGTTTGCGCATGCGTCCGGAAATAAGAAAAGCTTACTTCCACCGTTTTTTAAAATCACAGCTTCTAGAAGGTTTACATGATTTCGTAAAAAACACGAGTTTTTAGAAAATGTGTTTTATTTGATAAATGGAATCAACAAAGTATGCACATTCTACGTCATAACGACTTTCTATAGTTTGCGCATGCGTTTGAAATAAGAAAAGCTTACTTCTCCCGTTTTTCAAAATCACAGCTTCTAAAAGGTTTACATGATTTCTTAAAAAACATGAGTTTTTAGAAAATGTGTTTTATTTCATAAATGGAATCAACAAAGTATGCACATTCTACGTCATAGCGACTTTCTATAGTTTGCGCACGCGTTCGGAAATAAGAAAAGCTTACTTCCACCGTTTTTTAAAATCACAGCTTCTAGAAGGTTTACATGATTTCGTAAAAAACACGAGTTTTTAGAAAATGTGGTTTATTTCCTAAATGGAATCTACAAAGTATGCACATTCTACGTCATAAAGACTTTCTATAGTTTGCGCATGCGTCCGGAAATAAGAAAAGCTTACTTCCACCGTTTTTTAAAATCACAGCTTCTAGAAGGTTTACATGATTTCGTAAAAAACACGAGTTTTTAGAAAATGTGTTTTATTTCATAAATGGATTCTACAAAGTCTGCACATTCTACGTCATAACGACTCTCTATAGTTTGCGCATGCGTCCGGAAATAAGAAAAGCTTACTTCCCCCATTTTTAAAAATCACAGCTTCTAGAAGGTTTACATGATTTCTTAAAAAACACGAGTTTTTAGAAAATGTGTTTTATATCATAAATGGAATCAACAAAGTATGCACATTCTACGTCATAACAACTTTCTATAGTTTGCGCATGCGTTTGGAAATAAGAAAAGCTTACTTCCCCCGTTTTTTAAAATCACAGCTTCTAGAAGGTTTACATGATTTGTTAAAAACCACGAGTTTTAGAAAATGTTTTTTATTTCATAAATGGAATCAACAAAGTATGCACATTCTACGTCATAGCGACTTTCAATAGTTTGCGCATGCGTCCGAAAATAAGAAAAGCTTACTTCCACCGTTTTTTAAAATCACAGCTTCTAGGAGGTTTACATGATTTCGTAAAAAACACGAGTTTTTAGAAAATGTGTTTTATTTCATAAATGGAATCAACAAAGTATGCACATTCCACGTCATAACGACTTTCTATACTTTGTGCATGGGTTTGGAAATAAGAAAAGCTTACTTCCCCCATTTTTTAAAATCACAGCTTCTAGAAGGTTTACATGATTTCTTAAAAAACACGAGTTTTTAGAAAGTGTGTTTTTTTTCATAAATGGAATCAACAAACTATGAACATTCTACGTCATAACGAATTTCTATAGTTTGCGCATGCGTCCGGAAATAGGAAAAGCTTACTTCCACCGTTTTTTAAAATCACAGCTTCTAGAGGGTTTACATGATTTCTTAAAAAACACGAGTTTTTAGAAAATGTGTTTTATTTCATAAATGGAATCAACAAATTATGCACATTCTACATAATAACGACCTTCTATAGTTTGCGCATTCGTCCGGAAATAAGAATAGCTTACGTCCACCATTTTTTAAAATCACAGCTTCTAGAAGGTTTACATGATTTCATAAAAAACATGAGTTTTTAGAAAATGTGCTTTATTTCATAAATGGAATCTACAAAGTATGCACATTCTACGTCATAACGACTTTCTACAGTTTGCGGATGCGTCCGGAAATAAGAAAAGCTTACTACTCCCGTTTTTTAAAATCACAGCTTCTAGAAGGTTTACATGATTTCTTAAAAAACACTAGTTTTTAGAAAATGTGTTTTATTTCATAAATGGAATCAACAAAGTATGCACATTCTACGTCATAACGACTTTCTATAGTTTGCGCATGCGTCCGGAAATAAGAAAATCTTACTTCCACCGTTTTTTAAAATCACAGCTTCTAGAAGGTTTACGTGATTTCGTAAAAAATACGAGTTTTTAGAAAATGTGTTTTATTTCATAAATGGAATCTACAAAGTATGCACATTCTACGTCATAACGAATTTCTATAGTTTGCGCATGCGTCCGGAAATAAGAGAAGCTTTCTTCCCCCGTTTTTTAAAATCACAGCTTCTAGAAGGTTTACATGATAACTTGAAAAACACGAGTTTTTAGAAAATGCGTTTTATTTCATAAATGGAATCAACAAAGTATGCACATTCTACGTCATAATGACTTTCTATAGTTTGCGCATGCGTCTGTAAATAAGAAAAGCTTACTTCCACCGTTTTTTAAAATCACAGCTTCTAGAAGGTTTACAGTTTTCGTAAAAAACACGAGCTTTTAGAAAATGTATTGTATTTGATAAATGGAATCTACAAAGTATGCACATTCTACGTCATAACGACTTTTTATAGTTTGCGAATGCGTCTGGAAATAAGAAAAGCTTACTTCCCCCGTTTTTTAGAATCACGGCTTCTAGAAGGTTTACATGATTTCTTAAAAAACATGAGTTTTTAGAAAATGTGTTTTATTTCATAAATGGAATCAACAAAGTATGCACATTCTACGTCATAACGACTTTCTATAGTTTGCCCATGCGTTTGGAAATAAGAAAAGCTTACTTCCCCCGTTTTTTAAAATCACAGCTTCTAGAAGGTTTACATGATAACTTAAAAAACACGAGTTTTTAGAAAATGTGTTTTATTTCATAAATGGAATCAACAAAGTATGCACATTCTACGTCATAACGACTTTCTATAATTTGCGCGTGCGTTTGCAAATAAGAAAAGCTTACTTCCCCCGTTTTTTAAAATCACAGCTTCTAGAAGGTTTACATGATTTCTTAAAAAACATGAGTTTTTAGAAAATTTGTTTTATTTCATAAATGGAATCTACAAAGTATGCACATTCTATGTCATAACGACTTTCTATTGTTTGCACATGCGTCCGGAAATGAGAAAAGCTTACTTCCACCGTTTTTTAAAATCGGAGTTTCTAGAGGGTTTACATGATTTCTTAAAAAACACGAGTTTTTAGAAAATGTGTTTTATTTCATAAATGGAATCAACAAATTATGCACATTCTACATCATAACGACCTTCTATAGTTTGCGCATTCGTTCGGAAATAAGAAAAGCTTACTTCACCCATTTTTTAAAATCACAGCTTCTAGAAGGTTTACATGATTTCGTAAAAAACACGAGTTTTTAGAAAATGTGCTTTATTTCATAAATGGAATCTACAAAGTATGCAAGTTCTACGTCATAACGACTTTCTATAGTTTGCGCATGCGTCCGGAAATAAGAAAAGCTTACTTCTCCCATTTTTTAAAATCACAGATTCTAGAAGGTTTACATGATTTCTTAAAAAACACGAGTTTTTAGAAAATGTTTTTTATTTCATAAATGGAATCAATAAATTATGCACATTCTACATCATAATGACCTTCTATAGTTTGCGCATTCGTCCGGAAATAAGAAAAGCTTACTTCCACCGTTTTTTAAAATCACAGCTTCTAGAAGGTTTACATGATTTTAAAAAACATGAGTTTTTAGAAAATGTGCTTTATTTCATAAATGGAATCTACAAAGTATGCAAATTCTACGTCATAACGGATTTCTCTAGTTTGCGCATGCGTCCGGAAATAAGAAAAGCTTACTTCTCCCGTTTTTTAAAATCACAGCTTCTAGAAGGTTTACATGATTTCTTAAAAAACACGAGTTTTTAGAAAATGTGTTTTATTTCATCAATGGAATCAACAAAGTATGCACATTCTACGTCATAACGACTTTCTATAGTTTGCGCATGCGTCCGGAAAAAAGAAAAGCTTACTTCCACCGTTTTTTAAAATCACAGCTTCTAGAAGGTTTACATGATTACGTAAAAAACACGAGTTTTTAGAAAATGTGTTTTATTTCATAAACGGAATCTACAAAGTATGCACATTCTACGTCATAACGACTTTCTATAGTTTGCGCATGCGTCCGGAAATAAGAAAAGCTTACTTCCACCGTTTTGTAAACTCACAGCTTCTAGAAGGTTTACATGATTTCTTAAAAAACACGAGTTTAAAGAAAATGTGTTTTATTTGATAAATGGAATCAACAAAGTATGCACATTCTACATCATAACGACTTTCTATAGTTTCCGCATGCGTCCGGAAATAAGAAAAGCCTACTTCCACCGTTTTTTAAAATCACAGCTTCTAGAAGGTTTACATGATTTCTTAAAAAACAGGAGTTTTTAGAAAATGTGTTTTATTTCATAAATGGAATCAATAAAGTATGCACATTCTACGTAATAACGACTTTCTATGGTTTGCGCAAGCATTTGGAAATAAGAAAAGCTTACTTCCCCCGTTTTTTAAAATCACAGCTTCTAGAAGGTTTACATGATTTCTTAAAGAACATGAGTTTTTAGAAAATGTGATTTATTTCATAAATGGAATCAACAAAGTATGCACATTCAGTGTGATAACGACTTTCTATAGTTTGCGCATTCGTCTGGAAATAAGAAAAGCTTACTTCCACCGATTTTTAAAATCACAGCTTCTAGAAGGTTTACATGATTTCGTAAAAAACACGAGTTTTTAGAAAATGTGTTTTATTTCATAAATAAAATCTACAATGTATGCACATTCTACGTCATAACGACTTTCTATAGTTTGCGCATGCGTCCGGAAATAAGAAACGCTTACTTCCCCCGTTTTTTAAAATCACAGCTTCTAGAAGGTTTACCTGATTTCGTAAAAAACACGAGTTTTTAGAAAATGTGTTTTATTTCATAAATGGAATCAACAAAGTATGCACATTCTACGTCATAATGACTTTCTATAGTTTGCGCATGCGTTTCGAAATAAGAAAAGCTTACTTCCACCGTTTTTTAAAATCACAGCTTCTAGAAGGTTTACATGATTTCGTAAAAAACATGAGTTTTTAGAAAATGTACTTTATTTCATAAATGGAATCTACAAAGTATGCAGATTCTACGTCATAACGACTTTCTATAGTTTGCGCATGCGTCCGGAAATATGAAAAGCTTACCTCCCCCGTTTTTTAAAATCACAGCTTCTAGAAAGTTTACATGAATACTTAAAAAACACGAGTTTTTAGGAAATGTCTTTTATTGCATAAATGGAATCAACAAAGTATGCACATTCTATGTCATAACGACTTTCTATCGTTTGCGCATGCGTTTGGAAATAAGAAAAGCTTACTTCCCTCGTTTTTTAAAATCACAGCTTCTAGAAGGTTTACATGATTTCTTAAAAAACACGAGTTTTTAGAAAATGTGTTTTATTTCATAAATGGAATCAACAAAGTATGCACATTCTACGTCATAACGACTTTCTATAGTTTTCGCATGCGTCCGGAAATAAGAAAAGCTTACTTCCTCCGTTTTTTAAAATCACAGCTTCTAGAAGGTTTACATGATTTCTTAAAAAACATGAGTTTTTAGAAAATGTGTTTTATTTTGATAAATGGAATCTACAAAGTATGCACATTCTACATCATAATGACTTTCTATAGTTTGCGCATGCGTTTGCAAGCAAGAAAAGCTCACTTCCCCCATTTTTTAAAATCACAGCTTCTAGAAGGTTTACATGATTTCTTAAAAAACACGACTTTTTAGAAAATGTGTTTTATTTCATAAATGGAATCTACAAAATATGCACATTCTATGTCATAACGACTTTCTATAGTTTGCGCATGCGTCCGGAAATATGAAAAGCTTACTTCTCCCGTTTTTTAAAATCACAGCTTCTATAAGGTTTACATGGTTTCTTAAAAAACACGAGTTTTTAGAAAATGTGTTTAATTTCATAAATGGAATCTACAAAGTATGCACATTCTACGTCATAACGACTTTCTATAGTTTGCGCATGCGTCCGGAAATAAGAAAAGCTTACTTCCACCGTTTTTTAAAATCATAGCTTCTAGAAGGTTTACATGATTTCGTAAAAAACACGAGTTTTTAGAAAATGTGTTTTATTTCATAAATGGAATCAACAAATTATGCACATTCTACGTCATAACGAATTTCTATAGTTTGCGCATGCGTCCGGAAATAAGAAAAGCTTACTTCCACCGTTTTTTAAAATCACAGCTTCTAGAGGGTTTACATGATTTCTTAAAAAACACGAGTTTTTAGAAAATGTATTTTATTTCATAAATGGAATCAACAAAGTATGCAAATTCTACATCATAACGACATTCTATAGTTTGCGCATGCATCCGGAAATAAGAAAAGCTTACTTCCCCCGTTTTTTAAAATCACAGCTTCTAGACGGTTTACATGATTTCGTAAAAAACACGAGTTTTTACAAAATGTGTTTTATTTCATAAATGGAATCTACAAAGTATGCACATTCTACGTCATAATGACTTTCTATAGTTTGCGCATGCGTCCGGAAATAAGAAAAGCTAACTTCCCCAGTTTTTAAAAATCACACCTTCTAGAAGGTTTACAAGATTTCTTAAAAGACACGATTTTTTAGAAAATGTGCTTTATTTCATAAATGGAAACAACAAAGTATGCACATTCTACGTCATAATGACTTTCTATAGTTTCCGCATGCGTCCGCAAAGAAGAAAAGCTTACTTCCACCGTTTTTTAAAATCACAGCTTCTAGAGGGTTTACATGATTTCTTAAAAAACACGAGTTTTTAGAAAATGTGATTTATTCAATTAATGGAATCAACAAAGTATGCACATTCTACATCATAACGTCTTTCTATATTTTGTGCATTCGTCCGGAAATAAGAAAAGCTTACTTCCACCGTTTTTTAAAATCACATCTTCTAGAAGGTTTACATGATTTCGTAAAAAACACGAGTTTTTAGAAAATGTGCTTTATTTCATAAATGGAATCTACAAAGTATGCACATTCTACGTCATAACGACTTTCTATAGTTTCCACATGCGTGTGGAAATAAGAAAAGCTTACTTCCACCGTTTTTTAAAATCACAGCGTCTAGAAGGTTTACATGATTGCTTAAAAAACACGAGTTTTTAGAAAATGTGTTTTATTTCATAAATGGAATCAACAAAGTATGCACATTCTACGTCATAACGACTTTCTATAGTTTGCGCATGGGTTTGGAAATAATAAAAGCTTACTTCCCCCATTTTTTAAAATCACAGCTTCTAGAAGGTTTACATGATTTCTTAAAAAACACGAGTTTTTAGAAAATGTGTTTTATTTCATAAATGGAATCAACAAAGTATGCACATTCTACGACATAACGACTTTCTATAGTTTGCGCATGCGTTTGGAAATAAGAAAAGCTTACTTCCACCATTTTTTAAAATCACAGCTTCTAGAAGGTTTACATGATTTCTTAAAAAACACGAGTTTTTAGAAAGTGTGTTTTTTTTCATAAATGGAATCAACAAACTATGAACATTCTACGTCATAACGAATTTCTATAGTTTGCGCATGCGTCCGGAAAAAGGAAAAGCTTACTTCCACCGTTTTTTAAAATCACAGCTTCTAGAGGGTTTACATGATTTCTTAAAAAACACGAGTTTTTAGAAAATGTGTTTTATTTCATAAATGGAATCAACAAATTATGCACATTCTACATCATAACGACCTTCTATAGTTTGCGCATTCGTCCGGAAATAAGAATAGCTTACGTCCACCATTTTTTAAAATCACAGCTTCTAGAAGGTTTACATGATTTGTTAGAAAACACGAGTTTTTAGAAAATGTGTTTTATTTCATAAATGGAATCAACAAAGTAAGCACATTCTACGTCATAGGGACTTTCTATAGTTTGCGCACGCGTCCGGAAATAAGAAAAGCTTACTTCCACCGTTTTTTAAAATCACAGCTTCTAGAAGGTTTACATGATTTCGTAAAAAACACGAGTTTTTAGAAAATGTGGTTTATTTCAATAATGGAATCTACAAAGTATGCACATTCTACGTCATAAAGACTTTCTATAGTTTGCGCATGCGTCCGGAAATAAGAAAAGCTTACTTCCACCGTTTTTTAAAATCATAGCTTCTAGAAGGTTTACATGATTTCGTAAAAAACACGAGTTTTTAGAAAATGTGTTTTATTTCTTAAATGGAATCTACAAAGTATGCACATTCTACGTCATAACGACTCTCTATAGTTTGCGCATGCGTCCGGAAATAAGAAAAGCTTACTTCCCCCATTTTTAAAAATCACAGCTTCTAGAAGGTTTACATGATTTGTTAAAAACCACGAGTTTTTAGAAAATGTTTTTTATTTCACGAATGGAATCAACAAAGTATGCACATTCTACGTCATAGCGACTTTCAATAGTTTGCGCATGCGTCCGAAAATAAGAAAAGCTTACTTCCACCGTTTTTTAAAATCACAGCTTCTAGAAGGTTTACATGATTTCGTAAAAAACACGAGTTTTTAGAAAATGTGTTTTATTTCATAAATGGAATCTACAAAGTATGCACATTCTATGTCATAACGACTTTCTATAGTTTGCGCATGCGTCCGGAAATAAGAAAAGCTTACTTCTCCAGTTTTTTAAACTCACATCTTCTAGAAGGTTTACATGATTTCTTAAAAAACACGATTATTTAGAAAATTTGTTTTATTTCATAAATGGAATCAACAAAGTATGCACATTCTACGTCATAACGACTTTCTATAGTTTGCGCATGCGTCCGGAAATAAGAAAAGATTACTTCCACCGTTTTTTAAAATCACAGCTTCTAGAAGGTTTACATGATTTCGTAAAAAACACGAGTTTTTAGAAAATGTGCTTTATTTCATAAATGGAATCTACAAAGTATGCACATTCTACGAAATAACGACTTTCTATAGTTTGCGCATGCGTCCAGAAATAAGAAAAGCTTACTTCTCCCGTTTTTTAAAATCATAGCTTCTAGAAGGTTTACATGATTTCTTAAAAAACAGGAGTTTTTAGAAAATGTGTTTTATTTCATAAATGGAATCAACAAAGTATGCACATTCTACGTAATAATGACTTTCTATAGTTTGTGCATGTGTTTGGAAATAAGAAAAGCTTACTTCCCCCGTTTTTTAAAATCACAGCTTCTAGAAGGTTTACATGATTTATTAAAAAACATGAGTTTTTAGAAAATGTGATTTATTTCATAAATGGAATCAACAAAGTATGCACATTCAGTGTCATAACGACTTTCTATAGTTTGCGCATTCGTCTGGAAATAAGAAAAGCTTACTTCCACCGATTTTTAAAATCACAGCTTCTAGAAGGTTTACATGATTTCGTAAAAAACACGAGTTTTTAGAAAATGTGTTTTATTTCATCAATAAAATCTACAAAGTATGCACATTCTACGTCATAACGACTTTCCATAGTTTGCGCATGCGTCCGGAAATAAGAAACGCTTACTTCCCCCGTTTTTTAAAATCACAGCTTCTAGAAGGTTTACCTGATTTCGTAAAAAACACGAGTTTTTAGACAATGTGTTTTATTTCATAAATGGAATCAATAAAGTATGCACATTCTACGTCATAATGACTTTCTATAGTTTGCGCATGCGTTTCGAAATAAGAAAAGCTTACCTCCACCGTTTTTTAAAAGCACAGCTTATAGAAGGTTTACATGATTTCTTAAAAAACACGAGTATTTAGAAAATGTGTTTTATTTCATAAATGGAATCAACAAAGTATGCACATTCTACGTCATAACGACATTCTATAGTTTGTGCATTCGTCCGAAAATAAGAAAAGCTTACTTCCACCGTTTTTTAAAATCACAGCTTCTAGAAGGTTTACATGATTTTATAAAAAACATGATTTTTTAGAAAATATGTTTTATTTGATAAATCGGATCAACAAAGTATGCACATTCTACATCATAACGACTTTCTATAGTTTGTGCATTCGTCCGGAAATAAGAAAAGCTTACTTCCACTGTTTTTTAAAATCACAGCTTCTAGAAGGATTACATGATTTCTTAAAAAACACGAGTTTTTAGAAAATGTGTTTTATTTCATAAATGGAATCAACAAAGTATGCACATTCTACGTCATAACGAATTTGTATAGTTTGCGCATTCGTCCGGAAATAAGAAAAGCTTACTTCCACCGTTTATTAAAATCGCAGCTTCTAAAAGGTTTACATGATTTCGTAAAAAACACGAGTTTTTACAAAATGTGTTTTATTTCATAAATGCAATCTACAAAGTATGCACATTCTATGTCATAACGACTTTCTATAGTTTGCGCATGCGTCCGGAAATAAGAAAAGCTTACTTCCCCCGTTTTTTAAAATCACGGCTTCTAGAAAGTTTACATGATTTCGTAAAAAACACGAGTTTTTAGAAAATGTGTTTTATTTCATAAATGGAATCTACAAAGTATGCACATTCTACGCGATAACGACTTTCTATAGTTTGCGCATGCGTCCGGAAATAAAAAAAGCTTACTTCCCCCGTTTTTTAAAACAACAGCTTCTAGAAGGTTTACATGATTTCTTAAAAAACATGAGTTTTTAGAAAATGTGTTTTATTTCATAAATGGAATCAACAAAGTATGCACATTCTACGTCATAACGACTTTCTATAGTTTGCGCATTCTTCCGGAAATAAGCAAAGCTTACTTCCACTGTTTTTTAAAATCACAGCTTCTAGAAAGTTTACATGATTTCGTAAAAAACACGAGTTTTTAGAAAATGTGCTTTATTTCATAAATGGAATCAACAAAGTATGCACATTCTACGTCATAACGACTTTCTATAGTTGGCGCATGCGTCTGGAAATAAGAAAAGCTTACTTCCATCGTTTTTTAAAATCACATCTTCTAGAAGGTTTACATGATTTCTTAAAAAACATGAGTTTTTAGAAAATGTGTTTTATTTCATAAATGGAATCAACAAAGTATGCACATTCTACGTCATAATGACTTTCTATAGTTTGCCCATGCGTTCGGAAATAAGAAAAGCTTACTTCCACCGTTTTTTAAAATCAAAGCTTCTAGAAGGTTTACATGATTTCTTAAAAAACACGAGTTTTTAGAAAATGTGTTTTATTTGATAAATGGAATCTACAAAGTATTCAAATTCTACGTCATAAGGACTTTCTATAGTTTGCGCATGCGTTCGGAAATAAGAAAAGCTTACTTCCACCATTTTTTATAATCACAGCTTCTAGAAGATTTACATGATTTCGTAAAAAACACGAGTTTTTAGAAAATGTCTTTTATTTCATAAATGGAATCTACAAAGTATGCACATTCTACGTCATAACGACTTTCTATAGATTGCGCATGCGTCCGGAAATAAGAAAAGCTTACTTCCACCGTTTTTTAAAATCACAGCTTCTAGAAGGTTTACATGATTTCGTAAAAAACATGAGTTTTTAGAAAATGTGTTTTATTTCATAAATGGAATCTACAAAGTATGCACATTCTACGTCATAACGACTCTCTATAGTTTGCGCATGCGTCCGGAAATAAGAAAAGCTTACTTCCCCCATTTTTTAAAATCACGGCTTCTAGAAGGTTTACATGATTTCGTAAAAAAAACGAGTTTTTAGAAAATGTGTTTTATTTCATAAATGGAATCTACAAAGTATGCACATTCTACGTCATAACGACTTTCTATAGTTTGCACATGCGTCCAGAAATAACAAAAGCTTACTTCCCCCGTTTTTTAAAATCATAGCTTCTAGAAGGTTTACATGATTTCTTAAAAAACACGAGTTTTTAGAAGATGTGTTTTATTTAATAAATGGAATCAACAAAGTATGCACATTCTATTTGATAACGACTTTCTATAGTTTGCACATGCGTTTGGAAATAAGAAAAGCTTACTTCTCCCATTTTTTAAAATCACAGCTTCTAAAAGGTTTACATGATTTCTTAAAAAACACGAGTTTTTAGAAAATGTGTTTTATTTCATAAATGGAATCAACAAAGTATGCACATTCTACGTCATAACGACTTTCTATAGTTTGCGCATGCGTCCGGAAATAAGAAAAGCTTACTTCCACCGTTTTTTAAAATCACAGCTTCTAGAAGGTTTACATGATTTCATAAAAAACATGAGTTTTTAGAAAATGTGTTTTATTTCGTAAATGGAATCTACAAAGTATGCACATTCTACGTCATAACGACTTTCTATAGTTTGGACATGCGTCAAGAAATAAGAAAAGCTTACTTCCCCCGTTTTTTAAAATCACAGCTTCCAGAAGGTTTACATGCTTTCCTAAAAAACACGAGTTTTTAGAAAATATGTTTTATTTCATAAATGGAATCTACAAAGTATGCACATTCTAAGTCATAACGACTTTCTATAGTTTGCGCATTCGTCCGGAAATAAGAAAAGCTTACTTCCACCGTTTTTTAAAATCACAGCTTCCAGAAGGTTTACATGATTTCGTAAAAAACACGAGTTTTTAGAAAATGTGTTTTATTTCATAAATGCAATCAACAAAGTATGCACATTCTACGTCATAACGACTTTCTATAGTTTGCGCATGCGTCCGGAAATAAGAAACGCTTACTTCCCCCGTTTTTTAAAATCACAGCTTCTAGAAGGTTTACATGATTTCGTAAAAAACACGAGTCTTTAGAAAATGTGTTTTATTTCATAAATGGAATCAACAAAGTATGCACATTCTACGTTATAACAACTTTCTATAGTTTGCGCATGCGTTTGGAAATAAGAAAAGGTTACTTCCCCCGTTTTTTAAAATCACAGCTTCTAGAAGGTTTACATGATTTATTAAAAAACATGAGTTTTTAGAAAATGTGTTTTATTTCATAAATGGAATCAACAAAGTCTGCACATTCTATGTCATAAGCACTTTCTATAGTTTGCGCATGCGTCCGGAAATAAGAAAAGCTTACTTCCACCGTTTTTTAAAATCACAGCTTCTAGAAGATTTACACGATTTCGTAAAAAACACGAGTTTTTAGAAAATGTGTTTTATTTCATAAATGGAATCTACAAAGTATGCACATTCTACGTCATAACGACTTTCTATAGTTTGCACATGCATCCAGAAAAAAGAAAAGCTTACTTCCCCCGTTTTTTAAAATCACGGCTTCTAGAAGGTTTACATGATTTCTTAAAAAACACGAGTTTTTAGAAAATGTGTTTTATTTCATAAATGGAATCAACAAAGTATGCACATTCTACGTTATAACAACTTTCTATAGTTTGCGCATGCATTTGGAAATAAGAAAAGCTTACTTCCCCCGTTTTTTAAAATCACAGCTTCTAGAATGTTTACATGATTTATTAAAAAACACGAGTTTTTAGAAAATGTGTTTTATTTCATAAATGGAATCAACAAAGTCTGCACATTCTACGTCATCAGGACTTTCTATAGTTTGCGCATGCGTCCGGAAATAAGAAAAGCTTACTTCCACCGTTTTTTAAAATCACAGCTTCTAGAAGATTTACACGATTTCGTAAAAAGCACGAGTTTTTAGAAAATGTGTTTTATTTCATCAATGGAATCTACAAAGTATGCACATTCTACATCATAACGACTTTCTATAGTTTGCACATGCATCCAGAAATAAGAAAAGCTTACTTCCACCGTTTTTTAAAATCACAGCTTCTAGAAGGTTTACATGATTTCTTAAAAAACACGAGTTTTTAGAAAATGTGTTTTATTTCATAAATGGAATCAACAAAGTATGCACATTCTATGTCATAACAACTTTCTATAGTTTGCGCATGCGTTTGGAAATAAGAAAAGCTTACTTCTCCCATTTTTTAAAATGACAGATTCTAGAAGGTTTACATGATTTCTTAAAAAACACGAGTTTTTAGAAAATGTGTTTTATTTCATAAATGGAATCAACAAAGTATGCACATTCTAATTCATAACGACTTTCTATAGTTTGCGCATTCGTCCGGAAATAAAAAAAGCTTACTTCCACAGTTTTTTAAAATCACAGCTTCTAGAAGGTTTACATGATTTCGTAAAAAACACGAGTTTTTAGAAAATGTACTTTATTTCATAAATAGAATCTACAAAGTATGCACATTCTACGTCATAACGACTTTCTATAGTTTGCGCATGCGTCCGGAAATAAGAAAAGCTTACTTCCCCCGTTTTTTAAAATCACAGCTTCTAGAAGGTTTACATGAATACTTAAAAAACATGAGTTTTTAGAAATGTGTTTTATTTCATAAATGGAATCAACAAAGTATGCACATTCTACTTCATAACGACTTTCTATAGTTTGCGCATCCGTCCGGAAATAAGAAAAGCATACTTCCCCCGTTTTTTAAAATCACAGCTTCTAGAAGGTTTACATGAATACTTAAAAAACATGAGTTTTTAGAAATGTGTTTTATTTCATAAATGGAATCAACAAAGTATGCACATTCTACGTCATAACGACTTTCTATAGTTTGCGCATGCGTTTGGAAATAAGAAAAGCTTACTTCCCTCGTTTTTTAAAATCACAGCTTCTAGAAGGTTTACATGATTTCGTAAAAAACACGAGTTTTTAGAAAATGTGTTTTATTTCATAAATGGAATCTACAAAGTATGCACATTCTACGTCATAACGACTCTCTATAGTTTGCGCATGCGTCCGGAAATAAGAAAAGCTTACTTCCCCCATTTTTAAAAATCACAGCTTCTAGAAGGTTTACATGATTTCTTAAAAAACACGAGTTTTTAGAAAATGTGTTTTATTTCATAAATGGAATCAACAAAGTATGCACATTCTACGTCATAACAACTTTCTATAGTTTGCGCATGCGTTTGGAAATACGAAAAGCTTACTTCCCCCGTTTTTTAAAATCACAGCTTCTAGAAGGTTTACATGATTTGTTAAAAACCACGAGTTTTTAGAAAATGTTTTTTATTTCATAAATGGAATCTACAAAGTATGCACATTCTACGTGATAACGACTTTCTATAGTTTGCGCATGCGTCCGGAAATAAGAAGAGCTTACTTCCCCCGTTTTTTAAAACCACAGCTTCTAGAAGGTTTACATGATTTCTTAAAAAACACGAGTTTTTAGAAAATGTGTTTTATTTCATAAATGGAATCAACAAAGTATGCACATTCTACGTCATAACGTCTTTCTATAGTTTGCGCATTCTTCCAGAAATAAGCAAAGCTTACTTCCACTGTTTTTTAAAATCATAGCTTCTAGAAGGTTTACATGATTTCGTAAAAAACACGAGTTTTTAGAAAATGTGCTTTATTTCATAAATGGAATCAAAAAAGTATGCACATTCTACATCATAACGACTTTCTATAGTTGGCGCATGCGTCCGGAAATAAGAAAAGCTTACTTCCATCGTTTTTTAAAATCACAACTTCTAGAAGGTTTACATGATTTCTTAAAAAACACGAGTTTTTAGAAAATGTGTTTTATTTCATAAATGGAATCAACAAAGTATGCACATTCTACGTCATAATGCATTTCTATAGTTTTCCCATGCGTCCGGAAATAAGAAAAGCTTACTTCCACCGTTTTTTAAAATCACAGCTTCTAGAAGGTCTACATGATTTCTTAAAAAACACAAGTTTTTAGAAAATGTGTTTTATTTCATAAATGGAATCAACAAAGTATGAACATTCTACATCATAACGACTTTCTATAGTTTGCGCATTCGTACGGAAATAAGAAAAGCTTACTTCCACCGTTTTCTAAATCACAGCTTCTAGAAGGTTTACATGATTTCGTAAAAAACACGAGTTTTTAGAAAATGTGTTTTATTTGATAAATGGAATCTACAAAGTATGCACATTCTACGTCATAAGGACTTTCTATAGTTTGCGCATGCGTTCGGAAATAAGAAAAGCTTACTTCCACCGTTTTTTAAAATCACAGCTTCCAAAAGGTTTACATGACTTCTTAAAAAACACGAGTGTTTAGAAAATGTCTTTTATTTCATAAATGGAATCTACAAAGTATGCACATTCTACATCATAACGACTTTTTATAGTTTGCGCATGTGTCCAGAAATAAGAAAAGCTTACTTCCACCGTTTTTTAAAATCAGAGCTTCTAGAAGGTTTACATGATTTCTTAAAAAACAGTAGTTTTTAGAAAATGTGTTTTATTTCATAAATGGAATCAACAAAGTATGCACATTCTATGTCATAATGAATTTATATAGTTTGTGCATGCGTTTGGAAATAATAAAAGCTTACTTCTCCCGCTTTTTAGAATGACAGCTTCTAGAAGGTTTACATGATTTCTTAAAAAACACGAGTTTTTTGAAAATGTGTTTTATTTCATAAATGGAATCAACAAAGTATGAACATTCTAAGTCATAATGACTTTCTATAGTTTGTGCATTCGTCCGGAAATAAGAAAAGCTTACTTCCACCGTTTTTTAAAATCACAACTTCTAGAAGGTTTACATGATTTCGTAAAAAACACGAGTTTTTAGAAAATGTACTTTATTTCATAAATGGAATCTACAAAGTATGCAGATTCTACGTCATAACGACTTTCTATAGTTTGCGCATGCGTCCGGAAATATGAAAAGCTTACTTCCCCCGTTTTTTAAAATCACAGCTTCTAGAAGGTTTACATGAATACTTAAAAAACACGAGTTTTTAGGAAATGTGTTTTATTTCATAAATGGAATCAACAAAGTATGCACATTCTATGTCATAACGACTTTCTATCGTTTGCGCATGCGTTTGGAAATAAGAAAAGCTTACTTCCCTCGTTTTTTAAAATCACAGCTTCTAGAAGGTTTACATGATTTCTTAAAAAACACGAGTTTTTAGAAAATGTGTTTTATTTCATAAATGGAATCAACAAAGTATGCACATTCTACGTCATAAGGACTTTCTATAGTTTGCGCATGCGTCCGGAAATAAAAAAAGCTTACTTCCACCGTTTTTTAAAATCACAGCTTGTATAAGGTTTACACGATTTCGTAAAAAACACGAGTTTTTAGAAAATGTGTTTTATTTCATAAATGGAATCTACAAAGTATGCACATTCTACGTCATAAGGACTTTCTATAGTTTGCGAATGCGTCCGGAAATAAGAAAAGCTTACTTCCACCGTTTTTTAAAATCACAGCTTCTAGAAGGTTTACATGATTTCGTAAAAAAAATGAGTTTTTCGAAAAGGTGTTTTATTTCATAAATGGAATCTACAAAGTATGCACATTCTACGTCATAACGACTTTCTATAGTTTGCACATGCGTCCAGAAATAAGAAAAGCTTACTTCCCCCGTTTTTTAAAATCACAGCTTCTAGAAGGTTTACATGATTTCTTAAAAAACACGAGTTTTTAGAAAATGTGTTTTATTTCATAAATGGAATCAACAAAGTATGCACATTCTATGTCATAACGACTTTCTATAGTTTGCGCATGCGTTTGGAAATAAGAAAAGCTTACTTCTCCCATTTTTTAAAATCACAGCTTCTAGAACGTTTACATGATTTCTTAAAAAACACGAGGTTTTAAAAAATGTGTTTTATTTCATAAATGGAATCAACAAACTATGCACATTCTACGTCATAACGACTTTCTATAGTTTCCGCATGAGTCCGGAAATAAGAAAAGCTTACTTCCACCGTTTTTTAAAATCACAGCTTCTAGAAGGTTTACATGATTTCGTAAAAAACACGAGTTTTTAGAAAATGTGTTTTATTTCATCAATGGAATCTACAAAGTATGCACATTCTACGTCATAACGACTTTCTATAGTTTGGACATGCGTCCAAAAATAAGAAAAGCTTACTTCCCCCGTTATTTAAAATCACAGCTTCCAGAAGGTTTACATGATTTCTTAAAAAACACGAGTTTTTAGAAAATATGTTTTATTTCATAAATGGAATCAACAAAGTATGCACATTCTATGTCATAACGACTTTCTATAGTTTGCGCACGTGTTTGGAAATAAGAAAAGCTTACTTCTCCCGTTTTTTAAAATCACAGCTTCTAGAAGGTTTACATGATTTCTTATAAAACACGAGTTTTTAGAAAATGTGTTTTATTTCATAAATGGAATCAACAAAGTATGCACATTCTAAGTCATAACGACTTTCTATAGTTTGCGCATTCGTCCGGAAATAAGAAAAGCTTACTTCCACCGTTTTTTAAAATCACAGCTTCTAGAAGGTTTACATGATTTCGTAAAAAACACGAGTTTTTAGAAAATGTGTTTTATTTCATAAATGGAATCAACAAAGTATGCACATTCTACGTCATAACGACTTTCTATAGTTTGCGCATGCGTCCGTAAATAAGAAACGCTTACTTCGCCCGTTTTTTAAAATCACAGCTTTTAGAAGGTTTACATGATTTCGTAAAAAACACGAGTGTTTAGAAAATGTGTTTTATTTCACAAATGGAATCTACAAAGTATGCACATTCTACGTCATAACGACTTTTTATAGTTTGCGCATGTGTCCGGAAATAAGAAAAGCTTATTTCTCCCATTTTTTAAAATCACAACTTCTAGAAGGTTTACATGATTTCTTAAAAAACACGAGTTTTTGGAAAATGTGTTTTATTTCATAAATGGAATCAACAAAGTATGCACATTCTACGTTATAACTACTTTCTATAGTTTGCGCATGCGTTTGGAAATAAGAAAAGCTTACTTCCCCCGTTTTTTAAAATCACAGCTTCTAGAAGGTTTACATGATTTATTAAAAAACACGAGTTTTTAGAAAATGTGTTTTATTTCATAAATGGAATCAACGAAGTCTGCACATTCTACGTCATAAGGACTTTCTATAGTTTCCGCATGCGTCCGGAAATAAGAAAAGCTTACTTCCACCGTTTTTCAAAATCACAGCTTCTAGAAGATTTACATGATTTCGTAAAAAACACGAGTTTTTAGAAAATGTGTTTTATTTCATAAATGGAATCTACAAAGTATGCACATTCTACGTCATAACGACTTTCTATAGTTTGCACATGCATCCGGAAATAAGAAAAGCTTACTTCCACCGTTTTTTAATGTAGTACCCCTCCTTTAGGGTCCCCTTGAACTGAACCTGAAACTTTAAAAACTGTCAACCCGATCCAGCTGGTCCATTGTTGTCTGTGTCTTCCATAGGATCCCTCCAGTAAAGCTCGTTTAACCATAGGTGAAGCAACCGTTAGCTTCGCCACCCAACCATAGGCTCATGCTTTCAGTCGCATGGCCTCCCCCGAGCTTTGGGTCGTAGAGCTCACACAAGTATTTCAGAAATTCAGCTTGGGCTTCCCTTCCCACCAGGATTTCTAAGCCAAACCCTTAGATAGCAGCAAGTCTTTGAGGCATTCGAAAATTACGACAATCGTCCAAATTATGGGCCCTTTACCCATTCCCCAAGTCTTCCTTATAAAGGAAAATCTCATGCGACACATGTCGCTTCATGCATAATTAAATATTTTTAATTAATTATTTAATTAAAACACCCACCCATCCAAGTGTCATTTTCTCTAGGAAGTGCACCCACACTCCTAAGTTTGCTCCAGTTTGTCCCCCATATATTTTAATTAACTCCTAGATTTTAGTTGACTAGGTGTCTAATCTTAGGATTCTATTTTGCTCCTAAATAATGATTTCTATTATTTTAAATGCTCAACAAAAATAACTATTCATGTGCAAATGCCTAAATTATTTTTATGCATTTGCTAAGTAATGATCTAGAGTTATTCTCATAAGTTTTTATGCAGTTAAATTTAACAATCAAACTCATTAGGATCACGGTGCCGCGCCGTTGGGCTCCTAGTTCCTTAATATTAATTCCTTGACATGGCACCACTCCGTCAGGTCCAGTCATCCATGGTTTCCATTCCTTGGCATGGTACCGCATCGTTGGGTCCTTGCATCCATTCTTTCCGTTCTTGACAGGGTACCGCATCGTCGGGCCCTTCTGCCACCATCTTTCCGTTTTGACTTGCGGGAACTCTTGTAGGGATTTTAGGAATCGTTACCATCCATCCTCCGTCTACATGCTATCTAGGGACTAATGGCACTGAGGAGTGAGTCCGTTCTCACTGCGCGCCCCTCAACTCGTACGTGACTAGGTCCGTCGTGGCCCACCTCGTACGTCCTCACGCATTCCTCTTGAGCAAGCGGATCAATGCTTATCTCCTCATGCGTGGTATTCTTGTCGGAAGTTGACATCGCCGTCGCTTCCCCTGTGTGTGATTTACCCGTACTCTACGACCCTCCATGTTCCTTTGTGTGTCCGTTGGTGAACCGTCTCACTTGTTTCTACACACACTTCTCGCAACAAATTATTAGTAGCACTGTTCTCAACAATCATCATCTGGTTTCTAACTCTAGCATTGTCAAACATTTATGATTTATTCAAACTGCTCATTCATCTTATCAAATATACATTTCGTTGCCAAATACATAATCACCATACAGCTAGTCGTTAAGCATTATCCATCAACATAATTTTCCATAGTCATAGCTAATCGTTTAACATATGCAATTATTCATTTACCTCAACAGTTCAGATACACATACTCAAAAAAATAAGGTCAAAAGGTTATTTAATTAATGTTTCAATCAGCCGGGTCACTCAGCAGGTGCCCTCAATGTCTACACAAGTCTAGGGGCACTACATACACCCCTACTTAATTAGAACTTCGTCCTGAAGTTCAGAATAGAATTAAAAAAAAAATGGAAAGCTACGACGCATCTCAGTTGCGTCCTCCCAAGTCGCAGAGCTAGGACTGTAATTGTCCTACTGCACTTTGACTTGATCAATCAGGTCTAATCATTAATCAAGATGTAATCAATCAATTATCCCTCTCCACACATAGAATTTAATTCCTTAATTCATTTATCAATTATTGTCGTCATTCACATCTTCAGGTTTTGCTCAATCATTTAAGACATAGCAAGGCTCAAGAGACCACCTTATCAAAGTTGTTCAACCGGTTCACTCGGCAGGTGCCCTTAAGGTCCACAGTCATTTAGGGGCATTACATACACCCCCTCTTAAATAGAACTTCGTCCCGAAGTTAATTTTTGTTCCCGTACTTTCGATGCTAGGATTTTGCCTTTAATTTCCCATTCTCGTCTTCTTGTCATTCTCTTCCATTTTTTTCAAACAATCATGGCCATAAGTACCAGTGGTTCTAATCATTAGTTTTCTAGATCTTCTAGTATGGTTCCAATACATCTTCAGAAACTCAATCAAAATTTCGAGTAATGTAAATCCACTAATTCTTCCAATAACTTTCGATCCCAACCTAGATTTCCTACACCTTCTAGTCATCTGCAAAAGTCTATGATATCCAATTTAAGCTATACTACAATAATAGCCACCCATTAGTTAGCAAATCACCATCAAGCAAGACTCCAAATCCATTTGGTCATCCTTCCCTCCAAGATGAGAAGGTAAACATCATATTCCGTCCATCGAAGATGGGTAAGACATGGTCACATTTTTAGCAAATCAAGAGAGAGTCCCTCAAATATTCCAAAACCAATTTCCATAAGGTTACTTCCAAAAACCCCTATTAGTGATTTAGTCGAACGTATTAGAATTTAACTCTTAGTCCTTTCTTCAGTAACATCATGTCTAAATCAATGAGCTTATCACACCCTTACCTCATTTCATCATTTCCGTTGTCATAGGACTACTTCGATAGACTCATCAAGTCGCACTATGTGTGTTTTCTCAACTTCATCGAGTTCCATCTCGAGGGCTAGTTGTCGTTTCATCAAGTTTGATTATGACCTAAGGTTAGCTTCAATGCATTTGGTTATTATGCTAATCGTCTCCATACTTCCTTTTACGAAACATTGTCTTCACTTGACCATTTCGATACCATGGTTGAACTTCAAGTTCATAGTCCTGATTTTTCGTAAATGTTTTTGTCATAATGCAAAATGCATGTCATTCAGTTCAGCTCATCATACCGATCACATTGATATCTCGTTTTCAAATTTTAAGTTTGTTTCGCTCCCTCGACAATCTCTTAAAGTATCGTCAATCTGAGTATCTCGGTGTCTTGTTAGTCAAAATTTATCATTTTCTCGTCATTTAATAAATCCACCAATATATTCGTCCACTTGTCTTGTTATCGTGGTTATGTAGGAAAAGTTTAAAATGTCCTATCATAGATTCATGCTTTCCTTTACTTTTCACAAGGTCCTTCGATCTCAAGCAACATGCACAAAAGTTTCTTGTAATGCGTCTAATAAATCTCCTCTTAGTTCTAGTCATCACTAATTAATTTATAGTAGAAAATATATACCGTTTCGTCATATTTGCTTACAACTGTCCCCTTGGTAGGTATTCCAAATTACATTTCATCATTACCATGTCATTATATGCATCACCTACTAATGTAGCAACCATATCGCAATTCGTAGTAAAATGCCGTTTTTTTTTTTTTTTTTTTTTTTTAAACAATGCTCTACATCAACCTCGGATAATGAAACACATAATACTTACATAAAATTTTCATTCTAAATAATTACTATCCTTTAATAGAAATTATACTAACCATTAATCATCCTTCTTCACAACAATCATATCTTAACTTTTATACATTTAAAAGCAAATCTTTAATTCAAACTAGGGATTTTAATCATAATTGTAAAATTAACTTTGTTCTTAGTACATTTATATATTTAAAAATAAATCCTTAATTCAAATTAGGGACCTTGATCTTCAAAAACAAAAATTCTTAAATATATATATATATATATATAAACACATAACTTTGTTTCTAATTCTACACCTTCTTTAAAATTAGGAATATTAATATGTGCAACCTCTCATATATCTATGTGAATTTTATTGTCAACGTTTAAAAGTCAATCCTTCATATACATATATATATGAGAATCAACATGAATTATATCCCTCTATACGTATAATGACGACCAACTACATAACAATTTATATATAAAATATTGTTTATTATTTACTTTCATTGTTTTTTTTATGATATAGATACTTCCCTCTATAATCTAATTGAATCACAAAGTCACCATTATTCTATCTAATAATCAACATACTTTTACTAATATATATAAAAAAAATGATGCTAAGAAGACTTCCCATACATTTCATAAACGTAACTCTATATATGTATAGATAAATGTATGTATATAGATATCCAAAATAACTAAGAGAAACCCTTTTGAATAGCAATTAACAATTCGGTAATTAATTTATTAACCATTAGTTAAGTATCATGTTAATTCTCTCCCTTTTCAACAACATACGTGACTTTTTAAATATAATAAAGACAAGGATTATATTCCAAGTAAGAATTAGTCAATTAATTACAATGTCTTTTTAAAAAATAAAGTATTCATTTTTCTACATATATTAAAAGAGTGACTATTACTTATTACTTAAGAGTAGACGACGGCATTCTAACTCCTTTTCATTTAAGCTAGTTATAAATATGATTTTTTTTTATATACTCATAAAAGCAATTTCTATTTGAAATTCTATGACCATCGTGGTAAAATATCCATGCAACTATGCATTCGACCCACCATTTTAAATATACACTAAAAGTACGTTCTTTCTTAGTCATTCCGTTGAAATAAAATACATGACCCCTCCAATAATCATTGGTACACTAAAGTCCGAATTTTTCATCCACTAGACGCTGATCTGGAGGTAGGCGCGCATGAGTTAAGATAATTAAATGTTCAACTACACTTCACAATTATTACAATATCAAGGTGTAAATTAAAGACTCAAGAGCAGTCTTCAACTACTCGACAGATGTAAGGAATAGTTCCTTCGCTCCGAGAGAACCGTTTATATCATTAATGGGATTAGATCATACATTAGTCATGAGTATCGTAATGGATTCCAAACTGCAAATGAGTCCACCAGCTAACCCCGATTTCGTGAAACTCTGAGTTTGGTCTATCCGCGAAAAACGATCCGAAGCCCAGACTTCATAGCTCATCCAATGATTACGGTGATAACAGAGAGTGGTATGATAACAAGAACTCAGATAACGTAGTGGTGGGATAAATATGAGACATATTTTTTTTTTAACTTAACTCCACTCAAAGATTAGAGGTAGATTTGGTGGATGACGATTCAAAAATACAACCAGATCGCACTAGAAACAAGGCTTATCACCTAAATTACGGATTTGAAAAGGAGAAATTCCAGTGCCGAGGTGGGAACAACCCAAGTTTAGGCAGATGGGAATTAATAACAACATGCATTATTATAAAGAGTTTCCACGTATGGAAACAATGCAACCTAATAACATATCCTCCTGAACAGAATTGCGTGACTGTTATTTCACTAGACGATCTGAGAATAATACAAATTAAACAGAGACATCAATGGAAACACTGATTCGAATGCATTGGGCGCCAAAAGCGGAATGAGTGCAACACATTGTGTAATAACTCCGAGTTATGAAAGCTACTAATCTGGAGTACGGGTCGCAAGTGATAGAGCGGAATGCAAGCACCGTGAGCTATAGTGGGTGCTCTTACATAATTTAAGGGACCTTAGAACAAACAGAGTTCTCCAGCGGCCTGCTCAAAGGTTACGCTATTCCTAAACATGGATCGATCGACCAAGGCTGAGTTAAGTTATAATGTAATCATTACAGTAATTCGAATTGCTGAGAAGATTTGACATAAATGCCGAGTTAGGATCACGAGGCTGAAATCCCATTGACTTAAAAAAAATTATACACAGAGATAGAGATAACTCCGGGTGTCAATTAATACCACGATTTGAGGATGAGGATTTGAAGCGTTGCGGCGGGCAGAGAGTAATACAAACACAAAGTAGAGTTAATGGCCGTAATCTATCTATATGAGTTGGAATGGTAGCATTTACCCAACCGATAATTAAAATTTAACATTCCACGCAGGGATCCAAGGGATCCAAGGGATCCAAGTGGTCACATAACTACTAAATGTATCGCTGATTACAGAGGATAGAGGGCAATTCGATTCGTAGCTGCATTTCTGGAAATGTTCACGAAATGGATCTGCACAGAGATCTTTTAAGGTCAATGGAAAATTGGATTATGAATTGGGAAAAACGTCCAAAAAAATGGTTCAAATCAATTCTTTAAAGAGTAATTGTAAATCGACCATCAGATCTGGAGAACGCCAAAGATTGGAATCGTAGTAAGATCTGGAGATGCACCTCCAACTCCAATAGAGGAGAGAGAGACAGTGTTGAGCGTCTACCAACACACGGAATAAAAGGGAATTTCATTCAACTTATGGATTCTGGAAACGTTTATATTAAGAAAATCGTTACACAGAATATGTATTTATAAATTCAGAAAATCGTTACACAGAATATGTATTTATAAATTATGGAATCGCTAAAGTAAGGGATCGTCCTCAGAGTTGGAAGGTAATTAATTTTGTAATTATGAAATCTGGAGACGCCATGCATTAGAGGTACAGAGATCGGAAATTGGACAGGGCAGAATCTCAATTAAATTTTGAAGAAAACTCAGAAAACTTAAAGATCAAGGTTGCATTTCATGTAATAGAATTTACACAGATTTTGAAGGGCAATTACAACCGTTTTAGGAATTTGGAGACGCGGATGTGAATTGGATTCATATGGGATTTAAAGAAAAAGAAATCACAATCGATTGATGAGAGATCTGGGAAACGTCACTGGATCTGGATCCACACCGGTTTTAAAGAGAAGAATTATAATCGATTTATGAAATCGGTAAGACAACACTGAGATGGGATCCAATAGACTTTAAAAAGACAGGTGACAATCGAATAATGAAACCTGGAAAAACGCCATTGGAACTGGATACACACAGTATTAAATTAATGAAGCACCGCATTCTCCCACCAACCCTGAACGGCTCTGGAGGTTGGACTCATATTCGTAAATTCGATGACAGATTTCTAAGTAACAATGCACAGCATATGTGAAACTACACAAGGTTCACCACAGCTACATAGGATTCAATCATTCGTCCATTGGCAAATACGAATTACAAAATAGTAATTGTTTACTGATCAATTTAAGTGTTATTCCAGATAAGGACATTATATAAATCATTTCTTATAGTGTATGGATCTCTACGGCAGAGGGTGCTCGATATAAATCGTTCCTCTAAGTATATAGATTGTTATAGCAAAGAATTCTCAGATCTGTTCGAATTCAAAATAGAAGAAAACTTATAAAAAATTAATAGTTTACAGATCTGTATTATTCTAAGCAGAAGTAATCTACAGTTCGCTAGAAGTTTTCCCCATAATTACATATTTTCTCTACAATATAATTCGTTCAATCAAAAAAAAGGAATCCCCACATTCCAAGTATAATAAGAAACTACTCATCTCAGCAAAATTACATTTAGTAAAAGAATAAATAACATTGGGTTTTAAATAGAACCTGTTGAGAGGTTCGCTCTAGCCGTCAATGCAGGACTTTGTAGGGTTGCCGTCAACCCACTTCAAATTCAAGATTTACCGAAGATCGCTCGGTAGAAATATGAGTCCGGTGCCCTCAAGGCTCGACCGGCTCTGATACCAAATGTAGTACCCCTCCTTTAGGGTCCCCTTGAACTGAACCTGAAACTTTTAAAACTTCATACAAACAAATTAGCCATTATAGTTACTGGAAAAATAAAATAAAAGAGTGAATAACTTAACAAAAATAAGCAAACCTTAACCTGTCAACCCGATCCAGCTGGTCCATTGTTGTCTGCGTCTTCCATAGGATCCCTCCAATAAAGCTCGTTTAACCATAGGCGAAGCAACCGTTAGCTTCGCCACCCAACCATAGGCTCATGTTTTCAGTCGCATGGCCTCCCCCGAGCTTTGGGTCGTAGAGCTCACACAAGTATTTCAGAAATTCAGCTTGGGCTTCCCTTCCCACCAGGATTTCTAAGCCAAACCCTTAGATAGCAGCAAGTCTTTGAGGCATTCGAAAATTACGATAATCGTCCAAATTATGGGCCCTTTACCCATTCCCCAAGTCTTCCTTATAAAGGAAAATCTCATGCGACACATGTCGCTTCATGCATAATTAAATATTTTTAATTAATTATTTAATTAGAACACCCACCCATCCAAGTGTCATTTTCTCTAGGAAGTGCACCCACACTCCTAAGTTTGCTCCAGTTTGTCCCCCAGATATTTTAATTAACTCCTAGCTTTTAGTTGACTAGGTGTCTAATCTTAGGATTCTATTTTGCTCCTAAATAATGATTTCTATTATTTTAAATGCTCAACAAAAATAACTATTCATGTGCAAATGCCTAAATTATTTTTATGCATTTGCTAAGTAATGATCTAGAGTTATTCTCATAAGTTTTTATGCAGTTAAATTTAACCATCAAACTCATTAGGATCACGGTGCCGCGCCGTTGGGCTCCTAGTTCCTTAATATTAATTCCTTGACATGGCACCACTCCGTCGGGTCCAGTCATCCATGGTTTCCATTCCTTTGCATGGTACCGCATCGTTGGGTCCTTGCATCCATTCTTTCCGTTCTCGACAGGGTACCGCATCGTCGGACCCTTCTGCCACCATCTTTCCGTTTTGACTTGCGGGAACTCTTGTAGGGATTTTAGGAATCGTTACCATCCATCCTCCGTCTACATGCTATCTAGGGACTAATGGCGCTGAGGAGTGAGTCCGTTCTCAATGCGCGCCCCTCAACTCGTACGTGACCAGCTCCGTCGTGGCCCACCTCGTACGTCCTCACGCATTCCTCTTGAGCAAGCGGATCAATGCTTATCTGCTCATGCGTGGTATTCTTGTCGGAAGTTGACATCGTCGTCGCTTCCCCTGTGTGTGATTTACCCATACTCTACGACCCTCCATGTTCCTTTGTGTGTCCGTTGGTGAACCGTCTCACTTGTTTCTACACACACTTCTCGCAACAAATTATTAGTAGCATTGTTCTCACCAATCATCATCTGGTTTCTAACTCTAGCATTGTCAAACATTTATGATTTATTCAAACTGCTCATTCATCTTATCAAATATACATTTCGTCGCCAAATACATAATCACCATACAGCTAGTCGTTAAGCATTATCCATCAACATAATTTTCCATAGTCATAGCTAATCGTTTAACATATGCAATTATTCATTTACCTCAACAGTTCAGATACACATACTCAAAAAAATAAGGTCAAAAGGTTATTTAATTAATGTTTCAATCAGCCGGGTCACTCAGCAGGTGCCCTCAATGTCTACACAAGTCTAGGGGCACTACATACACCCCTACTTAATTAGAACTTCGTACCGAAGTTCAGAATAAAAAAAAAATGGAAAGCTACGACGCATCTCAGTTGCATCCTCCCAAGTCGCAGAGCTAGGACTGTAATTGTCCTACTGCACTTTGACTTGATCAATCAGGTCTAATCATTAATCAAGATGTAATCAATCAATTATCCCTCTCCACACATAGAATTTAATTCCTTAATTCATTTATCAATTATTGTCGTCATTCACATCTTCAGGTTTTGCTCAATCATTTAAGACATAGCAAGGCTCAAGAGACCACCTTATCAAAGTTGTTCAACCGGTTCACTCGGCAGGTGCCCTTAAGGTCCACAGTCATTTAGGGGCATTACATTTCCGGACGCATGCGCAAAGTATAGATATTCGTTATTACGTAGAATGCGCATAGTTTGCACATGCGCAAACTAGCGAAAGTCGTTATGACATAGAATGTGCATACTTTGATGATTCCATTTACGAGATAAATCACATTTTCTAAAAAATCATGTTTTTTAAGAAATCGTGTAAACCTTCTAGAAGTTGTGATTTTAAAAAACGGGGGGAAGTAAGCTTTTCTTATTTCCGGAAGCATGCGCAAACTATAGAAAGTCGTTATTACGTAGAATGTGCATAGTTTGCGCATGCGCAAACTACAAAAAGTCATTATGACATAGAATGTGCATACTTTGTTGATTCCATTTATGAAATAAATCACATTTTCTTAAAACTCGTGTTTTTTAAGAAATCATGTAAACCTTCTAGAAGCTGTGAATTTAAAAAAAGGGGGGAAGTAAGCTTTTCTTATTTCCGGACGCATGCACAAAGTATAGAAAGTCGTTATTACGTAGAATGTGCATAGTTTGCGCATGCGCAAACTAGTGAAAGTCATTATGACATAGAATGTGCATACTTTGTTGATTCCATTTACGAAATAAATCACATTTTCTAAAAACTCGTGTTTTTTAAGAAATCATGTAAACCTTCTAGAAGTTGTGATTTTAAAGAACGGGGGGAAGTAAGCTTTTCTTATTTCCGGACGCATGCGCAAAGTATAGAAAGTCGTTATTACGTAGAATGTGCATAGTTTGCGCATGCGCAAACTATCGAAAGTCATTATGACATAGAATGTGCATACTTTGTTGATTCCATTTACGAAATAAATCACATTTTCTAAAAACTCGTGTTTTTTAAGAAATCATGTAAACCTTCTAGAAGTTGTGATTTTAAAAAATGGGGGGAAGTAAGATTTTCTTATTTCCGGAAGCATGCGCAAACTATAGAAAGTCGTTATTACGTAAAATGTGCATAGTTTGCGCATGCGCAAACTACAGAAAGTCGTTATGACATAGAGTGTGCATACTTTGTTGATTACATTTATGAAATAAATCGCATTTTCTAAGAGCTCGTGTTTTTTAAGAAATCATGTAAACCTTCTAGAAGTTGTGATTTTAAAAAACGGGGGGAAGTAAGCCTTTCTTATTTCCGGATGCATGCGCAAACTATAGAATGTCGTTATGACGTAGAATGTGCATACTTTGTTGATTCCATTTATGAAATAAATCACATTTTATAAAAACTCGTGTTTTTTAAGAAATCATGTAAACCTTCTAGAAGTTGTGATTTTAAAAAACGGGGTGAAGTAAGCTTTTCTTATTTCCGGACGCGTGCGCAAAGTATAGAAAGTCGTTATTACGTAGAATGTGGATACTTTGTTGATTCCATTTATGAAATAAATCACATTTTCTAAAAACTCGTGTTTTTTAAGAAATCATGTAAACCTTCTAGAAGTTGTGGTCTTAAAAAACGGGGGGAAGTAAGCTTTTCTTATTTTGCGGACGCATCTGCAAACTATAGAAAGTCGTTATTACGTAGAATGTGCATATTTTGCGCATGCGCAGACTACAGAAAGTCGTTATGACATAGAATGTGCATACTTTGTTGATTCCATTTATGAAATAAATCACATTTTCTGAAAACTTATGTTCTTTACGAAATCATGTAAACCTTCTAGAAGCTGTGAATTTAAAAAAAGGGGGGAAGTAAGCTTTTCTTATTTCCGGACGCATGCGCAAAGTATAGAAAGTCGTTAGTACGTAAAATGTGCATCGTTTGCGCATGCGCAAACTAGTGAAATTCGTTATGACATAGAATGTGCATACTTTGTTGATTCCATTTAGGAAATAAATCACATTTTCTAAAAACTCGTGTTTTTTAAGAAATCATGTAAACCTTCTAGAAGTTGTGATTTTAAAAAATGGGGGGAAGTAAGCTTTTCTTATTTACGGACGCATGCGCAAAGTATAGAAAGTCGTTATGACATAGAATGTGCATACTTTGTTGATTCCATTTATGAAAGAAATCACATTTTCTAAAAACTCGTGTTTTTTAAGAAATCATGTAAACCTTCTAGAAGTTGTGATTTTAAAAAACGGGGGGGAGTAAGCTTTTCTTATTTCCGGATGCATGCGCAAACTATAGAAAGTAGTTATTACGTAGAATGTGTATAGTTTGCGCATGCGCAAACTATAGAAAGTCGTTATGACATAGAATGTGCATACTTTGTTGATTCCATTTATGAAATAAATCACCTTTTCTAAAAATTCGTGTTTTTTAAGAAATCATGTAAACCTTCTAGAAGTTGTGATTTTAAAAAACGGGGGGAAGTAAGCTTTTCTTATTTCCGGAAGCATGCGTAAACTATAGAAGGTCGTTATTACGTAGAATGTGCATAGTTTGCGCATGCGCAAACTAGCGAAAGTCGTTATGACATAGAATGTGCATACTTTGTTGATTCCATTTACGAAATAAATCACATTTTCTAAAAACTCGTGTTTTTTAAGAAATCATGTAAACCTTCTAGAAGTTGTGATTTTAAAAAACGGGGGGAAGTAAGCTTTTCTTATTTCCGGACGCATGCGCTAAGTATAGAAAGTCGTTATGGCGTAGAATGTGCATACTTTGTTGATTCCATTTATGAAATAAATCACATTTTCTAAAAACTCGTGTTTTTTAAGAAATCATGTAAACCTTCTAGAAGTTGTGATTTTAGAAAATGGGGGGAAGTAAGCTTTTCTTATTTCCGGACGCATGCGCAAAGTATAGAAAGTCGTTATTACATAGAATGTGCATAGTTTGCGCATGCGCAAACTACAAAAAGTCGTTATGACATACAATGTGCATACTTTGTTGATTCCATTTATGAAAAAAATCACATTTTCTAAAAACTCGTGTTTTTTAAGAAATCATGTAAACCTTCTAGAAGCTGTGAATTTAAAAAAAGGGGGGAAGTAAGCTTTTCTTATTTCCGGACGCATGCGCAAAGTATAGAAAGTCGTTATTACATAGAATGTGCATAGTTTGCGCATGTGTAAACTAGCGAAAGTCGTTATGACATAGAATGTGCATATTTTGTTGATTCCATTTACGAAATAAATGACATTTTCTAAAAACTCGTGTTTTTTAAGAAATCATGTAAACCTTCTAGAAGTTGTGATTTTAAAAAACGGGGGGAAGTAAGCTTTTCTTATTTCCGGACGCATGCGCAAACTATAGAAAGTCGTTATGACGTAGAATATGCATACTTTGTTGATTCCATTTATGAAATAAATCACATTTTCTAAAAACTCGTGTTTTTAAAAAAATCATGTAAACCTTCTAGAAGTTGTGATTTTAAAAAACGGGGGGAAGTAAGCTTTTCTTATTTCTGGACGCACGCGCAAACTATAGAAAGTCGTTATTACGTAGAATGTGCATAGTTTGCGCATGCGCAAAGTATAGAAAGTTGTTATTACATAGAATGCGTATACTTTGTTGATTCCATTTATGAAATAAATCACATTCTGTAAAAACTCGTGTTTTTTAAGAAATCATGTAAACCTTCTAGAAGTTGTGATTTTAGAAAATGGGGGGAAGTAAGCTTTTCTTATTTCCGGACGCATGCGCAAACTATAGAAAGTCGTTATGACGTAGAATGTGCATACTTTGTTGAGTCCATTTATGAAATAAATCACATTTTCTAAAAACTCGTGTTTTTTAAGAAATCATGTAAACCTTCTAGAAGTTGTGATTTTAAAAAACGGGGGGAAGTAAGCTTTTCTTATTTCCGGACGCATGCGCAAACTATAGAAAGTCGTTATTGTGTAGAATGTGCATATTTTGCGCATGCGCAGACTACAGAAAGTCGTTATGACATAGAATGTGGATACTTTGTTGATTCCATTTATTAAATAAATCACATTTTCTGAAAACTCACGTTCTTTACGAAATCATGTAAACCTTCTAGAAGCTATGAATTTAAAAAAAGGGGGGAAGTAAGCTTTTCTTATTTCCGGACACATGCGTAAAGTATAGAAAGTCGTTATTACGTAGAATGTGCATAGTTTGCGCATGCGCAAACTAGTGAAATTCATTATCACATAGAATGTGCATACTTTGTTGATTCCATTTATGAAATAAATCACATTTTCTGAAAGCTCATGTTCTTTAAGAAATCATGTAAACCTTCTAGAAGCTGTGAATTTTAAAAAAGGGGGGAAGTAAGCTTTTCTTATTTTCGGACGCATGCGCAAAGTATAGAAAGTCGTTATTACGTAGAATGTGCATAGTTTGCGCATGCGCAAACTATCGAAATTCGTTATGACATAGAATGTGCATACTTTGTTGATTCCATTTACGAAATAAATCACATTTTCTAAAAACTCGTGTTTTTTAAGAAATCATGTAAACCTTCTACAAGTTGTGATTTTAAAAAACGGGGGGAAGTAAGCTTTTCTTATTTCCGGACACATGGGCAAACTATAGAAAGTCGTTATTACGTAGAATGTGCATAGATTGCGCATGCGCAGACTACAGAGAGTCTTTATGACATAAAATATGCATACTTTGTTGATTCCATTTATGAAATAAATCACATTTTCTAAAACGTTGTTTTTTTTAAGAAATCATGTAAACCTTCTAGAAGTTGTGAATTTAAAAAAAGGAGGGAAGTAAGCTTTTCTTATTTCCGGACGCATGCGCAAAGTATAGAAAGTCATTATTACGTAGAATGTGCATAGTTTGCGCATGCGCAAAATATAGAAATTCGTTATGACGTAGAATGTGCATACTTTGTTGATTCCATTTACGAAATAAATCACATTTTCTAAAAACTCGTGTTTTTTAAGAAATCATGTAAACCTTCTAGAAGTTGTGATTTTAAAAAACGGGGGGAAGTAAGCTTTTCTTATTTCGGGAAGCATGCGCAAACTTTGTTGATTCCATTTATGAAATAAATCACATTTTCTAAAAACTCGTGTTTTTTAAGAAATCATGTAAACCTTCTAGAAGTTGTGATTTTAAAAAACAGGGGGAAGTAAGCTTTTCTTATTTCCGGACGAATGCGCAAACTATAGAAAGTCGTTATGACGTAGAATGTGCATACTTTGTTGATTCCATTTATGAAATAGATCACATTTTCCAAAAACTCGTGTTTTTTAAGAAATCATAAACCTTCTAGAAGTTGTGATTTTAAAAAATGGGGGGAAGTAAGCTTTTCTTATTTCCGGAAGCATGCGCAAACTATAGAAAGTCGTTATTACGTAGAATGTGGATAGTTTGCGCATGCGCAAACTAGTGAAATTTGTTATGACATAGAATGTGCATACTTTGTTGATTCCATTTACGAAATAAATCACATTTTCTAAAAACTCGTGTTTTTTAAGAAATTGTGACATCTCCAATAGTGTCCAAGTTAGAATTTTGTGAAAGTTTTTAAGAAAAGAAAAATAAATCTTTTCATAGAAGATCAACTAACTCCCTACCAAATTGTAATTACTAGCATTCATGTAATCATAAGGTAAGCATAGTACATTCATTCCAACTCCATAATGATCATTCATCTATAATATAAATCACAACTATTATTTTTGCAATTGCTTAATGGCGATTAACTATCCAGAGGAAATTATTACTCCTTGCGCATTCATTTATTATTGTAATTAACATAACGGGATCATTTAATGGACAATTAACATGAAATATCATTTTAACAACATTATCATGAATTACCCCTGGCCAAGATGCATTTGATCAATGTATTATAATCATCGATTATCAAGATAGCACATTTGAGGAAAAATCATGCAATCGTCAAGATGGATCATACGCATATAATAAAAGCCATAAAAAATCACGAGACCAAGATAACGTGGTTCACCCGTACACAGGCTAGTCCACAAAAGGTGTGTGCATCTTTTAATATTCATGAAAGAGGTTTACAATAGCAACGTCATTATTGCATTACACAAATTCAGTCTTTCCTCAAAGCCTTTCTGGAACAAGTCTTCTCTTTTGAAAAAAATATAACCGTCCTTTCCCCAAATAGTCATGTAATGGAAAGGTAAGGGCGAGTAACAACCCAAGATCGGATCTGCTCTCAATCATTGGATGGATCCTATAACTATATAGATCCTTTTAATTCGGTGGCTGAGCAATATTTATATCACATGTAAAACAAAAAGCAGTCAAACTAGAATTGTCATCATCGGTCTTAAAAATATCATTCTGTCAAACAACCAAATAAACTAAAAGACTCCCTGGCAGATCGAATGAATGATCCAGACTTCGATCTCATGATGCAACCACACAGAGGTAAAATGCATCTCTAATAACATAATGCAAATGATCTTCCAACAGAACTTGATCAAAGGCGTGTCATTAATTTATAAATCAATCATCCTGTTTGTGTGAAATCATGCTAAGTCACAAAATGATATTTACAACTAGATTGAAATAAGCAAGCATGCTCTTAACTTGGTTGGGATCAGGCTTCTTTTACAGAGTCATCTTTTCCTTCTAAAATACAGGGAGATAGAAATGTGATATATCATAATTACTATAAATTAAATCATATGGCAACCGATCAATATTTAATGAAGTGCAGAGGATGTGGAAAACATACTAGTGCAAAATCGTGTAGAGAAAAGATGACAGATGCATAGCGATTTCAACTATGATCACTTTTCCAAGCATAAATAACTTATGACAGGCATATGTAACAGTGATCAATACTAAGGTCGAGGTACAGTCAGAGGTCTAGTACTATAAATTTTATTCTAAAACAGCTTGCGCAAATATCACATAGACTGCTCTGGCATAACTTTTCTAAACCAACTGAATGGGAAAAAGTATCAATCAACCTACTCTGCGAATGAGTTCAGATCTACGCTGATATCTTAAATACATAATTGATCCCGCCATTTTCGAAAACAAGATGCATAGTGATATGGCTATCGTGGCTATCTGCAAACATAATTAAATGAAATACGTTTTCTGATCTATCAGAGATCTGTCAAACCCCAAAAGTCTACTGGAGCATTATGTGTTGACCTAGTGATCATCACAATCTACGAGGTTTAAATTACATAGTTCGGAAATACAAACAAGGATTTCCAGGTTAAGGGTCCAAGCAACCTGAATAACAATTTGATAAGACCTCGAATTCTGGTCGACAGAGGTCTCGCCGATAGAGTTATGGAGACTATATATGGAGGAGCTTATCAATTGTACCATAAATATCTATATATAAAATAACCCTGGATTTATCAAACTCATAACTAGAATCTTATAGAACAATGTTATCATGTCTATCTAAATCACAAAATAAATAATTAAAAGAACCGGGATTTGAAAGGTGAGATCATTACCTCGACAGTGGTCGAGAGGCAAAAGAAAAAGAGTTCTCCTGCGTTATCCACGAACCATCCATCGACCGAGATTCATCTCCTCATCACATGGATAATGGTAGTTAGAGATTGCTTCCGATGAATGCAAAAACCTCGATGGCTGCGATTTGTATCATTCCTCCCCACATCCAGACTTTCTCTCCAGAATTACTTAACCTACTGCGACCTCCTTTTTCCCCGCCGAATGAGAGATCAAACTCCGGTTGCAACTAGATTGGTCAATGGTCAACTCTCCCTTCTTCGTGTAGAAATCCAAACATCCTTTCTACAGAGACTATTTATTGTGGGGACTTTAACCCTCCTTCCTTCGTAATGTCGAGCTGAACTTCTTTTCCTTCCACGGATGGTAGCTGGATCTATATCTAAAATTTCCAGTTTGCAATCGTGTGCATCAGCCGAAGGATGTCGCCATAGACAGTGAATATCACGGTGCTGTCAACAACAAAAATAACATTGCGATAGGGTGTACTGCTCTCGCAAAATTGTTCACATATCGCCATTGTACAGTGAATATCACGGTGCTGTCAACAACAAAAATCACAATGTGATAGGGTGTACTGCTCTCGCTAACTTGTTCACATGTCGCCATTGTACCGTGAATTCCTCCTAAAATTGTTTACTTCAAATTTTAAATACAGTTGCATCTAGACCCTATCAGAGAGATCCTCCACATGCAGCTAACGCCGAGGTAGAGACGTAGAGACCAAAGACTCCCCCACATTTCAGAGATATCATAATATATATAAAAAAAAACGGGACAACTAGCGGTGAAAGAGGAATCACGCTGGCATGATATCATATCAACGGCAATCCCTGATCTACAAGTTTTCGAGGCAGTGGATCCATACCCAAAGATCCACGGGGATCCACACGTATTCAATGTAGTAGCTCCATCATCGAGATCCACAGGAATCTGGAGTATAATATAAGTCTAAGTGTATCTACAGAGATATCATAAACATTAATTAAGGATCGCCTGATATCCACGAACTACGAATTCAACATATCAAATCGGAGTTAGCAGGCAAGAATGCGATTTCAGCATCTTCATAATATATGGACAATAAATACCATTTCAGTATAATCTAAACGGAGTTAGCAGGCAAGAATATGATTTCTACCTCTTCATAATATATGGACCATAAATACCATTTCAGCAGAAAACTACAATCGCCTAGTTCTGTTCTTCAAACCACATCGCAGAGATCTCCTTTCGAAAATGCAGATTTCACTTTTCCCAAGACTCCCGTCTCCCCCTCTCCCTCACTAACGCTCCTATATTTATAAGAACCAGTTCTCTTATCTTCTCCACGTTTCTTCATGCAAAGAAGGTCTTCCACTAGCTGGAATATTGAACACTTAGGCTGGGGACAGGTGGCTGCAGTTAGGTGAAGGCGCTCCACTAAGGAGGCAGTCTCCTTTAATCACTCAAGGTAAAACAAACTGAGCACTAACGTTCTCCTTTTTACAAGGTAGGAAGTTAACTAGTAAACAAAGAGTTCCCATATGTTTCTATTCGACACTATAGACAGGTATAATCTCATATGAATTGTCATCTAAGCTTTCCTCTCATTTAAATGTATATTTACTCTATTAATAACTTATTTTCTTTATGGATATGGATTATGAATTTCTAATTCATCCATTACAAATAAGGTAACCGCTTCCTAACACAAGTAAATTATATGTCTATATCGTTATTAATATATCATATTTAAGTGCCTATGAATCTCTACTTGATCCATTATATAAAAGAAGGTAATCATTCTTACACTTAAATATATATATATATATATATATATCTTTATTAATATACCACATTTAAGTATGTATGAATCTCTAATTGATCAATATATAAAAGAAGGTAACACTTCCTAACACTACTTAAATATATATATATCTTTCTTTATAAATTTGATAGGGATATAGAGAGGGCTATTACAGAAATCATGTAAACCTTCTAGAAGTTGTGATTTTAAAAAACGGGGGGAAGTAAGCTTTTCTTATTTCTGGCCGCATGCGCAAACTATAGAAAGTCGTTATGACGTAGAATGTGCATACTTTGTTGATTCCATTTATGAAATAAATCACATTTTCTAAAAACTCGTGTTTTTTAAGAAATCATGTAAACCTTCTAGAAGTTGTGATTTTAAAAAACGGGGGGAAGTAAGCTTTTCTTATTTCTGGACGCATGCCCAAACTATAGAAAGTCGTTATTACGTAGAATGTGCATATTTTGCGCATGCACAAGCTACAGAAAGTCGTTATGACATAGAATGTGCATACTTTGTTGATTACATTTATGAAATAAATCACATTTTCTAAAAACTCGTGTTTTTTAAGAAATCATGTAAACCTTCTAGAAGCTGTGAATTTAAAAAAAGGGGGGAAGTAAGCTTTTCTTATTTCCGGACGCATGCGCAAAGTATAGAAAGTCGTTATTACGTAGAATGTGCATAGTTTGCGCATGCGCAAACTAGCAAAATTCGTTATGACATAGAATGTGCATACTTTGTTGATTCCATTTACGAAATAAATCACATTTTCTAAAAACTCGTGTTTTTTAAGAAATCATGTAAAACTTCTAGAAGTTGTGATTTTAAAAAACGGGGGGAAGTAAGCTTTTCTTATTTCCGGAAGCATGCGCAAACTATAGAAAGTCGTTTTTACGTAGAATGTGCATAGTTTGCGCATGCGCAAACTACAGAAACTCGTTATGACATAGAATGTGCATACTTTGTTGATTCCATTTATGAAATAAATCACATTTTCTAAAAACTCATGTTTTTTAAGAAATCATGTAAACCTTCTAGAAGTTGTGATTTTAAAAAACGGGGGGAAGTAAGCTTTTCTTATTTCCGGACGCATGCACAAACTATAGAAAGTCGTTATTACGTAGAATGTGCATAGATTGCGCATGCGCAGACTACAGAAAGTTGTTATGACATAGAATGTGCATACTTTGTTGATTCCATTTATGAAATAAATCACATTTTCTAAAAAGTCGTGTTTTTTAAGAAATCATGTAAACCTTCTAGAAGTTGTGATTTTAAAAAACGGGGGGAAGTAAGCTTTTCTTATTTCCGGACGCATGCGCAAACTATAGAAAGTCTATATTACGTAGAATGTGCATAGATTGCGCATGCGCAGACTACAGAAAGTTGTTATGACATACAATGTGCATACTTTGTTGATTCCATTTATGAAATAAATCACATTTTCTAAAAAGTCGTGTTTTTAAAGAAATCATGTAAACCTTCTAGAAGTTGTGAAATTAAAAAAAGGAGGGAGGTAATATTTTCTTATTTCCGGACACATGCACAAAGTATAGAAAGTCGTTATTACGTAGAATGTGCATAGTTTGCGCATGCGCAAACTAGCGAAAGTCATTATGACATAGAATGTGCATACTTTGTTGATTCCATTTACGAAATAAATCACATTTTCTAAGAAATCGTGTTTTTTAAGAAATCATGTAAACCTTCTAGAAGTTGTGATTTTAAAAAACGGGGGGAAGTAAGCTTTTCTTATTTCCGGAAGCATGCGCAAACTATAGAAAGTCGTTATTACGTAGAATGTGCATAGTTTGCGCATGCGCAAACTACAGAAAGTCGTTATGACATAGAATGTGCATAGTTTGTTGATTCCATTTATGAAATAAATCACATTTTCTAAAATCTCCTGCTTTTTAAGACATCATGTAAACCTTCTAGAAGTTGTGATTTTAAAAAACAGGGGGAAGTAAGCTTTTCTTATTTCCAGACGCATGCGCAAACTATAGAAAGTCTATATTACGTAGAATGTGCATAGATTGCGCATGCGCAGACTACAGAAAGTTGTTATGACATACAATGTGCATACTTTGCTGATTCCATTTATGAAATAAATCACATTTTCTAAAAAGTCGTGTTTTTAAAGAAATCATGTAAACCTTCTAGAAGTTGTGAAATTAAAAAAAGGAGGGAGGTAATATTTTCTTATTTCCAGACACATGCGCAAAGTATAGAAAGTCGTTATTACGTAGAATGTGCATAGTTTGCGCATGCGCAAACTAGCGAAAGTCGTTATAACATAGAATGTGCATACTTTGTTGATTCCATTTACGAAATAAATCACATTTTCTAAGAAATCATGTTTTTTAAGAAATCATGTAAACCTTCTAGAAGTTGTGATTTTAAAAAACGGGGGGAAGTAAGCTTTTCTTATTTCTGGAAGCATGCGCAAACTATAGAAAGTCGTTATTACGTAGAATGTGCATAGTTTGCGCATGCGCAAACTACAGAAAGTCGTTATGACATAGAATGTGCATACTTTGTTGATTCCATTTATGAAATAAATCACATTTTCTAAAAAGTCGTGTTTTTTAAGAAATCATGTAAACCTTCTAGAAGTTGTGATCTTAAAAAACGGGGGGAAGTAAGCGTTTCTTATTTCCGGAAGCATGCGCAAACTATAGAAAGTCGTTATTACGTAGAATGTGCATAGTTTGCGCATGCGCAAACTACAGAAAGTCGTTATGACATAGAATGTGCATACTTTGTTGATTCCATTTATGAAATAAATCACATTTTCTAAAAACTCGTGTTTTTTAAGAAATCATGTAAACCTTCTAGAAGTTGTGATTTTAAAAAACGGGGGGAAGTAAGCTTTTCTTATTTCCGGAAGCATGCGCAAACTATAGAAAGTCGTTATTATGTAGAATGTGCATAGTTTGCGCATGCGCAAACTACAGAAAGTCGTTATGACATAGAATTTGCATACTTTGTTGATTCCATTTACGAAATAAATCACATTTTCTAAAAATTCGTGTTTTTTAAGAAATCATGTAAACCTTCTAGAAATTGTGATTTTAAAAAATGGGGGGAAGTAAGCTTTTCTTATTTCCGGAAGCAGGCGCAAACTATAGAAAGTCGTTATTACGTAGAATGTGCATAGTTTGCGCATGCGCAAACTAGCGAAAGTCGTTATGACATAGAATGTGCATACTTTGTTGATTCCATTTACGAAATAAATCACATTTTCTAAAAACTCGTGTTTTTTAAGAACTCATGTAAACCTTCTAGAAGTTGTGATTTTAAAAAACGGGGAGAAGTAAGATTTTCTTATTTTCGGACGCATGCGCAAACTATAGAAAGTCGTTATTATGTAGAATTTGCATATTTTGCGCATGCGCAGACTACAGAAAGTCGTTATGACATAGAATGTGCATACTTTGATGATTCCATTTATCAAATATATCACATTTTCTGGAAACTCATGTTCTTTACGAAATCATGTAAACCTTCTAGAAGCTGTGAATTTAAAAAAAGGGGGGAAGTAATCTTTTCTTATTTCCGGACGCATGCGCAAAGTATAGAAAGTCGTTATTACGTAGAATGTGCATAGTTTGCGCATGCGCAAACTATCGAAAGTCGTTATGACATAGAATGTGCATACTTTGTTGTTTCCATTTACGAAATAAATCACATTTTCTAAAAACTCCTGTTTTTTAAGAAATCATGTAAACCTTCTAGAAGTTGTGATTTTAAAAAATGGGGGGAAGTTAGCTTTTCTTATTTCCGGACACATCCGTAAACTTTGTTGAATCCATTTATGAAATAAATCACATTTTCTAAAAACTCTTTTTTTTTAAGAAATCATGTAAACCTTCTAGAAGTTGTGATTTTAAAAAAAGGGGGGAAGTAAGCTTTTCTTATTTACGGACGCATGCGCAAACTATAGAAAGTCGTTATGACGTAGAATGTGCATACTTTGTTGATTCCATTTACGAAATAAATCACATTTTCTAAAAACTCGTGTTTTTTAAGAAATCATGTAAACCTTCTAGTAGTTGTGATTTTAAAAAACGGGGGAAAGTAAGCTTTTCTTATTTCTGGCCGCATGCGCAAACTATAGAAAGTCGTTATGACGTAGAATGTGCATACTTTGTTGATTCCATTTATGAAATAAATCACATTTTCTAAAAACTCGTGTTTTTTAACAAATCATGTAAACCTTCTAGAAGTTGTGATTTTAAAAAACGGGGGGAAGTAAGCTTTTCGTATTTCTGGACGCATGCCCAAACTATAGAAAGTCGTTATTACGTAGAATGTGCATATTTTGCGCATACACAAACTACAGAAAGTCATTATGACATAGAATATGCATACTTTGTTGATTCGATTGATGAAATAAATCAGATTTTCTAAAAACTCGTGTTTTTTTAGAAATCATGTAAACCTTGTAGAAGCTGTGAATTTAAAAAAAGGGGGGAAGTAAGCTTTTCTTATTTCCGGACGCATGCGCAAAGTATAGAAAGTCGTTATTACGTAGAATGTGCATAGTTTGCGCATGCGCAAACTAGCGAAAGTTGTTATGACATAGAATGTGCATAATTTGTTGATTCCATTTACGAAATAAATCACATTTTCTAAAAACTCGTGTTTTTTAAGAAATCATGTAAACCTTCTAGAAGTTGTGATTTTAAAAAACGGGGGGAATTAAGCTTTTCTTATTTCCGGAAGGATGCGCAAGCTATAGAAAGTCGTTATTACGTAGAATGTGCATAGTTTGCGCATGCACAAACTACAGAAAGTCGTTATGACATAGAATGTGCATACTTTGTTGATTCCATTTATGAAATAAATCACATTTTCTAAAAACTCGTGTTTTTTAAGAAATCATGTAAACCTTCTAGAAGTTGTGATTTTAAAAAACGGGGGGAAGTAAGCTTTTCTTATTTCCGGACGCATGCGCAAACTATAGAAAGTCGTTATTACGTAGAATGTGCATAGATTGCGCATGCGCAGACTACAGAAATTTATTATGACATAGAATGTGGATACTTTGTTGATTCCATTTATGAAATAAATCACATTTTCTAAAAAGTCGTGTTTTTAAAGAAATCATGTAAACCTTCTAGAAGTTGTGAAATTAAAAAAAGGTGGGAGGTAAGCTTTTCTTATTTCCGGACGCATGCGCAAAGTATAGAAAGTAGTTATTACGTAGAATGTGCATAGTTTACGCATGCGCAAACTAGCGAAAGTCGTTATGACATAGAATGTGCATACTTTGTTGATTCCATTTACGAAATAAATCACATTTTCTAAAAAATTGTGTTTTTTAAGAAATCATGTAAACCTTCTAGAAGTTGTTATTTTAAAAAACGAGGGGAAGTAAGCTTTTCTTATTTCCTGAAGCATGCGCAAACTATAGAAAGTCGTTATTACGTAGAATGTGCATAGTTTGCGCATGCGCAAACTAAAGAAAGTCGTTATGACATAGAATGTGCATACTTTGTTGATTCCATTTATGAAATAAATCACATTTTCTAAAAACTCATGTTTTTTAAGAAATCATGTAAACCTTCTAGAAGTTGTTATTTTAAAAAACGAGGGGAAGTAAGCTTTTCTTATTTCCGGAAGCATGCGCAAACTATAGAAAGTCGTTATTACGTAGAATGTGCATAGTTTGCGCATGCGCAAAGTACAGAAAGTCGTTATGACATAGAATGTGCATACTTTGATGATTCCATTTACGAAATAAATCACATTTTCTAAAAACTCGTGTTTTTTAAGAAATCATGTGAAACTTCTAGAAGTTGTGATTTTAAAAAATGGGGGGAATTAAGCTTTTCTTATTTCCGGAAGCATGCGCAAACTATAGAAAGTCGTTATTACGTAGAATGTGCATAGTTTGCGCATGCGCAAATTAGCGAAAGTCGTTATGACATAGAATGTGCATACTTTGTTGATTCCATTTACGAAATAAATCACATTTTCTAAAAACTCGTGTTTTTTAAGAAATCATGTAAACCTTCTAGAAGTTGTGATTTTAAAAAACGGGGGGAAGTAAGCTTTTCTTATTTCCGGAAGTATGCGCAAACTATAGAAAGTCGTTATTATGTAGAATGTGCATAGTTTGCGCATGCGCAAACTATCGAAAGTCGTTATGACATAGAATGTGCATACTTTGTTGATTCCATTTACGAAATAAATCACATTTTCTAAAAACTCGTGTTTTTTAAGAAATCATGTAAACCTTCTAGAAGTTGTGATTTTAAAAAACGGGGAGAAGTAAGATTTTCTTATTTCCGGACGCATGCGCAAACTATAGAAAGTCGTTATTATGTAGAATGTGCATATTTTGCGCATGCGCAGACTACAGAAAGTCGTTATGACATAGAATGTGCATACTTTGTTGATTCCATTTATCAAATAAATCACATTTTCTGAAAACTCATGTTCTTTACGAAATCATGTAAACCTTCTATAAGCTGTGATTTTAAAAAACGGGGGGAATTAAGCTTTTCTTATTTCCGGACACATACGTAAAGTATAGAAAGTCGTTATTACGTAGAATGTGCATAGTTTGTGCATGCGCAAACTAGTGAAATTCATTATGACATAGAATGTGCATACTTTGTTGATTCCATTTAGGAAATAAATCACATTTTCTGAAAACTCATGTTCTTTAAGAAATCATGTAAACCTTCTAGAAGCTGTGAATTTAAAAAAAGGGGGGAAGTAAGCTTTTCTTATTTCCGGACGCATGCGCAAAGTATAGAAAGTCGTTATTACGTAGAATGTGCATAGTTTGCGCATGCGCAAACTATCGAAAGTCGTTATGACATAGAATGTGCATACTTTGTTGATTCCATTTACGAAATAAATCACATTTTCTAAAAACTCGTGTTTTTTAAGAAATCATGTAAACCTTCTACAAGTTGTGATTTTAAAAAACGGGGGGAAGTAAGCTTTTCTTATTTCCGGACGCATACGCAAACTATAGAAAGTCGTTATTACGTAGAATGTGCATAGATTGCGCATGCGCAGACTACATAAAGTCTTTATGACATAGAATGTGCATACTTTGTTGATTCCATTTATTAAATAAATCACATTTTCTAAAACGTCGTGTTTTTTAAGAAATCATGTAAACCTTCTAGAAGTTGTGAATTTAAAAAAAGGAGGGAAGTAAGCTTTTCTTATTTCCAGACGCATGCGCAAAGTATAGAAAGTCGTTATTACGTAGAATGTGCATAGTTTGCGCATGCGCAAAATATAGAAAGTCGTTATGACGTAGAATGTGCATACTTTGTTGATTCCATTTACGAAATAAATCACATTTTCTAAAAACTCGTGTTTTTTAAGAAATCATGTAAACCTTCTAGAAGTTGTGATTTTAAAAAACGGGGGGAAGTAAGCTTTTCTTATTTCCGGAAGCATGCGCAAACTATAGAAAGTCGTTATTACGTAGAATGTGCATAGTTTGCGCATGCGCAAACTACAGAAAGTCGTTATGACATAGAATGTGCATACTTTGTTGATTCCATTTATGAAATAAATCACATTTTCTAAAAACTCATGTTTTTTAAGAAATCATGTAAACCTTCTAGAAGTTGTTATTTTAAAAAACGGGGGGAAGTAAGCTTTTCTTATTTCCGGAAGCATGCGCAAACTATAGAAAGTCGTTATTACGTAGAATGTGCATAGTTTGCGCATGCGCAAACTACAGAAAGTCGTTATGACATAGAATGTGCATACTTTGTTGATTCCATTTACGAAATAAATCACATTTTCTAAAAACTCGTGTTTTTTAAGAAATCATGTGAACCTTCTAGAAGTTGTGATTTTAAAAAATGGGGGGAGTTAAGCTTTTCTTATTTCCGGAAGCATGCGCAAACTATAGAAAGTCGTTATTACGTAGAATGTGCATAGTTTGCGCATGCGCAAACTAGCGAAAGTCGTTATGACATAGAATGTGCATACTTTGTTGATTCCATTTACGAAATAAATCACATTTTCTAAAAACTCGTGTTTTTTAAGAAATCATGTAAACCTTCTAGAAGTTGTGATTTTAAAAAACGGGGGGAAGTAAGCTTTTCTTACTTCCGGAAGTATGCGCAAACTATAGAAAGTCGTTATTATGTAGAATGTGCATAGTTTGCGCATGCGCAAACTATCGAAAGTCGTTATGACATAGAATGTGCATACTTTGTTTATTCCATTTACGAAATAAATCACATTTTCTAAAAACTCGTGTTATTTAAGAAATCATGTAAACCTTCTAGAAGTTGTGATTTTAAAAAATGGGGAGAAGTAAGCTTTTCTTATTTCCGGACGCATGCGCAAACTATAGAAAGTCGTTATTATGTAGAATGTGCATATTTTGCGCATTCGCAGACTACAGAAAGTCGTTATGACATAGAATGTGCATACTTTGTTGATTCCATTTATTAAATAAATCACATTTTCTGAAAACTCATGTTCTTTACGAAATCATGTAAACCTTCTAGAAGCTGTGAATTTAAAAAAAGGGGGGAATTAAGCTTTTATTATTTCCGGACACATACGTAAAGTATAGAAAGTCGTTATTACGTAGAATGTGCATAGTTTGTGCATGCGCAAACTAGTGAAATTCATTATGACATAGAATGTGCATACTTTGTTGATTCCATGTATGAAATAAATCACATTTTCTGAAAACTCATGTTCTTTAAGAAATCATGTAAACCTTCTAGAAGCTGTGAATTTAAAAAAAGGGGGGAAGTAAGCTTTTCTTATTTCCGGACGCATGCGCAAAGTATAGAAAGTCGTTATTACGTAGAATGTGCATAGTTTGCGCATGCGCAAACTATCGAAAGTCGTTATGACATAGAATGTGCATACTTTGTTGATTCCATTTACGAAATAAATCAAATTTTCTAAAAACTCGTGTTTTTTAAGAAATCATGTGAACCTTCTAGAAGCTGTGAATTTAAAAAAAGGGGGGAAGTAAGCTTTTCTTATTTCCGGACGCATGCGCAAAGTATAGAAAGTCGTTATTACGTAGAATGTGCATAGTTTGCGCATGCGCAAACTAGCGAAAGTCGTTATGACATAGAATGTGCATACTTTGTTGATTCCATTTACGAAATAAATCACATTTTCTAAAAACTCGTGTTTTTTAAGAAATCATGTAAACCTTCTAGAAGTTGTGATTTTAAAAAACGGGGGGAATTAAGCTTTTCTTATTTCCGGAAGCGTGCGCAAACTATAGAAAGTCGTTATTACGTAGAATGTGCATAGTTTGCGCATGCGCAAACTACAGAAAGTCGTTATGACATAGAATGTGCATACTTTGTTGATTCCATTTATGAAATAAATCACATTTTCTAAAAACTCGTGTTTTTTAAGAAATCATGTAAACCTTCTAGAAGTTGTGATTATAAAAAACGGGGGGAAGTAAGCTTTTCTTATTTCCGGACGCATGCGCAAACTATAGAAATCCGTTATTACGTAGAATGTGCATAGATTGCGCATCCGCAGACTACAGAAAGTTGTTATGACATAGAATGTGGATACTTTGTTGATTCCATTTATGAAATAAATCACATTTTCTAAAAAGTCGTGTTTTTAAAGAAATCATGTAAACCTTCTAGAAGTTGTGAAATTAAAAAAAGGAGGGAGGTAAGCTTTTCTTATTTCCGGACGCATGCGCAAAGTATAGAAAGTCGTAATTACGTAGAATGTGCATAGTTTGCGCATGCACAAACTAGCGAAAGTCGTTATGACATAGAATGTGCATACTTTGTTGATTCCATTTACGAAATAAATCACATTTTCTAAAAAATCGTGTTTTTTAAGAAATCATGTAAACCTTCTAGAATTTGTGATTTTAAAAAACATGGGGAAGTAAGCTTTTCTTATTTCCGGAAGCATGCGCAAACTATAGAAAGTCGTTATTACGTAGAATGTGCATAGTTTGCGCATGCGCAAACTACAGAAAGTCGTTATGACATAGAATGTGCATACTTTGTTGATTCCATTTATGAAATAAATCACATTTTCTAAAAACTCAAGTTTTTTAAGAAATCATGTAAACTGTAATGCCCCATATTTCGACTAGATAGATTTATTCGTGAGACATATTGCACTTTATTTCTTTTTATCTATTGAGCTCAGCTAAGAGTGAGTAAAATATACTCATGACAAGATCGACCCGATTATATGTTGCTACCATGTTTATGTTGTTACTATGTTATGTTTTCATTATGACTATGATGCAACGATATTATGATGTTACTATGTTCATGCAGTTATTAAGTTATGATGATCATGAGATTCATTGCTTTTATGATGACAATATATGTTTTAGCATTTTCATTGATGAAATGTGAATTATATGGTGTTGTACGTGGATGCCATCCTATGATGAAATTGATAGAACTGTTATATTCCATGCATACCTGTGATGCGATAAAATTGTGACGTGAAATAAAATCATGTTGATGATATGGATCAATTGGTGATCGAATGGAAATGCTTTCTATAAATTTGTATTTTGCAAAATACTAACCTACAGGACACAAGGGCTATGGGATAGCCAGTTACTTGATCTGATATATATTGGAAAAATAAAAAAAACATGTTCGTACAGTAAACCTTAGCAGCCAAAAATGATGTTACGATAACACAAACTGATAATCCCGATAGCAGCAAAGTATGAGTTGATAAAGGCGTAGGCCCAGTATGTTGAGAGGGATGGATGTGTTTCCCACCCTATGTTTCCATGAGACCCGAGGTCGTGGGAGGGCCGTGCTGAGACACGCTCCCCATGTTTTTGTGATGACGATGGTCGGATGCCTGCTAGGGGAGGATAGGTCCGCTGTTCAGCCGACGCTATCGCTCTCAAGTTCTATGTGGTCAGATCGGTGAGTCCGACATCCACTTTTGTACTAGCAGAGGAAGGATAGGGAGGATGCTGGATGTAGGTTATGATGGGAGGATGTGTTAGTTAGTACTGTTGGGGGTTTAGTATTCCTTGATTCTGAGTTAGTGGTAGTAGGCACCCTTCCTTGTACGTGATTGATTAAACTAATGTAAAGATAAAGATAATGATGTGAAATCGTAAAGAATTAACTGTTAAATAACTGAGAATGTTGAAGTAATTATATGTTTGTTCTTCTACATGGGGGTAAATACTACTATTAGTTAGCAGGTATGCATAGGCGGGATGGGGTTTGTCTATAGTACATTTATGATCTATGCATACGCTGGCCACGCATGCACACCTTGCACATGTACACTAGTATCGAGATACAAACACTTAACATATTGAATAAATGTGTAAGTTGTCATAAGTAATTAGGTTAATCCTGCATTGACCGAATTCAGATAATGAATATAAAGTTATCTAAGATGTGTAAAACAAGTCAATTAAGCTACGCATTACCCGTTGGTAAACATTGCGATATACAATTGAGACAAGTGTCATCAATTAACATTGTCGTCTGAGAATTGTTGTAAATAAGGTAAGGGTACTGTTTAGTTAATTAGTAAGGTTGTTTAAGCACTTAAGGGTTCTTTGTTTAGAAGAACGATGATACTATGTAGATGTTAGGGTACTCATGTGATAAACAAATGATGTAAAAGACATCTTTATTAAATTCACCATTATTATTACCTTATGGGGATTTAAATTAATATTATTACCTAAAATTTATTTTAATAATACTACTACCCATGTCGTAACAATTGCAAAATAGGTGAAATTTAAATATTGATTAATGAATGATTAGAATGTGATTATTTTACATTTCTAAGTTAGACATAATAGGATAACTATTTTTGGAATGAACATGATGTGATGGAAAATGGTTATTTAATTATTCAATATTAATCTTGGAATTTAAACCTCAAGATAAGTGATCTCGACGGATAAGGTAGACCATTAAGACACATCATGTCCAAGTTGAAAAGGGTCAACTAATTATATAATATTTTATTAATTACATTAATAACATTTAATACCAGGGATGGCGAATAGACTTGTAATTAATGAAGCTTGTCCCGAATGGATAACCTTTGGGTGATAATTCCCACCGTAATAAATTCTTACGACCGTCAATCAAAATCAAATGAATTTACCATGAGAGTAATTAATTATTCGGTACATTGAGTGTGAAAAATATATTTTTATAAAGAAACGTGTATGAATGAACTAGTGGGAGGAGTAAATGTTTGAGGGGCTCGAGAGGGGGAGTTTGGGGCGTTGGAGTAAGCCCAAGGTCTTCTCGAGGAAGGAATTGTATATAGAGGGGGAGAGAGTTGAAGGTAAAGGGGGGGGATAGCTGGAAGGGGAGAAAAAGGTTTTGGGGAACAGAAAGGAGGTTTGTGAACAGAAAAGTTTGGAGAACTTAAGTGAAGACTGCTCTCGGGATTATCAGATTGTGAGCTAGGGGGCTTGGAAATCCTTTGATTTCCAAGGGCCAGCAAGATAATAGCTGGTCGGTAGGGTGGACACTTCATTTTGGCTGACTAAGAGAATCAAAAAAACTGCTACAACCTACGATCTACTAGCATCAGCATCAGGTAATCTCCTTGTTATTTACGTTATTTGATTATTATGCTAAAACTTACTATAAACATGCATAACTTACTATTTACTGATTTACTAAGTTGTGAAACATATTCTTATGCTGGAACATGATTGTTGAAAAGAAAATATTGATATGTTTGTTTATTTTAAATTACGAATGTAAGGTTGATAAAAACACGACAGTAAACTAAATATCATTTAGAAGCATAAAATTTTCATTAGAAATTTACTTACACATACCTGAATATGTTAGTACATAGGAAATTAACTTAGAAATTTACTTAGTGCTCTGCTGTAAAAACCAGAGCACTACATAAACCTTCTAGAAGTTTTTATTTTAAAAAACGGGGGGAAGTAAGCTTTTCTTATTTCCGGACGCATGCGCAAACTATAGAAAGTCGTTATGACGTAGAATGTGCATACTTTGTTGATTCCATTTATGAAATAAATCACATTTTCTAAAAACTCGTGTTTTTTAAGAAAACATGTAAACCTTCTAGAAGTTGTGATTTTAAAAAACGGGGGGAAGTAATCTTTTCTTATTTCCGGACGCATGCGCAAAGTATAGAAAGTCGTTATTACGTAGAATGTGCATAGTTTGCGCATGCGCAAACTACAGAAAGTTGTTATGACATAGAATGTGCATACTTTGTTGATTCCATTTATGAAATAAATCACATTTTCTAAAACTCGTGTCTTTTAAGAAATCATGTAAACCTTCTAGAAGCTGTGAATTTAAAAAAAGGGGGGAAGTAAGCTTTTCTTATTTCCGGACGCATGCGCAAAGTATAGAAAGTCGTTATTACGTAGAATGTGCATAGTTTGCGCATGCGCAAACTAGCGAAAGTCGTTATGACATAGAATGTGCATACCTTGTTGATTCCATTTACGAAATAAATCACATTTTCTAAAACTCGTGTTTTTTAAGAAATCATGTAAACCTTCTAGAAGTTGTGATTTTAAAAAACGGGGGGAAGTAAGATTTTCTTATTTCCGGAAGCATGCGCAAACTATAGAAAGTCGTTATTACGTAGAATGTGCATAGTTTGCACATGCACAAACTACAGAAAGTCGTTATGACATAGAATGTGCATACTTTGTTGATATCATTTATGAAATAAATTACATTTTCTAAAAACTCATGTTTTGTAAGAAATCATGTAAACCTTCTAGAAGTTGTGATTTTGAAAAATGGGGGGAAGTAAGCTTTTCTTATTTCCGGACGCATGCGCAAACTATAAAAAGTCGTTATGACGTAGAATGTGCATACTTTGTTGAGTCCATTTATGAAATAAATCACATTTTCTAACAACTCGTGTTTTTTAAGAAGTCATGTAAACCTTCTAGAAGTTGTGATTTTAAAAAACGGGGGGAAGTAATCTTTTCTTATTTCCGGACGCATGCGCAAACTATAGAATGTCGTTATTACATAGAATGTGCATATTTTGCGTATGCGCAGACTACAGAAAGTCGTTATGACATAGAATGTGCATACTTTGTTGATTCCATTTATGAAAAAAATCACATTTTCTGAAAACTCATATTCTTTACGAAATCATGTAAACCTTCTAGAAGCTGTGAATTTAAAAAAAGGGGGGAAGTAAGCTTTTCTTATTTCTGGATGCATGCGCAAAGTATAGAAAGTCGTTATTACGTAGAATGTGCATAGTTTGCGCATGCGCAAACTAGTGAAATTCGTTATGACATAGAATGTGCATACTTTGTTGATTCCATTTACGAAATAAATCACATTTTCTAAAAACTCGTGTTTTTTAAGAAATCATGTAAACCTTCTAGAAGTTGTGATTTTAAAAAATTGGGGGAAGTAAGGTTTTCTTATTTCCGGAAGCATGCGCAAACTATAGAAAATCGTTATTATGTAGAATGTGCATAGTTTGCGCATGCGCAAACTAGTGAAATTCGTTATGACATAGAATGTGCATACTTTGTTGATTCCATTTACGAAATAAATCACATTTTCTAAAAACTCATGTTTTTTAAGAAATCATGTAAACCTTCTAGAAGTTGTGATTTTAAAAAACGGGGGGAAGTAAGCTTTTCTTATTTCTGGACGCATGCGCAAAGTATAGAAAGTCGTTATTACGTAGAATGTGCATAGTTTGCGCATGCGCAAACTACAGAAAGTCGTTATGACATAGAATGTGCATACTTTGTTGATTCCATTTACGAAATAAATCACATTTTCTAAAAACTCGTGTTTTTTAAGAAATCATGTAAACCTTCTAGAAGTTGTGATTTTAAAAAAAGGGGGGAAGTAAGCTTTTCTTATTTCCGGATACATGCGTAAAGTATAGAAAGTCGTTATTACGTAGAATGTGCATAGTTTGCGCATGCGCAAACGAGTGAAATTCATTATGACATAGAATGTGCATACTTTGTTGATTCCATTTATGAAATAAATCACATTTTCTGAAAACTCGTGTTCTTTAAGAAATCATGTAAACCTTCTAGAAGCTGTGAATTTAAAAAAAGGGGGGAAGTAAGCTTTTCTTATTTCCGGACGCATGCGCAAAGTATAGAAAGTCGTTATTACGTAGAATGTGCATAGTTTGCGCATGCGCAAACTATCGAATTTCGTTATGACATAGAATGTGCATAATTTGTTGATTCCATTTATGAAATAAATCACATTTTCTAAAAACTCGTGTTTTTTAAGAAATCATGTAAACCTTCTAGAAGTTGTGATTTTAAAAAACGGGGGGAAGTAAGCTTTTCTTATTTCCGGACGCACGCGCAAACTATAGAAAGTCGTTATTACGTAGAAAGTGCATAGTTTGCGCATGCGCAAAGTATAGAAAGTTGTTATTACGTAGAATGCGCATACTTTGTTGATTCCATTTATGAAATAAATCACATTTTCTAAAAACTCGTGTTTTTTAAGAAATCATGTAAACATTCTAGAAGTTGTGATTTTAAAAAACGGGGGGAAGTAAGCTTTTCTTATTTCTGGATGCATGCGCAAACTATAGAAAGTCATTATGACGTAGAATGTGCATACTTTGTTGATTCCATTTATGAAATAAATCACATTTTCTAAAACCTCGTGTTTTTTAAGAAATCATGTAAACCTTCTAGAAGTTGTGATTTTAAAAAACGGGGGGAAGTAAGCTTTTCTTATTTCCGGACGCATGCACAAACTATAGAAAGTCGTTATTACGTAGAATGTGCATGTTTTGCACATGCGCAGACTACAGAAAGTCGTTATGACATAGAATGTGGATACTTTGTTGATTCCATTTATGAAATAAATCACATTTTCTGAAAACTCATGTTCTTTACAAAATCATGTAAACCTTCTCGAAGCTGTGAATTTACAAAAAGGGGGGAAGTAAGCTTTTGTTATTTCCGGACGCATGCGCAAAGTATAGAAAGTTGTTATTATGTAGAATGTGCATAGTTTGCGCATGCGCAAACTAGTGAAATTCGTTATGACATAGAATATGCATACTTTGTTGATTCCATTTATGAAATAAATCACATTTTCTAAAAACTCATGTTTTTCAAGAAATCATGTAAACCTTCTAGAAGTTGTGATTTTAAAAAACGGGAGGAAGTAAGCTTTTCTTATTTTCGGACGCATGTGCAAACTATAGAAAGTCATTATGACGTAGAATGTGCATACTTTGTTGATTCCATTTATGAAATAAATCGCATTTTCTAAAAACTCGTGTTTTTTAAGAAATCATGTAAACCTTCTAGAAGTTGTGATTTTAAAAAACAGGGGGAAGTAAGCTTTTCTTATTTCCGGACGCATGCGCAAAGTATAGAAATTCGTTATTACGTAGAATGTGCATAATTTGCGCATGCGCAGACTATCGAAAGTCGTTGTGACATAGAATGTGCATACTTTGTTGATTCCATTTATGAAATAAATCACATTTTCTAAAAACTTGTGTTTTTTAAGAAATCATGTAAACCTTCTAGAAGTTGTGATTTTAAAAAACGGGGGGAAGTAATCTTTTCTTATTTCCGGACGCATGGGCAAAGTATAGAAAGCCGTTATTACGTAGAATGTGCATAGGTTGCGCATGCACAAACTACAGAAAGTCATTACGACATAGAATGTGCATACTTTGTTGATTCCATTTATGAAATAAATCACGTTTTCTAAAAACTCGTGTTTTTTAAGAAATCATGTAAACCTTCTAGAAGTTGTGATTTTAAGAAACGGGGGGAAGTACGCTTTTCTTATTTCCGGACGCATGCGCAAACTATAGAAATTTGTTATGACGTAGAATGTGCATACTTTGTTAATTCCATTTACGAAATAAATCACATTTTCTAAAAACTCGTGTTTTTTAAGAAATCATGTAAACCTTCTAGAAGTTGTGATTTTAAAAAACGGGGGGAAGTAAGCTTTTCTTATTTCCGGATGCATGCGCAAACTATAGAAAGTCGTTATTACGTAGAATGTGCATAGGTTGCGCATGCGCAAACTACAGAAAGTCGTTACGACATAGAATGTGCATACTTTGTTGATTCCATTTACGAAATAAATCACATTTTCTAAAAACTTGTGTTTTTTAAGAAATCATGTAAACCTTCTAGAAGTTGTGATTTTAAAAAATGGGGGGAAGTAAGCTTTTCTTATTTCCAGACGCATGCGCAAAGTATAGAAAGTCGTTATTACGTAGAATGTGCATAGGTTGCGCATGCGCAAACTAAAGAAAGTCATTACGACATAGAATGTGCATACTTTGTTGATTCCAGTTATGAAATAAATCACATTTTCTAAAAACTCGTGTTTTTTAAGAAATCATGTAAACCTTCTAGAAGTTGTGATTTTAAAAAATGGGCGGAAGTACGCTTTTCTTATTTCCGGACGCATGCGCAAACTATAGAAATTTGTTATTACTTAGAATGTCCATACTTTGTTAATTCCATTTACGAAATAAATCACATTTTCTAAAAACTCGTGTTTTTTAAGAAATCATGTAAACCTTGTAGAAGTTGAGATTTTAAAAAACGGGGGGAAGTAAGATTTTCTTATATCCGGATGCATGTGCAAAGTATAGAAAGTCGTTATTACGTAGAATGTGCATAGTTTGCGCATGCGCAAAATATAGAAAGTCGTTATGACGTAGAATGTGCATACTTTGTTGATTCCATCTACGAAATAAATCACATTTTCTAAAAACTCGTGTTTTTTAAGAAATCATGTAAACCTTCTAGAAGTTTTGATTTTAAAAAACGGGGGGAAGTAAGCTTTTCTTATTTCCGGACGCATGCGTAAAGTATAGAAAGTCGTTATTAGGTAGAATGTGCATAGTTTGCGCATGCGCAAACTATCGAAATTCGTTATGACATAGAATGTGCATACTTTGTTGATTCCATTTACGAAATAAATCACATTTTCTAAAAACTCGTGTTTTTTAAGAAATCATGTAAACCTTCTACAAGTTGTGATTTTAAAAAACGGGGTGAAGTAAGCTTTTCTTATTTCTGGACGCATGCGTAAACTATAGAAAGTCGTTATGACGTAGATTGTGCATACTTTGTTGATTCCATTTATGAAATAAATCACATTTTCTAAAAACTCGTGTTTTTTAAGAAATCATGTAAACCTTCTAGAAGTTGTGATTTTAAAAAACGGGGGGAAGTAAGCTTTTCTTATTTCTGGACGCATGCGCAAAGTATAGAAAGTTGTTATTACGTAGAATGTGCATAGTTTGCGCATGCGCAAACTACAGAAAGTCGTTATGACATAGAATGTGCATACTTTGTTGATTCCATTTATGAAATAAATCACATTTTCTAAAAACACGTGTTTTTCAAGAAATCATGTAAACCTTCTAGAAGTTGTGAATTTAAAAAAAGGGGGGAAGTAAGCTTTTCTTATTTCTGGACGCATGCGCAAAGTATAGAAAGTCGTTATTACGTAGAATGTGCATAGTTTACGCATGCGCAAACTAGCGAAAGTCGTTATGACATAGAATGTGCATACTTTGTTGATTCCATTTACGAAATAAATCACATTTTCTAAAAACTCGTGTTTTTTAAGAAATCGTGTAAACCTTCTAGAAGTTGTGATTTTAAAAAAAGGGGGGAAGTAAGCTTTTCTTATTTCCGGACACATGCGTAAAGTATAGAAAGTCGTTATTACGTAGAATGTGCATAGTTTGCGCATGCGCAAACGAGTGAAATTCATTATGACATAGAATGTGCATACTTTGTTGATTCCATTTATGAAATAAATCACATTTTCTGAAAACTCGTGTTCTTTAAGAAATCATGTAAACCTTCTAGAAGCTGTGAATTTAAAAAAAGGGGGGAAGTAAGCTTTTCTTATTTCCGGACGCATGCGCAAAGTATAGAAAGTCGTTATTACGTAGAATGTGCATAGTTTGCGCATGCGCAAACTATCGAATTTCCTTATGACATAGAATGTGCATAATTTGTTGATTCCATTGATGAAATAAATCACATTTTCTAAAAAGTCATGTTTTTTAAGAAATCATGTAAACCTTCTAGAAGTTGTGATTTTAAAAAACGGGGGGAAGTAAGCTTTTCTTATTTCCGGACGCACGCGCAAACTATAGAAAGTCGTTATTACGTAGAATGTGCATAGTTTGCGCATGCGCAAAGTATAGAAAGTTGTTATTACGTAGAATGCGCATACTTTGTTGATTCCATTTATGAAATAAATCACATTTTCTAAAAACTCGTGTTTTTTAAGAAATCATGTAAACATTCTAGAAGTTGTGATTTTAAAAAACAGGGGGAAGTAAGCTTTTCTTATTTCCGGATGCATGCGCAAACTATAGAAAGTCGTTATGACGTAGAATGTGCATACATTGTTGATTCCATTTATGAAATAAATCACATTTTCTAAAAACTTGTGTTTTTGAAGAAATCATGTAAACCTTCTAGAAGTTGTGATTTTAAAAAACGGGGGGAAGTAAGCTTTTCTTATTTCTGGACGCATGCGCAAACTATCGAAAGTCGTTATTACGTAAAATGTACATGTTTTGCACATGCGCAGACTACAGAAAGTCGTTATGACATAGAATGTGGATACTTTGTTGATTCCATTTATGAAATAAATCACATTTTCTGAAAACTCATGTTCTTTACAAAATCATGTAAACCTTCTAGAAGCTGTGAATTTAAAAAAAGGGGGGAAGTAAGCTTTTCTTATTTCCGGACGCATGCGCAAAGTATAGAAAGTCGTTATTAAGTAGAATGTGCATAGTTTGCGCATGCGCAAACTAGTGAAATTCGTTATGACATAGAATATGCATACTTTGTTGATTCCATTTATGAAATAAATCACATTTTCTAAAAACTCATGTTTTTCAAGAAATCATGTAAACCTTCTAGAAGTTGTGATTTTAAAAAACGGGGGGAAGTAAGCTTTTCTTATTTTCGGACGCATGTGCAAACTATAGAAAGTCGTTATGACGTAGAATGTGCATACTTTGGTGATTCCATTTATGAAATAAATCGCATTTTCTAAAAACTCGTGTTTTTTAAGAAATCATGTAAACCTTCTAGAAGTTGAGATTTTAAAAAACGGGGGGAAGTAAGCTTTTCTTATTTCCGGACGCATGTGCAAAGTATAGAAATTCGTTATTACGTAGAATGTGCATAGTTTGCGCATGCGCAGACTATCGAAAGTCGTTGTGACATAGAATGTGCATACTTTGTTGATTCCAGTTATGAAATAAATCACATTTTCTAAAAACTTGTGTTTTTTAAGAAATCATGTAAACCTTCTAGAAGTTGTGATTTTAAAAAACGGGGGGAAGTAAGCTTTTCTTATTTCCGGACGCATGCGCAAATTATAGAAAGCCGTTATTACGTAGAATGTGCATAGGTTGCGCATGCGCAAACTACAGAAAGTCATTACGACATAGAATGTGCATACTTTGTTGATTCCATTTACGAAATAAATCACATTTTCTAAAAACTCGTGTTTTTTAAGAAATCATGTAAACCTTCTAGAAGTTGTGATTTTAAAAAACGGGGGGAAGTAAGCTTTTCTTATTTCCGGACGCACGCGCAAACTATAGAAAGTCGTTATTACGTAGAATGTGCATAGTTTGCGCATGCGCAAAGTATAGAAAGTTGTTATTACGTAGAATGCGCATACTTTGTTGATTCCATTTATGAAATAAATCACATTTTCTAAAAACTCGTGTTTTTTAAGAAATCATGTAAACCTTCTAGAAGTTCTGATTTTAAAAAACGGGGGAATGTAAGCTTTTCTTATTTCCGGACGCATGCGCAAAGTATAGAAATTCGTTATTACATAGAATGTGCATAGTTTGCGCATTCACAAACTATTGAAAGTCATTATGACATAGAATGTGCATACTTTGTTGATTCCATTTATGAAAAAAATCACATTTTCTAAAAACTTGCGTTTTTTAAGAAATCATGTAAACCTTCTAGAAGTTGTGATTTTAAAAAACGGGGGGAAGTAAGCTTTTCTTATTTCTAGACGCATGCGCAAACTATAGAAATTCGTTATGACGTAGAATGTGCATAATTTGTTGATTCCATTTATGAAATAAATCATATTTTATAAAAACTCGTGTTTTTTATGAAATCAGGTAAACCTTCTAGAAGTTGTGATTTTAAAAAACGGGGGGGATGTAAGCTTTTCTTATTTCCGGACACATGTGCAAACTATAGAAAGTCTATATTACGTAGAATGTGCATAGATTGCGCATGCGCAGACTACAGAAAGTCGTTATGACATAGAATGTGCATACTTTGTTGATTCCATTTATGAAATAAATCACATTTTCTAAAAACTTGCCTTTTTTAAGAAATCATGTAAACCTTCTAGAAGTTGTGATTTTAAAAAACGGGGGGAAGTAAGCTTTTCTTATTTCCAGACGCATGCGCAAACTATAGAAATTCGTTATGACGTAGAATGTGCATAATTTGTTGATTCCATTTATGAAATAAATCACATTTTCTAAAAACTCGTGTTTTTTAGGAAATCATGTAAACCTTCTAGAAGTTGTGATTTTAAAAAACGGGGGGAAGTAAGCTTTTCTTATTTCCGGACGCATACACAAACTATAGAAAGTCATTATGACGTAGAATGTGCATACTTTGTTGATTCCATTTATGAAATAAATCTCTTTTTCTAAAAACTCATGTTTTTTAAGAAATCATGTAAACCTTCTAGAAGTTGTGATTTTAAAAAACGGGGGGGAGTAAGCTTTTCTTATTTCCAGACGCATGCGCAAACTATAGAAAGTCGTTATTACTTAGAATGTGCATAGCTTGTGCATGCGCAAACTATCGAAAGTCGTTATGACATAGAATGTGCATACTTTGTTGATTCCACTTACGAAATAAATCACATTTTCTAAAAACTCGTGTTTTTCAAGAAATCATCTAAACCTTCTAGAAGTTGTGATTTTAAAAAACGGGGGGAAGTAAGCTTTTCTTATTTCCGGACGCATGCGCAAACTATAGAAAGTCGTTATGACGTAGAATGTGCATACTTTGTTGATTCCATTAATGAAATAAATCGCATTTTCTAAAAACTCGTGTTTTTTAGGAAATCATGTAAACCTTCTAGAAGTTGTGATTTTAAAAAACGGGGGGAAGTAAGCTTTTCTTATTTCCGGACGCATGCGCAAAGTATAGAAAGTCGTTATTACGTATAATGTGCATAGTTTGCGCATGTGCAAACTATCTAAAGTCGTTGTGACATAGAATGTGCATACTTTGTTGGTTCCATTTACTAAATAAATCACATTTTCTAAAAACTTGCGTTTTTTAAGAAATCATGTAAACCTTCTAGAAGTTGTGATTTTAAAAAACGGGGGGAAGTAAGCTTTTCTTATTTCCAGACGCGTGCGCAAACTATAGAAATTCGTTATGACGTAGAATGTGCATAGGTTGCACAAGCGAAAACTACAGAAAGTCGTTATGAAATAGAATGTCCATACTTTGTTGATTCCATTTATGAAATAAATCACATTTTCTAAAAACTAGTGTTTTTTAAGAAATCATGTAAACCTTCTAGAAGTTGTGATTTTAAAAACCGGGGGGAAGTACGCTTTTCTTATTTCTGGACGCATGCGCAAAGTATAGAAAGTCGTTATTACGTACAATGTGCATAGTTTGCGCATGCGCAAACTATCGAAAGTCGTTATGACATAGAATGTGCATACTTTGGTGATTCTATTTACGAAATAAATCACATTTTCTAAAAACTCATGTTTTTTAAGAAATCATGTAAACCTTCTAGAAGTTGTGATTTTAAAAAATGGGGGGAAGTAAGTTTTTCTTCTTTCCGGACGCATGCGCAAACTACAGAAAGTCGTTACGACATAGAATGTGCATACTTTGTTGATTCCATTTATGAAATAAATCACATTTTCTAAAAACTCGTGTTTTTTAAGAAATCATGTAAACCTTCTAGAAGTTGTGATTGTAAAAAACAGGGGGAAGTACACTTTTCTTATTTCCGGACGCATGCGCAAACTATAGAAATTTGTTATGACGTAGAATGTGCATACGTTGTTAATTCCATTTATGAAATAAATCACATTTTCTAAAAACTCATGTTTTTTAAGAACTCATGTAAACCTTCTAGAAGCTGTGATTTTAAAAAACGGGAGGAAGTAAGCTTTTCTTATTTCCGGATGCATGCGCAAACTATAGAAAGTCGTTATTACGTAGAATGTGCATAGGTTGCACATGCGAAAACTACAGAAAGTCGTTACGAAATAGAATGTCCATACTTTGTTGATTCCATTTATGAAATAAATCACATTTTCTAAAAACTCGTGCTTTTTAAGAAATCATGTAAACCTTCTAGAAGTTGTGATTTTAAAAAAAGGGAGGAAGTAAGCTTTTCTTATTTCCGGACGCATGCGCAAACTAAAGAAATTCGTTATTACGTAGAATGTGCATAGTTTGCGCATGCGCAAACTACATAAAGTCGTTATGACATAGAATGTGCATACTTTGTTGATTCCATTTATGAAATAAATCACATTTTCTAAAAACTCGTGTTTTTTAAGAAATCATGTAAACCTTCTAGAAGTTGTGATTTTAAAAAACGGGGGGAAGTAAGCTTTTCTTATTTTGGACGCATGCGCAAACTATAGAAAGTCGTTATTACGTAAAATGTGCATAGGCTGCGCATGCGCAAACTACAGAAAGTCATTACGACATAGAATGTGCATACTTTGTTGATTCCATTTATGAAATAAATCACATTTTTTAAAAACTCGTGTTTTTTAAGATATCATGTAAACCTTCTAGAAGCTGTGAATTTAAAAAAAGGGGGGAAGTAAGCTTTTCTTATTTCCGGACACATGCACAAAGTATAGAAAGTCGTTATTACGTACAATGTGCATAGTTTGCGCATGCGCAAATTATCGAAAGTCGTTATGACATAGAATTTGCATACTTTGCTGATTCTATTTACGAAATAAATCACATTTTCTAAAAACTTGTGTTTTTTAAGAAATCATGTAAATCTTCTAGAAGTTGTGATTTTAAAAAATGGGGGGAAGTAAGCTTTTCTTACTTACGGACGCATGCGCAAACTATAGAAAGTCGTTATGACGTAGAATGTGCATAATTTGTTGATTCCATTTATGAAATAAATCACATTTTCTAAAAACTCTTTTTTTTTAAGAAATGATGTAAACCTTCTAGAAGTTGTGAATTCAAAAAAAGGGGGGAAGTAAGCTTTTCTTATTTCCGGACGCATGCGCAAAGTATAGAAAGTCTCTATTGGGTAAAATGTTCATAGTTTGCGCATGCGCAAACTATCGAAAGTCGTTATGACATAGAATGTGCATACTTTGTTGATTCTATTTACGAAATAAATCACATTTTCTAAAAACTTGTGTTTTTTAAGAAATCATGTAAACCTTATAGAAGTTGTGATTTTAAAAAACGGGGGGAAGTAAGATTTTCTTATTTCCGGACGCATGCACAAACTATAGAAAGTCGTTATGACGTAGAATGTGCATACTTTGTTGATTCCATTTATGAAATAAATCGTGTTTTCTAAAAACTCATGTTTTTTAAGAAATCATGTAAACCTTCTAGAAGTTGTGATTGTAAAAAACGGGGGGAAGTACGCTTTTCTTATTTCCAGATGCATGCGCAAACTATAGAAAGTCGTTATTACGTAGAATGTGCATAGGTTGCACATGCGAAAACTACAGAAAGTCGTTATGAGATAGAATGTGCATACTTTGTTGATTCCATTTATGAAATAAATCACATTTTAAAAAAACTCGTGTTTTTTAAGAAATCATGTAAACCTTCTAGAAGTTGTGATTTTAAAAAACGGGGGGAAGTAAGCTTTTCTTATTTCCGGACGCATGTGCAAAGCATAGAATGTCGTTATTACGTAGAATTTGCATAGTTTGTGCATGCGCGAACTATTGAAATTCGTTATGACATAGAATGTGCATACTTTGTTGATTCCATTTACGAAATAAATCACATTTTCTAAAAACTCGTGTTTTTTAAAAAATCATGTAAACCTTTTAGAAGTTGTGAATTTAAAAAAACGGGGGAAGTAAGCTTTTCTTATTTCCAGACGAATGCGCAAAGTATAGAAAGTCGCTATTACCTAGAATGTTTATAGTTTGCGGATGCGCAAACTATCGAAAGTCGTTATGACATAGAATGTGCATACTTTGTTGATTCCATCGACGAAATAAATCACATTTTCTAAAAACTCGTGTTTTGTAAGAAATCATGTAAACCTTCTAGAAGTTGTGATTTTCAAAAACGGGGGGAAGCAAGCTTTTCTTATTTCCGGAAGCATGCGCAAACTATAGAAAGTCGTTATTAGGTAGAATGTGCATAGTTTGCGCATGTGCGAACTATCGAAATTTGTTATGACATAGAATGTGCATACTTTGTTGATTCCATTTATGAAATAAATCACATTTTCTAAAAACTCATGTTTTTTAAGAAATAATGTAAACATTCTAGAAGTTGTGATTTTAAAAAACGGGGGGAAGTAAGCTTTTCTTATTTCCGGACGCATGCGCAAACTATAGAAAGTCGTTATGACTTAGAATGTGCATACTTTGTTGATTCCATTTATGAAATAAATGACATTTTCTAAAAACTCGTGTTTTTTGAGAAATCATGTAAACCTTCTAGAAGTTTTGATTTTAAAAAACGGGGGGAAGTAAGCTTTTCTTATTTCCGGACGCATGCGCAAAGTATACAAATTCGTTATTACATAGAATGTGCATAGTTTGCGCATTCGCAAACTATTGAAAGTCGTTATGACATAGAATGTGCATACTTTGTTGATCCCATTTACGAATCAAATCACATTTTCTAAAAACTCGTGTTTTTTAAGAAATCATGTAAACCTTCTAGAAGCTGTGAATTTAAAAAAAGGGGGGAAGTAAGCTTTTCTTATTTCCGGACGCACGCGCAAAGTATAGAAAATCATTATTACGTAGAATGTGCATAGTTTGCGCATGCGCAAACTATCGAAAGTCGTTATGACATAGAATGTGCATAGTTTGTTGATTCCATTTACGAAATAAATCACATTTTCAAAAAATCGTGTTTTTTAAGAAATCATCTAAACCTTCTAGAAGTTCTGATTTTAAAAAACGGGGGGAAGTAAGCTTTTCTTATTTCCGGAAGCATGAGCAAACTATAGAAAGTCGTTATTACGTAGAATGTGCATAGTTTGCGCATGCGCAAACTATAAAAATTCGTTATGACATAGAATGTGCATACTTTGTTGATTCCATTTATGAAATAAATCACATTTTCTAAAAACTCATCTTTTTTAAGAAATAATCTAAACCTTCTAGAAGTTGTGATTTTAAAAAACGGGGGGAAGTAAGCTTTTCTTATTTCCGGAAGCATGCACAAACTATAGAAAGTCGTTATTACGTAGAATGTGCATAGTTTGCGCATGCACAAACTATCGAAAGTCGTTATGACATAGAATGTGCATACTTTGTTGATTCCATCGACGAAATAAATCACATTTTCTAAAAACTCGTGTTTTGTAAGAAATCATGTAAACCTTCTAGAAGTTGTGATTTTAAAAAACGGGGAGAAGTAAGCTTTTCTTATTTCCGGATGCCTGCGCAAACTATAGAAAGTCGTTATTACGTAGAATGTGCATAGTTTGCGAATGCGCAAACTACAGAAAGTCGTTATGACATAGAATCTGCATACTTTGTTGATTCCATTTATGAAATAAATCACATTTTCTAAAAACTCGTGTTTTTTAAGAAATCATGTAAACCTTCTAGAAGTTGTGATTTTAAAAAACGGGGGGAAGTAAGCTTTTCTTATTTCCGGACGCATGCATAAACTATAGAAATTTGTTATGACGTAGAATGTGCATACTTTGTTAATTCCATTTATGAAATAAATCACATTTTCTAAAAACTCATGTTTTTTAAGAAATCATGTAAACCTTCTAGAAGTTGTGAATTTAAGAAAAGGGGGGAAGTAAGCTTTTCTTATTTCAAGACGCATGCGCAAACTATAGAAAGTCGTTATTATGTAGAATGTGCATAGTTTGCGCATGCGCAAACTATAGAAATTCGTTATGACATAGAATGTGCATACTTTGTTGATTCCAATTATGAAATAAATCACATTTTCTAAAAACTCGTGTTTTTTAAGAAATCATGTAAACCTTCTAGAAGCTGTGAATTTAAGAAAAGGGGGGAAGTAAGCTTTTCTTATTTCCGGACGCATGCGCAAAGTATAGAAATTCGTTATTACGTACAATGTGCATAGTCTGTGCATGCGGAAACTATCAAAAGTCGTTATGACATAGAATGTGCATACTTTGTTGATTCCATTTACGAAATAAGTGACATTTTCTAAAAACTCGTGTTTTTTAAGAAATCATGTAAACCTTCTAGAAGTTGTGATTTTAAAAAACGGGGGGAAGTAAGTTTTTCTTATTTTCGGACGCATGTGCAAAGTATAGAAAGTCGTTATTACGTAGAATGTGCATTGTTTGCACATGCGCAGACTACAGAAAGCCGTTATGACATAGAATGTGCATACTTTGTTGATTCCATTTATGAAATAAATCACATTTTCTAAAAACTCGTGTTTTTTAAGAAATCATGTAAACCTTCTAGAAGTTGTGATTTTAAAAAACGGGGGGAAGTAAGCTTTTCTTATTTCCGGACGCATGCGCAAAGTATAGAAAGTCGTTATTACATAGAATGTGCATAGTTTGCGCATGCGCAAACTATCGAAATTCGTTATGACATAGAATGTGCATACTTTGTTGATTCCATTTACGAAATGAATCACATTTTCTAAAAACTCGTGTTTTTTAAGAAATCATGGAAACCTTCTAGAAGTTGTGAATTTAAAAAAAGGGGGGAAGTACGCTTTTCTTATTTCCGGACGCATGCGCAAAGTATAGAAAGTCGTTATTACGTAGAATGTGTATAGTTTGCGCATGCGCAAACTATCAAAAGTCGTTATGACATAGAATGTGCATACTTTGTTGATTCCATTTATGAAATAAATCACATTTTCTAAAAACTCGTGTTTTTTAAGAAATCATCTAAACCTTCTAGAAGTTGTGATTTTAAAAAACGGGCGGAAGTAAGCTTTTCTTATTTCCGGAAGCATGCGCAAACTATAGAAAGTCGTTATTACGTAGAATGTGCATAGTTTGCGCATGCGCAAACTATAGAAAGTCGATGAGACGTAGAATGTGCATACTTTGTTGATTCCATTGATGAAATAAATCACATTTTCTAAAAACTCGTGTTTTTTAAGAAATCATGTAAACCTTCTGGAAGTTGTGATTTTTAAAAACGGGGGGAAGTAAGCTTTTCTTATTTCCGGACGCATGTGCAAACTATAGAAAGTCTTTATTACGTAGAATGTGCATAGTTTGCGCATGCGCAGACTACAGAAAGTCGTTATGACATAGAATGTGCATACTTTGTTGATTCCATTTATGAAATAAATCACATTTTCTAAAAACTTGTGTTCTTTAAGAAATCATGTAAACCTTCTAGGATCTTCAAATTTAAAAAAAGGGGGGAAGTAAGCTTTTCTTATTTCCGGACGCATGCGCAAAGTATAGAAAGTCGTTATTACGTAGAATTTGCATAGTTTGCGCATGTGCAAACTATCGAAAGTCGTTATGACATAGATTGTGCATACTTTGGTTATTCCATTTACGAAATAAATCACATTTTCTAAAAACTCATGTTTTTTAAGAAATCATGTAAACCTTCTAGAAGTTGTGATTTTAAAAAATGGGGGTAATTAAGCTTTTCTTATTTCCGGACGCATGCGCAAACTATAGAGGTTTGTTATGATGTAGAATGTGCATACTTTGTTAATTCCATTTATGAAATAAATCACATTTTCTAAAAACTCGTGTTTTTTAAGAAATCATGTAAACCTTCTAGAAGTTGTGATTTTAAAAAACGGGGGGAAGTAAGCTTTTCTTATTTTCGGACGCATGCACAAACTATAGAAAGTCGTTATTACGTAGAATGTGCATAGTTTGCGCATACGCAAACTACAGAAAGTCGTTATGACATAGAATGTGCATACTTTGTTGATTCCATTTATGAAATAAATCACATTTTCTAAAAACTCGTGTTTTTTAAGAAATCATGTGAACCTTCTAGAAGTTGTGATTTTAAAAAACGGGGGTAAGTAAGCTATTCTGATTTCCGGACGCATGCGCAAACTATAGAAAGTCGTTATTACGTAGAATGTGCATAATTTATTGATTCCATTTATGAAATAAATCACATTTTCTAAAAACTCGTGTTTTTTAAGAAATCATGTAAACCTTCTAGAAGTTGTGATTTTAAAAAACGGGGGGGAGTAAGCTTTTCTTATTTCCGGACGCATGCGCAAACTATAGAAAGTCGTTATTACGTAGAATGGGCATAGATTGCGCATGCGCAGACTACAGAAAGTCGTTATGACATAGAATGTGCATACTTTGTTGATTCCATTTATGAAATAAATCACATTTTCTAAAAACTTGTGTTTTTTAAGAAATCATGTAAACCTTCTAGAAGTTGTGATTTTAAAAAATGGGGGGGAGTAAGCTTTTCTTATTTCCGGACGCATGCGCAAACTATAGAAAGTTGTTAATACATAGAATGTGCATAGATTGCCCATGCGCAGACTACAGAAAGTCGTTATGACATAGAATTGTTGATGTATATGTAACTTCGGAATGTATTTCACATATATGTATATTGTATTCCTATAGAGATGTTATTATTCCTCTATACGGAAATGTCGTCATTTATATTGTAAGTGTCGTAACTTATACTTGATGGGTTACTAGACCACCTTGTTGGGGTCGGCCCTGTATAAGTCATGTGGGTCAAAGGGTTATTAGACCACCCTATTGGGGGTCGGCCATGTGGGTCGAAGGGTTATTAGACCACCCTATTGGGGGTCGGCCTAGTCAGCATTATGTTATGTGGTTAAGTTCGAGCCTACATGAGTTAGGTAAAAAGGCAAGTCAAGTCAAGTATAAATAGAGTGCGGGAGGCACTCTATTTGATCACTCACTTCTCACACATGCACTCAAGGAGGAGTGGTGCACTTATGGAGGAGGAGGATATGCTGCTAGGTTATGTCTATCTCTCATGTTTGGGTTGTATCATTACTCTATCTATCTCTGAGGAAGTTATTGGGGTTTTTCACCTTTATGGTTTTCCCCAAGTAAATGTCTCTTGTGTGCTTGCATTATTGTCTCCATGATTGATATGCTGTAGATATGCTATACATGTTGTTCTCTCAGTTAAGATCCTAGATCAGATTGAAGTAAATTCTAAAAATTTAACATGGTATCAGAGCTAGCCTGAAAGAAGGCATGATATGGCATGTATGACACTTGTTGCACTTACGATGCTAGGGCTTGATATAGTAAAAACCAGTCGTCGTAGCACTTTCGCTATAAATCTGTCTTGGCGAAGGATTCAGATCTGAAATCTTTACAGGTCGAAGATTATATCTCCACGTACCTTGTGTCCAAAGGACAACCTCTAATTCGTTGTACTTTGTGATTTATGATCTGTATAATATAGGGTTTCTGCCTCTTCCAGATCTGAGTCAAAATCAGGTGACCTTGGGGAAAAGGTCATAACTTGGGCTAGGAAGCTCCAAATGAAATTTCGTAAAACGTGGCAGGTAGTACACAGACTGTACTATCGCAAAAATTGTTTTCAGAGGCCGAAGTTGAACCAGTGACATGTGGCATGCCGTACAAGTTCTCTCTCCTGTATTATCCCATAAACAGGTCACGTTGCGACACTTGGCATAACTCTCTCTCAGAGAGTGCAATTGAGGTCAGACATGTCAGGATGGAAATATAACAGGCCGAGCCATCTTAGAAAACTTTTTCAGAGGCCGAAGTTCAAACAGTGACACGTGGCACGCCGTACAAGTTCGCTCTCCTGTATTATCCCAAAACAGGTCACGTTGCGACACTTGGCATAACTCTCTCTCAGAGAATCCAATTGAGGTCAGACCTGTTGGGATGGAAAGCTAACACATCAGGCTATCTCAGGAAACTTTTTCAGACCCTATGGATCAAACTGTTTAGAGTTATACCAGAAACAATCAGGTACATATTTCTGTCAAAACAAAATTTTTTTTGAGTACCTTCATTCATGGCTTCCGGAATTTAGGGCTTTGGAGAAAGTTGGAATTTTTGTAATCGGAGACCAAGGCTGGATGCTACTCATCAAAATAGAAATTTAGAGACCAAGATCATAATTTTTGGTTTGGCAGAAGGCCGGGCTTGATCAAACCCTAGTTCGGGACTTTGATCAGAAAAGTGGAAAATTAGGGCTTCTGTAAAAATGGGAATTTTTGAAATCTGTGACCATGGCTGGAAGCTCCTCAAAAAAAATATAAGCTTAGAGCTTTGGATCAAACCTTTTGATTGGGAAGAAGAGTGGGCTTAATCAAACCCCAGTTCAGGGTCACGTCCAGTGAATCCAGAAGTCTCAAAGGAAAAATTGAGGAGTGAAACTTTGCAGTTTTCAAATTCTGAATATACCAGCTTGATCAGCTCATCAGGCGCATATTTCTATCCTTTCAGAAGTTTGAAATTCAAAGTTTGAATTTTTGGGGTTTCTCTGACAAACCCATATCCAGCTCCAGGTCTAGTTCTTGCAAATCAAGTGGATTGGGTTAATTCTAGAAGAAGATGGATTGGTCACCTGCATAAGTGAAGAAGTTCTTGTTTCAGAGGGAGATGAGGCTAAGGCCTTACATAAGAAGATTACAAGCGATCTTGACAGGTATGACTCATCGAGGTATGTTTTGAGATTTGTTCATGATAAAGTTTATGGTATGTTTGTCTTCATGTTATTACGGTTAGTACAATCTTGATTTTAGACTTGTCATATCACCTTAATAAAACTATGAATGCACAATAGAAAATATTCATTGATTAGGGTGTTGACACTTATGATTGTACTAATGCATTATGGTGTTGTATGAGGTTTATGTTTTCTACTAACATGAAAGGTACACCAAGAAAGACAAATCATGTTCTGGTCCAAGAACATATGGTCATGATAACATGAGGACAAAGATTCATCCATTGTCATGGATCTCATAGAAGATCCATTTACGAGGTATGTATAACTTGGTTTTGTAATGGTTAACATATGAGACATGCAGGTTACTAGCACAAGTCACTGAAGAGAACCAGAAGACATTATGCGATTATGTTAGACATAAACTAGCTAGCATGCTAATCTAGGTATGTTTTTCCTATATCAAGCTAGAATCCTACCTTGGTTTAGGATCTTATACTATTGTGTTGTTGATAATGATTATTCATGAAGTCATAAGTTTGAATAATCATGGTTGTATGCATATTATGTTTCTTACCATAATTGATGATATGACTAACCAGAAGAATCATGAAGGTATAGGTTTGAATAATCACAGGTTTTATGCATATTATATCTCTTATCTTGATTGATGATTCAACTAACCTGAAGAGTCATAGGTTTGAGTAATTACAGGTTTAGACATGTTATGCTTCTTATGATTTGACTAACCATAAGAATTCCACATAAACCTTGAATGCTAATGCTTATTATTCTGTTTGAAATGATCATGACTATACATGCTTGAAATTATTGTGTTTTAATAGTATACTAATGAATGTATGATTTTATATGAAATCACAAGGATAACACAATCATGATACTAATAAGCATGCATAGGGACCAAGGATGAATATGAGTTCAAGAACAGGTAATTCGAGGAAGCAAAGATCAAGAGGGAGCACACTCCAGTTGCTCCTGCAAGAAAGCAAAGGAGCACACTCCAGTTGTTCCTACAAGAAAGAAAAGGAGCACACTTCAGTAGTTTCTGCAAGGATGTAGATATTCAGAGGGAGTTGACCATCTTTCTACATTCCACAACAGAAAGGTGTAGAAGAAGCTACTTCAGATTAGGACTCCAGCATCTCCTGCAAGGAAGCAAAGACTCAGAGGGAGTCCACCCAACGAACAAACAAAGATAAGTATTTTAATTATCATTTCTTGCATATTTGTTTGTTTAAGTAAAATTGTTCAATGATGTATATGCTCATGTTCCTAGACTTAGGATATGTATTGTGCATAATAGAATAGTTGCATTAATGACAAATATACTACTAATATACATGGGTAAGTGGCCTATGGCACTGTACAACATTCCATTGCTACTTATCTAGAATGAAACCTCTTTGCTGACATGTTGGGAGTTGTGCACACTCTTAACAATGTTCTGGTAGAGATTGGAAGGCATCTAGAAAGTTACAGGATATGGATAAATGTTGTATTAAAGCATTGGCTAAGACAATTGCATGACTGTATGACATATTTCTTTATGTGAAGCAATTTGTTCTGAAAACTATGGGATGTTTTCTAATCATTCAATTTAACTTGTTGTGTAGGAAAGATCTTATGCCACCTCCTACAAAAGAAGAACTACAACATTTGTTCAGCAACAAATTATCTATTGAAGATATTGAAGTTCCCAGGATACGGGAAGAATTCCATGATCCGTCGATCATGAAGAACGATGTTTGGGATCAAGTCCCAAGAGATGAAGGGAATTCTATTGTGACTTCCAAATGAAACTATCAGATCAAGCACGTTGCAGATGGCAGCATTAAGAAAAATAAAAGTGATGAAATAGGAGATGCACCAGATGGATTTCAAGACAGCATGGTGTAGTCATATATGTGTGCAGAACTTGGTATGGTAGGATAGACATCCTTCTATCCAGTTTGGGCTTTACCAAGAGTAAAGCGGATTCCAACCTTTACTACAAGATTGAGGAAGGGAATCCTGTGATTCTACTACTGTATGTGGATGACCTATTTGTGACAGGAGATGACAGACTGATTGCAGATACTAAGAGGAAGCTTGCAACTGAATTCGATATGAAAGATTTGGGAATGATGCACTATTTCCTAGGTATGGAGGTGTGGCAGAGTGCAGGTGGGATCTTCCTTGGTCAAGGGAAGTACACAGTAGATATCCTGAAGAGATTTGGGATGATGGATTCCAAGGCCATGGACACACCTATGGCATTGAATCTGAAGCTTCTATGTGATGCTTCATCTGAGCCAATTGATGTTTCTATGTATCGTCAGATGATTGGGTCCTTGATGTACCTGACGAACATGAGACTAGACATTTGCTTTGCTGTGAACACATTGAGCCAGTTCCTGACGGATCCGAGGAGTGTTCACCTGGTTGCTGTAAAGCATGTTCTGAGGTACCTAAAGGGTACAATGGATTATGGGCTCAAGTATGAGGCGAATCAAAAGTTTAACCTGCAGGGTTATGTTGATTCAGATTGGGCTAACAGTGCTGCAGATAGGAAGAGCACATCTTGGTGTTGCTTCAGTATGGGATCAGGTGTGATCTCTTGGTTTAGCAGAAAGCAGTCCTGCGTAGCACTGAGTACAGCTCGAGGCAGAGTATGTTGCAGCCTGCTCAGCTAGTTGTGAGGCAGTATGGCTATGGAAGCTACTATTTGAGCTATTTGATCTCCCATTAGAGGCTACTGGTATCTTCTGTGATAACCAGAGTTGTGTAAAGCTGTCCGAGAACCCAGTGTTTCATGACAGGTCGAAACACATAGAGATCAAATATCACTATATTAGGGATATGGTGCAGAGAGGAGCTGTGAAGCTCCTGTATGTTGCGATGGACGAGCAGATTGCAGATGTGCTGACGAAGCCACTAAATAGGGTGAAGTTCAAGTACTTCAAAGAGAGGCTTGGCGTTCTTCAGATCGAGGACACTTCGAGGAAGAAGTGATGGACACTTTTGCTGAAGCCATTCCAAGCATGTTGGAAGGAGGATCCTTCACATGGCTGTGGATGTAAGCGCTGGATGATGAGCATCAGGATGATGTTCTAGTTTCTGCTGGATATGATCAGTTGGATCATTTTTATGTATGTATGTACGCATCATGTTGGATGCTGGATATGATCAGTTGGATCATTTTTATGTATGTATGTACGCATCATGTTGGATGCTGGATATGATCAGTTGGATCATTTTTATGTATGTATGTATGCATCATGTTGGATGCTTGGACCATGTATCTGTATATGTATCAAGTGGATACATTGTATGATCAGGTGGATCATGTATGATGATATGTATCATGTATTTGTATTTGTATCAGGTGGATACATTGTATGATCAAGAGGATCATGTATAATGATATGTATCAGGTAGACACTTGGTATGCATCAGGTAGATGCATTGATGATCAGGTGGATCATGTATGACGATATCTATCAGGTAGATACTTGGTATGCATCAGGTAGATGCATTGATGATCAGGTGGATCATGTATGATGACATGCAGCAGGATGTTGCAGTGATGATCAGGATGATCATGGATGATGAGCTTCAGGATGTTGCTCCAGATGACATGCAACAGGACGTTGCAGTGATGATGATCAGGATGATCATGGATACATCAGGATGATGTATGGTGAGTATCAGGTTGATACTCTATGGCCGTGGATCAGGTTGTGCATATGAGCATGTCTGGGAGATCCTATAGGTCGGAGTTGTGTACCCGTAACAACCTGGGATGCTCTTTCGAGACATTGCTCTGGGAGGACAAGTAATTTGTGCCCTGGGAGATTTCAGGTCAGCGTTGTGTACCCGTAACATCCTGAGATGCTCTTGCGAGGTTTTGTCCTATGGCATGTAATTTGTGCCTTGGGAGATTTCAGGTCGGAGATGTGTACCCATAACATCCTGAGATGCTCTTGCGAGGTTTTGTCCTATGGCATGTAATTTGTGCCCTGGGAGATTTCAGGTCGGAGTTGTGTACCCGTAACATCCTGAGATGCTCTTTCGAGGTTTTGCCATGACCACATGTAATTTGTGCCCTGGGAGATTTCAGGTCAGAGTTGTGTACCCGTAACATCCTGAGATGCTCTTGCTAGGTTTTGTGGTGACCACATGTAATAGCGCCCTGGGAGATCCTTCAGGTTGGAGTTGTGTACCCGTAACATCCTGGGATGCTCTTTCGAGGTTTTGTGGTGGGGTCACATGTAATAGTGCCCTGGGAGATCCTACAGGTCGGAGTTGTGTACCCGTAACATCCTGGGATGCTCTTTCGAGGTTTTGTGACGCACGTAATAAGTCCTGAGGATTCCATAGTATGGCCAGTGATGATGAAGACCTGCAGGTGGTGGGCCTACATCCAGTATGAAAAAGGACTGGCTCTGTAGAACTTCCTATGACGAGTAGATTCAGAGATTGATTGAGATAGCAACAGCAGTGACGATGATCCAGAGAAGATGACTTGTGCTAGAAGAACTGTGCTGAGAAATACCTTCCTAGTTAAGAGGGAGTGTTGATGTATATGTAACTTCGGAATGTATTTCACATATATGTATATTGTATTCCTATAGAGATGTTATTATTCCTATATACGGAAGTGTCGTCATTTATATTGTAAGTGTTGTAACTTATACTTGATGGGTTATTAGACTACCTTGTTGGGGTCGGCCCTGTATAAGTCATGTGGGTCAAAGGGTTATTAGACCACCCTATTGGGGGTCGGCCATGTGGGTCGAAGGGTTATTAGACCACCCTATGGGGGGTCGGCCTAGTCAGCATTATGTTATGTGGTTAAGTTCGAGCCTACATGAGTTAGGTAAAAAGGCAAGTCAAGTCAAGTATAAATAGAGTGCGGGATGCACTCTATTTGATCACTCACTTCTCACACATGCACTCAAGGAGGAGTGGCGCACTTATGGAGGAGGAGGATATGCTGCTAGGTTATGTCTATCTCTCATGTTTGGGTTGTATCATTTCTCTATCTATCTCTGAGGAAGTTATTGGGGTTTTTCACCTTTATGGTTTTCCCCAAGTAAATCTTTGTGTCTCTTGTGTGCTTGCATTATTGTCTCCATGATTGATATGCTATAGATATGCTGTACATGTTGTTCTCTCAGTTAAGATCCTAGATAAGATTGAAGTAAATTCTGAAAATTTAACAAGAATGTGCATACTTTGTTGATTCCATTTATGAAATAAATCACATTTTCTAAAAACTCATGTTTTTTAAGAAATCATGTAAACCTTCAAGAAGTTGTGATTTTAAAAAACGGGGGGAAGTAAGCTTTTCTTATTTCTGGACGCATGCGCAAACTATAGAAAGGCGTTATGACGTAGAATGTGCATAATTTGTTGATTCCATTTATGAAATAAATCACATTTTCTAAAAACTCGTGTTTTTTAAGAAATCATGTAAACCATCTAGAAGTTGTGATTTTAAAAAACTTGGGGAAGTAAGCTTTTCTTATTTCCGGACGCATGCGCAAACTATAGAAAGTAGTTATTACGTAGAATGTGCATAGTTTGCACATGTGCAGACTACAGAAAGTCGTTATGACATAGAATGTGCATACTTTATTGATTCCATTTATGAAATAAATCACATTTTTTAAAAACTCGTGTTTTTTAAGAAATCATGTAAACCTTCTAGAAGTTGTGAATTTAAAAAAAGGGGGGAAGTAAGCTTTTCTTATTTCCGGACGCATGCGCAAAGTATAGAAAGTCGTTATTACGTAGAATGTGCATAGTTTGCGCATGGGCAAACTATCGAAAGTTGTTATGACATAGAATGTGCATCGTTTGTTGATTCCATTTACGAAATAAATCACATTTTCTAAAAACTCATGTTTTTTAAGAAATCATGTAAACCTTCTAGAAGTTGTGATTTTAAAAAACAGGGGGAAGTAAGCTTTTCTTATTTCCGGACGCATGCGAAAACTATAGAAAGTCGTTATTACGTAGAATGTGCATAGTTTGCGCATGCGCAGACTATAGAAAGTCGTTATGACATAGAATGTGCATACTTTGTTGATTCCATTTATGAAATAAATCACATTTTCTAAAAACTCGTGTTTTTTAAGAAATCATGTAAACATTCTAGAAGTTGTGACTTTAAAAAATGGGGGGAAGTAAGCTTTTCTTATTTCCGGATGCATGCGCAAACTATAGAAAGTCGTTTTGACTTAGAATGTGGATACTTTGTTGATTCCATTTATGAAATAAATCACATTTTCTAAAAACTCATGTTTTTTAAGAAATCATGTAAACCTTCTAGAAGTTCTGATTTTAAAAAACGGGGGGAAGTAAGCTTTTCTTATTTCCGGACACATGCGCAAACTATAGAAAGTTGTTATTACTTAGAATGTGCATAGTTTGCGCATGCGCAGACTACAGAAAGTCATTATGACATAGAATGTGCATACTTTGTTGATTCCATTTATGAAATAAATCATATTTTTTAAAAACTCTTGTTTTCTAAGAAATCATGTAAACCTTCTAGAAGTTGTGATTTTAAAAAACGGGGGGAAGTAAGCTTTTCTTATTTCCGGACGCATGCGCAAACAATAGAAAGTCGTTATTGCGTAGAATGTGCATAGTTTGCGCATGCGCAGACTACAGAAAGTCGTTATGACATAGAATGTGCATACTTTGTTGATTCCATTTATGAAATAAATCACATTTTCCAAAAACTCATGTTCTTTAAGAAATCATGTAAACCTTCTAGAAGCTGTGAATTTAAAAAAAGTGGGGAAATAAGCTTTTCTTATTTCCGGGTGGATGCGCAAACTATAGAAAGTCGGTATTACGTAGAATGTGCATAGTTTGCACATGCGTAGACTACAGAAAGTCGTTATGACATAGAATGTGCATACTTTGTTGATTCCATTGATGAAATAAATCACATTTTTTAAAAACTCGTGTTTTTTAATAAATGATGAAAACCTTCTAGAAGCTGTGAATTTAACAAAAGGGGGGCAGTATGCTTTTCTTATTTCCGGACGCATGCGCAAAGTATAGAAAGTCATTATTACGTAGAATGTGCATAGTTTGCGCATGCGCAAACTATCGAAAGTCGTTACGACATAGAATGTGCATACTTTGTTGATTCCATTTACGAAATAAATCACATTTTCTAAAAACTCGTGTTTTTTAAGAAATCATCTAAACCTTCTAGAAGTTGTGATTTTAAAAAACGGGGGGAAGTAAGCTTTTCTTATTTCCAGAAGCGTGCGCAAACTATAGAAAGTCGTTATTACGTAGAATGTGACAGGTTGCGCATGCGCAAACTACAGAAAGTCGTTATGACATAGAATGTGCATACTTTGTTGATTCCATTTATGAAATAAATCGCATTTTCTAAAAACTCGTGGTTTTTAAGAAATCATGTAAACCTTCTAGAAGTTGTGATTTTAAAAAACAGGGGGAAGTAAGCTTTTCTTATTTCCGGACGCATGCGCAAAGTATAGAAATTCGTTATTACGTAGAATGTGCATAGTTTGCGCATGCGCAAACTATCAAAAGTCGTTATGACATAGAATGTGCATACTTTGTTGATTCCATTTACGAAATAAATGACATTTTCTAAAAACTCGTGTTTTTTAAGAAATCATGTAAACCTTCTCGAAGTTGTGATTTTAAAAAACGGGGGGAAGTAAGCTTTTCTTATTTCCGGATGCATGCGCAAACTATAGAAAGTCGTTATTACGTAGAATGTGCATAGGTTGCGCATGCGCAAACTACAGAAAGTCGTTACGACATAGAATGTGCATACTTTGTTGATTACATTGATGAAATAAATCACATTTTCTAAAAACTCGTGTTTTTTAAGAAATCATCTAAACCTTCTAGAAGTTGTGATTTTAAAAAACGGGGGGAAGTACGCTTTTATTATTTTCGGACGCATGCGCAAACTATAGAAATTTGTTATGACGTAGAATGTGCATACTTTGTTAATTCCATTTATGAAATAAATCACATTTTCTAAAAACTCGTGTTTTTTAAGAAATCATTTAAACCTTCTAGAAGTTGTGATTTTTAAAAACGGGAGGAAGTAAGCTTTTCTAATTTCCGGACGCATGCGTGCAAGTCGTTATTACGTAGAATGTGAATAGTTTGCCCATGCGCACACCACAGAAAGTTGTTATGACATAGAATGTGCATACTTTGTTGATTCCATTTATGAAATAAATCTCATTTTCTAAAAACTCGTGTTTTTAAAGAAATCATGTAAACCTTCTAGAAGCTGTGAGTTTAAAAAAAGGGGGGAAGTAAGCTTTTCTTATTTCCGGACGCATGCGCAAAGTATAGAAAGTCGTTATTACGTACAATGTGCATAGTTTGCGCATGCGCAAACTATCGAAAGTCGTTATGACATAGAATGTGCATACTTTGTTGATTCTATTTACGAAATAAATCACATTTTCTAAAAAATCGTGTTTTTTAAGAAATCATGTAAACCTTCTAGAAGTTGTGATTTTATAAAACGGGGGGAAGTAAGCTTTTCTTATTTACGGACGGATGCGCAAACTATAGAAAGCCGTTATGACGTAGAATGTGGATAATTTGTATATTCCATTTATGAAATAAATCACATTTTCTAAAAACTTGTGTTTTTTAAGAATTCATGTAAACCTTCTAGAAGTTGTGATTTTAAAAAACGGGGGGGAGTAAGCTTTTCTTATTTCCGGACGCATGCGCAAACTATAGAAAGTCGTTATTACGTAGAATGTGCATAGATTGCGCATGCGTAGACTACAGAAAGTCGTTATGACATAGAATGTGCATACTTTGTTTATTCCATTTATGAAATAAATCACATTTTCTAAAAACTCATGTTTTTTAAGAAATCATGTAAACCTTCTAGAAGTTGTGATTTTAAAAAACGGGAGGAAGTAAGCTTTTCTTATTTCCGGATGCATGCGGAAACTATATAAAGTCATTATTACGTATAATGTGCATAGTTTGCGCATGCGCAAACTACAGAAAGTCATTATGACATAGAATGTGCATACTTTGTTGATTCCATTTATGAAATAAATCACATTTCCTAAAAACTTTTTTTTTGTAAGAAATCATGTAAACCTGCTAGAAGCTGTGAATTTAAAAAAAGGGGGGAAGTAAGCTTTTCTTATTTCCGGACGCATGCGCAAAGTATAAAAAGTCGTTATGACATAGAATGTGCATAGTTTGCGTATGCGCAAACTACGAAAGTCGTTATGACATAGAATGTGGATACTTTGTTGATTCTATTTACGAAATAAATCACATTTTCCAAAAACTCGTGTTTTTTAAGAAATCATGTAAACCTTCTAGAAGTTGTGATTTTAAAAAACGGGGGGAAGTAAGCTTTTCTTATTTCCGGACGCATGCGCAAACTATACAAAGTCGTTATGACGTAGAATGTGCATAATTTGTTGATTCCATTTATGACTTAAATCACATTTTCTAAAAACTCGTGTTTTTTAAGAATTCATGTAAACCTTCTAGAAGCTGTGAATTTAAAAAAAGGGGGGAAGTAAGGTTTTCTTATTTCCGGACGCATGCGCAAAGTATAGAAATTTGTTATTACGTAGAATGTGCATACTTTGCGCATGCGCAAACTATCGAAAGTCGTTATGACATAGAATGTGCATACTTTGTTGATTCCATTTACGAAATAAATCACATTTTCTAAAAACTCGTGTTTTTTAAGAAATCATGTAAACCTTCTAGAAGTTGTGATTTTAAAAAATGGGGGGAAGTAAGCTTTTCTTATTTCCAGATGCATGCGCAAACTATAGAAAGTCGTTATTACGTAGAATGTGCATAGTTTGCGCATGCGCAAACTACAGAAAGTCGTTATGACGTAGAATGTGCATACTTTGTTGACTCCATTTATGAAATAAATCACATTTTCTAAAAACTCATGTTTTTTAAGAAATCATGTAAACCTTCTAGAAGTTGTGATTTTAAAAAATGGTGGGAAGTAAGTTTTTCTTATTTCCGGACGCATGTGCAAACTATAGAAATATGTTATGACGTAGAATGTGCATACTTTGTTAATTCCATTTATGAGATAAATCACATTTTCTAAAAACTCGTGTTTTTTAAGAAATCATGTAAACGTTCTAGAAGTTGTGATTTTAAAAAACGGGGGGAAGTAAGCTTTTCTTATTTCCGGACGCATGCGCAAACTATAGAAAGTCGTTATTACGTAGAATGTGCATAGTTTGCGCATGCGCAAACTACAGAAAGTCGTTATGACATAGAATGTGCATACTTTGTTGATTCCATTTATGAAATAAATCACATTTTCTAAAAACTCGTGTTTTTTAAGAAATCATGTAAACCTTCTAGAAGCTGTGAATTTTTAGAAAAGGGGGGAAGTAAGCTTTTCTTATTTCCGGACGCATGCGCAAAGTATAGAAAGTCGTTATTATGTACAATGTGCATAGTCTGCGCATGCGCAAACTATCGAAAGTCGTTATGACATAGAATGTGCATACTTTGTTGATTCCATTTACGAAATAAATGACATTTTCTAAAAACTCGTGTTTTATAAGAAATGATGTAAACCTTCTAGAAGTTGTGATTTTAAAAAATGGGGGGAAGTAAGCTTTTCTTATTTCCGGACGCATGCGGAAACTATAGAAAGTCGTTATGACATAGAATGTGCATAATTTGTTGATTCCATTTATGGAATAAATCAAATTTTCTAAAAACTCGTGTTTTTTATGAAATAATGTAAACCTTCTAGAAGTTGTGATTTTAAAAAACGGGGGGAAGTAAGCTTTTCTGATTTCCGGATGCATGTGCAAACTATAGAAAGTCGTTATTATGTAGAATGTGCATAGTTTGCGCATGCGCAGACTACAGAAAGTCGTTATGACATAGAATGTGCATACTTTCTTGATTCTATTTATGAAATAAATCACATTTTCTAAAAACTCGTGTTTTTTAAGAAATCATGTAAACCTTCTAGAAGTTGTGATTTTAAAAAACGAGGGGAACTAAGCTTTTCTTATTTCCGGACGCATGCGCAAAGTATAGAAAGTCGTTATTACATAGAATGTGCATAGTTTGCACATGCGCAAACTATCGAAATTCGTTATGACATAGAATGTGCATACTTTGTTGATTCCATTTACGAAATAAATCACATTTTCTAAAAACTCGTGTTTTTTAAGAAATCATGTAAACCTTCTAGAAGTTGTGAATTTTAAAAAAGGGGGGAAGTAAGCTTTTCTTATTTCCGGACGCATGCGCAAAGTATAGAAAGTCGTTATTACGTAGAATGTGTATAGTTTGCGCATGCGCAAACTACAGAAAGTCGTTATGACATAGAATGTGCATACTTTGTTGATTCCATTTACGAAATAAATCACATTTTCTAAAAACTCGTGTTTTTTAAGAAATCATCTAAACCTTCTAGAAGCTGTGATTTTAAAAAAAGGGGGGAAGTAAGCTTTTCTTATTTCCGGAAGCATGCGCAAACTATAGAAAGTCATTATTACGTAGAATGTGCATAGTTTGCGCATGCGCAAACTATCGAAACTCTTTATGACATAGAATGTGCATACTTTTTTGATTCCATTTATGAAACAAATCACATTTTCTAAAAACTCGTGTTTTTTAAGAAATCATGTAAACCTTCTAGAAGTTGTGATTTTTAAAAACGGGGGGAAGTAAGCTTTTCTTATTTCTGGACGCATGCGCAAACTATAGAAAGTCGTTATTACGTAGAATATGCATAGTTTGCGCATTTGCAGACAACAGAAAGTCGTTGTGACATAGAATGTGCATACTTTGTTGATTCTATTTATGAAATAAATCACATTTTCTAAAAACTCGTGTTCTTTAAGAAATCATGTAAACCTTCTACGATCTTCGAATTTAAAAAAAGGGGGGAAGTAAGCTTTTCTTATTTCCGGACGCATGCGCAAAGTATAGAAAGTCGTTATTACGTAGAATGTGCATAGTTTGCGCATGTGCAAACTATCGAAACTCGTTTTGACTTAGAATGTGCATACTTTGTTGATTCCATTTATGAAATAAATCACATTTTCTAAAAACTTGTGTTTTTTAAGAAATCATGTAAACCTTCTAGAAGCTGTGATTTTAAAAAACGGGGGGAAGTAAGCTTTTCTTATTTCCGGACGCATGCGCAAAGTATAGAAAGTCGTTATTACGTAGAATGTGCATAGTTTGCGCATGCGCAAACTATCGAAGGTCGTTATGACATAGAATGTGCATACTTTGTTGATTCCGTTTACGAAATAAATCACATTTTCTAAAAACTCGTGTTTTTTAAGAAATCATGTAAACCTTCTAGAAGTTGTGATTTTAAAAAATGGGGGGAAGTAAGCTTTTCTTATTTCCGGACGCATGCGCAAACTATAGAAATTCGTTATGATGTAGCATATGCATACTTTGTTGATTCCATTTATGAAATAAATCGCATTTTCTAAAAACTCGTGTTTTTTAAGAAATCATGTAAACCTTCTAGAAGTTGTGATTTTAAAAAACGGGGGGAAGTAAGCTTTTCTTATTTCCGGACGCATGCGCAAAGTATAGAAATTCGTTATTACGTAGAATGTCCATAGTTTGTGCATGCGCAAACTATCGAAAGTCATTATGACATAGAATGTGCATACTTTGTTGATTCCATTTACGAAATAAATCACATATTTTGAAACTCGTGTTTTTTAAGAAATCATGTAAACCTTCTAGAAGCTGTGAATTTAAAAAAAGGGGGGAAGTAAGCTTTTCTTATTTCCGGACGCATGCGCAAACTATAGAAAGTGGTTATTACGTAGAATGTGCATAGTTTGCGCATGCGCAAACTACAGAAAGTCGTTATGACATAGAATGTGCATACTTTGTTGATTCCATTTATGAAATAAATCACATTTTCTAAAAACTCGTGTTTTTTAAGAAATCATGTAAACCTTCTAGAAGTTTTGATTTTAAAAAATGGTGGGAAGTAAGCTTTTCTTATTTCCGGACGCATGTGCAAACTATAGAAATTTGTTATGACGTAGAATGTGCATACTTTGTTAATTCCATTTATGAGATAAATCACATTGTCTAAAAACTCATGTTTTTTAAGAAATCATGTAAACCTTCTAGAAGTTGTGATTTTAAAAAACGGGGGGAAGTAAGCTTTTCTTATTTCCGGACACATGCGCAAACTATAGAAAGTTGTTATTACGTAGAATGTGAATAGTTTGCGCATGCGCAAACTATCGAAAGTCGTTATGACATAGAATGTGCATACTTTCTTGATTCCATTTACGAAATCAATCACGTTTTCTAAAAACTCGTGCTTTTTAAGAAATCATCTAAACCTTCTAGAAGTTGTGATTTTAAAAAACGGGGGGAAGTAAGCTTTTCTTATTTCCGGAAGCGTGCGCAAACTATAGAAAGTCGTTATTACGTAGAATGTGCACAGTTTGCGCATGCGCAAAATACAGAAAGTCGTTATGACATAGAATGTGCATACTTTGTTGATTCCATTTATGAAATAAATCACATTTTCTAAAAAGTCATGTTTTTTAAGAAATCGTGTAAACCTTCTAGAAGCTGTGAATTTAAAAAAAGGGGGGAAGTAAGCTTTTCTTATTTCCGGACGCATGCGCAAAGTATAGAAAGTCGTTATTACGTAGAATGTGCATAGTTTGCGCATGGGCAAACTATCGAAAGTTGTTATGACATAGAATGTGCATCGTTTGTTGATTCCATTTACGAAATAAATCACATTTTCTAAAAACTCATGTTTTTTAAGAAATCATGTAAACCTTCTAGAAGTTGTGATTTTAAAAAACGGGGGGAAGTAAGATTTTCACATTTCCGGACGCATGCGCAAACTATAGAAAGTCGTTATTACGTAGAATGTGCATAATTTGTTGATTCCATTTATGAAATAAATCGCATTTTCTAAAAACTCGTGTTTTTTTAGAAATCATGTAAACCTTCTAGAAGTTGTGATTTTAAAAAACGGGGGGAAGTAAGGTTTTCTTATTTCCGGACGCATGCGCAAAGTATAGAAATTCGTTATTACGTAGAATGTGCATAGTTTGCGCATGTGCAAACTATCGAAAGTCGTTATGACATAGAATGTGCATACTTTGTTGATTCCATTTACGAAATAAATCACATTTTCTAAAAACTAGTGTTTTTTAAGAAATCATGTAAACCTTCTAGAAGTTGTGATTTTAAAAAATGGGGGGAAGTAAAATTTTCTTATTTCCGGATGCATGCGCAAACTATAGAAAGTCGTTATTACGTAGAATGTGCATAGTTTGCGCATGCGCAAATTACAGAAAGTCGTTATGACATAGAATGTGCATACTTTGTTGATTCCATTTATGAAATAAATCACATTTTCTAAAAACTCGTGTTTTTTAAGAAATCATGTAAACCTTCTCGAAGTTGTGATTTTCAAAAACGGGGGGGAAGTAAGCTTTTCTTATTTCCGGACGCATGCCCAAACTATAGAAAGTCGTTATTACGTAGAATGTGCATAGTTTGCGCATGCGCAAACTACAGAAAGTCGTTATGACATAGAATGTGCATACTTTGTTGATTCCATTTATGAAATAAATCACATTTTCTAAAAACTCGTGTTTTTTAAGAAATCATGTAAACCTTCTAGAAGTTGTGATTTTAAAAAATGGTGGGAAGTAAGCTTTTCTTATTTCCGGACGCATGTGCAAACTATAGAAATTTGTTATGACGTAGAATGTTCATACTTTGTTAATTCCATTTATGAGATAAATCACATTGTCTAAAAACTCGTGTTTTTTAAGAAATCATGTAAACCTTCTAGAAGTTGTGATTTTAAAAAACGGGGGGAAGTAAGCTTTTCTTATTTCGGGACACATGCGCAAACTATAGAAAGTTGTTATTACGTAGAATGTGAATAGTTTGCGCATGCGCAAACTATCAAAAGTCGTTATGACATAGAATGTGCATACTTTGTTGATTCCATTTACGAAATCAATCACGTTTTCTAAAAACTCGTGCTTTTTAAGAAATCATCTAAACCTTCTAGAAGTTGTGATTTTAAAAAACGGGGGGAAGTAAGCTTTTCTTATTTCCGGAAGCGTGCGCAAACTATAGAAAGTCGTTATTACGTAGAATGTGCACAGTTTGCGCATGCGCAAAATACAGAAAGTCGTTATGACATAGAATGTGCATACTTTGTTGATTCCATTTATGAAATAAATCACATTTTCTAAAAAGTCATGTTTTTTAAGAAATCGTGTAAACCTTCTAGAAGCTGTGAATTTAAAAAAAGGGGGGAAGTAAGCTTTTCTTATTTCCGGACGCATGCGCAAAGTATAGAAAGTCGTAATTACGTAGAATGTGCATAGTTTGCGCATGGGCAAACTATCGAAAGTTGTTATGAAATAGAATGTGCATCGTTTGTTGATTCCATTTACGAAATAAATCACATTTTCTAAAAACTCATGTTTTTTAAGAAATCATGTAAACCTTCTAGAAGTTGTGATTTTAAAAAACGGGGGGAAGTAAGCTTTTCATATTTCCGGACGCATGCGCTAACTATAGAAAGTCGTTATTACGTAGAATGTGCATAGTTTGAGCATGCGCAGACTACAAAAAGTCGTTATGACATAGAATGTGCATACTTTGTTGATTCCATTTATGAAATAAATCACATTTTCTAAAAACACGTGTTTTTTAAGAAATCATGTAAACATTCTAGAAGTTGTGATTTTAAAAAACGGGGGCAAGTAAGCTTTTCTTATTTCCGGACGCATGCGCAAACTATAGAAAGTCGTTATGACTTAGAATGTGCATACTTTGTTGATTCCATTTATGAAATAAATCACATTTTCTAAAAACTCGTGTTTTTTAAGAAATCATGTAAACCTTCTAGAAGTTCTGATTTTAAAAAACAGGGGGAAGTAAGCTTTTCTTATTTCCGGACACATGCGCAAACTATAGAAAGTTGTTATTACGTAGAATGTGCATAGTTTGCGCATGCGCAAACTATCGAAAGTCGTTATGACATAGAATGTGCATACTTTGTTGATTCCATTTACGAACTCAATCACATTTTCAAAAAACTCGTGCTTTTTAAGAAATCATCTAAACCTTCTAGAAGTTGTGATTTTAAAAAACGGGGGGAAGTAAGCTTTTCTTATTTCCGGAAGCGTGCGCAAACTATAGAAAGTCGTTATTACGTAGAATGTGCACAGTTTGCGCATGCGCAAAATACAGAAAGTCGTTATGACATAGAATGTGCATACTTTGTTGATTCCATTTATGAAATAAATCACATTTTAAAAAAACTCATGTTTTTTAAGAAATCATGTAAACCTTCTAGAAGTCGTGATTTTAAAAAACGGGGGGAAGTAAGCTTTTCTTATTTCCGGACGCATGCGCAAAGTATAGAAAGTCGTTATTACGTAGAATGTGCATAGTTTGCGCATGCGCAAACTATCGAAAGTCCTTATGACATAGAAGGTGCATACTTTGTTGATTCCATTTACGAAATAAATCACATTTTCTAAAAACTCGTGTTTTTTAAGAAATCATGTAAACCTTCTAGAAGTTGTGATTTTAAAAAACGGGGGGAAGTAAGCTTTTCTTATTTCCAGATGTATGCGCAAACTATAGAAAGTCGTTATTACGTAGAATGTGCATAGTTTGCGCATGCGCAAACTACAGAAAGTCGTTATGACATAGAATGTGCATACTTTGTTGATTCCATTTTTTAAATAAATCACATTTTCTAAAAACTCGTGTTTTTTAAGAACTCATGTAAACCTTCTAGAAGTTGTGATTTTAAAAAACGGGGGGAAGTAAGCTTTTCTTATTTCCAGACGCATGCGCAAACTATAGAAATTCGTTATGACGTAGAATGTGCATACGTTGTTATTTCCATTTATGAAATAAATCACATTTTCTAAAAACTCGTGTTTTCTAAGAAATCATGTAAACCTTCTAGAAGTTGTGATATTAAAAAACGGGGGGAAGTAAGCATTTCTTATTTTCGGACGCATGCGCAAACTATAGAAAGTCGTTATTACATAGAATGTGCATAGTTTGCGCATGCGCATACTACAGAAAGTCGTTATGACATAGAATGTGCATACTTTGTTTATTCCATTTATGAGATAAATCACATTTTCTAAAAACTCGTGTTTTTTAAGAAATCATGTAAACCTTCTAGAAGCTGTGAATTTAAAAAAAGGGGGGAAGTAAGCTTTTCGGATTTCCGGACGCATGCGCAAATTATAGAAAGTCGTTATTATGTAGAATGTGCATAGTTTCCGCATGCGCAAACTATCGAAAGTCGTTATGACATAGAATGTGCATACTTTGTTGATTCCATTTACGAAATAAATAACATTTTCTAAAAACTCGTGTTTTTTAAGCAATCATTTAAACCTTCTTGAAGTTGTGATTTTAAAAAACGGGGGGAAGTAAGCTTTTCTTGTTTCTGGAAGCATGCGCAAACTATAGAAAGTAGTTATTACGTAGAATGTGCATAGTTTGCACATGCGCAAACTATAGAAAGTCGTTATGACATAGAATGTGCATACTTTGTTGATTCCATTTATGAAATAAATCACATTTTCTAAAAACTCGTGTTTTTTAAGAAATCATGTAAACCTTCTAGAAGTTGTGATTTTAAAAAACGGGGGGAAGTAAGCTTTTCTTATTTCCGGATGCATGCGCAAACTATAGAAAGTCATTATTACGTAGAATGTGCATAGTTTTCCCATGCGCAAACTACAGAGAGTCTTTATGACATAGAATGTGCATACTTTGTTGATTCCATTTTTTAAATAAATCACATTTTCTAAAAACTCATGTTTTTTAAGAAATCATGTAAACCTTCTAGAAGTTGTGAATTTAAAAAATGGGGGGAAGTAAGCTTTTCTTATTTCCAGACGCATGCGCATACTATACAAATTCGTTATGACGTAGAATGTGCATACTTTGTTATTTCCATTTATGAAATAAATCACATTTTCTAAAAACTCGTGTTTTTTGAGAAATCATGTAAACCTTCTAGAAGTTGTGATTTTAAAAAACGGGGGGAAGTAAGGTTTTCTTATTTAGGGACGCATGCACAAACTATAGAAAGTCGTTATTACATAGAATGTGCATAGTTTGCGCATGCGCATACTACATAACGTCGTTATGACATAGGATGTGCATACTTTGTTTATTCCATTTATGAAATAAATCACATTTTCTAAAAACTCGTGTTTTTTAAGAAATCATGTAAACCTTCTAGAAGCTGTGAATTTAAAAAAAGGGGGGAAGTAAACTTTTCTTATTTCCGGAAGCATGCGCAAACTATAGAAAGTAGTTATTACGTAGAATGTGCATAGTTTGCGCATGCGCAAACTATAGAAAGTTGTTATGACATAGAATGTGCATACTTTGTTGATTCCATTTATGAAATAAATCACATTTTCTAAAAACTCGTGTTTTTTAAGAAATCATGTAAACCTTCTAGAAGTTGTGATTTTAAAAAACGGGGGGAAGTAAGCTTTTCTTATTTTCGGACGCATGCGCAAACTATAGAAATTCGTTATGACGTAGAATGTGGATACTTTGATGATTCCATTTATGAAATAAATCACATTTTCTAGAAACTCGTGTTTTTTAAGAAATCATGTAAACCTTCTAGAAGTTGTGATTTTAAAAAACGGGGGGAAGTAAGCTTTTCTTATTTCCGGACGCATGCGCAAACTATAGAAAGTTGCTATGACGTAGAATGTGCATACTTTGTTGATTCCATTTATGAAATAAATCACATTTTCTAAAAACTCGTGTTTTTTAAGAAATCATGTAAACCTTGTAGAAGTTGTGATTTTAAAAAACGGGGGGAAGTAAGTTTTTATTATTTCCGGACGCATGCGCAAATTATAGAAAGTCAGTATGATGTAGAATGTGCATAGTTTGCGCATGCGCAGACTACAGAAAGTCGTTATGACATAGAATGTGCATACTTTGTTGATTCCATTATTGAAATAAATCACATTTTCTAAAAACTCGTGTTCTTTAAGAAATCATGTAAACGTTTTAGAAGCCGTGAATTTAAAAAAAGGGGGGAAGTAAGCTTTTCTTATTTCCGGACGCATGCGCAAAGTATAGAAAGTCGTTATTACGTAGAATGTGCATAGTTTGCGCATGCGCAAACTATCGAAAGTCGTTATGACATAGAATGTGCATACTTTGTTGATTCCATTTACGAAATAAATCAGATTTTCTAAAAACTCGTGTTTTTTAAGAAATCATGTAAACCTTCTAGAAGTTGTGATTTTAAAAAACAGGGGGAATTAAGCTTTTCTTATTCCCGGATTCATGCGCAAACTATAGAAAGTTGTTATTACGTAGAATGTGCATAGTTTGCGCATGCGCAAGCTACAGAAAGTCGTTATGACATAGAATGTGCTCACTTTGTTGATTCGATTTATGAAATAAATCACATTTTCTAAAAACTCGTGTTTTTTAAGAAATCATGTAAACCTTCTGGAAGCTGTGATTTTAAAAAACGTGGGGAAGTAAGCTTTTCTTACTTCCGGACGCATGCGCAAACTATAGAAAGTCGTTATGACGTAGAATGTGCATACTTTGTTGATTCCATTTATGAAATAAGAAACATTTTCTAAAGACTTGTATTTTTTAAGAAATCATGTAAACCTTCTATAAGTTGTGATTTTAAAAAACGGGGGGAAGTAAGCTTTTATTATTTCCGGACGCATGCGCAAACTATAGAAAGTTGTTATGACGTAGAATGTGCATACTTTGTTGATTCCCTTGATGAACTAAATCACATTTTCTAAAAACTTGTGTTTTTTAAGAAATCATGTAAACGTTCTAGAAGTTGTGATTTTAAAAAACGGGGGGAAGTAAGCTTTTCTTATTTCTGGACGCATGCGCAAACTATAGAAAGTCGTTATTACTTAGAATGTGCATAGTTTGCGCATGCGCAAACTACAGAAAGTCGTTATGACATAGAATGTGCATAATTTTTTTATTCCATTTATGAAAGAAATCACATTTTCTAAAAACTCGTGTTTTTTAAGAAATCATGTAAACCTTCTAGAAGTTGTGATTTTAAAAAATGGGGGGAAGTAAGCTTTTCTTATTTCAAGAAGCATGCGAAAAGTATAGAAAGTCATTATTATGTAGAATGTGCATAGTTTGCGCATGCGCAAACTACAGAAACTCGTTATGACATAGAATGTGCATACTTTGTTGATTCCATTTATGAAATAAATCACATTTTCTAAAAACTCATGTTTTTTAAGAAATCATGTAAACCTTGTAGAAGTTGTGAATTTAAAAAAAGGGGGGAAGTAAGCTTTTCTTATTTCCGGACGCATGCGCAAAGTGTAGAAAGTTGTTATTACGTACAATGTGCATAGTTTGCGCATGCTCAAACTATGGAAAGTCGTTATGACATAGAATGTGCATACTTTGTTGATTCCATTTACGAAATAAATCACATTTTCTAAAAACTCGTGTTTTTTAAGAAATCATGTAAACCTTCTAGAAGTTGTGATTTTAAAAAACGGGGGGAAGTAAGCTTTTCTTATTTTCCGACACATGCGCAAACTATAGAAAGTCGTTATGACGTAGAATGTGCATAATTTGTTGATTCCATTTATGAAATAAATCACATTTTCTAAAAACTCGTGTTTTTTAAGAAATCATGTAAACCTTCTAGAAGTTGTGATTTTAAAAAATGGGGGGAAGTAAGCTTTTCTTATTTCCGGACGCATGCGCACACTATAGAAAGTCGTTATTACGTAGAATGTGCATAGTTTGCGCATTCGAGGACTACGGAAAATCGTTATGACATAGAATTTGCATACTTTGTTGATTCCATTTATGAAATAAATCCCATTTTCTAAAAACACGTGTTTTTTAAGAAATCATGTAAACCTTCTAGAAGCTGTGATTTTAAAAAATGGGGGGAAGTAAGCTTTTCTTATTTCCGGACGCATGCGCAAAGTATAGAAAGTCGTTATTACGTAGAATGTGCATAGTTTGCGCATGTGCAAACAATCAAAAGTCGTTATGACATAGAATGTGCATACTTTGTTGATTCCATTTACGAAATAAATTAGATTTTCTAAAAACTCGTGTTTTTTAAGAAATCATGTAAACCTTCTAGAAGTTGTGATTTTAAAAAACGGGGGGAAGTAAGCTTTTCTTATTTCCGGACGCATGCGCAAACTATAGAAAGTTGTTATTACGTAGAATGTGCATAGTTTGGGCATGCGCAAACTACAGAAAGTCGTTATGACATAGAATGTGCATACTTTGTTGATTCCATTTATGAAATAAATCACATTTTCTAAAAACTCGTGTTTTTTAAGAAATCATGTAAACCTTCTGGAAGTTGTGATTTTAAAAAATGGGGGGAAGTAAGGTTTTCTTATTTCTGGACGCATGCGCAAACTATAGAAATTTGTTATGACATAGAATGTGCATACTTTGTTGATTCCATTTATGAAATAAATGACATTTTCTAAAAACTCGTATTTTTTAAGAAATCATGTAAACCTTCTAGGAGTTGTGATTTTAAAAAAACGGGGGGAAGTAAGCTTTTATTATTTCCGGACGCATGCGCAAACTATAGAAAGTTGTTATGACGTTGAATGTGCATACTCTGTTGATTCCATTTACGAAATAAATCACATTTTCTAAAAACTCGTGTTTTTTAAGAAATCATGTAAACCTTCTAGAAGTTGTGATTTTAAAAACCGGGGGGAAGTAAGCTTTTCTTATTTCCGGACGCATGCGCAAACTATAGAAAGTCGTTATGACGTAGAATGTGCATAATTTGTTGATTCCATTTAAGAAATAAATCACATTTTCTAAAAACTTGTGTTTTTTAAGAAATCATGTAAACCTTCTAGAAGTTGTGATTTAAAAAAACGGCGGGAAGTAAGCTTTTCTTATTTCCGGACGCATGTGCAAACTATAGAATGTCGTTATTACGTAGAAAGTGCATAGTTTGCGCATGCGCAGACTACAGAAAGTCGTTATGACATAGAATGTGCATACTTTGTTGATTCCATTTATGAAATAAATCATAATTTTTAAAAACTCGTGTTTTTTAAGAAATCATGTAAACCTTCTAGAAGCTATGAATTTAAAAAAAGGGGGAAAGTAAGCTTTTCTTATTTCCGGACGCATGCACAAAGTATAGAAAGTCGTTATTACGTAGAATGTGCATAGTTTGCGCATGCACAAACTATCTAAAGTTGTTATGACATAGTGTGTGCATACTTTGTTGATTCCATTTACGAAATAAATAACATTTTGTAAAAACTCGTGTTTTTTAAGAAATCATCTAAACCTTTTAGAAGTTGTGATTTTAAAAAACGGGGGGAAGTAAGCTTTTCTTATTTCCGGAGGCATGCGCAAACTATAGAAAGTCGTTATTACGTAGAATGTGCATAGTTTGCGCATGCGCAAAGTACAGAAAGTCGTTATGACATAGAATGTGCATACTTTGTTGATTGAATTTATGAACTAAATCACATTTTCAAAAAACTCGTATTTTTTAAGAAATCATGTAAACCTTCTAGAAGTTGTGAATTTAAAAAGGGGGAAAGTAAGCTTTTCTTATTTCCAGACGCATGCGCAAAGTATAGAAAGTCGTTATTACGTAGAATGTGCATAGTTTGCGCATGCGCAAACTATCTAAAGTCGTTATGACATAGAGTGTGCATACTTTGTTGATTACATTTCCGAAATAAATAACATTTTCTAAAAACTCGTGTTTTTTAAGAAATCGTCTAAACCTTCTAGAAGTTGTGATTTTAAAAAATGGGGGGAAGTAAGCTTTTCTTATTTCCGGAGGCATGGGCAAACTATAGAAAGTCGTTATTACGTAGAATGTGCGTAGTTTGCGCATGCACAAACTACAGAAAGTCGTTATGACATAGAATGTGCATACTTTGTTTATTCCATCTACGAAATAAATTAGATTTTCTAAAAACTCGTGTTTTTTAAGAAATCATGTAAAGCTTCTAGAAGTTGTGATTTTAAAAAAACGGGGGGAAGTAAGCTTTTATTATTTCCGGATGCATGCGCAAACTATAGAAAGTTGTTATGGCGTAGAATGTGCATACTCTGTTGATTCCATTTAAGAAATAAATCACATTTTCTAAAAATACGTGTTTTTTAAGAAATCATGTAAACCTTCTAGAAGTTGTGATTTTAAAAAATGGGGGGAAGTAGGCTTTTCTTATTTCCGGTCGCATGCGCACACTATAGAAAGTCGTTATTACGTAGAATGTGCATAGTTTGTGCATGCGCAGACTACAGAAAGTCGTTATGACATAGAATTTGCATACTTTGTTGATTCCATTTATGAAATAAATCACATTTTCTAAAAACACGTGTTTTTTAAGAAATCATGTAAACCTTCTAGAAGATGTGATTTTAAAAAACGGGGGGAAGTAAGCTTTTCTTATTTCCGGACACATGCGCAAACTATAGAAAGTCGTTATTACGTAGAATGTCCATAGTTTGGGCATGCGCAAACTACAGAAAGTCGTTATGACATAGAATGTGCATACTTTGTTGATTCCCTTTATGAAATAAATCACATTTTCTAAAAACTCGTGTTTTCTAAGAAATCATGTAAACCTTCAGGAAGCTGTGATTTTAAAAAACGGGGGGAATTAAGCTTTTCTTATTTCCGGACGCATGCGTAAACTATAGAAAGTCGATATGACATAGAATGTGCATACTCTGTTGATTCCATTTATGAATAAATCACATTTTCTAAAAACTCGTGTTTTTTAAGAAATCATGTGAACCTTCTAGAAGTTGTGATTTTAAAAAACGGGGGGAAGTAAGCTTTTCTTATTTCTGGACGCATGCACAAAGTATAGAAAGTCGTTATTACGCAGAATGTGCATAGTTTGCGCATGCGCAGACTATCGAAAGTCATCATGACATAGAATGTGCATACTTTCTTGATTCCATTTACGAAATAAATCACATTTTCTAAAAACTCATGTTTTTCAAGAAATCATCTAAACCTTCTAGAAGTTGTGATTTTAAAAATTGGGGGGAAGTAAGCTTTTCTTATTTCCGGAAGCATGCGCAAACTATAGAATGTCGTTATTACGTAGAATGTGCATAGTTTGCACATGCGCAAATTACAGAAAGTCGTTATGACATAGAATGTGCATACTTTGTTGATTCCATTTATGAAATAAATCACATTTTCTAAAAACTCGTGTTTTTTAAGAAATCATGTCAACCTTCTGGTAGCTGTGATTTTAAAAAACGGGGGGAAGTAAGCTTTTCATATTTCTGGACGCATGCGCAAACTATAGAAAGTTGTTATGACATAGAATGTGCATACTTTGTTGATTCCATTTACGAAATAAATCACATTTTCTAAAAACTCGTGTTTTTTAAGAAATCATGTAAACCTTCTAGAAGTTGTGATTTTAAAAACCGGGGGGAAGTAAGCTTTTATTATTTCCGGACGCATGCGCAAACTATAGAAAGTTGTTATGACGTAGAATGTGCATACTTTGTTGATTCCATTTACGAAATAAATCACATTCTCTAAAAACTCGTGTTTTTTAAGAAATCATGTAAACCTTCTAGAAGTTGTGATTTTAAAAACCGGGGGGAAGTAAGCTTTTCTTATTTCCGGACGCATGCGCAAACTATAGAAAGTCGTTATGATGTAGAATGTGCATAATTTGTTGATTCCATTTATGAAATAAATCACATTTTCTAAAAACTCGTGTTTTTTAAGAAATCATGTAAACCTTCTGGAAGTTGTGATTTTAAAAAACGGGGGGAAGTAAGCTTTTCTTATTTCCGGACGCATGTGCAAACTATAGAATGTCGTTATTACGTAGAAAGTGCATAGTTTGCGCATGCGCAGACTACAGAAAGTCGTTATGACATAGAATGTGCATACTTTGTTGATTCCATTTATGAAATAAATCACAATTTTTAAAAACTCGTGTTTTTTAAGAAATCATGTAAACCTTCTAGAAGCTGTGAATTTAAAAAAATGGGGAAAGTAAGATTTTCTTATTTCCGGACGCATGCGCAAAGTATAGAAAGTCGTTATTACGTAGAATGTGCATAGTTTCCGCATGCGCAAACTATCTAAAGTCGTTATGACATAGAATGTGCATACTTTGTTGATTCCATTTACGAAATCAATAACATTTTCTAAAAACTCGTGTTTTTTAAGAAATCATCTAAACCTTCTAGAAGTTGTGATTTTAAAAAACGCGGGGAAGTAATCTTTTCTTATTTCCGATGGCATGCGCAAACTATAGAAAGTCGTTATTACGTAGAATGTGCATAGTTTGCGCATGCGCAAACTACAGAAATCCGTTATGACATAGAATGTGCATACTTTGTTGATTGAATTTATGAACTAAATCACATTTTCAAAAAACTCGTGTTTTTTAAGAAATCATGTAAACCTTCTAGAAGTTGTGATTTTAAAAAATGGGGGGAAGTAAGCTTTTCTTATATCCGGACGCATGCGCAAACTATAGAAAGTCGTTATGACGTAGAATGTGCATAGTTTGCGCATGCGCAAAATACAGAAAGTCGTTATGACATAGAATGTGCATACTTTTTTGATTCCATTTACGAAATAAATCAGATTTTCTAAAAACTCGTGTTTTTTAAGAAATCATGTAAACCTTCTAGAAGTTGTGATTTTAAAAAACGGGGGGAAGTAAGCTTTTCTTATTTCCGGACGCATGCACAAACTATAGAAAGTCGTTATGACGTAGAATGTGCATACTTTGTTGATTCCATTTATGAAATAAATCACATTTTCTAAAAACTCGTGTTTTTTAAGAAATCATGTAAACCTTCTGGAAGCTGTGATTTTAAAAGACGGGGGGAAGTAAGCTTTTCTTATTTCCGGACGCATGTGCAAACTATAGAATGTCGTTATTACGTAGAAAGTGCATAGTTTGCGCATGCGCAGACTACAGAAAGTCGTTATGACATAGAATGTGCATACTTTGTTGATTCCATTTATGAAATAAATCACATTTTTTAAAAACTCGTGTTTTTTAAGAAATCATGTAAACCTTCTAAAAGTTGTGATTTTAAAAAACGGGGGAAGTAAGCTTTTCTTATTTCCGGTCGCATGCGCACACTATAGAAAGTCGTTATTACGTAGAATGTGCATAGTTTGTGCATGCGCAGACTACAGAAAGTCGTTATGACATAGAATTTGCATACTTTGTTGATTCCATTTATGAAATAAATCACATTTTCTAAAAACACGTGTTTTTTAAGAAATCATGTAAACCTTCTAGAAGCTGTGATTTTAAAAAACGGGGGGAAGTAAGCTTTTCTTATTTCCGTACGCATGCGCAAAGTATAGAAAGTCGTTATTACGTAGAATATGCATAGTTTGCGCATGCGCAAACTATCAAAAGTCGTTATTACATAGAATGTGCATACTTTGTTGATTCCATTTACGAAATAAATCAGATTTTCTAAAAACTCGTGTTTTTTAAGAAATCATGTAAACCTTCAAGAAGTTGTGATTTTAAAAAACCGGGGGAAGTAAGCTTTTCTTATTTCCGGACGCATGCGCAAACTATAGAAAGTCGTTATTACGTAGAATGTGCATACTTTGTTGATTCCATTTATGAAATAAATCACCTTTTCTAAAAACTCATGTTTTTTACGAAATCATGTAAACTTTCTAGAAGTTGTGATTTTAATAAACGGGGGGAAGTAAGCTTTTATTATTTCCGGACGCATGCGCAAACTATAGAAAGTTGTTATGACGTAGAATGTGCATACTCTGTTGATTCCATTTATGAACTAAATCACATTTTCTAAAAATACGTGTTTTTTAAGAAATCATGTAAACCTTCTAGAAGTTGTGATTTTAAAAAACTGCGGGAAGTAATCTTTTCTTATTTCTGGACACATGCGTACACTATAGAAAGTCTATATTACGTAGAATGTGCATAGTTTGCGCATGCGCAGACTACCGAAAGTCGTTATGACATTGAATTTGCATACTTTGTTAATTCCATTTATGAAATAAATCACATTTTCTAAAAACACATGTTTTTTAAGAAATCATGTAAACCTTCTAGAAGCTGTGATTTTAAAAACCGGGGGGAATTAAGCTTTTCTTATTTCCGGACGCATGCGCAAAGTATAGAAAATCGTTATTCCGTAGAATGTGCATAGTTTGCGAATGCGCAAACTATCAAAAGTCGTTATGACATAGAATGTGCATACTTTGTTGATTCCATTTACGAAATAAATCAGATTTTCTAAAAACTCGTGTTTTTTAAGAAATCATGTAAACCTTCTAGAAGTTGTGATTTTAAAAAACGGGGGGAAGTAAGCTTTTCTTATTTCCGGATGCATGCGCAAACTATAGAAAGTCGTTATTACCTAGAATGTGCATAGTTTGGGCATGCGCAAACTACAGAAAGTCGTTATGACATATAATGTGCATACTTTGTTGATTCCATTTATGAAATAAATCACATTTTCTAAAAACTCATGTTTTTTAAGAAATCATGTAAACCTTCTGGAAGCTGTGATTTTAAAAAACGGGGGGAAGTAAGCTTTTATTATTTCCGGACGCATGCGCAAACTATAGAAAGTGGTTATGACGTAGAATGTGGATACTCTGTTGATTCCATTTATGATATAAATCACATTTTCTAAAAACTCGTGTTTTTTAAGAAATCATGTAACCCTTCTAGAAGTTGTGATTTTAAAAAACGGGGGGAAGTAAGCTTTTCTTATTTCCGGTCGCATGCGCACACTATAGAAAGTCGTTATTACGTAGAATGTGCATAGTTTGTGCATGTGCAGACTACAGAAAGTCGTTATGACATAGAATTTGCATACTTTGTTGATTCCATTTATGAAATAAATCACATTTTCTAAAAACACGTGTTTTTTAAGAAATCATGTAAACCTTCTAGAAGCTGTGATTTTAAAAAACGGGGGGAAGTAAGCTTTTATTATTTCCGGACGCATGCGCAAAGTATAGAAAGTCGTTATTACGTAGAATATGCATAGTTTGCGCATGCGCAAACTATCAAAAGTCGTTATTACATAGAATGTGCATACTTTGTTGATTCCATTTACGAAATAAATCAGATTTTCTAAAAACTCATGTTTTTTAAGAAATCATGTAAACCTTCTAGAAGTTGTGATTTTAAAAAACGGGGGGAAGTAAGCTTTTCTTATTTCCGGACGCATGCGCAAACTATAGAAAGTCGTTATTACCTAGAATGTGCATAGTTTGGGCATGCGCAAACTACAGAAAGTCGTTATGACATAGAAAGTGCATACTTTGTTGATTCCATTTATGAAATAAATCACATTTTCTAAAAACTCGTGTTTTTTAAGAAATCATGTAAACCTTCTGGAAGCTGTGATTTTAAAAAACGGGGGGAAGTAAGCTTTTCTTATTTTCGGACGCATGCGCAAACTATAGAAAGTCGTTATGACATAGAATGTGCATACTTTGTTGATTCCATTTATGAAATAAATCACATTTTCTAAAAACTTGTATTTTTTAAGAAATCATGTAAACGTTCTAGAAGTTATGATTTTAAAAAAACGGGGGGAAGTAAGCTTTTATTATTTCCGGACGCATGCGCAAACTATAGAAAGTGGTTATGACGTAGAATGTGGATACTCTGTTGATTCCATTTATTAAATAAATCACATTTTCTAAAAACTCGTGTTTTTTAAGAAATCATGTAAACCTTCTAGAAGTTGTGATTTTAAAAAATGGGGGGAAGTAAGCTTTTCTTATTTCCGGACGCATGTGCAAACAATAGAATATCATTATTACGTAGAAAGTGCATAGTTTGTGCATGCGCAGACTACAGAAAGTCGTTATGACATAGAATTTGCATACTTTGTTGATTCCATTTATGAAATAAATCACATTTTCTAAAAACACGTGTTTTTTAAGAAATCATGTAAACCTTCTAGAAGCTGTGATTTTAAAAAACGGGGGGAAGTAAGCTTTTCGTATTTCCGGACGCATGCGCAAAGTATAGAAAGTCGTTATTACGTAGAATGTGCATAGTTTGCGCATGCGCAAACTATCGAAAGTCGTTATGACATAGAATGTGCATACTCTGTTGATTCCATTTACGAAATAAATCAGATTTTCTAAAAACTTGTGTTTTTTAAGAAATCATGTAAACCTTCTAGAAGTTGTGATTTTAAAAAACGGGGGGAAGTAAGCTTTTCTTATTTCCGGACACATGCGCAAACTATAGAAAATCGTTATTACGTAGAATGTGCATAGTTTTGGCATGCGCAAACTACAGAAAGTCGTTATGACGTAGAATGTGCATAATTTGTTTATTCCATTGATAAAATAAATCGCATTTTCTAAAAACTCGTGTTTTTTAAGAAATCATGTAAACCTTCTAGAAGTTGTGATTTTAAAAAACGGGGGGAAGTAAGCTTTTATTATTTCCGAACGCATGCGCAAACTATAGAAAGTCGTTATGACGTAGAATGTGCATACTTTGTTGATTCCATTTATGAAATAAATCACATTTTCTAGAAACTCGTGTTTTTTAAGAAATCATGTAAACCTTCTAGAAGTTGTGATTTTAAAAAACGGGGGGAAGTAAGCTTTTGTTATTTCCGGGGGCATGCGCAAAGTATAGAAAGTCATTATGACGTAGAATGTGCATAGTTTGCGCATGCGAAAACTACAAAGGGTCGTTATGACATAGAATGTGCATACTTTGTTGATTCAATTTATGAAATAAATCACATTTTCTAAAAACTTGTATTTTTTGAGAAATCATGTAAACCTTCTAAAAGTTGTGATTTTAAAAAACGGGGGGAAGTAAGCTTTTATTATTTCAGGACGCATGCACAAACTATAGAAAGTTGTTATGACGTAGAATGTGCATACTCTGTTGATTCCATTTATGAAATAAATCACATTTTCTAAAAACTCGTGTTTTTTAAGAAATCATGTAAACCTTCTAGAAGTTGTGATTTTAAAAAACGGGGGGATGTAAGCTTTTCTTATTTCCGGACGCATGCGCAAAGTATAGAAATTCGTTTTTACGTAGAATGTGCATAGTTTGCGCATGCGCAAACTATCTAAAGTCGTAATGACATAGAATTTGCATACTTTCTTGATTCCATTTACGAAATAAATAACATTTTCTAGAAACTCGTGTTTTTTAAGAAATCATCTAAACCTTCTAGAAGTTGTGATTTTAAAAAACGGGGGGAAGTAAGCTTTTCTTATTTGCGGACGCATGCACAAACTATAGAAAGCCGTTATTACGTAGAATGTGCATAGTTTGCGCATGCGCAAACTAGAGAAAGTCGTTATGACATAGAATGTGCATACTTTGTTGATTGAATTTATGAACTAAATCACATTTTAAAAAAACTCTTGTTTTTTAAGAAATCATGTAAACCTTCTAGAAGCTGTGAATTTAAAAAAAGGGGGGAAGTAAGCTTTTTTTATTTCCGGATGCATGCGCAAAGTATAGAAAGTCCTTATTACGTAGAATGTGCATAGTTTGCACATGCGCAGACTACAGAAAGTCGTTATGACATAGAATGTGCATACTTTGTTGATTCCATTTATGAAATAAATCACATTTTCTAAAAACTTGTGTTCTTTAAGCAATCATGTAAACCTTCTAAAAGTTGTGATTTTAAAAAACGAGGGGAAGTAAGTTGTTCTTATTCCCGGACGCATGCGCAAACTATAGAAAGTCGTTATGACGTAGAATGTGCATACTTTGTTCATTCCATTTATAAAACAAATCACATTTTCTAAAAACTCGTGTTTTTTAAAAAATCATGTAAACCTTCTAGAAGTTGTGATTTTGAAAAACGGGGGGAAGTAAGCTTTTCTTATTTCCGGACGCATGCGCAAAGTATAGAAAGTTGTTATGACGTAGAATGTGCATAGTTTGTGCATGCGCAAACTACAGAAAGTCGTTATGACATAGAATGTGCATACTTTGTTGATTCCATTTATGAAATAAATCACATTTTGTAAAAACTCATGTTTTTTAAGAAATCATGTAAACCTTCTGGAAGCTGTGATTTTAAAAAACGGGGGGAAGTAAGCTTTTCTTATTTCCGGACGCATGCGCAAACTATAGAAATTCCTTATGACATAGAATGTGCATACTTTGTGGATTCCATTTATGAAATAAATCACATTTTCTAAAAACTTGAATTTTTTGAGAAATCATGTAAACCTTCTAGAAGTTGTGATTTTAAAAAACGGGGGGAAGTAAGCTTTTCTTATTTCCGGACGCATGCGCAAACTATAGAAAGTCGTTATTATGTAGAATGTGCATAGTTTGCGCATGCGCAGACTACACAAAGTCGTTATAACATAGAATTTGCATACTTTGTTGATTCCATTTATGAAATAAATCACATTTTCTAAAAACACGTGTTTTTTAAGAAATCATGTAAACCTTCTAGAAGCTGTGATTTTAAAAAACGGCGGGAAGTAAGGTTTTCTTATTTCCGGACGCATGCGCAAAGTATAGAAAGTCCTTATTACGTAGAATGTGCATAGTTTGCACATGCGCAGACTACAGAAAGTCGTTATGACATAGAATGTGCATACTTTGTTGATTCCATTTATGAAATAAATCACATTTTCTAGAAACACGTGTTTTTTAAGAAGTCATGTAAACCTTCTACAAGCTGTGATTTTAAAAAACGGGGGGAATTATGCTTTTCTTATTTCCGGACGCATGCGCAAACTATAGAAATTCGTTATGACATAGAATGTGCATACTTTGTGCATTCCATTTATGAAATAAATCACATTTTCTAAAAACTTGAATTTTTTGAGAAAACATGTAAACCTTCTAGAAGTTGTGATTTTAAAAAACGGGGCGAAGTAAGCTTTTCTTATTTCCGGACGCATGCGCAAACTATAGAAAGTCGTTATTATGTAGAATGTGCATAGTTTGCGCATGCGCAGACTACAGAAAGTCGTTATGACATAGAATTTCCATACTTTGTTGATTCCATTTATGAAATAAATCACATTTTCTAAAAACACGTGTTTTTTAAGAAATCATGTAAACCTTCTAGAAGCTGTGATTTTAAAAAACGGCGGGAAGTAAGCTTTTCTTATTTCCGGACGCATGCGCAAAGTATAGAAAGTCCTTATTACGTAGAATGTGCATAGTTTGCACATGCGCAGACTACAGAAAGTCGTTATGACATAGAATGTGCATACTTTGTTGATTCCATTTATGAAATAAATCACATTTTCTAGAAACACGTGTTTTTTAAGAAATCATGTAAACCTTCTGGAAGCTGTGATTTTAAAAAACGGGTGGAATTATGCTTTTCTTATTTACGGACGCATGCGCAAAGTATACAAAGTCCTTATGACGTAGAATGTGCATACTTTGTTGATTCCCTTTATGAAATAAATCACATTTTTTAAAAACTTGTATTTTTTAAGAAATCATGTAAACCTTCTAGAAGTTGTGATCTTAAAAAACGGGGGGAAGTAAGCTTTTATTATTTCCGGTCGCATGCGCAAACTATAGAAAGTTGTTCTGACGTAGAATGTGCATACTTTGTTGATTGCATTTATGAAATAAATCACATTTTCTAAAAACTCATGTTTTTTAAGAAATCATGTAAACCTTCTAGAAGCTGTGAATTTAAAAAAAGGGGGGAAGTAAGCTTTTCTTATATCCGGACACATACGCAAAGTATAGAAAGTCGTTATTACGTAGAATGTGCATCGTTTGCGCATGCGCAAACTATCGAAAGTCGATATGACATAGAATGTGCATACTTTGTTGATTCCATTTACGAAATAAATCACATTTTCTAAAAACTCGTGTTTTTTAAGAAATCATGTAAACCTTCTAGAAGTTGTGATTTTAAAAAATGGGGGGAAGTAAGCTTTTCTTATTTCCGGACGCATGCGCAAACTATAGAAAGTCGTTTTTACATAGAATGTGCATAGTTTGCGAATTCGCAAACTACAGAAAGTCGTGATGACATAGAATGTGCATACTTTGTTGATTCCATTTATGAAATAAATCACATTTTCTAAAAAATCATGTTTTTTAAGAAATCATGTAAACCTTCTAGAAGCTATGAATTTAAAAAAAGGGGGGAAGTAAGCTTTTCTTTTTTCCAGACGAATTCGCAAATTATAGAAAGTCGTTATTACGTAGAATGTGCATAGTTTGCGCATGCGCAAACTATCGAAAGTCGTTATGACATAGAATGTGCATACTTTTTTGATACCATTTATGAAATAAATCACATTTTCTAAAAACTTGTGTTCTTTAAGAAATCATGTAAACCTTCTAGAAGCTGTGATTTTAAAAAACGGGGGGAAGTAAGCTTTTCTTATTTCCGGACGCATGCGCAAACTATAGAAACTCATTATGACGTAGAATGTGCATAATTTTTTGATTCCATTTATGAAATAAATCATATTTTCTAAAAACTCGTGTTTTTTAAGAAATCATGTAAACCTTCTAGAAGCTGTGGTTTTAAAAAACGGGAAGAAGTAAGCTTTTCTTATTTCCGGACGCATGCGCAAACTATAGAAATTCATTTTTTACGTAGAATGTGCATACTTTGTTGATTCCATTGATGAAATAAATCACATTTTCTTAAAATTCGTGTTTTTTAAGAAATCATGTAAACCTTGTAGAAGCTGTGATTTTAAAAAATCGGGGGACGTAAACTTTTCTTTTTTCCGGTCCCATCCGCAAACTATAGAAAGTCGTTATTACGTAGAATGTGCATACTTTATTGATTCCATTTATGAAATAAATCACATTTTCGAAAAACTCGTGTTTTTTAAGAAATCATGTAAACCTTCTAGAGGTTGTGATTTTAAAAAACGGTGGGAAGTAAGCTTTTCTTATTTACGGATGCATGCACAAACTATAGAAAGTCGTTATTATGTAGAATGTGCATAGTTTGCGCATGCACAAACTACAGAAAGTCGTTATGACATAGAATGTGCATAGTTTGCGCATGCACAAACTACAGAAAGTCGTTATGACATAGAATGTGCATACTTTGTTGATTCCATTTATGAAATAAATCACATTTTCTAGAAACTCGTGTTTTTTAAGAAATCATGTAAACCTTCTGGAAGCTGTCATTTTAAAAAACGGGGGGGAATTATGCTTTTCTTATTTCTGGACGCATGCACAAACTCTAGAAAGTCATTATGATGTAGAATGTGCATACTTTGTTGATTCCATTTATGAAATAAATCACATTTTCTAAAAACTTGTATTTTTTAAGAAATCATGTAAACCTTCTAGAAGTTGTGATTTTAAAAAACGGGGGAAAGTAAGCTTTTATTTTATCCGGACGCATGCGCAAACTATAGAAAGTTGTTCTGACGTAGAATGTGCATACTTTGTTGATTGCCTTTATGAAATAAATCACATTTTCTAAAAACTCATGTTTTTTAAGAAATCATGTAAACCTTCTAGAAGCTGTGAATTTAAAAAAAGGGGGGAAGTAAGCTTTTCTTATTTCCGGACACATACGCAAAGTATAGAAAGTCGTTATTACGTAAAATGTGCATAGTTTGTGCATGCGCAAACTATCGAAAGTCGATATGACATAGAATGTGCATACTTTGTTGATTCCATTTACGAAATAAATCACATTTTCTAAAAACTCGTGTTTTTTAAGAAATCATGTAAATCTTCTAGAAGTTGTGATTTTAAAAAACGGGGGGAAGTAAGCTTTTCTTATTTCCGGACGCATGCGGAAACTATAAAAAGTCGTTATTACATAGAATGTGCATAGTTTGCGAATGCGCAAACTACAGAAAGTCGTTATGACATAGAATTTGCATACTTTGTTGATTCCATTTATGAAATAAATCACATTTTCTAAAAAATCGTGTTTTTTAAGAAATCATGTAAACCTTCTAGAAGCTATGAATTTGAAAAAAGGGGGGAAGTAAGCTTTTCTTTTTTCCGGACGCATGCGCAAAGTATAGAAATCGTTATTACGTAGAATGTGCATATTTTGCGCATGCGCAAACTATAGAAATTCGTTATGACGTAGAATGTGCATATTTTATTGATTCCATTTATGAAATAAATCACATTTTCTAAAAAGTCGTGTTTTTTAAGAAATCATTTAAACCTTCTAGAAGCTGTAATTTTAAAAAACGGGGGAAGTAAGCTTTTCTTATTTCCGGACGCATGCGCAAACTATAGAAAGTCGTTATGACGTAGAATGTGCATTTTTGTTGATTCCATTTAAGAAATAAATCACATTTTCTAAAAACTTGTGTTTTTTAAGAAATCATGTAAACCTTCTAGAAGCTATGAATTTAAAAAAGAGGGGAAGTAAGCTTTTGTTATTTCCGGACGCATGCGCAAACTATAGAAAGTCGTTATTACGTAGAATGTGCGTACTTTGCACATGTGCAAACTATAGATAGTCGTTATGACGTAGAATGTGCATAGTTTGTTGATTCCATTTATGAAATAAATCACATTTTCTAAAAACTCGTGTTTTTTAAGAAATCATGTAAACCTTCTAGAAGTTGTGATTTTAAAAAACGGGGGGAAGTAAGCTTTCCCTATTTCCGGATGCAAGAGCAAACTATAGAAACTCGTTATTAGGTAGAATGCGCAAAGTATAGAAAGTCGTTATTACGTAGAATGTGCATAGTTTGCGCATGCACAAACTATCGAAAGTCATTATGACATAGAATGTGCATAGTTTGTTGATTCCATTTACGAAATAAATCACATTTTCTAAAAACTCGTGTTTTTTAAGAACTCATGTAAACCTTCTAGAAGTTGTGATTTTAAAAAATAAGGGGAAGTAAGCTTTCCTTATTTCCGGATGCATGAGCAAACTATAGAAACTCGATATTAGGTAGAATGTGCATAGATTGCACATGCGCAGAATACAGAAAGTCGTTATGACATAGAATGTGCATACTTTGTTGATTCCATTTATGAAATAAATCACATTTTCTAAAAACTCATGTTTTTTAAGAAATCATGTAAACTTTCTAGAAGTTGTGAATTTAAAAAAAGGGGGGAAGCAAGCTTTTCTTATTTCCAGACGCACGCGCAAACTATAGAAAGTCAGTATTACGTAGAATGTGCATAGTTTGCGTATGCGCAAACTATCGAAAGTCGTTATGACATAGAATGTGCATACTTTGTTGATTCCATTTATGAAATAAATCACATTTTCTAAAAACTGGCGTTTTCTAAGAAACCATGTAAACCTTCAAGAAGTTGTGATTTTAAAAAACGGGGGGAGGTAAGCTTTTCTTATTTCCGGACGCATGCGCAAACTATAGAAAGTCGTTATTACGTAGAATGTGCAGAGTTTGCGCATGCGCAGACTACAGAAAGTCATTATGACATAGAATGTGCATAGTTTGTTGATTCCATTTACGAAATAAATCACATTTTCTAAAAACTCATGTTTTTTAAGAAATCATGTAAACCTTCTAGAAGTTGTGATTTTAAAAAACGGGGGGAAGTAAGCTTTTCTTATTTCCGGAGGCATGCGCAAACTATAGAAAGTCGTTATTACGTAGAATGTGCATAGTTTGCGCATGCACAGACTACAGAAAGTCATTATGACATAGAATGTGCATAGTTTGTTGATTCCATTTATGAAATAAATCACATTTTCTAAAAACTCGTGTTTTGTAAGAAATCATGTAAACCTTCTAGAAGTTGTGATTTTAAAAAACGGGGGGAAGTAAGCTTTTCTTATTTCCGGAAGCATGCGCAAACTATAGAAAGTCGTTATTACGTAGAATGTGCATAGTTTGCGCATGCGCAGACTACAGAAAGTCATTATGACATAGAATGTGCATAGTTTGTTGATTCCATTTATGAAATAAATCACATTTTCTAAAAACTCGTGTTTTGTAAGAAATCATGTAAACCTTCTAGAAGTTGTGATTTTAAAAAACGGGGGGAAGTAAGCTTTTCTTATTTCCGGACGCATGCGCAAACTATAGAAAGTCGTTATGACGTAGAATGTACATACTTTGTTGATTCCATTTATGAAATAAATCACATTTTCTAAAAACTCGTGTTTTTTACGAAATCATGTAAACCTTCTAGAAGTTGTGATTTTAAAAAACGGGGGGAAGTAAGCTTTTCTTATTTCCGGACGCATGCACAAACTATAGAAAGTCGTTATTACGTTGAATGTGCATAGTTTGCGCATGCGCAAACTAGAGAAAGTCATTATGACATAGAATGCGCATACTTTCTTTATTCCATTTATGAAATAAATCACATTTTCTAAAAACTCGTGTTTTTTAAGAAATCATGTAAACCTTCTAGAAGCTGTGAATTTAAAAAAAGGGGGGAAGTAAGCTTTTCTTATTTCCGGATGCATGCGCAAAGTATAGAAAGTCGTTATTACGTAGGATGTGCATAGTTTGCGCATGCGCAAACTATCGAAAGTCGTTATGACATAGAATGTGCATAGTTTGTTGATTCCATTGACGAAATAAATCACATTTTCTAAAAACTCATGTTTTTTAAGAAATCATGTAAACCTTCTAGAAATTGTGATTTTAAAAAACGGGGGTAAGTAAGATTTTCTTATTTCCGGAAGCATGCGCAAACTATAGAAACTCGTTATTACGTAGAATGTGGATAGTTTGCGCATGCACAAACTACAAAAAGTCGTTCTGACAAAAAACGGGGGGAAGTAAGCTTTTCTTATTTCCGGATGCATGCGGAAATTATAGAAAGTCTTTATTACATAGAATGTACATAGTTTGCACATGCGCAGACTTCAGAAAGTCGTTATGACATAGAATGTGCATAGTTTGTTGATTCCATTTACGAAATAAATCACATTTTCTAAAAACTCATGTTTTTTAAGAAATCATGTAAACCTTCTAGAAGATATGATTTTTAAAAACGGGGGGAAGTAAGCTTTTCTTATTTCCGGAAGCATGCGCAAACTATAGAAAGTCGTTATTACGTAGAATGTGCATAGTTTGCGCATGCGCAAACTACAAAAAGTTATTATGACATACAATGTGCATACTTTGTTGATTCCATTTATGAAATAAATCACATTTTCTAAAAACTTGTGTTTTGTAAGAAATCATGTAAACCTTCTAGAAGTTGTGATTTTAAAAAACGGGGGGAAGTAAGCTTTTCTTATTTCCGGACGCATGCGCAAACTATAGAAAGTCGTTATGACGTAGAATGTGCATACTTTGTTGATTCCATTTATGAAATAAATCACATTTTCTAAAAACTCGTGTTTTTTACGAAATCATGTAAACCTTCTAGAAGTTTTGATTTTAAAAAACGGGCGGAAGTAAGCTTTTCTTATTTCCGGACGCATGCACAAACTATAGAAAGTCGTTATTACGTTGAATGTGCATAGTTTGCGCATGCGCAAACTACAGAAAGTCATTATGACATAGAATGCGCATACTTTGTTTATTCCATTTATGAAATAAATCACATTTTCTAAAAACTCGTGTTTTTTAAGAAATCATGTAAACCTTCTAGAAGCTGTGAATTTAAAAAAAGGGGGGAAGTAAGCTTTTCTTATTTCCGGATGCATGCGCAAAGTATAGAAAGTCGCCATTACGTAGGATGTGCATAGTTTGCGCATGCGCAAACTATCAAAAGTCGTTATGACATAGAATGTGCATAGTTTGTTGATTCCATTGACGAAATAAATCACATTTTCTAAAAACTCATGTTTTTTAAGAAATCATGTAAACCTTCTAGAAATTGTGATTTTAAAAAACGGGGGTAAGTAAGATTTTCTTATTTCCAGAAGCATGCACAAACTATAGAAACTCGTTATTACATAGAATGTGGATAGTTTGCGCACGCGCAAACTACAAAAAGTCGTTCTGACATAGAATGTGCATACTTTGTTGATTCCATTTATGAAATAAATCACCTTTTCTAAAAACTCGTGTTCTTCAAGAAATCATGTAAACCTTCTAGAAGCTTCGAATTTAAAAGAAGGGGGGAAGTAAGCTTTTCTTATTTCCGGAAGCATGCGCAAACTATAGAAAGTCGTTATTACGTAGAATGTGCATAGTTTGCGCATGCGCAAACTTTCGAAAGTCGTTATGACATCCAATGTGCATACTTTGTCGATTCCATTTATGAAATAAATCAGATTTTCTAAAAACTCGTGTTCTTTAAGAAATCATGTAAACCTTCTAGAAGTTGTGATTTTAAAAAACGGGGGGAAGTAAGCTTTTCTTATTTCCGGACGCATGCGCAAACTATAGAAAGTCGTTATGATGTAGAATGTGCATACTTTGTTGATTCCATTTATGAAATAAATCACATTTTCTAAAAACTCATGTTCTTTAAGAAATCATGTAAACCTTCTAGAAGCTGTGAATTTAAATAAAGGGGGGAAGTAAGCTTTCCTTATTTCCGGACGCATGCCCAAACTATAGAAAGTCGTTATTACGTAGAATGTGCATAGTTTGCGCATGTGCAAACTTTCGAAAGTCGTTATGACATAGAATGTGCATACTTTGTTGATTCCATTTATGAAATAAATCACATTTTCTAAAAATTCGTGTTCTTTAAGAAATCATGTAAACCTTCTAGAAGTTGTATTTTAAAAAATGGGGGGAAGTAAGCTTTTCTTATTTTCGGACGCATGCGCAAACTATAGAAAGTCTTTATTACATAGAATGTACATAGTTTGCGCATGCGCAGACTTCAGAAAGTCGTTATGACATAGAATGTGCATACCTTGTAGATTCCATTTATGAAATAAATCACATGTTCTAAAAACTCGTGTTCTTTAAGAAATCATGTAAACCTTCTAGAAGCTTCGAATTTAAAAAAAGGGGGGAAGTAAGCTTTTCTTATTTCCGAATGCATGCGCAAAGTATAGAAAGTCATTATTACGTAGAATGTGCATAGTTTGCGCATGCGCAAACTATCGAAAGTCGTTATGACATAGAATGTGCATAGTTTGTTGATTCCATTTATGAAATAAATCACATTTTTTAAAAGCTCGTGTTTTCTAAGAAATCATGTAAACCTTCTAGAAGTTGTGATTTTAAAAAACGGGGGGAAGTAAGCTTTTCTTATTTCCGGACGCATGCGCAAACTATAGAAAGTCGTTATTACGTACAATGTGCATAGTTTGCGCATGCGCAGACTACAGAAAGTCGTTATGACATAGAATGTGCATACTTTGTTAATTCCATTTATGAAATAAATCACATTTTCTAAAAACTCATGTTCTTTAAGAAATCATGTAAACCTTCTAGAAGTTGTATTTTAAAAAACGGGGGGAAGTAAGCTTTTCTTATTTCCGGACGCATGCGCAAACTATAGAAAGTCTTTATTACATAGAATGTACATAGTTTGCACATGCGCAGACTTCATAAGGTCGTTATGACATAGAATGTGCATACCTTGTTGATTCCATTTATGAAATAAATCACATTTTCTAAAAACTCGTGTTCTTCAAGAAATCATGTAAACCTTCTAGAAGCTGCGAATTTAAAAAAAGGGGGGAAGTAAGCTTTTCTTATTTCCGGATGCATGAGCAAAGTTTAGAAAGTCGTTATTACGTAGAATGTGCATAGTTTGCGCATGCGCAAACTATCGAAAGTCGTTATGACATAGAATGTGCATACTTTGTTGATTCCATTTACGAAATAAATCGCATTTTCTAAAAACTCGTGTTTTTTAAGAAATCATGTAAACCTTCTTGAAGTTGTGATTTTAAAAAATGGGGGGAAGTAAGCTTTTCTTATTTCTGGACGCATGCGCAAACTATAGAAACATGTTATTAGGTAGAATGTGCATAGATTGCGCATGCGTAGACTACAGAAAGTCGTTATGACATAGAATGTGCATACTTTGTTGATTCCATTTATGAAATAGATCACATTTTCTAAAAACTCGTGTTTTTTAAGAAATCATGTAAACTTTCTAGAAGCTGTGAATTTTAAAAAACGGGGGAAGTAAGCTTTTCTTATTTCCACACGCATGCGCAAACTATAGAAAGTCGGTATTACATAGAATGTGCATAGTTTGCGTATGCGCAAACTATCGAAAGTCGTTATGACATAGAATGTGCATACTTTGTTGATTCCATTTATGAAATAAATCACATTTTCCAAAAACTGGTGTTTTCTAAGAAATCATGTAAACCTTCTAGAAGTTGTGATTTTAAAAAACGGGGGGAGGTAAGCTTTTCTTATTTCCGGACGCATGCACAAACAATAGAAAGTCGTCATTACGTAGAATGTGCATAGTTTGCGCATGCGCAGACTACAGAAAGTCGTTATGACATAAAATGTGCATACTTTGTTGATTCCATTTATGAAATAAATAACATTTTCTAAAAAATCGTGTTCTTCAAGAAATCATGTAAACCTTCTAGAAGCTGTGAATTTAAAAAAAGGGGGGAGGTAAGCTTTTCTTTTTTTCGGACGCATGCGCAAAGTATAGAAAGTCGTTATTACGTAGAATGTGCATAGTTTGCGGATGCGAAAACTATCGAAAGTCGTTATGACATAGAATGTGCATAGTTTGTTGATTCCATTTACGAAATAAATCACATTTTCTAAAAATTCATGTTTTTTAAGAAATCATGTAAACCTCCTAGAAGTTGTGATTTTAAAAAACGGGGGGAAGTAAGCTTTTCTTATTTCCGGAAGCATGCGCAAACTATAGAAAGTCGTTATTACGTAGAATGTGCATAGTTTGTGCATGCGCAAACTACAAAAAGTCATTATGACATAGAATGTGCATACTTTGTTGATTCCATTTATGAAATAAATCACATTTTCTAAAAACTCGTGTTTTTTAAGAAATCAGGTAAACCTTCTAGAAGTTGTGATTTTAAAAAACGGGGGGAAGTAAGCTTTTCTTATTTCCAGACGCATGCGCAAAGTATAGAAAGTCGATATGACGTAGAATGTGCATACTTTGTTGTTTCCATTTATGAAATAAATCACATTTTCTAAAAACTCATGTTTTCTAAGAAATCATGTAAACCTTCTAGAAGTTGTGATTTTAAAAAACGGGGGGAAGTAAGCTTTTCTTATTTCCGGAAGCATGCGCAAACTATAGAAAGTCATTATTACGTAGAATGTGCATAGTTTGCGCATGCGCAAACTACAGAAAGTCGTTATGACATAGAATGTGCATACTTTGTTGATTCCATTTATGAAATAAATCACATTTTCTAAAAACTCGTGTTTTTTAAGAAATCATGTAAACCTTCTAGAAGCTGTGATTTTACAAAACGGGGGGAAGTAAGCTTTTCTTATTTCTGGACGCATGCGCAAACTATAGAAAGTCGTTATGACGTAGAATGTGCATACTTTGTTGATTCCATTTATGAAATAAATCACATTTTCTAAAAACTCGTGTTTTATAAGAAATCATGTAAACCTTCTAGAAGTTGTGATTTTAAAAAACGGGGGGAAGTAAGCTTTTCTTATTTCCAGACGCATGACCAAACTATAGAAAGTCGTTATTACGTAGAATGTGTATAGTTTGCGCATGCGCAGACTACAGAAAGTCTTTATGACATAGAATGTGCATACTTTGTTGATTCCATTTATTAAATAAATCACATTTTCTAAAAACTCATGTTCTTTAAGAAATCATGTAAACCTTCTAGAAGCTGTGAATTTAAAAAAGGGGGGAAGTAAGCTTTTCTTATTTCCGGACGCATGCGCAAAGTATAGAAAGTCGTTATTACGTAGAATGTGCATAGTTTGCGCATGCGCAAACTATTGAAAGTCGTTATGACATAGAATGTGCATATTTTTTTGATTCCATTGACGAAATAAATCACATTTTCCAAAAACTCATGTTTTTTAATAAATAATGTAAACCTTCTAGAAGTTGTGATTTTAAAAAACGGGGGGAAGTAAGCTTTTCTTATTTCCGGAAGCATGCGCAAACAATAGAAAGTCGTTATTACGTAGAATGTGCATAGTTTCCGCATGCGCAAACTACAGAAAGTCATTATGACATAAAATGTGCATACTTTGTTGATTCCATTTATGAAATAAATCACATTTTCTAAAAACTCGTGTTTTTTAAGAAATCATGTAAACCTTCTAGAAGCTGTGATTTTAAAAAACGGGGGGAAGTAAGCATTTCTTATTTCCGGATGCATGCGCAAACTATAGAAAGTCGTTATGACGTAGAATGTGCATACTTTGTTGATTCCATTTATGAAATAAATCACATTTTCTAAAAACTCTTGTTTTTTAAGAAATCATGTAAACCTTCTAGAAGTTGTGATTTTAAAAAACGGGGGGAAGTAAGCTTTTCTTATTTCTGGACGCATGCGCAAACTATAGAAAGTCGTTATTACGTAGAATGTGCATAGTTTGCGCATGCGCAGACTACAGAAAGTCTATATGACATAGAATGTGCATACTTTGTTGATTCCATTTATGAAATAAATCACATTTTCTAAAAACTCATGTTCTTTCAGAAATCATGTAAACCTTCTAGAAGTTGTGAATTTAAAAAAAGGGGGGAAGTAAGCTTTTCTTATTTCCGGACGCATGCGCAAAGTATAGAAAGTCGTTATTATGTAGAATGTGCATAGTTTGCGCATGCGCAAACTACAGAAAGTCGTTATGACATAGAATGTGCATACTTTGTTGATTCCATTTATGAAATAAATCACATTTTCTAAAAACTCATGTTCTTTAAGAAATCATGTAAACCTTCTAGAAGCTGTGAATTTAAAAAAAGGGGGGAAGTAAGCTTTTCTTATTTCCGGATGCATGCCCAAACTATAGAAAGTCGTTATTACGTAGAATGTGCATAGTTTGCGCATGCGCAAACTATCGAAAGTCGTTATGACATAGAATGTGCATAGTTTGTTGACTCCATTTATGAAATAAATCACATTTTCTAAAAAGTCGTGTTCTTTAAGAAATCATGTTAACCTTCTAGAAGTTGTATTTTAAAAAACGTGGGGAAGTAAGCTTTTCTTATTTCCAGATGCATGCGCAAACTATAGAAAGTCATTATGACGTAGAAATAATGTAAACCTTCTAGAATCTGTGATTTTATAAAACTGGCGGAAGTAAGCTTTTCTTATTTCCGTACACATGGGAAAACTTTAGAAAGTCGTTATTACATAGAATGTGCAAACTTTGTTGATTCCATTTATTAAATAAATGACATTTTCTAAAAACTTGTGTTTTTTAAGAAATCATGTAAACATTCTAGAAGCTGTGATTTTAAAAAACAGAGAGAAGTAAGCTTTTCTTATTTCCGGACGCATGCGCACACTATAGAAATTGATTTTTTACATCGCATGTTGCTAGTTTGTTGATTCCATTTATGAAATAAATCACATTTTCTTAAGACTCGTGTTTTTTAAGAAATCATGTAAACCTTCTAGAAGTTGTGATTCTAAAAAACGGAGGGAAGTAAGCTTTTCTTATTTCCGGACGTATGCGAAAACTATAGAAAGTCGTTATGACGTAGAATGTGCATACTTTGTTGATTCCATTTATCAAATAAATCAAATTTTCTAAAAAATCATGTTTTTTAAGAAATCATGTAAACCTTCTAGAAGTTATGATTTTAAAAAACGGGGGGAAGTAAGCTTTTCTTATTTTCGGACACATGCCCAAACTATAGAAAGTCGTTATTACGTAGAATGTGCATAGTTTGCGCATCTGCAAACTATAGAAAGTCGTTTTGACATAGAATGTGCATACTTTGTTGATTCCATTTATGAAATAAATCACATTTTCTAAAAACTCGTGTTTTTTAAGAAATCATGTAAACCTTCTAGAAGCTGTGATTTTAAAAAACGGGGGGAAGTAAGCTTTTCTTATTTCCGGAAACATGCGCAAACTATAGAAAGTCGTTATTACGTAGAAGGTGCATAGTTTGCGCATGCGTAGACTACAGAAAGTCGTTATGACATAGAATGTGCATACTTTGTTGATTCCATTTATGAAACAAATGACATTTTCTAAAAACTCGTGTTCTTTAAGAAATCATGTAAACCTTTTAGAAGCCGTGAATTTAAAAAAAGGGGGGAAGTAAGCTTTTCTTATTTCCGGACGCATGTGCAAAGTATAGAAAGTCGTTATTACGTAGAATGTGCATAGTTTGCACATGCGCAAACTATCGAAAGTTGTTATGACATAGAATGTGCATACTTTGTTGATTCCATTTACGAAATAAATCACATTTTCTAAAAACTCGTGTTTTTTAAGAAATCATGTAAACCGTCTAGAAGTTGTGATTTTAAAAAACAGGGGTAACTAAGCTTTTCTTATTTCCGGACTCATGCGCAAACTATAGAAAGTCGTTATTACGTAGAATGTGCATAGTTTGTGCATGCGCAGACTACAGAAAGTCGTTATGACATAGAATGTGCATACTTTGTTGATTCCATTTATTTAATAAATCACATTTTCTAAAAACTTGTGTTTTTTAAGAAATCATGTAAACCTTCTGGAAGCTCTGATTTCAAAAAACTTGGGGAAGTAAGCTTTTCTTATTATCCGGACGCATGCGCAAACTATAGAAAGTCGTTATGACGTAGAATGTGCATAGTTTACGCATGCGCAAACTAGCGAAAGTCGTTATGACATAGAATGTGCATACTTTGTTGATTCCAGTTATGAAATAAATCACATTTTCTAAAAACTCGTGTTTTTTAAGAAATCATGTAAACCTTCTAGAAGTTGTGATTTTAAAAAACCGGGGGAAGTAAGCTTTTCTTATTTCGGGACGCATGCGCAAACTATAGAAAGTTGTTATTACGTAGAATGTGCATAGTTTGCGCATGCGCAGACTACAGAAAGTCGTTATGACATAGAATGTGCATACTTTGTTGATTCCATTTATGAAATAAATCACATTTTCTAAAAACTCGTGTTCTTTAAGAAATCATGTAAACGTTCTAGAAGCTTCGAATTTAAAAAAAGGGGGGAAGTAAGGTTTTCTTATTTCCGGACGCATGCGCAAAGTATAGAAAGTCATTATTACGTAGAATGTGCATAGTTTGCGCATGCGCAAACTATCGAAAGTCGTTATGACATAGAATGTGCATACTTTGTTGATTCCATTTACGAAATAATCACATTTTAAAAAAACTTGTGTTTTTTAAGAAATCATGTAAATATTCTAGAAGTTGTGATTTTAAAAAACGGGGGGGAGTAAGCTTTTCTTATTTCCGGATGCATGCCCAAACTATAGAAAGTCGTTATTACGTAGAATGTGCATAGTTTGCGCATGCGCAAACTATCGAAAGTCGTTATGACATAGAATGTGCATAGTTTGTTGACTCCATTTATGAAATAAATCACATTTTCTAAAAAGTCATGTTCTTTAAGAAATCATGTTAACCTTCTAGAAGTTGTATTTTAAAAAACGGGGGGAAGTAAGCTTTTCTTATTTCCGGATGCATGCGCAAACTATAGAAAGTCATTATGACGTAGAAATAATGTAAACCTTCTAGAAGTTGTGATTTTATAAAACTGGGGGAAGTAAGCTTTTCTTATTTCCGGACGCACGCGCAGACTATAGAAAGTCGTAATTACGTAGAATGTGCATAGTTTGCGCATGCGCAGACTACAGAAAGTCGTTATGACATAGAATGTGCATACTTTGTTGATTCCATTTATGAAATAAATCACATTTTCTAAAAACTCATGTTCTTTAAGAAATCATGTAAACCTTCTGGAAGCTGTGAATTTAAAAAAAGGGGGGAAGTAAGCTTTTCTTATTTCCGGATGCATGGGCAAAGTATAGAAAGTCGTTGTTACGTAGAATGTACATAGTTTGCGCATGCGCAAACTATCGAAAGTCGTTATGACATAAAATGTGCATAGTTTGTCGATTCCATTTACGAAAGAAATCACATTTTCTAAAAACTCATGTTTTTTAAGAAATCATGTAAACCTTCTAGAAGTTGTGATTTTAAAAAACGGGGGGGAAGTAAGATTTTCTTATTTCCGGAAGCATGCGCAAACTATCGAAAGTCGTTATGACATAGAATGTGCATACTTTTTTGATTCCATTTATGAAATAAATCACATTTTCTAAAAACTCGTGTTTTTTAAGAAATCATGTAAACATTCTAGAAGTTGTGATTTTAAAATACTTGGGGAAGTAAGATTTTCTTATTTCCGGACGCATGCGTAAACTATAGAAAGTCGTTATGACGTAGAATGTGCATACTTTGTCGATTCCATTTATGAAATAAATCACATATTCTAAAAACTCGTGTTTTTTAAGAAATCATGTAAACCTTCTAGAAGTTGTCATTTTAAAAAACGGGTGGGAGTAAGCTTTTCTTATTTCCGGACGCATGCGCAAACTATAGAAAGTCGTTACTACGTAGAATGTGCATAGATTACGCATGCGCAGACTACAGAAAGTCGTTATGACGTAGAATGTGCATACTTTGTTGATTCCATTTATGAAATAAATCACATTTTCTAAAAGCTCATGTTTTTTAAGAAATCATGTAAACCTTCTAGAAGTTGTGATTTTAAAAAACGGGGGGGAGTAAGCTTTTCTTATTTCCGGACGCATGCACAAAGTATAGAAAGTCGTTATTACGTAGAATGTGCATAGTTTGCGCATGCGCAAATTATCGAAAGTCGTTATGACATAGAATGTGCATACTTTGTTAATTCCATTTATGAAATAAATCACATTTTCTAAAAACTCATGTTCTTTAAGAAATCATGTAAACCTTCTAGAAGTTGTCATTTTAAAAAATGGGGGGAAGTAAGCTTTTCTTATTTCCAAACGCATACGCAAAATATAGAAAGTCGATATGACATAGAATGTGCATACTTTGTTGATTCCATTTATGAAATAAATCACATTTTCTAAAAACTCGTGTTTTTTAAGAAATCATGTAAACATTTTAGAAGTTGTGATTCTAAAAAACGGGGGGAATTAAGCTTTTCTTATTTCCGGACGCATGCGCAAACTATAGAAAGTCGTTATGACGTAGAATGTGCATACTTTGTTGATTCCATTTATGTTATAAATCATATTTTCTAAAAACTCATGTTTTTTAAGAAATCATGTAAACCTTCTAGAAGCTATGAATTTTAAAAAAAGGGGGGAAGTAAGCTTTTTTATTTCCGTACGCATGCACAAAGTATAGAAAGTCGTTATTACGTAGAATGTGCATAGTTTGTTCATGCGCAAACTATCGAAAGTCGTTATGACATAGAATGTGCATACTTTGTTGATTCCATTTATGAAATAAATCACATTTTCTAAAAACTCATGTTCTTTAAGAAATCATGTAGACCTTCTAGAAGTTGTGATTTTAAAAAATGGGGGGATGTAAGCTTTTCTTATTTCGAGACGCATGCGCAAACTATAGAAAGTCGATAGGACGTAGAATGTGCATACTTTGTTGATTCCATTTATGAAATAAATCACATTTTCTAAAAACTCTTGTTTTTTAAGAAATCATTTAAACCTTCTAGAAGTTGGGTTTTTAAAAAACGGGGGGAAGTAATCTTTTCTTATTTCCGGACGCATGCGCAAACTATAGAAAGTCATGATTACGTAGAATGTGCATAGTTTGCGGATGCGCAGACTACAGAAAGTCGTTATGACATAGAATGTGCATACTTTGTTGATTCCATTTATGAAATAAATCATATTTTTTAAAAACTCGTGTTTTCTAAGAAATGATGTAAACCTTCTTGAAGTTGTGATTTTAAAAAACAGGGGGAAGTAAGCTTTTCTTATTTCCAGACGCATGCGCAGACTATAGAAAGTCGTTATTACGTAGAATGTGCATAGTTTGCACATGTGCAGACTACAGAGAGTCGTTATGACATAGAATGTGCATACTTTGTTGATTCCATTTATGAAATAAATCATATTTTCTAAAAAGTCATGTTCTTTAAGAAATCATGTAAACCTTCTAGAAGCTGTGAATTTAAAAAAAGGGGGGAAGTAAGCTTTTCTTATTTCCGGACGCATGCACAAAGTATAGAAAGTCATTATTACGTAGAATGTGCATAGTTTGCGCATGCGCAAACTATCGAAAGTCGTTATGACATAGAATGTGCATACTTTGTTGATTCCATTTATGAAATAAATCACATTTTCTAAAAACTCATGTTCTTTAAGAAATCATGTAAACCTTGTAGAAGTTGTGATTTTAAAAAATGGGGGGAAGTAAGCTTTTCTTATTTCCAGACTCATGCGCAAACTATAGAAAGTCGATATGATGTAGAATGTGCATACTTTGTTGATTCCATTTATTAAATAAATCACATTTTCTAAAAACTCGTGTTTTTTAAGAAACCATGTAAACGTTCTAGAAGTTGTGATTTTAAAAAACGGGGGGAAGTATGATTTGCTTATTTCCGGACGCATGCACAAACTATAGAAAGTCGTTATGATGTAGAATGTGCATACTTTGTTGATTCCATTTATGAAATAAATCACATTTTCTAAAAACTCGTGTTTTTTAAGAAATCATGTAAACCTTCTAGAAGTTGTGATTTTAAAAAACGGGGGGAAGTGTTGATGTATATGTAACTTCGGAATGTATTTCATCTGTATATTTTATATATATTTATTGTACCCTTATAAGAGATGTGTTATTCCTCTATAAGGAAGTGTCGTCATGTGGATTGACAAGTTTCGCAAGTGTGTGTACTTGCCGATGGGTTATTAGACCACCATTTGGGGTCAGCCCGGAATTATATATAATATAATGTGGATGTATCTAAGTAGACAAGTCGGCCCCAGTAGGTCACTGGGCAAAAAGGTAAGTATAAATAGAGATAGGAGATCTCTATTTTACTCATTCGGAAAAGTAACTCACTCTCTCTCTGGAAAGTGACGCACTTGTGAGGAGGAGGAGGATCATATGCTAGGAGACTATCTCTGTGTTATTTGGTTGTATTTTGGTTGAGCCATTGCTCTCTCTATCTCTGAGGAAGTTGTGGGGTTTTTCACCTTAGGGTTTTCCCCACGGAAACTCTGTGTCTCTTGTCTCTATGCTTTTGATTCTTATGATGCTTGTGATGCTTGTCATATTATGATTGTCATGCATTGATATACTGTAGATGTTATTCTCTCAGCAAAGATCCTAGAGTATAATGAATTAATGCTCAAAATTTAACATGGTATCAGAGCTTAACTGAGAAGAAGACATTTTGCAGTGACGAAAGCTTGTATTCCTTGTTTATTGGGTTTCTCTCCACAGATTTTTGAAATTCAGTATAGTAGACTGGATCTACTCATCAAGGCGCATCTATCTGTCCAATCAGAATTCAGTTCCGAGCATTTTCAGAATTGGCCCTAAAAATTAGGGTTTCCACAAAAATAGGAATTTCTGGACACTGAAGGCACAGCTGGAAGCTCCTTGCAAAAATCGAAGGTTAGAGCGTTGGGTCAAGATTTTTGGCTGGGTAGATCTCTGGGAAACTCAAACCCTAATTCAGGGCTCTCTCCAGTGAACCCGGGAGGACAAAAAAGCAATTTTGAAGGGCAAGACTTTGCTGATCTCAAATTCTGAATGTACTAGGCTGATCAGCTCTCCAAGGCGCATCTTTCTATCCTTCAGAATTTTGAAATTCACATTTTGAATTTTTAGGGTTTCTCTGACAAACCCTAATCCGGGACCAGATCTAGTTTTCAGCACTTCAAGTGGTAAGTCCTAAATCTTTTCTATTTCCATTTGAAGTACTCTTAAAGATGTCTCTCCACACTAAGCTTGAGGATAAGCTTGAAGGGGTTGATAACTTCCAAGCCTGGAAGTATAGGATTGGGTTAATCCTGGAAGAGAATGAGTTGGACTCATATGTGAAAGAAGACATCCCTATCCCAGAGGATGAAGAAGCCAAGGCATTACACAAGAAGAACTTGGTCAAGGCAAAGAGAATCATTGCTGATTCTATCAAATACCATCTCATACCCCATGTGTCTTCTCTTAAGACACCCAAGGAGATGTTTGAATCTTTGACCAAGCTATTTGAAGGAAAGAACATAAATCGGAAGATGACCCTGCGGAACCAATTGAAAGCAGTGAAGTTTCAGAATGGAGAAACCATTCAATATTACTTTTCAAGGGTCTCCCAGATCAAGGAACAATTAGAAGCAGTAGATGAAATGGTGGAGAATGGTGAAGTGGTGATGACCACTCTAAATGGCCTACCCAGGTCATGGGATTCCTTTATTCAAGGAATTTGTGCAAGGAAGAAGTTGATCTCCTTCAGTAGACTTCGGGAAGAATGCTCTCAAGAAGAAGCTAGACTTATAGCTCGTGAAGAAAAGATGGGAGGTGAAGATCAAGCTCTTGCAGCCCACACCAGGAAAGGAAAGTTCAAGAAAGAGCCATCTCACTCCAAGAGATCTTCACATCAATTCAAAGAAAGAAGAGTATGCTTCACCTGTAATGAGAAAGGACATATTGCCATAAATTGTCCCAAGAACAAGAAGGACAACAACATCTCCAATAAGAAGAAGAAGGGTGGCAAAAGAAGGTTTCATGCTCATGCTGCCGAAGATGATGAACCTCCAAAGAAGAAGGCTAGGGCAGAAAGTGATAGTAATGATGACTCATCAAGTGAAGAAGAGTATGTTCTGATCTCTGCTCTCACAGGTACCATCTCCCATGGTTGTAATGATTGGTTGATTGATAGTGGGGATTCCAAACACATGACTGGGTTCAAAGAATCTTTTCTGAACCTATCTAAACATGAATCACCCCATAAGGTGAAACTTGGGGATGATTATCAATACCCAATCAAAGGAAGTGGTGAAGCCTCCTACAACCTAGATTCTGGAAAATCTCTGAAGATGAAGGAAGTACTTTATGTACTTGGGCTCAAGAAGAACTTACTCTCCATTTCTGCATTAGATGCAAAAGGTATGAGGGTTGCATTTGTGGATGGCCAAGTCCTAATGTGGCCAAAGGGAAAGACCATAGATGATGCAGTAGTAATTGGAGAGCAAGAGGGAGGCTTGTATAAATTGAAGGGACAACCTGAACATGCCATGGTGCATGAATCCATGGAGCCAAGTGAACTTTGGCATAGAAGAATTGCTCACATGCACTATAGGGCAGTTCCAATTGAAAGCAAGGCAGTAGAGGGTCTTCCTGAAATCAAGACCAAAAATGAAGGTGTTTGCAAAGGATGTGCAAAAGGTAAGCACATTAAGAAGGCTTTCCCAAGCAGTGAAAGCAAGGCAAAAGACATTTTGAAAATCATCCACTCAGATGTATGTGGTCCTATGTCATCCAGTTCCCTGAGTGGGTATGTTTACTATGTCTCATTTATTGATGACTTCTCCAGGAAGACTTGGGTATACTTCTTGAAGGGAAAAGATGAGGTGCTTGATAAATTCAAGGAATTCAAAACCTTGATGGAGAGTCAAACTGATAAGAATATCAAAACATTCAGATCCGAAAACGGTGGAGAATTCACCTCAAGTGACTTCAAGAAGCTTTGCAGTGATTCAGGGATTAAGAGGGAGTTGACTGCTCCTTATAATCCTCAACAGAATGGTGTTGCAGAAAGGAAGAACATAACTATCATGGAAGCAGCAAGGGCAATGTTGCATGACCAGGATCTTCCTATGCATCTATGGGCAGAAGCAGCTAGAACAGCTGTATATGTGCAGAACAGAACACCCCACAAGATATTAGACAACAAGACACCAGAAGAGGTCTTTTCTGGTAAGAAACCTGAAGTCAGTCATCTCAGAATATTTGGTTGTCCAGTGTACACTCATGTCCCAAAGGAAAAGAGGACTAAACTAGATCCTTCAGGAAAGAAGGGTATTTTTGTGGGTTACAGTGAAAGCTCGAAGGCTTACAGAATATACTTTCCAGGGTTCAAGAAGATTGATGTCAGCAGGGATGTAACATTTGATGAAAACTCAGCATTCATCAAATCAAGGAAGGCACCTACTGAAGTTTATGAAGAACCTAAGGAAACAAGATTTCAGGACACTCCCATGACTGAAGCAGTTCCAGAAGCTGTTCGTGAGTTTGAAGATCCACAAGAACCTATAGATCCACCCCGTGAGGATAACTCTCACAAGAGGAAACCTGTATGGGCTAGAGAGCTCATTCAAGATGCAGAAAGATTTGGTATTCCAGAAGAAGAACACAGAGCAAAGAAAAGAACCAGATCACAGACCAGCTATGTTGCTTTACTTTGTGACATTATGAACAAAGAGCCTTCCAGTTATGAAGAAGCAGCAGAAAAGAAAGAATGGAAGGATGCCATGGTTGAGGAATACCAATCAATAATGAAGAATGATGTTTGGGATGTTGTCCCAAGACCTAAAGAGAAGTCTGTTGTGACTTCTAAATGGATCTTCAAAATCAAACATGCTGCAGATGGCAGTGTGGAGAAATTCAAAGCAAGATTCGTAGCTCGTGGATTCTCTCAGAAAGAGGGAATAGATTATGAAGAAACTTTTGCACCTGTAGCCAAGTATACTTCCATCAGAACAGTACTTGCCCTGGCTGCAGCTATGAAATGGAAAATACACCAGATGGATGTCAAGACTGCTTTCTTGAATGGTATAGTTGAAGAAGAAGTATATGTGGAACAACCACTTGGTTTTGAAATACATGACAGGGAGTCATATGTGTGCAGACTGAAGAAAGCCTTGTATGGCTTGAAGCAAGCTCCCAGAACTTGGTATGGTAGGATGGACAATTTCCTATCTAGTTTGGGCTTTACCAAGAGTAAAGCGGATTCCAACCTTTACTACAAGGTTGAGGAAGGGAATCCTATGATTCTACTCCTGTATGTGGATGACTTATTTGTAACAGGAGATGACAGACTAATTGCAGATACTAAAAGGAAGCTTGCCGCTGAATTCGATATGAAAGATTTGGGAATGATGCACTATTTCCTAGGTATGGAGGTGTGGCAGAATGCAGGTGGGATCTTCCTTGGTCAAGGGAAGTACACAGTAGATATCCTAAAGAGATTTGGGATGATGGATTGCAAGGCCATGGCCACACCTATGGCATCGAATCTGAAGCTTCTATGTGATGCTTCATCTGAGCCGGTTGATGTCTCCATGTATCGTCAGATGATTGGGTCCTTGATGTACCTGACGAACACGAGACCAGACATTTTCTTTGCTGTGAACACATTGAGCCAGTTCCTGACGGATCCGAGGAGTGTTCACCTGGTTGCTGTAAAGCATGTTCTGAGGTACCTGAAGGGTACAGTGGATTATGGGCTTAAGTATGAAGCGAATCAAAAGTTTAACCTGCAGGGTTATGTTGATTCAGGTTGGGCTGGCAGTGCTGCAGATAGGAAGAGCACATATGGGTGTTGCTTCAATATGGGATTAGGTGTGATCTCTTGGTTTAGCAGGAAGCAGTCCTGCGTAGCACTGAGTACAGCAGAGGCTGAGTATGTTGCAGCCTGTTCAGCTGGTTGTGAGGCAGTATGGCTACGGAAGCTACTGTCTGAGTTATTTGATCTCCTGCTGGATGCTACTAGTATCTTCTGTGATAACCAGAGTTGTGTGAAGCTATCCGAGAACCCAGTGTTTCATGACAGGTTGAAACACATAGAGATCAAATATCACTATATCAGGGATATGGTGCAGAGAGGAGCTGTGAAGCTCCTGTATGTTGCGACGGACGAGCAGATTGCAGATGTGCTAACGAAGCCACTAGCTAGGGTGAAGTTCGAGTACTTCAGAGAGAGGCTTGGCGTTCTTCAGATCGAGGACACTTTGAGGAAGAAGTGATGGACACATTTGCTGAAGCCATTCCAAACATGTTGGAAGGAGGATCCTTCACATGGCTGTGGATGTAAGCGCTGGATGATGAGCATCAGGATGATGTTCTGGTTTCTGCTTGGATATGATCAGTTGGATCATTTTTATGTATGTATGTACGCATCATGTTGGATGCTGGATATGATCAGTTGGATCATTTTTATATATGTATGTACGCATCATGTTGGATGTTGGATATGATCAGTTGGATCATGTGTATGTATTTTGTATGAATGCATCATGTTGGATGTTGTTGGATACATTGTGTGGATCATGTATCTTTGTATGATCAGGTAGATCATGGATGCTGTTGGATACATTGTGTGGATCATGTATCTTTGTATGATCAGGTAGATCATGGATGCTGATGGATACATTGTGTGGATCATGTATCTTTGTATGATTAGGTAGATCATGTATGTTGATGGGTACATTGTGTGGATCATGTATCTTTGTATGATCAGGTAGATCATGTATGATTGATGGATACATTGTGTGGATCATGTATCTATGAGTGCATCAGATGGATGCATTGTATGATCAGGATGATCGTGGATGACGAGCTTCTCCAGATGACATGCAGCAGGATGTTGTAGTGATGATGATCAGGATGATCATGTGTACATCAGGATGATGTTTGATGAGTATCAGATGATACTTTGTGGCCGTGGATCAGGTTGTGCAGGAAAGCATGTAATTTGTGCCCTGGGAGATTTGCAGATGGTCTTTCTAGGTTTTTCCTATGGCATGTAATTCGGTGCCCTGGGACATCTGGCAAATGCTCTTGCGAGGTTTTGCTTGGGAGGACATGTAATTTGTGCCCTGGGAGATCTGCAGATAGTCTTTCGAGGTTTTGCCTATGGCATGTAATTCGGTGCCCTGGGATATCTGGCAGATGCTCTTGCGAGGTTTTGTCCTATGGCATGTAATTTGCTCCTGGGAGATCTGGACAGGATGAAAAAGGCCTCAGATGCTTCAGCCAGGTTTTTCCATGACCACATGTAATTTGCTCCTGGGAGATCTGGACAGGATGAAAAAGGCCTCAGATGCTTCAGCCAGGTTTTGTGGTGATATCACATGTAATGTGCTCCTGGTAGATCCAACAGGTAGAGCCGTGTGCTCGTAACAGCCTGGGATGCTTCAGCTAGGTTTTGTGATGGGTCACATGTAATGTGCTCCTGGGAGATCCTACAGCTAGAGCTGTGTGCTCGTAATAGCCTGGCATGCTGCAGCCAGGTTTTGTGATGCACGTAATGAGTCCTGAGGATTCCACAGTATGTCCAGTGATGATGAAGACCTGCAGATGGCGGGCCTACATCTAGTATGAAAAAGGACTGGCTTTGTAGAACTTCCTATGACGAGTAGAGTCAGAGATTGGTTGAGATAGCAGCAACAGTGACGATGATGATGACGATGCATCGATGACGATGATCCAGAGAAGAAGACTTGTCTAGCAGATCTGTGTCGAGAAATACCTTCCTAGTTAAGAGGGAGTGTTGATGTATATGTAACTTCGGAATGTATTTCATCTATATATTTTATATATATTTATTGTACCCTTATAAGAGATGTGTTATTCCTCTATAAGGAAGTGTCATCATGTGGATTGACAAGTGTCGCAAGTGTGTGTACTTGCCGATGGGTTATTAGACCACCATTTGTGGTCGGCCCGAAATTATATATAATATAATGTGGATGTATCTAAGTAGACAAGTTGGCCCCAGTAGGTCACTAGGCAAAAAGGTAAGTATAAATAGAGATAGGAGATCTCTATTTTACTCATTCGGAAAAGTAACTCACTCTCTCTCTGGAAAGTGGCGCACTTGTGAGGAGGAGGAGGATCATCTACTAGGAGACTATCTCTGTGTTATTTGGTTGTATTTTGGTTGAGCCATTGCTCTCTCTACCTCTGAGGAAGTTGTAAGGTTTTTCACCTTAGGGTTTTCCCCACGAAAACTCTGTGTCTCTTGTCTCTATGCTTTTGATTCTTATGATGCTTGTGATGCTTGTCATATTATGATTGTCATGCATTGATATACTGTAGATGTTATTCTCTCAGCAAAGATCCTAGAGTATAATGAATGAAATAAGCTTTTCTTATTTCCGGACGCATGCGCAAACTATAGAAATTCGTTATTACGTAGAATGTGCATAGTTTGCGCATGCGCAAACTACAAAAAGTCGTTATGACATAGAATGTGCATACTTTGTTGATTCCATTTATGAAATAAATCACATTTTCTAAAAACTCGTGTTTTTAAAGACATCATGTAAACCTTCTAGAAGTTGTGATTTTAAAAAACGGGGGGAAGTAAGCTTTTCTTATTTCCGGACGCATGCGCAAACTATAGAAAGTCGTTATTACGTAAAATGTGCATAGTTTGCGCATGCGCAAACTACAAAAAGTCGTTATGACATAGAATGTGCATACTTTGTTCATTGCATTTATGAAATAAATCACATTTTCTAAAAACTCGTGTTTTCTAAGAAATCATGTAAACCTTCTAGAAGTTGTGATTTTAAAAAACGGGGGGAAGTAAGCTTTTCTTATTTCCGGAAGCATGTGCAACCTATAGAAAGTCGTTATTACGTAGAATGTGCAAAGTTTGCGCATGCGCAAACTACAGAAATTCGTTATGACATAGAATGTGCATACTTTGTTGACTGCATTTATGAAATAAATCACATTTTCTAAAAACTCGTGTTTTTTAAGAAATCATGTAAACCTTCTAGAAGTTGTGATTTTAAAAAACGGGGGGAAGTAAGCTTTTCTTATTTCCGGACGCATGCGCAAACTATAGAAAGTCGTTATGACGTAGAATGTGCATACTTTGCTGATTCCATTTATGAAATAAAACACATTTTCTAAAAACTCGTGTTTTCTAAGAAATCATGTAAACCTTCTAGAAGTTGTGATTTTAAAAAACTGGGGGAAGTAAGCTTTTCTTATTTCCAGACGCATGCGCGAACTATAGAAAGTGGTTATTAGATAGAATGTCCATAGTTTGCGCATGCGCAAACTACAGAAAGTCGTTATGACATAGAATATGCATACTTTGTTGATTCCATTTATGAAATAAATCACATTTTCTAAAAACTCGTGTTCTTTAAGAAATCATGTAAACCTTCTAGAAGTTGTGATTTTAAAAAACGTAGGGAAGTAAGTTTTTCTTATTTCCGGACGCATGCGCAAACTATAGAAAGTCGTTATGACGTAGAATGTGCATACTTTGTTGATTCCATTTATGAAATAAATCACATTTTCTAAAGACTCGTGTTTTTTAAGAAATCATGTAAACCTTCTAGAAGTTGTGATTTTAAAAAACCGGGGGAAGTAAGCTTTTCTTATTTCCGGATGCATGCGCAAACTATAGAAAGTTGTTATTATGTAGAATGTGCATAGTTTGCGCATGCGCAAACTACAGAAAGTCATTATGACATAGAATGTGCATACTTTGTTGATTACATTTATGAAATAAATCACATTTTTTAAAAACTCGTGTTTTCTAAGAAATCATGTAAACATTATAGAAGTTGTGATTTTAAAAAACGGGGGGAAGTAAGCTTATCTTATTTTCGGACACATGTGCAAACTCTAGAAAGTCGTTATTACGTAGAATGTGCATAGTTTGCCCATGCAGCGACTACAGAAAGTCGTTATGACATAGAATGTGCATACTTTGTTGATTCCATTTATGAAATAAATCACATTTTCTAAAAACTCATGTTCTTTAAGAAATCATGTAAACCTTCTAGAAGCTGTGAATTTAAAAAAAGGGGAGAAGTACGCTTTTCTTATTTCTAGACCCATGCGCAAAGTATAGAAAGTCGTTATTACGTAGAATGTGCATAGTTTGCGCATGCGCAAACTATCGAAAGTCGTTATGACATAAAATGTGCATAGTTTGTTGATTACATTTACGAAATAAATCACATTTTCTAAAAACTCATGTTTTTTAAGAAATCATGTAAACCTTCTAGAAGTTGTGATTTAAAAAAACGGGGGGAAGTAAGCTTTTCTTATTTTCGGAAGCATGCACAAACTATAGAAAGTCGTTATTATGTGGAATGTGCATAGTTTGCGCATGCGCAAACTACAAAAAGTCGTTATGACATAGAATGTGCATACTTTGTTCATTCCATTTATGAAATAAAACACATTTTCTAAAAACTCGTGTTTTAGAAGAAATCGTGCAAACATTCTAGAAGTTGTGATTTTAAAAAATGGGGGAAAGTAAGCTTTTCTTATTTCCGGACGCATGCGCAAACTATAGAAAGTCGTTATGACATAGAATGTTCATACTTTGTTGATTCCATTTATGAAATAAATCACATTTTCTAAAAACTCATGTTTTTTAAGAAATCATGTAAACCTTCTAGAAGTTGTGAGTTTAAAAAATGGGGGGGATTAAGCTTTTCTTATTTCCGGACACATGCGCAAACTATAGAAAGTTGTTATTACGTAGAATGTGCATAGATTGCGCATGCACAGACTACAGAAAGTCGTTATGACATAGAATGTGCATACTTTGTTGATTCCATTTATGAAATAAATCACATTTTCTAAGAACTCGTGTTTTTTAAGAAATCAAGTAAACCTTCTAGAAGTTGTGACTTTAAAAAACGGGGGGAAGTAAGCTTTTCTTATTTCTGGACGCATGCGCAAACTATAGAAAGTCGGTATGACGTAGAATGTGCATAATTTGTTGATTCCATTTATGAAATAAATCACATTTTCTAAAAACTCGTGTTTTTTAAGAAATCATGTAAACCTTCTAGAAGTTGTGATTTTAAAAAACGGGGGGAAGTAAGCTTTTCTTATTTCCGGACGCATGCGCAAACTATAGAAAGTCGTTATTACGTAGAATGTGCATAGTTTGCGCATGCGTAGACTACAGAAAGTTGCTATGACATAGAATGTGCATACTTTGTTGATTCCATTTATGAAATAAATCACATTTTTTAAAAACTCGTGTTTTCTAAGAAATCATGTACACCTTCTAGAAGTTGTGATTTTAAAAAACGGGGGGAAGTAAGCTTTTCTTATTTCCGAAAGCATGCGCAAACTATAGAAAGTCGTTATTACGTAGAATGTGCATAGTTTGCGCATGCGCAAACTACAAAAAGTCGTTATGACATAGAATGTGCATACTTTGTTGATTCCATTTAAGAAATAAATCACATTTTCTAAAAACTCGTGTTTTTTAAGAAATCATGTAAACCTTCTAGAAATTGTGATTTTAAAAAACGGGGGGAAGTAAGCTTTTCTTATTTCCGGACGAATGCGCAAACTATAGAAAGTCGTTATTACGTAGAATGTGCATAGTTTGGGCATGCGCAGACTACAGAAAGTCGTTATGACATAGAATGTGCATACTTTGTTGATTCCATTTATGAAATAAATCACACTTTTTAAAAACTCTTGTTTTCTAAGAAATCATGTACACCTTCTAGAAGTTGTGATTTTAAAAAACGTGGGGAAGTAAGCTTTTCTTATTTCCGGAAGCATGCGCAAACTACAGAAAGTCGTTATTACGTAGAATGTGCATAGTTTGCGCACGCGCAGACTACAGAAAGTTGTTATGACATAGAATGTGCATACTTTGTTGATTCCATTTATGAAATAAATCAGATTTTTTAAAAAGTCGTGTTTTTTAAGAAATCATGTAAACGTTATAGAAGCTGTGAATTTAAAAAAAGGGGGGAAGTAAGCTTTTCTTATTTCCGGACGCATGCGCAAACTATAGAAAGTTGTTATTACGTAGAATGTGCATAGTTTGTGCATGCGCAAACTACAGAAAGTCGTTATGACATAGAATGTGCATACTTTGTTGATTCCATTTATGAAATAAATCACATTTTCTAAAAACTCATGTTCTTTAAGAAATCATGTAAACCTTCGAGAAGCTGTGAATTTAAAAAAAGGGGGGAAGTAAGTTTTTCTTATATCCGAACGCATGCGCAAAGTGTAGAAAGTCGTTATTAGGTAGGATGTGCATAGTTTGCGGATGCGCAAACTATCGAAAGTCGTTATGACATAGAATGTGCATAGTTTGTTGATTCCATTTATGAAATAAATCACTTTTTCTAAAAACTCATGTTTTTTAAGAAATCATGTAAACCTTCTAGAAGTTGTGATTTTAAAAAACGGGGGGAAGTAAGCTTTTCTTATTTTCGGAAGCATGCACAAACTATAGAAAGTCGTTATTACGAAGAATGTGCATAGGTTGCGCATGCGCAAACTACAAAAAGTCATGATGACATAGAATGTGCATACTTTGTTGATTCCATTTACGAAATAAATCACATTTTCTAAAAACTCGGGTTTTTTAAGAAATCATGTAAACCTTCTAGAAGTTGTGATTTTAAAAAACGGGGGGAAGTAAGCTTTTCTTATTTCCGGACGCATGCGCAAACTATAGAAAGTCGTTATGACATAGAATGTGCATAATTTGTTGATTCCATTGATGAAATAAATCACATTTTGTAAAAACTCGTGTTTTTTAAAAAATCATGTAAACCTTCTAGAAGTTGTGATTTTAAAAAATGGGGGGAAGTAAGCTTTTCTTTTTTCTGGACGCATGCGCAAACTATAGAAAGTCGTTATTACGTAGAATGTGCATAGTTTGCGCATGCACAAACTATAGAAAGTCGTTATGACATAGAATGTGCATAATTTGTTGATTCCATTTATGAAATAAATAACATTTTCTAAAAACTCGTGTTTTTTAAGAAATCATGTAAACCTTCTAGAAGTTGTGATTTTAAAAAATGGGGGGAAGTAAGCTTTTCTTATTTCCGGACGCATGCGCAAACTATAGAAAGTCTTTATTACGTAGAATGTGCATACTTTGCGCATGCGCAGACTATAGAAAGTCGTCATGACATAGAATGTGCATACTTTTTTGATTCCATTTATGAAATAAATCCCATTTTTTAAAAACTCCTGTTTTTTAAGAAATCATGTAAACCTTCTAGAAGCTGTGAATTTAAAAAAAGGGGGGAAGTAAGATTTTCTTATTTCCGGACGCATGCGCAAAGTATAGAAATTCATTATTACGTAGAATGTGCATAGTTTGCGCATGCGCAAGCTATCGAAAGTCGTTATGACATAGAATGTGCATACTTTGTTGATTCCATTTACGAAATAAATCACATTTTCTAAAAACTCGTGTTTTTTAAGAAATCATCTAAACCTTCTAGAAGTTGTGATTTTAAAAAACGGGGGGAAGTAAGCTTTTCTTATTTCCGGAAGCGTGCGCAAACTATAGAAAGTCATTATTACGTAGAATGTGCATATTTTGCGCATTTGCAAACTACAAAAAGTCATTATGACATAGAATGTGCATACTTTGTTGACTCCATTTATGAAATAAATCACATTTTCTAAAACCTCATGTTCTTTAAGAAATCATGTAAACCTTCTAGAAGGTGTGAATTTAAAAAAAGGGGGAAGTAAGCTTTTCTTATTTTCAGACGCATGTGCAAAATATACAAAGTCGTTATTACGTAGAATGTGCATAGTTTGCGCATGCGCAAACTATCGAAAGTCGTTATCAGGGATAATTTTAAGGACCCATACTTATTTAAAAGTGTATAAACCTTGGCGAATCTTACCAATTCTTAAAATGTCAACTATAAAATATTTGGCGATATTTTTCTAAAATTATTTCAATTTCTAAGGATTCTATATATTTTATATAATAATTTGGCGATTTTAGAGTGAAAAAAGTTTACCCCATCAAAAGTGGGCGAAATGGGGCTTCAAAAAATGCAAATTGGCGAATCTTTTTTGGGAAAAAAACATGGAAAAATAGCCCATGGGCTATATTTCGCCCCTAAAACTATCCTTGGTCATTATGACATAGAATGTGCATAGTTTGTTGATTCCATTTATGAAATAAATCACATTTTCTAAAAACTCGTGTTTTTTAAGAATTCATGTAAACATTCTAGAAGTTGTGATTTTAAAAAACGGGGGGAAGTAAGCTTCTCTTATTTCCGGACGCATGCGCAAACTATAGAAAGTCGTTATGACGTAGAATGTGCATACTTTTTTAATTCCATTTATGAAATAAATCACGTTTTCTAAAAACTCGTGTTTTTTAAGAAATCATATAAACCTTCTAGAAGTTGTGACTTTAAAAAACGGGGGGAACTAAGCTTTTCTTATTTCCGGAAGCATGCGCAAACTATAGAAAGTCGTTATTACGTAGAATGTGCATAGTTTGCGCATGCGCAAACTACAGAAAGTCGTTATGACATAGAATGTGAATACTTTCTTGATTCCATTTATGAAATAAATCACATTTTCTAAAAACTTGTGTTTTTTAAGAAATCATGTAAACATTCTAGAAGTTGTGAATTTAAAAAAAGGGGGGAAGTAAGGTTTTCTTATTTCCGGACGCATGCACAAAGTATAGAAAGTCGTTATTACGTACAATGAGCATAGTTTGTGCATGCGCAAACTATCGAAAGTCGTTATGACATAGAATGTGAATACTTTGTTGATTCCATTTATGAAATAAATCACATTTTCTAAAAACTCGTGTTTTTTAAGAAATCATGTAAACCTTCTAGAAGATGTGAATTTTAAAAAAGGGGGGAAGTATGCTTTTCTTATTTCCGGAACTATGCGCAAACTATAGAAAGTCGTTATTACGTAGAATGTGCATAATTTGCGCATGCGCAAACTATCGAAAGTCGTTATGACATAAAATGTGCATACTTTGTTGATTCCATTTACGAAATAAATCACATTTTCTAAAAACTCTTGTTTTTTAAGAAATCATGTAAACCTTCTAGAAGTTGTGATTTTAAAAAACGGGGGGAAGTAAGCTTTTCTTATTTCCGGACGCATGCACAAACTATAGAAAGTCGTTATGACGTAGAATGTGCATAATTTGTTGATTACATTTATGAAATAAATCACATTTTCTAAAAACTCGTGTTTTTTAAGAAATCATGTAAACCTTCTAGAAGTTTTGATATTAAAAAACGGGGGGAAGTAAGCTTTTCTTATTTCCGGACGCATGCGCAAACTATAGAAAGTCGTTATGAAATAGAATGTGCATACTTTGTTGATTCCATTTATGAAATAAATCACATTTTCTAAAAACTCGTGTTTTTTAAGAAATCATGTAAACCTTCTAGAATCTGTGAATTTAAAAAAAGGGGGGAAGTAAGCTCTTCTTATTTCCGGACGCATGCGCAAAGTATAGAAAGTCGTTATTACGTACAATGTGCATAGTTTGCGCATGCGCAAACTATCGAAAGTCGTTATGACATAGAATGTGCATACTTTGTTGATTCCATTTACGAAATAAATCACATTTTTTAAAAACTCATGTTTTTTAAGAAATCATGTAAACCTTCTAGAAGCTGGGAATTTAAAAAATGGGGGGAAGTAAGCTTTTCTTATTTCCGGACGCATGCGCAAACTATAGAAAGTCGTTATTACGTAGAACGTGCATAGTTTGCGCATGCGCAGACTACAGAAAGTCGTTATGTCATAGAATGTGCATACTTTGTTGATTCCATTTATGAAATAAATCACATTTTCTAAAAACTGATGTTCTTTAAGAAATCATGTAAACCTTCTAGAAGCTGTGAATTTAAAAAAAGGGGGGAAGTAAGCTTTTCTTATTTCCGGACGCATGCGCAAAGTATAGAAAGTCGTTATTACGTAGAATGTAAATAGTTTGCGTATGCGCAAACTATCGAAAGTCAGTATGACATAGAATGTGCATACTTTGTTGATTCTATTTATGAAATAAATCACATTTTCTAAAAACTGGTGTTTTCTAAGAAATCATGTAAACCTTCTAGAAGTTGTGATTTTAAAAAACGGGGGGAGGTAAGCTTTTCTTATTTCCGGACGCATGCGCCAACTATAGAAATTCTTTATGACGTAGAATGTGCATAGTTTGCGCATGCGCAGACTACAGAAAGTCATTATGACATAGCATGTGCATACTTTGTTGATTCCATTTATGAAATAATTAACATTTTCTAAAAAATAATGTTCTTTAAGAAATCATGTAAACCTTCTAGAAGCTGTGAATTTAAAAAAAGGGGGGAAGTAAGCTTTTCTTTTTTCCGGACGCATGCGCAAAGTATAGAAAGTCGTTATTACGTAGAATGTGCATAGTTTGCGCATGCGCAAACTATCGAAAGTCGTTATGACATAGAATGTGCATAGTTTGTTGATTCCATTTACGAAATAAATCACATTTTCTAAAAACTCATGTTTTTTAAGAAATCATGTAAACCTTCTAGAAGTTGTGATTTTAAAAAACGGGGGGAAGTAAGCTTTTCTTATTTCCGGAAGCATGCGCAAACTATAGGAAGTCGTTATTACGTAGAATGTGCATAGTTTGCGCATGCGCAAACTAGAAAAATTCATTATGACATAGAATGTGCATACTTTGTTGATTCCATTTATGAAATAAATCACATTTTCTAAAAATTCGTGTTTTTTAAGAAATCATGTAAACATTCTAGAAGTTGTGATTTCAAAAAATGGGGGGAAGTAAGCTTTTCATATTTCCGGACGCATGCGCAAACTATAGAAAGTCGTTATGACATAGAATGTGCATACTTTGTTGATTCCATTTATGAAACAAATCACATTTTCTAAAAACTCGTGTTTTTTAAGAAATCATGTAAACCTTCTAGAAGTTGTGATTTTAAAAAACGGGGGGAAGTAAGCTTTTCTTATTTCCGGACGCATGCGCAAACTATAGAAAGTCGTTATTAAGTAGAATGAGCATAGTCTGCGCATGCGCAGACTAGAGAAAGTCGTTATGACATAGAATGTGCATACTTTGTTGATTCCATTTATGAAATAAATCACATTTTTTAAAAACTCGTGTTTTCTAAGAAATCATGTAAACTTTCTAGAAGTTGTGATTTTAAAAAACGGGGGGAAGTAAGCTTTTCTTATTTCCGGACGCATGTGCAAACTATAGAAAGTTGTTATTACGTAGAATGTGCATAGTTTGTGCATGCGCAGACTACAGAAAATCGTTATGACATAGAATGTTCATACTTTGTTGATTCCATTTATGAAATAAATCACATTTTCTAAAAACTCATGTTCTTTAAGAAATCTTGTAAACCTTCTAGAAGGTGTGAAGTTAAAAAAAGGGGGGAATTAAGCTTTTCTTATTTCTGGAAGCATGCGCAAAGTATAGAAACTCGTTATTACGTAGAATGTGCATAGTTTGCGCATGCGCAAACTATCGAAAGTCATTATGACATAGATTGTGCATAGTTTGTTGATTCCATTTACGAAATAAATCACATTTTCTAAAAACTTATGTTTTTGAAGAAATCATGTAAACCTTCTAGAAGTTGTGATTTTAAAAAACGGGAGGAAGTAAGCTTTTCTTATTTCCGGAAGCATGCGCAAACTTTAGAAAGTCGTTATTACGTAGAATGTGCATAGTTTGCGCATGCGCAAACTACAAAAAGTCGTTATGACATAGAATGTGCATACCTTGTTGATTCCATTTATGAAATAAATCACATTTTCTAAAAACTCGTGTTTTTTAAGAAATCATGTAAACATTCTAGAAGTTGTGATTTTAAAAAATGGGGGGAAGTAAGCTTCTCTTATTTCCGGACGCATGCGCAAACTATAGAAAGTTGTTATGACGTAGAATGTGCATACTTTGTTGATTCCATTTATGAAATAAATCACATTTTCTAAAAACTCGTGTTTTTTAAGAAATCATGTAAACCTTCTAGAAGTTGTGATTTTAAAAAACGCGGGGAAGTAAGCTTTTCTTATTTCCGGACGCATGCGCAAACTATAGAAAGTCGTTATTACGTAGAATGTGCATAGTTTGCATATGCGCAAACTATCGAAAGTCGTTATGACATAGAATGTGCATACTTTGTTGATCCCATTTATGAAATAAATCACATTTTCTAAAAACTCGTGTTTTCTAAGAAAGAATGTAAACTTTCTAGAAGTTGTGATTTTAAAAAACGGGGGGAGGTAAGCTTTTCTTATTTCCGGAAGCATGCGCAAAGTACAGAAAGTCGTTTTTACGTAGAATGTGCATAGTTTGCGAATGCGCAAACTATCGAAAGTCGTTATGACATAGAATGTGCATAGTTTGTTGCTTCCATTTACGAAATAAATCACATTTTCTAAAAACTCATGTTTTTTAAGAAATCATGTAAACCTTCTAGAAGTTGTGATTTTAAAAAACGGGGGGAAGTAAGCTTTTCTTATTTTCGGAAGCATGCGCAAACTTTAGAAAGTCGTTATTACGTAGAATGTGCATAGTTTGCGCATGCGCAAACTACAAAAAGTCGTTATGACATAGAATGTGCATACTTTGTTGATTCCATTTATGAAATAAATCACATTTTCTAAAAACTTGTGTTTTTTAAGAAATCATGTAAACATTCTAGAGCTTGTGATTTAAAAAAATGGGGGGAAGTAAGCTTTTCTTATTTCCGGATGCATGCGCAAACTATAGAAAGTTGTTATGACGTAGAATGTGCATACTTTGTTGATTCCATTTTTGAAATAAATCGCATTTTCTAAAAACTCATGTTTTTTAAGAAATCATGTACACCTTCTAGAAGTTGTGATTTTAAAAAACGCGGGGAAGTAAGTTTTCTTATTTCCGGACGCATGCAGAAACTATAGAAAGTCGTTATTACGTAGAATGTGCATAGTCTGCGCATGCGCAGACTATAGAAAGTCGTTATGACATAGAATGTGCATACTTTGTTGATTCCATTTATGAAATAAATCGCATTTTTTAAAAACTCGTGTTTTTTAAGAAATCATGTAAACCTTCTAGAAGCTGTGAATTTAAAAAAAGGGGGGAAGTAAGCTTTTCATATTTCGGGACGCATGCGCAAAGTATAGAAAGTTGTTATTACGTAGAATGTGCATAGTTTGCGCATGCGCAAACTATCGAAAGTCGTTATGACATAGAATGTGCATACTTTGTTGATTCCATTTACGAAATAAATCACATTTTCTAAAAGCTCGTGTTTTTTAAGAAATCATCTAAACCTCCTAGAAGTTGTGATTTTAAAAAATGGGGGGAAGTAAACTTTTCTTATTTTCGGAAGCATGCGCAAACTATAGAAAGTCGTTATTACGTAGAATGTGGATAGTTTGCGCATGCGCAAACTACAAAAATTTGTTCTGACATAGAATGTGCATACATTGTAGATTCCATTTATGAAATAAATCACATTTTTTAAAAACTCGTGTTTTCTAAGAAATCAGGTAAACCTTCTAGAAGTTGTGATTTTAAAAAACGGGGGGAAGTAAGCTTTTCTTATTTCTGGACGCATGTGCAAACTATAGAAAGTCGTTATTACGTAGAATGTGCATAGTTTGCGCATGCACAGACTACAGAAATTCGTTATGACATAGAATGTGCATACTTTGTTGATTCCATTTATGAAATAAATCACATTTTCTAAAAACTCATGTTCAATAAGAAATCATGTAAACCTTCTAGAAGCCGTGAATTTAAAAAAAGGGGGGAAGTAAGCTTTTCTTATTTCCGGACGCATGCCCAAACTATAGAAAGTCGTTATTACGTAGAATGTGCATAGTTTGCGCATGCGCAGACTACAGAAAGTCATTATGACATAGCATGTGCATACTTTGTTGATTCCATTTATGAAATAATTAACATTTTCTAAAAAATAATGTTCTTTAAGAAATCATGTAAACCTTCTAGAAGCTGTGAATTTAAAAAAAGGGGGGAAGTAAGCTTTTCTTTTTTCCGGACGCATGCGCAAAGTATAGAAAGTCGTTATTACGTAGAATGTGCATAGTTTGCGCATGCGCAAACTATCGAAAGTCGTTATGACATAGAATGTGCATAGTTTGTTGATTCCATTTACGAAATAAATCACATTTTCTAAAAACTCATGTTTTTTAAGAAATCATGTAAACCTTCTAGAAGTTGTGATTTTAAAAAACGGGGGGAAGTAAGCTTTTCTTATTTCCGGAAGCATGCGCAAACTATAGGAAGTCGTTATTACGTAGAATGTGCATAGTTTGCGCATGCGCAAACTAGAAAAATTCATTATGACATAGAATGTGCATACTTTGTTGATTCCATTTATGAAATAAATCACATTTTCTAAAAATTCGTGTTTTTTAAGAAATCATGTAAACATTCTAGAAGTTGTGATTTCAAAAAATGGGGGGAAGTAAGCTTTTCATATTTCCGGACGCATGCGCAAACTATAGAAAGTCGTTATGACATAGAATGTGCATACTTTGTTGATTCCATTTATGAAACAAATCACATTTTCTAAAAACTCGTGTTTTTTAAGAAATCATGTAAACCTTCTAGAAGTTGTGATTTTAAAAAACGGGGGGAAGTAAGCTTTTCTTATTTCCGGACGCATGCGCAAACTATAGAAAGTCGTTATTAAGTAGAATGAGCATAGTCTGCGCATGCGCAGACTAGAGAAAGTCGTTATGACATAGAATGTGCATACTTTGTTGATTCCATTTATGAAATAAATCACATTTTTTAAAAACTCGTGTTTTCTAAGAAATCATGTAAACTTTCTAGAAGTTGTGATTTTAAAAAACGGGGGGAAGTAAGCTTTTCTTATTTCCGGACGCATGTGCAAACTATAGAAAGTTGTTATTACGTAGAATGTGCATAGTTTGTGCATGCGCAGACTACAGAAAATCGTTATGACATAGAATGTTCATACTTTGTTGATTCCATTTATGAAATAAATCACATTTTCTAAAAACTCATGTTCTTTAAGAAATCTTGTAAACCTTCTAGAAGGTGTGAAGTTAAAAAAAGGGGGGAATTAAGCTTTTCTTATTTCTGGAAGCATGCGCAAAGTATAGAAACTCGTTATTACGTAGAATGTGCATAGTTTGCGCATGCGCAAACTATCGAAAGTCATTATGACATAGATTGTGCATAGTTTGTTGATTCCATTTACGAAATAAATCACATTTTCTAAAAACTTATGTTTTTGAAGAAATCATGTAAACCTTCTAGAAGTTGTGATTTTAAAAAACGGGAGGAAGTAAGCTTTTCTTATTTCCGGAAGCATGCGCAAACTTTAGAAAGTCGTTATTACGTAGAATGTGCATAGTTTGCGCATGCGCAAACTACAAAAAGTCGTTATGACATAGAATGTGCATACCTTGTTGATTCCATTTATGAAATAAATCACATTTTCTAAAAACTCGTGTTTTTTAAGAAATCATGTAAACATTCTAGAAGTTGTGATTTTAAAAAATGGGGGGAAGTAAGCTTCTCTTATTTCCGGACGCATGCGCAAACTATAGAAAGTTGTTATGACGTAGAATGTGCATACTTTGTTGATTCCATTTATGAAATAAATCACATTTTCTAAAAACTCGTGTTTTTTAAGAAATCATGTAAACCTTCTAGAAGTTGTGATTTTAAAAAACGCGGGGAAGTAAGCTTTTCTTATTTCCGGACGCATGCGCAAACTATAGAAAGTCGTTATTACGTAGAATGTGCATAGTTTGCATATGCGCAAACTATCGAAAGTCGTTATGACATAGAATGTGCATACTTTGTTGATCCCATTTATGAAATAAATCACATTTTCTAAAAACTCGTGTTTTCTAAGAAATCATGTAAACTTTCTAGAAGTTGTGATTTTAAAAAACGGGGGGAGGTAAGCTTTTCTTATTTCCGGAAGCATGCGCAAAGTACAGAAAGTCGTTTTTACGTAGAATGTGCATAGTTTGCGAATGCGCAAACTATCGAAAGTCGTTATGACATAGAATGTGCATAGTTTGTTGATTCCATTTACGAAATAAATCACATTTTCTAAAAACTCATGTTTTTTAAGAAATCATGTAAACCTTCTAGAAGTTGTGATTTTAAAAAACGGGGGGAAGTAAGCTTTTCTTATTTTCGGAAGCATGCGCAAACTTTAGAAAGTCGTTATTACGTAGAATGTGCATAGTTTGCGCATGCGCAAACTACAAAAAGTCGTTATGACATAGAATGTGCATACTTTGTTGATTCCATTTATGAAATAAATCACATTTTCTAAAAACTTGTGTTCTTTAAGAAATCATGTAAACATTCTAGAGCTTGTGATTTAAAAAAATGGGGGGAAGTAAGCTTTTCTTATTTCCGGATGCATGCGCAAACTATAGAAAGTTGTTATGACGTAGAATGTGCATACTTTGTTGATTCCATTTTTGAAATAAATCGCATTTTCTAAAAACTCATGTTTTTTAAGAAATCATGTACACCTTCTAGAAGTTGTGATTTTAAAAAACGCGGGGAAGTAAGTTTTCTTATTTCCGGACGCATGCAGAAACTATAGAAAGTCGTTATTACGTAGAATGTGCATAGTCTGCGCATGCGCAGACTATAGAAAGTCGTTATGACATAGAATGTGCATACTTTGTTGATTCCATTTATGAAATAAATCGCATTTTTTAAAAACTCGTGTTTTTTAAGAAATCATGTAAACCTTCTAGAAGCTGTGAATTTAAAAAAAGGGGGGAAGTAAGCTTTTCATATTTCGGGACGCATGCGCAAAGTATAGAAAGTTGTTATTACGTAGAATGTGCATAGTTTGCGCATGCGCAAACTATCGAAAGTCGTTATGACATAGAATGTGCATACTTTGTTGATTCCATTTACGAAATAAATCACATTTTCTAAAAGCTCGTGTTTTTTAAGAAATCATCTAAACCTCCTAGAAGTTGTGATTTTAAAAAATGGGGGGAAGTAATCTTTTCTTATTTTCGGAAGCATGCGCAAACTATAGAAAGTCGTTATTACGTAGAATGTGGATAGTTTGCGCATGCGCAAACTACAAAAATTTGTTCTGACATAGAATGTGCATACATTGTAGATTCCATTTATGAAATAAATCACATTTTTTAAAAACTCGTGTTTTCTAAGAAATCAGGTAAACCTTCTAGAAGTTGTGATTTTAAAAAACGGGGGGAAGTAAGCTTTTCTTATTTCTGGACGCATGTGCAAACTATAGAAAGTCGTTATTACGTAGAATGTGCATAGTTTGCGCATGCACAGACTACAGAAATTCGTTATGACATAGAATGTGCATACTTTGTTGATTCCATTTATGAAATAAATCACATTTTCTAAAAACTCATGTTCAATAAGAAATCATGTAAACCTTCTAGAAGCCGTGAATTTAAAAAAAGGGGGGGAAGTAAGCTTTTCTTATTTCCGGACGCATGCCCAAACTATAGAAAGTCGTTATTACGTAGAATGTGCATAGTTTGCGAATGCGCAGACTATCGAAAGTCGTTATGACATAGAATGTGCATAGTTTGTTGATTCCATTTATGAAATAAATCACATTTTCTAAAAACTCGTGTTCTTTAAGAAATCATGTAAACCTTCTAGAAGTTGTATTTTAAAAAACGGGGGGAAGTAAGCTTTTCTTATTTACGGACGCATGCGCAAACTATAGAAAGTCGGTATTACGTAGAATGTGCATAGTTTCCGCATGCGCAAACTATCGAAAGTCGTTATGACTTAGAATGTGCATACTTTGTTGATTCCATTTACAAAATAAATCACATTTTCTAAAAACTCGTGTTTTTTAAGAAATCATGTAAACCTTCTAGAAGTTGTGAATTTAAAAAACGGGGGGAAGTAAGCTTTTCTTATTTCCGGAAGCATGCGCAAACTATAGAAAGTCATTATTACGTAGAATGTGCACAGTTTGCGCATGCGCAAACTACAGAAAGTCGTTATGACATAGAATGTGCATACTTTGTTCATTCCATTTATGAAATAAATCACATTTTCTAAAAACTCGTGTTTTGTAAGAAATCATGTAAACCTTCTAGAAGCTGTGATTTTAAAAAACGGGGGGAACTAAGCTTTTCTTATTTCCGGACGCATGCGCAAACGATAGAAAGTCGTTATGATGTAGAATGTGCATACTTTGTTGATTCCATTTATGAAATAAATCACATTTTCTAAAAACTCGTGTTTTCGAAGAAATCATGTAAACCTTCTAGAAGTTGTGATTTTAAAAAACGGGGGGGAAGTAAGCTTTTCTTATTTCCGGACGCATGCGCAAACTATAGAAAGTCGTTATTACGTAGAATGTGCATAGTTTGCGCATGCGCAGACTACAGAAAGTCTATATGACATAGAATGTGCATACTTTGTTGATTCCATTTATGAAATAAATCACATTTTCTAAAAACTGGTGTTTTCTAAGAAATCATGTAAACCTTCTAGAAGTTGTGATTTTAAAGAACGGGGGGAGGTAAGCTTTTCTTATTTCCGGACGCATGCGCAAACTATAGAAAGTCTTTATTACGTAGAATGTGCATAGTTTGCGCATGCGCAGACTACAGAAAGTCGTTATGACATAGAATGTGCATACTTTGTTGATTCCATTTATGAAATAATTAACATTTTCTAAAAAATCATGTTCTTTAAGAAATCATGTAAAACTTCTAGAAGCTGTGAATTTAAAAAAAGGGGGGAAGTAAGCTTTTCTTTTTTCCGGACGCATGCGCAAAGTATAGAAAGTCGTTATTACGTAGAATGTGCATAGTTTGCGCATGCGCAAACTACAAAAAGTCGTTATGACATAAAATGTGCATAGTTTGTTGATTCCATTTATGAAATAAATCACATTTTCTAAAAACTCGTGTTTTTTAAGAAATCATGTAAACCTTCTAGAAGCTGTGAATTTAAAGAAAGGGGGGAAGTAAGCTTTTCTTATTTCCGGACGCATGCGCAAAGTATAGAAAGTCGTTATTACGTAGAATGTACATAGTTTGCGCATGCACAAACTATCGAAAGTCATTATGACATAGAATGTGCATAGTTTGTTGATTCCATTTACGAAATAAATCACATTTTCTAAAAACTTATGTTTTTTAAGAAATCATGTAAACCTTCTAGAAGTTGTGATTTTAAAAAACGGGGGGAAGTAAGCTTTTCTTATTTCCGGAAGCATGCGCAAACTTTAGAAAGTCGTTATTTCGTAGAACATGCATAGTTTGTTGATTCCATTTATGAAATAATTAACATTTTCTAAAAAATCATGTTCTTTAAGAAATCATGTAAACCTTCTAGAAGCTGTGAATTTAAAAAAAGGGGGGAAGTAAGCTTTTCTTTTTTCTGGACGCATGCCCAAAGTATAGAAAGTCGTTATTACATAGAATTTGCTTAGTTTGCGCATGCGCAAACTACAAAAAGTCGTTATGACATAGAATGTGCATACTTTGTTGATTCCATTTATGAAATAAATCACATTTTCTAAAAACTCGTGTTTTTTAAGAAATCATGTAAACACTCTAGAAGTTGTGATTTTAAAAAATGGGGGGAAGTAAGCTTTTCTTATTTCGGGACGGATGCGCAAACTATAGAAAGTTGTTATGACGTAGAATGTGCATACTTTGTTGATTCCATTTATGAAATAAATCACATTTTCTAAAAACTCGTATTTTTTAAGAAATCATGTAAACCTTCTAGAAGTTGTGATTTTAAAAAACGCGGGGAAGTAAGCTTTTCTTATTTCCGGACGCATGCGCAAACTATAGAAAGTCGTTATTACGTAGAATGTGCATAGTTTGCGTATGCGCAAACTATCAAAAGTCGTTATGACATAGAATGTGCATACTTTGTTGATTCCATTTCTGAAATAAATCACATTTTTTAAAAACTCGTGTTTTCTAAGAAATCATGTAAACATTCTAGAAGTTGTGATTTTAAAAAACGGGGGGAAGTAAGCTTTTCTTATTTCCGGACGCATGTGCAAACAATAGAAAGTTGTTATTACGTAGAATGTGCATAGTTTGCGCATGCGCAGACTACAGAAAGTCGTTATGACATAGAATGTGCATACTTTGTTGATTCCATTTATGAAATAAATCACATTTTCTAAAAACTCATGTTCTTTAAGAAATCATGTAAACCTTCTAGAAGCTGTGAATTTAAAAAAATGGGGGAAGTAAGCTTTTCTTATTTCCGGACGCATGCTCAAAGTATAGAAACTCGTTATTACGTAGAATGTGCATAGTTTGCGCATGCGCAAACTATCGAAAGTAATTATGACATAGAATGTGCATAGTTTGTTGATTCCATTTATGAAATAAATCACATTTTCTAAAAACTTATGTTTTTTAAGAAATCATGTAAACCTTCTAGAAGTTGTGATTTTAAAAAACGGGGGGAAGTAAGATTTTCTTATTTCCGGAAGCATGCATAAAGTTTAGAAAGTCGATATTACGTATAATGTGCATAGTTTGCGCATGCGCAAACTACAAAAAGTCGTTATGCATAGAATGTGCATGCTTTGTTGATTCCATTTATGAAATAAATCTCATTTTCTAAAAACTCATGTTTTCTAAGAAATCATGTAAACATTCTAGAAGTTGTGATTTTAAAAAATGGGGGGAAGTAAGCTTTTCTTATTTCCGGACGCATGGGCAAACTATAGAAAGTCGTTATTACGTAGAATGTGCATAGTTTGCGTATGCGCAAACTATCGAAAGTCGTTATGACATAGAATGTGCATACTTTCTTGATTCCATTTATGAAATAAATCACATTTTCTAAAAACTGGTGTTTTCTAAGAAATCATGTAAACCTTCTAGAAGTTGTGATTTTAAAAAATGGGGGGAAGTAAGCTTTTCTTATTTCCGGATGCATGCGCAAACTATAGAAAGTTGTTATGACGTAGAATGTGCATACTTAGTTGATTCCATTTATGAAATAAATCACATTTTCTAAAAACTCGTGTTTTTTAAGAAATCATGTAAACCTTCTAGAAGTTGTGATTTTAAAAAACGCGGGGAAATAAGCTTTTCTTATTTCCGGACGCATGCACAAACTATAGAAAGTCGTTATTACGTAGAATGTGCATAGTTTGCGCATGCGTGGACTACAGAAAGTCGTTATGACATAGAATGTGCATACTTTGTTGATTCCATTTATGAAATAAATCACATTTTTTAAAAACTCGTGTATTCTAAGAAATCAGGTAAACCTTCTAGAAGTTGTGATTTTAAAAAACGGGGGGAAGTAAGCTTTTCTTATTTCTGGACGCATGTGCAAACTATAGAAAGTCGTTATTACGTAGAATGTGCATAGTTTGCACATGCACAAACTACAGAAATTCGTTATGACATAGAATGTGCATACTTTGTTGATTCCATTTATGAAAAAAATCACATTTTCTAAAAACTCATGTTCAATAAGAAATCATGTAAACCTTCTAGAAGCCGTGAATTTAAAAAAAGGGGGGAAGTAAGCTTTTCTTATTTCCGGACGCATGCCCAAACTATAGAAAGTCGTTATTACGTAGAATGTGCATAGTTTGCGCATGCGCAGACTATCGAAAGTCGTTATGACATAGAATGTGCATAGTTTGTTGATTCCATTTATGAAATAAATCACATTTTCTAAAAATTCGTGTTCTTTAAGAAATCATGTAAACCTTCTAGAAGTTGTATTTTAAAAAACGGGGGGAAGTAAGCTTTTCTTATTTCCGGACACATGCGCAAATTATAGAAAGTCGGTATTACGTAGAATGTGCATAGTTTCCGCATGCGCAAACTATCGAAACTCGTTATGACATAGAATGTGCATACGTTAATGATTCCATTTACGAAATAAATCACATTTTCAAAAAACTTGTGTTTTTTAAGAAATCATGTAAACCTTCTAGATGTTGTGATTTTAAAAAACGGGGGGAAGTAAGCTTTTCTTATTTCCGGAAGCATGCGCAAACTATAGAATGTCATTATTACGTAGAATGTGCATAGTTTGCGCATGCGCAAACTACAGAAAGTCGTTATGACATAGAATGTGCATACTTTGTTTATTCCATTTATGAAATAAATCACATTTTCTAAAAACTCGTGTTTTTTAAGAAATCATGTAAACCTTCTAGAAGCTGTGATTTTAAAAAACGGGGGGAAGTAAGCTTTTCTTGTTTCCGGATGCATGCGCAAACGATAGAAAGTCATTATGACGTAGAATGTGCATACGTTGTTGATTCCATTTATGAAATAAATCACATTTTCTAAAAACTCGTGTTTTCTAAGAAATCATGTAAACCTTCTAGAAGTTGTGATTTTAAAAAACGGGGGGAAGTAAGCTTTTCTTATTTCCAGACGCATGCGCAAACTATAGAAAGTCGTTATTACGTAGAATGTGCATAGTTTGCCCATGCGCAGACTACAGAAAGTCTATATAACATAGAATGTGCATACTTTGTTGATTCCATTTATGAAATAAATCACATTTTCTAAAAACTGGTGTTTTCTAAGAAATCATGTAAACCTTCTAGAAGTTGTGATTTTAAAAAACGGGGGGAGGTAAGCTTTTCTTATTTCCGGATGCATGTGCAAAACTATAGAAAGTCTTTATTACGTAGAATGTGCATAGTTTGCGCATGCGCAGACTACAGAAAGGTCTTATGACATAGAATGTGCATACTTTGTTGATTCCATTTATGAAATAATTAACATTTTCTAAAAAATCATGTTCTTTAAGAAATCATGTAAACCTTCTAGAAGCTGTGAATTTAAAAAAAGGGGGGAAGTAAGCTTTTCTTTTTTCTGGACGCATGCGCAAAGTATAGAAAGTCGTTATTACGTAGAATGTGCATAGTTTGCACATGCGCAAACTACAAAAAGTCGTTATGACATAGAATGTGCATAGTTTGTTGATTCCATTTATGAAATAAATCACATTTTCTAAAAACTCGTGTTTTTTAAGAAATCATGTAAACCTTCTAGAAGTTGTGATTTTAAAAAATGGGGGGAAGTAAGCTTTTATTATTTCCGGAAGCATGCGCAAACTATAGAAAGTCGTTATGACGTAGAGTGTGCATACTTTGTTGATTCCATTTATGAAACAAATCACATTTTCTAAAAACTCGTGTTTTTTAAGAAATCATGTAAACCTTCTAGAAGTTGTGATTTTAAAAAACGGGGGGAAGTAAGTTTTTCTTATTTCCGGACGCATGCGCAAACTATAGAAAGTCGTTATTACGTAGAATGTGCATAGTCTGTGCATGCGCAGACTACAGAAAGTCGTTATGACATAGAATGTGCATAGTTTGTTGATTCCATTTACGAAATAAATCACATTTTCTAAAAACTTATGTTTTGTAAGAAATCATGTAAACCTTCTAGAAGTTGTGATTCTAAAAAACGGGGGGAAGTAAGCTTTTCTTATTTCCGGAAGCATGCGGAAACTATAGAAAGTCGTTATTACGTAGAATGTGCATAGTTTGCGCATGCGCAAACTACAAAAAGTCGTTATGACATAGGATGTGCATACTTTGTTGATTCCATCTATGAAATAAATCACATTTTCTAAAAACTCGTGTTTTTTAAGAAATCATTTAAACATTCTAGAAGTTGTGATTTTAAAAAATGGGGGGAAGTAAGCTTTTCTTATTTCCGGAGGCATGCGCAAACTATAGAAAGTTGTTATGACGTAGAATGTGCATACTTTGTTGATTCCATTTATGAAATAAATCACATTTTCTAAAAACTCGTGTTTTTTAGAAAATCATGTAAACCTTCTAGAAGTTGTGATTTTGAAAAACGTGGCGAAGTAAGCTTTTGTTATTTCCGGACGCATGCGCAAACTATAGAAAGTCGTTATTACGTAGAATGTGCATAGTTTGCGCATGCGCAGACTACAGAAAGTCGTTATGACATAGAATGTGCATACTTTGTTGATTCCATTTATGAAATAAATCACATTTTTTAAAAACTCGTGTTTTTTAAGAAATCATGTAAACCTTCTAGAAGCTGTGAATTTAAAAAAAGGGGGGAAGTAAGCTTTTCTTATTTCCGAACGCATGCGCAAAGTATAGAAAGTCGTTATTACGTAGAATGTGCATAGTTTGCGCATGCGCAAACTATCGAAAGTCATTATGACATAGAATGTGCATAGTTTGTTGATTCCATTTACAAAATAAATCACATATTCTTAAAACTTATGTTTTTTAAGAAATCATGTAAACCTTCTAGAAGTTGTGATTTTAAAAAACGGGGGGAAGTAAGCTTTTCTTATTTCCGGAAGCATGCGCAAACTTTAGAAAGTCGTTATTACGTAGAATGTGCATAGTTTGCGCATGCGCAAACTACAAAAATTCGTTATGACATAGAATGTCCATACTTTTTTGATTCCATTTATGAAATAAATCACATTTTCTAAAAACTCATGTTTTTTAAGAAATCACGTAAACATTCTAGAAGTTGTGATTTTAAAAAATGGGGGGAAGTAAGCTTTTCTTATTTTGGGACACATGCACAAACTATAGAAAGTTGTTATGACGTAGAATGTGCATACTTTGTTGATTCCATTTATGAAATAAATCACATTTTCTAAAAACTCATGTTTTTTAAGAAATCATGTAAACCTTCTAGAAGTTGTGATTTTAAAAAACGCGGGGAAGTAAGCCTTTCTTATTTCCGGACGCATGCGCAAACTATAGAAAGTCGTTATTACGTAGAATGTGCATAGTTTGCGTATGCGCAAACTATCGAAAGTCGTTATGACATAGAATGTGCATACTTTGTTGATTCCATTTATGAAATAAATTTCATTTTCTAAAAACTGGTGTTTTCTAAGAAATCATGTAAACCTTCTAGAAGTTGTGATTTTAAAAAACGGGGGGAGGTAAGCTTTTCTTATTTCCGGACGCATAAGCAAACTATTGAAAGTCTTTATTACTTAGAATGTGCATACTTTGTTGATTCCATTTATGAAATAATTAACATTTTCTAAAAAATCATGTTCTTTAAGAAATCATGTAAACCTTCTAGAAGCTGTGAATTTAAAAAAAGGGGGGAAGTAAGCTTTTCTTTTTTCCGGACGCATGCGGAAAGTATAGAAAGTCGTTATTACGTAGAATGTGCATAGTTTGCCCATGCGCAAACTATCGAAAGTCGTTATGACATAGAATGTGCATAGTTTGTTGATTCCATTTACGAAATAAATCACATTTTCGAAAAACTCATGTTTTTTAAGAAATCATGTAAACCTTCTAGAAGTTGTGATTTTAAAAAACGGGGGGAAGTAAGCTTTTCTTATTTCCGGAAGCATGCGCAAACTATAGAAAGTCGTTATTACGTAGAATGTGCATAGTTTGCGCATGCGCAAACTACACAAAGTCATTATGACATAGAATGTGCACACTTTGTTGATTCCATTTATGAAATAAATCACATTTTCTAAAAACTCGTGTTTTTTAAGAAATCATGTAAACATTCTAGAAGTTGTGATTTTAAAAAATGGGGGGAAGTAAACTTTTCTTATTTCCGGACGCATGCGCAAACTATAGAAAGTCGTTATGACGTAGAATGTGCATACGTTGTTGATTCCATTTATGAAACAAATCACATTTTCTAAAAACTCGTGTTTTTTAAGAAATCATGTAAACCTTCTAGAAGTTGTGATTTTAAAAAACGGGGGGAAGTAAGCTTTTCTTATTTCCGTACGCATGCGCAAACTATAGAAAGTCGTTATTACGTAGAATGTGCATAGTTTGCGCATGCGCAGACTAGAGAAAGTCGTTATGACATAGAATGTGCATACTTTGATGATTCCATTTATGAAATAAATCACATTTTTTAAAAACTCGTGTTTTCTAAGAAATCATGTAAACTTTCTAGAAGTTGTGATTTCAAAAAACGGGGGGAAGTAAGCTTTTCTTATTTCCGGATGCATGCGCAAACTATAGAGAGTTGTTATGACGTAGAATGTGCATACTTTGTTGATTCCATTTATGAAATAAATCACATTTTCTAAAAACTCGTGTTTTTTAAGAAATCATGTAAACCTTCTAGAAGTTGTGATTTTAAAAAACGCGGGGAAGTAAGCTTTTCTTATTTCCGGACGCATGCGCACACTATAGAAAGTCGTTATTACGTAGAATGTGCATAGTTTGCGCATGCGCGGACTATAAAAAGTCGTTATGACATAGAATGTGCATACTTTGTTGATTCCATTTATGAAATAAATCACATTTTTTAAAAACTCGTGTTTTTTAAGAAATCATGTAAACCTTCTAGAAGCTGTGAATTTAAAAAAAGGGGGGAAGTAAGCTTTTCTTATTTACGGACGCATGCGCAAAGTATAGAAAGTCGTTATTACGTAGAATGTGCATAGTTTGCGCATGCGCAAACTATCGAAAGTCGTTATGACATAGAATGTGCATACTTTGTTGATTCCATTTACGAAATAAATCACATTTTCTAAAAACTCGTGTTTTTTGGAAATCATCTAAACCTTCTAGAAGTTGTGATTTTAAAAAACGGGGGGAAGTAAACTTTTCTTATTTCCGGAAGCATGTGCAAACTATAGAAAGTCGTTATTACGTAGAATGTGGATAGTTTGCGCATGCGCAAAGTAAAAAAAGTCGTTCTGACATAGAATGTGCATACTTTGTTGATTCCATTTTTGAAATAAATCACATTTTTTAAAAACTCGTGTTTTCTAAGAAATCAGGTAAACCTTCTAGAAGTTGTGATTTTAAAAAACAGGGGGAAGTAAGCTTTTCTTATTATCCGGACGCATGTGCAAAGTATAGAAAGTCGTTATGACATAGAATGTGCATAGTTTACGCATGCGCAAACTAGCGAAAGTCGTTATGACATAGAATGTGCATACTTTGTTGATTCCAGTTATGAAATAAATCACATTTTCTAAAAACTCATGTTTTTTAAGAAATCATGTAAACCTTCTAGAAGTTGTGATTTTAAAAAATGGGGGGAAGTAAGGTTTTCTTATTTCCGGACGCATGTGGAAACTATAGAAGGTCGATATGACCTAGAATGTGCATACTTTGTTGAGTCCAATTATGAAATAAATCACATTTTCTAAAAACTCGTGTTTTTTAAGAAATCATGTAAACCTTTTAGAAGTTGTGAATTTTAAAAAAGGGGGGAGGTAAGCTTTTCTTATTTTCGGACGCATCCACAAAGTATAGAAAGTCGTTATGACATAGAATGTGCATACTTTGTTGATTCCATTTATGAAATAAATCACATTTTCTAAAAACTCATGTTCTTTAAGAAATCATGTAAACCTTCTAGAAGTTGTGAATTTAAAAAAAGGGGGGAAGTAAGTTTTTCTTATTTGCGGACGCATGCGCAAACTATAGAAAGTCGTTATGACATAGAATGTGCATAATTTGTTCATTCCATTTATGAAATAAATCACATTTTCTAAAAAACTCGTATTTTTTAAGAAATCATGTAAACCTTCTAGAAGTTGTGATTTTAAAAAATGGGGGGAAATAAGCTTTTCTTATTTCCGGATGCATGTTGAAACTGTAGAAAGTCGTTATTACGTAGAATGTGCATAGTTTGCTCATGCGCAAACTATAGAAAGTCATTATGACATAGAATGTGCATAATTTGTTGATTCCATTTATGAAATAAATCACATTTTCTAAAAACTCTTGTTTTTTAAGAAATCATGTAAACCTTCTAGAAGTTTTGAATTTTAAAAAAGGGGGGAGGTAAGCTTTTCTTATTTCCGGACGCATCCGCAAAGTATAGAAAGTCGTTATTACGTAGAATGTGCATAGTTTGCGCATGCGCAGACTACAGAAAGTCGTTATGACATAGCATGTCCATACTCTGTTGATTCCATTTATGAAATAAATCACATTTTTTAAAAACTCATGTGTTTTAAGAAATCATGTAAACCTTCTAGAAGCTGTGAATTTAAAAAAAGGGGGGAAGTAAGCTTTTCTTATTTCCGGACGCATGCGCAAAGTATAGAAAGTCGTTATTACGTAGAATGTGCATAGTTTGCGCATGCGCAGACTACAGAAAGTCGTTATGACATAGAATGTCCATACTTTGTTGATTCCATTTATGAAATAAATCACATTTTTTAAAAACTCATGTTTTTTAAGAAATCATGTAAACCTTCTAGAAGCTGTGAATTTAAAAAAAGGGGGGAAGTAAGCTTTTCTTATTTCCGGACGCATGCGCAAAGTATAGAAAGTCGTTATTACGTAGAATGTGAATAGTTTGCGCATGCGCAAACTATCGAAAGTCGTTATGACATAGAATGTGCATACTTTGTTGATTCCATTTACGAAATAAATCACATTTTCTAAAAACTCGTGTTTTTTAAGAAATCATCTAAACCTTCTAGAAGTTGTGATTTTAAAAAACGGGGGGAAGTAAGCTTTTCTTATTTCCGGAAGCATGCGCAAACTATAGAAAGTCGTTATTACGTAGAATGTGCATAGTTTGCGCATGCGCAAACTACAGAAAGTCGTTATGACATAGAATGTGCATACTTTGTTGACTCCATTTATGAAATAAATCACATTTTCTAAATTCTCATGTTCTTTAAGAAATCATTTAAACCTTCTAGAAGCTGTGAATTTAAAAAAAGGGGGAAGTAAGCTTTTCTTATTTCCGCACGCATGCGCAAAATATAGAAAGTCGTTATTACGTAGAATGTGCATAGTTTGCGCATGCGCAAACTATCGAAATTCGTTATGACATAGAATGTGCATAGTTTGTTGATTCCATTTAGGAAATAAATCACATCTTCTAAAAACTCATGTTATTTAAGAAATCATGTAAACCTTCTAGAAGTTGTGATTTTAAAAAATTGGGGGAAGTAAGATTTTTTTATTTTCGGAAGCATGCGCAAACTATAGAAAGTCATTATTATGTAGAATGTGCATAGTTTGCGCATGCGCAAACTACAAAAAGTCCTTATGACATAGAATGTGCACACTTTGTTGATTCCATTTATGAAATAAATCACATTTTCTGAAAACTCGTGTTTTTGAAGAATTCATGTAAACATTCTAGAAGTTGTGATTTTAAAAAACGGGGGGAAGTAAGCTTTTCTTATTTCTGGACGCATGCGCAAACTATAGAAAGTCGTTATGACGTAGAATGTGCATACTTTGTTAATTCCATTTATGAAATAAATCACGTTTTCTAGAAAATCGTGTTTTTTAAGAAATCATGTAAACCTTCTAGAAGTTGTGACTTTAAAAAACGGGGGGAAGTAAGCTTTTTTATTTCTGGAAGCATGCGCAAACTATAGAACTTCGTTATTACGTAGAATGTGCATAGTTTGCACCTGCGCAAACTATAGAAAGTCGTTATGACATAGAATGTGCATAATTTGTTGATTCCATTTATGAAATAAATCACATTTTCTAAAAACTCGTGTTTTTTAAGAAATCATGTAAACCTTCTAGAAGTTGTGATTTTAAAAAATGGGGGTAACTAAGCTTTTCTTATTTCCGGACGCATGCACAAAGTATAGAAAGTCGTTATTACGTACAATGTGCATAGTTTGCGCATGCGCAAACTATCGAAATTAGATATGACATAGAATGTGCATACTTTGTTGATTCCATTTACGAAATAAATCACATTTTCTAAAAACTCGTGTTTTTTAAGAAATCATGTAAACCTTCTAGAAGTTGTAATTTTAAAAAACAGGGGGAAGTAAGCTTTCCTTATTTCCGGACGCATGCGCAAACTATAGAAAGTCGTTATGACCTAAAATGTGCATAATTTGTTGATTCCATTTATGAAATAAATCACATTTTCTAAAAACTCGTGTTTTTTAAGAAATCATGTAAACCTTCTAGAAGTTGTGATTTTAAAAAATGGGGGGAAGTAAGCTTTTCTTATTTCCGGACGTATGCGCAAACTATAGAAAGTCGTTATTACGTAGAATGTGCATAGTTTGCGCATGCGCAAACTATAGAAATTCGTTATGACATAGAATGTGCATAATTTGTTGATTCCATTTATGAAATAAATCACATTTTCTAAAAACTCGTGTTTTTTAAGAAATCATGTAAACCTTCTAGAAGTTGTGAATTTTAAAAAAGGGGGGAGGTAAGCTTTTCTTATTTCCGGACGCATCCACAAAGTATAGAAAGTCGTTATGACATAGAATGTGCATACTATGTTGATTCCATTTATGAAATAAATCACATTTTCTAAAAACTCGTATTTTTTAAGAAATCATTTAAACCTTCTAGAAGCTGTGAATTTAAAAAAAGGGGGGAAGTAAGCTTTTCTTATTTCCGGACGCATGCACAAAGTATAGAAAGTCGTTATTACGTACAATGTGCATAGTTTGCGCATGCGCAAATTATCGAAAGTCGTTATGACATAGAATGTGCATACTTTGCTGATTCTATTTACGAAATAAATCACATTTTCTAAAAACTTGTGTTTTTTAAGAAATCATGTAAACCTTCTAGAAGTTGTGATTTTAAAAAATGGGGGGAAGTAAGCTTTTCTTATTTCCGGAAGCATGCGCAAACTATAGAAAGTCGTTATGACGTAGAATGTGCATAGTTTGCGCATGCGCAAACTACAAAAAGTCGTTATGACATAGAATGTGCATACTATGTTGATTCCATTTATGAAATAAATCTTATTTTCTAAAAACTCGTATTTTTTAAGAAATCATGTAAACCTTCTAGAAGCTGTGAATTTAAAAAAGGGGGGAAGTAAGCTTTTCTTATTTCCGGATGCATGCGCAAAGTATACAAAGTCGTTATTACGTACAATGAGCATAGTTTGCGCATGCGCAAACTATCGAAATTCGATATGACATAGAATGTGCATACTTTGTTGATTCCATTTATGAAATAAATCACATTTTCTAAAAACTCGTGTTTTTTAAGAAATCATGTAAACTTTCTAGAAGTTGTGAATTTTAAAAAAGGGGGGAGGTAAGCTTTTCTTATTTCCGGATGCATCCGCAAAGTATAGAAAGTCGTTATGACATAGAATGTGCATACTTTGTTGATTCCATTTATGAAATAAATCACATTTTCTAAAAACTCATGTTCTTTAAGAAATCATGTAAACCTTCTAGAAGTTGTGAATTTAAAAAAAGGGGGGAAGTAAGCTTTTCTTATTTCCGGACGCATGCGCAAACTATAGAAAGTCGTTATGACATAGAATGTGCATAATTTGTTGATTCCATTTATGAAATAAATCACATTTTCTAAAAACTCATGTTCTTTAAGAAATCATGTAAACCTTCTAGAAGATGTGAATTTAAAAAAAGGGGGGAAGTAAGCTTTTCTTTTTTCCGGACGCATGCGCAAACTATAGAAAGTCGTTATTACGTAGAATGTGCATAGTTTGCGCATGCGCAAATTATCGAAAGTCGTTATGCCATAGAATGTGCATAGTTTGTTGATTCCATTTACGAAATAAATCACATTTTCTAAAAACTCATGTTTTTTAAGAAATCATGTAAACATTCTAGAAGTTGTGATTTTAAAAAATGGGGGAGAAGTAACCTTTTCTTATTTCCGGACGCATGCTCAAACTATAGAAAGTCGTTATGACGTAGAATGTGCATACTTTATTGATTCAATTTATGAAATAAATCACATTTTCTAAAAACTCGTGTTTTTTAAGAAATCATGTAAACCTTCTAGAAGTTGTGATTTTAAAAAATGGGGGGAAGTAGGCTTTTCTTATTTCCGGACGCATGCGCAAACTATAGAAAGTCGTTATTACGTAGAATGTGCATAGTTTATTGATTCCATTTATGAAATAAATCACATTTTCTAAAAACTCATGTTTTTTAAGAAATCATGTAAACCTTCTAGAAGTTGTGATTTTAAAAAACGGGGGGGAGTAAGCTTTTCTTATTTCCGGACACGTGCACAATCTATAGAAAGTCGTTATTACGTAGAATGTGCATAGTTTGCTCATGCGCAAAATACAGAAAATCGTTATGACATAGAATGTGCATACTTTGTTCATTCCATTTATGAAATAAATCACATTTTCTAAAAACTCGTGTTTTCTAAGAAATCATGTAAACATTCTAGAACTTGTGATTTTAAAAAACGGGGGGAAGTAAGCTTTTCTTATTTCCGGAAGCATGCGCAAACTATAAAAAGTCGTTATTACGTAGAATGTGCATAGTTTGCGCATGTGCAAACTATCGAAAGTCGTTATGACACAGAATGTGCATACTTTGTTGATTCCATTTACGAACTAAATCACATTTTCTAAAAACTCGTGTTTTTTAAGAAATCATGTAAACCTTCTAGAAGCTGGGAATTTAAAAAAAGCGGGGAAGTAAGCTTTTCTTATTTCCGGACGCATGCGGAAACTATAGAAAGTCGTTATTATGTAGAATGTGCATAGTTTGCGCATGCGCAGACTACAGAAAGTCGTTATGACATAGAATGTGCATACTTTGTTGATTCCATTTATGAAATAAATCACATTTTCTAAAAACTCATGTTCTTTAAGAAATCATGTAAACCTTCTAGAAGCTGTGAATTTAAAAAAAGGAGGGAAGTAATCTTTTCTTATTTCCGGACGCATGCGCAAAGTATAGAAAGTCGTTATTACGTAGAATGTGCATAGTTTGCGCATGTGCAAACTATCGAAAGTCATTATGACATAGAATGTGCATAGTTTGTTGATTCCATTTACGAAATAAATCACATTTTCTAAAAACTCATGTTTTTTAAGAAATCATGTAAACCTTCTAGAAGTTGTGATTTTAAAAAACGGGGGGAAGTAAGCTTTTCGTATTTTCGGAAGCATGCGCAAACTATAGAAAGTCCTTATTGCGTAGAATGTGCATAGTTTGCACATGCGCAAACTACAAAAAGTCGTTATGACATAGAATGTGCATACTTTGTTGATTCGATTTATGAAATAAATCACATTTTCTAAAAACTCATTTTCCGGACGCATGCGCAAAGTAAGCTTTTGTTATTTCTGGACGCATGCGCAAAGTATAGAAAGTCGTTATTACGTAGAATGTGCATAGTTTGCGCATGCGCAAACTATCGAAAGTCGTTATGACATAGAATGTGCATACTTTGTTTATTCCATTTACGAAATAAATCACATTTTCTAAAAACTCGTGTTTTTTAAGAAATCATCCAAACCTTGTAAAAGTTGTGAATTTTAAAAAAGGGGGGAAGTAAGCTTTTCTTGTTTCCGGACGCATGCGCAAAGTATAGAAAGTCGTTATAACATAGAATGTGCATACTTTGTTGATTCCATTTATGAAATAAATCACATTTTCTAAAAACTCATGTTTTTTAAGAAATCATGTAAACCTCCTAGAAGTTGTGATTTTAAAAAATTGGGGGAAGTAAGATTTTCTTATTTTTGGAAGCATGCGCAAACTATAGAAAGTCGTTATTACGTAGAATGTGCATAGTTTGCGCATGCGCAAACTACAGAAAGTCGTTATGACATAGAATGTGCATACTTTGTTGATTCCATTTATGAAAAAAATCACATTTTCTAAGAGCTCGTGTTTTTGAAGAATTCATGTAAACATTCTAGAAGTTGTGATTTTAAAAAACGGGGGGAAGTAAGCTTTTCTTATTTCCGGACGCATGCGCAAACTATAGAAAGTCGTTATGACGTAGAATGTGCATACTTTGTTAATTCCATTTATGAAATAAATCACGTTTTCTAAAAACTCGTGTTTTTTAAGAAATCATGTAAACCTTCTAGAAGTTGTGATTTTAAAAAACGGGGGGAAGTAAGCCTTTCTTATTTCCGAAAGCATGCGCAAACTATAGAAAGTCGTTATTACGTAGAATGTGCATAGTTTGCGCATGCGCAAACTACAGAAAGTCTTTATGACATAGAATGTGCATACTATTTTGATTCCATTGATGAAATAAATCACATTTTCTAAAAACTCGTATTTTTTAAGAAATCATGTAAACCTTCTAGAAGCTGTGAATTTAAAAAAGGGGGGAAGTAAGCTTTTCTTATTTCCGGATGCATGCACAAAGTATAGAAAGTTGTTATTACGTACAATGAGCATAGTTTGCGCATGCGCAAACTATCGAGATTCGATATGACATAGAATGTGCATACTTTGTTGATTCCATTTACGAAATAAATCACATTTTCTAAAAACTCGTGTTTTTTAAGAAATCATGTAAACCTTCTAGAAGTTGTGAATTTTAAAAAAGGGGGGAGGTAAGCTTTTCTTATTTCCGGACGCATCCACAAAGTATAGAAAGCCGTTATGACATAGAATGTGCATACTTTGTTGATTCCATTTATGAAATAAATCACATTTTCTAAAAACTCATGTTCTTTAAGAAATCATGTAAACCTTCTAGAAGTTGTGAATTTAAAAAAAGGGGGGAAGTAAGCTTTTCTTATTTCCGGACGCATACGCAAACTATAGAAAGTCGTTATGACATAGAATGTGCATAATTTGTTCATTCCATTTATGAAATAAATCACATTTTCTAAAATACTCGTATTTTTTAAAAAATCATGTAAACCTTCTAGAAGTTGTGATTTTAAAAAATGGGGGGAAGTAAGCTTTTCTTATTTCCGGACGCATGCGCAGACTACAGAAAGTCGTTATGACATAGAATGTCCATACTCTGTTGATTCCATTTATGAAATAAATCACATTTTTTAAAAACTCATGTTTTTTAATAAATCATGTAAACCTTCTAGAAGCTGTGAATTTAAAAAAAGGGGGGAAGTAAGCTTTTCTTATTTCTGGAAGCATGCGCAAACTATAGAAGTCGTTATTACGTAGAATGTGCATGCGCAAACTACAGAAAGTCGTTATGACATAGAATGTGCATACTTTGTTGACTCCATTTATGAAATAAATCACATTTTCTAAATTCTCATGTTCTTTAAGAAATCATTTAAACCTTCTAGAAGCTGTGAATTTAAAAAAAGGGGGAAGTAAGCTTTTCTTATTTCCGCACGCATGCGCAAAATATAGAAAGTCGTTATTACGTAGAATGTGCATAGTTTGCGCATGCGCAAACTATCGAAAGTCGTTATGACATAGAATGTGCATAGTTTGTTGATTCCATTTAGGAAATAAATCACATTTTTTAAAAACTCATGTTATTTCAGAAATCATGTAAACCTTCTAGAAGTTGTGATGTTAAAAAATTGGGGGAAGTAAGATTTTTTTATTTTCGGAAGCATGCGCAAACTATAGAAAGTCATTATTACGTAGAATGTACATAGTTTGCGCATAAGCAAACTACAAAAAGTCCTTATGACATAGAATGTGCATACTTTGTTGATTCCATTTATGAAATAAATCACATTTTCTAAAAACTCGTGTTTTTGAAGAATTCATGTAAACATTCTAGAAGTTGTGATTTTAAAAAACGGGGGGAAGTAAGATTTTCTTATTTTTGGAAGCATGCGCAAACTATAGAAAGTCGTTATTACGTAGAATGTGCATAGTTTGCTCATGCGCAAACTACAGAAAGTCGTTATGACATAGAATGTGCATACTTTGTTGATTCCATTTATGAAAAAAATCACATTTTCTAAGAACTCGTGTTTTTGAAGAATTCATGTAAACATTCTAGAAGTTGTGATTTTAAAAAACGGGGGAAGTAAGCTTTTCTTATTTCTGGACGCATGCGCAAACTATAGAAAGTCGTTATGACGTAGAATGTGCATACTTTGTTAATTCCATTTATGAAATAAATCACGTTTTCTAAAAACTCGTGTTTTTTAAGAAATCATGTAAACCTTCTAGAAGTTGTGACTTTAAAAAACGGGAGGAAGTAAGCTTTTGTTATTTCCGGAAGCATGCGCAAACTATAGAAAGTCGTTATGACGTAGAATGTGCATAGTTTGCGCATGCGCAAACTACAGAAAGTCGTTATGACATAGAATGTGCATACTATGTTGATTCCATTTATGAAATAAATCACATTTTCTAAAAACTCGTATTTTTTAAGAAATCATGTAAACCTTCTAGAAGCTGTGAATTTAAAAAAGGGGGGAAGTAAGCTTTTCTTATTTCCGGATGCATGCGTAAAGTATACAAAGTCGTTATTACGTACAATGAGCATAGTTTGCGCATGCGCAAACTATCGAAATTCGATATGACATAGAATGTGCATACTTTGTTGATTCCATTTACGAAATAAATCACATTTTCTAAAAACGCGTGTTTTTTAAGAAATCATGTAAACCTTCTAGAAGTTGTGAATTTTAAAAAAGGGGGGAGGTAAGTTTTTCTTATTTCCGGACGCATCCGCAAAGTATAGAAAGTCGTTATGACATAGAATGTGCATACTTTGTTGATTCCATTTATGAAATAAATCACATTTTCTAAAAACTCATGTTCTTTAAGAAATCATGTAAACCTTCTAGAAGTTGTGAGTTTAAAAAAAGGGGGGAAGTAAGCTTTTCTTATTTCCGGACGCATGCGCAAACTATAGAAAGTCGTTATGACATAGAATGTGCATAATTTGTTGATTCCATTTATGAAATAAATCACATTTTCTAAAAAATCATGTTTTTTTAGAAATCATGTAAACCTTCTAGAAGTTGTGACTTTAAAAAACGGGGGGAAGTAAGCTTTTCTTATTTCCGGAAGCATGCGCAAACTATAGAAAGTCGTTATTACGTAGAATGTGCATAGTTTGCACCTGCGCAAACTATAGAAAGTCGTTATGACATAGAATGTGCATAATTTGTTGATTCCATTTATGAAATAAATCACATTTTCTAAAAACTCGTGTTTTTTAAGAAATCATGTAAACCTTCTAGAAGTTGTGATTTTAAAAAATGGGGGGAAGTAAGCTTTTCTTATTTCCGGACGCATGCACAAAGTATAGAAAGTCGTTATTACGTACAATGAACATAGTTTGCGCATGTGCAAACTATCGAAATTCGATATGACATAGAATGTGCATACTTTGTTGATTCCATTTACGAAATAAATCACATTTTCTAAAAACTCGTGTTTTTTAAGAAATCATGTAAACCTTCTAGAAGTTGTAATTTTAAAAAACAGGGGGAAGTAAGCTTTTCTTATTTTCCGGACGCATGCGCAAACTATAGAAAGTCGTTATGACATAAAATGTGCATAATTTGTTGATTCCATTTATGAAATAAATCATATTTTCTAAAAACTCATGTTTTTTAGGAAATCATGTAAACCTTCTAGAAGTTGTGATTTTAAAAAATGGGGGGAAGTAAGCTTTTCTTATTTCCGTACGCATGCGCAAACTATAGAAAGTCGTTATTACGTAGAATGTGCATAGTTTGCGCATGCGCAAACTATAGCAATTCGTTATGACATAGAATGTGCATAATTTGTTGATTCCAATTATGAAATAAATCACATTTTCTAAAAACTCGTGTTTTTTAAGAAATCATGTAAACCTTCTAGAAGTTGTGATTTTAAAAAACGGGGGGAAGTAAGCTTTTCTTATTTCCGGAAGCATGCGCAAAGTATAGAAAGTCGTTATTACGTAGAATGTGCATACTTTGCTAATTCCATTTATGAAATAAATCACGTTTTCTAAAAACTCGTGTTTTTTAAGAAATCATGTAAACCTTTTAGAAGTTGTCATTTTTAAAAACCGGGGGAAGTAAGTTTTTCTTATTTCCGGAAGCATGCTCAAACTAAAGAAAGTCATTATTACGTAGAATGTGCATACTTTCCGCATGCGCAAACTACAGAAAGTCGTTATGACATAGAATGTGCATACTATGTTGATTCCATTTATGAAATAAATCACATTTTCTAAAAACTCGTATTTTTTAAGAAATCATGTAAACCTTCTAGAAGCTGTGAATTTAAAAAAGGGGGGAAGTAAGCTTTTCTTATTTACGGATGCATGCGCAAAGTATACAAAGTCGTTATTACGTACAATGAGCATAGTTTGCGCATGCGCAAACTATCGAAATTCGATATGACATAGAATGTGCATACTTTGTTGATTCCATTTACGAAATAAATCACATTTTCTAAAAACTCGTGTTTTTTAAGAAATCATGTAAACCTTCTAGAAGTTGTGAATTTTAAAAAAGGGGGGAGGTAAGCTTTTCTTATTTCCGGACGCATCCGCAAAGTATAAAAAGTCGTTATGACATAGAATGTGCATACTTTGTTGATTCCATTTATGAAATAAATCACATTTTCTAAAAACTCATGTTCTTTAAGAAATCATGTAAACCTTCTAGAAGTTGTGAATTTAAAAAAAGGGGGGAAGTAAGCTTTTCTTATTTCCGGACGCATGCGCAAACTATAGAAAGTCGTTATGACATAGAATGTGCATAATTTGTTGATTCCATTTATGAAATAAATCACATTTTCTAAAAAACTCGTGTTTTTTAAGAAATCATGTAAACCTTCTAGAAGTTGTGATTTTAAAAAATGGGGGGAAGTAAGATTTTCTTATTTCCGGAAGCATGCGCAAACTATAGAAAGTCGTTATTACGTAGAATGTGCATAGTTTGCGCATGCGCAAACTATCGAAAGTCGTTATGACATAGAATGTGCATAGTTTGTTGATTCCATTTAGGAAATAAATCACATTTTCTAAAAACTCCTGTTCTTTAAGAAATCATTTGAACCTTCTAGAAGCTGTGAATTTAAAAAAACGGGGAAGTAAGCTTTTCTTATTTCCGCACGCATGCGCAAAATATAGAAAGTCGTTATTACGTAGAATGTGCATAGTTTGCGCATGCGCAAACTATCGAGAGTCGTTATGACATAGAATGTGCATAGTTTGTTGATTCCATTTAGGAAATAAATCACATTTTCTAAAAACTCATGTTATTTAAGAAATCATGTAAACCTTCTAGAAGTTGTGATTTTAAAAAATTGGGGGAAGTAAGATTTTCTTATTTTCGGAAGCATGCGCAAACTATAGAAAGTCGTTATTACGTAGAATGTGCATAGTTTGCGCATGCGCAAACTACAAAAAGTCGTTATGACATAGAATGTGCATACTTTGTTGATTCCATTTATGAAATAAATCACATTTTCTAAAAACTCGTGTTTTTGAAGAATTCATGTAAACATTCTAGAAGTTGTGACTTTAAAAATCGGGGGGAAGTAAGCTTTTCTTATTTCCAGAAGCATGCGCAAACTATAGAAAGTCGTTATTACGTAGAATGTGCATAGTTTGCGCATGCGCAAACTACAGAAAGTCGTTATGACATAGAATGTGCATACCTTCTTGATTCCATTTATGAAATAAATCACATTTTCTAAAAACTCATGTTTTTTAAGAAATCATGTAAACCTTCTAGAAGTTGTGATTTTAAAAAACGGGGGGAAGTAAGCTTTTCTTATTTCCGGAAGCATGCGCAAACTATAGAAAGTCGTTATTACGTAGAATGTGCATAGTTTGCACATGCGCAAACTACAAAAAGTCGTTATGACATAGAATGTGCATACTTTGTTGATTCCGTTTATGAAATAAATCACATTTTCTAAAAACTCGTGTTTTTGAAGAATTCATGTAAGCATTCTAGAAGTTGTTATTTTAAAAAACGGGGGGAAGTAAGCTTTTCTTATTTCCGGATGCATGCGCAAACTATAGAAAGTCGTTATGACGTAGAATGTGCATACTTTGTTAATTCCATTTATGAAATAAATCACGTTTTCTAAAAACTCGTGTTTTTTAAGAAATCATGTAAACCTTCTAGAAGCTGTGATTTTAAAAAACGGGGGGAAGTAAGCTTTTCTTATTTCCGGAAGCATGCGCAAACTATAGAAAGTAGTTATTACGTAGAAAGAGCATAGTTTGCGCATGCGCAAACTATCGAAATTCGATATGGCATAGAATGTGCATACTTTGTTGATTCCATTTACGAAATAAATCACATTTTCTAAAAACTTGTGTTTTTTAAGAAATCATGTAAACCTTCTAGAAGTTGTGAATTTTAAAAAAGGGGGGAACTAAGCTTTTCTTATTTCCGGACGCATCCGCAAAGTATAGAAAGTCATTATGACATAGAATGTGCATACTTTGTTGATTCCATTTATGAAATAAATCACATTTTCTAAAAAACTCGTGTTTTTTAAGAAATCATGTAAACCTTCTAGAAGTTGTGATTTTAAAAAATGGGGGGAAGTAAGCTTTTCTTATTTCCGGATGCATGCGCAAACTATAGAAAGTCGTTATTACGTAGAATGTGCATAGTCTGCTCATGCGCAAACTATAGAAAGTCGTTATGACATAGAATGTGCATAATTTGTTGATTCCATTTATGAAATAAATCACATTTTCTAAAAACTCATGTTTTTTAAGAAATCATGTAAACCTTCTAGAAGTTGTGATTTTAAAAAATGGGGGGAAGTAAGCTTTTCTTATTTCCGGACGCAAGCGCAAACTATAGAAATTCGTTATTACGAAGAATGTGCATAGTTTGCGCATGCGCAGACTAAAGAAATTCGTTATGACATAGAATGTGCATACTTTGTTGATTCCATTTATGAAATAAATCACATTTTTTAAGAACTCATGTTTGTTAAAAAATCATGTAAACCTTCTAGAAGCTGTGAATTTAAAAAAAGGGGGGAAGTAAGCTTTTCTTATTTCCGGACGCATGCGCAAAGTATAGAAAGTCGTTATTACGTAGAATGTGCATAGTTTGCGCATGCGCAAACTATCGAAAGTCGTTATGACATAGAATGTGCATACTTTGTTGATTCCATTTACGAAATAAATCACATTTTCTAAAATCTCTTGTTTTTTAAGAAATCATCAAAACCTTCTAGAAGTTGTGATTTTAAAAAACGGGGGGAAGTAAGCTTTTCTTATTACCGGAAGCATGCGCAAACTATAGAAAGTCATTATTACGTAGAATGTGCATAGTTTGCGCATGCGCAAACTACAGAAAGTCGTTATGACATAGAATGTGCATACTTTGTTGATTCCATTTACGAAATAAATCACATTTTCTAAAATCTCTTGTTTTTTAAGAAATCATCTAAACCTTCTAGAAGTTGTTATTTTAAAAAACGGGGGGAAGTAAGTTTTTCTTATTTCCAGAAGCATGCGCAAACTATAGAAAGTCGTTATTACGTAGAATGTGCATAGTTTGCGTATGCGAAAACTATCGAAAGTCGTTATGACATAGAATGTGCATAGTTTGTTGATTCCATTTAGGAAATAAATCACATTTTCTAAAAACTCATGTTATTTAAGAAATCATGTAAACCTTCTAGAAGTTGTGATTTTAAAAAATGGGGGGAAGTAAGATTTTCTTATTTTCGGAAGCATGCGCAAACTATAGAAAGTCGTTATTACGTAGAATGTGCATAGTTTGCGCATGCGCAAACTACAAAAAGTCGTTATGACATAGAATGTGCATACTTTGTTGATTCCATTTATGAAATAAATCACATTTTCTAAAAACTTGTGTTTTTGAAGAATTCATGTAAACATTCTAGAAGTTGTGATTTTAAAAAATGGGGGGAAGTAAGCTTTTCTTATTTCTGGACGCATGCGCAAACTATAGAAAGTCGTTATGACGTAGAATGTGCATACTTTGTTAATTCCATTTATGAAATAAATCACGTTTTCTAAAAACTCATGTTTTTTAAGAAATCACGTAAACCTTCTAGAAGTTGTGACTTTAAAAATCGAGGGGAAGTAAGCTTTTCTTATTTCCGGAAGCATGCGCAAACTATAGAGAGTCGTTATTACGTAGAATGTGCATAGTTTGCACATGTGCAAACTACAGAAAGTCGTTACGACATAGAATGTGCATACTTTCTTGATTCCATTTATGAAATAAATCACATTTTCTAAAAACTCATGTTTTTTAAGAAATCATGTAAACCTTCTAGAAGTTGTGATTTTAAAAAACGGGGGGAAGTAATCTTTTCTTATTTCCAGAAGCATGCGCAAACTATAGAAAGTCGTTATTACGTAGAATGTGCATAGTTTGCACATGTGCAAACTATAGAAAGTCGTTATGACATAGAATGTGCATAATTTGTTGATTCCATTTATAATATAAATCACATTTTCTAAAAACTCGTGTTTTTTAAGAAATCATGTAAACCTTCTAGAAGTTGTGATTTTAAAAAATGGGGGGAAGTAAGCTTTTCTTATTTCCGGACGCATGCGCAAAGTATAGAAAGTCGTTATTACGTACAATGAGCATAGTTTGCGCATGCGCAATATATCGAAATTCGATATGACATAGAATGTGCATACTTTGTTGATTCCATTTACGAAATATATCACATTTTCTAAAAACTCGTGTTTTTTAAGAAATCATGTAAACCTTCTAGAAGTTGTAATTTTAAAAAACAGGGGGAAGTAAGCTTTTCTTATTTCCGGACGCATGCGCAAAGTATAGAAAGTCGTTATTACGTAGAATGTGCATAGTTTCCGCATGCGCAAACTATCGAAAGTCGTTATGACATAGAATGTGCATACTTTGTTGATTCCATTTACGAAATAAATCACATTTTCTAATATCTCGTGTTTTTTAAGAAATCATCTAAACCTTCTAGAAGTTGTGATTTTAAAAAACAGGGGGAAGTAAGCTTTTCTTATTTCCGGAAGCATGCGCAAACTATAGAAAGTCGTTATTACGTAGAATGTGCATAGTTTGCGCATGCGCAAACTACAGAAAGTCGTTATGACATAGAATGTGCATACTTTGTTGACTCCATTTATGAAATAAATCACATTTTCTAAAAACTCATGTTCTTTAAGAAATCATGTAAACCTTCTAGAAGCTGTGAATTTAAAAAAAGGGGGAAGTAAGCTTTTCTTATTTCCGCACGCATGCGCAAAATATAGAAAGTCGTTATTATGTAGAAAGTGCATAGTTTGCGCATGCGCAAACTATCGAAAGTCGTTATGACATAGAATGTGCATAGTTTGTTGATTCCATTTAGGAAATAAATCACATTTTGTAAAAACTCATGTTATTTAAGAAATCATGTAAACCTTCTAGAAGTTGTGATTTTAAAAAATGGGGGGAAGTAAGATTTTCTTATTTTCGGAAGCATGCGCAAACTATAGAAAGTCGTTATTACGTAGAATGTGCATAGTTTGCGCATGCGCAAACTACAAAAAGTCGTTATGACATAGAATGTGCATACTTTGTTGATTCCATTTATGAAATAAATCACATTTTCCAAAAACTCGTGTTTTTGAAGAATTCATGTAAACATTCTAGAAGTTGTGATTTTAAAAAACGGGCGGAAGTAAGCTTTTCTTATTTCTGGACGCATGCGCAAACGTTAGAAAGACGTTATGACTTAGAATGTGCATACTTTGTTAATTCCATTTATGAAATAAATCACGTTTTCTAAAAACTCGTGTTTTTTAAGAAATCATGTAAACCTTCTAGAAGTTGTGACTTTAAAAATCGGGGGGAAGTAAGCTTTTCTTATTTCCGGAAGCATGCGCAAACTATAGAAAGTCGTTATTATGTAGAATGTGCATAGTTTGCGCATGCGCAAACTACAGAAAGTCGTTATGACATAGAATGTGTATACTTTCTTGATTCCATTTATGAAATAAATCACATTTTCTAAAAACTCATGTTTTTAAGAAATCATGTAAACCTTCTAGAAGTTGTGATTTTAAAAAATGGGGGGAAGTAAGCTTTTCTTATTTCCGGAAGCATGCGCAAACTATAGAAAGTCGTTATTACGTAGAATGTGCATAGTTTGCACATGCGCAAACTATAGAAAGTCGTTATGACATAGAATGTGCATAGTTTGTTGATTCCATTTATGAAATAAATCACATTTTGTAAAAACTCGTGTTTTTTAAGAAATCATGTAAACCTTCTAGAAGTTGTGATTTTAAAAAATGGGGGGAAGTAAGCTTTTCTTATTTCCGGACGCATGCGCAAAGTATAGAAAGTCGTTATTACGTACAATGAGCATAGTTTGCGCATGCGCAAACTATCGAAATTCGTTATGACATCAAATGTGCATACTTTGTTGATTCCATTTACGAAATAAATCACATTTTCTAAAAACTCATGGTCTTTAAGAAATCATGTAAACCTTCTAGAAGTTGTAATTTTAAAAAACAGGGGGAAGTAAGCTTTTCTTATTTCTGGATGCATGCGCAAACTATAGAAAGTCATTAATACATAGAATGTGCATAATTTGTTGATTCCATTTATGAAATAAATCACATTTTCTAAAAACTCATGTTTTTTAAGAAATCATGTAAACCTTCTAGAAGTTGGGTTTTTAAAAAATGGGGGGAAGTAAGCTTTTCTTATTTCCGGATGCATGCGCAAACTATAGAAAGTCGTTATTACGTAGAATGTGCATAGTTTGCGCATGCGCAAACTATAGAAAGTCGTTATGACATAGAATGTGCATAATTTGTTGATTCCATTTATGAAATAAATCACATTTTCTAAAAACTCGTGTTTTTTAAGAAATCATGTAAAGCTTCTAGAAGTTGTGATTTTAAAAAACGGGGGGAAGTAAGCTTTTCTTATTTCTGGAAGCATGCGCAAAGTATAGAAAGTCGTTATTACGTAGAATGTGCATAGTTTGCGCATGCGCAAACTACAAAAAGTCATTATGACATAGACTGTGCATAGTTTGTTGATTCCATTTATGAAATAAATCACATTTTCTAAAAACTCGTGTTTTTTAAGAATTCATGTAAACATTCTAGAAGTTGTGATTTTAAAAAACGGGGGGAAGTAAGCTTTTCTTATTTCCGGACGCATGCGCAAACTATAGAAAGTCGTTATGACGTAGAATGTGCATACTTTGTTTATTCCATTTATGAAATAAATCACATTTTCTAAAAACTCATGTTTTTTAAGAAATCATGTAAACCTTCTGGAAGTTGTGATTTTAAAAAACGGGGGGAAGTAAGCTTTTCTTATTTCCGGAAGCATGCACAAACTATAGAAAGTCGTTATTACGTAGAATTTGCATAGTTTGCGCATGCGCAAACTACAGAAAGTCGTTATGACATAGAATGTGCATACTTTGTTGATTCCATTTATGAAATAAATCACATTTTCTAAAAACTCGTGTTTTTTAAGAAATCATGTAAACCTTCTAGAATCTGTGAATTTAAAAAAAGGGGGGAAGTAAGCTTTTCTTATTTCCGGACGCATGGGCAAAGTATAGAAAGTCGTTATTACGTACAATGAGCATAGTTTGCGCATGCGCAAACTATCGAAATTCGTTATGACATCAAATGTGCATACTTTGTTGATTCCATTTACGAAATAAATCACATTTTCTAAAAACTCATGGTCTTTAAGAAATCATGTAAACCTTCTAGAAGTTGTGATTTTAAAAAATGGGGGGAAGTAAGCTTTTCTTATTTCCGGAAGCATGCACGAACTATAGAAAGTCGTTATTACGTAGAATGTGCATAGTTTGCGCATGCGCAAACTACTGTTAAATTTTTCGGAATTTACTTCAATCTGATCTAGGATATTAACTGAGAGAACAACATGTACAGCATATCTACAGCATATCAATCACGGAGACAATAATGCAAGCACACAAGAGACACAAAGATTTAGTTGGGGAAAACCATAAAGGTGAAAAACCCCAATAACTTCCTCAGAGAAGGGTAGAGAAATGATACAACCAACCATAAGAGATAGACACAACCTAGCAGCAGATCCTCCTCCTCCATAAGTGCGCCACTCCTCCTTGAGTGCATGTGTGAGAAGTGAGTGAGCAAATAGAGTGCCTCCCACACTCTATTTATACTTGACTGGACTTGCCTTTTTACCTAACTCATGTAGGCTCGAACTTTACCACATAACATAATGCTGAGTGGGACGACCCCCAATAGGGTGGTCTAATAACCCTTTGACCCACATGGCCGACCCCCAATAGGGTGGTCTAATAACCCTTTGACCCACATGACTTATACAGGGCCGACCCGAAATAAGGTGGTCTAATAACCCATCAAGTATAAGTTACGACACTTACAATATAAATGACGACACTTTCTTATAGAGGAATAATACCATCTCTATAGGAATAGAATATACATTGAAATACATTCTGAAGTTACATATACATCAACACTCCCTCTTAACTAGGAAGGTATTTCTCAGCACAGTTCTTCTAGCACAAGTCGTCTTCTCTGGATCATCGTCACTAGATAATCGTCATCGAGTCATCATCATCGTCACTGATGCTGCTATCTCAATCAATCTCTGAATCTACTCGTCATAGGAAGTTCTACAGAGCCAGTCCTTTTTCATACTGGATGTAGGCCCACCACCTGCAGGTCTTCATCATCACTGGCGATACTGTGGAATTCTCAGGACTCATTACGTGCATCACAAAACCTGGCTGCAGCATTCCAGGCTGTTACGAGCACACAGCTCTACCTGTAGGATCTCCCAGGAGCACATTACATGTGACCCATCACAAAACCTGGTTGAAGCATCCCAGGCTGTTACGAGCACGCGGCTCTACCTGTCAGATCTCCCAGGAGCACATTACATGTGATCTCACCACAAAACCTGGCTGAAGCATCCCAGGCTGTTACGAGCACACAGCTCTACCTGTCGGATCTCCCAGGAGCACATTACATGTGGTCCACCACAAAACCTGGCTGAAGCATCTGAGGCCTTTTTCATCATGTCCAGATCTCCCAGGAGCAAATTACATGTGGTCATGGCAAAACCTGGCTGAAGCATCTGAGGCCTTTTTCATCCTGTCCAGATCTCCCAGGAGCAAATTACATGCCATAGGAAAAAATCTCGCAAGAGCATCTGCCAGATATCCCAGGGCACCGAATTACATGCCATAGGCAAAACCTTGAAAGACTATCTGCAGATCTCCCAGGGCACAAATTACATGTCCTCCCAAGCAAGACCTCGCAAGAGCATTTGCCAGATGTCCCAGGGCACCGAATTACATGCTGTTAAGATTTAATATGCTAAGACAAAAAATAGAAGCATTACATTCCATTTCACAATAATAGCATATACAGGATCACTGAAGAAACAACAAGCATAACATAAACACAAGAGACATAGATTTATCCTGGGAAACCCTCATGGGGTAGAAAACCCAGCAAAGCTTCCTCAATATAGATGACCAGCAATATACAAATATGAAACCCTGAGACATGATCTCCTCCTCCACAATAGCAGACCTCTCCTCCACAAGTGCGTTATCCTCAAGTGTGTGTGTGTATCAAATGAGGAACACACCTCCTCTATTTATACACTACTCTGATATGTATTTTACACAAGTACATGTAGGCTCGTATTTAACCATTAGGTTAAATACCCCATTATAACTGACTGGGCCGACCCCTCTAGGGTGGTCTAATAACCCTTTGACCCACATAACACATTTAGGGCCGACCCCCACTAGGGAAGTCTAATAAACCGAGTTACCATATTTCGACGGAGGAATAAACATCTCCGAATATACAATAAGATCTTCACGGAGGAATGAAACATCTCCGGAATGATAAAGTACAAATATAATATTCTTTGAAGTTACAATATCTCAACACTCCCCCTTAACGAGAAGGATATTATAACAACATCTGCACGAGAAAGGAGTCATCAACATCATACATGATACATCTATAAATCATTGGAAGCTTTCTTCAATTTGTCTTCATCAGTAACTCAAATAGTTACTGGTACATCAATGTCAACATCAACATCAACATTACGATCATCAACATCGTAATCACACGATCAGCAACATCGTCATCACACGATCAACAACATCGTCATCACACGATCAGCAACATCATCATCACATGATCAGCAACATCGTCATCACACGATCATCAGCATCGTCATCACACGATCATCAGTATCGTCATCACACGATCAACAGCATCGTCATCACATGATCAGCAACATCGTTATCACACGATCAGTAACATCGTCATCACACGATCAGCAACATCGTCATCACACGATCAGCAACATCGTCATCACACGATCATTAGCATCGTCATCACACGATAATCAATATCGTCATCACACGATCAGCACCATCATCATCACATGATCATCAGCAGTACAAGTATTCATGCCAATACAAGTGACCATATCAACAATACGAGTATCCTACCGACTCAAGAAGCCACATCATCAATACAAGTATCCTACCGATACAAGTAACCACATCATCAATACAAGTATCCTACCGATAAAAGTAACCACATCATCAATACAAGTATCCTACCGATACAAGTAACCACATCATCAATACAAGTATCCTACCGATACAAGTAACCATATCATCAATACAAGTATCCTACCGATACAAGTAACCACATCATCAATACAAGTATCCTACCGATACAAGTAACCACATCATCAATACATGTATCCTACCGATACAAGTAACCACATCATCAATACAAGTATCCTACTGATACAAGTAACCACATCAAAAATCACTTTCTTGGAGACCATACGTCTACGGATCAATTCAGGGACCTAAGTCCGGAGATGATACAATCCCCATTTCTCGGAGACCTCAAGTCTACGGATCAATTCAGGGACTGCAGTCCGGGGATGATACAATCCCCACTTCTCGGAGACCTCACGTCTACGGATCAATTCAGGGACCTAAGTCTGGGGATGATACAATCCCCACTTCTCGGAGACCTCACGTCTACGGATCAATTCAGGGACCTAAGTCCGGGGATGATACAATCCCCACTTCTCGGAGACCTCACGTCTACGGATCAATTCAGGGACCTAAGTCCGGGGATGATACAATCCCCACTTCTCGGAGACCTCACGTCTACGGATCAATTCAGGGACCGCAGTCCGGGGATGATACAATCCCCACTTCTCGGAGACCTCACGTCTACGACTCTCTTTAGGACTGAAAGTCCAGGGATGATCCAATCCCCTCAACTGTCCACTAAGGACTTCATTCTCGGAGACCTCACGTCTACGGATCTCTTTAGGACTGAAAGTCCAGGGATGATCCAATCCCCTCAACTGTCCACTAAGGACTTCATTCTCAGAGACCTCACGTCTACGGCTCTCTTTAGGACTAAAAGTCCAGGGATGATCCAATCCCCTCAACTGTCCACTAAGGACTTCATTCTCGGAGACCTCACGTCTACGGCTCTCTTTAGGACTGAAAGTCCAGGGATGATCCAATCCCCTCAACTGTCTACTAAGGACTTCATTCTCGAAGACCTCACGTCTACGGCTCTCTTTAGGACTGAAAGTCCAGGGATGATCCAATCCCCTCAACTGTCCACTAAGGATTTCATTCTCGGAGACCTCACGTCTACGGCTCTCTTTAGGACTGAAAGTCCAGGGATGATCCAATCCCCTCAACTGTCCACTAAGGACTTCATTCTCGGAGACCTCACTTCTACGGCTCTCTTTAGGACTGAAAGTCCAGGGATGATCCAATCCCCTCCACTGTCCACTAAGGACTTCATTCTCGGAGACCTCACATCTACGGCTCTCTTTAGGACTGAAAGTCCAGGGATGATCCAATCCCCTCAACTGTCCACTAAGGACTTCATTCTCGGATGCCTCACGTCTACGGCTCTATTTAGGACTGAAAGTCCAGGGATGATCCAATCCCCTCAACTGTCCACTAAGGACTTCATTCTCGGAGACCTCACGTCTACGGCTCACTTTAGAACATGTGTTCAAGGATGATACAATCCCCACATGTATTCTCATCAATACAAGTACAAGTATCCTCAACCATACAAGTACATTAATCAATACATGTGTCATCAAAAGTATGTATTCTTACCAATACATCTTATCATCAAAAGCATGTATTCTCACCAATACATCTATCATCAAAAGCATGTATTCTTACTAATACATCTAACATCAAAAGCATGTATAAGTAAAACTAAGTATTCTAAGTATAAGAGTCCTAAATCTAAATATTTCTAAGTATCTAGGTGTAGAGAACAGGTTACCTCATCATCGACCTTGTTGTTCGATAAGACAATCTCATCATCAGTGACTATACTACTCCCCCTTTCGAGGAGGGTCCTTTTGAGCTACACCAAGCTTGTCTTGGAAGTATTCAAATTTCACTCGAGACAGAGGTTTGGTTAGTACATCGGTAACCTGTTACAAATTCAAACTTTATAGTTCATTTCTGTGTCATATCTTGTTAGATCCCTATGTTCTTTGACTTATCATGGAACACTGGATTCTATGTCATCTTGATACAACTCTATTTGTCACATAGGATCACAGTTGGTTCTATCTCTAAGTCAAGCAATCCTGAAGCCAAACTTCTTCACAACTAGCAGAGCAAGCAGCCATATATTCTGCTTGTGCTGAGAGCCACACTAGACTGCTTCCAGCTAAACTACGAGATCATGGCTAATCCCAGACAATAACATCCTCTCGATGTGTTCTTCCTGTCTGATACACTTCCTGCCCAAACAGAATCTGAATAACCATCTGAAGTCATGATCTTCAAGATAGCATAGATCAAATTCTATCGTGTCCTTTATGTGCCTCATCACATGCTTTGCAACTATCAGGTGAACACATCTGGTTTCCACTAGATACTGACTCAAGGTGTTCACAACAAAGCATATATCTAATCTAGTATATGTTAGATACATCAATGACCCAATAATTTGACTGTACAAAGTTATATCCACTAACTCTGATGAGTTATCCCCTAACAGCTTCAAGTTGGAATCCATAAGAGTGGCCATTCCAACACCTCAAGTCATATTTCTCATCATACTTTCCCTGGTTGAGAAATATTCCTTCTGAGCCTTGCCATACTTCCAGACCTAGGAAGTAAAGCATCAATTTGAGATCTTTCATTTTCATTTCTGCATTGAATGATCTTCTGCATATCTATCTGTGCCATCTCTCGTTAGATGGGTCTACTGATATGAACCTCAATATCATTCGAACTCTGTGGTGAGTTCCTTCTTGCATCCATGTCATATGTGAATAGAAATCATATTCAACCTTGTAGCAAAGGTTGAGATCCACATCACCCATGGTGATCATTAAGCTTATCAATTTATTATCGATCCTAGGTACCTATACAGAACCTGATTCACACTTCTTCTTTAATTACACCATACTTGGAGCAAACATCTTGTCATGATTCTCTTCCCCTTTCTAAGAGAATCTTCTAGCCATGAGCCTTCTATATTTTGTTTGATTTGTAAATCTTCTTGTTTGAACATCCACCACTTGTACGATGTCCATCATTCTTCATGACCTTTCCTACAAATCAAAATTAAGTACATGATTAGTAATACTTCATAATCATCAAATCATATTGACATGATAACCTATTATGCATACAGATATCATTTACATAGTGATGCAACTATTTTGACCAATACTTTGGCACAACACTTTCCCATATCCTGTATGCATACAGTGGCTATCTAGATGCCTTCCATCTCTACCAGAACATACTATCGAGAGTGTGCACAACTCTCAGCATGTCAGCAAAGAGGTTTCATTCTAGACAAGCAACAATGGAATGTTTGTCCAACTTACCAATCATATGCATATTAGTAGTATACTGTTCAATGTTCTATGAATATTTACACTCATCATGATATATTATAGGAATACAAATATGCATACAATCTATTACAGGCAATATCATTTACTATTTCAAATAACAACTTAAATACTTATCTTTTATGTTTGTGTGGTTTCCTCCCGCTTGATCTTCTGTATGTCTTTTGAACTTCTGTTCATTCTGTACCACTGTGCATGTTCAAGTGTCATCCTCATGATCTCATACACAAACATACACCCATTAGTATGTTCTAAATGTTATCAAAACATTATAGTTCTAAATTCTTGAAAATGTATAGTCATGATTAATTAGTATTCAAGATTTCAGGGAAGTATTCTTTTACTCATGCATATCATCAATCAAGATAAAAGACATAATATGCATAATCCCTTGATTACTAATTTTATGAATAAGCATAGCCAATCATACCAAGTATACTTATATAAGGGATCCTAACACAAGGTAAGATTCATGGGAAACATACCTGGATTAGTATACCTATTTAGTTATGTACAACATACCTAAACAATCTCTTCAATGATTTAGAGATCCTGAGCTAGAACCTGCATGTCTCATAGGTTAAGCATAATATAACAAAGTCATACATACCTCGTAAGTAGAACAAATATTATGGATGAGTCTTTGTCTTCATGTTTTCATGGTCATGGAGCCTGATTTGTCTTTTGTGATGTATTTGTATCTTGTTAGCAGACAACATCAACCTCACACAACATCATAATGCATTAGTACAATCATAAGTGTCAACACCCTAACCAATGAATATCTTCTATCATGCATTCATAATTTTGTTAAGGTGATACAACAAATCTAAAATCAAGATTGTACTAACCGTAATAACATGAAGACAAACATACCATAAACTTAATCATGAACAAATCTCAAAACATACCTCGATGAGTCATACCTGTCGAGATCGCTTGTAATCTCCTTATGTAAAGCCTTCGCCTCTTCTCCCTCTGAAACAGGAACTCCTTCACTTATGCAGGTGACCAATCCATCTTCTTCTAGGATTAACCCTATCCACTTGATTTGCAAGACCTGGACCTGGAGCTGGATATGGGTTTGTCAGAGAAACCCCAAAAATTCAAACTTTGAATTTCAAACTTCCGAAAGGATAGAAATATGCGCCTTGATGAGCTGATCAAACTGATATATTCAGAATTTGAAAACTGCAAAGTTTCACTCCTCAATTTTGCCTTTGAAACTTCCGGATTCACTGGACGTGACCCTGAAGTGGGGTTTGATGAATCCCACTCTTCTGCCCAATCAAAATGTTTGATCCAAATCTCTAAGCTTCTATTTTTCTGAGGAGCTTCCAGCCATGGTCACAGATTTCAAAAATTCCCATTTTTACAGAAGCCCTAATTTTCCACTTTTCTGATCAAAGTCCCGAACTAGGGTTTGATCAAGCCCGGCCTTCTGCCCAACCAAAAAATCTGATCTTGGTCTCTAAATTTCTATTTTTATGAGTATCATTCAGCCGTGGTCTTCGTTTACAAAAATTCCAACTTTCTTCAAAGCCCTAAATTCCGGAAGCCATGAATGAAGGTACTCAAAAATAATTCTGTTTTGACAGAAATATGTACCTGATTGTTTCTGGTGTAACTCCAAACTTTTCAATCCATAGGGTCTGAAAACATCTTCGGAGATAGCCTGACCTGTTATCTTTCCATCCTGATAGGTCTGACCTCAATTGGATTCTCTGAGAGAGAGTTATGGCAAATGTCGCAACGTGACCTATTTTGGGATAAAACAGAAGAGCGAACTTGTACAGCGTGCCACGTGTCACTGTTTGAACTTAGGCCTCTGAAAAACTGTCCTGAGGTAGCTTGGCCTGTTATCTTTCCATCCTGATAGGTCTGAACTCAATTGGACTCTCTGAGAGAGAGTTATGCCAAGTATCGTAACATGACCTGTTTATGGGATAATACAAGAGGGCGAGTTTGTACGGAGTGCCACGTGTCACTGGTTCAACTTCAGCCTCTGAAAAGGTTTTCTGAGATAGTACAGACTGTGTACTAGCTGTCACTTTTTATGAAATTTCATTTGGAGCTTCCTAGCCCAAGATATGACCTTTTTCCCAAGGTCACCTGATTTTGACTCAGATCTGGAAGAGGCAGAAACCCTATATTGTACAGATCATAAATGACAAAGTACAACGAATTAGAGGTTTTCCTTTGGACACAAGGTACCTGGAGATTTAATCTTCGTCCTGTAACAATTTCATATCCGAAAACTTCGCCAAAACGGATTTATAGCGAAAGTGCTACGATGTCTGGTTTTTGCTATGTAAAACCCTAACCTTCAAATTGTCGTAAGTAAAGCAAGTGTCGTTAGTGCCATACCTTGCCTTCCTTCAGGTTAGCTCTGATACCATGTTAAGATTTAATATTATAAGACAAAAAATAGTAGCATTACATTCCATTTCACAATAATAGCATATACAGGATCACTGAAGAAACAACAAGCATAACATAAACACAAGAGACAGAGATTTATCCTGGGAAACCCTCATGGGGTAGAAAACCCAGCAAAGCTTCCTCAATATAGATGACCAGCAATATACAAATATGAAACCCTGAGACATGATCTCCTCCTCCACAATAGCAGACCTCTCCTCCACAAGTGCGCTATCCTCAAGTGTGTGTGTGTATCAAATTAGGAACACACCTCCTCTATTTATACACTACTCTGATATGTATTTTACACAAGTACATGTAGGCTCGTATTTAACCATTAGGTTAAATACCCCATTATAACTGACTGGGCCGACCCCTCTAGGGTGGTCTAATAACCCTTTGACCCACATAACACATTTAGGGCCGACCCCCACTAGGGAATTCTAATAACCCGAGTTACCATATTCCGACGGAGGAATAAACATCTCCGAATATACAATAAGATCTTCACGGAGGAATGAAACATCTCCGGAATGATAAAGTACAAATATAATATTCTTTGAAGTTACAATATCTCAACACATGCCATAGGCAAAACCTCGAAAGACCATCTGCAAATCTCCCAGGGCACAAATTACATGCTTTCCTGCACAACCTGATCCACGGCCATAAAGTATCATCTGATACTCATCAAACATCATCCTGATGTACACATGATCATCTTGATCATCATCACTGCAACATCCTGTTGCATGTCATCTGGAGAAGCTCGTCATCCACGATCATCCAAGTATACATAGATACATGACCCACACAATGTATCCATCGGCATACATGATCTACCTGATCATACAAAGATACATGATCCACACAATGTATCCATCAGCATCCAACATGATGCGTTCATACAAAATACATACACATGATCCAACCGATCATATCCAGCATCCAACATGATGCATACATATATACATATAATGATCCAACTGATCATATCCAAGCAGAAACCAGAACATCATCCTGATGCTCATCATCTAGCGCTTACATCCATAGCCATGTGAAGAGTTCCCCTTCCAACATGCTTGGAATGGCTTCAACAAATGTGTCCATCACTACTTCCTCGAAGTATCCTCGATATGAAGCACGCCAAGTCTCTCTCTGAAGTACTCGAACTTCACCCTGGCTAGTGGCTTCATCAGCACATCTGCAATCTGCTCGTCCGTCGCAACATACAGGAGCTTCATAGCTCCTCTCTGTACCATATCCCTGATATAGTGATATTTGATCTCTATGTGTTTCGACCTGTCATGAAACACTGGGTTCTTGGACAGCTTCACACAACTCTGGTTATCACAGAAGATACCAGTAGCATCCAATAGGAGATCAAATAACTCAGACAGTAGCTTCCATAGCCATAATGCCTCACAACTAGATGAACAGGCTGCAACATACTCTGCCCCAGCTGTACTCAGTGCTACACAGGACTTCTTCTTACTAAACCAAGAGATCACACCTGATCCCATACTGAAGCAACACCCAGATGTGCTCTTCCTGTCTGCAACACTGCCAGCCTAATCTGAATCAACATAATCCTGCAGGTTAAACTTTTTATTCTCCTCATACCTGAGCCCATAATCCACTGTACCCTTCAGGTACCTCAGAATATGCTTTACAGCAACCAGGTGAACACTCCTCAGATCCGTCAGGAACTGGCTCAATGTGTTCACAACAAAGCAAATGTTTGGTCTCGTGTTCGTCAGGTACATCAAGGACCCAATCATCTGGCGATACATAGAGACATCAATCAGCTCAAATGAAGCATCGCATAGAAGCTTCAGATTCGATGCCATAGGTGTGGCCATGGACTTGCAATCCATCATCCTGAACTTCTTCAAGATCTCTACTGCATACTTCCCTTGTCCAAGGAAGATTCCATCACTCTGCCACACCTCCATGCCAAAAACAAATAGTGCATCATCCCCAAGTTCTTCATCTCGAACTCGGTAGTAAGCTTCCGCTGCGTGTCGGCAATCAATCTATCTTCACCATACCAAGTTCTGCACATATATGATTTCCTATCATGTGTCTCAAAACCAAGTGGCTGCTCCACATACACTTCTTCTTCAACTACACCATTCAAGGAAGCTGTCTTGAATCCATCTGGTGTATCTTCTATTTCATCACTTTTATATTTCTCAATGTTGTCATCTGCAACATGCTTGATCTGATAGTTCCATTTGGAATTCATAGTAAACTTCCCTTCATGTCTTGGGATTACATCCCAAACATCATTCTTCATGATCGACGGATCATGGCATTTCATTTCTTCATCCCAAATCCTGGGAACTTCAATATATTCAATATCTTGAATAGATATCTTTGTTGCTGGAACACATGTTGTAGTTCTTCTTTTGTAGGAGATGTCATACGATCTTTCCTACACAACAAGTTAAATTGCATGATTAGAAAACATCTCATAGTTTTCAGAACAAATTCTTACACATAAAGAAATATGCCATACAGTCATGCAATTATCTTAGCCAATGCTTCAATACAACATTTATCCATATTCTGTAACTTTCTAAATGCCTTCCAATCTCTACCAGAACATTGTTAAGAGTGTGCACAACTCCCAACATGTCAGCAAAGAGGTTTCATTCTAGATAAGTAGCAATGGAAAGTTGTACAGTGTCATAGGCCACTTACCCATGTATATTAGTAGTATATTGTTCATCAATGCAACTATTCTAATATGCACAATACATATCCTAAGTCTAGGAACATGAGCATATACATCATTGAACAATTTTACTTAAACAAACAAATATGCAAGAAATGATAATTAAAATACTTATCTTTGTTTGTTCGTTGGGTGGACTCCCTCTGAGTCTTCGCTTCCTTGTAGGAGATGCTGGAGTCCTAATATGAAGTAGCTTCTTCTACACCTTTCTGTTGTGGAATGTAGAGAGATGGTCAACTCCCTCTGAATATCTGCATCCTTTCATAAACCACTGGAGTGTACTCCCTCTTGATCTTTCCTCCCTGGATTACCTGTTCTTGAACTCATATTCATCCTTGGTCCCTATGCATGCTTATTAGTATCATGATTGTTTTATCCTTGTGATCTCATATAAAATCATACATTCATTAGTATACTATTAAAACACAATAATCTCAAGCATGTATAGTCATGATCATTTCAAACATAAATAATAAGCATTATCATTCAAGGTTTATGTAGGATTCTCATGGTTAGTCAAATCATAAGAAGCATAACATGTCTAAACCTATGACTCTTTAGTTGAATCATCAATCAAGATAAGAGATATAATATGCATACAGCCATGACTTATTCAAACCTATGACTTCATGAATAATCATTATCAAACAACACAACAGTATAAGATCCTAACACAAGGTCGGATTATATCTTGATATAGGAAAAAACATACCTGGATTAGCATGCTAGCTATTTATGTCTAACATACTCACATGATGTCTTCTAGTTCTTCTTCAATGACTTGTGCTAGTAACCTGTATATCTCATAGGTTAACTATTACAAAATCAAGTTATACATACCTCGTAAATGGATCTTCTATGAGATCCATGACAATGGATGAATCTTTGTCCTCATGTTATCATGATCATATGTTCTTGGACCAGAACATGATTTGTCTTTCTTGGTGTACCTTTCATGTTAGTAGACAACATAAACCTCATACAACACCATAATGCATTAGTACAATCATAAGTGTCAACACCCTAACCAATGAATATCTTCTATCATGCATTCATAATTTTGTTAAGGTGATACGACAAATCTAAAATCAAGATTGTACTAACCGTAATAACATGAAGACAAACATACCATAAACTTAATCAAGGACAAATCTCAAAACATACCTTGATGAGTCATACCTGTCGAGATTGCTTGTAATTTCCTTATGTAAAGCCTTAGCCTTATCTCCCTCTGAAACAGGAACTCCTTCACTTATGCAGGCGACCAATCCATCTTCTTCTAGGATTAACCCTATCCACTTGATTTGCAAGAACTAGACCTGGAGCTGGATATGGGTTTGTCAGAGAAACCCCAAAAGTTCAAACTTTGAATTTCAAACTTCTGAAAGGATAGAGATATGCGCCTTGATGAGATGATCAAACTGGTATATTCAGAATTTGAAAACTGCAAAGTTTCACTCCTCAATTTTTCCCTTGAAACTTCCAGATTCACTAGACGTGACCCTGAACTGGGGTTTGATGAATCCCACTCTTCTGCCCAATCAAAATGTTTGATCCAAAGCTCTAAGCTTCTATTTTTTTGAGGAGCTTCTAGCCATGGTCACAGATTTCAAAAATTCTCATTTTTACAGAAGCCCTAATTTTCCACTTTCCTGATCAAAGTCCCGAACTAGGGTCTGATCAAGCCCGGCCTTCTGCCCAACCAAAAATTCTGATCTTGGTCTCTAAATTTTTATTTTGATGAGTAGCATTCAGCCGTGGTCTCCGATTACAAAAATTCCAACTTTCTCCAAAGCCCTAAATTCTGGAAGCCATGAATGAAGGTACCAAAAAATAATTCTGTTTTGACAGAAATATGTACCTGATTGTTTCTGGTGTAACTCCGAAATTTTTGATCCACAGGCTCTGCAAAATTTTTCTGCCATAGCCTGACTTGTTAGCTTTCCATCTTGATAGGTCTGACCTCAATTGGATTTTCTGAGAGAGATTTATGCAAAATGTCGCAACATGACCTGTTTTGGGATAATACAGGAGAGCGAACTTGTACGGCATGCCACGTGTCACTGTTTGAACTTCGACCTCTGAAAAAATTTCTTGAGATAGCTCATCCTGTTATCTTTCCATCCTAACAGGTCTGACCTCAATTGGACTCTCTGAGAGAGAGTTATTCCAAGTGTCGCAACATGACCTGTTTATGGGATAATACAGGAGAGAAAACTTGTACTGCGTGCCACGTGTCACTGGTTCAACGTCGACCTCTGAAAAAGTTTTCTAAGATAGTAAAGACTGTGTACTACCTGTCACTTTTTACGAAATTTCATTTGGAGCTTCATAGCCCAAGATATGACCTTTTTCCCAAGGTCACCTGATTTTGACTCAGATCTGGAAGAGGCAGAAACCCTATATTGTACAGATCATAAATCACAAGTATAACGAATTAGAGGTTGTCCTTTGGACACAAGGTACCTGGAGATTTAATCTTCGTCCTGTAACAATTTCAGATCCGAAAAATTTGCCAAAACGGATTTATAGCGAAAGTGCTACGATGACTGGTTTTTGCTATATCAAGCACTAGCATCGTAAGTGCAACAAGTGTCATACATGCCATATCATGCCTTCTTTCAGGCTAGCTCTGATACCATGTTAAATTTTTAGAATTTACTTCAATCTGATCTAGGATCTTAACTGAGAGAACAACATGTACAGCATATCTACAGCATATCAATCATGGAGACAATAATGCAAGCACACAAGAGACACAAAGATTTACTTGGGGAAAACCATAAAGGTGAAAAACCCCAATAACTTCCTCAGAGATAGATAGAGCAATGATACAACCAACCATAAGAGATAGACACAACCTAGCAGCAGATCCTCCTCCTCCATAAGTGCGCCACTCCTCCTTGAGTGCATGTGTGAGAAGTGAGTGAGCAAATAGAGTGCCTTCCGCACTCTATTTATACTTGACTTGACTTGCCTTTTTACCTAACTCATGTAGGCTCGAACTTTACCACATAACATAATGCTGAGTGGGACGACCCCCAATAGGGTGGTCTAATAACCCTTTGAACCACATGGCCGACCCCCAATAGGGTGGTCTAATAACCCTTTGACCCACATGACTTATACAGGGCCGACCCCAAATAAGGTGGTCTAATAACCCATCAAGTATAAGTTACGACACTTACAATATAAATGACGACACTTCCTTATAGAGGAATAATACCATCTCTATAGGAATACAATATACATATATGTGAAATACATTCTGAAGTTACATATACATCAACAACTACAAAAAGTCATTATGACATAGAATGTGCATACTTTGTTGATTCCATTTAAGAAATAAATCACATTTTCTAAAAACTCGTGTTTTTTAAGAAATCATGTAAACATTCCAGAAGTTGTGATTTTAAAAAACGGGGGGAAGTAAGCTTTTCTTATTTCCGAACGCATGCACAAACTATAGAAAGTCGTTATGACGTAGAATGTGCATAATTTGTTGATTCCATTTATGAAATAAATCACATTTTCTAAAAACTCGTGTTTTTTAAGAAATCATGTAAACCTTCTAGAAGTTGTGATTTTAAAAAACGGGGGGAAGTAAGCTTTTCTTATTTCCGGACGCATGTGCAAACTATAGAAAGTCGTTATTACGTAGAATCTGCATAGTTTATGCATGCGCAGACTACAAAAAGTTGTTATGACATAGAATGTGCATACTTTGTTGATTCCATTGACGAAATAAATCACATTTTCTAAAAACTCGTGTTTTTTAAGAAATCATGTAAACATTCCAGAAGTTGTGATTTTAAAAAATGGGGGGAAGTAAGCTTTCCTTATTTCCGGACGCATTAGCAAACTATAGAAAGTCGTTATGACATAGAATGTGCATACTTTGTTGATTCCATTTATAAAATAAATCACATTTTCTAAAAACTCATGTTTTTTAAGAAATCATGTAAACCTTCTAGAAGTTGTGTTTTTAAAAAATGGGGGGAAGTAAGCTTTTCTTATTTCCGGACGCATGCGCAAACTATAGAAAGTCGTTATTACGTATAATGTGCATAGTTTGCGCATGCGCAGATTACATAAAGTCGTTATGACATAGAATGTGCATACTTTGTTGATTCCATTTACGAAATAAATCACATTTTCTAAAAACTGATGTTCTTTAAGAAATCATGTAGACCTTCTAGAAGCTGTGAATTCAAAAAAAGGGGGGAAGTAAGCTTTTCTTATTTCCGGACGCATGCGCAAAGTATAGAAAGTCGTTATTACGTAGAACGTGCATAGTTTGCGCATGCGCAAACTATCGAAACTCATTATGACATAGAATGTGCATAGTTTGTTGATTCCATTTAAGAAATAAATCACATTTTCTAAAAACTCTTGTTTTTTAAGAAATCATGTAAACCTTCTAGAAGTTGTGATTTTAAAAAACGGGGGGAAGTAAGGTTTTCTTATTTCGGGAAGCATGCGCAAAATATAGAAAGTCGTTATTACGTAGAATGTGCATAGTTTGCGCATGCCAAAACTACAAAAAGTCATTATGACATAGAATGTGCATACTTTGTTGATTCCATTTACGTAATAAATCACATTTTCTAAAAACTCGTGTTTTTTAAGAAATCATGTAAACATTCTAGAAGTTGTGATTTTAAAAAACGGGGGGAAGTAAGCTTTTCTTATTTTCGGCCGCATGTGCAAACTATAGAAAGTCGTTATGACGTAGAATGTGCATAATTTGTTGATTCCATTTATGAAATAAATCACATTTTCTAAAAATACGTGTTTTTTAAGAAATCATGTAAACCTTCTAGAAGTTGTGATTTTAAAAACTGGGGGGAAGTAAGCTTTTCTTATTTCTGGACACATGCGGAAACTATAGAAAGTCATTATTACGTATAATGTGCATAGTTTGCGCAGGCGCAGACTACAGAAAGTCGTTATGACATAGAATGTGCATACTTTGTTGATTCCATTTATGAAATAAATCACATTTTTTAAAAACTCGTGTTTTTTAAGAAATCATGTAAACCTTCTAGACGCTGTGAATTTAGAAAAAGGGGGGAAGTAAGCTTTTCTTATTTCCGGACGCATGCGCAAAGTATAGAAAGTCGTTGTTACGTAGAATGTGCATAGTTTGCGCATGTGCAAACTATGGAAAGTCGTTATGACATAGAATGTGCATACTTTGTTGATTCCATTTATTGAATAAATCACATTTTCTAAAAACTCGTGTTTTTTAAGAAATCATCTAAACCTTCTAGAAGTTGTGATTTTAAAAAACGAGGGGAAGTAATCTTTTCTTATTTCCGGAAGCATGCGCAAACTATAGAAAGTCGTTATTACGTAGAATGTGCATAGTTTGCGCATGAACAAACTACAGAAAGTCATTATGACATAGAATGTGCATACTTTGTTGATTCCATTTATGAGATAAATCACATTTTCTAAAAACTCGTGTTTTTTAAGAATTCATGTAAACATTCTAGAAGTTGTGATTTTAAAAAACGGGGGGAAGTAAGCTTTTCTTATTTCCGGACGCATGCGCAAAGTATAGAAAGTCGTTATTACATAGAATGTGCTATCGAAAGTCGTTATGACATAGAATGTGCATAGTTTGTTGATTCCATTTACGAAATAAATCATATTTTCTAAAAACTCATGTTTTTTAAGAAATCATGTAAACCTTCTAGAAGTTGTGATTTTAAAAAACGGGGGGAAGTAAGCTTTTCTTATTTTCGGAAGCATGCGCAAACTATAGAAAGTCGTTATTACGTAGAATGTGCATAGTTTGCGCATGCACAAACTACAAAAAGTTGTTATGACATAAAATGTGCATACTTTGTTGATTCCATTTATGAGATAAATCACATTTTCTAAAAACTCGTGTTTTTTAAGAATTCATGTAAACATTCTAGAAGTTGTGATTTTAAAAAACGGGGGGAAGTAAGCTTTTCTTATTTCCGGACGCATGCGCAAACTATAGAAAGTCCTTATGACGTAGAATGTCCATACTTTGTTAATTCCATTTATGAAATAAATCACGTTTTCTAAAAACTTGTGTTTTTTAAGAAATCATGTAAACCTTCTAGAAGCTGTGATTTTAAAAAACAGGGGGAAGTAAGCTTTTCTTATTTCCAGAAGCATGCGCAAACTATAGAAAGTCGTTATTACGTAGAATGTGCATAGTTTGCGCATGCGCAAACTACAGAAAGTCGTTATGACATAGAATGTGCATACTTTATTGATTCCATTTATTAAATAAATCACATTCTCTAAAAACTCGTGTTTTTTAAGAAATCATGTAAACCTTCTAGAAGTTGTGATTTTAAAAAACGGGGGGAAGTAAGGTTTTCTTATTTCTGGACGCATGCGCAAACTATAGAAAGTCGTTATTACGTACAATGTGCATAATTTGTTGATTCCATTTATGAAATAAATCACATTTTCTAAAAACTCGTGTTTTTTAAGAAATCATGTAAACCTTCTAGAAGTGGTGATTTTAAAAAACGGGGGAAGTAAGCTTTTCTTATTTCTGGACGCATGTGTAAACTATAGAAAGTCGTTATTACGTAGAATGTGCATAGTTTGCGCATGCGCAGACTACAGAAAGTCATTATGACATAGAATGTGCATACTTTGTTGATTCCATTTGGGAAATAAATCACATTTTTTAAAAACTCGTGTTTTCTAAGAAGTCATGTAAACCTTTTAGAAGTTGTGATTTTAAAAAACGGGGGGAAGTAAACTTTTTTTATTTCCGTACGCATGCGCAAACCATAGAAAGTCGTTATTAGGTAGAATGTGCATAGTTTGCACATGCGCAGACTACAGAAAGTTGTTATGACATAGAATGTGCATACTTTGTTGATTCCATTTAAGAAAGAAATCATATTTTCTAAAAATTCATGTTCTTTAAGAAATCATGTAAACCTTCTAGAAGCTGGGAATTTAAAAAAAGGGTGGAAGTAAGCTTTTCTTATTTCCGGATGCATGCGCAAAATATAGAAAGTCGTTATTACGTAGAATGCGCATAGTTTGCGCATGCGCAAATTATCGAAAGTCGTTATGACATAGAATATGCATACTTTGTTGATTCCATTGACGAAATAAATCACATTTTCTAAAAACTCGTGTTTTTTAAGAAATCATCTAAACCTTCTAGAAGTTGTGATTTTAAAAAACGGGGGGAAGTAAGCTTTTCTTATTTCCGGAAGCATGCGCAAACTATAGAAAGTCGTTATTACGTAGAATGTGCATAGTTTGGACATGCGCAAACTACAGAAAGTCGTTATGACATAGAATGTGCATACTTTGTTGATTCCATTTATGAAATAAATCACATTTTCAAAAAGCTCATGTTTTTTGAGAAATCATGTAAACCTTCTAGAAGTTGTTATTTTAAAAAAAGGGGGGAAGTTATTTTAAAAAAATGGGGGAAGTAAGCTTTTCTTATTTCCGGACACATGCGCAAACTATAGAAAGTCGTTATGACGTAGAATGTGCATACTTTGTTGATTCAATTTATGCAATAAATCACATTTTCTAAAAACTCGTGTTTTTTAAGAAATCATGTAAACCTTCTAGAAGTTGTGATTTTAAAAAACGGGGGGAAGTAAGCTTTTCTTATTTCCGAACGCATGCGCAAAGTATAGAAAGTCGTTATTACGTAGAATGTGCATAGTTTGCGCATGCGCAAACTATCGAAAGTCGTTATGACATAGAATGTGCATACTTTGTTGATTCCATTTACGAAATAAATCACATTTTCTAAAAACTCGTGTTTTTTAAGAAATCATGTAAACCTTCTAGAAGTTGTGATTTTAAAAAACGGGTGGAAGTAAGCTTTTCTTATTTCCGGATGCATGTGCAAACTATAGAAAGTCGTTATTACATAGAATGTTCATAGTTTGCGCATGCGCAAACTACAGAAAGTCGTTATGACATAGAATGTGCATACTTTGTTGATTGCATTTATGAAATAAACCACATTTTCTAAAAACTAGTGTTTTCTAAGAAATCATGTAAACCTTCTAGAAGTTGTGATTTTAAAAAACGTGGGGAAGTAAGCTTTTCTTATTTCCGGAAGCATGCGCAAACTATAGAAAGTCGTTATTACGTAGAATGTGCATAGTTTGCGCATGCGCAGACTAGAGAAAGTCGTTATGACATAGAATGTGCATACTTTGTTGATTCCATTTATGAAATAAATCACATTTTTTAAAAACTCGTGTTTTCTAAGAAATCATGTAAACCTTCTAGAAGTCGTGTTTTTAAAAAACGGGGGGAATTAAGCTTTTCTTATTTCCGGATGCATGTGCAAACTATAGAAAGTCGTTATTACGTAGAATGTGCATAGTTTGCGCATGCGCAGACTACAGAAAGTCGTTATGACATAGAATGTGCATACTTTGTTGTTTCCATTTATGAAATAAATCACATTTTTTAAAAACTCGTGTTCTTTAAGAAATCATGTAAACCTTCTAGAAGCTGTGAATTTAAAAAAAGGGGGGAAGTAAGCTTTTCTTATTTCCGGACGCATGCGCAAAGTATAGAAAGTCGTTATTACGCAGAATGTGCATAGTTTGCGCATGCGCAAACTATCGAAAGTCATTATGACATAGAATGTGCATCCTTTGTTGATTCCATTTACGAAATAAATCACATTTTCTAAAAACTCATGTTTTTTAAGAAATCATTTAAACCTTCTAGAAGTTGTGATTTTAAAAAACGGGGGAAGTAAGCTTTTCTTATTTCCGGAAGCATGCGCAAACTATAGAAAGTCGTTATTACGTAGAATGTGCATAGTTTCCGCATGCGCAAACTACAAAAAGTCATTATGACATAGAATGTGCAAACTTTGTTGATTGCATTTATGAAATAAATCACATTTTCTAAAAACTCGTGTTTTTTAAGAAATCATGTAAACATTCCAGAAGTTGTGATTTTAAAAAATAGGGGGAAGTAAGCTTTTCTTATTTCCGGACGCATTCGCAAACTATAGAAAGTCGTTACGACGTAGAATGTCCATACTTTGTTGATTCCATTTATGAAATAAATCACATTTTCTAAAAGCTCGTGTTTTTTAAGAAATCATGTAAACCTTCTAGAAGTTGTGATTTTAAAAATCGGGGGGAAGTAAGCTTTTCTTATTTCCGGACGCATGCGCAAACTATAGAAATTCGTTATTACATAGAATGTGCATAGTTTGCGCATGCGCAGACTAGAGAAAGTCGTTATGACATAGAATGTGCATACTTTGTTGATTCCATTTATGAAATAAATCAAATTTTTTAAAAACTCGTGTTTTCTAAGAAATCATGTAAACCTTCTAGAAGTTGTGATTTTAAAAAACGGGGGGAAGTAAGCTTTTCTTATTTCCGGACGCATGCGCAAACTTTAGAAAGTCGTCATTGCGTAGAATGTGCATAGTTTGCGCATGCGCAGACTAGAGAAAGTCGTTATGACATAGAATGTGCATACTTTGTTGATTCCATTTATGAAATAAATCACATTTTTTTAAAAACTCGTGTTTTCTAAGAAATCATGTAAACCTTCTAGAAGTTGTGATTTTAAAAAACGGGGGGAAGTAAGCTTTTCTTATTTCCGGACGCATGCGCAAACTATAGAAAGTCGTCATTACGTAGAATGTGCATAGTTTGTGCATGCGCAGACTACAGAAAGTCGTTATGACATAGAATGTGCATACTTTGTTGATTCCATTTATGAAATAAATCACATTTTCTAAAAATTCATGTTCTTTAAGAAATCATGTAAACCTTCTAGAAGCTGTGAATTTAAAAAAAGGGGGGAAGTAAGCTTTTCTTATTTCTGGACGCATGCGCAAAGTATAGAAAGTTGTTATTACGTAGAATGTGCATAGTTTGCGCATGCGCAAACTATCGAAACTCATTATGACATAGAATGTGCATAGTTTGTTGATTCCATTTACGAAATAAATCACATTTTCTAAAAACTCATGTTTTTTAAGAAATCATGTAAACATTCTAGAAGTTGTGATTTTAAAAAACGGGGGGAAGTAAGCTTTTCTTATTTCCGGACGCATGCGCAAACTATAGAAAGTCGTTATGACGTAGAATGTGCATAATTTGTTTATTCCATTTATGAAATAAATCACATTTTCTAAAAACTCGTGTTTTTTAAGAAATCATGTAAACCTTCTAGAAGTTGTGATTTTAAAAAATGGGGGGAAGTAAGCTTTTCTTATTTCCGGACACATGCGCAAACTATAGAAAGTCGTTATTACGTAGAATGTGCATAGTTTGCGCATGTGTAGACTACAGAAAGTCGTTATGACATAGAATGTGCATACTTTGTTGATTCCATTTATGAAATAAATCACATTTCTTAAAAACTCGTGTTTTTTAAGAAATCATGTAAACCTTCTAGAATCTGTGAATTTAGAAAAAGGGGGGAAGTAATCTTTTCTTATTTCCGGACGCATGCGCAAAGTATAGAAAGTCGTTATTACGTAGAATGTGTATAGTTTGCGCATGCACAAACTATCGAAAGTCGTTATGACATAGAATATGCATACTTTGTTGATTCCATTTACGAAATAAATCACATTTTCTAAAAACTCGTGTTTTTTAAGAAATCATGTAAACCTTCTAGAATCTGTGAATTTAGAAAAAGGGGGGAAGTAATCTTTTCTTATTTCCGGGCGCATGCGCAAAGTATAGAAATTCGTTATTACGTAGAATGTGTATAGTTTGCGCATGCACAAACTATCGAAAGTCATTATGACATAGAATATGCATACTTTGTTGATTCCATGCACAAACTATCGAAAGTCGTTATGACATAGAACGTGCATACTTTGTTGATTCCATTGACGAAATAAATCACATTTTCTACAAACTCTTGTTTTTTAAGAAATCATGTAAACCTTCTAGAAGTTGTGACTTTAAAAAACGGGGGGAAGTAAGCTTTTCTTATTTTCGGACTCATGCGCAAAGTATAGAAAGTCATTATTACGTAGAATGTGCATAGATTGCGCATGCACAGACTACAGAAAGTCGTTATGACATAGAATGTGCATACATTGTTGATTCCATTTATGAAATAAATCACATTTTCTAAAAACTCGTGTTTTTTAAGAAATCATGTAAACCTTCTAGAAGTTGTGAATTTAAAAAAAGGGGGGAAGTAAGGTTTTCTTATTTCTGGACGCATGCGCAAAGTATAGAAATTCGTTATTACGTAGAATGTGCATAGTTTGCGCATGCGCAAACTACAGAAAGACGTTATGACCTAGAATGTGCATACTTTGTTGATTCCAGTTACGAAATAATCAAATTTCTAAAAACTCGTGTTTTTTAAGAAATCATGTAAACCTTCTAGAAGTTGTGATTTTAAAAAATGGGGGGAAGTTAAGCTTTTCTTATTTCTGGAAGCATGCGCAAACTATAGAAAGTCGTTATTACGTAGAATGTGCATAGTTTGCGCATGCGCAAACTACAGAAAGTCGTTATGACATAGAATGTGCATACTTTGTTGATTCCATTGATGAAATAAATCACATTTTCTAAAAACTCGTGTTTTTTAAGAAATCATGTAAACCTTCTAGAAGTTGTGATTTTAAAAAATGGGGGGAAGTAAGCTTTTCTTATTTCCGGACGCATGCACAAACTATAGAAAGTTGTTATTACGTAGAATGTGCATAGTTTGCGCATGCGCAAACTATCGAAAGTCATTATGACATAGAATGTGCATACTTTGTTGATTCCATTTACGAAATAAATCACATTTTCTAAAAACTCATGTTTTTTAAGAAATCATGTAAACCTTCTAGAAGTTGTGATTTTAACAAACGGGGGGAAGTAAGCTTTTCTTATTTCCGGACGCATGCGCAAACTATAGAAAGTCGTTATGAAGTAGAATGTGCATAATTTGTTGATTCCATTGATGAAATAAATCACATTTTCTAAAAACTCGTGTTTTTTAAGAAATCATGTAAACCTTCTAGAAGTTGTGAATTTAAAAAAAGGGGGGAAGTAAGCTTTTCTTATTTCTGGACGCATGCACAAAGTATAGAAAGTCGTTATTACGTAGAATGTGCATAGTTTGCGCATGCGCAAACTACCGAAAGTCGTTATGAAATAGAATGTGCATACTTTGTTGATTCCATTTACGAAATAAATCAAATTTCTAAAAAATCGTGTTTTTTAAGAAATCATGTAAACCTTCTATAAGTTGTGATTTTAAAAAATGGTGGGAAGTAAGCTTTTCTTATTTCCGGAAGCATGCGCAAACTATAGAAAGTCGTTATTACGTAGAATGTGCATAGTTTGTGCATGCGCAAACTACAGAAAGTCGTTATGACATAGAATGTGCATACTTTGTTGATTCCACTTATGCAATAAATCACATTTTCTAAAAACTCGTGATTTTTAAGAAATCATGTAAACCTTCTAGAAGTTGTGATTTTAAAAAACGGGGGGAAGTAAGCTGTTCTTATTTCCGGACTCATGCGCAAACTATAGAAATTCGTTATGACATAGAATGTGCATAATTTGTTGATTCCATTTATGAAATAAATCACATTTTATAAAAACATGTGTTTTTTAAGAAATCATGTAAACCTTCTAGAAGTTGTGATTTTAAAAAACGGGGGGAAGTAAGCTTTTCTTATTTCCGGACGCATGCGCAAACTATAGAAAGTCGTTATTACGTACAATGTGCATAGCTTGCGCATGCGCAAACTACAGAAAGTCATTATGACATAGAATGTGCATACTTTGTTGAATCCATTGATGAAATAAATCACATTTTCTAAAAACTCGTGTTTTTTAAGAAATCATGTAAACCTTCTAGAAGTTGTGAATTTAAAAAAAGGGGGGAAGTAACCTTTTCTTATTTCCGGACGCATGCGCAAAGTATAGAAAGTCGTTATTACGTAGAATGTGTATAGTTTGCGCATGCGCAAACTACAGAAAGTCGTTATGACATAGAATGTGCATACTTTTTTGATTCCATTTATGAAATAAATCACATTTTCTAAAAACTCTTGTTTTTTACGAAATCATATAAACCTTCTAGAAGTTGTGATTTTAAAAAACAGGGCGAAGTAAGCTTTCCTTATTTCCGGAAGAATGCGCAAACTATAGAAAGTCGTTATTACATAGAATGTGCATAGTTTGCGCATGCGCAAACTCCAGAAAGTCGTTATCACATAGAATGTGCATTCTTTGTTGATTCCATTTATGAAATAAATTACATTTTCTAGAAACTTGTGTTTTTTAAGAAATCATGTAAACTTTCTAGAAGTTGTGATTTTAAAAAACGGGGGGAAGTAAGCTTTTCTTATTTGCGTACACATGCGCAAACTATAGAAAGTCGTTATGACGTAGAATGTGCATACTTTGTGGATTCCATTTATGAAATAATTCACATTTTCTAAAAACTCGTGTTTTTTAAGAAATCATGTAAACCTTCTAGAAGTTGTGATTTTAAAAAACGAGGGGAAGTAAGCTTTTCTTATATCCGGACACATGCGCAAACTATAGAAAGTCGTTATTACGTAGAATGTGCATAGTTTGCGCATGCGCAGACTACAGAAAGTCGTTATGATGTAGAATGTGCATACTTTGTTGATTCCATTTATGAAATAAATCACATTTTCTAAAAACTCGTGTTTTTTAATAAATCATGTAAAACTTCTAGAAGCTGTGAATTTAAAAAAAGGGGGGAAGTAAGCTTTTCTTATTTCCGAACGCATGCGTAAAGTATAGAAAGTGATTATTACGTAGAATGTGTATAGTTTGCGCATGCGCAAACTATCGAAAGTCGTTATGACATAGAATGTGCATACTTTGTTGATTCCATTTACGAAATAAATCAAATTTCTAAAAACTCGTGTTTTTTAAGAAATCATGTAAACCTTCGATAAGTTGTGATTTTAAAAAATGGGGGGAAGTAAGCTTTTCTTATTTCCGGAAGCATGCGCAAACTATAGAAAGTCGTTATTACGTAGAATGTGCATAGTTTGTGCATGAGCAAACTACAGAAAGTCGTTATGACATAGAATGTGCATACTTTGTTGATTCCATTTATGCAATAAATCACATTTTCTAAAAACTCGTGATTTTTAAGAAATCATGTAAACCTTCTAGAAGTTGTGATTTTAAAAAACGGGGGGAAGTAAACTGTTCTTATTTCCGGACGCATGCGCAAACTATAGAAATTCGTTATGACATAGAATGTGCATACTTTGTTGATTCCATTTATGAAATAAATCACATTTTCTAAAAACATGTGTTTTTTTTAGAAATCATGTAAACCTTCTAGAAGTTGTGATTTTAAAAAACGGGGGGAAGTAAGCTTTTCTTATTTCCGGACGCATGCGCAAACTATAGAAAGTCGTTATTACGTACAATGTGCATAGCTTGGGCATGCGCAAACTACAGAAAGTCATTATGACATAGAATGTGCATACTTTGTTGAATCCATTTATGAAATAAATCACATTTTCTAAAAACTCGTGTTTTTTAAGAAATCGTGTAAACCTTCTAGAAGCTGTGAATTTAAAAAAAGGGGGGAAGTAAGCTTTTCTTATTTCTGGACGCATGCACAGAGTATAGAAAGTCGTTATTATGTAGAATGTGCATAGTTTGCGCATGCGCAAACTATCGAAAGTCGTTATGACATAGAATGTGCATACTTTGCTGATTCCATTTACGAAATAAATCACATTTTCTAAAAACTCGTGTTTTTTAAGAAATCATGTAAACCTTCTAGAAGTTGTGACTTTAAAAAACGGGGGGAAGTAAGCTTTTCTTATTTCCGGACGCATGGGAAACTATAGAAAGTCATTATTACGTAGAATTTGCATAGATTGCGCATTCGCAGACTAAAGAAAGTCGTTATGACATATAATGTGCATACTTTGTTGATTCCATTTATGAAATAAATCACATTTTCTAAAAACTCGTGTTTTTTAAGAAATCATTTAAACCTTCTAGAAGTTGTGAATTTAAAAAAAGGGGGGAAGTAAGCTTTTCTTATTTCTGGACGCATGCGCAAAGTATAGAAAGTCGTTATTACGTAGAATGTGCATAGTTTGCGCATACGCAAACTATCGAAAGTCGTTATGACATAGAATGTGCATACTTTGTTGATTCCGTTTACGAAATAAATCACATTTTCTAAAAACTCGTGTTTTTTAAGAAATCATATAAACCTTCTAGAAGTTGTGATTTTAAAAAACATTGGGAAGTAAGCTTTTCTTATTTATGGAAGCATGCGCAAACTATAGAAAGTCGTTATTACTGAGAATGTGCATAGTTTGCGCATGCGCAAACTCCAGAAAGTTGTTATGACATAGAATGCTCATACTTTGTTGATTCCATTTATGAAATAAATCACATTTTCTAAAAACTCATGTTTTTTAAGAAATCATGTAAACCTTCTAGAAGTTGTGATTTTAAAAAATGGGGGGAAGTAAGCTCTTCTTATTTCCGGATGCATGCGCAAACTATAAAAAGTCGTTATGACGTAGAATGTGCATACTTTGTTGATTCCATTTATGAAATAAATCACATTTTCTAAAAACTCGTGTTTTTTGAGAAATCATGTAAACCTTCTAGAAGTTGTGATTTTAAAAAACGGGGGAAGTAAGCTTTTCTTATTTCCGGACGCATGCGCAAACTATAGAAAGTCGTTATTACGTAGAATGTGCATAGTTTGCACAGGCGTAGACTACAGAAAGTCGTTATGACATAGAATGTGCATACTTTGTTGATTCCATTTATGAAATAAATCACATTTTCTAAAAACTCATGTTCTTTAAGAAATCATGTAAACCTTCTAGAAGCTGTGAATTTAAAAAAAGGGGGGAAGTAAGCTTTTCTTATTTCCGGACGCATGCGCAAAGTATAGAAAGTCATTATTACATAGCTTTTCTTATTTCCGGACGCATGCGCAAAGTATAGAAAGTCATTATTACATAGAATGTGCATCGTTTGCTCATGCGCAAACTATCGAAAGTCGTTATGACGTAGAATGTGCATACTTTGTTTATTCCATTTACGAAATAAATCACATTTTCTAAAAACTCGTGTTTTTTAAGAACTCATGTAAACCTTCTAAAAGTTGTGATTTTAAAAAACGGGGGGAAGTAAGCTTTTCTTATTTACGGACGCATGCGCAAAGTATAGAAATTCATGATTACGTAGAATGTGCATAGATTGCGCATGCCCGGACTACAGAAAGTCGTTATGACATAGAATGTGCATACTTTGTTGATTCCATTTACGAAATAAATCAAATTTCTAAAAACGCGTGTTTTTTAAGAAATCATGTAAACCTTCGATAAGTTGTGATTTTAAAAAATGGGGGGAAGTAAGCTTTTCTTATTTCCGGAAGCATGCGCAAACTATAGAAAGTCGTTATTACGTAGAATGTGCATAGTTTGTGCATGAGCAAACTACAGAAAGTCGTTATGACATAGAATGTGCATACTTTGTTGATTCCATTTATGCAATAAATCACATTTTCTAAAAACTCGTGATTTTTAAGAAATCATGTAAACCTTCTAGAAGTTGTGATTTTAAAAAACGGGGGGAAGTAAACTGTTCTTATTTCCGGATGCATGCGCAAACTATAGAAATTCGTTATGACATAGAATGTGCATACTTTGTTGATTCCATTTATGAAATAAATCACATTTTCTAAAAACATGTGTTTTTTTAGAAATCATGTAAACCTTCTAGAAGTTGTGATTTTAAAAAACGGGGGGAAGTAAGCTTTTCTTATTTCCGGACGCATGCGCAAACTATAGAAAGTCGTTATTACGTACAATGTGCATAGCTTGCGCATGCGCAAACTACAGAAAGTCATTATGACATAGAATGTGCATACTTTGTTGAATCCATTTATGAAATAAATCACATTTTCTAAAAACTCGTGTTTTTTAAGAAATCGTGTAAACCTTCTAGAAGCTGTGAATTTAAAAAAAGGGGGGAAGTAAGCTTTTCTTATTTCTGGACGCATGCACAGAGTATAGAAAGTCGTTATTATGTAGAATGTGCATAGTTTGCGCATGCGCAAACTATCGAAAGTCGTTATGACATAGAATGTGCATACTTTGCTGATTCCATTTACGAAATAAATCACATTTTCTAAAAACTCGTGTTTTTTAAGAAATCATGTAAACCTTCTAGAAGTTGTGACTTTAAAAAACGGGGGGAAGTAAGATTTTCTTATTTCCGGACGCATGGGAAACTATAGAAAGTCATTATTACGTAGAATTTGCATAGATTGCGCATTCGCAGACTAAAGAAAGTCGTTATGACATATAATGTGCATACTTTGTTGATTCCATTTATGAAATAAATCACATTTTCTAAAAACTCGTGTTTTTTAAGAAATCATTTAAACCTTCTAGAAGTTGTGAATTTAAAAAAAGGGGGGAAGTAAGCTTTTCTTATTTCTGGACGCATGCGCAAAGTATAGAAAGTCGTTATTACGTAGAATGTGCATAGTTTGCGCATACGCAAACTATCGAAAGTCGTTATGACATAGAATGTGCATACTTTGTTGATTCCGTTTACGAAATAAATCACATTTTCTAAAAACTCGTGTTTTTTAAGAAATCATATAAACCTTCTAGAAGTTGTGATTTTAAAAAACATTGGGAAGTAAGCTTTTCTTATTTATGGAAGCATGCGCAAACTATAGAAAGTCGTTATTACTGAGAATGTGCATAGTTTGCGCATGCGCAAACTCCAGAAAGTTGTTATGACATAGAATGCTCATACTTTGTTGATTCCATTTATGAAATAAATCACATTTTCTAAAAAATCATGTTTTTTAAGAAATCATGTAAACCTTCTAGAAGTTGTGATTTTAAAAAATGGGGGGAAGTAAGCTCTTCTTATTTCCGGATGCATGCGCAAACTATAGAAAGTCGTTATGACGTAGAATGTGCATACTTTGTTGATTCCATTTATGAAATAAATCACATTTTCTAAAAACTCATGTTTTTTGAAAAATCATGTAAACCTTCTAGAAGTTGTGATTTTAAAAAACGGGGGAAGTAAGCTTTTCTTATTTCCGGACGCATGCGCAAACTATAGAAAGTCGTTATTACGTAGAATGTGCATAGTTTGCACAGGCGTAGACTACAGAAAGTCGTTATGACATAGAATGTGCATACTTTGTTGATTCCATTTATGAAATAAATCACATTTTCTAAAAACTCATGTTCTTTAAGAAATCATGTAAACCTTCTAGAAGCTGTGAATTTAAAAAAAGGGGGGAAGTAAGCTTTTCTTATTTCCGGACGCATGCGCAAAGTATAGAAAGTCATTATTACATAGCTTTTCTTATTTCCGGACGCATGCGCAAAGTATAGAAAGTCATTATTACATAGAATGTGCATCGTTTGCGCATGCGCAAACTATCGAAAGTCGTTATGACGTAGAATGTGCATACTTTGTTTATTCCATTTACGAAATAAATCACATTTTCTAAAAACTCGTGTTTTTTAAGAACTCATGTAAACCTTCTAAAAGTTGTGATTTTAAAAAACGGGGGGAAGTAAGCTTTTCTTATTTACGGACGCATGCGCAAAGTATAGAAATTCATGATTACGTAGAATGTGCATAGATTGCGCATGCCCGGACTACAGAAAGTCGTTATGACATAGAATGTGCATACTTTGTTGATTCCATTTACGAAATAAATCAAATTTCTAAAAACGCGTGTTTTTTAAGAAATCATGTAAACCTTCGATAAGTTGTGATTTTAAAAAATGGGGGGAAGTAAGCTTTTCTTATTTCCGGAAGCATGCGCAAACTATAGAAAGTCGTTATTACGTAGAATGTGCATAGTTTGTGCATGAGCAAACTACAGAAAGTCGTTATGACATAGAATGTGCATACTTTGTTGATTCCATTTATGCAATAAATCACATTTTCTAAAAACTCGTGATTTTTAAGAAATCATGTAAACCTTCTAGAAGTTGTGATTTTAAAAAACGGGGGGAAGTAAACTGTTCTTATTTCCGGACGCATGCGCAAACTATAGAAATTCGTTATGACATAGAATGTGCATACTTTGTTGATTCCATTTATGAAATAAATCACATTTTCTAAAAACATGTGTTTTTTTAGAAATCATGTAAACCTTCTAGAAGTTGTGATTTTAAAAAACGGGGGGAAGTAAGCTTTTCTTATTTCCGGACGCATGCGCAAACTATAGAAAGTCGTTATTACGTACAATGTGCATAGCTTGCGCATGCGCAAACTACAGAAAGTCATTATGACATAGAATGTGCATACTTTGTTGAATCCATTTATGAAATAAATCACATTTTCTAAAAACTCGTGTTTTTTAAGAAATCGTGTAAACCTTCTAGAAGCTGTGAATTTAAAAAAAGGGGGGAAGTAAGCTTTTCTTATTTCTGGACGCATGCGCAGAGTATAGAAAGTCGTTATTATGTAGAATGTGCATAGTTTGCGCATGCGCAAACTATCGAAAGTCGTTATGACATAGAATGTGCATACTTTGCTGATTCCATTTACGAAATAAATCACATTTTCTAAAAACTCGTGTTTTTTAAGAAATCATGTAAACCTTCTAGAAGTTGTGACTTTAAAAAACGGGGGGAAGTAAGCTTTTCTTATTTCCGGATGCATGGGAAACTATAGAAAGTCATTATTACGTAGAATTTGCATAGATTGCGCATTCGCAGACTAAAGAAAGTCGTTATGACATATAATGTGCATACTTTGTTGATTCCATTTATGAAATAAATCACATTTTCTAAAAACTCGTGTTTTTTAAGAAATCATTTAAACCTTCTAGAAGTTGTGAATTTAAAAAAAGGGGGGAAGTAAGCTTTTCTTATTTCTGGACGCATGCGCAAAGTATAGAAAGTCGTTATTACGTAGAATGTGCATAGTTTGCGCATACGCAAACTATCGAAAGTCGTTATGACATAGAATGTGCATACTTTGTTGATTCCGTTTACGAAATAAATCACATTTTCTAAAAACTCGTGTTTTTTAAGAAATCATATAAACCTTCTAGAAGTTGTGATTTTAAAAAACATTGGGAAGTAAGCTTTTCTTATTTATGGAAGCATGCGCAAACTATAGAAAGTCGTTATTACTGAGAATGTGCATAGTTTGCGCATGCGCAAACTCCAGAAAGTTGTTATGACATAGAATGCTCATACTTTGTTGATTCCATTTATGAAATAAATCACATTTTCTAAAAACTCATGTTTTTTAAGAAATCATGTAAACCTTCTAGAAGTTGTGATTTTAAAAAATGGGGGGAAGTAAGCTCTTCTTATTTCCGGATGCATGCGCAAACTATAGAAAGTCGTTATGACGTAGAATGTGCATACTTTGTTGATTCCATTTATGAAATAAATCACATTTTCTAAAAACTCGTGTTTTTTGAGAAATCATGTAAACCTTCTAGAAGTTGTGATTTTAAAAAACGGGGGAAGTAAGCTTTTCTTACTTCCGGACGCATGCGCAAACTATAGAAAGTCGTTATTACGTAGAATGTGCATAGTTTGCACAGGCGTAGACTACAGAAAGTCGTTATGACATAGAATGTGCATACTTTGTTGATTCCATTTATGAAATAAATCACATTTTCTAAAAACTCATGTTCTTTAAGAAATCATGTAAACCTTCTAGAAGCTGTGAATTTAAAAAAAGGGGGGAAGTAAGCTTTTCTTATTTCCGGACGCATGCGCAAAGTATAGAAAGTCATTATTACATAGCTTTTCTTATTTCCGGACGCATGCGCAAAGTATAGAAAGTCATTATTACATAGAATGTGAATCGTTTGCGCATGCGCAAACTATCGAAAGTCGTTATGACGTAGAATGTGCATACTTTGTTTATTCCATTTACGAAATAAATCACATTTTCTAAAAACTCGTGTTTTTTAAGAACTCATGTAAACCTTCTAAAAGTTGTGATTTCAAAAAATGGGGGGAAGTAAGCTTTTCTTATTTACGGACGCATGCGCAAAGTATAGAAATTCATGATTACGTAGAATGTGCATAGATTGCGCATGCCCGGACTACAGAAAGTCGTTATGACATAGAATGTGCATACTTTGTTGATTCCATTTACGAAATAAATCAAATTTCTAAAAACTCGTGTTTTTTAAGAAATCATGTAAACCTTCGATAAGTTGTGATTTTAAAAAATGGGGGGAAGTAAGCTTTTCTTATTTCCGGAAGCATGCGCAAACTATAGAAAGTCGTTATTACGTAGAATGTGCATAGTTTGTGCATGAGCAAACTACAGAAAGTCGTTATGACATAGAATGTGCATACTTTGTTGATTCCATTTATGCAATAAATCACATTTTCTAAAAACTCGTGATTTTTAAGAAATCATGTAAACCTTCTAGAAGTTGTGATTTTAAAAAACGGGGGGAAGTAAACTGTTCTTATTTCCGGACGCATGCGCAAACTATAGAAATTCGTTATGACATAGAATGTGCATACTTTGTTGATTCCATTTATGAAATAAATCACATTTTCTAAAAACATGTGTTTTTTTTAGAAATCATGTAAACCTTCTAGAAGTTGTGATTTTAAAAAACGGGGGGAAGTAAGCTTTTCTTATTTCCGGACGCATGCGCAAACTATAGAAAGTCGTTATTACGTACAATGTGCATAGCTTGCGCATGCGCAAACTACAGAAAGTCATTATGACATAGAATGTGCATACTTTGTTGAATCCATTTATGAAATAAATCACATTTTCTAAAAACTCGTGTTTTATAAGAAATCGTGTAAACCTTCTAGAAGCTGTGAATTTAAAAAAAGGGGGGAAGTAAGCTTTTCTTATTTCTGGACGCATGCCCAGAGTATAGAAAGTCGTTATTATGTAGAATGTGCATAGTTTGCGCATGCGCAAACTATCGAAAGTCGTTATGACATAGAATGTGCATACTTTGCTGATTCCATTTACGAAATAAATCACATTTTCTAAAAACTCGTGTTTTTTAAGAAATCATGTAAACCTTCTAGAAGTTGTGACTTTAAAAAACGGGGGGAAGTAAGTTTTTATTATTTCCGGACGCATGGGAAACTATAGAAAGTCATTATTACGTAGAATTTGCATAGATTGCGCATTCGCAGACTAAAGAAAGTCGTTATGACATATAATGTGCATACTTTGTTGATTCCATTTATGAAATAAATCACATTTTCTAAAAACTCGTGTTTTTTAAGAAATCATTTAAACCTTCTAGAAGTTGTGAATTTAAAAAAAGGGGGGAAGTAAGCTTTTCTTATTTCTGGACGCATGCGCAAAGTATAGAAAGTCGTTATTACGTAGAATGTGCATAGTTTGCGCATACGCAAACTATCGAAAGTCGTTATGACATAGAATGTGCATACTTTGTTGATTCCGTTTACGAAATAAATCACATTTTCTAAAAACTCGTGTTTTTTAAGAAATCATATAAACCTTCTAGAAGTTGTGATTTTAAAAAACATTGGGAAGTAAGCTTTTCTTATTTATGGAAGCATGCGCAAACTATAGAAAGTCGTTATTACTGAGAATGTGCATAGTTTGCGCATGCGCAAACTCCAGAAAGTTGTTATGACATAGAATGCTCATACTTTGTTGATTCCATTTATGAAATAAATCACATTTTCTAAAAACTCATGTTTTTTAAGAAATCATGTAAACCTTCTAGAAGTTGTGATTTTAAAAAATGGGGGGAAGTAAGCTCTTCTTATTTCCGGATATATGCGCAAACTATAGAAAGTCGTTATGACGTAGAATGTGCATACTTTGTTGATTCCATTTATGAAATAAATCACATTTTCTAAAAACTCGTGTTTTTTGAGAAATCATGTAAACTTTCTAGAAGTTGTGATTTTAAAAAACGGGGGGAAGTAAGCTTTTCTTATTTCCGGAGGCATGCGCAAACTATAGAAAGTCGTTATTACGTAGAATGTGCATAGTTTGCACAGGCGTAGACTACAGAAAGTCGTTATGACATAGAATGTGCATACTTTGTTGATTCCATTTATGAAATAAATCACATTTTCTAAAAACTCATGTTCTTTAAGAAATCATGTAAACCTTCTAGAAGCTGTGAATTTAAAAAAAGGGGGGAAGTAAGCTTTTCTTATTTCCGGACGCATGCGCAAAGTATAGAAAGTCATTATTACATAGCTTTTCTTATTTCCGGACGCATGCGCAAAGTATAGAAAGTCATTATTACATAGAATGTGCATCGTTTGCGCATGCGCAAACTATCGAAAGTCGTTATGACGTAGAATGTGCATACTTTGTTTATTCCATTTACGAAATAAATCACATTTTCTAAAAACTCGTGTTTTTTAAGAACTCATGTAAACCTTCTAAAAGTTGTGATTTTAAAAAACGGGGGGAAGTAAGCTTTTCTTATTTACGGACGCATGCGCAAAGTATAGAAATTCATGATTACGTAGAATGTGCATAGATTGCGCATGCCCGGACTACAGAAAGTCGTTATGACATAGAATGTGCATACTTTGTTGATTCCATTTATGAAATAAATCACATTTTCTAAAAACTCGTGTTTTTTAAGAAATCATGTAAACCTTCTAGAAGTTGTGAATTTAAAAAAGGGGGGGAAGTAAGCTTTTCTTATTTTCGGATGCATGCGCAAAGTATAGAAAGTCGTTATTACGTAGAATGTGCATAGTTTGCGCATGCGCAAACTACAGAAAGTCGTTATGACATAGAATGTGCATACTTTGTTGATTCCATTTACAAAATAAATCAAATTTCTAAAAACTCGTGTTTTTTAAGAAATCATGTAAACCTTCTAGAAGTTGTGATTTTAAAAAATGGGGGGAAGTAAGCTTTTCTTATTTCCGGAAGCATGCGGAAACTATAGAAATTCGTTATTACGTAGAATGTGTATAGTTTGCGCATGCGCAAACTACAGAATGTCGTTATGACATCGAATGTGCATACTTTGTTGATTCCAATTATGCAATAAATCACATTTTCTAAAAACTCGTGTTTTTTAAGAAATCATGTAAACCTTCTAGAAGTTGTGATTTTAAAAAACGGGGGGAAGTAAGCTTTTCTTATTTCCGGACACATGCGCAAACTATAGAAAGTCGTTATGACATAGAATGTGCATACTTTGTTGATTCCATTTATGAAATAAATCACATTTTCTAAAAACTCGTGTTTTTTAAGAAATCATTAAACCTTCTAGAAGTTGTGATTTTAAAAAACGGGGGGAAGTGTTAACACCCAAAAAGTGCTCACTAGCTCATTTCCCTATTCACATGACCCATTTATCCACTTTTTCACCATCAGAGCCTCTGAAACCAACAAAAGGTCACCAAAAGACCTGAGTACACCCCTTTTTCCATTAAAAAAGATTATTTTTCCAAGAAAAGCATAAAAAACCCTCAAAAAGGGTCCAAATTCCAAAAATATTAAAAAGGGAATTAAAATATTATTTTTATTCAAAAAAGGAAAAAGGAGGGAAAAGTACCTAAACCATGTTTGTCAATACCATTTGGTTTCCACAAAACCACAAATGGTATTTCCCACCACCAAAACCTATAAAAAGGTTGTAGGGGCTCCTCATTTCACATCCATCCATTATCTCATCCTTATGCTGCTGAAATCTCCCCTGAGCATTTTTAGCCATTGAAGCAACCTTGGAGAAGGAGACCTCTTGGAGTTTGGAGCTACTAATCTTGGGAGTTGCTCAACATCAACCTTCACCATTGAAGGTAATATCGCAAGCACTTGCTTGCCCCCCATTTTTCAATACAAAAATTATTTATTATGTTTCTTGTTCTTGATTTTCAAATGTTTACATTATTTGCTTAGATTTTTGCTTAGATCCATGAATAGTATTGTTTATTTAGTTTATTGTTTTTATTTCTATTGAAACTGCTGCTACTAGTTTGCAGGTGCCCATAGCACTAAGCCTGGTTGCAAAACCGGGCCAACAGTTTTTGGCGACTCTGCTTTGGTTTGAACTATAGATCTCTAGTTTTGCCTTTAATATTAGTTTTTTTATGAGTTTTTACCCTTTAGATCCATAGATCTGCCATCTTAGACAGCAGATCCATTGCTGCTCTGAGTTTTGGCCCCATAAACAGCCCAAAATTTTCAATTTTTGGGTTCGTTTCTTGGTTTCCGTGCACGGCTTCTGCCTCGTGGCTTTTTGCCAGACAGTCGCGTGGTCCATCGCGACTTTTCTGCCTTTTTCCGCGCGGGCCCATCGCGGCTTTTTTCCAGACAGTCGCGCGGTCCATCGTGACTTTTCTGTGTTTTTCCGCGCTGCTCATCACGACTGTGTGGCTAAAACCCGCGTGGTCCATCGCGACTGTGCGGCCAAAACCCGCGCGGTCCATCGCGACTGTGCGCCCAAAACCCGCGCGGTCCATCGCGGCTGTGCGTCCAAAACCCGCGCGGCTGAATTTTTCATTCGGCCATCCCGATTTTGAAAAAAAAATTTACTGTACTTTCTGCCCATAGCACATTTTTTACAGTATTAAATTCTGCATATTTTACAGCTTTGAAAAAAAATTTTACTATTTAAAAGTGCATATCTAGAAATCTTTTTAAAAATTTTCAAGAAAGTGAAAGAAAGACTCATTTTGCATTTTCATCTAGATTCAAATTTTTTCTTGTTTACTTCTTTAAAATCTTGCCCTTAGCAATTTTTCTTGAAACGAAGAAATCCATTTATTTCTTTTAAAAAGAAGTCTATTATTTGCTTTCATAAATCCAAGAAATCCTTTATTTTTTGAGTTATTTTTTTTTGAAAAGCATTTAAATTCCTTTTAGCGAAAAAGTCTTAAATATTTGCTTTTTATTTTCGAAAAATCCTTTATTTTTTGAAAATTTCCTATAAAGCATTTTATTTTTTCAAGTTCAGTTTACAACACCTCACGTGCACTCACACGATCACTTAATTGAACAAAGCCTTAAAACGTACCTTAATTTGAACACACTTTTAACCCCACTTGGGGAACACTAAAAGAATTCTTGTAGCTAGGTAGTATTGGGGGGATAGGTGTTCCAATAACACCCCTCAGTTCATACATCTGGAGACATAGAAGTTGTCCAATTAGGGAGCTAAAATCTCTTAGTACTTTTTGGCGCGGTCACAACCGGTTTGTGGGAAGGCCTCTCCCCTAGGAGGGTTGAAGTCGCGAGGATGGTTCCGGAAGCCTGAGTGGGATACCGAAACCCATTCAGTAACCGAAGGGCTACCATTCGCAGTTCTCGAGATATCCCTGTATTGGGATATTGCGATCAAAGGACCAAACGGCAGATTTACCTTTTCTCGACGCGTCATGAACGGAGTATCCTAGTAGCCTGTCTTTAGGATTGATTACCCGGTGTCCCTCCCGGTAGGGGGATATCTAGCCGTTGTCTCAACATTCATATTGTCTGACTTGGATTTCATCACCTTGCAGAGGATATCGTTTGTTTGAGTCACAATACTTTTAGATTAGGTGTTTGCATGCTCTTTACCGCCTTTTGAGTCTAGTTACACCTATTTTTTCTAGAAGTCGTTTGCATGTTGGTACTCTGACCGTCTATTTGCATCCCTCACACTTATTGTAGCACAGCTGCTAGGATAAGTGCATTTTTTGAGGTTGATTTTTTTTGGCCTGAGAGCCTTCTTTTCACTCCCCTACTTGCACCCTTGGTTGCATTAGGGTTTTGAGTCTTTTTACATATATCACCACCTGATACTTAAACAAATTTTTTATATAATACATTAATTCTCACCATTGAGAATTCTAGACGCTCTCGTCGTCTACAGGGCGAACTCCCAGAGTTTAGTCCACTTGGCTCTCCACGTCACGGACGCAGAGCCCTATCCCTTGATTCGACACATCGTCAATCAATTAGACCGTCATCCGATTCTGACATACCCCACTTCACCTTTGATTTGGAGGTAGAATCCGAAAACCCCACAGAGTTACCACCAACTACAATTATGTCTGGAACACCATTTGATCCACTATTTACAACTACCATAGGTCAGACATCTGCAGACCCTTCTGCTGTAGTTCCATCCACGGCAACAACCACCCCCCTGGGTATGCCCAATATGGGTAACACTCCACATTCAGGAATGCCTAACACAGGGCCACCACCTGTCATGGGTATACCCAACATGGGGGTCATACCCCCTTTGGTTTCCACAAACCCTATCCCAGGAATCCCTAGTACGATTCCCAACCCAAGCGCAACCCATGTTGCACTTGGAAGTGCTATCCCAGGAATCCCTAGTGCGATTCCTAACCCAAGTGTAACCCATGTTGCACTTGGGAGCGCTAACCCATACCATACCACACCTATTGGAGGGCACATACCCTCCATACCTAGCATACCTTTAGGCGCCACTGGACCCCTACACCATACCACAATGGCTAGGCATGTCCCAGTTCCAGTCCCCACATCTACTAGTCTACCATATAGGGCAAGTCTGAACCTGCCAGATTTAGCTAGGCTCACAAATGACCCCATTAGACATGATCAGGCGTGGCCTCAAATGCCCACCAAACTCCCCTCTGACATCCCTAAGTTTGAGGGTAAGGCAGGAGAAGACCCACAGAACCACATCATGTCCTTCCATTTATGGTGTTCCTCAAACTCCATAGTGGACGACTCTATCCGCCTCCGGCTTTTACAACGCACCTTCACTGGCTCTGCAGCCAAATGGTATATCGAGCAACCCCATGGGACGCATTCCACATTTACCTCCCTTGCCTCGACCTTCCTGCAGTTCTTCCAGCTACCTGTCCGTTATGATGCGGGCGTCGAAATCCTACAGTCTTGTAGACAGAACACGGCCACGCATATCACTGACCATATTCATGATTGGCGTCGGCGCCGAAGCCTATGCAAGATCAAATTAGACGATCGAATCTTTTTAGACTGGTTCCTTAAATCCCTCCTTCCTCTCATTGCGAAGGATGTAGCATCTGAAAGACCCCAGTCTGAGGAAGAGGCCATCCTCAAGGCGCAACAGTTTGATCTCATATACGCCCAGTCGGGTTACCTATACACGATCATACCGGACGCCCCACGAGGCGAATCTGCACGCGGTGACGCACCGGGGGCATCACATGCCGCTGATGGCATTATAGGCCAAATTACACCGCAAGCAAAACCTTTCAGTATGGTAAGCACCATGCCCGCCCCAGACCTTACTAGGGCTACATCCAGTTCCGGAGCAACAACTTCTTACGCTCCAACAAACCACACCCATCACGTTCATGGACCCTCTTGTCCACGACATTGTTATGGCCAAGCGCCATCAGCATATGTACCTCCTACATACTATGCTCAACCTACGGTACAGACCCCCATGCAGTTCCCACAACAGCACATGCATTACCCACAACCGGTTGCACCAGCTAACCTCACACCTCCACCATCTCAGGGGTACCAACAACCCCAACAGGCAACTGGACCACCTCTAGCTCCACCTGCATACTATCCACCGCAACCTGCTCCCGCACCTGCGGCTCCTCAGAATCCCCCCAATGCTCAAGGGCATGTGTACGCACAACAACATCAGCCCCAATACCAAAATAACCAACGCAACCAGGGTGGGAAACCAAACCGCGGAAGAGGACGCAACCGTGGAAACAATCAAAACCGTAACCAAGCTCCACAACCTACCCATCCTCCGCAAAACAATAACGCGGCGCCCGCTCATCAGAATCCTGATCGACCACCTAAGCAAGCCAAAAATGCTAATTTACGAACAAACCATCCTTGTTCCATTTGCGGTGTCTATGGCCACTATACCCACGCTTGCCCACATCTGGAGCGAGCTCGACAACTATGGACAAATGACGCCCATCGTCAAGGGCAGGTGGCTCCTCAGCAGCCACCCAACCCCCCACCACCTCCACAACAACCTTTGGTCCTACAAAACCCTTTTCCAACACAAGGAGTGGTGAACACTCAGCCGTTAGCGCCCCCACAGGGCAACGTGCAACCACAACAAATTACTTACGCAGCTCCTGATCAACCCATGTTTGATTCAGGCACTCACCACTTATTGATGATGTCCACGGCCGACGTCAATATCCAAACCCGACGGAACCAGTATGGTCCTACCCCCGAGGCCACCCCCGCCGAAAAGGATACTAATGCTAATCCCACTGATCAGACATTGCGTATACCTTAGGTTCCGCTCGATGGCGCTTCTAAAGCACCTCGCTTTCCCCTTCGCCGAATCAACAACAACCCCAATGCACGGGCTGCGTCCAATTATAACATTGTAGATGACTTAGCCCAATCTCCCGCAGCCATGTCTGCGTTAGAAGTCTTGAAAAACTGTCCTACGCAGCGCAAGACTTTACTTTCCGCCATTGGGGAAATTGACCGAAATGATTCGAAATTGATGACCTTTGATTTAGACCAGTCTGAACCACGGCTGCCTTCTACCATAGCAGTCCAAGTTTCTGTTTCTATTCGAAATCTTGTCATCCATCGATGTATCATCGACGAGGGTGCCTCCACATGCGTCATGTCCACTTTTGTTTGGAAAAAGTTGGGATCCCCCGCTCTCCAGCAATCCACCACTGCATTGCGGGCCTACGACGGCCGGTCAGCTCAACCTCAAGGTTTATTACCCAAGGTGCCCGTCCAATTAGGTGGGAAAACTGTGCTCATCGACATTGAGGTCATTAACGCCCAACTCGATTATAACCTTTTACTTGGCCGCAGTTACATGTACGCCATGAAAGCAGTTGCCTCATCCGTTTTTTGTACCATGATGTTCCCCCATGAGGGACGCGTGGTCAAAATCGACCAACTCACCTACTATGATCCCAACGCCCCTGCTGCACCGGAAAATGTTCTTCCCATGATTGAACAACCTGCTTCTAGTGCAGTTACCTCCTTTGTGTCTTCTGTGGGACCCGGACTTTACTCAGACACACCAATGACCTCTACATTCCAGGCCATTCCACCACCGTCACCAGAGACCCAGGTCGCAAACCTCTGTACTCTTTCACAGAATACACAAACACCCGGTGGTCAACCACCATTGGTCCCTAGTCACATCGGTGTTACACCTATCCACACAATCCCCTTTCTATTTCCTCCTTCGGGTGTAGTAAGCGCCCCGGTTATGGCTACCCTTAGTCTCCCCGGGTTAACATTGGGATTACCCGTGTGGTATATTACGCCTCCCGTTCCTCCACCGACACCAAATGTCATCCTACAACCGGTGCAACCCATTGTTACTTCTACCCAACCACCTCCCGGTATCACGACTCCTTCGTCGTCGACGAATCCCCCTCCATTAGTCAGGCCCACTGGGGGCAGAGGTCCACAACCATACACTGCTATACCACCTCCTAAGGCAGTTAAACCCCCACCGATGTTTCGAGCTCCCCCCAAATGTTCATTATGCGATGAGCTAGGCCATCCAACTCATCAATGCCCACACTTACCGGCACTCCAAGAGCATATGAATATGTTGGACGATGACATCAACATCCCAGTAGTTAGATTAGAGCCACCTCTACATCCTCGTGATAAATCACTGCGCACCAACCATCCTTGTGCTATATGCAGTGTTTACGGCCACTACTCTCACCATTGTCCTGATCTACCTGACTATAGAGCAGCGTTGTACGAGTTAAATAACGTCGACTTAGAGATATATCCTCCCCTCATCGAGGAGATCCACCCTCCCGCATCATCCTCATCCGGAGAGATTAACACCATCTACATGATCTCTTCGACTACCACTACCTCATCACTTGATTTGACCAGTCAAAGCTCCCGCAATGATGAAGAGGTTCTCGAGACTCCTACTACCTTTGATTATCCCGGGGAAGACATGCACCATCGTCCATACTTCCTCCTGGAAGAGACTTCATCCACCACCGCTACCCAATCCGCGGTTGAGTCCAAGGATTTCCTTCCTACTAAAATCGACTGGTTAACGGATCCCATGGCCGATATTTCTCCCGTCATCCACATTGACATCTCTGACCCACTTGGTGCCCTTCATACCATCACATTAGGAACCTCCCACAGTGAGCATGAGATCGGAGAATACCAACAACTGTTCCAAGAATTCACTGATGTCTTTACTTGGTCAGATACCGAAATGCCTGGCCTTGACCCCGCCATTTATACGATCTCCACTGGATACCCCTCTGTCCGGTCGGCCCCTTCCATTGATCCCTTTGACACACAGGTTCAACCCTTTCAAATCGACCAGGAAACCACATGTCCACAACATGGGGGCAGGCCCAAAACCTTGCCTACTCATCATCATCGTGATCCTCGTCGGAGATACTGGGGGCATCCACCCCACAAAGGGAATCCCCCATCATCATATCATCACTTCAGTATGCCACCACGACCCACAGCCTCATGGTATAACACCCCGCCAGCAGTTGCTCAATGCCCTATTGATCTCTCTCTGAGACAACATCCGCACCACATTGACACCTCTGAGTTAGGGGGCATAATAGATTACCTCGACCCCGGGATAGGGGGCATGATCAATCATTTTGAACCTTCCCCATCATCTCTATCTCAACACCTCAATGAGCCCATCATTCAAACCAACACACATGTGATCCACAATCACAAACCCCATGCACATAGCATGGGGGCAGGTCATTAACCCTGCTCACTTTTTCATATTCGTGATCTCAACCATTTTTTAGGTCACGTGTCACTTGTATATTTCAGTTGATTTGATACACCTAGTATTTTTCCCCCACGGGTCATCATTTCTCCCCACCACTCCATCCTTCGCTTGGTGGGATCACCTTTATTTGTAGCCATTTTTTAACCTAGTTCTTTCCTTTAACCATTCTGGAGTCCTTATGACCTCCGTTTCTCGCACCATTTTCACTGCCGGATTCATATTTCCGTGCCCGTGATGATGCTTGAGATCATTTCTCGCACTCACCAGGACCAATATCAACATTGTGTCCTGACCCGATGTCGCCTCGGTTTGCGTGCCACATCGGCCGTTTTCCGTTTCCGACATGCCTTATATCACCGGATTCAGTTTTCCCGCGCTCGTGATGATGCTTGAGATCATTTCTCGCTCTCACCTTTACATTTTTTGGGGCATTTTTTCCATGCCCCCTCGTCACCTCGATTTGCGTGCCACATCGGCCGTTCTCCATTCTCGACGTGCCTTATATCGCCGGATTCAGTTTTCCGCGCTTGTGATGATGCTTGAGATCATTTCTCGCTGTCACGTCCTGATTTTCAGGGCATTTTTTCAAAATTCCCTCTCATAGCCTCGGTTTACGTGCCACAACGGCCGCAGCCCCCTTTGTGACAATCTTTATGTCACCGGATCCAATATCCCACACACATGATGATGCTCGAGACCTTTTCTCGCTTCCATCAATCCCTTTTTGTTCGGTATAAATTTTATCCCTTTTTCGGGGCCGAGCAACCCCTTTTACGAAAAAGGCACTAAGGGAGTTTCTGTTAAGCTCTTTTCTGACTCCTACAAACAATGAAAAGATTGTCGAGAAACCTTGTTTCCTTTCATGCTCGCTAAATGTATCTGAAAGGGCATCTACCTGGTATAAGTTTACCCCTTTTCCGGACCTCGTAGACTAATTACGAAAAAGGTATACTCTAGTCACATCGGCTAGAAGAGTTCCCCATCCGCATCATTTTATGCTTTTTCGGGCCTTGGAGACTAAATTTATGAAAAAGAAACGCCAATAGAGTCCACTTACCGCTTTCAGACTCTCTAAACATGAAAGCAACCATGAGCATGAGCCCTCCTGGGCTCGCAAAATCCACAGGACCGTACCATTTCAGAGCACACTTTTATCCCTTCTTGGAGCTCATTAAAACTAGGAAGAAGGAATCAATGGTGCCTCTTGGCGCTACAACAGATCATGTCTACTCACATAGAAGCTTCCCCATTTTGGTCGCCTTTGTTCAGAGTATTCTGCAGTATGTCACTCTAAAAATCCCTCGACAGCTACCATCAGCTTCACCCCCCCCCCCCCCCGGAGTCAGTACATACCCTTCAGTCCCTAAAAAAGCTATGATCCCTTCACCTACTAGTCAGTTCCATAAGCTGCCAGGTCAACCATGTCATCATGCTCTGAACAAAGGAAGTTTGAGTCTACCCATTTTTTGACCCAGTTATTTCCCATTCCCACAAGTATGTCAGTCCTACCATCAGTACTACAACACTTCAGTTTTACACCTCGTGCTCCTATCAAGGAAACATCACTGCCTTGTTAGTTGCTGGTCTCCCTCTGTCGACAACAACCACATTCATTCCAGAGGATAGACCTAGAGGTCCCTGTGTCTTGGACTCATTACCACTTATGATGAGTGCCTACGAATCATTTCGAGAGGAATCCTCAGTGCCTCTCCGAATGGTTGTTTCTCACATGCTCGACTTCAACACCTTGATCGCATCGTTGAGACTCGCACAGGGTATTGGTCCGTTCAGTTATTAGTCGAAGACCCCGGATACCACCTGACTCCTCCACATTTGAGAGTCTAACTTTGGATACAACCAGTTACATTTTTTCTATAGATATCCGGGTTGCGTATGGCGACAGTATTCAGATGTACCCAAGTTTTATGCTCCCTCGAGTATATAGATACAAATACTTCCCAGAGATGGCTCACAGTCATTGAGTCCATACAGATGTTGAACACCTTCAGTTTGAGCAGTTCAACAGTTATTTCAGTGTATCAGTTATTGAGATCAGCCATGATCATGAGTATATCCCACAATAATGTCCCCTCTGGACCATTATGATATACCACTATATTTCTTTACGTATTAGATCCCCCTTCTTGGGACTAGTTGTTTTGTATATGTCTTGATACGAGCATGGGAATGCCCGCCTCGTCCTTTATCAGAGATTATACCTCATTCATATTGAGGCCATGTAATATTTTTTGTTTTTGCAGCTTCCAAGGGCCGTGGCTCCAGTCTCCAACCGGTCTCTTCTCTCCCCACAAACCCCAGAAAAGACAAATGAACTATGATGTCTATCGGCCATACGATAAGCTCCTGCCCTCACACACCAGGGGGCAATCTGTTAACACCCAAAAAGTGCTCACTAGCTCCTTTCCCTATTCACATGACCCATTTATCCACTTTTTCACCATCAGAGCCTCTGAAACCAACAAAAGGTCACCAAAAGACCTGAGTACACCCCTTTTTCCATTAAAAAAGATTATTTTTCCAAGAAAAGCATAAAAAAACCCTCAAAAAGGGTCCAAATTCCCAAAAATATTAAAAAGGGAATTAAAATATTATTTTTATTCAAAAAGGGAAAAAGGAGGGAAAAGTACCTAAACCATGTTGGTCAATACCATTTGGTTTCCACAAAACCACAAATGGTATTTCCCACCACCAAAACCTATAAAAAGGTGGTAGGGGCTCCTCATTTCACATCCATCCATTATCTCATCCTTATGCTGCTGAAATCTCCCCTGAGCATTTTTAGCCATTGAAGCAACCTTGGAGAAGGAGACCTCTTGGAGTTTGGAGCTACTCATCTTGGGAGTTGCTCAACATCAACCTTCACCATTGAAGGTAATATCGCAAGCACTTGCTTGCCCCCCATTTTTCAATACAAAAATTATTTATTATGTTTCTTGTTCTTGATTTTCAAATGTTTACATTATTTGCTTAGAATTTTGCTTAGATCCGTGAATAGTATTGTTTATTTAGTTTATTGTTTTTATTTCTATTGAAACTGCTGCTACTAGTTAGCAGGTGCCCATAGCACTAAGCCTGGTTGCAAAACCGGGCCAACAGGAAGTAAGGTTTTCCTATTTCCGAACGCATGCGCAAACTATAGAAAGTCGTTATTACGTAGAATGTGCATAGTTTGCGCATGCGCAAACTACAGAAAGTCGTTATGACATAGAATGTGCATACTTTGTTGATTCCATTTATGAAATAAATCACATTTTCTAAAATCTCGTGTTTTTTAAGAAATCATGTAAACCTTCTAGAAGCTGTGAATTTAAAAAAAGGGGGGAAGTAAGCTTTTCTTATTTCCGGACGCATGCACAAACTATAGAATGTCGTTATGACGTAGAATGTGCATAGTTTGCGCATGCGCAAACTATCAAAAGTTGTTATGACATAGAATGTGCATACTTTGTTGATTCCCTTTACGAAATAAATCACATTTTCTAAAAACTCGTGTTTTTTAAGAAATGATGTAAACCTTCTAGAAGTTGTGATTTTAAAAAACGGGGGGAAGTAAGCTTTTCTTATTTCCGGACGCATGCGCAACCTATATAAAGTCATTATTACCTGGAATGTGCATAGATTGCGCATGCGCAAACAATAGAAAGTCGTTATGACATAGAATGTGCATACTTTGTTGATACCATTTATGAAATAAATCACATTTTCTAAAAACTCGTGTTCTCTAAGAAATCATGTAAACCTTCTAGAAGTTGTATTTTAAAAAACGGGGCGAAGTAAGCTTTTCTTATTTCCGGACGCATGCGGAAACTATAGAAAGTCATTATGACGTAGAATGTGCATAATTTGTTGATTCCATTTATCAAAAAAATCAGATTTTCTAAAAACTCGTGTTTTTAAAGAAATCATGTAAACTTTCTAGAAGTTGTGATTTTAAAAAACGGGCGGAAGTAAGCTTTTATTATTTCCGGACGCATGCGCAAACTATAGAAAGTCGTTATGACGTAGAATGTGCATACTTTGTTGATTCCATTTATGAAATAAATCACATTTTCTAAAAACTAGTGTTTTTTAAGAAATCATGTAAACCTTCTAGAAGTTGTGATTTTAAAAAATGGGGGGAAGTAAGCTTTTCTTATTTGCGGACGGATGCGCAAAGTATAGAAAGTCGTTATTACGTAGAATGTGCATAGTTTGCGCATGCGCAAACTACAGAAAGTCGTTATGACATAGAATGTGCATACTTTGTTGATTCCATTTACGAAATAAATCAAATTTCTAAAAACTCGTGTTTTTTAAGAAATCATGTAAACCTTCTAGAAGTTGTGATTTTAAAAAATGGGGGGAAGTAAGCTTTTCTTATTTCTGGAAGCATGCGCAAACTATAGAAAGTCGTTATTACGTAGAATGTGCATAGTTTGCGCATGCGCAAACTACAGAAAGTCGTTATGACATAGAATGTGCATATTTTGTTGATTCCATTTATGCAATAAATCACATTTTCTAAAAAATCGTGTTTTTTAAGAAATCATGTAAACCTTCTAGAAGTTGTGATTTTTAAAAACGGGGGGAAGTAAGCTTTTCTTATTTCCGGACACATGCGCAAACTATAGAAAGTCGTTATGACGTAGAATGTCCATACTTTGTTGATTCCATTTATGAAATAAATCACATTTTCTAAAAACTCATGTTTTTTAAGAAATCATTAAACCTTCTAGAAGTTGTGATATTAAAAAACGGGGGGAAGTAAGCTTTTCCTATTTCCGAACGCATGCGCAAACTATAGAAAGTCGTTATTACGTAGAATGTGCTTAGTTTGCACATGCGCAAACTACAGAAGGTTGTTATGACATAGAATGTGCATACTTTGTTGATTCCATTTATGAAATAAATCACATTTTCTAAAAACTCGTGTTTTTTAAGAAATCATGTAAACCTTCTAGAAGCTGTGAATTTAAAAAAAGGGGGGAAGTAAGCTTTTCTTATTTCCGGACACATGCGCAAACTATAGAAAGTCGTTATGACGTAGAATGTGCATAGTTTGCGCATGCGCAAACTATCGAAAGTCGTTATGACATAGAATGTGCATACTTTGTTGATTCCCTTTACGAAATAAATCACATTTTCTAAAAACTCGTGTTTTTTAAGAAATCATGTAAACCTTCTAGACGTTGTGATTTTAAAAAACGGGGGGGAAGTAAGCTTTTCTTATTTCCGGACGCATGCGCAAACTATATAAAGTCATTATTTCCTGGAATGTGCATAGATTGCGCATGCGCAAACTATAGAAAGTCGTTATAAAATAGAATGTGCATACTTTGTTGATACCATTTATGAAATAAATCACATTTTCTAAAAACTCATGTTCTTTAAGAAATCATGTAAACCTTCTAGAAGTTGTATTTTAAAAAACGGGGGGAAGTAAGCTTTTCTTATTTCCGGACGCATGCGGAAACTATAGAAAATCATTCTGACGTAGAATGTGCATAATTTGTTGATTCCATTTATCAAAAAATCAGATTTTCAAAAAACTCGTGTTTTTAAAGAAATCATGTAAACCTTCTAGAAGTTGTGATTTTAAAAAACGGGGGGAAGTAAGCTTTTCTTATTTCCGGACGCATGCGCAAACTATAGAATGTCGTTATGACGTAGAATGTGCATACTTTGTTGATTCCATTTATGAAATAAATCACATTTTCTAAAAACTAGTGTTTTTTAAGAAATCATGTAAACCTTCTAGAAGTTGTGATTTTAAAAAATGGGCAGAAGTAAGCTTTTCGTATTTTTGGACGCATGCGCAAAGTATAGAAAGTCGTTATGACGTAGAATGTGCCTACTTTGTTGATTCCATTTATGAAATAAATCACATTTTCTAAAAACTCATGTTCTTTAAGAAATCATGTAAACCTTCTAGATGTTGTGAATTTAAAAAAAGGGGGGAAGTAAGCTTTGATTATTTTCGGACGCATGCGCAAGTTATAGAAAGTCATTATTGCATAGAATGTGCATAGTTTGTGCATGCGCAAACTATCGAAAGTCGTTATGACATAGAATGTGCATACTTTGTTGATTCCATTTACGAAATAAGTCACATTTTCTAAAAACTCGTGTTTTTTAAGAAATCATGTAAACCTTCTAGAAGTTGCGATTTTAAAAAACTGGGGGAAGTAAGCTTTTCTTATTTCCGTACGCATGTGCAAACTATAGAAAGTCGTTATTACGTAGAATGTGCATAGATTGCGCATGCGCAGACTACAGAAAGTCGTTATGACATAGAATGTGCATACTTTGTTGATTCCATTTACGAAATAAATCACATTTTCTAAAAACTCGTGTTTTTTAAGAAATCATGTAAACCTTCTAGAAGTTGTGAATTTAAAAAAAGGGGGGAAGTAAGCTTTTCTTATTTCCGGAAGCATGCGCAAACTATAGAAAGTCGTTATTACGTAGAATGTGCATAGTTTGCGCATGCGCAAACTACAGAAAGTCTTTATGACATAGAATGTGCATACTTTGTTGATTCCATTTATGAAATAAATCACATTTTCTAAATACTCGTGTTTTTTAAGAAATCATGTAAACCTTCTAGAAGCTGTGAATTTAAAAAAAGGGGGGAAGTAAGCTTTTCATATTTCCGGACGCATGCGCAACCATAGAAAGTCGTTATTACGTAGAATGTGCATAGTTTGCGCATGCGCAAACTATCGAAAGTCGTTATGACATAGAATGTGCATACTTTGTTGATTCCATTTATGAAATAAATCACATTTTCTAAAAACTCATGTTCTTTAAGAAATCATGTAAACCTTCTAGATGTTGTGAATTTAAAAAAAGGGGGGAAGTAAGCTTTTCTTATTTCCGGACGCATGCGTAAACTATAGAAAGTCGTTATTACGTAGAATGTGCATAGTTTGCGCATGCGCAAACTATCGAAAGTCGTTGAGACGTAGAATGTGCATACTTTGTTGATTCCATTTATGAAATAAATCACATTTTCTAAAAACTCATGTTTTTTAAGAAATCATGTTAACCTTCTAGAAGTTGTGATTTTAAAAAACGGGGGAAGTAAGCTTTTCTTATTTCCGGACGCATGCGCAAAGTATAGAAAGTCGTTATTACGTAGAATGTCCATAGTTTGCGCATGCGCAAACTATCAAAAGTCGTTCTGACATAGAATGTCCATACTTTGTTGATTCCATTTATGAAATAAATCACATTTTCTAAAAACTTGTGTTTTTTAATAAATCATGTAAACCTTTTAGAAGGTGTGAATTTAAAAAAAGAGGGGAAGTAAGCTTCTCTTATTTCCGGACGCATGCGCAAAGTATAGAAAGTCGTTATTACGTAGAATGTGCATAGTTTGCGCATGCGCAAACTACAAAAAGTCGTTATGACATAGAATGTGCATACTTTGTTGAATCCATCTACGAAATAAATCACATTTTCTAAAAACTCGTGTTTTTTAAGAAATCATGTAAACCTTCTAGAAGTTGTGATTTTACAAAACGGGCGGAAGTAAGCTTTTCTTATTTCTGGACGCATGCGCAAACTATAGAAAGTTGTTATGACGTAGAATGTGCATACTTTGTTGGTTCCATTTATGAAATAAATCACATTTTCTAAAAACTCGTGTTTTTCAAGAAATCATGTAAACCTTCTAGAAGTTGTGAATTTAAAAAATGGGGGGAAGTAAGATTTTATTATTTCCGGACGCATGCGCAAACTATAGAAAGTCGTTATTACGTAGAATGTGCATAGTTTGCTCATGCATAAACTACAGAAAGTCATTAGGACATAGAATGTGCATACTTCTTTGATTCCATTTATGAAATAAATCACATTTTCTAAAAACTCTTGTTTTTTAAGAAATCATGTAAACCTTCTAGAAGTTGTGAATTTAAAAAACGGGGGGAAGTAAGCATTTCTTATTTGCGGAAGCATGCGCAAACTATAGAAAGTCGTTATTACATAGAATGTGCATAGTTTGCACATGCGCAAACTACAGAAAGTCGTTATGACATAGAATGTGCATACTTTGTTGATTCCATTTATGCAATAAATCACATTTTGTAAAAACTCGTGTTTTTTTTGAAATCATGTAAACCTTCTAGAAGTTGTGATTTTAAAAAACGGGGGGAAGTAAGCTTTTCTTATTTCCGGACGCATGCCCAAACTATAGAAAGTCGTTATGACATAGAATGTGCATACTTTGTTGATTCCATTTATGAAATAAATCACATTTTCTAAAAACTCGTGTTTTTTAAGAAATCATGTAAACCTTCTAGAAGTTGTGATTTTAAAAAACGGGGGGAAGTAAGCTTTTCTTATTTCTGGACGCATGCGCAAACTATAGAAAGTTGTTATGATGTAGAATGTGCCTACTTTGTTGATTCCATTTATGAAATAAATCACATTTTCTAAAAACTCGTGTTTTTTAAGAAATCATGTAAACCTTCTAGTAGTTGTGATTTTAAAAAATGGGGGAAGTAAGCTTTTCTTATTTCCGGACGCATGCGCAAACTATAGAAAGTCGTTATTACGTAGAATGTGCATAGTTTGCCCATGCGTAGACTACAGAAAGTACTTATGACATAGAATGTGCATACTTTGTTGATTCCATTTATGAAATAAATCACATTTTCTAAAGACTCATGTTCTTTAAGAAATCATGTAAACCTTCTAGATGCTGTGAATTTAAAAAAAGGGGGGAGGTAAGCTTTTCTTATTTCCGGACGCATGCGCAAAGTATAGAAAGTCGTTATTACGTAGAATGTGCACAGTTTGCGCATGCGCAAACTAAAGAAAGTCGTTATGACATAGAATGTGCATACTCTGTTGATTCCATTTATGCAATAAATCACATTTTCTAAAAACTCGTGTTTTTTAAGAAATCATGTAAACCTTCTAGAAGTTGTGATTTTAAAAAACGGGGGGAAGTAAGCTTTTCTTATTTCCGGACGCATGCGGAAACTATATAAAGTCGTTATGACATAGAATGTCCATACTTTGTTGATTCCATTTATGAAATAAATCACATTTTCTAAAAACTCGTGTTTTTTAAGAAATCATGTAAACCTTCTAGAAGTTGTGATTTTAAAAAACCGGGGGAAGTAAGCTTTTCTTATTTCCGGACGCATGCGCAAACTATAGAAAGTCGTTATTACGTAGAATGTGCATAGTTTGCGCATGCGCAAACTACAGAAAGTCGTTATGACATAGAATGTGCATACTTTGTTGATTCCATTTATGAAATAAATAACATTTTCTAAAAACTCGTGTTTTTTAAGAAATCATGTAAACCTTCTAGAAGCTGTGAATTTAAAAAAAGGGGGGAAGTAAGCTTGTCTTATTTCCGGATGCATGCACAAAGTATAGAAAGTTGTTATTACGTAGAATGTGCATTGTTTGCGCATGCGCAAACTATCGAAAGTCGTTATGACATAGAATGTGCATACTTTGTTGATTCCATTTATGAAATAAATCACATTTTCTAAAAACTCATGTTTTTTAAGAAATCATGTAAAGCTTCTAGAAGTTGTATTTTAAAAAACGGGGGGAAGTAAGCTTTTCTTATTTCCGCACGCATGCGCAAACTATAGAAAGTCATTATGACATAGAATGTGCATAATTTGTTGATTCCATTTATGAAATAAAGCAGATTTTCTAAAAACTCGTGTTTTTTAAGAAATCATGTAAAACTTCTAGAAGTTGTGATTTTAAAAAACGGGGGGAAGTAAGCTTTTCTTATTTCCGGAAGCATGCGCAAACTATAGAAAGTCGTTATTACGTAGAATGTGCATAGTTTGCGCATGCGCAAACTACAAAAAGTCGTTATGACATAGAATGTGCATACTTTGTTGATTCCATTTATGAAATAAATCAGATTTTCTAAAAACTCGTGTTTTTTAAAAAATCATGTAAACCTTCTAGAAGTTGTGATTTTAAAAAATGGGGGGAAGTAAGCTTTTATTATTTCCGGACGCATCCGCAAACTATAGAAAGTCGTTATGACGTAGACTGTGCATACTTTGTTGATTCCATTTATGAAATAAATCACATTTTCTAAAAACTCATGTTTTTTAAGAAATCATGTTAACCTTCTAGAAGTTGTGAATTTAAAAAATGGGGGGAAGTAAGCTTTTCTTATTTCCGGACGCATGCGCAAACTATAGAAAGTCGTTATTACGTAGAATGTGCATAGTTTGCGCATGCGCAAACTATAAAAAGTCGATGAGACGTAGAATGTGCATACTTTGTTGATTCCATTTATGAAATAAATCACATTTTCTAAAAACTCGTGTTTTTTAAGAAATCATGTAAACCTTCTAGAAGTTGTGACTTTAAAAAAAGGGGGGAAGTAAGCTTTTCTTAATTCCGGACGCATGCGCAAAGTATAAAAAGTCGTTATTACGTAGAATGTGCATAGTTTGCGCATACGCAAACTATCGAAGGTCGTTATTGCATAAGATCTGGATACTTTGTTGATTCCGTTTACGAAATAAATTACATTTTCTAAAAACTATTGTTTTTTAAGAAATCATATAAACCTTCTAGAAGTTGTGATTTTAAAAAACAGGGGGAAGTAAGCTTTCCTTATTTCCGGAAGCATGCACAAACTATAGAAAGTCGTTATTACGTAGAATGTGCATAGTTTGCGCATGTGCAAACTACAGAAAGTCGTTATCACATAGAATGTGCATTCTTTGTTGATTCCATTTATGAAATAAATTACATTTTTTAGAAACTTGTCTTTTTTAAGAAATCATGTAAACCTTCTAGAAGTTGTGATTTTAAAAAACGGGGGGAAGTAAGCTTTTCTTATTTGCGGACGCATGCCCAAACTAGAGAAATTCGTTATGACGTAGAATGTGCATACTTTGTTGATTCCATTTATGAAATAAATCACATTTTCTAAAAACTCGTGCTTTTTAAGAAATCATGTAAACCTTCTAGAAGTTGTGATTTTAAAAAACGAGGGGAAGTAAGCTTTTCTTATATCCGAACACATGCGCAAACTATAGAAAGTCGTTATTACGTAGAATGTGCATAGTTTGTGCATGCGCAGACTACAGAAAGTCGTTATGACGTAGAATGTGCATACTTTGTTGATTCCATTTATAAAATAAATCACATTTTTTAAAAACTCGTGTTTTTTAAGAAATCATGTAAACCTTATAGAAGCTGTGAATTTAAAAAAAGGGGCGAAGTAAGCTTTTCTTATTTCCAAACGCATGCGCAAAGTATAGAAAGTGATTATTACGTAGAATGTGCATAGTTTGCGCATGCGCAAATTATCGAAGGTCGTTATGATATAGAATGTGCATACTTTGTTGATTCCATTTACGAAATACATCACATTTTCTAAAAACTCGTGTTTTTTAAGAAATCATGTAAACCTTCTAGAAGTTGTGATTCTAAAAAACGGAGGGGAGTAAGCTTTTCTTATTTCCTGACGCATGCGCAAACTATAGAAAGCCGTTATTTTGTAGAATGTGCATAGATTGCGCATGCACAGACTAAAGAATGTCGTTATGACATAGAATGTGCATACTTTGTTGAATCCATTTACGAAATAAATCACATTTTCTAAAACCTCGTGTTTTTTAAGAAACCATGTAAACCTTCTAGAAGTTGTGATTTTAAAAAACGGGGGGAAGTAAGCTTTTCTTATTTCCGGAAGCATGCGCAAACTATAGAAAGTCGTTATTACGTAGAATGTACGTAGTTTGCGCATGCGCAAACTACAGAAAATCGTTATGACATAGAATGTGCATACTTTGTTGATTCCATTTATGAAATAAATCACATTTTCTAAAAACTCGTGTTTTTTAAGAAATCATTAAAACTTCTAGATGTTGTGATTTTAAAAAACGGGGGGAAGTAAGCTTTTCCTATTTGCGGACGCATGCGCAAACTATAGAAAGTCATTATGACGTAGAATGTGCATACTTTGTTGATTCCATTTATGAAATAAATCACATTTTCTAAAAACTCGTGTTTTTTAAGAAAGCATGTAAACCTTCTAGAAGTTGTGATTTTAGAAAACGGGGTGAATTTAGCTTTTCTTATATCCGGACACATGCGCAAACTATAGAAAGTCGTTATTACGTAGAATGTGCATAGTTTGCACATGCGTAGACTACAGAAAGTCATTATGACATAGAATGTGCATACTTTGTTGATTCCATTTATGAAATAAATCACATTTTTTAAAAACTCGTGTTTATTAACAAATCATGTAAACCTTTTAGAAACTTTGAATTTAAAAAAAGGGGGGGAAGTAAGCTTTTCTTATTTCTGGACGCATGGGCAAAGTATAGAAAGTTGTTATTACGTAGAATGTGCATAGTTTGCGCATACGCAAACTATCGGATGTCGTTATGACATAGAATGTGCATACTTCGTTGATTCCATTTATGAAATAAATCACATTTTCTAAAAACTCGTGTTTCTTAAGAAATCATGTAAACCTTCTAGAAGTTGTGATTTTAAAAAACGGGGGGAAGTAAGCTTTTCTTATTTCCGGACGCATGCGCAAAGTATTGAAAGTCGTTATTACCTATAATGTGCATAGATTGCACATGCGCAAACTATAGAAAGTCGTTATGACGTAGAATGTGCATACTTTGTTGATTCCATTTATGAAATAAATCACATTTTCTAAAAACTCATGTTTTTTAAGAAATCATGTAAACCTTCTAGAAGTTGTGATTTTAAAAAACGGGTGAAGTAAGCTTTTCTTATATCCGAACACATGTGCAAACTATAGAAAGTCGTTATTACGTAGAATGCGCATAGTTTGCGCATGCGCAGACTACAGAAAGTCGTTATGACATAGAATGTGCATACTTTGTTGATTCCATTTATGAAATAAATCACATTTTTTAAAAACTCGTGTTTATTAAGAAATCATGTAAACCTTCTAGAAGCTATGAATTTAAAAAAAGGGGGAAAGAAAGCTTTTCTTATTTACGAACGCATGCGCAAACTATAGAAAGTGATTATTACGTAGAATGTGCATAGTTTGCGCATGCGCAAACTATCGAAAGTCGTTATGACATAGAATGTGCATACTTTGTTGATTCCATTTACGAAATAAATCACATTTTCTAAAAACTCGTGTTTTTTAAGAAATCATGTAAACCTTCTAGAAGTTGTGATTTTAAAAAACGGGGGGGAAGTAAGCTTTTCTTATTTCCGGACGCATGCGCAAACTATAGAAAGTCGTTATTACATAGAATGTGCATAGATTGCGCATGCGCAGACTACAATAAGTCGTTATGACATAGAATGTGCATACTTTGTTGATTCCATTTATGAAATAAATCACATTTTCTAAAACCTCGTGTTTTTTAAGAAATCATGTAAACCTTCTAGAAGGTGTGAATTTAAAAAAAGGGGGGAAGTAAGCTTTTCTTATTTCCGGATGCATGCGCAAAGTATAGAAAGTCATTTATACGTAGAATGTGCATAGTTTGCGCATGCGCAAACTACAAAAAGTCGTTATGACATAGAATGTGCATACTTTGTTGATTCCATTTACGAAATAAATCACATTTTCTAAAAACTCGTGTTTTTTAAGAAATCATGTAAACCTTCTAGAAGTTGTGATTTTGAAAAATGGGGGGAAGTAAGCTTTTCTTATTTTCGGAAGCATGCGCAAACTATAGAAAGTCGTTATTACGTAGAATGTGCATAGTTTGCGCATGCGCAAACTACAGAAAGTCGTTATGACATAGAATGTGCATACTTTGTTGATTCCATTTATGAAATAAATCACATTTTCTAAAAACTCGTGTTTTTTAAGAAATCATGTAAACCTTCTAGAAGTTGTGATTTTAAAAAACGGGGGGAAGTAAGCTTTTCTTATTTCCGGACGCATGCGCAAACTATAGAAAGTCGTTATTACGTAGAATGTCCATACTTTGTTGATTCCATTTATGAAATAAATCAGATTTTCTAAAAACTCGTGTTTTTTAAGAAATCATGTAAACCTTCTAGAAGTTGTGAATTTAAAAAATGGGGGGAAGTAAGCTTTTCTTATTTCCAGACGCATGCGCAAACTATAGAAAGTCGTTATGACGTAGAATGTGCATACTTTGCGCATACGCCAAACTATCGAAAGTCGTTATGACATAGAATGTGCATACTTTGCCGATAACATTTACGAAATAAATCACATTTTCTAAAAACTCGTGTCTTTTAAGAAATCATGTAAACCTTCTAGAAGTTGTGATTTTAAAAAACAGGGGGAAGTAAGCTTTCCTTATTTCCGGAAGCATGCGCAAACTATAGAGAGTCGTTATTACGTAGAATGTGCATAGTTTGCACATGCGCAAACTACAGAAATTCGTTATGACATAGAAGGTGCATACTTTGTTGATTCCATTTATGAAATAAACCACATTCTCTAAAAACTCATTTTTTTTAAGAAATCATGTTAACCTTCTGGAAGTTGTGATTTTAAAAACAGGGGGAAGTAAGCTTTTCTTATTTCCGGACGCATGCGCAAACTATAGAAAGTCGTTATGACGTAGAATGTGCATACTTTGTTGATTCCATTTATGAAATAAATCACATTTTCTAAAAACTCGTGTTTTTTGAGAAATCATGTAAACCTTCTAGAAGTTGTAATTTTAAAAAACGGGGGGGAAGTAAGATTTTCTTATTTCCACACGCATGCGCACACTATAGAAATTCGTTATGACGTAGAATGTGCATACTTTGCGCATACGCAAACTATCGAAAGTCATTATGACATAGAATGTGCATACTTTGTTGATAACATTTACGAAATAAATCACATTTTCTAAAAACTCGTGTTTTTTAAGAAATCATGTAAACCTTCTAGAAGTTGTGATTTTAAAAAACAGGGGGAAGTAAGCTTTCCTTATTTTCGGAAGCATGCGCAAACTATAGAGAGTCGTTATTACGTAGAATGTGCATGGTTTGCGCATGCGCAAACTACAGAAATTCGTTATGACATAGAATGTGCATACTTTGTTGATTCCATTTATGAAATAAATCACATTTTCTAAAAACTTGTGTTTTTTAAGAAATCATGTAAACCTTCCAGAAGTTGTGCTTTTAAAAAACGTTGGGAAGTAAGCTTTTCTTATTTGCGGACGCATGCACAAACTATAGAAAGTCATTATGACGTAGAATGTGCATACTTTGTTGATTCCATTTATGAAATAAATCACATTTTCTAAAAACTCGTGTTTTTTAAGAAATCATGTAAACCTTCTAGAAGTTGTGATTTTAGAAAACAGGGTGAAGTAAGCTTTTCTTATATCCGGACACATGCGCAAACTATAGAAAGTCGTTATTACGTAGAATGTGCATAGTTTGCGCATGCATAGACTACAGAAAGTCGTTATGACATAGAATGTGCATACTTTGTTGATTCCATTTATGAAATAAATCACATTTTTTAAAAACTCGTGTTTATTAAGAAATCATGTAAGCCTTATAGAAGCTGTGAATTTTAAAAAAGGGGGGAAGTAAGCTTTTCTTATTTCCGAACGCATGCGAAAAGTATAGAAAGTGATTATTACGTAGAATGTGCATAATTTGTGCATGCGGAAACTATCGAAAGTCGTTATGACATAGAATGTGCATACTTTGTGGATTCCATTTACGAAATAAATTGCATTTTCTAAAAACTTGTGTTTTTTAAGAAATCATGTAAACCTTCTAGAACTTATGATTTTAAAAAACAGGGAGAAGTAATCTTTTCTTATTTCCGGACGCATGCGCAAACTATAGAAAGTCGTTATTACGTAGAATGTGCATAGTTTGCGCATACGCAAACTATCAAAAGTCGTTATGACATAAGATGTGCATACTTTGTTGATTCCGTTTACGACATAAATCACATTTTCTAAAAACTCGTGTTTTTAAAGAAATCATATAAACCTTCTAGAAGTTGTGATTTTAAAAAACGTGGGGAAGTAAGCTTTTCTTATTTCTGGAAGCATGCGCAAACTATAGAAAGTCGTTATTACGTAGAATGTGCATAGTTTGCGCATGCGCAAACTACAAAAATTCGTTATGACATAGAATGTGCATACTTTGTTGATTACATTTATGAAATAAATCGCATTCTCTAAAAACTTGTGTTTTTTAAGAAATCATGTAAACCTTCTAGAAGTTGTGATTTTTAAAAAACGGGGAGAAGTAAGCTTTTCTTATTTCCGGACGCATCCGCAAACTATAGAAAGTCGTTATGACGTAGAATGTGCATACTTTGTTGATTCCATTTATGAAATAAATCACATTTTCTAAAAACTCGTGTTTTTTTAAGAAATCATGTAAACCTTCTAGAAGTTGTGAATTTAAAAAATGGGGCGAAGTAAGCTTTTCTTATTTCCGGACGCATGCGCAAACTATAGAAAGTCGTTATTACGTAGAATGTGCATAGTTTTCGCATGCACAAACTACACAAAGTCGTTATGACATAGAATGTGCATACTTTGTTGATTCCATTTATGCAATAAATCACATTTTCTAAAAACTCGTGTTTTTTAAAAAATCATGTAAACCTTCTAGAAGTTGTGATTTTAAAAAACGGGGGGAAGTAAGATTTTCTTATTTCCGGACGCATGCGCAAACTATAGAAAGTCGTTATGACGTAGAATGTGCATACTTTGTTTATTCCATGTATGAAATAAATCACATTTTCTAAAAACTCGTGTTCTTTAAGAAATCATGTAAACCTTCTAGAAGTTGTATTTTAAAAAACGGGGGGAAGTAAGCTTTTCATATTTCCGGACGCATGCGCAAACTATAGAAAGTCATTATGACGTAGAATGTGCATAATTTGTTGATTCCATTTACGAAATAAATCAGATTTTCTAAAAACTCGTGTTTTTTAAGAAATCATGTAAACCTTCTAGAAGCTGTGAATTTAAAAAAAGGGGGAAGTAAGCTTTTCTTATTTCCGGACGCATGCGCAAACTATAGAAAGTCGATGAGACATAGAACGTGCATACTTTGTTGATTCCATTTATGAAATAAATCACATTTTCTAAAAACTCATGTTTTTTAAGAAATCATGTTAACCTTCTAGAATTTGTGATTTTAAAAAACGGGGGGAAGTAAGCTTTTCTTATTTCCGGACGCATGCGCAAACTATAGAAAGTCGTTATGATGTAGAATGTGCATACTTTGTTGATTCCATTTATGAAATAAATCAAATTTTCTAAAAACTCGTGTTTTTTAAGAAATCATGTAAACCTTCTAGAAGTTGTAATTTTAAAAAACGGGGGGAAGTAAGCTTTTCTTATTTCCAGACGCATGCGCAAACTATAGAAAGTCGTTATGACGTAGAATGTGCATACTTTGCGCATACGCAAACTATCGAAAGTCGTTATGACATAGAATGTGCATACTTTGTTGATAACATTTACGTAATAAATCACATTTTGCTAAAAACTCGTGTTTTTTTAAGAAATCATGTAAACCTTCTAGAAGTTGTGATTTTAAAAAACGGGGGGAAGTAAGCTTTTCTTATTTCCGGACGCATGCGCAAACTATAGAATGTCGTTATTACGTAGAATGTGCATAGATTGCGCATGCGCAGACTACAATAAGTCGTTATGACATAGAATGTGCATACTTTGTTCATTCCATTTATGAAATAAATCACATTTTCAAAAAACTCGTGTTTTTTAAGAAATCATGTAAACCTTCTAGAAGCTGTGAATTTAAAAAAAGGGGGGAAGTAAGCTTTTCTTATTTCCGGACGCATGCGCAAAGTATAGAAAGTCGTTATTACGTAGAATGTGCATAGTTTGCGCATGCGCAAACTACAGAAAGTCGTTATGACATAGAATGTGCATACTTTGTTGATTGCATTTAAGAAATAAATCACATTTTAAAAAAACTCGTGTTTTTTAAGAAATCATGTAAACCTTGAAGAAGTTGTGATTTCAAAAAACTGGGGGAAGTAAGCTTTTCTTATTTCCGGACGCATGCGCAAACTATAGAAAGTCGTTATTATGTAGAATGTGCGAAAATTGCGCATGCGCAAACTGCAAAAAGTCGTTATGACATAGAATGTGCATCCTTTGTTGATTGCATTTATGAAATAAATCACATTTTCAAAAAACTCGTGTTTTTTAAGAAATCATGTAAACCTTCTAGAAGTTGTGATTTTAAAAAACCGGGGGAAGTAAGCTTTTCTTATTTACGGACGCATGCGCAAACTATAGAAAGTCGTTATTACGTAGAATGTGCGAATATTGCGCATGCGCAAACTACAGAAAGTCGTTATGACATAGAATGTGCATACTTTGTTGATTCCATTTATGAAATAAATCACATTTTTTAAAAACTTGTGTTTTTTAAGAAATCATGTAAACCTTCTAGAAGTTGTGAATTTAAAAAAAGGGGGGAAGTAAGCTTTTCTTATTTGCGGATGCATGCGCAAACTATAGAAAGTCGTTATTACATAGAATGTGCATAGTTTGCGTATGCCCAAACTACAAAAAGTCATTATGACATAGAATGTGCAACTTTGTTGATTCCATTTATGAAATAAATCACATTTTCTAAAAACTCGTGTTTTTAAGAAATCATGTAAACCTTCTAGAAGTTGTGATTTTAAAAAAGAGGGGGAAGTAAGCTTTCCTTATTTCCGGAAGCATGCGCAAACTATAGAAAGTCGTTATTACGTAGAATGTGCATAGTTTGCGCATGCGCAAACTACATAAATTCGTTATGACATAGAATGTGCATACTTTGTTGATTCCATTTATGAAATAAATCACACTTTCTAAAAACTCGTGTTTTTTAAGAAATCATGTAAACCTTCTAGAAGTTGTGATTTTAAAAAACGGGGGGAAGTAAGCTTTTCTTATTTCCGGACGCATGCGCAAACTATAGAAACTTGTTATGACGTAGAATGTGCATAGTTTGTTGATTCCATTTATGAAATAAATCACATTTTCTAAAAACTCGTGTTTTTTAAGAAATCATGTAAACCTTCTAGAAGTTGTGAATTTAAAAAACGGGGGGAAGTAAGCTTTTCTTATTTCCGGACGCATGCGCAAACTATAGAAAGTCTTTATTACGTAGAATGTGCATACTTTGTTGATTCCATTTATGAAATAAATCACATTTTCTTAAAACTCGTGTTTTTTAAGAAATCATGTAAACCTTCTAGAAGTTGTGAATTTAAAAAACGGGGGGAAGTAAGCTTTTCTTATTTCCGGACGCATGCGCAAACTATAGAAAGTCGTTATTACGTAGAATGTGCATAGTTTGCGCATGCGCAAACTACAAAATCTCGTTATGACATAGAATGTGCATACTTTCTTGATTCCATTTATGAAATAAATCACATTTTCTAAAAACTCGTGTTTTTTAAGAAATCATGTAAACCTTCTAGAAGTTGTGATTTTAAAAAACGGGTGGAAGTAAGCTTTTCTTATTTCCAGACGCATGTGCAAACTATATAAAGTCATTAATACCTATAATGTGCATAGATTGCGCATGCGCAAACTATAGAAAGTCGTTATGACATAGAATGTGCATACTTTGTTGATACCATTTATGAAATAAATCACATTTTCTAAAAACTCGTGTTCTTTAAGAAATCATGTAAACCTTCTAGAAGTTGTATTTTAAAAAACGGGGGAAAGTAAGCTTTTCATATTTCCGGACGCATGCGCAAACTATAGAAAGTCATTATGACGTAGAATGTGCATAATTTGTTGATTCCATTTATGAAATAAATCAGATTTTCTAAAAACTCGTGTTTTTTAAGAAATCATGTAAACCTTCTAGAAGCTGTGAATTTAAAAAAAGGGGGAAGTAAGCTTTTATTATTTCCGGATACATGCGCAAACTATAAAAAGTCGTTATTACGTAGAATGTGCATAGTTTGCGCATGCGCAAACTATAGAAAGTCGATGAGACATAGAATGTGCATCCTTTGTTGATTCCATTTATGAAATAAATCACATTTTCTAAAAACTCATGTTTTTTAAGAAATCATGTTAACCTTCTAGAAATTGTGATTTCAAAAAACGGGGGGAAGTAAGCTTTTCTTATTTCCGGACGCATGCGCAAACTATAGAAAGTCGTTATGACGTAGAATGTGCATACTTTGTTGATTCCATTTATGAAATAAATCACATTTTCTAAAAACTCGTGTTTTTTAAGAAATCATGTAAACCTTCTAGAAGTTGTGATTTTAAAAAACGGGGGGAAGTAAGCTTTTCTTATTTCCAGACGCATGCGCAAACTATAGAAAGTCGTTATGACGTAGAATGTGCATACTTTGTTGATTCCATTTATGAAATAAATCACATTTTCTAAAAACTCGTGTTTTTTAAGAAATCATGAAACCTTCTAGAAGTTGTAAGCTTTTCTTATTTCCAGACGCATGCGCAAACTATAGAAAGTCGTTATGACGTAGAATGTGCATACTTTGCGCATACGCAAACTATCGAAAGTCGTTATGACACAGAATGTGCATACTTTGTTGATAACATTTACGAAATAAATCACATTTTCTAAAAAGTCGTGTTTTTTAAGAAATCATGTAAACCTTCTAGAAGTTGTGATTTTAAAAAACAGGGGGAAGTAAGCTTTCCTTATTTCCGGAAGCATCCGCAAACTATAGAGAGTCGTTATTACGTAGAATGTGCATAGTTTGCGCATGCGCAGACTACAAAAATTCGTTATGACATAGAATGTGCATACTTTGTTGATTCCATTTATGAAATAAATCGCATTTTCTAAAAACTCATTTTTTTTAAGAAATTATGTTAACCTTCTGGAAGTTGTGATTTTAAAAAACGGGGGGAAGTAAGCTTTTCTTATTTCCGGACGCATGCGCAAACTATAGAAAGTCATTATGACGTAGAATATGCATACTTTGCGCAAACGCAAACTATCGAAAGTCGTTAAGACATAGAATGTGCATTATTTGTTGATAACATTTACGAAATAAATCACATTTTCTAAAAACTCATGTTTTTTAAGAAATCATGTAAACCTTCTAGAAGTTGTGATTTTAAAAAACAGGGGGAATTAAGCTTTCCTTATTTCCGGAAGCATGCGCAAACTATAGAGAGTCGTTATTACGTAGAATGTGCATGGTTTGCACATGAACAAACTACAGAAATTCGTCATGACATAGAATGTGCATACTTTGTTGATTCCATTTATGAAATAAATCACATTTTCTAAAAACTCATGTTTTTTAAGAAATCATGTAAACCTTCTAGAAGCTGTGAATTTAAAAAAAGGGTGGAAGTAAGCTTTTTTATTTCTGGACGCATGCGCAAAGTATAGAAAGTCGTTATTGGGTAGAATGTGCATTGTTTGCGCATGCGCAAACTGTCGAAAGTCGTTATGACATAGAATGTGCATACTTTGTTGAATCCCTTTACGAAATAAATCATATTTTCTAAAAACTCGTGTTTTTTAAGAAATCATGTAAAACTTCTAGAAGTTGTGATTTTAAAAAACAGGTGGAAGTAAGCTTTTCTTATTTCCCAACGCATGCGCAAACTATATAAAGTCGTTATTACCTATAATGTGCATAGATTGCGCATGCGCAAACTATAGAAATTCGTTATGACATAGAATGTGCATACTTTGTTGATACTATTTATGAAATAAATCACATTTTCTAAAAACTCGTGTTCTTTAAGAAATTATGTAAACCTTCTAGAAGTTGTATTTTAAAAAACAGGGGGAATTAAGCTTTTCTTATTTCCGGACGCATGCGCAAACTATAGAAAGTCATTATGACGTAGAATGTGCATAATTTGTTGATTCCATTTATGAAATAAATCAAATTTTCTAAAAACTCATGTTTTTTAAGAAATCATGTAAACCTTCTAGAAGCTGTGAATTTAAAAAAAGGGGGAAGTAAGCTTTTCTTATTTCTGGACGCATGCACAAACTAGAGAAAGTCGATATTACGTAGAATGTGCATAGTTTGTGCATGCGCAAACTATCGAAAGTCGTTATGACATAGAATGTGCATAGTTTGTTGATTCCATTTACGAAATAAATCATATTTTCCAAAAACTCATGTTTTTTAAGAAATCATGTAAACCTTCTAGAAGTTGTGATTTTAAAAAATGGGGGGAAGTAAGCTTTTCTTATTACCGGAAGCATGCGCAAACTATAGAAAGTCGTTATTACGTAGAATGTGCATAGTTTGCGCATGCACAAACTAGAAAAAGTCGTTATGACATAGAATGTGCATACTTTGTTGATTCCATTTATGAAATAAATCAGATTTTCTAAAAACGCGTGTTTTAAGAAATCATGTAAACATTCTAGAAGTTGTGATTTTAATAAACGGGGGGAAGTAAGCTTTTCTTATTTCCGGATGCATGCGCAAACTATAGAAAGTCCTTATTACGTAGAATGTGCATAGTTTGCGCATGTGCAAACTACAAAAAGTCATTATGACATAGAATGTGCAACTTTGTTGATTCCATTTATGAAATAAATCACATTTTCTAAAAACTCGTGTTTTTTAAGAAATCATGTAAACATTCTAGAAGTTGTGATTTTAAAAAATGGGGGAAGTAAGCTTTTCTTATTTCCGGTCGCATGCGCAAACTATAGAAAGTCGTTATGACGTAGAATGTGCATACTTTGTTGATTCCATTTATGAAATAAATCACATTTTCTAAAAACTCGTGTTTTTTAAGAAATCATGTAAACCTTCTAGAAGTTGTGATTTTAAAAAACGGGGGGAAGTAAGCTTTTATTATTTCCGGACGCATGCGCAAAGTATAGAAAGTCGTTATTGGGTAGAATGTGCATAGTTTGCGCATGCGCAAACTATCGAAAGTCGTTATGACAGAGAATGTGCATACTTTGTTGAATCCCTTTACAAAATAAATCACATTTTCTAAAAACTCATGTTTTTTAAGAAATCATGTAAAACTTCTAGAAGTTGTGATTTTAAAAAACGGGTGGAAGTAAGCTTTTCTTATTTCCCAACGCATGCGCAAACTATATAAAGTCGTTATTACCTATAATGTGCATAGATTGCGCATGCACAAACTATAGAAAGTCGTTATGACATAGAATGTGCATACTTTGTTGATACCATTTATGAAATAAATCACATTTTCTAAAAACTCGTGTTGTTTAAGAAATCATGTAAACCTTCTAGAAGTTGTATTTTAAAAAACGGGGGGAATTAAGCTTTTCTTATTTCCGGACGCATGCGCAAACTATAGAAATTCATTATGACGTAGAATGTGCATAATTTGTTGATTCCATTTATGAAATAAATGAAATTTTCTAAAAACTCGTGTTTTTAAAGAAATCATGTAAACCTTCTAGAAGCTGTGAATTTAAAAAAAGGGGGAAGTAAGCTTTTTTTATTTCCAGACGCCTGCGCAAACTATAGAAAGTCGTTATTACGTAGAATGTGCATAGTTTGCGCATGTGCAAACTATAGAAAGTCGATGAGACGTAGAATGTGCATACTTTGTTTATTCCATTTATGAAATAAATCACATTTTCTAAAAACACATGTTTTTTAAAAAATCATGTAAACCTTCTAGAAGTTGTGATTTTAAAAAACGGGGGGAAGTAAGCTTTTCTTATTTCCGGACGCATGCGCAAACTATAGAAAGTCGTTATAATGTAGAATGTGCATACTGTTGAAATATTGTAACTTCAAAGAATATTATATTTGTATATTATTTATTCCGGATATGTTCCATACCTCCGATGTGATTATACTATAAATCCGGAGATGTTTATTCCTCCGAGTTGGGTGTGGTAACTAGGGTTATTAGACCCACCATGTGGGGGTCGGCCCAGTCAGTTATAATGGGGTATTTAACCTAATGGTTAAATACGAACCTACATGTACTTGTGTAAAATACATATCAGAGTAGTGTATAAATAGAGGAGGTGTGTTCCTCATTTGACTCACTCACACACTTAAGGATAATGCACTTGTGGAGGAGAGGTCTGCTATTGTGGAGGAGGAGATCATGTCTCAGGGTTTCATCTTTGTATATTGCTGGTCATCTATATTGAGGAAGCTTTGCTGGGTTTTCTACCCCATGAGGGTTTCCCAGGATAAATCTCTGTCTCTTTTGTTTATGCTGTGCTTGTTGTTTCTTCAGTGATCCTGTATATGCTATTATTGTGAAATGGAATGTAATGCTGCTATTTTCTGTCTTAGCATATTGAATTTTAACATGGTATCAGAGCTAACCTGAAGGAAGACAAGGTATGGCACTAATGACACTTGCTTTACTTACGACAATTTGAAGGTTAGGGTTTTACATAGCAAAAACCAGTCATCGTAGCACTTTCGCTATAAATCCGTTTTGGCGAAGTTTTCGGATCTGAAATTGTTACAAGACGAAGATTAAATCTCTAGGTACCGTGTGTCCAAAGGAAAACCTCTAATTCGTTTTACTTTGTGATTTATGATCTGTACAATATAGGGTTTCTGCCTCTTCCAAATGAAATTTCGTAAAAAGTGACAGGTAGTACACAGTCTGTACTATCTCAGAAAATGTTTTCAGAGGCCGAAGTTGAACCAGTGACACGTGGAATTCCGTACAAGTTCGCTCTCCTGTATTATCCCATAAACAGGTCATGTTGCGACACTTGGCATAACTCTCTCTCAGAGAGTCCAATTGAGGTCAGACCTGTCAGGATGGAAAGATAACAGGCCGATCTACATCAGGAAAGTTTTTCAAAGGCCGAAGTTCAAACAGTGACACGTGGTACGCCGTACAAGTTCGCTCTTCTGTTTTATCCCAAAACAGGTCACGTTGCGACATTTGACATAACTCTCTCTCAGAGAATCCAATTGAGGTCAGAACTGTCAAGATGGAAAGATAACAGGTCAGGCTATCTCAAAAAAAATTTTTAGGCCCTGTGGATTGAAACTTTTGGAGTTACACCAGAAAAAATCAGGTACATATTTCTTTCAAAACAGAATTATTTTTGAGTACCTTCATTCATGGCTTCCGGAATTTAGGGCTTTGAAGAAAGTTGGAATTTTTGTAAACGGAGACCACGGCTGAATGCTACTCATCAAAATAGAAATTTAGAGACCAAGATCAGATTTTTTGATTGGGAAGAAGAGTGGGATTCATCAAACCCCAGTTCAGGGTCACGCCCAGTGAATCCGGAAGTTTCAAAGGCAAAATTGAGGAGTGAAACTTTGCAGTTTTCAAATTCTGAATATATCAGTTTGATCAGCTCATCAAGGCACATATTTCTATCCTTTCGGAAGTTTGAAATTCAAAGTTTGAATTTTGGGGTTTCTCTGACAAACCCATATCCAGCTCCAGGTCTAGTTCTTGCAAATCAATTGGATAGGGTTAATCCTAGAAGAAGATGGATTGGTCACCTGCATAAGTGAAGGAGTTCCTGTTTCAGAGGGAGATGAGGCTAAGGCTTTACATAAGGATATTACAAGCGATCTCGACAGGTATGACTCATCGAGGTATGTTTTGAGATTTGTTCATGATTAAGTTTATGGTATGTTTGTCTTCATGTTATTACGGTTAGTACAATCTTGATTTTAGATTTGTTGTATCACCTTAACAAAATTATGAATGCATGATAGAAGATATTCATTGGTTAGGGTGTTGACACTTATGATTGTACTAATGCATTATGATGTTGTGTGAGGTTGATGTTGTCTGCTAACAAGATACAGGTACATCACAAAAGACAAATCAGGTTCCATGACCATGAAAACATGAAGACAAAGACTCATCCATAATCTCTGTTCTACTTGCGAGGTATGTATGACTTTGTTATATTATGCTTAACCTATGAGACATGCAGGTTCTAGCTCAGGATCTCTAAATCATTGAAGAGATTGTTTAGGTATGTTGTACATAACCAAGTAGGTACACTAATCCAGGTATGTTTCCCATGAATCTTACCTTAGGATCCCTTATATAAGTATACTTGGAATGATTGGTTATGCTTATTCATAAAGTTAGTAATCAAGGGATTATGCATATTATATCTTTTATCTTGATTGATGATATGCATGAGTAAAAGAAGACTTCCCTGAAATCTTGAATACTAATGTTTATTAACTATAATCATGACTATACATTTTCAAGATTATTTAGTACTATAATGTTTTGATAGCATTTAGAATATACTAATGAGTGTATGTTTGTGTATGAGATCATGAGGATGACTCTTGAGCATGCACAGTGGTACAGAATGAATAGAAGTTCAAAAGACATACAGAAGATCAAGCGGGAGGCAGCCACACAAACATAAAAGATAAGTATTTGAGTTGCTATTTGAAATAGTAATGATATTTCCTGTAATAGGTTGTATGCATATTTGTATTCCTAGAATATATAATGCTGAGTGTAAACATTCATAGAGCATTGAACTGTATACAACTAATGTGCATATGTTTGGTAAGTTGGACAAACATTCCATTGTTGCTTGTCTAGAATGAAACCTCTTTGCTGACATGCTGAGAGTTGTGCACACTCTCGATAGTATGTTCTGGTAGAGATGGAAGGCATCTAGATAGCCACTGTATGCATACAGGATATGGGAAAGTGTTGTGCCAAAGTATTGGTCAAAATAGTTGCATCACTATGTAAATGATATCTGTATGCATAATAGGTTATCATGTCAATATGATTTGATGATTATGAAGTATTACTAATCATGTACTTAATTTTGATTTGTAGGAAAGGTCATGAAGAATGATGGACACCGTACAAGTGGTGGATGTTCAAACAAGAAGATTTACAAATCAAACAAAATATAGAAGGCTCATGGCTAGAAGATTCTCTTAGAAAGGGGAAGAGAATCACGACAAGATGTTTGCTCCAAGTATGGTGTAATTAAAGAAGAAGTGTGAATCAGGTTCTGCACAGGTCCCAGGATCGATAATAAATTGATAAGCTTAATGATCACCATGGGTGATGTGGATCTCAACCTTTGCTACAAGGTTGAATATGATTTCTATACACATATGACATGGATTCAAGAAGGAACTCACCACAGAGTTCGAATGATATTGAGGCTCATATCAGTAGACCCATCTAACGAGAGATGGCACAGATAGATATGCAGAAGATCATTCAATGCAGAAATGAAAATGAAAGATCTCAAATTGACGCTTTACTTCCTAGGTCTGGAAATATGGCAAGGCTCAGAAGGAATATTTCTCAACCAGGGAAAGTATGATGAGAAATATGACTTGAGGTGTTGGAATGGCCACTCTTATGGATTCCAACTTGAAGCTGTTAGGGGATAACTCATCAGAGTTAGTGGATATAACTCTGTACAGTCAAATTATTGGGTCATTGATGTATCTAACATATACTAGATTAGATATATGCTTTGTTGTGAATACCTTGAGTCAGTATCTAGTGGAAACTAGATGTTTTCACCTGATAGTTGCAAAGCATGTGATGAGGCACCTAAAGGATACGATAGACTTTGATCTGTGCTATCTTGGAGATCATGACTTCAGATGGCTACTCAGATGCTGATTGGGCAGAAAGTGTATCAGACAAGAAGAACACATCAAGAGGATGTTATTGTCTGGGATTAGCCATGATCTCGTGGTTTAGCTGGAAGTAGTCTAGTGTGGCTCTCAGCACAAGCAGAATATATGGCTGTTTGCTCTGCTAGTTGTGAAGAAGTTTGGCTTCAGGATTGTTTGACTTAGAGATAGAACCAACTGTGATCCTATGTGACAAATAGAGTTGTATCAAGATGACATAGAATCCAGTGTTCCATGATAAGTCAAAAATCATAGGGATCTAACAAGATATGACACAGAAAGGAACTATAAAGTTTGAATTCATAACAGGTTACCGATGTACTAACCAAACCTCTACCTCAAGTGAAGAAGTTACCAACATACTAACCAAGCCTCTGTCTCGAGTGAAATTTGAATACTTTCGAGACAAGCTTGGTGTAGCTCAAAAGGACCCTCCTCGAAAGGGGGAGTAGTATAGTCACTGATGATGAGATTGTCTCATCGAACAACAAGGTCGATGATGAGGTAACCTGTTCTCTACACCTAGATACTTAGAAATATTTAGATTTAGGACTCGTATACTTAGAATACTTAGTTTTACTTATACATGCTTTTGATGTTATATGTATTAGTAAGAATACATGCTTTTGATGATAAGATGTATTGGTAAGAATACATACTTTTGATGATACATGTATTGATTAATGTACTTGTATGGTTGAGGATACTTGTACTTGTATTGATGAGAATACATGTGAGGATTGTATCATCCTTGAACACTTGTTCTAAAGTGAGCCGTAGACAGGTGTCTCCGAGAAAGAAGAGGGATTGTATCATCCCTGGACTTTAGTTCCTCAATTGATCCGTAGACGTATAGTCTCCGAGAATGAAGTCCTTAGTGGACAGTTGAGGGGATTGAATCATCCCTGGAATTTCAGTCCTAAAGAGAGCCGTAGACGTGAGGTCTCCGAGAATGAAGTCCTTAGTGGACAGTTGAGGGGATTGAATCATCCCTGGACTTTCAGTCCTAAAGAGAGCCGTAGACGTGAGGTCTCCGATAATGAAGTCCTTAGTGGACAGTTGAGGGGATTGGATCATCCCTGGACTTTCAGTCCTAAAGAGAGCCGTAGACGTGAGGTCTCCGAGAGTGAAGTCCTTAGCGGACAGTTGAGGGGATTGGATCATCCCTGGACTTTCAGTCCTAAAGAGAGCCGTAGACGTGAGGTCTCCGAGAATGAAGTCCTTAGCGGACAGTTGAGGGGATTGGATCATCCCTGGACTTTCAGTCCTAAAGAGAGCCGTAGACGTGAGGTCTCCGAGAATGAAGTCCTTAGTGGACAATTGAGGGGATTGGATCATCCCTGGACTTTCAGTCCTAAAGAGAGCCGTAGACGTGAGGTCTCCGAGAATGAAGTCCTTAGCAGACAGTTGAGGGGATTGGATCATCCCTGGACTTTCAGTCCTAAAGAGAGCCGTAGACGTGAGGTATCCGAGAATGAAGTCCTTAGTGGACAGTTGAGGGGATTGGATCATCCCTGGACTTTCAGTCCTAAAGAGAGCCGTAGACGTGAGGTCTCCGAGAATGAAGTCCTTAGTGGACAGTTGAGGGGATTGGATTATCCTTGGACTTTCAGTCCTAAAGAGAGCCGTAGACGTGAGGTCTCCGAGAAGTGGGGATTGTATCATCCCTGGACTTAGGTCCCTGAATTGATCCGTAGACGTGAGGTCTCCTAGAAGTGGGGATTGTATCATCCCCGGACTGCGGTCCCTGAATTGATCCGTAGACGTATGGTCTCCGAGAAGTGGGGATTGTATCATCCCCGGACTTAGGTCCCTGAATTGATCCGTAGACGTATGGTCTCCGAGAAGTGGGGATTGTATCATCCCCGGACTTAGGTCCCTGAATTGATCCGTAGACGTGAGGTCTCCGAGAAGTGGGGATTGTATCATCCCCGGACTGCGGTCCCTGAATTGATCCGTAGACGTGAGGTCTCCGAGAAGTGGGGATTGTATCATCCCCGGACTGCGGTCTCTGAATTGATCCGTAGACGTGAGGTCTCCGAGAAGTGGGGATTGTATCATCCACGGACTTAGGTCCCTGAATTGATCCGTAGACGTGAGGTCTCCGAGAAGTGGGGATTGTATCATCCCCGGACTGTGGTCCCTGAATTGATCCGTAGACGTATGGTCTCCGAGAAGTGGGGATTGTATCATCCCCAGACTTCGGTCCCTGAATTGATCCGTAGACGTATGGTCTCCGAGAAAGTGATTTTTTGATGTGGTTACTTGTATCGGTAGGATACTTGTATTGATGATGTGGTTACTTGTATCGGTAGGATACTTGTATTGATGATGTGGTTACTTGTATCGGTAGGATACTTGTATTGATGATGTGGTTACTTGTATCGGTAGGATACTTGTATTGATGATATGGTTACTTGTATCAGTGTGGCTACTTGTATTGATGATATGTACACTTGTATTGGCATGAATACGTGTACTAATTATGTGGATACTTGTATTGTTATGGATACCTGTATCGATGACGATGCTGATGATCGTGTGATAACGATGCTGATGATCGTGTGATGACGATCTTGATGATCGTGTGATGACGATGCTGATGATCGTGTGATGACGATGCTGATGATCGTGAGATGACGATGCTGATGATCGTGTGATGACGATGCTGATGATCGTGAGATGACGATGCTGATGATCGTGTGATGACGATGCTGATGATTGTGTGATGACGATGATGATGATCGTGAGATGACGATGCTGATGATCGTGTGATGACGATGCTGATGATCGTGAGATGACGATGCTGATGATTGTGTGATGACGATGCTGATGATCGTGTGATGACGATGCTGATGATCGTGTGATGACGATGCTGATGATCGTGTGATGACGATGCTAATGATAGTGAGATGACGATACTGATGATCGTGAGGATCCAGATGTTGATGTTGTTGTAGCTGTTCGAGTGCTGCAGAAGATAAAGACTCAATACTGAAGATGTTGATGTTCCAGTATTGAAGATGTTCTAGTAACTGCTTGAGTTACTGATGATGTTGAGAAAGCTTCCAATGATTTATAGATGTATCATGTATGATGTTGATGACTCCTTGCTCGTGCAGATACCGTTATAATATCCTTCGCGTTAAGGGGGAGTGTTGAAATATTGTAACTTCAAAGAATATTATATTTGTATATTATTTATTCCGGAGATGTTCCATACCTCCGATGTGATTATACTATAAATCCGGAGATGTTTATTCCTCCGAGTTGGGTGTGGTAACTAGGGTTATTAGACCCACCATGTGGGGGTCGGCCCAGTCAGTTATAATGGGGTATTTAACCTAATGGTTAAATACGAGCCTACATGTACTTGTGTAAAATACATATCAGAGTAGTGTATAAATAGAGGAGGTGTGTTCCTCATTTGACTCACTCACACACTTAAGGATAACGCACTTGTGGAGGAGAGGTCTGCTATTGTGGAGGAGGAGATCATGTCTCAGGGTTTCATCTTTGTATATTGCTGGTCATCTATATTGAGGAAGCTTTGCTGGGTTTTCTACCCCATGAGGGTTTCCCAGGATAAATCTCTGTCTCTTATGTTTATGCTGTGCTTGTTGTTTCTTCAGTGATCCTGTATATGCTATTATTGTGAAATGGAATGTAATGCTGCTATTTTCTGTCTTAGCATATTGAATTTTAACACATACTTTGTTGATTCCATTTATGAAATAAATCACATTTTCAAAAATCTCGTGTTTTTTAAGAAATCATGTAAACCTTCTAGAAGTTGTGATTTTAAAAAACGGGGGGAAGTAAGCTTTTCTTATTTCCGTACGCATGCGCAAACTATAGAAAGTCGTTATGACGTAGAATGTGCATACTTTGTTGAATCCCTTTACGAAATAAATCACATTTTCTAAAAACTCGTGTTTTTTAAGAAATCATGTAAACCTTCTAGAAGTTGTGATTTTAAAAAACGGGGGAAGTCAGATTTTCTTATTTCCGGACGCATGCGCAAACTATAGAAAGTCGTTATTACGTAGAGTGTGCATAGTTTGCGCATGCGCAGACTACAGACAGTTGTTATGTCATAGAATGTGCATACTTTGTTGATTCCATTTATGAAATAAATCACATTTTCTAAAAACTCATGTTCTTTAAGAAATCATGTAAACCTTCTAGAAGCTGTGAACTTGAAAAAAGTGGGGTAGTAAGCTTTTCTTATTTCTGGACGCATACGCAAAGTATAGAAAGTCGTTATTACATAGAATGTGCATAGTTTGCGCATGCGCAAACTATCGAAAGTCGTTATCACATAGAATGTGCATACTTTGTTGATTCCATTTACGAAATAAATCACATTTTCTAAAAACTCGTGTTTTTTAAGAAATCATGTAAACCTTCTAGAAGTTGTGATTTTAAAAAACGGGGGGAAGTAAGCTTTTCTTATTTCCGGACGCATGCGCAAACTATAGAAAGTCGTTTTTATGTAGAATGTGCATAGTTTGCACATGCGCAAACTACATAAAGTCGTTATGACATAGAATGTGCATACTTTGTTGATTCCATTTATGAAATAAATCAAATTTTCTAAAACTCATGTTCTTTAAGAAATCATGTAAACCTTCTAGAAGCTGTGAATTTAAAAAAAAGGGGGGAAGTAATCTTTTCTTATTTCCGGACAGCAGGCGCAAAGAATAGAAAGTCGTTATTATGAAGAATGTGCATAGTTTGCGCAAGCGCAAACTATCGAAAGTCGTTATGACATAGAATGTGCATACTTTTTTGATTCCATTTACAAAATAAATCACATTTTCTAAAAACAAGTGTTTTTTAAGAAATCATGTAAACCTTCTAGAAGTTGTGATTTTAAAAAACGGGGGGAAGTAAGCTTTTCTTATTTCCGAACGCATGCGCAAACTATAGAAAGTCGTTATTACGTAGAATGTGCGTAGATTGCGCATGGGCAAACTACAGAATGTCGTTATGACATAGAATGTGCATACTTTGTTGATTCCATTTATGAAATAAATCACATTTTTAAAAACTCGTGTTTTTTAAGAAATCATGTAAACCTTCTAGAAGCTGTGAATTTAAAAAAAGGGGGGAAGTAATCTTTTCTTATTTCCGGACGCATGCGCAAAGTATAGAAAGTCGTTATTATGTAGAATGTGCATAGTTTCCGCATATGCAAACTATCGAAAGTCGTTATGACATAGAATGTGCATACTTTGTTGATTCCATTTACGAAATAAATCACATTTTCTAAAAAGTCTTTTTTTTAAGAAATCATCTAAACCTTCTAGAAGTTGTGATTTTAAAAAACGGGGGGAAGTAAGCTTTTCTTATTTCCGGAAGCATGCGCAAACTATAGAAAGTCGTTATTACGTAGAATGTGCATAGTTTGCGCATGCACAAACTAGAATAAGTCGTTATGACATAGAATGTGCATACTTTGTTGAATCCATTTATGAAATAAATCGCATTTTCTAAAAACTTGTGTTTTTAAGAAATCATGTAAACCTTCTAGAAATTGTGATTTTAAAAAACAGGGGGAAGTAATCTTTTCTTATTTCCGGATGCATGCGCAAACTATAGAAAGTTGTTATTACGTAGAATGTTCATAGTTTGCGCATGCGCAAACTACAGAAAGTCCTTATGACATAGAATGTGCATACTTTGTTGATTCCATTTACGAAATAAATCACATTTTCTAAAAACTCGTGTTTTTTAAGAAATCATCTGAACCTTCTAGAAGTTGTGATTTTAAAAAACGGGGGAAAGTAAGTTTTTCTTATTTCTGGAAGCATGCGCAAACTATAGAAAGTCGTTATTACGTAGCATGTGCATAGTTTCCGCATGCGCAAACTACAGAAATTCGTTATGACATAAAATGTGCATACTTTGTTGATTCCATTTATGAAATAAATCGCATTTTCTAAAAACTCATGTTCTTTAAGAAATCATGTAAAATTTCTGGAAGCGGTGAATTTATAAAAAAGGGGGGAAGTAAGCTTTTCTTATTTCCGGACGCATGCGCAAATTATAGAAAGTCGTTATTACGTAGAATGTGCATAGTTTGTGCATGTGCAAACTATCGAAAGTCGTTATGACATAGAATGTGCATAGATTGTTGATTCCATTTACGAAATAAATCACATTTTCTAAAAACTCATGTTTTTTAAGAAATCATGTAAACCTTCTAGAAGTTCTGATTTTAAAAAACGGGGGGAAGTAAGCTTTTCTTATTTTCGGAAGCATGCGCAAACTATAGAAAGTCGTTATTACGTAGAATGTGCATAGTTTGCGCATGCGTAAACTACAAAAAGTCGTTATGACATAGAATGTGCGTACTTTATTGATTCCATTTATGAAATAAATCACATTTTCTAAAAACTCATGTTTTTTAAGAATTCATGTAAACATTCTATAAGTTGTGATTTTAAAAAACGGGGGGAAGTAAGCTTTTCTTATTTCCGGACGCATGCGCAAACTATAAAAAGTCGTTATGACGTCGAATGTGCATACTTTGTTAATTCCATTTTTGAAATAAATCACATTTTCTATAACTCGTGTTTTTCATGAAATCATGTAAACCTTCTAGAAGTTGTGATTTTAAAAAACGGGGGGAAGTAAGCTTTTTTTTATTTCCGGAAGCATGCGCAAACTGTAGAAAGTCGTTATTACGTAGAATGTGCATAGTTTGCGCATGCGCAAACTACAGAAAGTCGTTATGACATAGAATGTGCATACTTTGTTGATTCCATTTATGAAATAAATCACATTTTCTAAAAACTCGTGTTTTTTAAGAAATCATGTAAAACTTCTAGAAGTTGTGAATTTAAAAAAAAGGGTAAGTAAGCTTTTCTTATTTCCAGACGCATGCGCTAAGTATAGAAAGTCGTTATGACATAGAATGTGCATAATTTGTTGATTCCATTTATGAAATAAATCACATTTTCTAAAAACTCGTGTTTTTTAAGAAATCATGTAAACCTTCTAGAAGTTGTGATTTTAAAAAACGGGGGGAAGTAAGCTTTTCTTAATTTCGGAAGCATGCGCAAACTATAGAAAATCGTTATTACGTAGAATGTGAATAGTTTGCGCATGCACAGACTACAGAAAGTCGTTATGACATAGAATGTGGATACTTTGTTGATTCCATTTATGAAATAAATCACATTTTCTAAAAACTCATGTTCTTTAAGAAATCATGTAAACCTTCTAGAAGCTGTGAATTTAAAAAAATGGGGGAAGTAAGCTTTTCTTATTTCCGGACGCATGCGCAAAGTATAGAAAGTCGTTATTACATAGAATGTGCATAGTTTGCGCATGCACAAACTATCGAAAGTCGTTATGACATAGAATGTGCATAGTTTGTTGATTCCATTTACGAAATAAATCATATTTTGTAAAAATTCATGTTTTTTAAGAAATCATGTAAACCTTCTAGAAGTTGTGATTTTAAAAAACGGGGGGAAGTAAGCTTTTCTTATTTCCGGAAGCATGCGCAAACTATAGAAAGTCGTTATTACGTAGAATGTGCATAGTTTGCGCATGCACAAACTAGAATAAGTCGTTATGACATAGAATGTGCATACTTTGTTGATTCCATTTATGAAATAAATCGCATTTTCTAAAAACTTGTGTTTTTAAGAAATCATGTAAACCTTCTAGAAATTGTGATTTTAAAAAACAGGGGGAAGTAATCTTTTCTTATTTCCGGATGCATGCGCAAACTATAGAAACTCCTTATTACGTAGAATGTGCATAGTTTGCGCATGCGCAAACTACAAAAAGTCATTATGACATAGAATGTGCAACTTTGTTGATTCCATTTATGAAATAAATCACATTTTCTAAAAACTCGTGTTTTTTAAGAAATCATGTAAACATTCTAGAAGTTGTGATTTTAAAAAATGGGGGGAAGTAAGCTTTTCTTATTTCCGGACGCATGCGAAAACTATAGAAAGTCGTTATGACGTAGAATGTGCATACTTTGTTGATTCCATTTATGAAATAAATCACATTTTCTAGAAACTCGTGTTTTTTAAGAAATCAGGTAAACCTTCTAGAAGTTGTGATTTTAAAAAACGGGGGGAAGTAAGCTTTTCTTATTTCCGGACGCATGAGCAAACTATAGAAAGTCGTTATTACGTAGAATGTGCATAGTTTGCACATGCGCAGACTACAAAAAGTCGTTATGACATATAATGTGCATACTTTGTTGATTCCATTTATGAAATAAATCACATTTTTTAAAAACTCGTGTTTTCTAAGAAATCATGTAAACCTTCTAGAAGTTGTGATTTTAAAAAATGGGGGGAAGTAAGCTTTTCTTATTTTCGGACACATGCGCAAACTATAGAAAGTCGTTATTACGTAGAATGTGCATAGTTTGCGAATGCGCAGACTACAAAAAGTCGTTATGACATAGAATGTGCATACTTTGTTGATTCCATTTATGAAATAAATCACATTTTCTAAACACTCATGTTTTTTAAGAAATCATGTAAACCTTCTAGAAGCTGTGAATTTAAAAAAAGGGGGGAAGTAAGTTTTTCTTATTTCCGGACGCATGCGCAAAGTATAGAAAGTCGTTATTACGTACAACGAGCATAGTTTGCGGATGCGCAAACTATCGAAAGTCGTTATGACATAGAATGTGCATACTTTGTTGATTCCATTTACGAAATAAATCATATTTTCTAAAAACTCGTGTTTTTTAAGAAATCATCTAAACCTTCTAGAAGTTATGATTTTAAAAAACGGGGGAAAGTAAGCTTTTCTTATTTCTGGAAGCATGCGCAAACTATAAAAAGTCATTATTACGTAGAATGTGCATAGTTTCCGCATGCGCAAACTACAGAAAGTCGTTATGACATAGAATGTGCATACTTTGTTCATTCCATTTATGAAATAAATCACATTTTCTAAAAACTCATTTTCTTTAAGAAATCATGTAAACCTTCTAGAAGCTGTGAATTTAAAAAAAGGGGGGAAGTAAGCTTTTCTAATTTCCGGACGCATGCGCAAATTATAGAAAGTCGTTATTACGTAGAATATGCATAGTTTGCGCATGTGCAAACTATTGAAAGTCGTTATAACATAGAATGTGCATAGTTTGTTGATTCCATTTAAGAAATAAATCACATTTTCTAAAAACTCATGTTTTTTAAGAAATCATGTAAACCTTCTAGAAGTTCTGATTTTAAAAAACGGGGGGAAGTAAGCTTTTCTTATTTTCGGAAGCATGCACAAACTATAGAAAGTCGTTATTACGTATAATGTGCATAGTTTGCGCATGCGCAAACTACAAAAAGTCGTTATGACATAGAATGTGCATACTTTGTTGATTCCATTTATGAAATAAATCACATTTTCTAAAAACTCGTGTTTTGTAAGAATTCATGTAAACATTCTAGAAGTTGTGATTTTAAAAAACGGGGGAAGTAAGCTTTTCTTATTTCCGGACGCATGCGCAATTTATAGAAAGTCGTTATGACGTAAAATGTGCATACTTTGTTGATTCCATTTATGAAATAAATCACATTTTCTAAAAACTCGTGTTTTTTAAGAAATCATGTAAACCTTCTACAAGTTGTGATTTTAGAAAACGGGGTGAAGTAAGCTTTTCTTATATCCGGACACATGCGCAAACTATAGAAAGTCGTTATTACGTAGAATGTGCATAGTTTGCGCATGAGTAGACTACAGAAAGTCGTTATGACATAGAATGTGCATACTTTGTTGATTCCATTTATGAAATAAATCACATTTTTTAAAAACTCGTGTTTATTAAGAAATCATGTAAACCTTCTAGAAGCTGTGAATTTAAAAAAAGGGGGAAATAAGCTTTTCTTATTTCCGAACGCATGCGAAAAGCATAGAAAGTGATTATTACGTAGAATGTGCATAGTTTGCGCATGGGCAAACTATCGAAAGTCGTTATGACATAGAATGTGCATACTTTGTGGATTCAATTTACGAAATAAATCACATTTTCTAAAAACTTGTGTTTTTTAAGAAATCATGTAAACCTTCTAGAACTTGTGATTTTAGAAAACGGGGTGAAGTAAGCTTTTCTTATATCCGGACACATGCGTAAACTATAGAAAGTCGTTATTACGTAGAATGTGCATAGTTTGCGCATGAGTAGACTACAGAAAGTCGTTATGACATAGAATGTGCATACTTTGTTGATTCCATTTATGAAATAAATCACATTTTTTAAAAACTCGTGTTTATTAAGAAATCATGTAAACCTTCTAGAAGCTGTGAATTTAAAAAAAGGGGGGAAGTAAGCTTTTCTTATTTCCGAACGCATGCGAAAAGTATAGAAAGTGATTATTACGTAGAATGTACATAGTTTGCGCATGGGAAAACTATCGAAAGTCGTTATGACATAGAATGTGCATACTTTGTGGATTCCATTTACGAAATAAATCACATTTTCTAAAAACTTGTGTTTTTTAAGAAATCATGTAAACCTTCTAGAACTTATGATTTTAAAAAACGGGGCGAAGTAAGCTTTTCTTATTTCCAGACGCATGCGCAAACTATAGAAAGTCGTTATTACGTAGAATGTGCATAGTTTGCGCATACGCAATCTATCAAAAGTCGTTATGACATAAGATGTGCATACTTTGTTGATTCCGTTTACGACATAAATCACATTTTCTAAAAACTCGTGTTTTTTAAGAAATCACATAAACCTTCTAGAAGTTGTGATTTTAAAAAACAGGGGGAAGTAAGCTTTTCTTATTTCCGGAAGCATGCGCAAACTATAGAAAGTCGTTATTACATAGAATGTGCATAGTTTGCGCATGCGCAAACTACAAAAATTCGTTACGACATAGAATGTGCATACTTTGTTGATTCCATTTATGAAATAAATCGCATTCTCTAAAAACTCGTGTTTTTTAAGAAATCATGTAAACCTTCTAGAAGTTGTGATTTTAAAAAACGGGGAGAAGTAAGCTTTTCTTATTGCCGGACGCATCCGCAAACTATAGAAAGTCGTTATGACGTAGAATGTGCATACTTTGTTGATTCCATTTATGAAATAAATCACATTTTCTAAAAACTCGTGTTTTTTAAGAAATCATATAAACCTTCTAGAAGTTGTGAATTTAAAAAATGGGCGGAAGTAAGCTTTTCTTATTTCCGGACGCATGAGCAAACTATAGAAAGTCGTTATTACGTAGAATGTGCATAGTTTGCACATGCGCAGACTACAAAAAGTCGTTATGACATATAATGTGCATACTTTGTTGATTCCATTTATGAAATAAATCACATTTTTTAAAAACTCGTGTTTTCTAAGAAATCATGTAAACCTTCTAGAAGTTGTGATTTTAAAAAACGGGGGGAAGTAAGCTTTTCTTATTTCCGGACACATGCGCAAACTATAGAAAGTCGTTATTACCTATAATGTGGATAGATTGCGCATGCGCAATTTATAGAAATTCGTTATGACATAGAATGTGCATACTTTGTTGATTCCATTTATGAAATAAATCACATTTTCTAAAAACTCGTGTTCTTTAAGAAATCATGTAAACCTTCTAGAAGTTGTATTTTAAAAAACGGGGGGAAGTAAGCTTTTCATATTTCCGGACGCATGCGCAAACTATAGAAAGTCATTATGACGTAGAATGTGCATAATTTGTTGATTCCATTTACGAAATAAATCAGATTTTCTAAAAACTCGTGTTTTTTAAGAAATCATGTAAACCTTCTAGAAGTTGTGATTTTAAAAAAAGGGGGGAAGTAAGCTTTTCTTATTTCCGGAAGCATGCGCAAACTATAGAAAGTCGTTATTACGTAGAATGTTCATAGTTTGTTCATGCGCAAACTACAGAAAGTCCTTATGACATAGAATGTGCATACTTTGTTGATTCCATTTACGAAATAAATCACATTTTCTAAAAACTCGTGTTTTTTAAGAAATCATGTTAACCTTCTAGAATTTGTGATTTTAAAAAACGGGGGGAAGTAAGCTTTTCTTATTTCTGGACGCATGCGCAAACTATAGAAAGTCGTTATGATGTAGAATGTGAATACTTTGTTGATTCCATTTATGAAATAAATCAAATTTTCTAAAAACTCGTGTTTTTTAAGAAATCATGTAAACCTTCTAGAAGTTGTGATTTTAAAAAAAGGGGGAAGTAAGCTTTTCTTATTTCCGGACGCATGCGCAAACTATAGAAAGTCGATGAGACATAGAATGTGCATACTTTGTTGATTGCATTTATGAAATAAATCACATTTTCTAAAAACTCATGTTTTTTAAGAAATCATGTTAACCTTCTAGAATTTGTGATTTTAAAAAACGGGGGGAAGTAAGCTTTTCTTATTTCTGGACGCATGCGCAAACTATAGAAAGTCGTTATGATGTAGAATGTGAATACTTTGTTGATTCCATTTATGAAATAAATCAAATTTTCTAAAAACTCGTGTTTTTTAAGAAATCATGTAAACCTTCTAGAAGTTGTGATTTTAAAAAATGGGGGGAAGTAAGCTTTTCTTATTTCCGGACGTATGCGCAAACTATAGAAAGTTGTTATGACGTAGAATGTGCATACTTTGTTGATTCCATTTATGAAATAAATCACATTTTCTAAAAACTCGTGTTTTTTGAGAAATCATGTAAACCTTCTAGAAGTTGTAATTTTAAAAAATGGGGGGAAGTAAGCTTTTCTTATTTCCAGACGCATGCGCAAACTGTAGAAAGTCATTATGACGTAGAATGTGCATACTTTGCGCATACGCAAACTATCGAAAGTCGTTATGACATAGAATGTGCATACTTTGTTGATAACATTTACGAAATAAATCACATTTTCTAAAAACTCGTGTTTTTTAAGAAATCATGTAAACCTTCTAGAAGTTGTGATTTTAAAAAACGGGGGGAAGTAAGCTTTTCTTATTTCCGGACGCATTCGCAAACTATAGAATGTCGTTATTACGTAGAATGTGCATAGATTGCGCATGCGCAGACTACAATATGTCGTTATGACATAGAATGTGCATACTTTGTTCATTCCATTTATGAAATAAATCACATTTTCTAAAAACTCGTGTTTTTTAAGAAATCATGTAAACCTTCTAGAAGCTGTGAATTTAAAAAAAGGGGGGAAGTAAGCTTTTCTTATTTCCGGACACATGCGCAAAGTATAGAAAGTCGTTATTACGTAGAATGTGCATAGTTTGCGCATGCGCAAACTACAGAAAGTCGTTATGACATAGAATGTGCATACTTTGTTGATTGCATTTAAGAAATAAATCACATTTTCAAAAAACTCGTGTTCATTAAGAAATCATGTAAACCTTGAAGAAGTTGTGATTTTAAAAAACCGGGGGAACTAAGGTTTTCTTATTTCCGGACGCATGCGCAAACTATAGAAAGTCGTTATTACGTAGAATGTGCGAAAATTGCGCATGCGCAAACTACAAAAAGTCGTTATGACATAGAATGTGCATCCTTTGTTGATTGCATTTATGAAATAAATCACATTTTCAAAAAACTCGTGTTTTTTAAGAAATCATGTAAACCTTCTAGAAGTTGTGATTTTAAAAAACGGGGGGAAGTAAGCTTTTATTATTTCCAGACGCATGCGCAAGCCTATAGAAAGTCGTTATGACGTAGAATGTGCATACTTTGCGCATACGCAAACTATTACATAGAATGTGCATAGTTTGCGTATGCCCAAACTACAAAAAGTCATTATGACATAGAATGTGCAACTTTGTTGATTCCATTTATGAAATAAATCACATTTTCTAAAAACTCGTGTTTTTAAGAAATCATGTAAACCTTCTAGAAGTTGTGATTTTAAAAAAGAGGGGGAAGTAAGCTTTCCTTATTTCCGGAAGCATGCGCAAACTATAGAAAGTCGTTATTACGTAGAATGTGCATAGTTTGCGCATGCGCAAACTACAGAAATTCGTTATGACATAGAATGTGCATACTTTGTTGATATCATTTATGAAATAAATCACACATTCTAAAAACTCATGTTTTTTAAGAAATGATTTAAACCTTCTAGAAGTTGTGATTTTAAAAAACGGGGGGAAGTAAGCTTTTCTTATTTCCGGACGCATGCGCAAACTATAGAAAGTTGTTATGACGTAGAATGTGCATAGTTTGATGATTCCATTTATTAAATAAATCATATTTTCTAAAAACTCGTGTTTTTTAAGAAATCATGTAAACCTTCTAGAAGTTGTGAATTTAAAAAACGGGGGTAAGTAAGCTTTTCTTATTTCCGGACGCATGCGCAAACTATAGAAAGTCGTTATTACGTAGAATGTGCATAGTTTGCGCATGCGCAAACTACAAAATCTCGTTATGACATAGAATGTGCATACTTTGTTGATTCCATTTATGAAATAAATCACATTTTCTAAAAACTCGTGTTTTTTAAGAAATCATGTAAACCTTCTAGAAGTTGTGATTTTAAAAAACGGGTGGAAGTAAGCTTTTCTTATTTCCAGACGCATGCGCAAACTATATAAAGTCGTTATTACCTATAATGTGCATAGATTGCGCATGCGCAAACTATAGAAAGTCGTTATGACATAGAATGTGCATACTTTGTTGATACCATTTATGAAATAAATCACATTTTCTAAAAACTCGTGTTCTTTAAGAAATCATGTAAACCTTCTAGAAGTTGTATTTTAAAAAACGGGGGAAAGTAAGCTTTTCATATTTCCGGACGCATGCGCAAACTATAGAAAGTCATTATGACATAGAATGTGCATAATTTGTTGATTCCATTTATGAAATAAATCAGATTTTCTAAAAACTCGTGTTTTTTAAGAAATCATGTAAACCTTCTAGAAGCTGTGAATTTAAAAAAAGGGGGAAGTAAGCTTTTCTTATTTCCGGATGCATGCGCAAACTATAGAAAGTCGTTATTACGTAGAATGTGCATAGTTTGCGCATGCGCAAACTATAGAAAGTCGATGAGACGTAGAATGTGCATACTTTGTTGATTCCATTTATGAAATAAATCACATTTTCTAAAAACTCATGTTTTTTAAGAAATCATGTTAACCTTCTAGAAGTTGTGATTTCAAAAAACGGGGGGAAGTAAGCGTTTCTTATTTCCGGACGCATGCGCAAACTATAGAAAGTCGTTATGACGTAGAATGTGCATACTTTGTTGATTCCATTTATGAAATAAATCATATTTTCTAAAAACTCGTGTTTTTTAAGAAATCATGTAAACCTTCTAGAAGTTGTGATTTTAAAAAACGGGGGGAAGTAAGCTTTTCTTATTTCCAGACGCATGCGCAAACTATAGAAAGTCGTCATGACGTAGAATGTGCATACTTTGTTGATTCCATTTATGAAATAAATCACATTTTCTAAAAACTCGTGTTTTTTAAGAAATCATGTAAACCTTCTAGAAGTTGTGATTTTAAAAAACGGGGGGAAGTAAGCTTTTCTTATTTCCAGACGCATGCGCAAACTATAGAAACTCGTTATGAAGTAGAATGTGCATACTTTGTTGATTCCATTTATGAAATAAATCACATTTTCTAAAAACTCGTGTTTTTTAAGAAATCATGTAAACCTTCTAGAAGTTGTGATTTTAAAAAACGGGGGGAAGTAAGCTTTTCTTATTTCCAGACGCATGCGCAAACTATAGAAAGTCGTTATGACGTAGAATGTGCATACTTTGCGCATACGCAAACTATTGAAAGTCGTTAGGACACAGAATGTGCATACTTTGTTGATAACATTTACGAAATAAATCACATTTTCTAAAAACTCGTGTTTTTTAAGAAATCATGTAAACCTTCTAGAAGTTGTGATTTTAAAAAATAGGGGGAAGTAAGCTTTCCTTATTTCCGGAAGCATGCGCAAACTATAGAGAGTCATTATTACGTAGAATGTGCATAGTTTGCGCATGCGCAAACTACAGAAATTCGTTATGACATAGAATGTGCAAACTTTGTTGATTCCATTTATGAAATAAATCGCATTTCCTAAAAAGTCATTTTTTTAAAGAAATTATGTTAACCTTCTGGAAGTTGTGATTTTAAAAAACGGGGTAAGTAAGCTTTTCTTATTTCCGGACGCATGCCAAACTATAGAAAGTCGTTATGACGTAGAATGTGCATACTTTGTTGATTCCATTTATGAAATAAATCACATTTTCTACAAACTCGTGTTTTTTAAGAAATCATGTAAACCTTCTAGAAGTTGTGATTTTAAAAAACGGGGGGAAGTAAGCTTTTCTTATTTCCAGACGCATGCGCAAACTATAGAAAGTCGTTATGACGTAGAATGTGCATACTTTGCGCAAACGCAAACTATCGAAAGTCGTTAAGACATAGAATGTGCATACTTTGTTGATAATATTTACGAAATAAATCACATTTTCTAAAAACTCATGTTTTTTAAGAAATCATGTAAACCTTCTAGAAGTTGTGATTTTAAAAAACAAGGGGAAGTAAGCTTTCCTTATTTCCGGAAGCATGCGCAAACTATAGAGAGTCGTTATTAAGTAGAATGTGCATGGTTTGCGCATGCGCAAACTACAGAAATTCGTTATGACATAGAATGTGCATACTTTGTTGATTCCATTTATGAAATAAATCACATTTTCTAAAAACTCGTGTTTTTTAAGAAATCATGTAAACCTTCTAGAAGCTGTGAATTTAAAAAAAGTGGGGAAGTAAGCTTTTCTTATTTCCGGACGCATGCGCAAAGTATAGAAAGTCGTTATTGGGTAGAATGTGCATAGTTTGCGCATGCGCAAACTGTCGAAAGTCGTTATGACATAGAATGTGAATACTTTGTTGAATCCCTTTACGAAATAAATCACATTTTCTAAAAACTCATGTTTTTTAAGAAATCATGTAAAACTTTTAGAAGTTGTCATTTTAAAAAACGGGTGGAAGTAAGCTTTTCTTATTTCCCAACGCATGCGCAAACTATATAAAGTCGTTATTACCTATAATGTGCATAGATTGCGCATGCGCAAACTATAGAAAGTCGTTATGACATAGAATGTGCATACTTTGTTGATACCATTTATGAAATAAATCACATTTTCTAAAAACTCGTGTTCTTTAAGAAATCATGTAAACCTTCTAGAAGTTGTATTTTAAAAAACGGGGGGAATTAAGCTTTTCTTATTTCCGGACGCATGCGCAAACTATAGAAAGTCATTATGACGTAGAATGTGCATAATTTGTTGATTCCATTTATGAAATAAATCAAATTTTCTAAAAACTCATGTTTTTTAAGAAATCATGTAAACCTTCTAGAAGCTGTGAATTTAAAAAAAGGGGGAAGTAAGCTTTTCTTATTTCCGGACGCATGCGCAAACTATAGAAAGTCGATATTACGTAGAATGTGCATAGTTTGCGCATGCGCAAACTATCGAAAGTCGTTATGACATAGAATGTGGATAGTTTGTTGATTCCATTTACGAAATAAATCATATTTTCCAAAAACTCATGTTTTTTAAGAAATCATGTAAACCTTCTAGAAGTTGTGATTTTAAAAAATGGGGGGAAGTAAGCTTTTCTTATTACCGGAAGCATGCGCAAACTATAGAAAGTCGTTATTACGTAGAATGTGCATAGTTTGTGCATGCACAAACTAGAAAAAGTCGTTATGACATAGAATGTGCATACTTTGTTGATTCCATTTATGAAATAAATCAGATTTTCTAAAAACTCGTGTTTTTAAGAAATCATGTAAACATTCTAGAAGCTGTGATTTTAATAAACGGGGGGAAGTAAGCTTTTATTATTTCCGGATGCATGTGCAAACTATAGAAAGTCCTTATTTCGTAGAATATGCATAGTTTGCACATGCGCAAACTACAAAAAGCATGCGCAAACTACAGAAAGTCCTTATGACATAGAATGTGCATACTTTGTTGATTCCATTTACGAAATAAATCACATTTTCTAAAAACTCGTGTTTTTTAAGAAATCATCTAAACCTTCTAGAAGTTGTGATTTTAAAAAACGGGGGAAAGTAAGCTTTTCTTATTTCCGGAAGCATGCGCAAACTATAGAAAGTCGTTATTACGTAGCATGTGCATAGTTTCCGCATGCGCAAACTACAGAAAGTCGTTATGACATAAAATGTGCATACTTTGTTGATTCCATTTATGAAATAAATCACATTTTCTAAAAACTCATGTTCTTTAAGAAATCATGTAAAATTTCTGGAAGCTGTGAATTTAAAAAAAAGGGGGGAACTAAGCTTCTCTTATTTCCGGACGCATGCGCAAATTATAGAAAGTCGTTATTATGTAGAATGTGCATAGTTTGTGCATGTGCAAACTATCGAAAGTCGTTATGACATAGAATGTGCATAGATTGTTGATTCCATTTACGAAATAAATCACATTTTCTAAAAACTCATGTTTTTTAAGAAATCATGTAAACCTTCTAGAAGTTGTGAATTTAAAAAAAGGGGTAAGTAAGCTTTTCTTATTTCCAGACGCATGCGCTAACTATAGAAAGTCGTTATGACATAGAATGTGTATAGTTTGTTGATTCCATTTATGAAATAAATCACATTTTCTAAAAACTCGTGTTTTTTAAGAAATCATGTAAACCTTCTAGAAGTTGTGATTTTAAAAAACGGGGGGAAGTAAGCTTTTCTTAATTCCGGAAGCATGCGCAAACTATAGAAAATCGTTATTACGTAGAATGTGAATAGTTTGCGCATGCACAGACTACAGAAAGTCATTATGACATAGAATGTGGATACTTTGTTGATTCCATTTATGAAATAAATAACATTTTCTAAAAACTCATGTTCTTTAAGAAATCATGTGAACCTTCTAGAAGCTGTGAATTTAAAAAAATGGGGGAAGTAAGCTTTTCTTATTTCCGGACGGATGCGCAAAGTATAGAAAGTCGTTATTACACAGAATGTGCATAGTTTGCGCATGCACAAACTATCGAAAGTCGTTATGACATAGAATGTGCATAGTTTGTTGATTCCATTTACGAAAAAAATCATATTTTGTAAAAACTCAGGTTTTTAAAGAAATCATGTAAACCTTCTAGAAGTTGTGATTTTATAAAACGGGGCGAAGTAAGCTTTTCTTATTTCCGGAAGCATGCGCAAACTATAGAAAGTTGTTATTACGTAGAATGTGCAAAGTTTGCGCATGCACAAACTAGAAAAAGTCGTTATGACACAGAATGTGCACACTTTGTTGATTCCATTTATGAAATAAATCGCATTTTCTAAAAACTTGTGTTTTTAAGAAATCATGTAAACCTTCTAGAAGTTGTGATTTTAAAAAACGGGGGGAAGTAATCTTTTCTTATTTCCGGATGCATGCGCAAACTATAGAAAGTCCTTATTACGTAGAATGTGCATAGTTTGAGCATGCGCAAACTACAAAAAGTCATTATGACATAGAATGTGCAACTTTGTTGATTCCATTTATGAAATAAATCACATTTTCTAAAAACTCGTGTTTTTTAAGAAATCATGTAAACATTCTAGAAGTTGTGATTTTAAAAAATGGGGGCAAGTAAGCTTTTCTTATTTCCGGACGCATGCGAAAACTATAGAAAGTCGTTATGACGTAGAATGTGCATACTTTGTTGATTCCATCTATGAAATAAATCACATTTTCTAGAAATTCGTGTTTTTTAAGAAATCATGTAAACCTTCTAGAAGTTGTGATTTTAAAAAACGGGGGGAAGTAAGCTTTTCTTATTTCCGGATGCATGCTCAAACTATAGAAAGTCGTTATTACGTAGAATGTGCATAGTTTGCACATGCGCAGACTACAAAAAGTCGTTATGACATATAATGTGCATACTTTGTTGATTCCATTTATGAAATAAATCACATTTTTTAAAAACTCGTGTTTTCTAAGAAATCATGTAAACCTTCTAGAAGTTGTGATTTTAAAAAACGGGGGGAAGTAAGCTTTTCTTATTTCCGGACACATGCGCAAACTATAGAAAGTCGTTATTACATAGAATGTGCATAGTTTGCGAATGCGCGGACTACAAAAAGTCGTTATGACATAGAATGTGCATACTTTGTTGATTCCATTTATGAAATAAATCACTTTTTCTAAAAACTCATGTTCTTTAAGAAATCATGTAAACCTTCTAGAAGTTGTGATTTTAAAAAACGGGGGGAAGTAAGCTTTTCTTATTTCCGGACACATGCGCAAACTATAGAAAGTCGTTATTACGTAGAATGTGCATAGTTTGCGAATGCGCAGACTACAAAAAGTCGTTATGACATAGAATGTGCATACTTTGTTGATTCCATTTACGAAATAAATCACATTTTCTAAAAACTCATGTTTTTTAAGAAATCATGTAAACCATCTAGAAGTTGTGAATTTAAAAAAAGGGGTAAGTAAGCTTTTCTTATTTCCAGACGCATGCGCTAACTATAGAAAGTCGTTATGACATAGAATGTGTATAGTTTGTTGATTCCATTTATGAAATAAATCACATTTTCTAAAAACTCGTGTTTTTTAAGAAATCATGTAAACCTTCTAGAAGTTGTGATTTTAAAAAACGGGGGGAAGTAAGCTTTTCTTAATTCCGGAAGCATGCGCAAACTATAGAAAATCGTTATTACGTAGAATGTGAATAGTTTGCGCATGCACAGACTATAGAAAGTCGTTATGACATAGAATGTGGATACTTTGTTGATTCCATTTATGAAATAAATCACATTTTCTAAAAACTCATGTTCTTTAAGAAATCATGTGAACCTTCTAGAAGCTGTGAATTTAAAAAAATGGGCGAAGTAAGCTTTTCTTATTTCCGGACGGATGCGCAAAGTATAGAAAGTCGTTATTAAACAGAATGTGCATAGTTTGCGCATGCACAAACTATCGAAAGTCGTTATGACATAGAATGTGCATAGTTTGTTGATTCCATTTACGAAATAAATCATATTTTGTAAAAACTCAGGTTTTTAAAGAAATCATGTAAACCTTCTAGAAGCTGTGATTTTAAAAAACGGGGGGAAGTAAGCTTTTCTTATTTCTGGAAGCATGCGCAAACTATAGAAAGTCGTTATTATGTAGAATGTGCAAAGCTTGCGCATGCACAAACTAGAAAAAGTCGTTATGACACAGAATGTGCACACTTTGTTGATTCCATTTATGAAATAAATCGCATTTTCTAAAAACTTGTGTTTTTAAGAAATCATGTAAACCTTCTAGAAGTTGTGATTTTAAAAAACGGGGGGAAGTAATCTTTTCTTATTTCCGGATGCATGCGCAAACTATAGAAAGTCCTTATTACGTAGAATGTGCATAGTTTGAGCATGCGCAAACTACAAAAAGTCATTATGACATAGAATGTGCAACTTTGTTGATTCCATTTATGAAATAAATCACATTTTCTAAAAACTCGTGTTTTTTAAGAAATCATGTAAACATTCTAGAAGTTGTGATTTTAAAAAATGGGGGCAAGTAAGCTTTTCTTATTTCCGGACGCATGCGAAAACTATTTAAAGTCGTTATGACGTAGAATGTGCATACTTTGTTGATTCCATCTATGAAATAAATCACATTTTCTAGAAATTCGTGTTTTTTAAGAAATCATGTAAACCTTCTAGAAGTTGTGATTTTAAAAAACGGGGGGAAGTAAGCTTTTCTTATTTCCGGATGCATGCTCAAACTATAGAAAGTCGTTATTACGTAGAATGTGCATAGTTTGCACATGCGCAGACTACAAAAAGTCGTTATGACATATAATGTGCATACTTTGTTGATTCCATTTATGAAATAAATCACATTTTTTAAAAACTCGTGTTTTCTAAGAAATCATGTAAACCTTCTAGAAGTTGTGATTTTAAAAAACGGGGGGAAGTAAGCTTTTCTTATTTCCGGACACATGCGCAAACTATAGAAAGTCGTTATTACATAGAATGTGCATAGTTTGCGAATGCGCAGACTACAAAAAGTCGTTATGACATAGAATGTGCATACTTTGTTGATTCCATTTATGAAATAAATCACTTTTTCTAAAAACTCATGTTCTTTAAGAAATCATGTAAACCTTCTAGAAGCTGTGATTTTAAAAAACGGGGGGAAGTAAGCTTTTCTTATTTCCGGAAGCATGCGCAAACTATAGAAAATCGTTATTACGTAGAATGTGAATAGTTTGCGCATGCACAGACTACAGAAAGTCGTTATGACATAGAATGTGGATACTTTGTTGATTCCATTTATGAAATAAATCACATTTTCTAAAAACTCATGTTCTTTAAGAAATCATGTAAACCTTCTAGAAGCTGTGAATTTAAAAAAAGGGGGGAAGTAAGCTTTTCTAATTTCCGGACGCATGCGCAAATTATAGAAAGTCGTTATTACGTAGAATATGCATAGTTTGCGCATGTGCAAACTATTGAAAGTCGTTATGACATAGAATGTGCATAGTTTGTTGATTCCATTTAAGAAATAAATCACATTTTCTAAAAACTCGTGTTTTCTAAGAAATCATCTAAACCTTCTAGAAGTTATGATTTTAAAAAAACGGGGGAAAGTAAGCTTTTCTTATTTCTGGAAGCATGCGCAAACTATAGAAACTTATTATTACGTAGAATGTGCATAGTTTCCGCATGCGCAAACTACAGAAAGTCGTTATGACATAGAATGTGCATACTTTGTTGATTCCATTTATGAAATAAATCACATTTTCTAAAAACTCATTTTCTTTAAGAAATCATGTAAACCTTCTAGAAGCTGTGAATTTAAAAAAAGGGGGGAAGTAAGCTTTTCTAATTTCCGGACGCATGCGCAAATTATAGAAAGTCGTTATTACGTAGAATATGCATAGTTTGCGCATGTGCAAACTATTGAAAGTCGTTATGACATAGAATGTGCATAGTTTGTTGATTCCATTTAAGAAATAAATCACATTTTCTAAAAACTCATGTTTTTTAAGAAATCATGTAAACCTTCTAGAAGTTTTGATTTTAAAAAACGGGGGGAAGTAAGCTTTTCTTATTTTCGGAAGCATGCGCAAACTATAGAAAGTCGTTATTACGTAGAATGTGCATAGTTTGCGCATGCGCAAACTACAAAAAGTCGTTATGACATAGAATGTGCATACTTTGTTGATTCCATTTATGAAATAAATCACATTTTCTAAAAACTCGTGTTTTGTAAGAATTCATGTAAACATTCTAGAAGTTGTGATTTTAAAAAACGGGGGGAAGTAAGCTTTTCTTATTTCCGGATGCATGCGCAAACTATAGAAAGTCGTTATGACGTAGAATGTGCATACTTTGTTAATTCCATTTATGAAATAAATCACATTTTCTAAAAACTCGTGTTTTTTAAGAAATCATGTAAACCTTCTAGAAGTTGTGATTTTAAAAAACGGGGGGATGTAAGCTTTTTTTATTTCCAGAAGCATGCGCAAACTATAGAAAGTCGTTATTACGTAAAATGTGCATAGTTTGCGCATGCGCAAACTATAGAAAGCCGTTTTGACATAGAATGTGCATACTTTGTTGGTTCCATTTACGAAATAAATCACATTTTCTAAAAACTCGTGTTTTTTAAGAAATCATGTAAACCTTCTAGAAGTTGTGATTTTAAAAAATGGGGGGAAGTAAGCTTTTCTTATTTCCGGACGCATGCGCAAACTATAGAAAGTCGTTATGACATAGAATGTGCATAATTTGTTGATTCCATTTATGAAATAAATCACATTTTCTAAAACCTCGTGTTTTTTAAGAAATCATGTAAACCTTCTAGAAGTTGTGATTTTAAAAAAAGGGGGGAAGTAAGCTTTTCTTATTTCCGGAAGCATGCGCAAACTATAGAAAGTCGTTATTACGTAGAATGTTCATAGTTTGTTCATGCGCAAACTACAGAAAGTCCTTATGACATAGAATGTGCATACTTTGTTGATTCCATTTACGAAATAAATCACATTTTCTAAAAACTCGTGTTTTTTAAGAAATCATCTAAACCTTCTAGAAGTTGTGATTTTAAAAAACGGGGGAAAGTAAGCTTTTCTTATTTCCGGAAGCATGTGCAAACTATAGAAAGTCGTTATTACGTAGCATGTGCATAGTTTCCGCATGCGCAAACTACAGAAAGTCGTTATGACATAAAATGTGCATACTTTGTTGATTCCATTTATGAAATAAATCACATTTTCTAAAAACTCATGTTCTTTAAGAAATCATGTAAAATTTCTGGAAGCTGTGAATTTAAAAAAAAGGGGGGAACTAAGCTTCTCTTATTTCCGGACGCATGCGCAAATTATAGAAAGTCGTTATTATGTAGAATGTGCATAGTTTGTGCATGTGCAAACTATCGAAAGTCGTTATGACATAGAATGTGCATAGATTGTTGATTCCATTTACGAAATAAATCACATTTTCTAAAAACTCATGTTTTTTAAGAAATCATGTAAACCATCTAGAAGTTGTGAATTTAAAAAAAGGGGTAAGTAAGCTTTTCTTATTTCCAGACGCAATCGCTAACTATAGAAAGTCGTTATGACATAGAATGTGTATAGTTTGTTGATTCCATTTATGAAATAAATCACATTTTCTAAAAACTCGTGTTTTTTAAGAAATCATGTAAACCTTCTAGAAGTTGTGATTTTAAAAAACGGGGGGAAGTAAGCTTTTCTTAATTCCGGAAGCATGCGCAAACTATAGAAAATCGTTATTACGTAGAATGTGAATAGTTTGCGCATGCACAGACTACAGAAAGTCGTTATGACATAGAATGTGGATACTTTGTTGATTCCATTTATGAAATAAATCACATTTTCTAAAAACTCATGTTCTTTAAGAAATCATGTGAACCTTCTAGAAGCTGTGAATTTAAAAAAATGGGGGAAGTAAGCTTTTCTTATTTCCGGACGGATGCGCAAAGTATAGAAAGTCGTTATTACACAGAATGTGCATAGTTTGCGTATGCACAAACTATCGAAAGTCGTTATGACATAGAATGTGCATAGTTTGTTGATTCCATTTACGAAATAAATCATATTTTGTAAAAACTCAGGTTTTTAAAGAAATCATGTAAACCTTCTAGAAGCTGTGATTTTAAAAAACGGGGGGAAGTAAGCTTTTCTTATTTCCGGAAGCATGCGCAAACTATAGAAAGTCGTTATTACGTAGAATGTGCAAAGCTTGCGCATGCACAAACTAGAAAAAGTCGTTATGACACAGAATGTGCACACTTTGTTGATTCCATTTATGAAATAAATCGCATTTTCTAAAAACTTGTGTTTTTAAGAAATCATGTAAACCTTCTAGAAGTTGTGATTTTAAAAAACGGGGGGAAGTAATCTTTTCTTATTTCCGGATGCATGCGCAAACTATAGAAAGTCCTTATTACGTAGAATGTGCATAGTTTGAGCATGCGCAAACTACAAAAAGTCATTATGACATAGAATGTGCAACTTTGTTGATTCCATTTATGAAATAAATCACATTTTTTAAAAACTCGTGTTTTTTAAGAAATCATGTAAACATTCTAGAAGTTGTGATTTTAAAAAATGGGGGCAAGTAAGCTTTTCTTATTTCCGGACGCATGCGAAAACTATTTAAAGTCGTTATGACGTAGAATGTGCATACTTTGTTGATTCCATCTATGAAATAAATCACATTTTCTAGAAATTCGTGTTTTTTAAGAAATCATGTAAACCTTCTAGAAGTTGTGATTTTAAAAAACGGGGGGAAGTAAGCTTTTCTTATTTCCGGATGCATGCGCAAACTATAGAAAGTCGTTATTACGTAGAATGTGCATAGTTTGCACATGCGCAGACTACAAAAAGTCGTTATGACATATAATGTGCATACTTTGTTGATTCCATTTATGAAATAAATCACATTTTTTAAAAACTCGTGTTTTCTAAGAAATCATGTAAACCTTCTAGAAGTTGTGATTTTAAAAAACGGGGGGAAGTAAGCTTTTCTTATTTCCGGACACATGCGCAAACTATAGAAAGTCGTTATTACATAGAATGTGCATAGTTTGCGAATGCGCAGACTACAAAAAGTCGTTATGACATAGAACTTGCATACTTTGTTGATTCCATTTATGAAATAAATCACTTTTTCTAAAAACTCATGTTCTTTAAGAAATCATGTAAACCTTCTAGAAGCTGTGATTTTAAAAAACGGGGGGAAGTAAGCTTTTCTTATTTCCGGAAGCATGCGCAAACTATAGAAAATCGTTATTACGTAGAATGTGAATAGTTTGCGCATGCACAGACTACAGAAAGTCGTTATGACATAGAATGTGGATACTTTGTTGATTCCATTTATGAAATAAATCACATTTTCTAAAAACTCATGTTCTTTAAGAAATCATGTAAACCTTCTAGAAGCTGTGAATTTAAAAAAAGGGGGGAAGTAAGCTTTTCTAATTTCCGGACGCATGCGCAAATTATAGAAAGTCGTTATTACGTAGAATATGCATAGTTTGCGCATGTGCAAACTATTGAGAGTCGTTATGACATAGAATGTGCATAGTTTGTTGATTCCATTTAAGAAATAAATCACATTTTCTAAAAACTCGTGTTTTCTAAGAAATCATCTAAACCTTCTAGAAGTTATGATTTTAAAAAACGGGGGAAAGTAAGCTTTTCTTATTTCTGGAAGCATGCGCAAACTATAGAAACTTATTATTACGTAGAATGTGCATAGTTTCCGCATGCGCAAACTACAGAAAGTCGTTATGACATAGAATGTGCATACTTTGTTGATTCCATTTATGAAATAAATCACATTTTCTAAAAACTCATTTTCTTTAAGAAATCATGTAAACCTTCTAGAAGCTGTGAATTTAAAAAAAGGGGGGAAGTAAGCTTTTCTAATTTCCGGACGCATGCGCAAATTATAGAAAGTCGTTATTACGTAGAATATGCATAGTTTGCGCATGTGCAAACTATTGAATGTCGTTATGACATAGAATGTGCATAGTTTGTTGATTCCATTTAAGAAATAAATCACATTTTCTAAAAACTCATGTTTTTTAAGAAATCATGTAAACCTTCTAGAAGTTTTGATTTTAAAAAACCAGGGGAAGTAAGCTTTTCTTATTTTCGGAAGCATGCGCAAACTATAGAAAGTCGTTATTACGTAGAATGTGCATAGTTTGCGCATGCGCAAACTACAAAAAGTCGTTATGACATAGAATGTGCATACTTTGTTGATTCCATTTATGAAATAAATCACATTTTCTAAAAACTCGTGTTTTGTAAGAATTCATGTAAACATTCTAGAAGTTGTGATTTTAAAAAACGGGGGGAAGTAAGCTTTTCTTATTTCCGGACGCATGCGCAAACTATAGAAAGTCGTTATGACGTAGAATGTGCATACTTTGTTAATTCCATTTATGAAATAAATCACATTTTCTAAAAACTCGTGTTTTTTAAGAAATCATGTAAACCTTCTAGAAGTTGTGATTTTAAAAAACGGGGGGAAGTAAGCTTTTTTTATTTCCAGAAGCATGCGCAAACTATAGAAAGTAGTTATTACGTAGAATGTGCATTGTTTGTGCATGCGCAAACTACAGAAAGTCGTTATGACATAGAATGTGCATACTTTGTTGGTTCCATTTAAGAAATAAATCACATTTTCTAAAAACTCGTGTTTTTTAAGAAATCATGTAAACCTTCTAGAAGTTGTGATTTTAAAAAATGGGGGGAAGTAAGCTTTTCTTATTTCCGGACGCATGCGCAAACTATAGAAATTCGTTATGACATAGAATGTGCATAATTTGTTGATTCCATTTATGAAATAAATCACATTTTCTAAAAACTCGTGTTTTTTAAGAAATCATGTAAACCTTCTAGAAGTTGTGATTTTAAAAAAAGGGGGGAAGTAAGCTTTTCTTATTTCCGGATGCATGCACAAACTATAGAAAATCGTTATTACGTAGAATGTGAATAGTGTGCGCATGCGCAGACTACAGAAAGTCGTTATGACATAGAATATGCATACTTTGTTGATTCCATTTATGAAATAAATCACATTTTCTAAAAACTCATGTTCTTTAAGAAATCATGTAAACCTTCTATAAGCTGTGAATTTAAAAAAATGGGGGAAGTAAGCTTTTCTTATTTCCGGACGCTTGCGCAAAGTATAGAAAGTCGTTATTACGTAGAATGTGCATAGTTTGCGCATGCGCAAACTATCAAAAGTCGTTATGACATAGAATGTGCATAGTTTGTTGATTCCATTTATGAAATAAATCATATTTTCTAAAAACTCATGTTCTTTAAGAAATCATGTAAACCTTCTAGAAGTTGTGATTTTAAAAAATGGGGGGAAGTAAGCTTTTCTTATTTCCGGACGCATGCGCAAACTATAGAAAGTCGTTATGACATAGAATGTGCATAATTTGTTGATTCCATTTATGAAATAAATCACATTTTCTAAAAACTCGTGTTTTTTAAGAAATCATGTAAACCTTCTAGAAGTTGTGATTTTAAAAAAAGGGGGGAAGTAAGCTTTTCTTATTTCCGGATGCATGCACAAACTATAGAAAATCATTATTACGTAGAATGTGAATAGTGTGCGCATGCGCAGACTACAGAAAGTCGTTATGACATAGAATATGCATACTTTGTTGATTCCATTTATGAAATAAATCACATTTTCTAAAAACTCATGTTCTTTAAGAAATCATGTAAACCTTCTATAAGCTGTGAATTTAAAAAAATGGGGGAAGTAAGCTTTTCTTATTTCCGGACGCATGCGCAAAGTATAGAAAGTCGTTATTACGTAGAATGTGCATAGTTTGCGCATGCGCAAACTATCGAAAGTCATTATGACATAGAATGTGCATAGTTTGTTGATTCCATTTATGAAATAAATCATATTTTCTAAAAACTCATGTTCTATAAGAAATCATGTAAACCTTCTAGAAGTTGTGATTTTAAAAAATGGGGGGAAGTAAGCTTTTCTTATTTCCGGACGCATGCGCAAACTATAGAAAGTCGTTATGACATAGAATGTGCATAATTTGTTGATTCCATTTATGAAATAAATCACATTTTCTAAAAACTCATGTTTTTTAAGAAATCATGTAAACCTTCTAGAAGTTGTGATTTTAAAAAAAGGGGGGAAGTAAGCTTTTCTTATTTCCGGATGCATGCACAAACTATAGAAAATCGTTATTACGTAGAATGTGAATAGTGTGCGCATGCGCAGACTACAGAAAGTCGTTATGACATAGAATATGCATACTTTGTTGATTCCATTTATGAAATAAATCACATTTTCTAAAAACTCATGTTCTTTAAGAAATCATGTAAACCTTCTATAAGCTGTGAATTTAAAAAAATGGGGGAAGTAAGCTTTTCTTATTTCCGGACGCATGCGCAAACTATAGAAAGTCGTTATGACGTAGAATGTGCATACTTTGTTAATTCCATTTATGAAATAAATCACATTTTCTAAAAACTCGTGTTATTTAAGAAATCATGTAAACCTTCTAGAAGTTGTGATTTTAAAAAAAGGGGGGAAGTAAGCTTTTCTTATTTCCGGATGCATGCACAAACTATAGAAAGTCGTTATTACGTAGAATGTGCATAGTTTGCGCATGCGCAAACTATCGAAATTCGTTATGACATAGAATGTGCATAGTTTGTTGATTCCATTTATGAAATAAATCATATTTTCTAAAAACTCATGTTCTTTAAGAAATCATGTAAACCTTCTAGAAGCTGTGAATTCAAAAAAAGGGGGGAAGTAAGCTTTTCTTATTTCCGGACGCATGCGCAAAGTATAGAAAGTCGTTATTACGTACAATGAGCATAGTTTGCACATGCGAAAATTATCGAAAGTCGTTATGACATAGAATGTGCATACTTTTTTGATTCCATTTACGAAATAAATCACATTTTCTAAAAACTCGTGTTTTCTAAGAAATCATCTAAACCTTCTAGAAGTTGTGATTTTAAAAAACGGAGGAATGTAAGCTTTTCTTATTTCCAGAAGCATGCGCAAACTATAGAAAGTCGTTATTACGTAGAATGTGCATAGTTTGCGCATGCAAAAACTAGAAAAAGTTGTTATGACATAGAATGTGCATACTTTGCTGATTCCATTTATTAAATAAATCACATTTTCTAAAAACTCGTGTTTTTAAGAAATCATGTAAACATTCTAGAAATTGTGATTTTAAAAAACGGGGGGAAGTAAGCTTTTCTTATTTCCGGATGCATGCGCACACTATAGAAAGTCCTTATTACGTAGAATGTGAATAGTTTGCGCATGCGCAAACTAGAAAAAGTCATTATGACAAAGAATGTGCAACTTTGTTGATTCCATTTATGAAATAAATCACATTTTCTAAAAACTCGTGTTTTTTAAGAAATCATGTAAACATTCTAGAAGTTGCGATTTTAAAAAATGGTGGGAAGTAAGCTTTTCTTATTTCCGGACGCATGCGCAAACTATAGAAAGTCGTTATGACGTAGAATGTGCATACTTTGTTGATTCCATTTATGAAATAAATCACATTTTCTAAAAACTCATGTTTTCTAAGAAATCATCTAAACCTTCTAGAAGTTGTGATTTTAAAAAACGGGGGGAAGTAAGCTTTTCTTATTTCCGGACGCATGCGCAAACTTTAGAAAGTCGTTATTACGTAGAATGTGCATAGTTTGCACATGCGCAAACTACATAAAGTTGTTATGACATAGAGTGTGCATACTTTGTTGATTCCATTTATGAAATAAATCAAATTTTCTAAAAACTCATGTTCCTTACGAAATCATGTAAACCTTCTAGAAGCTGTGAATTTAAAAAAAGGGGGGAAGTAATCTTTTCTTATTTCTGGACAGCATGCGCAAAGAATAGAAAGTCGTTATTATGAAGAATGTGCATAGTTTGCGCATGCGCAAACTATCGAAAGTCGTTATGACATAGAATGTGCATACTTTTTTTATTCCATTTACGAAATAAATCACATTTTCTAAAAACAAGTGTTTTTTAAGAAATCATGTAAACCTTCTAGAAGTTGTGATTTTAAAAAACGGGGGGAAGTAAGCTTTTCTTATTTCCGGACACATGCGCAAACTATAGAAAGTCGTTATTACGTAGAATGTGCGTAGATTGCGCATGCGCAAACTACAGAATGTCGTTATGACATAGAATGTGCATACTTTGTTGATTCCATTTATGAAATAAATCACATTTTTTAAAAACTCGTGTTTTTTAAGAAATCATGTAAACCTTCTAGAAGCTGTGAATATAAAAAAAGGGGGGAAGTAAGCTTTTCTTATTTCCGGACGCATGCGCAAATTATAGAAAGTCGTTATTACGTAGAATGTGCATAGTTTGTGCATGTGCAAACTATCGAAAGTCGTTATGACATAGAATGTGCATAGATTGTTGATTCCATTTACGAAATAAATCACATTTTCTAAAAACTCCTGTTTTTTAAGAAATCATGTAAACCTTCTAGAAGTTCTGATTTTAAAAAACGGGGGGAAGTAAGCTTTTCTTATTTTCGGAAGCATGCGCAAACTATAGAAAGTCGTTATTACGTAGAATGTGCATAGTTTGTGCATGCGCAAACTACAAAAAGTCGTTATGACATAGAATGTGCATACTTTGTTGATTCCATTTATGAAATAAATCACATTTTCTAAAAACACGTGTTTTTTAAGAATTCATGTAAACATTCTAGAAGTTGTGATTTTAAAAAACGGGGGGAAGTAAGCTTTTCTTATTTCCGGACGCATGCGCAAACTATAGAAAGTCGTTATGACGTAGAATGTGCATACTTTGTTAATTCCATTTATGAAATAAATCACATTTTCTAAAAACTCGTGTTTTTCATGAAATTATGTAAACCTTCTAGAAATTGTGATTTTAAAAAACGGGGGGAACTAAGCTTTTTTTATTTCCGGAAGCATGCACAAACTATAGAAAGTCGTTATTATGTAGAATGTGCATAGTTTGCGCATGCGCAAACTACAGAAAGTCGTTATGACATAGAATGTGCATACTTTGTTGATTCCATTGATGAAATAAATCACATTTTCAAAAAACTCGTGTTTTTTAAGAAATCATGTAAAACTTCTAGAAGTTGTGAATTTAAAAAAAGGGGGGAAGTAAGCTTTTCTTATTTCCAGACGCATGCGCAAAGTATAGAAAGTCGTTATGACATAGAATGTGCATAATTTGCTGATTCCATTTATGAAATAAATCACATTTTCTGAAAACTCGTGTTGTTTAAGAAATCATGTAAACCTTCTAGAAGTTGTGATTTTAAAAAACGGGGGGAAGTAAGCTTTTCTTATTTCCGGAAGCATGCGCAAACTATAGAAAATCGTTATTACGTAGAATGTGAATAGTTTGCGCATGCACAGACTACAGAAAGTCGTTATGACATAGAATGTGGATACTTTGTTGATTCCATTTATGAAATAAATCACATTTTCTAAAAACTCATGTTCTTTAAGAAATCATGTAAACCTTCTAGAAGCTGTGAATTTAAAAAAATGGGGGAAGTAAGCTTTTCTTATTTCCAGACGCATGCGCAAAGTATAGAAAGTCGTTATTACATAGAATGTTCATAGTTTGCGCATGCACAAACTATCGAAAGTCGTAATGACATAGAATTTGCATAGTTTGTTGATTCCATTTACGAAATAAATCGTATTTTGTAAAAACTCATGTTTTTTAAGAAATCATGTAAACCTTCTAGAAGTTGTGATTTTAAAAAACGGGGGGAAGTAAGCTTTTCTTATTTCCGGAAGCATGCGCAAACTATAGAAAGTCGTTATTACGTAGAATGTGCATAGTTTGCGCATGCACAAACTAGAAAAAGTCGTTATGACATAGAATGTGCATACTTTGTTGATTCCATTTATGAAATAAATTGCATTTTCTAAAAACTTGTGTTTTTAAGAAATCATGTAAACCTTCTAGAAGTTGTGATTTTAAAAAACGGGGGGAGGTAATCTTTTCTTATTTCCGGATGCATGCGTAAACTATAGAAAGTCCTTATTACGTAGAATGTGCATAGTTTGCGCATGCGCAAACTACAAAAAGTCATTATGACATAGAATGTGCAACTTTGTTGATTCCATTTATGAAATAAATCACATTTTCTAAAAACTCGTGTTTTTTAAGAAATCATGTAAACATTCTAGAAGTTGTGATTTTAAAAAATGGGGGGAAGTAAGCTTTTCTTATTTCCGGACGCATGCGCAAACTATAGAAAGTCGTTATGACGTAGAATGTGCATAATTTGTTGATTCCATTTATGAAATAAATCACATGTTCTAGAAACTCGTGTTTTTTAAGAAATCATGTAAACCTTCTAGAAGTTGTGATTTTAAAAAACGGGGGGAAGTAAGCTTTTCTTATTTCCGGACGCATGCGCAAACTATAGAAAGTCGTTATTACGTAGAATGTGCATAGTTTGCACATGCGCAGACTACAGAAAGTCGTTATGACATATAATGTGCATACTTTGTTGATTCCATTTATGAAATAAATCACATTTTTTAAAAACTCGTGTTTTCTAAGAAATCATGTAAACCTTCTAGAAGTTGTGATTTTAAAAAACGGGGGGAAGTAAGCTTTTCTTATTTCCGGACACATGCGCAAACTATAGAAAGTCGTTATTACGTAGAATGTGCATAGTTTGCGAATGCGCAGACTACAAAAAGTCGTTATGACATATAATGTGCATACTTTGTTGATTCCATTTATGAAATAAATCACATTTTATAAAAACTCATGTTCTTTAAGAAATCATGTAAACCTTCTAGAAGCTGTGAATTTAAAAAAAGGGGGGAAGTAAGCTTTTCTTATTTCCGGACTCATGCGCAAAGTATAGAAAGTTGTTATTACGTACAATGAGCATAGTTTGCGCATGCGCAAACTATCGAAAGTCGTTATGACATAGAATGTGCATACTTTGTTGATTCCATTTACGAAATAAATCACATTTTCTAAAAACCTGTGTTTTTTAAGAAATCATCTAAACCTTCTAGAAGTTATGATTTTAAAAAACGGGGGAATGTAAGCTTTTCTTATTTCTGGAAGCATGCGCAAACTATAGAAAGTCATTATTACGTAGAATGTGCATAGTTTCCGCATGCGCAAACTACAGAAAGTCCTTATGACATAGAATGTGCATAGTTTGTTGATTCCATTTACGAAATAAATCATATTTTCTAAAAAATCATGTTTTTTAAGAAATCATGTAAACCTTCTAGAAGTTCTGATTTTAAAAAACGGGGGGAAGTATGCTTTTCTTATTTTCGGAAGCATGCGCAAACTATAGAAAGTCGTTATTACGTAGAATGTGCATAGTTTGCGCATGCGCAAACTACAAAAAGTCGTTATGACATAGAATGTGTATACTTTGTTGACTCCATTTATGAAATAAATCACATTTTCTAAAAACTCGTGTTTTGTAAGAATTCATGTAAACATTCTAGAAGTTGTGATTTTAAAAAACGGGGGGAAGTAAGCTTTTCTTATTTCCGGACGCATGCGCAAACTATAGAAAGTCGTTATGACGTAGAATGTGCATACTTTGTTAATTCCATTTATGAAATAAATCACATTTTCTAAAAACTCGTGTTTTTTAAGAAATCATGTAAACCTTCCAGAAGTTGTGATTTTAAAAAACGGGGGGAAGTAAGCTTTTTTTATTTGCAGAAGCATGCGCAAACTATAGAAAGTCGTTATTACGTAGAATGTGCATAGTTTGTGCATGCGCAAACTACAGAAAGTCGTTATGACATAGAATGTGCATACTTTGTTGGTTCCATTTACGAAATAAATCACATTTTCTAAAAACTCGTGTTTTTTAAGAAATCATGTAAACCTTCTAGAAGTTGTGATTTTAAAAAATGGGGGGAAGTAAGCTTTTCTTATTTCCGAACGCATGCGCAAACTATAGAAAGTCGTTATGACATAGAATGTGCATAATTTGTTGATTCCATTTATGAAATAAATCACATTTTCTAAAAATTCGTGTTTTTTAAGAAATCATGTAAACCTTCTAGAAGTTGTGATTTTAAAAAATGGGGGGAAGTAAGCTTTTCTTATTTCCGGACGCATGCGCAAAGTATAGAAAGTTGTTATTACGCACAATGAGCATAGTTTGCGCATGCGCAAACTATCGAAAGTCGTTATGACATAGAATGTGCAAACTTTGTTGATTCCATTTACGAAATAAATCACATTTTCTAAAAACTCGTGTTTTTTAAGAAATCATCTAAACCTTCTAGAAGTTATGATTTTAAAAAACGGGGGAAAGTAAGCTTTTCTTATTTCTGGAAGCATGCGCAAACTATAGAAAGTCATTATTACGTAGAATGTGCATAGTTTCCGCATGCGCAAACTACAGAAAGTCGTTATGACATAGAATGTGCATACTTTGTTGATTCCATTTATGAAATAAATCACATTTTCTAAAAACTCATTTTCTTTAAGAAATCATGTAAACCTTCTAGAAGTTCTGATTTTAAAAAACGGGGGGAAGTAAGCTTTTCTTATTTTCCGAAGCATGCGCAAACTATAGAAAGTTGTTATTACATAGAATGTGCATAGTTTGCGCATGCGCAAACTACAAAAAGTCGTTATGACATAGAATGTGCATACTTTGTTGATTCCATTTATGAAATAAATCACATTTTCTAAAAACTCGTGTTTTGTAAGAATTCATGTAAACATTCTAGAAGTTGTGATTTTAAAAAACGCGGGGAAGTAAGCTTTTCTTATTTCCGGACGCATGCGCAAACTATAGAAAGTCATTACGACGTAGAATGTGCATACTTTGTTAATTCCATTTATGAAATAAATCACATTTTCTAAAAACTCGTGTTTTTTAAGAAATCATGTAAACCTTCTAGAAGTTGTGATTTTAAAAAACGGGGGGAAGTAAGCTTTTTTTATTTCCAGAAGCATGCGCAAACTATAGAAAGTCGTTATTACGTAGAATGTGCATAGTTTGTGCATGCGCAAACTACAGAAAGTCGTTATGACATAGAATGTGCATACTTTGTTGGTTCCATTTACGAAATAAATCACATTTTCTAAAAACTCGTGTTTTTTAAGAAATCATGTAAACCTTCTAGAAGTTGTGATTTTAAAAAATGGGGGGAAGTAAGCTTTTCTTATTTCCGGACGCATGCGCAAACTATAGAAAGTCGTTATGACATAGAATGTGCATAATTTGTTGATTCCATTTATGAAATAAATCACATTTTCTAAAAACTCTTGTTTTTTAAGAAATCATGTAAACCTTCTAGAAGTTGTGATTTTAAAAAAAGGGGGGAAGTAAGCTTTTCTTATTTCTGGATGCATGCACAAACTATAGAAAATCGTTATTACGTAGAATGTGAATAGTTTGCGCATGCGCAGACTACAGAAAGTCGTTATGACATAGAATATGCATACTTTGTTGATTCCATTTATGAAATAAATCACATTTTCTAAAAACTCATGTTCTTTAAGAAATCATGTAAACCTTCTATAAGCTGTGAATTTAAAAAAATGGGGGAAGTAAGCTTTTCTTATTTCCGGACACATGCGCAAAGTATAGAAATCGTTATTACGTAGAATATGCATAGTTTGCGCATGCGCAAACTATGGAAAGTCGTTATGACATAGAATGTGCATAGTTTGTTGATTCCATTTACGAAATAAATCATATTTTCTAAAAACTCATGTTTTTTAAGAAGTCATGTTTCTAGAAGCTGTGAATTTAAAAAAAGGGGGGAAGTAAGCTTTTCTTATTTCCGGACGCATGCGCAAAGTATAGAAAGTCGTTATTACGTACAATGAGCATAGTTTGCACATGCACAAATTATCGAAAGTCGTTATGACATAGACTGTGCATACTTTTTTGATTCCATTTACGAAATAAATCACATTTTCTAAAAACTCGTGTTTTCTAAGAAATCATCTAAACCTTCTAGAAGTTGTGATTTTAAAAAACGGGGGAAAGTAAGCTTTTCTTATTTCTAGAAGCATGCGCAAACTATAGAAAGTCGTTATTACGTAGAATGTGCATAGTTTGCGCATGCACAAACTAGAAAAAGGTATTATGACATAGAATGTACATACTTTGTTGATTCCATTTATGAAATAAATCACATTTTCTAAAAACTCGTGTTTTTAAGAAATCATGTAAACATTCTAGAAGTTGTGATTTTAAAAAACGAGGGGAAGTAAGCTTTTCTTATATTCGGATGCATGCGCAAACTATAGAAAGTCCTTATTACGTAGAATGTGAATAGTTTGAGCATGCGCAAACTACAAAAAGTCATTATGACACAGAATGTGCAACTTTGTTGACTCCATTTATGAAATAAATCACATTTTCTAAAAACTCGTGTTTTTTAAGAAATCATGTAAACATTCTAGAAGTTGTGATTTTAAAAAATGGTGTGAAGTAAGCTTTTCTTATTTCCGGATGCATGCGCAAACTATAGAAAGTCGTTATGACGTAGAATGTGCATACTTTGTTGATTCCATTTATGAAAGAAATCACATTTTCTAAAAACTCATGTTCTTTAAGAAATCATGTAAACCTTCTAGAAGCTGTGAATTTAAAAAAAGGGGGGAAGTAAGCTTTTCTTATTTGCAGACGCATGCGCAAAGTATAGAAAGTCGTTATTACGTACAATGAGCATAGTTTGCGCATGTGCAAATTATCGAAAGTCGTTATGACATAGAATGTGCATACTTTTTTGATTCCATTTACGAAATAAATCACATTTTCTAAAAACTCGTGTTTTCTAAGAAATCATCTAAACCTTCTAGAAGTTGTGATTTTAAAAAACGGGGGAAAGTAAGCTTTTCTTATTTCCGGAAGCATGCGCAAACTATAGAAAGTCGTTATTACGTAGAATGTGCATAGTTTCCGCATGCGCAAACTACATTAAGTCGTTATGACATAGAATGTGCATACTTTGTTGATTCCATTTATGAAATAAATCACATTTTCTAAAAAATCATGTTCTTTAAGAAATCATGTAAACCTTCTAGAAGCTGTGAATTTAAAAAAAGGGGGGAAGTAAGCTTTTCTTATTTCCGGACGCATGCGCAAATTATAGAAAGTCGTTATTACGTAGAATGTGCATAGTTTGCGCATGTGCAAACTATCGAAAGTCGTTATGACATAGAATGTTAAGATTCAATATGCTAAGATAGAAAATAGAAGCAATACATTCCATTTCATAATAATAGCATATACAGGATCACTGAAGAAACAACAAGCATAGCATAAACACAAGAGACATAGATTTATCCTGGGAAACCCTCATGGGGTAGAAAACCCAGCAAAGCTTCCTCAATATAGATGACCAGCAATATACAAAGATGAAACCCTGAGACATGATCTCCTCCTCCACAATAGCAGACCTCTTCTCCACAAGTGCGCTCTCCTCAAGTGTGTGTGTATCAAATGAGGAACACACCTCTTCTATTTATACACTACTTTGATATGTATTTTACACAAGTACATGTAGGCTCGTATTTAACCATTAGGTTAAATACCCCATTATAACTGACTGGGCCGACCCCCACATGGTGGGTCTAATAACCCTAGTTACCACAACCAACTTGGAGGAATAAACATCTACGGATTTATAGTATAATCACATCGGAGGTATGGAACATCTCCGAAATAAATAATATACAAATATAATATTCTTTGAAGTTACAATATTTCAACACTCCCCCTTAACGAGAAGGATATTATAACAGTATCTGCACGAGCAAGGAGTCATCAACATCATACATGATACATCTATATATCATCGGACGCTTTCTTCAGTTCATCATCATCAGTAACTTAACTAGTTACTGGAACATCGATATCACTCGATCATCAGCATCGATATCATCACTATCATCAGTATCGTCATCACACGATCAGCATCGTCATCATACGATCAATAGCATCATCATCACATGATCAGTAGCATCGTCACCACATGATCAGCATCATCATCATACGATCAGCATCGTCATCACACGATCAGTCGCATCATCATCACACGATCAGTCGCATCGTCATCACACGATCAGTAGCATCATCACCACATGATCAGCATCATCATCGTATGATCAGCATCGTCATCACACGATCAGTCGCATCATCATCACACGATCAGTCGCATCGTCATCACACAATCAGTAGCATCATCACCACATGATCAGCATTATCATCGTACGATCAGCATCGTCATCACATGATCAGTCGCATCGTCATCACGCGATAAGTCGCATCGTCATCACATGATCAGCAGCATCGTCATCACACGATCAGCAGCATCATCACCACACGATCAGCAGCATCGTCATCACATGATCAGCAGCATCATCATCACACGATCAGCAGCATCGTCATCACACGATCAGCAGCATCATCATCACACGATCAGCAGCATCATCATCACACGATCAGCAGCATCGTCATCACACGATCAACAACATCATCATCACACGATCAGCAGCATCGTCATCACACGATCAGCAGCATCGTCATCACACGATCATATTACAGGATGATCAATCCTTATCTCTTTTAAGACAAGTCTCATGTCTAGGGACACTTCAATCCCGACCACAGTGCCAGTCCTCTTTCATACTGGATGTGTCACATCTACAGAGCCAGCCCTGTTTCATGCTGGATGTATCACAACTACAGAGCCAGCCCTGTTTCATGCTGGATGTATCACAACTACAGAGCCAGCCCTGTTTCATGCTGGATGTATCACAACTACAGAGCCAGCCCTGTTTCATGCTGGATGTATCACAACTACAGAGCCAGCCCTGTTTCATGCTGGATGTATCACAACTACAGAGCCAGCCCTGTTTCATGCTGGATGTATCACAACTACAGAGCCAGCCCTGTTTCATGCTGGATGTATCACAACTACAGAGCCAGCCCTGTTTCATGCTGGATGTATCACAACTACAGAGCCAGCCCTGTTTCATGCTGGATGTATCACAACTACAGAGCCAGCCCTGTTTCATGCTGGATGTATCACAACTACAGAGCCAGCCCTGTTTCATGCTGGATGTATCACAACTATAGAGCCAGCCCTATTTCATGCTGGATGTATCACAACTACAGAGCCAGCCCTGTTTCATGCTGGATGTATCACAACTACAGAGCCAGCCCTGTTTCATGCTGGATGTAACCTAGAGCAATTCTAGGATTTGTCACGTACATTTTGAAATGAGGTCCAGGGACGATCCAGTCCTATCGTTCTGTTATCGGAGACCTCATGTCTACGGCTCTTCTTTAGGACTGAAGTCTGGGAATGATCCAATCCCCTCACATGTTCACTAAGAACTTCATTTTCGAAGACATACGTCTACGGCTCTTCTTTCGGACTGAAGTCCAGGAATGATCCAATCCCTTCACATGTTCACCAAGAACTTCATTTTCGAAGACATACATCTACGGCTCTTTTTTCGGACTGAAGTCCAGGAATGATCCAATCCCTTCAAGTCCACCAAGGACTTCATTCTCGGAGACCTCACGTCTACGGCTCTCTTTAGGACTGAAAGTCCAGGGATGATCCAATCCCCTCAAGTCCACCAAGGACTTCATTCTCGGAGACCTCACATCTACGGCTCTTTTTAGGACTGAAAGTTCAGGGATGATCCAATCCCTTCAAGTCCACCAAGGACTTCATTCTCAGAGACCTCACGTCTACGGCTCTCTTTAGGACTGAAAGTCCAGGAATGATCCAATCCCCTTAACTGTCCATTAAGAACTTCATTCTCGGAGACCTCACATCTACGACTCTCTTTAGGACTGAAAGTCCAGGGATGATCTAATCCCCTCAAGTCCACCAAGGACTTCATTCTTGGAGACCTAACGTCTACGGCTCTTTTTAGGAATGAAAGTCCAGGGATGATCCAATCCCCTCAACTGTCCACTAAGGACTTCATTCTCGTAGACCTCACATCTACGGCTCACTTTAGAACTTAAGTTCAAGGATGGTCCAATCCTTATCTGTATTCTCATCTATACAGGTACAAATATCCAAGAGCATGTATCACATCAAAACATGTATACATCACTAATCAAAACATGTATACATCACATCAAAAACATGTATACATCTAGCATGTATTCTCACTAATACATCTAACATCAAAACATGTATACATCACTAATCAAAACATGTATACATCTAGCATGTATTCTCACTAATACATCTAACATCAAAACATGTATACATCACATCAAAAACATGTATACATCTAAAATAAAAGATATATAAGAGTTCTAAATCTAAATAATTCTAAGTAGCTAAGTGCAGTAAATAGGTAACCTCATCATTGATGAGACAGACTTGTTATCAGATACTATGCTACTCCCCCTTTCAAGGAGGGTCCTTTTGGACTATACCAAGCTTGTCTCGGAAGTATTTAAACTTTACTCGAGATATAGGTTTAGTCAAGATATTAGCAATCTGATCCTCAGTGCTTATATACTCGAGCTTGATAGCTCCTCTCTGCACCATATCTCGTATATAGAAGTATCGGATCTCTATGTGTTATTGACTTATTGTGGAATACAAGATTTTCTATCTTGATTCATTTCTAAGTCAAACACTCCATATAATAGCTTCTGAAGCCACACTGCTTCACAGCTGGCAGAGCAGACAGCTATATATATATTCTGCTTCAGCAGTACTGAGAACCACACTAGATTGTTCCTTGCTGAACCATGAGATCATGGCAGATTCAGGACTATAACATCCACCTGATGTACTCTTTTTGTCTGAGGCACTTCCTGCCCAATCAAAATCTGAGTAACCATGTAAACGGAGTTCATGACCTCCAAGATAATATAGACCAAAATCTATTGTACCTTTTAGGTACCTCACTACATGCTTTGTAGTTATTAAGTGAACCTTTCTAGGTTCTACTAGATACTGACTTAGGGTATTTACAACAAAGCATATATCTGGCCTAGTATTTGTTAAATACGTCAATGACCTAATGATTTGTCTATAAATAGGGTTAGGTCCACTAAATACGATGAGTCATTAACTAACAAATTCAAGTTGGAGTCCATGGGAGTGGCCATGGATTTATACTCCAACACATCAAATCCTTTTTAGAAACTTCACAGCATACTTACCTTGAAATAAAAGATTCCTTTTGGATATTTCCATACTTCTAGACCTAAGAAGTAGTTCATTAATCCGAGATCTTTCATTTTCATTTCTGCAGCCATTTTCATGACCTGTTTCTCATTCCTTGTCAGAAAGAGATCATCGTCATACAATAATGGTATAATAGGTTCATCATCCACAACCTTAAGGTAAAGGTTAGGAACAACTTTACTTCTGGTAAAGCCCAAGCTTTGTCATGAAGCTGTCAATTGTCCATTATTCACACTCAGCATTGAATGATCTTCTGCATATCTTTTGAACTTCTATTCATTCTGTACTACTGTGCATGCTCAATAGTCATCCTCACAAACATATACTCACTAGTATATTCTAAATGCTATCAAAACATTATAGTACTAAATAATCTTGAAAATGTATAGTCATGATTATAGTTAATAAACATTAGTATTCAAGATTTCAGGGAAGTCTTCTTTTACTCATGCATATCATCAATCAAGATAAAAGATATAATATGCATAATCCCTTGATTACTAACTTTATGAATAAGCATAACCAATCATTCCAAGTATACTTATATAAGGGATCCTAACACAAGGTAAGATTCATGGGAAACATACCTGGATTAGTATACCTACTTGGTTATGTACAACATACCTAAACAATCTCTTCAATGATTTAGAGATCCTGAGCTAGAACCTGCATGTCTCATAGGTTAAGCATAATATAACAAAGTCATACATACCTCGTAAGTAGAACAAAGATTGTGGATGAGTGTTTGTCTTCATGTTTTCATGGTCATGGAACCTGATTTGTCTTTTGTGATGTACCTGTATCTTGTTAGCAGACAACATCAACCTCACACAACATCATATTAGTACAATCATAAGTGTCAACACCCTAACCAATGAATATCTTCTATCATGCATTCATAATTTTGTTAAGGTGATACAACAAATCTAAAATCAAGATTGGACTAACCGTAATAACATGAAGACAAACATACCATAAACTTCATCATGAACAAATCTCAAAACATACCTCGATGAGTCATACCTGTCGATATCGCTTGTAATCTCCTTATGTAAAGCCTTAGCCTCATCTCCCTCTGAAATAGGAACTCCTTCACTTATGCAGGTGACCAATCCATCTTCTTCTAGGATTAACCCTATAAACTTGATTTGCAAGAACTGGACCTGGAGCTGGATATGGGTTTGTCAGAGAAACCCCAAAAATTCAAACTTTGAATTTCAAACTTCCGAAAGGATAGAAATATGCACCTTGATGAGCTGATCAAACTGATATATTCAGAATTTGAAAACTGCAAAGTTTCACTCCTCAATTTTGCCTTTGAAACTTCCGGATTCACTGGACGTGACCCTGAACTGGGGTTTGATGAATCCCACTCTTCTGCTCAATCAAAATGTTTGATCCAAAGCTCTAAGATTCTTTTTTTTTTTTTTTTTCTGAGGAGCTTCCAGCCATGGTCACAGATTTCAAAAATTCCCATTTTTGCAGAAGCCCTAATTTTCCACTTTTCTGATCAAAGTCCCGAACTAGGGTTTGATCAAGCCCGGCCTTCTGCCCAACCAAAAAATCTGATCTTGTTCTCTAAATTTCTATTTTGATGAGTAGCATTCAGCCGTGGTCTCCGTTCACAAAAATTCCAACTTTCTTCAAAACCCTAAATTCCGGAAGCCATGAAGGTACTCAAAAAATAATTCTGTTTTGACAGAAATATGTACCTGATTGTTTCTGGTGTAACTCCAAACTTTTCAATCCACAGGGTATGAAAAACTTTTCTACGATAGCCTGACCTGTTATCTTTCCATCCTGACAGGTCTGACCTCAATTGGATTCTCTGAGAGAGAGTTATGTCAAATGTCGCAACGTAACCTGTTTTGGGATAAAACAGAAGAGCGAACTTGTACGGCATGCCACGTGTCACTGTTTGAACTTCGGCATCTGAAAAACTTTTCTGAGGTAGCTCGGCCTGTTATCTTTCCATTCTGACAGTTCTGACCGCCATTGGACTCTCTGAGAGAGATTTATTCCAAGTGTCGCAACATGACCTGTTTATGGGATAATACAGGAGAGCGAACTTGTACGGAGTGCCACGTGTCACTGGTTCAACTTCGGCCTCTGAAAACGTTTTCTGAGATAGTACAGACTGTGTACTACCTGTCACTTCTTACGAAATTTCATTTGGAGCTTCCTAGCCCAAGATATGACCTTTTTCCCAAGGTCACCTGATTTTGACTCAGATCTGGAAGAGGCAGAAACCCTATATTGTACAGATCATAAATGACAAAGTTCAACGAATTAGAGGTTTTCCTTTGGCCACAAGGTACCTGGAGATTTAATCTTCGTCCTGTAGCAATTTCAGATCCGCAAAATTTTCCAAAACGGATTTATAGCGAAAGTGCTACGATGACTGGTTTTTGCTATGTAAAACCCTAACCTTCAAATTGTCGTAAGTAAAGCAAGTGTCGTTAGTGCCATACCTTGTCTTCCTTCAGGTTAGCTCTGATACCATGTTAAAATTCAATATGCTAAGATAGAAAATAGAAGCATTACATTCCATTTCACAATAATAGCATATATAGGATCACTGAAGAAACAACAAGCATAGCATAAACACAAGAGACAGAGATTTATCCTGGGAAACCCTCATGGGGTAGAAAACCCAGCAAAGCTTCCTCAATATAGATGACCAGCAATATACAAAGATTTAACCCTGAGACATGATCTCCTCCTCAACAATAGCAGACCTCTTCTCCACAAGTGCGCTCTCCTCAAGTGTGTGTGTATCAAATGAGGAACACACCTCCTCTATTTATACACTACTTTGATATGTATTTTACACAAGTACATGTAGGCTCGTATTTAACCATTAGGTTAAATACCCCATTATAACTGACTAGGCCGACCCCCACATGGTGGGTCTAATAACCCTAGTTACCACAACCAACTTGGAGGAATAAACATCTCCGTATTTATAGTATAATCACATCGGAGGTATGGAACATCTCCGAAATAAATAATATACAAATATAATATTCTTTGAAGTTACAATATTTCAACACTCACCCTTAACGAGAAGGATATTATAACAGTATCTGCACGAGCAAGGAGTCATCAACATCATACATGATACATCTATATATCATCGGAAGCTTTCTTCAGTTCATCATCATCAGTAACTTAACTAGTTACTGGAACATGGATATCACTCGATCATCAGCATCGATATCATCACTATCATCAGTATCGTCATCACACGATCAGCATCGTCATCATACGATCAATAGCATCGTCATCACATGATCAGTAGCATCGTCACCACATGATCAGCATCATCATCATACGATCAGCATCGTCATCACACGATCAGTCGCATCGTCATCACACGATCAGTCGCATCGTCATCACACGATCAGTAGCATCGTCACCACATGATCAGCATTATCATCGTACGATCAGCATCGTCATCACACGATCAGTCGCATCATCATCACACAATCATTCGCATCGTCATCACACGATCAGTAGCATCGTCATCACATGATCATCATCATCATCGTACGATCAGCATCGTCATCACATGATCAGTAAGCTTTTCTTATTTTCGGAAGCATGCGCAAACTATAGAAAGTCGTTATTATGTAGAATGTGCATAGTTTGCGCATGCGCAAACTACAGAAAGTCGTTATGACATAGAATGTGCATACTTTGTTGATTCCATTTATGAAATAAATCACATTTTCTAAAAACTCATGTTCTTTTAGAAAGCATGTAAACTTTCTAGAAGCTGTGAATTTAAAAAAAGGGGGTAGTAAGCTTTTCTTATTTCCGGACGCATGCGCAAACTATAGAAAGTCGTTATGACGTAGAATGTGCATACTTTGTTAATTCCATTTATGAAATAAATCACATTTTCTAAAAACTCGTGTTTTTTAAGAAATCATGTAAACCTTCTAGAAGTTGTGATTTTAAAAAACGGGGGGAAGTAAGCTTTTCTCATTTCCGGAAGCATGCGCAAAGTATAGAAAGTCATTATTACGTAGAATGTGCATAGTTTGCGCATGTGCAAACTATCAAAAGTCGTTATGACATAGAATGTTCATAGTTTGTTGATAATATTTACGAAATAAATCACATTTTCCAAAAACTCATGTTTTTTAAGAAATCATGTAAACCTTCTAGAAGTTGTGATTTTAAAAAACGGGGGGAAGTAAGCTTTTCTTATTTTCGGAAGCATGTGCAAACTATAGAAAGTCGTTATTACGTAGAATGTGCATCGTTTGCGCATGCGCAAACTACAAAAAGTCGTTATGACATAGAATGTCCATACTTTGTTGATTCCATTTATGAAATAAATCACATTTTCTAAAAACTCGTGTTTTTAAAGAATTCATGTGAACATTCTAGAAGTTGTGATTTTAAAAAACCGGGGGAAGTAAGCTTTTCTTATTTCCGGACGCATGCGCAAACTATAGAAAGTCGTTATGACGTAGAATGTGCATACTTTGTTAATTCCATTTATGAAATAAATCACATTTTCTAAAAACTCGTGTTTTTTAAGAAATCATGTAAACCTTCTAGAAGTTGTGATTTTAAAAAACGGGGGGAAGTAAGCTTTTCTTATTTCCGGAAGCATGCGCAAACTATAGAAAGTCGTTATTACGTAGAATGTGCATAGTTTGCACATGCGCAAACTACAGAAAGTCGTTATGACATAGAATGTGCATACTTTGTTTATTCCATTTATGAAATAAATCACATTTTCTAAAAACTCGTGTTTTTTAAGATATCATGTATACCTTCTAGAAGCTGTGAATTTAAAAAAAGGGGGAAAGTAAGCTTTTCTTATTTCCGGACACATGCGCAAAGTATAGAAAGTCGTTATTACGTACAATGAGCATAGTTTGCGCATGCGCAAACTATCGAAAGTCGTTATGACATAGAATGTGCATACTTTGTTGATTCCATTTACGAAATAAATCACATTTTCTAAAAACTCGTGTTTTTTAAGAAACCATGTAAACCTTCTAGAAGTTGTGATTTTAAAAAACGGGGGGAAGTAAGCTTTTCTTATTTCCGGACGCATGCGCAAACTATAGAAAGTCGTTGTGACATATAATGTGCATAATTTGTTGATTCCATTTATGAAATAAATAACATTTTCTAAAAACTTGTGTTTTTTAAGACATCAGGTAAACCTTCTAGAAGTTGTGATTTTAAAAAACGAGGGGAAGTAAGCTTTTCTTATTTCCGGACGCATGTGCAAACAATAGAAAGTCGTTATTACGTAGAATGTCCATAGTTTGCGCATGCGCAGACTACAGAAAGTCGTTATGACATAGAATGTGCATACTTTGGTGATTCCATTTAGGAAATAAATCACATTTTTTAAAAACTCGTGTTTTCTAAGAAATCATGTAAACCTTCTAGAAGTTGTGATTTCAAAAAACGGGGGGAAGTAAGCTTTTCTTATTTCCGGACGCATGCGCAAATTTTAGAAAGTCGTTATTACATAGAATGTGCATAGTTTGCGCATGCGCGGACTACAGAAAGTCGTTATGACATAGAATGTGCATACTTTGTTGATTCCATTTATGAAATAAATCACATTTTCTAAAAACTCATGTTCTTTAAGAAATCATGTAAACCTTCTAGGACCTGTGAATTTAAAAAAAGGGGGAAGTAAGCTTTTCTTATTTCCGGACGCATGCGCAAAGTATTGAAAGTCGTTATTACGTAGAATGTGCATAGTTTGCGCATGCGCAAACTATCGAAAGTCGTTATGACATAGAATGTGCATACTTTGTTGATTCCATTTACGAAATAAATCACATTTTCTAAAAACTCGTGTTTTTTAAGAAATCATCTAAACCTTCTAGAAGTTGTGATTTTAAAAAACGGGGGGAAGTAAGCTTTTCTTCTTTCAGGAAGCATGCGCAAACTATAGAAAGTCGTTATTACGTAGAATGTGCATAGTTTGCGCATGCGCAAACAACAGAAAGTCGTTATGACATAGAATGTGCATACTTTGTTGATTCCATTTATGAAATAAATCACATTTTCAAAAAACTTGTGTTTTTTAACAAATCATGTAAACCTTCTACAAGTTCTGATTTTAAAAAACGGGTGTAAGTAACCTTTTCTTATTTCCGGACGCATGCGCAAACTATAGAAAGTCGTTATGACATAGAATGTGCATACTTTGTTGATTCCATTTATGAAATAAATCACATTTTCTAAAAACTCGTGTTTTCTAAGAAATCATGTAAACCTTCTAGAAGTTGTGATTTTAAAAAACGGGGGGAAATAAGCTTTTCTTATTTCCGGACGCATGCGCAAACTATAGAAAGTCGTTATTACGTAGAATGTGCATAGTTTGCACATGCGCAGACTACAGAAAGTCGTTATGACATAGAATGTGCATAGTTTGTTGATTCCATTTATGAAATAAATCACATTTTCTAAAAACTCGTGTTTTTTAAGAAATCATGTAAACCTTCTAGAAGTTGTGATTTTAAAAAACGGGGGGAAGTAAGCTTTTCTTATTTCCGGATGCATGTGCAAACTATAGAAAGTCGTTATTACTTAGAATGTGCATAGTTTGCGCATACGCAGACTACAGAAAGTCGTTATGACATAGAATGTGCATACTTTGTTGATTCCATTTAGCAAATAGATCACATTTTTTAGAAACTCGTGTTTTCTAAGAAATCATGTAAACCTTCTAGAAGTTGTGATTTTAAAAAACGGGGGGAAGTAAGCTTTTCTTATTTCCGGACGCATGCCCAAAGTATAGAAAGTCGTTATTACGTAGAATGTGCATTGTTTCCTCATGCGCAAACTATCGAAAGTCGTTATGACATAGAATGTGCATACTTTGTTGATTCCATTTACGAAATAAATCACATTTTCTAAAAACTCGTGTTTTTTAAGAAATCATGTAAACCTTCTAGAAGTTGTGATTTTAAAAAACGGGGGGAAGTAATCTTTTCTTATTTCCGGATGCATGCGCAAACTATAGAAAGTCGTTATTACGTAGAATGTGCATAGTTTGCGCATGCGCAAACTACAGAAAGTCGTTATGACATAGAATGTGCATACTTTGGTGATTCCATTTAGGAAATAAATCACATTTTTTAAAAACTCGTGTTTTCTAAGAAATCATGTAAACCTTCTAGAAGTTGTGATTTTAAAAAACGGGGGAAAGTAAGCTTTTCTTATTTCCAGACGCATGCGCAGATTTTAGAAAGTCGTTATTACATAGAATGTGCATAGTCTGCTCATGCGCAGACTACAGAAAGTTGTTATGACATAGAATGTGCATACTTTGTTGATTCCATTTATGAAATAAATCACATTTTCTAAAAACTCATGTTCTTTAAGAAATCATGTAAACCTTCTAGGACCTGTGAATTTAAAAAAAGGGGGAAGTAAGCTTTTCTTATTTCCGGACGCATGCGCAAAGTATTGAAAGTCGTTATTATGTAGAATGTGCATAGTTTGCGCATGCACAAACTATCGAAAGTCGTTATGACATGGAATGTGCATACTTTGTTGATTCCATTTACGAAATAAATCACATTTTCTAAAAACTCGTGTTTTTTAAGAAATCATCTAAACCTTCTAGAAGTTGTGATTTTAAAAAACGAGGGGAAGTAAGCTTTTCTTATTTCCGGAAGCATGCGCAAACTATAGAAAGTCGTTATGACGTAGAATGTGCATACTTTGTTAATTCCATTTATGAAATAAATTACATTTTCTAAAAACTCGTGTTTTTTAAGAAATCATGTAAACCTTTTAGAATTTGTGATTTTAAAAAACGGGGGGAAGTAAGCTTTTTTTATTTCCGGAAGCATGCGCAAACTATAGAAAGTCGTTATTACGCAGAATGTGCATAGTTTGCGCATGCGCAAACTACAGAAAGTCATTATGACATAGAATGTGCATACTTTGTTGATTCCATTTATGAAATAAATCACATTTTCTAAAAGCTCGTGTTTTTTAAGAAATCATGTAAACCTTCTAGAAGTTGTGATTTTAAAAAACGGGGGGAAGTAAGCTTTTCTTATTTCCGGACGCATGCACAAACTATAGAAAGTCGTTATGACGTAGAATGTGCATACTTTTTTGATTCCATTTATGAAATAAATCACATTTTCTAAAAACTCGTGTTTTTTAGGAAATCATGTAAACCTTCTAGAAGTTGTGATTTTAAAAAACGGGGGGAAGTAAGCTTTTCTTATTTCTGGACGCATGTGCAAACTATAGAAAGTCGTTATTACATAGAATGTGCATAGTTTGCGCATACGCAGACTACAGAAAGTCGTTATGACATAGAATGTGCATACTTTGTTGATTCCATTTAGCAAATAGATCACATTTTTTAAAAACTCGTGTTTTCTAAGAAATCATGTAAATTTTCTAGAAGTTGTGATTTTAAAAAACGGGGGGAAGTAAGCTTTTCTTATTTCCGGACGCATGCGCAAAGTATAGAAAGTCGTTATTACGTAGAATGTGCATAGTTTGCGCATGTGCAAACTATCGAAAGTCGTTATGACATAGAATGTGCATAGTTTGTTGATTCCATTTACGAAATAAATCATATTTTCTAAAAACTCATGTTTTTTAAGAAATCATGTAAACCTTCTAGAAGTTGTGATTTTAAAAAACGGGGGGAAGTAAGCTTTTCTTATTTCCAGAAGCATGCGCAAACTATAGAAAGTCGTTATTACGTAGAATGTGCATAGTTTGCGCATGCACAAACTAGAAAAAGTCGTTATGACATTGAATGTGCATACTTTGTTTATTCCATTTATGAAATAAATCACATTTTCTAAAAACTCGTGTTTTTAAGAAATCGTGTAAACCTTCTAGAAGCTGTGATTTTAAAAAACGGGGGGAAGTAAGCTTTTCTTATTTCCCAACGCATGCGCAAACTATAGAAAGTCGTTATTACGTAGAATGTGCATAGTTTGAGCATGCGCAGACTACAGAAAGTCATTATGACATATAATGTGCATACTTTCTTGATTCCATTTATGAAATAAATCACATTTTTTAAAAACTCATGTTTTCTAAGAAATCATGTAAAGCTTCTAGAAGTTGTGATTTTAAAAAACGGGGGGAAGTAAGCTTTTCTTAATTCCGTACACATGCGCAAGCTATAGAAAGTTGTTATTACGTAGAATGTGCATAGTCTGCGCATGCACAGACTACAGAAAGTCCTTATGACATAGAATGTGCATACTTTGTTGATTCCATTTATGAAATAAATCACATTTTCTAAAAACTCATGTTCTTTAAGAAATTATGTAAACCTTCTAGAAGCTGTGAATTTAAAAAAAGGGGGGAAGTAAGCTTTTCTTATATCCGGACGCATGTGCAAAGTATAGAAAGTCGTTATTACGTAGAATGTGCATAGTTTGCCCATGCGCAAACTATCGAAAGTCGTTATGACATAGGATGTGCATACTTTGTTGATTCCATTTACGAAATAAATCACATTTTCTAAAAACTCATGTTTTTTAAGAACTCATGTAAACCTTCTAGAATTTGTGATTTTAAAAAACGGGGGGAAGTAAGCTTTTCTTATTTCCGGAGGCATGCGCAAACTATAGAAAGTCGTCATTACATAGAATGTGCATAGTTTGCGCATGCACAAACTACAGAAAGTCGTTATGACATAGAATGTGCATACTTTGTTGATTCCATTTATGAAATAAATCACATTTTCTAAAAACTCGTGTTTTTTAAGAAATCATGTAAACCTTCTAGAAGCTGTGAATTTAAAAAAAGGGGGGAAGTAAGCTTTTCTTATTTCCGGACGCATGCGCAAAGTATAGAAAGTCGTTATTACTTACAATGTGCATAGTTTGCACATGCGCAAACTATCGAAAGTCGTTATGACATAGAATGTGCATACTTTGTTGATTCCATTTACAAATTAAATCACATTTTCTAAATGCTCATGTTTTTTAAGAAATCATGTAAACCTTCTAGAAGTTGTGAATTTAAAAAACGGGGGGAAGCAAGCTTTTCTTATTTCTGGACGCATGCTAAAACTATAGAAAGTCGTTATTACGTAGGATGTGCATAGTTTATGGATGCACAAACTACAGAAAGTCGTTATTACATAGAATGTGCATACTTTGTTGATTCCATTTATGAAATAAATCACATTTTCTAAAAACTCGTGTTTTTTAAGAAATCATGTAAACCTTCTAGAAGTTGTGATTTTAAAAAACGGGGGGAAGTAAGCTTTTCTTATTTCCGGATGCATGTGCAAACTATAGAAAGTCGTTATTACTTAGAATGTGCATAGTTTGCGCATACGCAGACTACAGAAAGTCGTTATGACATAGAATGTGCATACTTTGTTGATTCCATTTAGCAAATAGATCACATTTTTTAGAAACTCGTGTTTTCTAAGAAATCATGTAAACCTTCTAGAAGTTGTGATTTTAAAAAACGGGGGGAAGTAAGCTTTTCTTATTTCCGGACGCATGCCCAAAGTATAGAAAGTCGTTATTACGTAGAATGTGCATTGTTTCCTCATGCGCAAACTATCGAAAGTCGTTATGACATAGAATGTGCATACTTTGTTGATTCCATTTACGAAATAAATCACATTTTCTAAAAACTCGTGTTTTTTAAGAAATCATGTAAACCTTCTAGAAGTTGTGATTTTAAAAAACGGGGGGAAGTAATCTTTTCTTATTTCCGGATGCATGCGCAAACTATAGAAAGTCGTTATTACGTAGAATGTGCATAGTTTGCGCATGCGCAAACTACAGAAAGTCGTTATGACATAGAATGTGCATACTTTGGTGATTCCATTTAGGAAATAAATCACATTTTTTAAAAACTCGTGTTTTCTAAGAAATCATGTAAACCTTCTAGAAGTTGTGATTTTAAAAAACGGGGGAAAGTAAGCTTTTCTTATTTCCAGACGCATGCGCAGATTTTAGAAAGTCGTTATTACATAGAATGTGCATAGAATGTGCATAGTCTGCGCATGCGCAGACTACAGAAAGTTGTTATGACATAGAATGTGCATACTTTGTTGATTCCATTTATGAAATAAATCACATTTTCTAAAAACTCATGTTCTTTAAGAAATCATGTAAACCTTCTAGGACCTGTGAATTTAAAAAAAGGGGGAAGTAAGCTTTTCTTATTTCCGGACGCATGCGCAAAGTATTGAAAGTCGTTATTATGTAGAATGTGCATAGTTTGCGCATGCACAAACTATCGAAAGTCGTTATGACATGGAATGTGCATACTTTGTTGATTCCATTTACGAAATAAATCACATTTTCTAAAAACTCGTGTTTTTTAAGAAATCATCTAAACCTTCTAGAAGTTGTGATTTTAAAAAACGAGGGGAAGTAAGCTTTTCTTATTTCCGGAAGCATGCGCAAACTATAGAAAGTCGTTATGACGTAGAATGTGCATACTTTGTTAATTCCATTTATGAAATAAATTACATTTTCTAAAAACTCGTGTTTTTTAAGAAATCATGTAAACCTTTTAGAATTTGTGATTTTAAAAAACGGGGGGAAGTAAGCTTTTTTTATTTCCGGAAGCATGCGCAAACTATAGAAAGTCGTTATTACGCAGAATGTGCATAGTTTGCGCATGCGCAAACTATAGAAAGTCATTATGACATAGAATGTGCATACTTTGTTGATTCCATTTATGAAATAAATCACATTTTCTAAAAGCTCGTGTTTTTTAAGAAATCATGTAAACCTTCTAGAAGTTGTGATTTTAAAAAACGGGGGGAAGTAAGCTTTTCTTATTTCCGGACGCATGCACAAACTATAGAAAGTCGTTATGACGTAGAATGTGCATACTTTTTTGATTCCATTTATGAAATAAATCACATTTTCTAAAAACTCGTGTTTTTTAGGAAATCATGTAAACCTTCTAGAAGTTGTGATTTTAAAAAACGGGGGGAAGTAAGCTTTTCTTATTTCTGGACGCATGTGCAAACTATAGAAAGTCGTTATTACATAGAATGTGCATAGTTTGCGCATACGCAGACTACAGAAAGTCGTTATGACATAGAATGTGCATACTTTGTTGATTCCATTTAGCAAATAGATCACATTTTTTAAAAACTCATGTTTTCTAAGAAATCATGTAAATTTTCTAGAAGTTGTGATTTTAAAAAACGGGGGGAAGTAAGCTTTTCTTATTTCCGGACGCATGCGCAAAGTATAGAAAGTCGTTATTATGTAGAATGTGCATAGTTTGCGCATGTGCAAACTATCGAAAGTCGTTATGACATAGAATGTGCATAGTTTGTTGATTCCATTTACGAAATAAATCATATTTTCTAAAAACTCATGTTTTTTAAGAAATCATGTAAACCTTCTAGAAGTTGTGATTTTAAAAAACGGGGGGAAGTAAGCTTTTCTTATTTCCAGAAGCATGCGCAAACTATAGAAAGTCGTTATTACGTAGAATGTGCATAGTTTGCGCATGCACAAACTAGAAAAAGTCGTTATGACATTGAATGTGCATACTTTGTTTATTCCATTTATGAAATAAATCACATTTTCTAAAAACTCGTGTTTTTAAGAAATCGTGTAAACCTTCTAGAAGCTGTGATTTTAAAAAACGGGGGGAAGTAAGCTTTTCTTATTTCCGAACGCATGCGCAAACTATAGAAAGTCGTTATTACGTAGAATGTGCATAGTTTGAGCATGCGCAGACTACAGAAAGTCATTATGACATATAATGTGCATACTTTCTTGATTCCATTTATGAAATAAATCACATTTTTTAAAAACTCATGTTTTCTAAGAAATCATGTAAAGCTTCTAGAAGTTGTGATTTTAAAAAACGGGGGGAAGTAAGCTTTTCTTAATTCCGTACACATGCGCAAGCTATAGAAAGTTGTTATTACGTAGAATGTGCATAGTCCGCGCATGCACAGACTACAGAAAGTCCTTATGACATAGAATGTGCATACTTTGTTGATTCCATTTATGAAATAAATCACATTTTCTAAAAACTCATGTTCTTTAAGAAATTATGTAAACCTTCTAGAAGCTGTGAATTTAAAAAAAGGGGGGAAGTAAGCTTTTCTTATATCCGGACGCATGTGCAAAGTATAGAAAGTCGTTATTACGTAGAATGTGCATAGTTTGCCCATGCGCAAACTATCGAAAGTCGTTATGACATAGGATGTGCATACTTTGTTGATTCCATTTACGAAATAAATCACATTTTCTAAAAACTCATGTTTTTTAAGAACTCATGTAAACCTTCTAGAATTTGTGATTTTAAAAAACGGGGGGAAGTAAGCTTTTCTTATTTCCGGAGGCATGCGCAAACTATAGAAAGTCGTCATTACATAGAATGTGCATAGTTTGCGCATGCACAAACTACAGAAAGTCGTTATGACATAGAATGTGCATACTTTGTTGATTCCATTTATGAAATAAATCACATTTTCTAAAAACTCGTGTTTTTTAAGAAATCATGTAAACCTTCTAGAAGCTGTGAATTTAAAAAAAGGGGGGAAGTAAGCTTTTCTTATTTCCGGACGCATGCGCAAAGTATAGAAAGTCGTTATTACTTACAATGTGCATAGTTTGCACATGCGCAAACTATCGAAAGTCGTTATGACATAGAATGTGCATACTTTGTTGATTCCATTTACAAATTAAATCACATTTTCTAAATGCTCATGTTTTTTAAGAAATCATGTAAACCTTCTAGAAGTTGTGAATTTAAAAAACGGGGGGAAGCAAGCTTTTCTTATTTCTGGACGCATGCTAAAACTATAGAAAGTCGTTATTACGTAGGATGTGCATAGTTTATGCATGCACAAACTACAGAAAGTCGTTATTACATAGAATGTGCATACTTTGTTGATTCCATTTATGAAATAAATCACATTTTCTAAAAACTCGTGTTTTTTAAGAAATCATGTAAACCTTCTAGAAGTTGTGATTTTAAAAAACGGGGGGAAGTAAGCTTTTCTTATTTCCGGAAGCATGCGCAAACTATAGAAAGTCGTCATTACATAGAATGTGCATAGTTTGCGAATGCACAAACTACAGAAAGTCGTTATGACATAGAATGTGCATACTTTGTTGATTCCATTTATGAAATAAATCACATTTTCTAAAAATTCGTGTTTTTTAAGAAATCATGTAAACTTTCTAGAAGCTGTGAATTTAAAAAAAGGGGGGAAGTAAGCTTTTCTTATTTCCAGACGCATGCGCAAAGTATAGAAAGTCGTTATTACGTACAATGTGCATAGTTTGCGCATGCGCAAACTATCGAAAGTCGTTATGACATAGAATGTGCATACTTTGTTGATTCCATTTACAAAATAAATCACATTTTCTAAAAGCTCGTGTTTTTTAAGAAATCATGTAAACCTTCTAGAAGTTGTGAATTTAAAAAACGGGGGGAAGCAAGCTTTTCTTATTTCTGGACGCATGCTCAAACTATAGAAAGTCGTTATTACGTAGGATGTGCATAGTCTGCGCATACGCAGACTACAGAAAGTCGTTATGACATAGAATGTGCAAACTTTGTTGATTCCATTTAGCAAATAGATCACATTTTTTAAAAACTCGTGTTTTCTAAGAAATCATTTAAACCTTCTAGAAGTTGTGATTGTAAAAAGCGGGGGGAAGTAAGCTTTTCTTATTTCCGGACGCATGCGCAAACTATAGAAAATCGTTATTACGTAGAATGTGCATAGTTTGCGCATGCGCAGACTACAAAAAGTCGTTATGACATAGAATGTGCATACTTTGTTGATTCCATTTATGAAATAAATCACATTTTCTAAAAACTCATGTTCTTTAAGAAATCATGTAAACCTTCTAGAAGCCGTGAATTTAAAAAAATGGGGGAAGTAAGCTTTTCTTATATCCGGATGCATGCGCAAAGTATAGAAAGTCGTTATTACGTAGAATGTGCATAGTTTGCGCATGCAAAAACTATCAAAATTCGTTATGATATAGAATGTGCATAGTTTGTTGATTCCATTTACGAAATAAATCATATTTTCTAAAAACTCATGTTTTTTAAGAAATCATGTAAACCTTCTAGAAGTTGTGATTTAAAAAACGGGGGGAAGTAAGCTTTTCTTATTTCCGGAAGCATGCGCAAACTATAGAAAGTCGTTATTACATAGAATGTGCATAGTTCGCGCATGCACAAACTAGAAAAAGTCCTTATGACATTGAATGTGCATACTTTGTTGATTCCATTGATGAAATAAATCACATTTTCTAAAAACTCATGTTTTTAAGAAATCATGTAAACCTTCTAGATGTTGTGATTTTAAAAAACAGGGGGAAGTAAGCTTTTCTTATTTCCGGATGCATGCGCAAACTGTAGAAAGTCCTTATTACGTAGAATGCGCATAGTTTGCAGATGCGCAAACTACAAAAAGTCATTATGACATAGAATGTGCAACTTTGTTGATTCCATTTATGAAATAAATCACATTTTCTAAAAACTCGTGTTTTTTAAGAAATCATGTAAACATTCTAGAGGTTGTGATTTTAAAAAATGGGGGGAAGTAAGCTTTTCTTATTTCTGGACGCATGCGCAAGCTATAGAAAGTCGTTATGACGTAGAATGTGCATACTTTGTTGATTCCATTTATGAAATAAATCACATTTTCTAAAAACTCGTGTTTTTTAATAAATCATGTAAACCTTCTAGAAGTTGTGATTTTAAAAAACGGGGGGAAGTAAGCTTTTCTTATTTCCGGACGCATGCGCAAACTATAGAAAGTTGTTATTACGTAGAATGTGCATAGTTTGCGCATGCGCAGACTACAGAAAGTCGTTATGACATATAATGTGCATACTTTGTTGATTCCATTTATGAAATAAATCACATTTTTTAAAAACTCGCGTTTTCTAAGAAATCATGTAAACCTTCTAGAAGTTGTGATTTTAAAAAACGGGGGGAAGTGAACATTTCTTATATCCGGACACATGCACAAAGTATAGAAATTTGTTATTACGTAGAATGTGCATAGTTTGCGCATGCGCAGACTACAGAAAGTCGTTATGACATAGAATGTGCATACTTTGTTGATTCCATTTATGGAATAAATCACATTTTCTAAAAACTCATGTTCTTTAAGAAATCATGTAAACCTTCTAGAAGCTGTGAATTTAAAAAAAGGGGGGAAGTAAGCTTTTCTTATTTCCAAACGCATGCGCAAAGTATAGAAAGTCGTTATTACGTAGAATTTGCATAGTTTGCGCATGCGCAAAGTATCGAAAGTCATTATGACATAGAATGTGAATAGTTTGTTGATTCCATTTACGAAATAGATCACATTTTCTAAAAACTCATGTTTTGTAAGAAATCATGTAAACCTTCTAGAAGTTGTGATTTTAAAAAACGGGGGGAAGTAAGCTTTTCTTATTTCCGGACGCATGCGCAAAGTATAGAAAGTCGTTATTACGTAGAATGTGCATAGTTTCCGCATGCGCAAACTACAAAAAGTCGTTATGACATAGAATGTGCATACTTTGTTGATTCCATTTACGAAATAAATCACATTTTCTAAAAACTCGTGTTTTTTAAGAAATCATGTAAACATTCTAGAAGTTGTGATTTTAAAAAACGGGGGGAAGTAAGCTTTTCTTATTTCCAGACGCATGCGCAAACTATAGAAAATCGTTATGATGTAGAATGTGCAGAATTTGTTGATTCCATTTATGAAATAAATCACATTTTCTAAAAACTCATGTTCTTTAAGAAATCATGTAAACCTTCTAGGACCTGTGAATTTAAAAAAAGGGGGAAGTAAGCTTTTCTTATTTCCGGACGCATGTGCAAAGTATTGAAAGTCGTTATTATGTAGAATGTGCATAGTTTGCGCATGCACAAACTATCGAAAGTCGTTATGACATAGAATGTGCATACTTTGTTGATTCCATTTACGAAATAAATCACATTTTCTAAAAACTCGTGTTTTTTAAGAAATCATCTAAACCTTCTAGAAGTTGTGATTTTAAAAAACGAGGGGAAGTAAGCTTTTCTTATTTCCGGAAGCATGCGCAAACTATAGAAAGTCGTTATGACGTAGAATGTGCATACTTTGTTAATTCCATTTATGAAATAAATCACATTTTCTAAAAACTCGTGTTTTTTAAGAAATCATGTAAAACTTTTAGAAGTTGTGATTTTAAAAAACGGGGGAAGTAAGTTTTTTTATTTCCGGAAGCATGCGCAAACTATAGAAAGTCGTTATTACGCAGAATGTGCATAGTTTGCGCATTCGCAAACTACAGAAAGTCATTATGACATAGAATGTGCATACTTTGTTGATTCCATTTATGAAATAAATCACATTTTCTAAAAACTCGTGTTTTTTAAGAAATCATGTAAACCTTCTAGAAGTTGTGATTTTAAAAAACGGGGGGAAGTAAGCTTTTCTTATTTCCGGACGCATGCGCAAACTATAGAAAGTCGTTATGACGTAGAATGTGCATACTTTTTTGATTCCATTGATGAAATAAATCACATTTTCTAAAAACTCGTGTTTTTTAAGAAATCATGTAAACCTTCTAGAAGTTGTGATTTTAAAAAATGGGGGGAATTAAGCTTTTCTTATTTCTGGACGCATGTGCAAACTATAGAAAGTCGTTATTAGATAGAATGTGCATAGTTTGCGCATACGCAGACTACAGAAAGTCGTTATGACATAGAATGTGCATACTTTGTTGATTCCATTTAGCAAATAGATCACATTTTTTAAAATCTCGTGTTTTCTAAGAAATCATGTAAATCTTCTAGAAGTTGTGATTTTAAAAAACGGGGGGAAGTAAGCTTTTCTTATTTCTGGACGCATGCGCAAAGTATAGAAAGTCGTTATTACGTAGAATGTGCATAGTTTGCGCATGCGCAAACTAAAGAAAGTCGTTATGACATAGAATGTGCATACTTTGTTGATTCCATTTAGCAAATAGATCACATTTTTTAAAAACTCATGTTTTTTAAGAAATCATGTAAACCTTCTAGAAGTTGTGATTTTAAAAAACGGGGGGAAGTAAGCTTTTCTTATTTCCAGAAGCATGCGCAAACTATAGAAAGTCGTTATTACGTAGAATGTGCATAGTTTGCGCATGCACAAACTAGAAAAAGTCGTTATGACATTGAATGTGCATACTTTGTTGATTCCATTTATGAAATAAATCACATTTTCTAAAAACTCGTGTTTTTAAGAAATTGTGTAAACCTTCTAGAAGTTGTGATTTTAAAAAACGGGGGGAAGTAAGCTTTTCTTATTTCCGAATGCATGCGCAAACTATAGAAAGTCGTTATTACGTAGAATGTGCATAGTTTGCGCATGCGCAGACTAGAGAAAGTCATTATGACATATAATGTGCATACTTTCTTGATTCCATTTATGAAATAAATCACATTTTTTAAAAACTCATGTTTTCTAAGAAATCATGTGAATTTAAAAAAAGGGGGGAAGTAAGCTTTTCTTATATCCGGACGCGCAAAGTATAGAAATTGGAAAGTCATTATGACATAGAATGTGAATAGTTTGTTGATTCCATTTACGAAATAAATCACATTTTCTAAAAACTCATGTTTTTTAAGAAATCATGTAAACCTTCTAGAAGTTGTGATTTTAAAAAATGGGGGAAAGTAAGCTTTTCTTATTTCCGGAAGCATGCACAAACTATAGAAAGTCGTTATTACGTAGAATGTGCATAGTTTGCGCATGCGCAAACTACAAAAAGTCGTTATGACATAGAATGTGCATACTTTGTTGATTCCATTTACGAAAGAAATCACATTTTCTAAAAACTCGTGTTTTTTAAGAAATCATGTAAACCTTCTAGAAGCTGTGAATTTAAAAAAAAGGGGGAAGTAAGCTTTTCTTATTTCCAGACGCATGCGCAAAGTATAGAAAGTCGTTATTACGTACAATGAGCATAGTTTGCGCATGCGCAAACTATCGAAAGTCGTTATTACATAGAATGTGCATACTTTGTTGATTCGATTTACGAAATAAATCACATTTCCTAAAAACTCGTGTTTTTTAAGAAATCATGTAAACCTTCTAGAAGTTGTGATTTTAAAAAACGGGGGGAAGTAAGCTTTTCTTATTTCCGGACGCATGCGCAAACTATAGAAAGTAGTTATGACATAGAATGTGCATACTTTGTTGATTCCATTTATGAAATAAATCACATTTTCTAAAATCTCGTGTTTTTTAAGAATTTATGTAAACCTTCTAGAAGTTGTGATTTTAAAAAATGGGCGAAAGTAAGCTTTTCTTATTTCCGGACGCATGCGCAAACTATAGAAAATCGTTATTACGTAGAATGTGCATAGTTTGTTAATTCAATTTATGAAATAAATCACATTTTCTAGAAACTCGTGTTTTTTAAGAAATCATGTAAACCTTCTAGAAGTTGTGATTTTAAAAAACGGGGGAAAGTAAGCTTTTCTTATTTCCGGAAGCATGCACAAACTATAGAAAGTCGTTATTACGTAGAATGTGCATAGTTTGCGCATGCACAGACTACAGAAAGTCGTTATGACATATAATGTGCATACTTTGTTGATTCCATTTAGCAAATAGATCACATTTTTTAAAAACTCTTGTTTTTAAGAAATCATGTAAACCTTCTAGAAGTTGTGATTTTAAAAAACGGGGGGAAGTAAGCTTTTCTTATTTCTGGACACATGCGCAAACTATAGAAAGTCGTTATTACGTAGAATGTGCATAGTATGCGCATCCGCAGACTACAGAAAGTCGTTATGACGTAGAATGTGCATAGTTTGTTGATTCCATTTATGAAATAAATCACATTTTCTAAAAACTCATGTTCTTTAAGAAATCATGTAAACCTTCTAGAAGCTGTGAATTTAAAAAAAGGGGGGAAGTAAGCTTTTCTTATATCCGGACGCATGCGCAAAGTATAGAAAGTCGTTATTACGTAGAATGTGCATAGTTTGCCCATGCGCAAACTATCGAAAGTCGTTATGACATAGGATGTGCATACTTTGTTGATTCCATTTACGAAATAAATCACATTTTCTAAAAACTCATGTTTTTTAAGAACTCATGTAAACCTTCTAGAATTTGTGATTTTAAAAAACGGGGGGAAGTAAGCTTTTCTTATTTCCGGAGGCATGCGCAAACTATAGAAAGTCGTCATTACATAGAATGTGCATAGTTTGCGCATGCAGAAACTACAGAAAGTCGTTATGACATAGAATGTGCATACTTTCTTGATTCCATTTATGAAATAAATCACATTTTCTAAAAACTCGTGTTTTTTAAGAAATCATGTAAACCTTCTAGAAGCTGTGAATTTAAAAAAAGGGGGGAAGTAAGCTTTTCTTATTTCCGGACGCATGCGCAAAGTATAGAAAGTCGTTATTACTTACAATGTGCATAGTTTGCGCATGCGCAAACTATCGAAAGTCGTTATGACATAGAATGTGCATACTTTGTTGATTCCATTTACAAATTAAATCACATTTTCTAAAAGCTCATGTTTTTTAAGAAATCATGTAAACCTTCTAGAAGTTGTGAATTTAAAAAACGGGGGGAAGCAAGCTTTTCGTATTTCTGGACGCATGCTCAAACTATAGAAAGTCGTTATTACGTAGGATGTGCATAGTTTGTGCATGCACAAACTACAGAAAGTCGTTATTACATAGAATGTGCATACTTTGTTGATTCCATTTATGAAATAAATCACATTTTCAAAAAACTCGTGTTTTTTAAGAAATCATGTAAACCTTCTAGAAGTTGTGATTTTAAAAAACGGGGGGAAGTAAGCTTTTCTTATTTCCGGAAGCATGCACAAACTATAGAAAGTCGTCATTACATAGAATGTGCATAGTTTGCGAATGCACAAACTACAGAAAGTCGTTATGACATAGAATGTGCATACTTTGTTGATTCCATTTATGAAATAAATCACATTTTCTAAAAATTCGTGTTTTTTAAGAAATCATGTAAACCTTCTAGAAGCTGTGAATTTAAAAAAAGGGGGGAAGTAAGCTTTTCTTATTTCCGGACGCATGCGCAAAGTATAGAAAGTCGTTATTACGTACAATGTGCATAGTTTGCGCATGCGCAAACTATCAAAAGTCGTTATGACATAGAATGTGCATACTTTGTTGATTCCATTTACAAAATAAATCACATTTTCTAAAAGCTCGTGTTTTTTAAGAAATCATGTAAACCTTCTAGAAGTTGTGAATTTAAATAACGGGGGGAAGCAAGCTTTTCTTATTTCTGGACGCATGCTCAAACTATAGAAAGTCGTTATTACGTAGGATGTGCATAGTCTGCGCATACGCAGACTACAGAAAGTCGTTATGACATAGAATGTGCAAACTTTGTTGATTCCATTTAGCAAATAGATCACATTTTTTAAAAACTCGTGTTTTCTAAGAAATCATTTAAACCTTCTAGAAGTTGTGATTGTAAAAAACGGGTGGAAGTAAGCTTTTCTTATTTCCGGACGCATGCGCAAACTATAGAAAGTCGTTATTACGTAGAATGTGCATAGTTTGCGCATGCGCAGACTACAAAAAGTTGTTATCTCATAGAATGTGCATACTTTGTTGATTCCATTTATGAAATAAATCACATTTTCTAAAAACTCATGTTCTTTAACAAATCATGTAAACCTTCTAGAAGCTGTGAATTTAAAAAAATGGGGGAAGTAAGCTTTTCTTATTTCCGGATGCATGCGCAAAGTATAGAAAGTCGTTATTACGTAGAATGTGCATAGTTTGCGCATGCACAAACTATCAAAATTCGTTATGATATAGAATGTGCATAGTTTGTTGATTCCATTTACGAAATAAATCATATTTTCTAAAAACTCATGTTTTTTAAGAAATCATGTAAACCTTCTAGACGTTGTGATTTAAAAAACGGGGGGAAGTAAGCTTTTCTTATTTCCGGAAGCATGCGCAAACTATAGAAAGTCGTTATTACATAGAATGTGCATAGTTCGCGCATGCACAAACTAGAAAAAGTCCTTATGACATTGAATGTGCATACTTTGTTGATTCCATTTATGAAATAAATCACATTTTCTAAAAACTCATGTTTTTAAGAAATCATGTAAACCTTCTAGATGTTGTGATTTTAAAAAATGGGGGGAAGTAAGCTTTTCTTATTTCCGGATGCATGCGCAAACTATAGAAAGTCCTTATTACGTAGAATGCGCATAGTTTGCAGATGCGCAAACTACAAAAAGTCATTATGACATAGAATGTGCAACTTTGTTGATTCCATTTATGAAATAAATCACATTTTCTAAAAACTCGTGTTTTTTAAGAAATCATGTAAACATTCTAGAGGTTGTGATTTTAAAAAATGGGGGGAAGTAAGCTTTTCTTATTTCTGGACGCATGCGCAAGCTATAGAAAGTCGTTATGACGTAGAATGTGCATACTTTGTTGATTCCATTTATGAAATAAATCACATTTTCTAAAAACTCGTGTTTTTTAAGAAATCATGTAAACCTTCTAGAAGTTGTGATTTTAAAAAACGGGGGGAAGTAAGCTTTTCTTATTTCCGGACGCATGCGCAAACTATAGAAAGTCGTTATTACGTAGAATGTGCATAGTTTGCGCATGCGCAGACTACAGAAAGTCGTTATGACATATAATGTGCATACTTTGTTGATTCCATTTATGGAATAAATCACATTTTCTAAAAACTCATGTTCTTTAAGAAATCATGTAAACCTTCTAGAAGCTGTGAATTTAAAAAAAGGGGGGAAGTAAGTTTTTCTTATTTCCGAACGCATGCGCAAAGTATAGAAAGTCGTTATTATGTAGAATTTGCATAGTTTGCGCATGTGCAAAGTATCGAAAGTCATTATGACATAGAATGTGAATAGTTTGTTGATTCCATTTACGAAATAAATCACATTTTCTAAAAACTCATGTTTTGTAAGAAATCATGTATACCTTCTAGAAGTTGTGATTTTAAAAAACGGGGGGAAGTAAGCTTTTCTTATTTCCGGACGCATGCGCAAAGTATAGAAAGTCGTTATTACGTAGAATGTGCATAGTTTCCGCATGCGCAAACTACAAAAAGTCGTTATGACATAGAATGTGCATACTTTGTTGATTCCATTTACGAAATAAATCACATTTTCTAAAAACTCGTGTTTTTTAAGAAATCATGTAAACATTCTAGAACTTGTGATTTTAAAAAACGGGGGGAAGTAAGCTTTTCTTATTTCCAGACGCATGCGCAAACTATAGAAAATCGTTATGACGTAGAATGTGCATAATTTGTTGATTCCATTTATGAAATAAATCACATTTTCTTAAAACTCGTGTTTTTTAAGAAATCATGTAAACCTTGTAGAAGCTGTGAATTTAAAAAAAGGGGGGAAGTAAGCTTTTCTTATTTCCGGACGCATGCGCAAAGTATAGAAAGTCGTTATTACGTACAATGAGCATAGTTTGCGCATGCGCAAACTATCGAAAGTCGTTATGACATAGAATGTGCATACTTTGTTGATTCCATTTAGGAAATAAATCACATTTTCTAAAAACTCGTGTTTTTTAAGAAATCATGTAAACCTTCTAGAAGTTGTGATTTTAAAAAACGGGGGGAAGTAAGCTTTTCTTATTTCTGGACACATGCGCAAACTATAGAAAGTCGTTATGACATAGAATGTGCATACTTTGTTGATTCCATGTATGAAATAAATCACATTTTCTAAAAACTCGTCTTTTTTAAGAATTCATGTAAACATTCTAGAAGTTGTGATTTTAAAAAACGGGGGGAATAAGCTTTTCTTATTTCCGGACGCATGCGCAAACTATAGAAAGTCGTTATGACGTAGAATGTGCATACTTTGTTAATTCCATTTATGAAATAGATCACATTTTCTAAAAACTCGTGTTTTTTAAGAAATCATGTAAACCTTCTAGAAGTTGTGATTTTTAAAAACGGGGGGAAGTAAGCTTTTTTTATTTCCGGAAGCATGCGCAAACTATAGAAAGTGGTTATTTTGTAGAATGTGCATAGTTTGCGCATTCGCAAACTACAGAAAGTCGTTATGACATAGAATGTGCATTCTTTGTTGATTCCATTTATGAAATAAATCACATTTTCTAAAAACTCGTGTTTTTTAAGAAATCATGTAAACCTTCTAGAAGCTATGAATTTAAAAAAAGGGGGGAAGTAAGCTTTTCTTATTTCCAGACACATGCGCAAAGTATAGAAAGTCGTTATTACGTACAATGAGCATAGTTTGCGCATGCGCAAACTATCGAAAGTCGTTATGACATAGAATGTGCATACTTTGTTGATTCCATTTACGAAATAAATCACATTTTCTAAAAACTCGTGTTTTTTAAGAAATCATGTAAACCTTCTAGAAGTTGTGATTTTAAAAAACGGGGGGAAGTCAGCTTTTCTTATTTCCGGACGCATGCGCAAACTATAGAAAGTCGTTGTGACATATAATGTGCATAATTTGTTGATTCCATTTATGAAATAAATCACATTTTCTAAAAACTCGTGTTTTTTTAATAAATCATGTAAACCTTCTAGAAGTTGTGATTTTAAAAAACGGGGGGAAGTAAGCTTTTCCTATTTCCGGACGCATGCGCAAACTATAGAAAGTCGTTGTGACATATAATGTGCATAATTTGTCGAATCCCTTTACGAAATAAATCACATTTTCTAAAAACTTGTGTTTTTTAAGAAATCATGTAAAACTTCTAGAAGTTGTGATTTTAAAAAACGGGTGGAAGTAAGCTTTTCTTATTTCCCAACACATGCGCAAACTATATAAACTCGTTATTACCTATAATGTGCATAGATTGCGCATGCGCAAACTATAGAAAGTCGTTATGACATAGAATGTGCATACTTTGTTGATACCATTTATGAAATAAATCACATTTTCTAAAAACTCGTGTTCTTTAAGAAATCATGTAAACCTTCTAGAAGTTGTATTTTAAAAAACTGGGGGAAGTAAGCTTTTCTTATTTCCGGACGCATGCGCAAACTATAGAAAGTCATTATGACATAGAATGTGCATAATTTGTTGATTCCATTTATGAAATATATCAAATTTTCTAAAAACTCTTGTTTTTTAGGAAATCATGTAAACCTTCTAGAAGCTGTGAATTTAAAAAGAGGGGGAAGTAAGCTTTTCTTATTTCCGGACGCATGCGCAAACTATAGAAAGTCGTTATTACGTAGAATGTGCATAGTTTGCGCCTGCGCAAACTATAGAATGTCGATGAGACGTAAAATGTGCATACTTTGTTGATTCCATTTATGAAATAAATCACATTTTCTAAAAACACATGTTTTTTAAAAAGTCATGTAAACCTTCTAGATGTTGTGATTTTAAAAAACGGGGGGAAGTAAGCTTTTCTTATTTCCGGACGCATGCGCAAACTATAGAAATTCGTTATGACATAGAATGTGCATACTTTGTTGATTCCATTTATGAAATAAATCACATTTTCTAAAAACTCGTGTTTTTTAAGAAATCATGTAAACCTTCTAGAAGTTGTGATTTTAAAAAACGGGGGAAGTAAGATTTTCTTATTTCCGGACGCATGCGCAAACTATAGAAAGTCGTTATTACGTAGAATGTGCACAGTTTGCGCATGCGCAGACTACAGACAGTTGTTATGTCATAGAATGTGCATACTTTGTTGATTCCATTTACGAAATAAATCACATTTTCTAAAAACTCATGTTCTTTAAGAAATCATGTAAACCTTCTAGAAGCTGTGAACTTGAAAAAAGTGGGGTAGTAAGCTTTTCTTATTTCTGGACGCATACGCAAAGTATAGAAAGTCGTTATTACATAGAATGTGCATAGTTTGCGCATGCGCAAACTATCGAAAGTCGTTATGACATAGAATGTGCATACTTTGTTGATTCCATTTACGAAATAAATCACGTTTTCTAAAAACTCGTGTTTTTTAATAAATCATGTAAACCTTCTAGAAGTTGTGATTTTAAAAAACGGGGGGAAGTAAGCTTTTCTTATTTCCGGACGCATGCGCAAACTATAAAAAGTCGTTATTACGTAGAATGTGCATAGTTTGCACATGCGCAAACTACATAAAGTCGTTATGACATAGAATGTGCATACTTTGTTGTTTCCGTTTATGAAATAAATCAAATTTTCTAAAAACTCATGTTCTTTAAGAAATCATGTAAACCTTCTAGAAGCTGTGAATTTAAAAAAAGGGGGGAAGTAATCTTTTCTTATCTCCGGACAGCATGCGCAAAGAATAGAAAGTCATTATTATGAAGAATGTGCATAGTTTGCGCATGCACAAACTATCGAAAGTCGTTATGACATAGAATGTGCATACTTTGTTGATTCCATTTACGAAATAAATCACATTTTCTAAAAACAAGTGTTTTTTAAGAAATCATGTAAACCTTCTAGAAGTTGTGAGTTTAAAAAACGGGGGGAAGTAAGCTTTTCTTATTTCCGGACGCATGCGCAAACTATAGAAAGTCATTATTACGTAGAATGTGCGTAGATTGCGCATGCGCAAACTAAAGAAAGTCGTTATGACATAGAATGTGCATACTTTGTTGATTCCATTTATGAAATAAATCACATTTTTTAAAAACTCGTGTTTTTTAAGAAATCATGTAAACCTTCTTGAAGCTATGAATTTAAAAAAAGGGGGGAAGTAAGCTTTTCTTATTTCCGGACGCATGCGCAAAGTATAGAAAGTCCTTATTATGTAGAATGTGCATAGTTTGCGCATATGCAAACTATCGAAAGTCGTTATGACATAGAATGTGCATACTTTGTTGATTCCATTTATGAAATAAATCACATTTTCTAAAAAGTCTTTTTTTTAAGAAATCATCTAAACCTACTAGAAGTTGTGATTTTAAAAAACGGGGGGAAGTAAGCTTTTCTTATTTCCGGAAGCATGCGCAAACTACAGAAAGTCCTTATGACATAGAGTGTGCATACTTTGTTGATTGCATTTATGAAATAAATCACATTTTCAAAAAACTCGTGTTTTTTAAGAAATCATGTAAACCTTCTAGAAGTTGTGATTTAAAAAAACCGGTGGAAGTAAGCTTTTCTTATTTCCGTTCGCATGCGCAAACTATAGAAAGTCATTATTACGTAGAATGTGCAAAGATTGCGCATGCGCAAACTACAGAAAGTCGTTATGACATAGAATGTGCATACTTTGTTAATTCCATTTATGAAATAAATCACATTTTTTTAAAAACTCATGTTTTTTAAGAAATCATGTAAACCTTCTAGAAGCTGTGAATTTAAAAAAAGGGGGGAAGTAAACTTTTCTTATTTCCAGATGCATGCGCAAACTATAGAAAGTCGTTATTACGTAGAATGTGCATAGTTTGCGCATGCGCAAACTACAAAAATTCATTATGACATAGAATGTGCAACTTTGTTGATTCCATTTATGAAATAAATCACATTTTCTAAAAACTCGTGTTTTTTAAGAAATCATGTAAACATTCTAGAAGTTGTGATTTTAAAAAATGGGGGGAAGTAAGCTTTTCTTATTTTCGGACGCATGCGCAAACTATAGAAAGTCGTTATGACGTAGAATGTGTATACGTTGTTGATTCCATTTATGAAATAAATGACATTTTCTAAAAACTCGTGTTTTTTAACAAATCATGTAAACCTTCTAGAAGTTGTGATTTTAAAAAACGGGGGGAAGTAAGCTTTTCTTATTTCCGGACGCATGTGCAAACTATAGAAAGTCGTTATTACATAGAATGTGCATAGTTTGCGCATGCGCAGACTACAGAAAGTCGTTATGACATAGAATGTGCATACTTTGTTGATCCATTTATGAAATAAATCACATTTTCTAAAAACTCATGTTCTTTAAGAAATCATGTAAACCTTCTAGAAGCTGTGAATTTAAAAAAATGGGGGAAGTAAGCTTTTCTTATTTCCGGACGCATGCGCAAAGTATATGAAGTCGTTATTACGTAGAACGTGCATAGTTTGCGCATGTGCAAACTATCGAAAGTCGTTATGACATAGAATGTGCATAGATTGTTGATTCTATTTACGAAATAAATCACATTTTCTAAAAACTCATGTTTTTTAAGAAATCATGTAAACCTTCTAGAAGTTCTGATTTTAAAAAACGGGGGGAAGTAAGCTTTTCTTATTTTCGGAAGCATGCGCAAACTATAGAAAGTCGTTATTACGTAGAATGTGCATAGTTTGCGCATATGCAAACTATCGAAAGTCGTTATGACATAGAATGTGCATACTTTGTTGATTCCATTTACGAAATAAATCACATTTTCTAAAAAGTCTTTTTTTTAAGAAATCATCTAAACCTTCTAGAAGTTGTGATTTTAAAAAACGGGGGGAAGTAAGCTTTTCTTATTTCCGGAAGCATGCGCAAACTACAGAAAGTCCTTATGACATAGAGTGTGCATACTTTGTTGATTGCATTTATGAAATAAATCACATTTTCAAAAAACTGTGTTTTTTAAGAAATCATGTAAACCTTCTAGAAGTTGTGATTTAAAAAAAACCGGTGGAAGTAAGCTTTTCTTATTTCCGTTCGCATGCGCAAACTATAGAAAGTCATTATTACGTAGAATGTGCAAAGATTGCGCATGCGCAAACTACAGAAAGTCGTTATGACATAGAATGTGCATACTTTGTTAATTCCATTTATGAAATAAATCACATTTTTTAAAAACTCATGTTTTTTAAGAAATCATGTAAACCTTCTAGAAGCTGTGAATTTAAAAAAAGGGGGGAAGTAAACTTTTCTTATTTCCAGATGCATGCGCAAACTATAGAAAGTCGTTATTACGTAGAATGTGCATAGTTTGCGCATGCGCAAACTACAAAAATTCATTATGACATAGAATGTGCAACTTTGTTGATTCCATTTATGAAATAAATCACATTTTCTAAAAACTCGTGTTTTTTAAGAAATCATGTAAACATTCTAGAAGTTGTGATTTTAAAAAATGGGGGGAAGTAAGCTTTTCTTATTTTCGGACGCATGCGCAAACTATAGAAAGTCGTTATGACGTAGAATGTGTATACGTTGTTGATTCCATTTATGAAATAAATGACATTTTCTAAAAACTCGTGTTTTTTAACAAATCATGTAAACCTTCTAGAAGTTGTGATTTTAAAAAACGGGGGGAAGTAAGCTTTTCTTATTTCCGGACGCATGTGCAAACTATAGAAAGTCGTTATTACATAGAATGTGCATAGTTTGCGCATGCGCAGACTACAGAAAGTCGTTATGACATAGAATGTGCATACTTTGTTGATCCATTTATGAAATAAATCACATTTTCTAAAAACTCATGTTCTTTAAGAAATCATGTAAACCTTCTAGAAGCTGTGAATTTAAAAAAATGGGGGAAGTAAGCTTTTCTTATTTCCGGACGCATGCGCAAAGTATATGAAGTCGTTATTATGTAGAACGTGCATAGTTTGCGCATGTGCAAACTATCGAAAGTCGTTATGACATAGAATGTGCATAGATTGTTGATTCTATTTACGAAATAAATCACATTTTCTAAAAACTCATGTTTTTTAAGAAATCATGTAAACCTTCTAGAAGTTCTGATTTTAAAAAACGGGGGGAAGTAAGCTTTTCTTATTTTCGGAAGCATGCGCAAACTATAGAAAGTCGTTATTACGTAGAATGTGCATAGTTTGCGCATGCGCAAACTACGAAAAGTCGTTATGACATAGAATGTGCATACTTTGTTGATTCCATTTATGAAATAAATCACATTTTCTAAAAACTCGTGTTTTTTAAGAATTCATGTAAACATTCTAGAAGTTGTGATTTTAAAAAACAGGGGGAAGTAAGCTTTTCTTTTTCCGGACGCATGCGCAAACAATAGAAATTCGTTATGACGTAGAATGTGCATACTTTGTTGATTCCATTTATGAAATAAAACACATTTTCTAAAAACTCGTGTTTTTTACGAAATCATGTAAACCTTCTAGAAGCTGTGAATTTAAAAAAAGGGGGGAAGTAAACTTTTCTTATTTCCAGATGCATGTGCAAACTATAGAAAGTCGTTATTACGTAGAATGTGCATAGTTTGCGCATGCGCAAACTACAAAAAGTCATTATGACATAGAATGTGCAACTTTGTTGATTCCATTTATCAAATAAATCACATTTTCTAAAAACTCGTGTTTTTTAAGAAATCATGTAAACCTTCTAGAAGTTGTGATTTTAAAAAACGGGGGAAGTAAGATTTTCTTATTTCCGGACGCATGCGCAAACTATAGAAAGTCGTTATTACGTAGAATGTGCATAGTTTGCACATGCGCAGACTACAGACAGTTGTTATGTCATAGAATGTGCATACTTTGTTGATTCCATGTATGAAATAAATCACATTTTCTAAAAACTCATGTTCTTTAAGAAATCATGTAAACCTTCTAGAAGCTGTGAACTTGAAAAAAGTGGGGTAGTAAGCTTTTCTTATTTCTGGACGCATACGCAAAGTATAGAAAGTCATTATTACATAGAATGTGCATAGTTTGCGCATGCGCAAACTATCGAAATTCGTTATGACATAGAATGTGCATACTTTGTTGATTCCATTTACGAAATAAATCACCTTTTCTAAAAAATCGTGTTTTTTAATAAATCATGTAAACCTTCTAGAAGTTGTGATTTTAAAAAACGGGGGGAAGTAAGCTTTTCTTATTTCCGGACGCATGCGCAAACTATAAAAAGTCGTTATTACGTAGAATGTGCATACTTTGCACATGCGCAAACTACATAAAGTCGTTATGACATAGAATGTGCATACTTTGTTGTTTCCATTTATGAAATAAATCAAATTTTCTAAAAACTCATGTTCTTTAAGAAATCATGTAAACCTTCTAGAAGCTGTGAATTTAAAAAAAGGGGGGAAGTAATCTTTTCTTATCTCCGGACAGCATGCGCAAAGAATAGAAAGTCGTTATTATGAAGAATGTGCATATTTTGCGCATGCACAAACTATCGAAAGTCGTTATGACATAGAATGTGCATACTTTGTTGATTCCATTTACGAAATAAATCACATTTTCTAAAAATAAGTGTTTTTTAAGAAATCATGTAAACCTTCTAGAAGTTGTGATTTTAAAAAACGGGGGGAAGTAAGCTTTTCTTATTTCCGGACGCATGCGCAAACTATAGAAAGTCATTATTACGTAGAATGTGCGTAGATTGCGCATGCGCAAACTACAGAAAGTCGTTATGACATAGAATGTGCATACTTTGTTGATTCCATTTATGAAATAAATCACATTTTTTAAAAACTCGTGTTTTTTAAGAAATCATGTAAACCTTCTAGAAGCTATGAATTTAAAAAAAGGGGGGAAGTAAGCTTTTCTTATTTCCGGATGCATGCGCAAAGTATAGAAAGTCGTTATTACGTAGAATGTGCATAGTTTGCGCATATGCAAACTATCGAAAGTCCTTATGACATAGAATGTGCATACTTTGTTGATTCCATTTACGAAATAAATCACATTTTCTAAAAAGTCTTTTTTTTAAGAAATCATCTAAACCTTCTAAAAGTTGTGATTTTAAAAAACGGGGGGAAGTAAGCTTTTCTTATTTCTGGAAGCATGCGCAAACTATAGAAAGTCGTTATTACGTAGAATGTGCATAGTTTGCGCATGCGCAAACTACAGAAAGTCCTTATGACATAGAATGTGCATACTTTGTTGATTGCATTTATGAAATAAATCACATTTTCAAAAAACTCGTGTTTTTTAAGAAATCATGTAAACCTTCTAGAAGTTGTGATTTAAAAAAACCGGTGGAAGTAAGCTTTTCTTATTTCCGGTCGCATGCGCAAACTATAGAAAGTCATTATTACGTAGAATGTGCGAAGATTGCGCATGCGCAAACTACAGAAAGTCGTTATGACATAGAATGTGCATACTTTGTTAATTCCATTTATGAAATAAATCACATTTTTTAAAAACTCATGTTTTTTAAGAAATCATGTAAACCTTCTAGAAGCTGTGAATTTAAAAAAAGGGGGGAAGTAAACTTTTCTTATTTCCAGATGCATGTGCAAACTATAGAAAGTCGTTATTACGTAGAATGTTCATAGTTTGCGCATGCGCAAACTACAAAAATTCATTATGACATAGAATGTGCAACTTTGTTGATTCCATTTATGAAATTAATCACATTTTCTAAAAACTCGTGTTTTTTAAGAAATCATGTAAACATTCTAGAAGTTGTGATTTTAAAAAATGGGGGGAAGTAATTTTTCTTATTTCCGGACGCATGCGCAAACTATAGAAAGTCGTTATGACGTAGAATGTGTATACTTTGTTGATTCCATTTATGAAATAAATCACATTTTCTAAAAACTCATGTTTTTGAAGAAATCATGTAAACCTTCTAGAAGTTGTGATTTTAAAAAACGGGGGAAGTAAGCTTTTCATATTTCCGGACGCATGTCCAAACTATAGAAAGTCGTTATTACATAGAATGTGCATAGTTTGTGCATGCGCAGACTGCAGAAAGTCGTTATGACATAGAATGTGCATACTTTGTTGAACCATTTATGAAATAAATCACATTTTCTAAAAACTCATGTTCTTTAAGAAATCATGTAAACCTTCTAGAAGCTGTGAATTTAAAAAAAGGGGGGAAGTAAGCTTTTCTTATTTCCGGACGCATGCGCAAAGTAAAGAAAGTCGTTATTACGTAGAATGTCCATAGTTTGCGCATGCGCAAACTATCGAAAGTCATTATGACATAGAATGTGAATAGTTTGTTGATTCCATTTACGAAATAAATAACATTTTCTAAAAACTCATGTTTTTTAAGAAATCATGTAAACCTTCTAGAAGTTGTGATTTTAAAAAACGGGGGAAAGTAAGCTTTTGTTATTTCCGGAAGCATGCACAAACTATAGAAACTTGTTATTACCTAGAATGTGCATAGTTTGTGCATGCGCAAACTACAAAAAGTCGTTATGAGATAGAATGTGCATACTTTGTTGATTCCATTTACGAAATAAATCACATTTTCTAAAAACTTGTGTTTTTTAAGAAATCATGTAAACATTCTAGAAGTTGTGATTTTAAAAAACGGGGGGAAGTGAGCTTTTCTTATTTCCGGACGCATGTGCAAACTATAGAAAGTCGTTATGACATAGAATGTGCATAATTTGTTGATTCCATTTATGAAATAAATCACATTTTCTTAAAACTCGTGTTTTTTAAGAAATCATGTAAACCTTCTAGAAGTTGTGATTTTAAAAAACGGGGGGAAGTAAGCTTTTCTTATTTCCGGACGCATGCACAAAGTATAGAGAGTCGTTATTACGTAGAATGGGCATAGTTTTGCGCATGCGCAAACTATCGAAAGTCGTTATGACATAGAATGTGCATACTTTGTTGATTCCATTTACGAAATAAATCACATTTTCTAAAAACTCATGTTTTTTAAGAAATCATCTAAACCTTCTAGAAGTTGTAATTTTAAAAAACGGGGGAAAGTAAGCTTTTCTTATTTCCGGAATTATGCGCAAACTATAGAAAGTCGTTATTACATAGCATGTGCATAGTTTCCTCATGCGCAAACTACAGAAAGTCGTTATGACATAAAATGTGCATACTTTGTTGATTCCATTTATAAAATAAATCACATTTTCTAAAAAGTCGTGTTTTTTAAGAAATCATGTAAACCTTCTAGAAGTTGTGATTTTAAAAAACGGGGGGATGTAAGCTTTTCTTATTTACGGAAGCATGCGCAAACTATAGAAAATCGTTATTACAGAGAATGTGAATAGTTTGCGCATGTGCAGACTACAGAAAGTCGTTATGACATAGAATGTGGATACTTTGTTGATTCCATTTATGAAATAAATCACATTTTCTAAAAACTCATGTTCTTTAAGAAATCATGTAAACCTTCTAGAAGCTGTGAATTTAAAAAAATGGGGGAAGTAAGCTTTTCTTATTTCCGGACGCATGCGCAAAGTATTGAAAGTCGTTATTACGTAGAATGTGCATAGTTTGCGCATGCGCAAACTATCGAAAGTCGTTATGACATAGAATGTGCATACTTTGTTGATTCCATTTACGAAATAAATCACATTTTCTAAAAACTCGTGTTTTTTAAGAAATCATCTAAACCATCTAGAAGTTGTGATTTTAAAAAACGGGGGGAAGTAAGGTTTTCTTCTTTCCGGAAGCATGCGCAAACTATAGAAAGTCGTTATTACGTAGAATGTGCATAGTTTGCGCATGCGCAAACAACAGAAAGTCCTTATGACATAGAATGTGCATACTTTGTTGATTCCATTTATGAAATAAATCACATTTTCAAAAAACTTGTGTTTTTTAACAAATCATGTAAACCTTCTACAAGTTCTGATTTTAAAAAACGGGGGTAAGTAACCTTTTCTTATTTCCGGATGCATGCGCAAACTATAGAAAGTCGTTATGACGTATAATGTGCATACTTTGTTGATTCCATTTATGAAATAAATCACATTTTCTAAAAACTCGTGTTTTCTAAGAAATCATGTAAACCTTCTAGAAGTTGTGATTTTAAAAAACGGGGGGAAATAAGCTTTTCTTATTTCCGGACGCATGCGCAAACTATAGAAAGTCGTTATTACGTAGAATGTGCATAGTTTGCACATGCGCAGACTACAGAAAGTCGTTATGACATAGAATGTGCATAGTTTGTTGATTCCATTTATGAAATAAATCACATTTTCTAAAAACTCGTGTTTTTTAAGAAATCATGTAAACCTTCTAGAAGTTGTGATTTTAAAAAACGGTGGGAAGTAAGCTTTTCTTATTTCCGGATGCATGTGCAAACTATAGAAAGTCATTATTACGTAGAATGTGCATAGTTTGCGCATACGCAGACTACAGAAAGTCGTTATGACATAGAATGTGCATACTTTGTTGATTCCATTTAGCAAATAGATCACATTGTTTAGAAACTCGTGTTTTCTAGGAAATCATGTAAACCTTCTAGAAGTTGTGATTTTAAAAAACGGGGGGAAGTAAGCTTTTCTTATTTCCGGACGCATGCCCAAAGTATAGAAAGTCGTTATTACGTAGAATGTGCATAGTTTCCACATGCGCAAACTATCGAAAGTCGTTATGACATAGAATGTGCATACTTTGTTGATTCCATTTACGAAATAAATCACATTTTCTAAAAACTCGTGTTTTTTAAGAAATCATGTAAACCTTCTAGAAGTTGTGATTTTAAAAAACGGGGGGAAGTAAGCTTTTCTTATTTCCGGACGCATGCGCAAACTATAGAAAGTCATTATTACGTAGAATGTGCGTAGATTGCGCATGCGCAAACTACAGAAAGTCGTTATGACATAGAATGTGCATACTTTGTTGATTCCATTTATGAAATAAATCACATTTTTTAAAAACTCGTGTTTTTTAAGAAATCATGTAAACCTTCTAGAAGCTATGAATTTAAAAAAAGGGGGGAAGTAAGCTTTTCTTATTTCCGGATGCATGCGCAAAGTATAGAAAGTCGTTATTACGTAGAATGTGCATAGTTTGCGCATATGCAAACTATCGAAAGTCCTTATGACATAGAATGTGCATACTTTGTTGATTCCATTTACGAAATAAATCACATTTTCTAAAAAGTCTTTTTTTTAAGAAATCATCTAAACCTTCTAGAAGTTGTGATTTTAAAAAACGGGGGGAAGTAAGCTTTTCTTATTTCTGGAAGCATGCGCAAACTATAGAAAGTCGTTATTACGTAGAATGTGCATAGTTTGCGCATGCGCAAACTACAGAAAGTCCTTATGACATAGAATGTGCATACTTTGTTGATTGCATTTATGAAATAAATCACATTTTCAAAAAACTCGTGTTTTTTAAGAAATCATGTAAACCTTCTAGAAGTTGTGATTTAAAAAAACCGGTGGAAGTAAGCTTTTCTTATTTCCGGTCGCATGCGCAAACTATAGAAAGTCATTATTACGTAGAATGTGCGAAGATTGCGCATGCGCAAACTACAGAAAGTCGTTATGACATAGAATGTGCATACTTTGTTAATTCCATTTATGAAATAAATCACATTTTTTAAAAACTCATGTTTTTTAAGAAATCATGTAAACCTTCTAGAAGCTGTGAATTTAAAAAAAGGGGGGAAGTAAACTTTTCTTATTTCCAGATGCATGTGCAAACTATAGAAAGTCGTTATTACGTAGAATGTTCATAGTTTGCGCATGCGCAAACTACAAAAATTCATTATGACATAGAATGTGCAACTTTGTTGATTCCATTTATGAAATTAATCACATTTTCTAAAAACTCGTGTTTTTTAAGAAATCATGTAAACATTCTAGAAGTTGTGATTTTAAAAAATGGGGGGAAGTAATTTTTCTTATTTCCGGACGCATGCGCAAACTATAGAAAGTCGTTATGACGTAGAATGTGTATACTTTGTTGATTCCATTTATGAAATAAATCACATTTTCTAAAAACTCATGTTTTTGAAGAAATCATGTAAACCTTCTAGAAGTTGTGATTTTAAAAAACGGGGGGAAGTAAGCTTTTCATATTTCCGGACGCATGTCCAAACTATAGAAAGTCGTTATTACATAGAATGTGCATAGTTTGTGCATGCGCAGACTGCAGAAAGTCGTTATGACATAGAATGTGCATACTTTGTTGAACCATTTATGAAATAAATCACATTTTCTAAAAACTCATGTTCTTTAAGAAATCATGTAAACCTTCTAGAAGCTGTGAATTTAAAAAAAGGGGGGAAGTAAGCTTTTCTTATTTCCGGACGCATGCGCAAAGTAAAGAAAGTCGTTATTACGTAGAATGTCCATAGTTTGCGCATGCGCAAACTATCGAAAGTCATTATGACATAGAATGTGAATAGTTTGTTGATTCCATTTACGAAATAAATAACATTTTCTAAAAACTCATGTTTTTTAAGAAATCATGTAAACCTTCTAGAAGTTGTGATTTTAAAAAACGGGGGAAAGTAAGCTTTTGTTATTTCCGGAAGCATGCACAAGTTATAGAAACTTGTTATTACCTAGAATGTGCATAGTTTGTGCATGCGCAAACTACAAAAAGTCGTTATGAGATAGAATGTGCATACTTTGTTGATTCCATTTACGAAATAAATCACATTTTCTAAAAACTTGTGTTTTTTAAGAAATCATGTAAACATTCTAGAAGTTGTGATTTTAAAAAACGGGGGGAAGTGAGCTTTTCTTATTTCCGGACGCATGTGCAAACTATAGAAAGTCGTTATGACATAGAATGTGCATAATTTGTTGATTCCATTTATGAAATAAATCACATTTTCTTAAAACTCGTGTTTTTTAAGAAATCATTTAAACCTTCTAGAAGTTGTGATTTTAAAAAACGGGGGGAAGTAAGCTTTTCTTATTTCCGGACGCATGCACAAAGTATAGAGAGTCGTTATTACGTAGAATGGGCATAGTTTGCGCATGCGCAAACTATCGAAAGTCGTTATGACATAGAATGTGCATACTTTGTTGATTCCATTTACGAAATAAATCACATTTTCTAAAAACTCATGTTTTTTAAGAAATCATCTAAACCTTCTAGAAGTTGTGATTTTAAAAAACGGGGGAAAGTAAGCTTTTCTTATTTCCGGAAGCATGCGCAAACTATAGAAAGTCGTTATTACATAGCATGTGCATAGTTTCCTCATGCGCAAACTACAGAAAGTCGTTATGACATAAAATGTGCATACTTTGTTGATTCCATTTATAAAATAAATCACATTTTCTAAAAAGTCGTGTTTTTTAAGAAATCATGTAAACCTTCTAGAAGTTGTGATTTTAAAAAACGGGGGGATGTAAGCTTTTCTTATTTCCGGAAGCATGCGCAAACTATAGAAAATCGTTATTACAGAGAATGTGAATAGTTTGCGCATGTGCAGACTACAGAAAGTCGTTATGACATAGAATGTGGATACTTTGTTGATTCCATTTATGAAATAAATCACATTTTCTAAAAACTCATGTTCTTTAAGAAATCATGTAAACCTTCTAGAAGCTGTGAATTTAAAAAAATGGGGGAAGTAAGCTTTTCTTATTTCCAGACGCATGCGCAAAGTATTGAAAGTCGTTATTACGTAGAATGTGCATAGTTTGCGCATGCGCAAACTATCGAAAGTCGTTATGACATAGAATGTGCATACTTTGTTGATTCCATTTACGAAATAAATCACATTTTCTAAAAACTCGTGTTTTTTTAAGAAATCAGTCTGAAACCATCTAGAAGTTGTGATTTTAAAAAACGGGGGGAAGTAAGGTTTTCTTCTTTCCGGAAGCATGCGCAAACTATAGAAAGTCGTTATTACGTAGAATGTGCATAGTTTGCGCATGCGCAAACAACAGAAAGTCCTTATGACATAGAATGTGCATACTTTGTTGATTCCATTTATGAAATAAATCACATTTTCAAAAAACTTGTGTTTTTTAACAAATCATGTAAACCTTCTACAAGTTCTGATTTTAAAAAACGGGGGTAAGTAACCTTTTCTTATTTCCGGATGCATGCGCAAACTATAGAAAGTCGTTATGACGTATAATGTGCATACTTTGTTGATTCCATTTATGAAATAAATCACATTTTCTAAAAACTCGTGTTTTCTAAGAAATCATGTAAACCTTCTAGAAGTTGTGATTTTAAAAAACGGGGGGGAAATAAGCTTTTCTTATTTCTGGACGCATGCGCAAACTATAGAAAGTCGTTATTACGTAGAATGTGCATAGTTTGCACATGCGCAGACTACAGAAAGTCGTTATGACATAGAATGTGCATACTTTGTTGATTCCATTTATGAAATAAATCACATTTTCTAAAAACTCATGTTTTTTAAGAAATCATGTAAACCTTCTAGAAGTTGTGATTTTAAAAAACGGTGGGAAGTAAGCTTTTCTTATTTCCGGATGCATGTGCAAACTATAGAAAGTCATTATTACGTAGAATGTGCATAGTTTGCGCATACGCAGACTACAGAAAGTCGTTATGACATAGAATGTGCATACTTTGTTGATTCCATTTAGCAAATAGATCACATTGTTTAGAAACTCGTGTTTTCTAGGAAATCATGTAAACCTTCTAGAAGTTGTGATTTTAAAAAACGGGGGGAAGTAAGCTTTTCTTATTTCCGGACGCATGCCCAAAGTATAGAAAGTCGTTATGACATAGAGTGTGCATACTTTGGTGATTCCATTTAGGAAATAAATCACATTTTTTAAAAACTCGTGTTTTCTAAGAAATCATGTAAACCTTCTAGAAGTTGTGATTTTAAAAAACGGGGGGAAGTAAGCTTTTCTTATTTCCAGACGCATGCGCAGATTTTAGAAAGTCGTTATTACATAGAATGTGCATAGTCTGCGCATGCGCAGACTACAGAAAGTTGTTATGACATAGAATGTGCATACTTTGTTGATTCCATTTATGAAATAAATCACATTTTCTAAAAACTCATGTTCTTTAAGAAATCATGTAAACCTACTAGGACCTATGAATTTAAAAAAAGGGGGAAGTAAGCTTTTCTTATTTCCGGACGCATGCGCAAAGTATTGAAAGTCGTTATTATGTAGAATGTGCATAGTTTGCGCATGCACAAACTATCCAAAGTCGTTATGACATAGAATGTGCATACTTTGTTGATTCCATTTACGAAATAAATCACATTTTCTAAAAACTCGTGTTTTTTAAGAAATCATCTAAACCTTCTAGAAGTTGTGATTTGAAAAAACGAGGGGAAGTAAGCTTTTCTTATTTCCGGAAGCATGCGCAAACTATAGAAAGTCGTTATGACGTAGAATGTGCATACTTTGTTAATTCCATTTATGAAATAAATCACATTTTCTAAAAACTCGTGTTTTTTAAGAAATCATGTAAACCTTTTAGAAGTTGTGATTTTAAAAAACGGGGGGAAGTAAGCTTTTTTTATTTCCGGAAGCATGCGCAAACTATAGAAAGTCGTTATTACGCAGAATGTGCATAGTTTGCGCATGCGCAAACTACAGAAAGTCATTATGACATAGAATGTGCATACTTTGTTGATTCCATTTATGAAATAAATCACATTTTCTAAAAACTCGTGTTTTTTAAGAAATCATGTAAACCTTCTAGAAGTTGTGATTTTAAAAAACGGGGGGAAGTAAGCTTTTCTTATTTCCGGACGCATGCGCAAACTATAGAAAGTCGTTATGGCGTAGAATGTGCATACTTTTTTGATTCCATTTATGAAATAAATCACATTTTCTAAAAACTCGTGTTTTTTAAGAAATCATGTAAACCTTCTAGAAGTTGTGATTTTAAAAAACGGGGGGAGGTAAGCTTTTCTTATTTCTGGACGCATGTGCAAACTATAGAAAGTCGTTATTACATAGAATGTGCATAGTTTGCGCATACGCAGACTACAGAAAGTCGTTATGACATAGAATGTGCATACTTTGTTGATTCAATTTAGCAAATAGATCACATTTTTTAAAAACTCGTGTTTTCTAAGAAATCATGTAAACCTTCTAGAATTGTGATTTTAAAAAACGGGGGGAAGTAAGCTTTTCTTATTTCCGGACGCATGCACAAAGTATAGAAAGTCGTTATTACGTAGAATGTGCATAGTTTGCGCATGCGCAAACTATCGAAAGTCGTTATGACATAGAATGTGCATAGTTTGTTGATTCCATTTACGAAATAAATCATATTTTCTAAAAACTCATGTTTTTTAAGAAATCATGTAAACCTTCTAGAAGTTGTGATTTTAAAAAACGGGGGGGAAATAAGCTTTTCTTATTTCCAGAAGCATGCGCAAACTATAGAAAGTCGTTATTACGTAGAATGTGCATAGTTTGCGCATGCACAAACTAGAAAAAGTCGTTATGACATTGAATGTGCATACTTTGTTGATTCCATTTATGAAATAAATCACATTTTCTAAAAACTCGTGTTTTTAAGAAATCGTGTAAACCTTCTAGAAGTTGTGATTTTAAAAAACGGGGGGAAGTAAGCTTTTCTTATTTCCGAACGCATGCGCAAACTATAGAAAGTCGTTATTACGTAGAATGTGCATAGTTTGCGCATGCGCAGACTACAGAAAGTCATTATGACATATAATGTGCATACTTTCTTGATTCCATTTATGAAATAAATCACATTTTTTAAAAACTCATGTTTTCTAAGAAATCATGTAAACCTTCTAGAAGTTGTGATGTTAAAAAACGGGGGGAAGTAAGCTTTTCTTATTTCCGGACACATGCACAAACTATAGAAAGTTGTTATTACGTAGAATGTGCATAGTCTGCGCATGCGCAGAAAACAGAAAGTCCTTATGACATAGAATGTGAATAGTTTGTTGATTCCATTTACGAAATAAATCACATTTTCTAAAAACTCATGTTTTTTAAGAATTCATGTAAACATTCTAGAAGTTGTGATTTTAAAAAACGGGGGAAAGTAAGCTTTTGTTATTTCCGGAAGCATGCACAAACTATAGAAAGTCGTTATTACGTAGAATGTGCATAGTTTGCGCATGCGCAAACTACAAAAAGTCGTTATGACATAGAATGTGCATACTTTGTTGATTCCATTTACCAAATAAATCACATTTCCTAAAAACTCGTGTATTTTAAGAAATCATGTAAACCTTCTAGAAGCTGTGAATTTAAAAAAATGGGGGGAAGTAAGCTTTTCTTATTTCCGGACGCATGCGCAAACTATAGAAAGTCGTTATGACATAGAATGTGCATAATTTGTTGATTCCATTTATGAAATAAATCACATTTTCTAAAAACTCGTGTTTTTTAAGAAATCATGTAAACCTTCTAGAAGTTGTGATTTTAAAAAATGGGCGAAAGTAAGCTTTTCCTATTTCCAGACGCATGCGGAGACTATAGAAAATCGTTATTACGTAGAACGTGCATAGTTTGCGCATGCGCAAACTACGAAAAGTCGTTATGACATAGAATGTGCATACTTTGTTGATTCCATTTACGAAATGAATCACATTTTCTAAAAACTCGTGTTTTTTAAGAGTTCATGTAAACCTTCTAGAAGTTGTGATTTTAAAAAACGGGGGGAAGTAAGCTTTTCTTATTTCCGGACGCATGCGCAAACTATAAAAAGTCGTTATTACGTAGAATGTGCATAGTTTGCACATGCGCAAACTACATAAAGTCGTTATGACATAGAATGTGCATACTTTGTTGTTTCCATTTATGAAATAAATCAAATTTTCTAAAAACTCATGTTCTTTAAGAAATCATGTAAACCTTCTAGAAGCTGTGAATTTAAAAAAAGGGGGGAAGTAATCTTTTCTTATCTCCGGACAGCATGCGCAAAGAATAGAAAGTCGTTATTATGAAGAATGTGCATAGTTTGCGCATGCACAAACTATCGAAAGTCGTTATGACATAGAATGTGCATACTTTGTTGATTCCATTTACGAAATAAATCACATTTTCTAAAAACAAGTGTTTTTTAAGAAATCATGTAAACCTTCTAGAAGTTGTGATTTTAAAAAACGGGGGGAAGTAAGCTTTTCTTATTTCCAGACGCATGCGGAAACTATAGAAAGTCATTATTACGTAGAATGTGCGTAGATTGCGCATGCGCAAACTACAGAATGTCGTTATGACATAGAATGTGCATACTTTGTTGATTCCATTTATGAAATAAATCACATTTTTTAAAAACTCGTGTTTTTTAAGAAATCATGTAAACCTTCTAGAAGCTATGAATTTAAAAAAGGGGGGGAAGTAAGCTTTTCTTATTTCCGGACGCATGCGCAAAGTATAGAAAGTCGTTATTACGTAGAATGTGCATAGTTTGCGCATATGCGAACTATCGAAAGTCGTTATGACATAGAATGTGCATACTTTGTTGATTCCATTTACGAAATAAATCACATTTTCTAAAAAGTCTTTTTTTTAAGAAATCATCTAAACCTTCTAGAAGTTGTGATTTTAAAAAACGGGGGGAAGTAAGCTTTTCTTATTTCCGGAAGCATGCGCAAACTATAGAAAGTCGTTATTACGTAGAATGTGCATAGTTTGCGCATGCGCAAACTATAGAAAGTCCTTATGACATAGAATGTGCATACTTTGTTGATTGCATTTATGAAATAAATCACATTTTGAAAAAACTCGTGTTTTTTGAGAAATCATGTAAACCTTCTATAAGTTGTGATTTAAAAAAACGGGGGGAAGTAAGCTTTTCTTATTTCCGGAAGCATGCGCAAACTATAGAAAGTCGTTATTACGCAGAATGTGCATAGTTTGCGCATGCGCAAACTACAGAAAGTCATTATGACATAGAATGTGCATACTTTGTTGATTCCATTTATGAAATAAATCACATTTTCTAAAAACTCGTGTTTTTTAAGAAATCATGTAAACCTTCTAGAAGTTGTGATTTTAAAAAACGGGGGAAGTAAGCTTTTCTTATTTCCGGACACATGCGCAAACTATAGAAAGTCGTTATGACGTAGAATGTGCATACTTTTTTGATTCCATTTATGAAATAAATCACATTTTCTAAAAACTCCTGTTTTTTAAGAAATCATGTAAACCTTCTAGAAGTTTTGATTTTAAAAAACGGGGGGAAGTAAGCTTTTCTTATTTCTGGACGCATGTGCAAACTATAGAAAGTCGTTATTACGTAGAATGTGCATAGTTTGCGCATACGCAGACTACAGAAAGTCGTTATGACATAGAATGTGCATACTTTGTTGATTCCATTTAGCAAATAGATCACATTATTTAAAAACTCGTGTTTTCTAAGAAATCATGTAAACCTTCTAGAAGTTGTGATTTTAAAAAACAGGGGGAAGTAAGCTTTTCTTATTTCCGGACGCATGTGCAAAGTATAGAAAGTCGTTATTACGTAGAATGTGCATAGTTTGCGCATGCGCAAACTATCGAAAGTCGTTATGACATAGAATGTGCATAGTTTGTTGATTCCATTTACGAAATAAATCATATTTTCTAAAAACTCATGTTTTTTAAGAAATCATGTAAACCTTCTAGAAGTTGTGATTTTAAAAAACGGGGGGAAGTAAGCTTTTCTTATTTCCAGAAGCATGCGCAAACTATAGAAAGTCGTTATTACGTAGAATTTGCATAGTTTGCGCAAGCACAAACTAGAAAAAGTCGTTATGACATTGAATGTGCATACTTTGTTGATTCCATTTATGAAATAAATCACATTTTCTAAAAACTCGTGTTTTTAAGAAATCGTGTAAACCTTCTAGAAGTTGTGATTTTAAAAAACGGGGGGAAGTAAGCTTTTCTTATTTCCGAACGCATGCGCAAACTATAGAAAGTCGTTATTACGTAGAATGTGCATAGTTTGCGAATGCGCAGACTACAGAAAGTCATTATGACATATAATGTGCATACTTTCTTGATTCCATTTATGAAATAAATCACATTTTTTAAAAACTCATGTTTTCTAAGAAATCATGTAAACCTTCTAGAAGTTGTGATTTTAAAAAACGGGGGGAAGTAAGCTTTTCTTATTTCCGGACACATGCGCAAACTATAGAAAGTTGTTATTGCGTAGAATGTGCATAGTCTGCGCATGCGCAGACTACAGAAAGTCCTTATGACATAGAATGTGCATACTTTGTTGATTCCATTTATGAAATAAATCACATTTTCTAAAAACTCATGTTCTTTAAGAAATTATGTAAACCTTCTAGAAGCTGTGAATTTAAAAAAAGGGGGGAAGTAAGCTTTTCTTATATCCGGACGCGCAAACTATAGAAATTCGTTATTACGTAGAATGTGCATACTTTGCGCATGCGCAAACTATTGAAAGTCATTATGACATAGAATGTGAATAGTTTGTTGATTCCATTTACGAAATAAATCACATTTTCTAAAAACTCATGTTTTTTAAGAAATCATGTAAACCTTCTAGAAGTTGTTATTTTAAAAAACAGGGGAAAGTAAGCTTTTCTTATTTCCGGAAGCATGCACAAACTATAGAAAGTCGTTATTACGTAGAATGTCCATAGTTTGCGCATGCGCAAACTACAAAAAGTCGTTATGACATAGAATGTGCATACTTTTTTGATTCCATTTACGAAATAAATCACATTTTCTAAAAACTCGTGTTTTTTAAGAAATCATGTAAACCTTATAGAAGCTGTGAATTTAAAAAAAAGGGGGAAGTAAGCTTTTCTTATTTCCAGACGCATGCGCAAAGTATAGAAAGTCGTTATTACGTATAATGAGCATAGTTTACGCATGCGCAAACTATCGAAAGTCGTTATTACACAGAATGTGCATACTTTGTTGATTCGATTTACGAAATAAATCACATTTCCTAAAAACTCGTGTTTTTTAAGAAATCATGTAAACCTTCTAGAAGTTGTGATTTTAAAAAACGGGGGGAAGTAAGCTTTTCTTATTTCCGGACGCATGCGCAAACTATAGAAAGTCGTTATGACATAGAATGTGCATAATTTGTTGATTCCATTTATGAAATAAATCACATTTTCTAAAAACTCGTGTTTTTTAAGAAATCATGTAAACCTTCTAGAAGTTGTGATTTTAAAAAATGGGCGAAAGTAAGCTTTTCTTATTTCCGGACGCATGCGCAAACTATAGAAATCCGTTATTACGTAGAATGTGCATAGTTTGCACATGTGCAAACTACGAAAAGTCGTTATGACATAGAATGTGCATACTTTGTTGATTCCATTTATGAAATAAATCACATTTTCTAAAAACTCGTGTTTTTTAAGAAATCATGTAAACCTTCTAGAAGCTGTGAATTTAAAAAAAACAGGGAAGTAAGCTTTTCTTATTTCCAGACGCATGCGGAAAGTATAGAAAGTCGTTATTACGTACAATGAGCATAGTTTGCGCATGCGCAAACTATCGAAAGTCGTTATGACATAGAATGTGCATACTTTGTTGATTTGATTTACGAAATAAATCACATTTCCTAAAAACTCGTGTTTTTTAAGAAATCATGTAAACCTTCTAGAAGTAGTGATTTTAAAAAATGGGGGGAAGTAAGCTTTTCTTATTTCCGGACGCATGCGCAAACTATAGAAAATCGTTATTACGTAGAATGTGAATAGTTTGCGCATGCGCAGACTACAGAATTTCGTTATGACATAGAATGTGCATACTTTGTTGATTCCATTTATGAAATAAATCACATTTTCTAAAAACTCATGTTCTTTAAGAAATCGTGTAAACCTTGTAGAAGCTATGAATTTAAAAAAATGGGGGAAGAAAGCTTTTCTTATTTCCGGACGCATGCGCAAAGTATAGAAAGTCGTTATTACGTAGAATGTGCATAGTTTGCGCATGCGCAAACTATCGAAAGCCGTTATGACATAGAATGTGCATAGTTTGTTGATTCCATTTACGAAATAAATCATATTTTCTAAAAACTTATGTTTTTTAAGAAATCATGTAAACCTTCTAGAAGTTGTGATTTTAAAAAACGGGGGGAAGTAAGCTTTTCTTATTTCCGGAAGCATGCGCAAACTATAGAAAGTCGTTATTACGTAGAATGTGCATAGTTTGAGCATGCACAAACTAAAAAAGTCGTTATGACATAGAATGTGCATACTTTGTTGATTCCATTTATGAAATAAATCACATTTTCTAAAAACTTGTGTTTTTAAGAAATCATGTAAACCTTCTAGAAGTTGTGATTTTAAAAAACGGGGGGAAGTAAGCTTTTCTTATTTCCGGATGCATGCGGAAACTATAGAAAGTCCTTATTACGTAGAATGTGCATAGTTTGCGCATGCGCAAACTACAAAAGGTCATTATGACATAGAATGTGCAACTTTGTTGATTCCATTTATGAAATAAATCACATTTTTTAAACACTCATGTTTTTTAAGAAATCATGTAAACATTCTAGAAGTTGTGATTTTAAAAAATGGGGGGGAATAAGCTTTTCTTATTTCTGGACGCATGCGCAAACTATAGAAAGTCGTAATGACGTAGAATGTGCATACTTTTTTGATTCCATTTATGAAATAAATCACATTTTCTAAAAACTCCTGTTTTTTAAGAAATCATGTAAACCTTCTAGAAGTTGTGATTTTAAAAAACGGGGGTAAGTAAGGTTTTCTTATTTCCGGACGCATGCGCAAACTATAGAAAGTCGTTATTACGTAGAATGTGCATAGTTTGCGCATGCGCAGACTACAGAAATTCGTTATGACATAGAATGTGCATACTTTGTTGATTCCATTTATGAAATAATTCACATTTTTTAAAAACTCGTGTTTTCTAAGAAATCATGTAAACCTTCTAGAATTTGTGATTTTAAAAAACGGGGGGAAGTAAGCTTTTCTTATTTCCGGACGCATGCGCAAACTATAGAAAGTCGTCATTACATAGAATGTGCATAGTTTGCGCATGCACAAACTACAGAAAGTCGTTATGACATAGAATGTGCATACTTTGTTGATTCCATTTATGAAATAAATCACATTTTCTAAAAACTCGTGTTTTTTAAGAAATCATGTAAACCTTCTAGAAGCTGTGAATTTAAAAAAAGGGGGGAAGTAAGCTTTTCTTATTTCCGGATGCATGCGCAAAGTATAGAAAGTCGTTATTACTTACAATGTGCATAGTTTGCGCATGCGCAAACTATCGAAAGTCGTTATGACATAGAATGTGCATACTTTGTTGATTCCATTTACAAATTAAATCACATTTTCTAAAAGCTCATGTTTTTTAAGAAATCATGTAAACCTTCTAGAAGTTGTGAATTTAAAAAACGGGGGGAAGCAAGCTTTTCTTATTTCTGGACGCATGCTCAAACTATAGAAAGTCGTTATTACGTAGGATTAGCATAGTTTGTGCATGCACAAACTACAGAAAGTTGTTATTACATAGAATGTGCATACTTTGTTGATTCCATTTATGAAATAAATCACATTTTCTAAAAACTCATGTTTTTTAAGAAATCATGTAAACCTTCTAGAAGTTGTGATTTTAAAAAACGGGGGGAAGTAAGCTTTTCTTATTTCCGGAAGCATGCGCAAACTATAGAAAGTCGTCATTACATAGAATGTGCATAGTTTACGCATGCACAAACTACAGAAAGTCGTTATGACATAGAATGTGCATACTTTGTTGATTCCATTTATGAAATAAATCACATTTTCTAAAAATTCGTGTTTTTTAAGAAATCATGTAAACCTTCTACAAGCTGTGAATTTAAAAAAAGGGGGGAAGTAAGCTTTTCTTATTTCCGGACGCATGCGCAAAGTATAGAAAGTCGTTATTACGTACAATGTGCATAGTTTGCGCATGCGCAAACTATCGAAAGTCGTTATGACATAGAATGTGCATACTTTGTTGATTCCATTTACGAAATAAATCACATTTTCTAAAAGCTCATGTTTTTTAAGAAATCATGTAAACCTTCTAGAAGTTGTGAATTTAAAAAACGGGGGGAAGCAAGCTTTTCTTATTTCTGGACGCATGCTCAAACTATAGAAAGTCGTTATTACGTAGGATGTGCATAGTCTGCGCATACGCAGACTACAGAAAGTCGTTATGACATAGAATGTGCATACTTTGTTGATTCCATTTATGAAATAAATCACATTTTTTAAAAACTCGTGTTTTTTAAGAAATCATGTAAACCTTCTAGAAGCTATGAATTTAAAAAAAGGGGGGGAAGTAAGCTTTTCTTATTTCCGGACGCATGCGCAAACTATAGAAAATCGTTATTACGTAGAATGTGCATAGTTTGCGCATGCGCAGACTACAGAAAGTCGTTATGACATAGAATGTGCATACTTTGTTGATTCCATTTATGAAATAAATCACATTTTCTAAAAATTCGTGTTTTCTAAGAAATCATGTAAACCTTCTAGAAGTTGTGATTGTAAAAAACGGGGGGAAGTAAGCTTTTCTTATTTCCGGACGCATGCGCAAACTATAGAAAATCGTTATTACGTAGAATGTGCATACTTTGCGCATGCGCAGACTACAGAAAGTCGTTATGACATAGAATGTGCATACTTTGTTGATTCCATTTATGAAATGAATCACATTTTCTAAAAACTCATGTTCTTTAAGAAATCATGTAAACCTTCTAGAAGCTGTGAATTTAAAAAAATGGGGGAAGTAAGCTTTTCTTATTTCCGGATGCATGCGCAAAGTATAGAAAGTCGTTATTACGTAGAATGTGCATAGTTTGCGCATGCGCAAACTATCGAAAGTCGTTATGATATAGAATGTGCATAGTTTGTTGATTCCATTTACGAAATAAATCATATTTTCTAAAAACTCATGTTTTTTAAGAAATCATGTAAACCTTCTAGAAGTTGTGATTTAAAAAACGGGGGGAAGTAAGCTTTTCTTATTTCCGGAAGCATGCGCAAACTATAGAAAGTCGTTATTACATAGAATGTGCATAGTTCGCGCATGCACAAACTAGAAAAAGTCCTTATGACATTGAATGTGCATACTTTGTTGATTCCATTTATGAAATAAATCACATTTTCTAAAAACTCATGTTCTTTAAGAAATCATGTAAACCTTCTAGAAGCTGTGAATTTAAAAAAAGGGGGGAAGTAATCTTTTCTTATCTCCGGACAGCATGTGCAAAGAATAGAAAGTCGTTATTATGAAGAATGTGCATAGTTTGCACATGCACAAACTATCGAAACTCGTTATGACATAGAATGTGCATACTTTGTTGATTCCATTTACGAAATAAATCACATTTTCTAAAAACAAGTGTTTTTAAAGAAATCATGTAAACCTTCTAGAAGTTGTGAGTTTAAAAAACGGGGGGAAGTAAGCTTTTCTTATTTCCGGACGCATGCGCAAACTATAGAAAGTAATTATTACGTAGAATGTGCGTAGATTGCGCATTCGTAAACTAAAGAAAGTCGTTATGACATAGAATGTGCATACTTTGTTGATTCCATTTATGAAATAAATCACATTTTTTAAAAACTCGTGTTTTTTAAGAAATCATGTAAACCTTCTAGAAGCTATGAATTTAAAAAAAGGGGGGAAGTAAGCTTTTCTTATTTCCGGACGCATGCGCAAAGTATAGAAAGTCGTTATTACGTAGAATGTGCATAGTTTGCGCATGCGCAAACTATCGAAAGTCGTTATGACATAGAATGTGCATACTTTGTTGATTCCATTTACAAATTAAATCACATTTTCTAAAAGCTCATGTTTTTTAAGAAATCATGTAAACCTTCTAGAAGTTGTGAATTTAAAAAACGGGGGGAAGCAAGCTTTTCTTATTTCTGGACGCATGCTCAAACTATAGAAAGTCGTTATTACGTAGGATGTGCATAGTTTGTGCATGCACAAACTACAGAAAGTTGTTATTACATAGAATGTGCATACTTTGTTGATTCCATTTATGAAATAAATCACATTTTCTAAAAACTCGTGTTTTTTAAGAAATCATGTAAACCTTCTAGAAGTTGTGATTTTAAAAAACGGGGGGAAGTAAGCTTTTCTTATTTCCGGAAGCATGCGCAAACTATAGAAAGTCGTCATTACATAGAATGTGCATAGTTTACGCATGCACAAACTACAGAAAGTCGTTATGACATAGAATGTGCATACTTTGTTGATTCCATTTATGAAATAAATCACATTTTCTAAAAATTCGTGTTTTTTAAGAAATCATGTAAACCTTCTAGAAGCTGTGAATTTAAAAAAAGGGGGGAAGTAAGCTTTTCTTATTTCCGGACGCATCCGCAAAGTATAGAAAGTCGTTATTACGTACAATGTGCATAGTTTGCGCATGCGCAAACTATCGAAAGTCGTTATGACATAGAATGTGCATACTTTGTTGATTCCATTTACAAAATAAATCACATTTTCTAAAAGCTCGTGTTTTTTAAGAAATCATGTAAACCTTCTAGAAGTTGTGAATTTAAAAAACGGGGGGAAGCAAGCTTTTCTTATTTCTGGACGCATGCTCAAACTATAGAAAGTCATTATTACGTAGAATGTGCGTAGATTGCGCATTCGCAAACTAAAGAAAGTCGTTATGACATAGAATGTGCATACTTTGTTGATTCCATTTATGAAATAAATCACATTTTTTAAAAACTCGTGTTTTTTAAGAAATCATGTAAACCTTCTAGAAGCTATGAATTTAAAAAAAGGGGGGAAGTAAGCTTTTTTTATTTCCGGACGCATGCGCAAACTATAGAAAATCGTTATTACGTAGAATGTGCATAGTTTGCGCATGCGCAGACTACAGAAAGTCGTTATGACATAGAATGTGCATACTTTGTTGATTCCATTTATGAAATAAATCACATTTTCTAAAAACTCATGTTCTTTAAGAAATCATGTAAACCTTCTAGAAGCTGTGAATTTAAAAAAATGGGGGAAGTAAGCTTTTCTTATTTCCGGATGCATGCGCAAAGTATAGAAAGTCGTTATTACGTAGAATGTGCATAGTTTGCGCATGAGCAAACTATTGAAAGTCGTTATGATATAGAATGTGCATAGTTTGTTGATTCCATTTACGAAATAAATCATATTTTCTAAAAACTCATGTTTTTTAAGAAATAATGTAAACCTTCTAGAAGTTGTGATTTAAAAAACGGGGGGAAGTAAGCTTTTCTTATTTCCGGAAGCATGCGCAAACTATAGAAAGTCGTTATTACATAGAATGTGCATAGTTCGCGCATGCACAAACTAGAAAAAGTCCTTATGACATTGAATGTGCATACTTTGTTGATTCCATTTATGAAATAAATCACATTTTCTAAAAACTCATGTTCTTTAAGAAATCATGTAAACCTTCTAGAAGTTGTGAATTTAAAAAAAGGGGGGAAGTAATCTTTTCTTATCTCCGGACAGCATGCGCAAAGAATAGAAAGTCGTTATTATGAAGAATGTGCATAGCTTGCGCATGCACAAACTATCGAAAGTCGTTATGACATAGAATGTGCATACTTTGTTGATTCCATTTACGAAATAAATCACATTTTCTAAAAACTCATGTTTTTTAAGAAATCATCTAAACCTTCTAGAAGTTGTAATTTTAAAAAACGGGGGAAAGTAAGCTTTTCTTATTTCCGGAAGCATGCGCAAACTATAGAAAGTCGATATTACATAGCATGTGCATAGTTTCCTCATGCGCAAACTACAAAAAGTCGTTATGACATAAAATGTGCATACTTTGTTGATTCCATTTATAAAATAAATCACATTTTCTAAAAAGTCGTGTTTTTTAAGAAATCATGTAAACCTTCTAGAAGTTGTGATTTTAAAAAACGGGGGGAAGTAAGCTTTTCTTATTTATGGAAGCATGCGCAAACTATAGAAAATCGTTATTACATAGAATGTGAATAGTTTGCGCATGCGCAGACTATAGAAAGTCGTTATGACATAGAATGTGGATACTTTGTTGATTCCATTTATGAAATAAATCACATTTTCTAAAAACTCATGTTCTTTAAGAAATCATGTAAACCTTCTAGAAGCTGTGAATTTAAAAAAATGGGGGAAGTAAGCTTTTCTTATTTCCAGACGCATGCGCAAAGTATAGAAAGTCGTTATTACGTAGAACGTGCATAGTTTGCGCATGTGCAAACTATCGAAAGTCGTTATGACATAGAATGTGCATAGATTGTTGATTCTATTTACGAAATAAATCACATTTTCTAAAAACTCATGTTTTTTAAGAAATCATGTAAACCTTCTAGAAGTTCTGATTTTAAAAAACGGGGGGAAGTAAGCTTTTCTTATTTTCGGAAGCATGCGCAAACTATAGAAAGTCGTTATTACGTAGAATGTGCATAGTTTGCGCATGCGCAAACTACAAAAAGTCGTAATGACATAGAATGTGCATACTTTGTTGATTCCATTTATGAAATAAATCACATGTTCAAAAAACTCGTGTTTTTTAAGAATTCATGTAAACATTCTAGAAGTTGTGATTTTAAAAAACTGGGGGAAGTAAGCTTTTCTTATTTCAGGACGCATGCGCAAACAATAGAAATTCGTTATGACGTAGAATGTGCATACTTTGTTAATTCCATTTATGAAATAAATCACATTTTCTAAAAACTCGTGTTTTTCATGAAATCATGTAAACCTTCTAGAAGTTGTGATTTTAAAAAACGGGGCGAACTAAGCTTTTTTTATTTCCGGAAGCATGCGCAAACTATAGAAAGTCGTTATTACGTACAATGTGCATAGTTTACGCATGCGCAAACTGCGGAAAGTCGTTATGACATAGAATGTGCATACTTTGTTGATTCCATTTATGAAATAAATCACATTTTCTAAAAACTCGTGTTTTTTAAGAAATCATGTAAAACTTCTAGAAGTTGTGAATTTAAAAAAAGGGGGGAAGTAAGCTTATCTTATTTCCAGACGCATGCCCAAAGTATAGAAAGTCGTTATTACGTAGAATGTGACTAGTTTGCGCATGCGCAGACTACAGAAAGTCGTTATGACATAGAATGTGGATACTTTGTTGATTTCATTTATGAAATAAATCACATTTTCTAAAAACTCATGTTCTTTAAGAAATCATGTAAATCTTCTAGAAGCTGTGAATTTAAAAAAATGGGGGAAGTAAGCTTTTCTTATTTCCGGACGCATGCGCAAAGTATAGAAAGTCGTTATTACATAGAATGTGCATAGTTTGCGCATGCACAAACTATCGAAAGTCGTTATGACATAGAATGTGCATAGTTTGTTGATTCCATTTACGAAATAAATCATATTTTGTAAAAACTCATGTTTTTAAAGAAATCATGTAAACCTTCTAGAAGTTGTGATTTTAAAAAACGGGAGGAAGTAAGCTTTTCTTATTTCCGGAAGCATGCACAAACTATAGAAAGTCGTTATTACGTAGAATGTGCATAGTTTGCGCATGCACAAACTAGAAAAAGTCGTTATGACATAGAATGTGCATACTTTGTTGATTCCATTTATGAAATAAATCTCATTTTCTAAAAACTCGTGTTTTTAAGAAATCATGTAAACCTTCTAGAAGTTGTGATTATAAAAAACGGGGGGAAGTAAGCTTTTCTTATTTCCGGAAGCATGAGCAAACTATAGAAAGTCGTTATTACGTAGAATGTGCATAGTTTGCGCATGCGCAAACTACAAAAAGTCATTATGACATAGAATGTGCAACTTTGTTGATTCCATTTATCAAATAAATCACATTTTCTAAAAACTCGTGTTTTTTAAGAAATCATGTAAACCTTCTAGAAGTTGTGATTTTAAAAAACGGAAGAAGTAAGATTTTCTTATTTCCGGACGCATGCGCAAACTATAAAAAGTCGTTATTACGTAGAAATTGCATAGTTTGCGCATGCGCAGACTACAGACAGTTGTTATGTCATAGAATGTGCATACTTTGTTGGTTCCATGTATGAAATAAATCACATTTTCTAAAAACTCATGTTCTTTAAGAAATCATGTAAACTTTCTAGAAGCTGTGAACTTGAAAAAAGTGGGGTAGTAAGCTTTTCTTATTTCTGGACGCATACGCAAAGTATAGAAAGTCGTTATTACATAGAATGTGCATAGTTTGCGCATGCGCAAACTATCGAAAGTCGTTATGACATAGAATGTGCATACTTTGTTGATTCCATTTACGAAATAAATCACGTTTTCTAAAAACTCGTGTTTTTTAATAAATCGTGTAAACCTTCTAGAAGTTGTGATTTTAAAAAACGGGGGGAAGTAAGCTTTTCTTATTTCCGGACGCATGCGCAAACTATAAAAAGTCGTTATTACGTAGAATGTGCATAGTTTGCACATGCGCAAACTACATAAAGTCGTTATGACATAGAATGTGCATACTTTGTTGTTTCCATTTATGAAATAAATCAAATTTTCTAAAAACTCATGTTCTTTAAGAAATCATGTAAACCTTCTAGAAGCTGTGAATTTAAAAAAAGGGGGGAAGTAATCTTTTCTTATCTCCGGACAGCATGCGCAAAGAATAGAAAGTCGTTATTATGAAGAATGTGCATAGTTTGCGCATGCACAAACTATCGAAAGTCGTTATGACATAGAATGTGCATACTTTGTTGATTCCATTTACGAAATAAATCACATTTTCTAAAAATAAGTGTTTTTTAAGAAATCATGTAAACCTTCTAGAAGTTGTGATTTTAAAAAACGGGGGGAAGTAAGCTTTTCTTATTTCCGGACGCATGCGCAAACTATAGAAAGTCATTATTACGTAGAATGTGCGTAGATTGCGCATGCGTAAACTACAGAAAGTCGTTATGACATAGAATGTGCATACTTTGTTGATTCCATTTATGAAATAAATCACATTTTTTAAAAACTCGTGTTTTTTAAGAAATCATGTAAACCTTCTAGAAGCTATGAATTTAAAAAAAGGGGGGGAAGTAAGCTTTTCTTATTTCCGGACGCATGCGCAAAGTATAGAAAGTCATTATTACATAGAATGTGCATAGTTTGCGCATATCCAAACTATCGAAAGTCGTTATGACATAGAATGTGCATACTTTGTTGATTCCATTTACGAAATAAATCACATTTTCTAAAAAGTCTTTTTTTTTATGAAATCATTTAAACCTTCTAGAAGTTGTGATTTTAAAAAACGGGGGGAAGTAAGCTTTTCTTATTTCTGGAAGCATGCGCAAACTATAGAAAGTCGTTATTACGTAGAATGTGCATAGTTTGCGCATGCGTAAACTACAGAAAGTCCTTATGACATAGAATGTGCATACTTTGTTGATTGCATTTATGAAATAAATCACATTTTAAAAAAACTCGTGTTTTTTAAGAAATAATGTAAACCTTCTAGAAGTTGTGATTTAAAAAAACGGGGGAAAGTAAGCTTTTCTTATTTCCGGAAGCATGCGCAAACTATAGAAAGTCGTTATTACATAGCATTTGCATAGTTTCCTCATGCGCAAACTACAAAAAGTCGTTATGACATAAAATGTGCATACTTTGCTGATTCCATTTATAAAATAAATCACATTTTCTAAAAAGTTGTGTTTTTTAAGAAATCATGTAAACATTCTAGAAGTTGTGATTTTAAAAAACGGGGGGGAGTAAGCTTTTCTTATTTCCGGACGCATGTGCAAACTATAGAAAGTCGTTATTACATAGAATGTGCATAGTTTGTGCATGCGCAGACTACAGAAAGTCGTTATGACATAGAATGTGCATACTTTGTTGATCCATTTATGAAATAAATCACATTTTCTAAAAACTCATGTTCTTTAAGAAATCATGTAAACCTTCTAGAAGCTGTGAATTTAAAAAAAGGGGGGAAGTAAGCTTTTCTTATTTCCGGACGCATGCGCAAAGTATAGAAAGTCGTTATTACGTAGAATGTGCATAGTTTGCGCATGCGCAAAACTATCGAAAGTCATTATGACATAGAATGTGAATAGTTTGTTGATTCCATTTACGAAATAAATAACATTTTCTAAAAACTCATTTTTTTAAGAAATCATGTAAACCTTCTAGAAGTTGTGATTTTAAGAAACGGGGGAAATTAAGCTTTTGTTATTTCCGGAAGCATGCACAAACTATAGAAACTTGTTATTACGTAGAATGTGCATAGTTTGTGCATGCGCAAACTACAAAAAGTCGTTATGAGATAGAATGTGCATACTTTGTTGATTCAATTTACGAAATAAATCACATTTTCTAAAAACTTGTGTTTTTTAAGAAATCATGTAAACATTCTAGAAGTTGTGATTTTAAAAAACGGGGGGAAGTGAGCTTTTCTTATTTCCGGACGCATGTGCAAACTATAGAAAGTCGTTATGACATAGAATGTGCATAATTTGTTGATTCCATTTATGAAATAAATCACATTTTCTTAAAACTCGTGTTTTTTAAGAAATCATGTAAACCTTCTAGAAGTTGTGATTTTAAAAAATGGGGGGAAGTAAGCTTTTGTTATTTCCGGACGCATGCACAAAGTATAGAGAGTCGTTATTACGTAGAATGGGCATAGTTTGCGCATGCGCAAACTATCGAAAGTCGTTATGACATAGAATGTGCATACTTTGATGATTCCATTTACGAAATAAATCACATTTTCTAAAAAGTCTTTTTTTTATGAAATCATCTAAACCTTCTAGAAGTTGTGATTTTAAAAAACGGGGGGAAGTAAGTTTTTCTTATTTCCGGAAGCATGCGCAAACTATAGAAAGTCGTTATTACGTAGAATGTGCATAGTTTGCGCATGCGCAAACTACAGAAAGTCCTTATGACATAGAATGTGCATACTTTGTTGATTGCATTTATGAAATAAATCACATTTTCAAAAAACTCGTGTTTTTTAAGAAATCATGTAAACCTTCTAGAAGTTGTGATTTAAAAAAACCGGTGGAAGTAAGCTTTTCTTATTTCCGGTCGCATGCGCAAACTATAGAAAGTCATTATTACGTAGAATGTACGAAGATTGCGCATGCGCAAACTACAGAAAGTCTTTATGACATAGAATGTGCATACTTTTTTAATTCCATTTATGAAATAAATCACATTTTTTAAAAACACATGTTTTTTAAGAAATCATGTAAACCTTCTAGAAGCTGTGAATTTAAAAAAAGGGGGGAAGTAAACTTTTCTTATTTCCGGACGCATGCGCAAAGTATTGAAAGTCGTTATTACGTAGAATGTGCATAGTTTGTGCATGCGCAAACTACAAAAAGTCGTTATGAGATAGAATGTGCATACTTTGTTGATTCCATTTACGAAATAAATCACATTTTCTAAAAACTTGTGTTTTTTAAGAAATCATGTAAACATTCTAGAAGTTGTGATTTTAAAAAACGGGGGGAAGTGAGCTTTTCTTATTTCCGGACGCATGTGCAAACTATAGAAAGTCGTTATGACATAGAATGTGCATAATTTGTTGATTCCATTTATGAAATAAATCACATTTTCTTAAAACTCGTGTTTTTTAAGAAATCATGTAAACCTTCTAGAAGTTGTGATTTTAAAAAACGGGGGGAAGTAAGCTTTTCTTATTTCCGGACGCATGCACAAAGTATAGAGAGTCGTTATTACGTAGAATGGGCATAGTTTCCGCATGCGCAAACTATCGAAAGTCGTTATGACATAGAATGTGCATACTTTGATGATTCCATTTACGAAATAAATCACATTTTCTAAAAACTCATGTTTTTTAAGAAATCATCTAAACCTTCTAGAAGTTGTGATTTTAAAAAACGGGGGAAAGTAAGCTTTTCTTATTTCCGGAAGCATGCGCAAACTATAGAAAGTCGTTACTACATAGCATGTGCATAGTTTCCTCATTTGCAAACTACAGAAAGTCGTTATGACATAAAATGTGCATACTTTGTTGATTCCATTTATAAAATAAATCACATTTTCTAAAAAGTCATGTTTTTTAAGAAATCATGTAAACCTTCTAGAAGTTGTGATTTTAAAAAACGGGGGGAAGTAAGCTTTTCTTATTTCCGGAAGCATGCGCAAACTATAGAAAATCGTTATTACATAGAATGTGAATAGTTTGCGCATGCACAGACTACAGAAAGTCGTTATGACATAGAATGTGGATACTTTTTGATTCCATTTATGAAATAAATCACATTTTCTAAAAACTCATGTTCTTTAAGAAATCATGTAAACCTTCTAGAAGATGTGAATTTAAAAAAATGGGGGAAGTAAGCTTTTCTTATTTCCGGACGCATGCGCAAAGTATTGAAAGTCGTTATTACGTAGAATGTGCATAGTTTGCGCATGCGCAAACTATCGAAAGTCGTTATGACATAGAATGTGCATACTTTGTTGATTCCATTTATGAAATAAATCACATTTTCTAAAAACTCGTGTTTTTTAAGAAATCATCTAAACCTTCTAGAAGTTGTGATTTTAAAAAATGGGGGGAAGTAAGCTTTTCTTCTTTCCGGAAGCATGCGCAAACTATAGAAAGTCGTTATTACGTAGAATGTGCATAGTTTGCGCATGCGCAAACAACAGAAAGTCGTTATGACATAGAATGTGCATACTTTGTTGATTCCATTTATGAAATAAATCACATTTTCAAAAAACTTGTGTTTTTTAACAAATCATGTAAACCTTCTACAAGTTCTGATTTTAAAAAACGGGGGTAAGTAACCTTTTCTTATTTCCGGACGCATGCGAGAACTATAGAAAGTCGTTATGACGTATAATGTGCATACTTTGTTGATTCCATTTATGAAATAATTCACATTTTCTAAAAACTCGTGTTTTCTAAGAAATCATGTAAACCTTCTAGAAGTTGTGATTTTAAAAAACGGGGGGAAATAAGCTTTTCTTATTTCCGGACGCATGCGCAAACTATAGAAAGTCGTTATTACGTAGAATGTGCATAGTTTGCACATGCGCAGACTACAGAAAGTCGTTATGACATAGAATGTGCATAGTTTGTTGATTCCATTTATGAGATAAATCACATTTTCTAAAAACTCGTGTTTTTTAAGAAATCATGTAAACCTTCTAGAAGTTGTGATTTTAAAAAACGGGGGGAAGTAAGCTTTTCTTATTTCCGGATGAATGTGCAAACTATAGAAAGTCGTTATTACGTAGAATGTGCATAGTTTGCGCATACGCAGACTACAGAAGGTCGTTATGACATAGAATGTGCATACTTTGTTGATTCCATTTATGAAATAAATCACATTTTCAAAAAACTTGTGTTTTTTAACAAATCATGTAAACCTTCTACAAGTTCTGATTTTAAAAAACGGGGGTAAGTAACCTTTTCTTATTTCCGGACGAATGCGCAAACTATAGAAAGTCGTTTATGACGTATAATGTGCATACTTTGTTGATTCCATTTACGAAATAAATCACATTTTCTAAAAACTCGTGTTTTTTAAGAAATCATGTAAACCTTCTAGAAGTTGTGATTTTAAAAAACGGGGGGAAGTAATCTTTTCTTATTTCCGGATGCATGCGCAAACTATAGAAAGTCGTTATTACGTAGAATGTGCATAGTTTGCGCATGCGCAAACTACAAAAAGTCGTTATGACATAGAATGTGCATACTTTGGTGATTCCATTTAGGAAATAAATCACATTTTTTAAAAACTCTTGTTTTCTAAGAAATCATGTAAACCTTCTAGAAGTTGTGATTTTAAAAAACGGGGGGAAGTAAGCTTTTCTTATTTCCAGACGCATGCGTAGATTTTAGAAAGTCGTTATTACATAGAATGTGCATAGTCTGCGCATGCGCAGACTATAGAAAGTTGTTATGACATAGAATGTGCATACTTTGTTGATTCCATTTATGAAATAAATAACATTTTCTAAAAACTCATGTTCTTTAAGAAATCATGTAAACCTTCTAGGACCTGTGAATTTAAAAAAAGGGGGAAGTAAGCTTTTCTTATTTCCGGACGCATGCGCAAAGTATTGAAAGTCGTTATTATGTAGAATGTGCATAGTTTGCGCATGCACAAACTATCGAAAGTCGTTATGACATAGAATGTGCATACTTTGTTGATTCCATTTACGAAATAAATCACATTTTCTAAAAACTCGTGTTTTTTAAGAAATCATCTAAACCTTCTAGAAGTTGTGATTTTAAAAAACGAGGGGAAGTAAGCTTTTCTTATTTCCGGAAGCATGCGCAAACTATAGAAAGTCGTTATGACGTAGAATGTGCATACTTTGTTAATTCCATTTATGAAATAAATCACATTTTCTAAAAACTCATGTTTTTTAAGAAATCATGTAAACCTTTTAGAAATTGTGATTTTAAAAAACGGGGGGAAGTAAGGTTTTTTTATTTCCGGAAGCATGCGCAAACTATAGAAATTCGTTATTACGCAGAATGTGCATAGTTTGCGCAGTCACAAACTACAGAAAGTCACTATGACATAGAATGTGCATACTTTGTTGATTCCATTTATGAAATAAATCACATTTTCTAAAAACTCGTGTTTTTTAAGAAATCATGTAAACCTTCTAGAAGTTGTGATTTTAAAAAACGGGGGGAAGTAAGCTTTTCTTATTTCCGGACGCATGCGCAAACTATAGAAAGTCGTTATGACGTAGAATGTGCATACTTTGTTGATTCCATTTGTGAAATAAATCACATTTTCTAAAAACTCGTGTTTTTTAAGAAATCATGTAAACCTTCTAGAAGTTGTGATTTTAAAAAACGGGGGTAAGTAAGGTTTTCTTATTTCCGGACGCATGCGCAAACTATAGAAAGTCGTTATTACGTAGAATGTGCATAGTTTGCGCATGCACAGACTACAGAAAGTTGTTATGACATATAATGTGCATACTTTGTTGATTCCATTTATGAAATAAATCACATTTTTTAAAAACTCGTGTTTTCTAAGAAATCATGTAAACCTTCTAGAAGTTGTGATTTTAAAAAACGGGGGGAAGTAAACTTTTCTTATTTCTGGACACATGCGCAAACTATAGAAAGCCGTTATTACGTAGAATGTGCATAGTTTGCGCATGCGCAGACTACAGAAAGTCGTTATGACATAGCATGTGCATACTTTGTTGATTCCATTTATGAAATAAATCACATTTTCTAAAAACTCATGTTCTTTAAGAAATCATGTAGACCTTCTAGAAGCTGTGAATTTAAAAAAAAGGGGGGAAGTAAGCTTTTCTTATATCCGGACGCATGCGCAAAGTATAGAAAGTCGTTATTACGTAGAATGTGCATAGTTTGCCCATGCGCAAACTATCGAAAGTCGTTATGACATAGGATGTGCATACTTTGTTGATTCCATTTACGAAATAAATTACATTTTCTAAACACTCATGTTTTTTAAGAAATCATGTAAACCTTCTAGAAGTTGTGATTTTAAAAAACGGGGGTAAGTAAGCTTTTCTTATTTCTGGACGCATGCGCAAACTATAGAAAGTCGTTATTACGTAGAATGTGCATAGTTTGCGCATGCACAGACTACAGAAAGTCGTTATGACATATAATGTGCATACTTTGTTGATTCCATTTATGAAATAAATCACATTTTTTAAAAACTCGTGTGTTTTAAGAAATCATCTAAACCTTCTAGAAGTAGTGATTTTAAAAAACGGGGGGAAGTAAGCTTTTCTTATTTCCGGACGCATGCGCAAACTATAGAAAATCGTTATTACGTAGAATGTGAATAGTTTGCGCATGCGCAGACTACAAAATTTCGTTATGACATAGAATGTGCATACTTTGTTGATTCCATTTATGAAATAAATCACATTTTCTAAAAACTCATGTTGTTTAAGAAATCGTGTAAACCTTGTAGAAGCTGTGAATTTAAAAAAATCGGGGAAGAAAGCTTTTCTTATTTCCGGACGCATGCGCAAAGTACAGAAAGTCGTTATTACGTAGAATGTGCATAGTTTGCGGATGCGCAAACTATCGAAAGCCGTTATGACATAGAATGTGCATAGTTTGTTGATTCCATTTACGAAATAAATAATATTTTCTAAAAACTTATGTTTTTTAAGAAATCATGTAAACCTTCTAGAAGTTGTGATTTTAAAAAACGGGGGAAGTAAGCTTTTCTTATTTCCGGAAGCATGCACAACCTATAGAAAGTCGTTATTACGTAGAATGTGCATAGTTTGAGCATGCACAAACTAAAAAACTCGTTATGACATAGAATGTGCATACTTTGTTGATTCCATTTATAAAATAAATCACATTTTCTAAAAACTCGTGTTTTTAAGAAATCATGTAAACCTTCTAGAAGTTGTGATTTTAAAAAACGGGGGAAAGTAAGCTTTTCTTATTTCCGGATGCATGCGGAAACTATAGAAAGTCGTTATTACGTAGAATGTGCATAGTTTGCGCATGCACAGACTACAGAAAGTCGTTATGACATAGCATGTGCATACTTTGTTGATTCCATTTATGAAATAAATCACATTTTCTAAAAACTCATGTTCTTTAAGAAATCATGTAAACCTTCTAGAAGCTGTGAATTTAAAAAAATGGGGGAAGTAAGCTTTTCTTATATCCGGACGCATGCGCAAAGTATAGAAAGTCGTTATTACGTAGAATGTGCATAGTTTGCCCATGCGCAAACTATCGAAAGTCGTTATGACATAGGATGTGCATACTTTGTTGATTCCATTTATGAAATAAATCACATTTTCTAAAAACTCATGTTTTTTAAGAACTCATGTAAACCTTCTAGAATTTGTGATTTTAAAAAACGGGGGGGAAGTAAGCTTTTCTTATTTCCGAACGCATGCGCAAACTATAGAAAGTCGTCATTACATAGAATGTGCATAGTTTGCGCATGCACAAACTACAGAAAGTCGTTATGACATAGAATGTGCATACTTTGTTGATTCCATTTATGAAATAAATCACATTTTCTAAAAACTCATGTTCTTTAAGAAATCATGTAAACCTTCTAGAAGCTGTGAATTTAAAAAAAGGGGGGAAGTAAGCTTTTCTTATTTCCGGACGCATGCGCAAAGTATAGAAAGTCGTTACTACGTACAATGTGCATAGTTTGCGCATGCGCAAACTATCGAAAGTCTTTATGACATAGAATGTGCATACTTTGTTGATTCCATTTACAAATTAAATCACATTTTCTAAAAGCTCGTGTTTTTTAAGAAATCATGTAAACCTTCTAGAAGTTGTGAATTTAAAAAACGGGGGGAAGCAAGCTTTTCTTATTTCTGGACGCATGCTCAAACTATAGAAAGTCGTTATTATGTAGGATGTGCATAGTTTGTGCATGCACAAACTACAGAAAGTCGTTATTACATAGAATGTGCATACTTTGTTGATTCCATTTATGAAATAAATCACATTTTCTAAAAACTCGTGTTTTTTAAGAAATCATGTAAACCTTCTAGAAGTTGTGATTTTAAAAAACGGGGGGAAGTAAGCTTTTCTTATTTCCGGAAGCATGCGCAAACTATAGAAAGTCATCATTACATAGAATGTGCATAGTTTGCGCATGCACAAACTACAGAAAGTCGTTATGACATAGAATGTGCATACTTTGTTGATTCCATTTATGAAATAAATCACATTTTCTAAAAATTCGTGTTTTTTAAGAAATCATGTAAACCTTCTAGAAGCTGTGAATTTAAAAAAAGGGGGGAAGTAAGCTTTTCTTATTTTAAAAAAATTCGTTATTACGTACAATGTGCATAGTTTGCGCATGCGCAAACTATCGAAAGTCGTTATGACATAGAATGTGCATACTTTGTTGATTCCATTTACAAAATAAATCACATTTTCTAAAAGCTCGTGTTTTTTAAGAAATCATGTAAACCTTCCAGAAGTTGTGAATTTAAAAAACGGGGGGAAGCAAGCTTTTCTTATTTCTGGACGCATGCTCAAACTATAGAAAGTCGTTATTACGTAGGATGTGCATAGTCTGCGCATCCGCAGACTACAGAAAGTCGTTATGACATAGAATGTGCAAACTTTGTTGATTCCATTTAGCAAATAGATCACATTTTTTAAAAACTCGTGTTTTCTAAGAAATCATGTAAACCTTCTAGAAGTTGTGATTGTAAAAAACGGGGGGAAGTAAGCTTTTCTTATTTCCGGACGCATGCGCAAACTATAGAAAATCGTTATTACGTAGAATGTGCATAGTTTGCGCATGCGCAGACTACAGAAAGTCGTTATGACATAGAATGTGCATACTTTGTTGATTCCATTTATGAAATAAAGCACATTTTCTAAAAACTCATGTTCTTTAAGAAATCATGTAAACCTTCTAGAAGCTGTGAATTTAAAAAAATGGGGGAAGTAAGCTTTTCTTATTTCCGGATGCATGCGCAAAGTATAGAAAGTCGTTATTACGTAGAATGTGCATAGTTTGCGCATGCGCAAACTATCGAAAGTCGTTATGACATAGAATGTGCATAGTTTGTTAATTCCATTTACGAAATAAATCATATTTTCTAAAAACTCATGTTTTTTAAGAAATCATGTAAACCTTCTAGATGTTGTGATTTAAAAAACGGGGGGAAGTAAGCTTTTCTTATTTCCGGAAGCATGCGCAAACTATAGAAAGTCGTTATTACGTAGAATGTGCATAGTTCGCGCATGCACAAACTAGAAAAAGTCCTTATGACATTGAATGTGCATACTTTGTTGATTCCATTTATGAAATAAATCACATTTTCTAAAAACTCATGTTTTTAAGAAATCATGTAAACCTTCTAGATGTTGTGATTTTAAAAAACGGTGGGAAGTAAGCTTTTCTTATTTCCGGATGCATGCGCAAACTATAGAAAGTCCTTATTACGTAGAATGCGCATAGTTTGCAGATGCGCAAACTACAAAAAGTCATTATGACATAGAATGTGAAACTTTGTTGATTCCATTTATGAAATAAATCACATTTTCTAAAAACTCGTGTTTTTTAAGAAATCATGTAAACATTCTAGAAGTTGTGATTTTAAAAAATGGGGGGGAAGTAAGCTTTTCTTATTTCTGGACGCATGCGCAAACTATAGAAAGTCGTTATGGCGTAGAATGTGCATACTTTGTTGATTCCATTTATGAAATAAATCACATTTTCTAAAAACTCGTGTTTTTTAAGAAATCATGTAAACCTTCTAGAAGTTGTGATTTTAAAAAACGGGGGGGAAGTAAGCTTTTCTTATTTCCGAACGCATGCGCAAACTATAGAAAGTCGTTATTACGCAGAATGTGCATAGTTTGCGCATGCGCAGACTACAGAAAGTCGTTATGACATATAATGTGCATACTTTGTTGATTCCATTTATGAAATAAATCACATTTTTTAAAAACTCGCGTTTTCTAAGAAATCATGTAAACCTTCTAGAAGTTGTTATTTTAAAAAACGGGGGGAAGTGAGCTTTTCTTATTTCCGGACACATGCGCAAACTATAGAAAGTCGTTATGACATAGAATGTGCATAATTTGTTGATTCCATTTATGAAATAAATCACATTTTCTTAAAACTCGTGTTTTTTAAGAAATCATGTAAACCTTCTAGAAGTTGTGATTTTAAAAAACGGGGGGGAAGTAAGCTTTTCTTATTTCCGGACGCATGTGCAAACTATAGAAAGTCGTTATTACGTAGAATGTGCATAGTTTGCGCATGCGCAGACTACAAAAAGTCGTTATGACATAGAATGTGCATACTTTGTTGATTCCATTTACGAAATAAATCACATTTTTTAAAAAATCGTGTTTTCTAAGAAATCATGTAAACCTTCTAGAAGTTGTGATTTTAAAAAACGGGGGGAAGTAAGCTTTTCTTATTTCCGGACACATGCGCAAACTATAGAAAGTCGTTATTACATAGAATATGCATAGTTTGCGCATGCGCAGACTATGGAAACTCGTTATGACATAGAATGTGCATACTTTTTTGATCCATTTATGAAACAAATCACATTTTCTAAAAACTCATGTTCTTTAAGAAATCATGTAAACCTCCTAGAAGCTGTGAATTTAAAAAAAGGGGGGAAGTAAGCTTTTCTTATTTCCGGACGCATGCGCAAAGGATAGAATGTCGTTATTACGTAGAATGTGCATAGTTTGCGCATGCGCAAACTATCGAAAGTCATTATGGCATAGAATGTGAATAGTTTGTTGATTCCATTTACGAAATAAATCACATTTTCTAAAAACTCATGTTTTTTAAGAAATCATGTAAACCTTCTAGAAGTTGTGATTTTAAAAAACGGGGGAAAGTAAGCTTTTCTTATTTCCGGAAGCATGCACAAACTATAGAAACTCGTTATTACGTAGAATGTGCATAGTTTGTGCATGCGCAAACTACAAAAAGTCGTTATGAGATAGAATGTGCATACTTCGTTGATTCCATTTACGAAATAAATCACGTTTTCTAAAAACTCGTGTTTTTTAAAAAATCATGTAAACATTCTAGAAGTTGTGATTTTAAAAAACGGGGGGGAAGTGAGCTTTTCTTATTTCCGGACGCATGCGCAAACTATAGAAAGTCGTTATGACATAGAATGTGCATAATTTGTTGATTCCATTTATGAAATAAATCACATTTTCTTAAAACTCGTGTTTTCTAAGAAATCATGTAAACCTTCTAGAAGTTGTGATTTTAAAAAACGGGGGGAAGTAAGCTTTTCTTATTTCCGGACACATGCGCAAACTATAGAAAGTCGTTATTACATAGAATGTGCATAGTTTGCACATGCGCAGACTACAGAAATTCGTTATGACATAGAATGTGCATACTTTGTTGATTCCATTTATGAAATAAATCACATTCTCTAAAAACTCATGTTCTTTAAGAAATCATGTAAACTTTCTAGAAGCTGTGAATTTAAAAAAAGGTGGGAAGTAAGCTTTTCTTATTTCTGGACGCATGGGCAAACTATCGAAAGTCATTATGACATAGAATCTGAATAGTTTGTTGATTCCATTTACGAAATAAATCACATTTTCCAAAGACTCATGTTTTTAAGAAATCATGTAAACCTTCTAGAAGTTGTGATTTTAAAAAACGGGGGAAAGTAAGCTTTTCTTATTTCCGGAAGCATGCACAAACTATAGAAACTCGTTATTACATAGAATGTGCATAGTTTGTGCATGCGCAAACTACAAAAAGACGTTATGAGATACAATGTGAATACTTTGTTGATTCCATTTACGAAATAAATCACATTTTCTAAAAATTCGTGTTTTTTAAGAAATCATGTAAACATTCTAGAAGTTGTGATTTTAAAAAATGGGGGGAAGTAAGCTTTTCTTATTTCCGGACGCATGCGCAAACTATAGAAAGTCGTTATGACATAGAATGTGCATAATTTGTTGATTCCATTTATGAAATAAATCACATTTTCTTAAAACTCGTGTTTTTTTAAGAAATCATCTAAACCTTCTAGAAGTTGTGATTTTAAAAAACGTGGGGATTTAAGCTTTTCTTATTTCCGGAGGCATGCACAAAGTATAGAAATTCGTTATTACGTAGAATGTGCAGAGTTTGCGCATGCGCAAACTATCGAAAGTCATTATGACATAGAATGTGCATACTTTGTTGATTCCATTTACGAAATAAATCACATTTTCTAAAAACTCGTGTTTTTTAAGAAATCATCTAAACCTTCTAGAAGTTGTGATTTTAAAAAACGGGGGAAAGTAAGCTTTTCTTATTTCCCGAAGCATGCGCAAACTATAGAAAGTCGTTATTACGTAGCATGTGCATAGTTTCCGCATGCGCAAACTACAGAAAGTCGTTATGACATAAAATGTGCATACTTTGTTGATTCCATTTATGAAATAAATCACATTTTCTAAAAACTCATGTTCTTTAAGAAATCATGTAAAATTTCTAGAAGCTGTGAATTTAAAAAAAGGGGGGAAGTAAGCTTTTCTTATTTCCGGACGCATGCGCAAATTATAGAAATTCGTTATCACGTAGAATGTGCATAGTTTGCGCATGTGCAAACTATCGAAAGTCGTTATGACATAGATTGTGCATAGATTGTTGATTCCATTTACGAAATAAATCACATTTTCTAAAAACTCCTGTTTTTTAAGAAATCATGTAAACCTTCTAGAAGTTCTGATTTTAAAAAATGGGGGGAAGTAAGCTTTTCTTATTTCCAGAAGCATGCGCAAACTATAGAAAGTCGTTATGACGTAGAATGTGCATAGTTTGCGCATGCACAAACTAGAAAAACTCGTTATGACATAGAATGTGCATACTTTGTTGATTCCATTTATGAAATAAATCGCATTTTCTAAAAACTCGTGTTTCCTAAGAAATCATGTAAACCTTCTAGAAGTTGTGATTTTAAAAAACGGGGGGAAGTTAGCTTTTGTTATTTCCGGACACATGCGCAAACTATAGAAAGTCGTTATTACATAGAATGTGCATAGTTTGCGCATGCGCAGACTACAAAAGGTGTAAAATTAGTCACAGCAGATCTAATGAACAAGTAAATCAATCACAACAGATGAACATAGAAAATATGGTGCAAAACTGTGCAAAACATGCAGCAGTGCTCTCTATCCCAGAAAGGGTGAATGAATTACAATACAAACTGTCACAATGATAGAGTAATTCGAATTGCCTAAGGAGGTCATTCAAATTACAGAATGGAGTAGCTTGACTCTAACTAGGAGTCCTCATCAATCAATCGGTCGTGCTCATCAATGCACAACAACCAGTCATCCAGGTGTCAATCTGAGTCTAACTGAGTGTAATAAGTGTAACTGAAGTGTGTAGCACTGATTTAGGATCTGGAGGCTCAGTGGGGGCACATGGGAGGCTAACTGAAGTCAGAACAAGTCACCTAATCAAACTGGAGGTCAAACGGAAGTGATACAGTCAGTCGGGAGTGAAACTAGCCTCAAATCAGGGAGAATCGAAGCTAACTGAATGTAACTGAAGTGGAACTGCAGTGGTAGGTGAACAAGTGCGCCCTTCTCTGGCATTAGGTGAGAAGTGGGCGCCTTTCAGCTTAGGAGGGCTAAAGAACTGAAGTAAGTGGCTCCCAGGTGCTAGAAAGAGGTGGCTAAGGTGTTGGAGGCATCAACCTGGTGACTGGGATGCATGCAAAGTGCATGCAAACCCTAGAATTTGCATGCAAAGTGCATGCAAACCCTAATTGCATGCAAGATCCTAAAAAAGATGATGTGGATATCCGAACACCCCCCCTCAAGCTAGACTATGATGTGCAAAAAATAATGTGGGTCCCTGGTAACTAAGACCAAAGGTCACCCCAATACAATAATCCAAAAAATAATAACAGTCAATAAACCAAGGAAATGGGGAAAACCTCATGGGAAAAATACCCCCCATCAAAATAGACTGTAGTACACCAAAAGATTTAACTGCTCCAAAATCAAGTAGATTTGTCTGGAGGTATCTTACTCTTGGGTGTAAATGGATCATGCTCCAAAAACATGTGCTTGAATTCTCCATCAGTGGATGTAAGCGAATGTGGAGACTTTAAGAACTTGCTCTTCATACCGAAAATGGTGAGAACAAATCTGAAAATATAAGGATGATCCTGTAACCTGTGATTCGAACCAAGTGAGGTAGGAATAGCTCCAATCGGATAAAATAGATCTTGAAACTTGAACTTCTTATCAATAGAAGTTAAATCAGCTTCAAAAATAGATGAATGGTTTCTTGAGATCTCCTTTGAACCAACAAGGGTGAGATCAAAACCAAAATCAGCAAAAAGTGCATGAGAATTGAGCTCAAGCGAATGGTAGTGCTCTTCATCTTCATTAAAACTCTGAGAAACTTTGCAAATGATAGAACATAAGTTTATAGAAGGCATGCAATCAAGGAGGGCGAATGCTTCACCTCCAAAAATTCAAGTAGATCATTATTCTGCATGCCGGCAAACTCATGTGAAGGAGAGGATTCAAGAACCTCTTTGGAATATAGAGTATGAGATGGTTTATCTTGCTCAGAATTTGAAATAGAAGACATTGAGAGAGTGGGTTTTGAATCTACAGTTTCTTCTTCATCTTGAACAATTGTTGAGGCCAACACATGATCAGAAAGAACACATAAGGAGATCTCACTGGGCTTGTTCTCCAAAAGGCTAGCATGATCCTCTTCTTCTTGCTTTCCAAATTCTCTGTCAAGTTGGACCCATAGATCACTTGGATTTTCAGCAGTATTACTGAGGTAGCGCATACAAGGAGACATAGCAAGACATATTGCTCCAAAAGCTCTGTCACAATCATTGAGCCAATCATTCTCCTCTTCATCAGAATAAAAAACTCTTGTATTACCAATGCACATATCAAAAAGACATTGTCTCTTCAATAATGCAATCATCTTTGGTTTCCATTCATCATAGTTGAATGGAGTAAGAATATTTTGTGAATAAGAAGTCTCCATCTTTGCATTAGCGAATGCACATGGAGGAAGTAAGAAACCTGCAAATCACACACAAACAAACACTATGTTTTCAGCCTTGCATGCACATGAGCAAATGCACATGAGATTTTGCATGCCGCTGCTGAAATATATTAGTGAGAAAAGATTGCTCTCTCTTCATGTAGAACACCTGTAGAAAAGAAATCTTGTCCCTGCCATGGCTCTGATACCATGTAAAATTAGTCACAGCAGATCTAATGAACAAGTAAATCAATCACAACAGATGAACATAGAAAATATGGTGCAAAACTGTGCAAAACATGCAGCAGTGCTCTCTACCCCAGAAAGGGTGAATGAATTACAATACAAACTGTCACAATGACAGAGCAATTCGAATTGCCTAAGGAGGTCATTCAAATTACAGAATGGAGTAGCTTGACTCTAACTAGGAGTCCTCATCAATCAATCGGTGGTGCTCATCAATGCACAACAACCAGTCATCCAGGTGTCAATATGAGTCTAACTGAGTGTAATAAGTGTAACTGAAGTGTGTAGCACTGATTTAGGATATGGAGGCTCAGTGGGGGCGCATGGGAGGCTAACTGAAGTCAGAACAAGTCACCTAATCAAACTGGAGGTCAAACGGAAGTGATACAGTCAGTCGGGAGTGAAACTAGCCTCAAATCAGGGAGAATCGGAGCTAACTGAATGTAACTGAAGTGGAACTGCAGTGGTAGGTGAACAAGTGCGCCCTTCTCTAGCAGTAGGTGAGAAGTGGGCGCCTTTCAGCTTAGGAGGGCTAAAGAACTGAAGTAAGTGGCTCCCAGGTGCTAGAAAGAGGTGGCTAAGGTGTTGGAGGCATCAACCTGGTGATTGGGATGCATGCAAAGTGCATGCAAACCCTAGAATTTGCATGCAAAGTGCATGCAAACCCTAATTGCATGCAAGATCCTGAAAAAGATGATGTGGATATCCGAACAAAAGGTCGTTATGACATAGAATGTGCATACTTTGTTGATTCCATTTATGAAATAAATCACATTTTCTAAAAACTCATGTTCTTTAAGAAATCATGTAAACCTTCTAGAAGCTGTGAATTTAAAAAAAGGGGGGAAGTAAGCTTTTCTTATTTCCGGACGCATGCGCAAATTATAGAAAGTCGTTATTACGTAGAATATGCATAGTTTGCGCATGTACAAACTATTGAAAGTCGTTATGACATAGAATGTGCATAGTTTGTTGATTCCATTTACGAAATAAATCACATTTTCTAAAAACTCATGTTTTTTAAGAAATCATGTAAACCTTCTAGAAGTTCTGATTTTAAAAAACGGGGGGAAGTAAGCTTTTCTTATTTTCGGAAGCATGCGCAAACTATAGAAAGTCGTTATTACGTAGAATGTGCATAGTTTGCGCATGCGCAAACTACAAAAAGTCGTTATGACATAGAATGTGCATACTTTGTTGATTCCATTTATGAAATAAATCACATTTTCTAAAAACTCGTGTTTTGTAAGAATTCATGTAAACATTCTAGAAGTTGTGATTTTAAAAAACGGGGGGAAGTAAGCTTTTCTTATTTCCGGACGCATGCGCAAACTATAGAAAGTCGTTATGACGTAGAATGTGCATACTTTGTTAATTCCATTTATGAAATAAATCACAATTTCTGAAAACTCGTGTTTTTTAAGAAATCATGTAAACCTTCTAGAAGTTGTGATTTTAAAAAACGGGGGGAAGTAAGCTTTTTTTATTTCCAGAAGCATGCGCAAACAATAGAAAGTCGTTATTACATAGAATGTGCATAGTTTGCGCATGCGCAAACTACAGAAAGTCGTTATGACATATAATGTGCATACTTTGTTGATTCCATTTATGAAATAAATCACATTTTCTAAAAACTCATGTTTTTTAAGAAATCATGTAAACCTTCTAGAAGCTGTGAATTTAAAAAAAGGGGGGAAGTAAGCTTTTCATATTTCCAGACGCATGCGCAAAGTATAGAAAGTCGTTATTACGTACAATGAGCATAGTTTGCGCATGCGCAAACTATCGAAAGTCGTTATGACATAGAATGTGCATACTATGTTGATTCCATTTACGAAATAAATCACATTTTCTAAAAACTCGTGTTTTTTAAGAAATCATGTAAACCTTCTAGAAGTTGTGATTTTAAAAAACGGGGGGAAGTAAGCTTTTCTTATTTCCGGATGCATGCGCAAACTATAGAAAGTCGTTATTACGTAAAATGTGCATAGTTTGCGCATGCGCAAACTACAAAAAGTCATTATGACATACAATGTGCAACTTTGTTGATTCCATTTATGAAATAAATCACATTTTCTAAAAACTCGTGTTTTTTAAGAAATCATGTAAACATTCTAGAAGTTGTGATTTTAAAAAATGGGGGGAAGTAAGCTTTTCTTATTTCCGAACGCATGCACAAACTATAGAAAGTCGTTATGACGTAGAATGTGCATACTTTGTTTTTTCCATTTATGAAATAAATCACATTTTCTAAAAACTCGTGTTTTTTAAGAAATCATGTAAACCTTCTAGAAGTTGTGATTTTAAAAAACGGGGGGAAGTAAGCTTTTCTTATTTCCGGACGCATGCGCAAACTATAGAAAGTCGTTATTATGTAGAATGTGCATAGTTTGCGTATGCGCAGACTACAGAAAGTCGTTATGACATATAATTTGGATACTTTGTTGATTCCATTTATGAAATAAATCACATTTTTTAAAAACTCGTGTTTTCTAAGAAATCATGTAAACCTTCTAGAAGTTGTGATTTTAAAAAACGGGGGGAAGTAAGCTCTTCTTATTTCCGGACACATGCGCAAACTATAGAAAGTCGTTATTACGTAGAATGTGCATAGTTTGTGCATGCGCAGACTACAAAAAGTCGTTATGACATAGAATGTGCATACTTTGTTGATTCCATATATGAAATAAATCACATTTTCTAAAAACTCATGTTCTTTAAGAAATCATGTAAACCTTCTAGAAGCTGTGAATTTATAAAAAGGGGGGAAGTAAGCTTTTCTTATTTCCGTATGCATGCGCAAAGTATAGAAAGTCGTTATTACGAACAATGAGCATAGTTTGCGCATGCGCAAACTATCGAAAGTCGTTATGACATAGAATGTGCATACTTTGTTGATTCCATTTACGAAATAAATCACATTTTCTAAAAACTCGTGTTTTTTAAGAAATCATCTAAACCTTCTAGAAGTTGTGATTTTAAAAAACGGGGGAAAGTAAGCTTTTCTTATTTCTGGAAGCATGCGCAAACTATAGAAAGTCGTTATTACGTAGAATGTGCATAGTTTGCGCATGCGCAAACTACAGAAAGTCGTTATGACATAGAATGTGCATACTTTGTTGATTCCATTTATGAAATAAATCACATTTTCTAAAAACTCATTTTCTTTAAGAAATCATGTAAACTTTCTAGAAGCTATGAATTTAAAAAAAGGGGGAAAGTAAGCTTTTCTTATTTCTGGACGCATGCGCAAAGTATAGAAAGTCGTTGTTACGTAGAATGTGCATAGTTTGCGCATGCGCAAACTATCGAAAGTCATTATGACATAGAATCTGAATAGTTTGTTGATTCCATTTACGAAATAAATCACATTTTCTAAAAACTCATGTTTTTAAGAAATCATGTAAACCTTCTAGAAGTTGTGATTTTAAAAAACGGGGGAAAGTAAGCTTTTCTTATTTCCGGAAGCATGCACAAACTATAGAAACTCGTTATTAAGTAGAATGTGCATAGTTTGTGCATGCGCAAACTACAAAAAGACGTTATGAGATACAATGTGCATACTTTGTTGATTCCATTTACGAAATAAATCACATTTTCTAAAAATTCGTGTTTTTTAAGAAATCATGTAAACATTCTAGAAGTTGTGATTTTAAAAAATGGGGGGAAGTAAGCTTTTCTTATTTCCGGACGCATGCACAAACTATAGAAAGTTGTTATGACATAGAATGTTCATAATTTGTTGATTCCATTTATGAAATAAATCACATTTTCTTAAAACTCGTGTTTTTTAAGAAATCATCTAAACCTTCTAGAAGTTGTGATTTTAAAAAACGTGGGGAAGTAAGCTTTTCTTATTTCCGGAGGCATCCACAAAGTATAGAAATTCATTATTACGTAGAATGTGCAGAGTTTGCGCATGCGCAAACTATCGAAAGTCGTTATGACAAAGAATGTGCATACTTTGTTGATTCCATTTACGAAATAAATCACATTTTCTAAAAACTCGTGTTTTTTAAGAAATCATCTAAACCTTCTAGAAGTTGTGATTTTAAAAAACGGGGGAAAGTAAGCTTTTCTTATTTCCGGAAGCATGCGCAAACTATAGAAAGTCGTTATTACGTAGCATGTGCATAGTTTCCGCATGCGCAAACTACAGAAAGTCGTTATGACATAAAATGTGCATACTTTGTTGATTCCATTTATGAAATAAATCACATTTTCTAAAAACTCATGTTCTTTAAGAAATCATGTAAAATTTCTAGAAGCTGTGAATTTAAAAAAAGGGGGGAAGTAAGCTTTTCTTATTTCCGGACGCATGCGCAAATTATAGAAATTCGTTATTACGTAGAATGTGCATAGTTTGCGCATGTGCAAACTATCGAAAGTCGTTATGACATAGAATGTGCATAGATTGTTGATTCGATTTACGAAATAAATCACATTTTCTAAAAACTCCTGTTTTTTAAGAAATCATGTAAACCTTCTAGAAGTTCTGATTTTAAAAAATGGGGGGAAGTAAGCTTTTCTTATTTCCGGAAGCATGCGCAAACTATAGAAAGTCGTTATTACGTAGAATGTGCATAGTTTGCGCATGCACAAACTAGAAAAAGTCGTTATGACATAGAATGTGCATACTTTGTTGATTCCATTTATGAAATAAATCGCATTTTCTAAAAACTCGTGGTTTAAGAAATCATGTAAACCTTCTAGAGGTTTTGATTTTAAAAAACGGCGGGAAGTAATCTTTTCTTATTTCCGGATGCATGCGCAAACTATAGAAAGTCCTTATTACGTAGAATGTGCATAGTTTGCGCATGCGCAAACTACAAAAAGTCATTATGACATAGAATGTGCAACTTTGTTGATTCCATTTATGAAATAAATCACATTTTCTAAAAACTCGTGTTTTTTAAGAAATCATGTAAACATTCTAGAAGTTGTGATTTTAAAAAATGGGGGGAAGTAAGCTTTTCTTATTTCCGGACGCATTCGCAAACTATAGAAAGTCGTTATGACGTAGAATGTGCATACTTTGTTGATTCCATTTATGAAATAAATCACATTTTCTAAAAACTCGTGTTTTTTAAGAAATCATGTAAACCTTCTAGAAGTTGTGATTTTAAAAAACGGTGGGAAGTAAGTTTTTCTTATTTCCGGACGCATGCGCAAACTATAGAAAGTCGTTATTACGTAGAATGTGCATAGTTTGCACATGCGCAAAGTACAGAAAGTCGTTATGACATATAATGTTTATACTTTGTTGATTCCATTTATGAAATCAATCACATTTTTTAAAAACTCGTGTTTCCTAAGAAATCATGTAAACCTTCTAGAAGTTGTGATTTTAAAAAACGGGGGGAAGTAAGCTTTTGTTATTTCCGGACACATGCGCAAACTATAGAAAGTCGTTATTACGTAGAATGTGCATAGTTTGCGCATGCGCAGACTACAAAAGGTGTAAAATTAGTCACAGCAGATCTAATGAACAAGTAAATCAATCAGAACAGATGAACATAGAAAATATGGTGCAAAACTGTGCAAAACATGCAGCAGTCCTCTCTATCCTAGAAAGGGTGAATGAATTACAATACAAACTGTCACAATGATAGAGCAATTCGAATTGCCTAAGGAGGTCATTCAAATTACAGAATGGAGTAGCTTGACTATAACTAGGAGTCCTCATCAATCAATCGGTGGTGCTCATCAATGCACAACAACCAGTCATCCAGGTGTCAATCTGAGTCTAACTAAGTGTAATAAGTGTAACTGAAGTGTGTAGCACTGATTTAGGATCTGGAGGCTCAGTGGGGGCACATGGGAGGCTAACTGAAGTCACAACAAGTCACCTAATCAAACTGGAGGTCAAACGGAAGTGATACAGTCAGTCGGGAGTGAAACTAGCCTCAAATCAGGGAGAATCGAAGCTAACTGAATGTAACTGAAGTGGAACTGCAGTGGTAGGTGAACAAGTGCGCCCTTCTCTGGCATTAGGTGAGAAGTGGGTGCCTTTCAGCTTAGGAGGGCTAAAGAACTGAAGTAAGTGGCTCCCAGGTGCTAGAAAGAGGTGGCTAAGGTGTTGGAGGCATCAACCTGGTGACTGGGATGCATGCAAAGTGCATGCAAACCCTAGAATTTGCATGCAAAGTGCATGCAAACCCTAATTGCATGCAAGATCCTGAAAAAGATGATGTGGATATCCGAACACCCCCCCTCAAGCTAGACTATGATGTGCAGAAAATAATGTGGGTCCCTGGTAACTAAGACCAAAGGTCACCCCAATACAATAATCCAAAAAATAATAACAGTCAATAAACCAAGGAAATGGGGAAAACCTCATGGGAAAAATACCCCCCCTCAAAATAGACTGTAGTACACCAAAAGATTTAACTGCTCCAAAATCAAGTAGATTTGTCTGGAGGTATCTTACTCTTGGGAGTAAATGGATCATGCTCCAAAAACATGTGCTTGAATTCTCCATCAGTGGATGTAAGCGAATGTGGAGACTTTAAGAACTTGCTCTTCATACCGAAAATGGTGAGAACAAATCTGAAAATATAAGGATGATCCTGTAACCTGTGATTCGAACCAAGTGAGGTAGGAATAGCTCCAATCGGATAATATAGATCTTGAAACTTGAACTTCTTATCAATAGAAGTTAAATCAGCTTCAAAAATAGATGAATGGTTTCTTGAGATCTCCTTTGAACCAACAAGGGTGAGATCAAAACCAAAATCAGCAAAAAGTGCATGAGAATTGAGCTCAAGCGAATGGTAGTGCTCTTCATCTTCATTAAAACTCTGAGAAACTTTTCAAATGATAGAACATAAGTTTATAGAAGGCATGCAATCAAGGAGGGCGAATGCTTCACCTCCAAAATCATATTTTACCTCCAAAAATTCAAGTAGATCATTATTCTGCATGCCGGCAAACTCATGTGAAGGAGAGGATTCAAGAACCTCTTTGGAATATAGAGTATGAGATGGTTTATCTTGCTCAGAATTTGAAATAGAAGACATTGAGAGAGTGAGTTTTGAATCTACAGTTTCTTCTTCATCTTGAACAATTGTTGAGGCCAACACATCATCAGAAAGAACACATAAGGAGATCTCACTGGGCTTGTTCTCCAAAAGGCTAGCATGATCCTCTTCTTCTTGCTTTCCAAATTCTCTGTCAAGTTGGACCCATAGATCACTTGGATTTTCAGCAGTATTACTGAGGTAGCGCATACAAGGAGACATAGCAAGACATATTGCTCCAAAAGCTCTGTCACAATCATTGAGCCAATCATTCTCCTCTTCATCAGAATAAAAAACTCTTGTATTACCAATGCACATATCAAAAAGACATTGTCTCTTCAATAATGCAATCATCTTTGGTTTCCATTCATCATAGTTGAATGGAGTAAGAATATTTTGTGAATAAGAAGTCTCCATCTTTGCATTAGCGAATGCACATGGAGGAAGTAAGAAACCTGCAAATCACACACAAACAAACACTATGTTTTCAGCCTTGCATGCACATGAGCGAATGCACATGAGATTTTGCATGCCGCTGCTGAAATATATTAGTGAGCAAAGATTGCTCTCTCTTCATGTAGAACACCTGTTGAAAAGAAATCTTGTCCCTGCCATGGCTCTGATACCATGTAAAATTAGTCACAGCAGATCTAATGAACAAGTAAATCAATCACAACAGATGAACATAGAAAATATGGTGCAAAACTGTGCAAAACATGCAGCAGTGCTCTCTATCCCAGAAAGGGTGAATGAATTACAATACAAACTGTCACAATGACAGAGCAATTCGAATTGCCTAAGGAGGTCATTCAAATTACAGAATGGAGTAGCTTGACTCTAACTAGGAGTCCTCATCAATCAATCGGTGGTGCTCATCAATGCACAACAACCAGTCATCCAGGTGTCAATATGAGTCTAACTGAGTGTAATAAGTGTAACTGAAGTGTGTAGCACTGATTTAGGATATGGAGGCTCAGTGGGGGCGCATGGGAGGCTAACTGAAGTCAGAACAAGTCACCTAATCAAACTGGAGGTCAAACGGAAGTGATACAGTCAGTCGGGAGTGAAACTAGCCCCAAATCAGGGAGAATCGGAGCTAACTGAATGTAACTGAAGTGGAACTGCAGTGGTAGGTGAACAAGTGCACCCTTCTCTAGCAGTAAGTGAGAAGTGGGCGCCTTTCAGCTTAGGAGGGCTAAAGAACTGAAGTAAGTGGCTCCCAGGTGCTAGAAAGAGGTGGCTAAGGTGTTGGAGGCATCAACCTGGTGACTGGGATGCATGCAAAGTGCATGCAAACCCTAGAATTTGCATGCAAAGTGCATGCAAACCCTAATTGCATGCAAGATCCTGAAAAAGATGATGTGGATATCCGAACAAAAGGTCGTTATGACATAGAATGTGCATACTTTGTTGATTCCATTTATGAAATAAATCACATTTTCTAAAAACTCATGTTCTTTAAGAAATCATGTAAACCTTCTAGAAGCTGTGAATTTAAAAAAAGGGGGGAAGTAAGCTTTTCTTATTTCCGGACGCATGCACAAATTATAGAAAGTCGTTATTACGTAGAATATGCATAGTTTGCGCATGTACAAACTATTGAAAGTCGTTATGACATAGAATGTGCATAGTTTGTTGATTCCATTTACGAAATAAATCACATTTTCTAAAAACTCATGTTTTTTAAGAAATCATGTAAACCTTCTAGAAGTTCTGATTTTAAAAAACGGGGGGAAGTAAGCTTTTCTTATTTTCGGAAGCATGCGCAAACTATAGAAAGTCGTTATTACGTAGAATGTGCATAGTTTGCGCATGCGCAAACTACAAAAAGTCGTTATGACATAGAATGTGCATACTTTGTTGATTCCATTTATGAAATAAATCACATTTTCTAAAAACTCGTGTTTTGTAAGAATTCATGTAAACATTCTAGAAGTTGTGATTTTAAAAAACGGGGGGAAGTAAGCTTTTCTTATTTCCGGACGCATGCGCAAACTATAGAAAGTCGTTATGACGTAGAATGTGCATACTTTGTTAATTCCATTTATGAAATAAATCACATTTTCTGAAAACTCGTGTTTTTTAAGAAATCATGTAAACCTTCTAGAAGTTGTGATTTTAAAAAACGGGGGGAAGTAAGCTTTTTTTATTTCCAGAAGCATGCGCAAACAATAGAAAGTCGTTATTACATAGAATGTGCATAGTTTGCGCATGCGCAAACTACAGAAAGTCGTTATGACATATAATGTGCATACTTTGTTGATTCCATTTATGAAATAAATCACATTTTCTAAAAACTCATGTTTTTTAAGAAATCATGTAAACCTTCTAGAAGCTGTGAATTTAAAAAAAGGGGGGAAGTAAGCTTTTCATATTTCCAGACGCATGCGCAAAGTATAGAAAGTCGTTATTACGTACAATGAGCATAGTTTGCGCATGCGCAAACTATCGAAAGTTGTTATGACATAGAATGTGCATACTTTGTTGATTCCATTTACGAAATAAATCACATTTTCTAAAAACTTGTGTTTTTTAAGAAATCATGTAAACCTTCTAGAAGTTGTGATTTTAAAAAACGGGGGGAAGTAAGCTTTTCTTATTTCTGGATGCATGCGCAAACTATAGAAAGTCCTTATTACGTAAAATGTGCATAGTTTTCGCATGCGCAAACTACAAAAAGTCATTATGACATACAATGTGCAACTTTGTTGATTCCATTTATGAAATAAATCACATTTTCTAAAAACTCGTGTTTTTTAAGAAATCATGTAAACATTCTAGAAGTTGTGATTTTAAAAAATGGGGGGAAGTAAGCTTTTCTTATTTCCGAAAGCATGCGCAAACTATAGAAAGTCGTTATGACGTAGAATGTGCATACTTTGTTTTTTCCATTTATGAAATAAATCACATTTTCTAAAAACTCGTGTTTTTTAAGAAATCATGTAAACCTTCTAGAAGTTGTGATTTTAAAAAACGGGGGGAAGTAAGCTTTTCTTATTTCCGGACGCATGCGCAAACTATAGAAAGTCGTTATTATGTAGAATGTGCATAGTTTGCGCATGCGCAGACTACAGAAAGTCGTTATGACATATAATTTGGATACTTTGTTGATTCCATTTATGAAATAAATCACATTTTTTAAAAACTCGTGTTTTCTAAGAAATCATGTAAACCTTCTAGAAGTTGTGATTTTAAAAAACGGGGAGAAGTAAGCTCTTCTTATTTCCGGACACATGCGCAAACTATAGAAAGTCGTTATTACGTAGAATGTGCATAGTTTGCGCATGCGCAGACTACAAAAAGTCGTTATGACATAGAATGTGCATACTTTGTTGATTCCATTTATGAAATAAATCACATTTTCTAAAAACTCATGTTCTTTAACAAATCATGTAAACCTTCTAGAAGCTGTGAATTTATAAAAAAGGGGGAAGTAAGCTTTTCTTATTTCCGGACGCATGCACAAAGTATAGAAAGTCGTTATTACGAACAATGAGCATAGTTTGCGCATGCGCAAACTATCGAAAGTCGTTATGACATAGAATGTGCATACTTTGTTGATTCCATTTACGAAATAAATCACATTTTCTAAAAACTCGTGTTTTTTAAGAAATCATCTAAACCTTCTAGAAGTTGTGATTTTAAAAAACGGGCGAAAGTAAGCTTTTCTTATTTCTGGAAGCATGCGCAAACTATAGAAAGTCGTTATTACGTAGAATGTGCATACTTTCCGCATGCGCAAACTACAGAAAGGCGTTATGACATAGAATGTGCATACTTTGTTGATTCCATTTATGAAATAAATCACATTTTCTAAAAACTCATTTTCTTTAAGAAATCATGTAAACCTTCTAGAAGCTGTGAATTTAAAAAAAGGGGCGAAGTAAGCTTTTCTTATTTCCGGATGCATGCGCAAATTATAGAAAGTCGTTATTACGTAGAATACGCATAGTTTGCGCATGTGCAAACTATTGAAAGTCGTTATGACATAGAATGTGCATAGTTTTTTGATTCCATTGACGAAATAAATCACATTTTCTAAAAACTCATGTTTTTTAAGAAATCATGTAAACCTTCTAGAAGTTCTGATTTTAAAAAACGGGGGAAGTAAGCTTTTCTTATTTTCGGAAGCATGCCCAAACTATAGAAAGTCGTTATTACGTAGAATGTGCATAGTTTGCGCATGCGCAAACTACAAAAAGTCGTTATGACATAGAATGTGCATACTCTGTTGATTCCATTTATGAAATAAATCACATTTTCTAAAAACTCATGTTTTGTAAGAATTCATGTAAACATTCTAGAAGTTGTGATTTTAAAAAACGGGGGGAAGTAAGCTTTTCTTATTTCCGGACGCATGCGCAAACTATAGAAAATCGTTATTACGTAGAATGTCAATAGTTTGCGCATGCGTAGACTACAGAAAGTCGTTATGACATAGAATGTGCATACTTTGTTGATTCCATTTATGAAATAAATCACATTTTCTAAAAACTCATGTTCTTTAAGAAATCATGTAAACCTTCTAGAAGTTGTGAATTTAAAAAAATGGGGGAAGTAAGCTTTTCTTATTTCCCGACGCATCCGCAAAGTATAGAAAGTCGTTATTACGTAGAATGTGCATAGTTTGCGCATGCGCAAACTATCGAAAGTCGTTATGACATAGAATGTGCATAGTTTGTTGATTCCATTTACGAAATAAATCATATTTTCTAAAAACTCATGTTTTTTAAGAAATCATGTAAACCTTCTAGAAGTTGTGATTTTAAAAAACGGGGGGAAGTAAACTTTTCTTATTTCCGGAAGCATGCGCAAACTATAGAAAGTCGATATTACGTAGAATGTGCATAGTTTGCGCATGCACAAACTAGAAAAAGTCGTTATGACATAGAATGTGCATACTTTGTTGATTCCATTTACGAAATAAATCACATTTTCTAAAAACTCGTGTTTTTTAAGAAATCATCTAAACCTTCTAGAAGTTGTGATTTTAAAAAACGGGGGAAAGTAAGCTTTTCTTATTTCTGGAAGCATGCGCAAACTATAGAAAGTCGTTATTACGTAGAATGTGCATAGTTTCCGCATGCGCAAACTACAGAAATTCGTTATGACATAGAATGTGCATACTTTGTTGATTCCATTTATGAAATAAATCACATTTTCTAAAAACTCATTTTCTTTAAGAAATCATGTAAACCTTCTAGAAGCTTTGAATTTAAAAAAAGGGGGGAAGTAAGCTTTTCTTATTTCCGGACGCATGTGCGAATTATAGAAAGTCGTTATTACGTAGAATATGCATAGTTTGCGCATGTGCAAACTATTGAAAGTCGTTATGACATAGAATGTGCATAGTTTGTTGATTCCATTGACGAAATAAATCACATTTTCTAAAAACTCATGTTTTTTAAGAAATCATGTAAACCTTCTAGAAGTTCTGATTTTAAAAAACGGGGGGAAGTAAGCTTTTCTTATTTTCGGAAGCATGCGCAAACTATAGAAAGTCGTTATTACGTAGAATGTGCATAGTTTGTGCATGCGCAAACTACAGAAAGTCGTTATGACATAGAATGTGCATACTTTGTTGATTCCATTTATGAAATAAATCACATTTTCTAAAAACTCATTTTCTTTAAGAAATCATGTAAACCTTCTAGAAGCTGTGAATTTAAAAAAAGGGGGGAAGTAAGCTTTTCTTATTTCCGGATGCATGCGGAAATTATAGAAAGTCGTTATTACGTAGAATACGCATAGTTTGCGCATGTGCAAACTATTGAAAGACGTTATGGCATAGAATGTGCATAGTTTTTTGATTCCATTGACGAAATAAATCACATTTTCTAAAAACTCATGTTTTTTAAGAAATCATGTAAACCTTCTAGAAGTTCTGATTTTAAAAAACGGGGGGAAGTAAGCTTTTCTTATTTTCGGAAGCATGCCCAAACTATAGAAAGTCGTTATTACGTAGAATGTGCATAGTTTGCGCATGCGCAAACTACAAAAAGTCGTTATGACATAGAATGTGCATACTTTGTTGATTCCATTTATGAAATAAATCACATTTTCTAAAAACTCGTGTTTTGTAAGAATTCATGTAAACATTCTAGAAGTTGTGATTTTAAAAAACGGGGGGAAGTAAGCTTTTCTTATTTCCGGACGCATGCGCAAACTATAGAAAGTCGTTATGACGTAGAATGTGCATACTTTGTTAATTCAATTTATGAAATAAATAACATTTTCTGAAAACTCGTGTTTTTTAAGAAATCATGTAAACCTTCTAGAAGTTGTGATTTTAAAAAACGGGGGGAAGTAACTTTTTTTATTTCCGGAAGCATGCGCAAACTATAGAAAGTCGTTATTACGTTGAATGTGCATAGTTTGCGCATCCGCAAACTACAGAAAGTCGTTATGACATAGAATGTGCATACTTTGTTGATTCCATTTATGAAATAAATCACATTTTCTAAAAACTCGTGTTTTTTAAGAAATCATGTAAACCTTCTAGAAGCTGTGAATTTAAAAAAAGGGGGGAACTAAGCTTTTCATATTTCCAGACGCAAGTGCAAAGTATAGAAAGTCGTTATTACGTACAATGAGCATAGTTTGCGCATGCGCAAACTATGAAAAGTCGTTATGACATAGAATGTGCATACTTTGTTGATTCCATTTACGAAATAAATCACATTTTCTAAAAACTCTTGTTTTTTAAGAAATCATGTAAACCTTCTAGAAGTTGTGATTTTAAAAAACGGGGGGAAGTAAGCTTTTCTTATTTCCGGATGCATGCGCAAACTATAGAAAGTCATTATGACATAGAATGTGGATAATTTGTTGATTCCATTTATGAAATAAATCACATTTTATAAAAACTCGTGTTTTTTAAGAAATCATGTAAACCTTCTAGAAGTTGTGATTTTAAAAAACGCGGGGAAGTAAGCTTTTCTTATTTCCGGACGCATGCGCAAACTATAGAAAATCGTTATTATGTAGAATGTGAATAGTTTGCGCATGCGCAGACTACAGAAAGTCATTATGACATAGAATGTGCATACTTTGTTGATTCCATTTATGAAATAAATCACATTTTCTAAAAACTCATGTTCTTTACAAAATCATGTAAACCTTCTAGAAGTTGTGAATTTAAAAAAATGGGGGAAGTGAGCTTTTCTTATTTTCGGATGCATGCGCAAAGTATAGAAAGTTGTTATTAAGTAGAATGTGCATAGTTTGCGCATGCGCAAACTATCGAAAGTCGTTATGACATAGAATGTGCATAGTTTGTTGATTCCATTGACGAAATAAATCATATTTTCTAAAAACTCATGTTTTTTAAGAAATCATGTAAACCTTCTAGAAGTTGTGATTTTAAAAAACGGGGGGAAGTAAACTTTTCTTATTTCCGGAAACATGCACAAACTATAGAAAGTCGTTATTACGTAGAATGTGCATAGTTTGCGCATGCACAAACTAGAAAAATTCGTTATGACATAGAATGTGCATACTTTGTTGATTCCATTTATGAAATAAATCACATTTTCGAAAAACTCTTGTTTTTAAGAAATCATGTAAACCTTCTAGAAGTTGTGATTTTAAAAAACGGGGGGAAGTAAGCTTTTCTTATTTCCAGATGCATGCGCAAACTATAGAAAGTCCTTATTACGTAGAATATGCATAGTTTGCGGATGCGCAAACTACAAAAAGTCATTATGACATAGAATGTGCAACTTTGTTGATTCCATTTATGAAATAAATCACATTTTGTAAAAACTCGTGTTTTTTAAGAAATCATGTAAACATTCTAGAAGTTCTGATTTTAAAAAAATGGGGGGAAGTAAGCTTTTCTTATTTCCGTGTTAAATTTTGAGCATTAATTCATTATACTCTAGGATCTTTGCTGAGAGAATAACATCTACAGTATATCAATGCATGACAATCATAATATGACAAGCATCACAAGCATCACAAGAATCAAAAGCATAGAGACAAGAGACACAGAGTTTCCGTGGGGAAAACCCTAAGGTGAAAAACCCCACAACTTCCTCAGAGATAGAGAGAGCAATGGCTCAACCAAAATACAACCAAATAACACTGAGATAGTCTCCTAGCAGATGATCCTCCTCCTCCTCACAAGTGCGCCACTTTCCAGAGAGAGAGTGAGTTGCTTTTCCGAGTGAGTAAAATAGAGATCTCCTATCTCTATTTATACTTAGCTTTTTGCCCAGTGACCTACTGGGGCCGACTTGTCTACTTAGATACATCCACATTATATTATATATAATTCCGGGCCGACCCCAAATGGTGGTCTAATAACCCATCGGCAAGTACACACACTTGCGACACTTGTCAATCCACATGACGACACTTCCTTATAGAGGAATAACACATCTCTTATAAGGGTACAATAAATATATATAAAATATACAGATGAAATACATTCCGAAGTTACATATACATCAACACTCCCTCTTAACTAGGAAGGTATTTCTCGACACAGATCTGCTAGACAAGTCTTCTTCTCTGGATCATCGTCATCGATGCATCGTCATCATCATCGTCACTGCTGCTGCTATCTCAACCAATCTCTGACTCTACTCGTCATAGGAAGTTCTACAGAGCCAGTCCTTTTTCATACTGGATGTAGGTCCACCATCTGCAGGTCTTAATCATCACTGGCCATACTGTGGAATCCTCAGGACTCATTACGTGCGTCACAAAACCTGGCTGCAGCATCCCAGGCTATTACGAGCACACAGCTCTACCTGTAGGATCTCCCAGGAGCACATTACATGTGACCCATCACAAAACCTGGCTGAAGCATCCCAGGATGTTACGAGCACTCAGCTCTACCTGTCGGATCTTTCAGGAGCACATTACATGTGATCTCACCACAAAACCTAGCTGAAGCATCTGAGGCCTTTTTCATCCTGTCCAGATCTCCCAGGAGCAAATTACATGTGGTCATGGCAAAACCTGGCTGAAGCATCTGAGGCCTTTTTCATCTTGTCCAGATCTCCCAGGAGCAAATTACATGCCATAGGACAAAACCTTGCAAGAGCATCTGCCAGATATCCCAGGGCACCAAATTACATGCCATAGGAAAAACCTCGAAAGACTATCTGCAGATCTCCCAGGGCACAAATTACATGTCCTCCCAAGCAAAACCTCGCAAGAGCATTTTCCAGATGTCCCAGGGCACCGAATTACATGCCATAGGCAAGACCTCGAAAGACCATCTGCAAATCTCCCAGGGAACAAATTACATGCTTTCCTGCACAACCTGATCCACGGCCATAAAGTATCATCTGATACTCATCAAACATCATCCTGATGTACACATGATCAACCTGATCATCATCACTGTAACATCCTGCTGCATGTCATCTGGAGAAGCTCGTCATCCACGATCATCCAAGTATCCACCTGATACATACATAGATACATGATCCACACAATGTATCCATCAGCATACATGATCCACCTGATCATACAAAGATACATGATCCACACAATGTATCCATCAGAATACATGATCTACCTGATCATACAAAGATACATGATCCACACAATGTATCCATCAGCATACATGATCTACCTGATCATATAAAGATACATGATCCACACAATGTATCCATCAGCATCCAACATGATGCGTTCATACAAAATACATACACATGATCCATCCGATCATATCCAACATCCAACATGATGCATATACAAAATACATACACATGATCCAACCGATCATATCCAGCATCCAACATGATGCATATACAAAATACATACACATGATCCAACCGATCATATCCAGCATCCAACATGATGCATTCATACATACATATAATGATCCAACTGATCATATCCAGCATCCAACATGATGCATACACAAAATACATATAATGATCCAACTGATCATATCCAAGCAGAAACCAGAACATCCTCCTGATGTTCATCATTCAGCGCTTACATCCACATCCATGTGAAGGATCCCCCTTCCAACATGCTTGGAATGGATTCAGCAAATGTGTTCATCACTTCTTCCTCGAAGTGTCCTTGATCTGAAGCACGCCAAGCCTCTCTCTGAAGTACTCAAACTTCACCCTGGCTAGTGGCTTCGTCAGCACATCTGCAATATGCTCGTCCGTCGCAACATACAGGAGCTTCACAGCTCCTCTCTGCACCATATCCGTGATATAGTGATATTTAATCTCTATGTGTTTCGACCTGTCATGAAACACTGGGTTCTCGGATAGCTTCACACAACTCTGGTTATCATAGAAGATACCAGTAGCATCCAGCGGGAGATCAAATAGCTCAGACAGTAGCTTCCGTAGCCATACTTCCTCACAACTAGCTGAACAGGCTGCAACATACTCAGCCTCTGCTGTACTCAGTGCTACGCAGGACTGCTTCCTGCTAAACCAAGAGATCACACCTGATCTCATATTGAAGGAACACCCAGATGTGCTCTTCCTATCTGCAGCACTGCCAGCCCAATCTGAATCAACATAACCCTGTAGGTTAAACTTTTGATTTGCTTCATACTTGAGCCCATAATCCACTGTACCCTTCAGGTACCTCAGAACATGCTTTACAGCAATCAGGTGAACACTCCTCGGATCTGTCAAGAACTGGCTCAATGTGTTCACAGCAAAGAAAATGTCCGGTCTCGTGTTCGTTAGGTACATCAAGGACCCAATCATCTGACGATACATAGAGACATCAACTGGCTCAGATGAAGCATCACATAGAAGCTTCAGATTCGATGCCATCGGTGTGGCCATGGCCTTGCAATCCATCATTCCGAATCTCTTCAGGATATCTACTGTGTACTTCCCTTGACCAAGGAAGATCCCATCTGCACTCTGCCACACCTCCATACCTAGGAAATAGTGCATCATTCCCAAATCTTTCATATCGAATTCAGCTGCAAGCTTCCTCTTAGTATCTGCAATCAGTCTGTCATCTCCTGTCACAAATAGGTCATCCACATATAGTAGTAGAATCACAGGATTCCCTTCCTCAACCTTGTAGTAAAGGTTGGCATCCGCTTTACTCTTGGTAAAGCCCAAACTAGATAGGAAACTGTCCATCCTACCATATCAAGTTCTGGGAGCTTGCTTCAAGCCATACAAGGCTTTCTTCAATCTGCACACATATGACTCCCTGTCAAGTCTTGGGACTACATCCCAAACATCTTCTTCATGATCTACGGATCATGGCATTCCATTTCTTCATCCCAGATCCTGGGAACTTCAATATCTTCAATCGATATCTTTCTTGCTGGAACAAATGTTGTAGTCCTTTTGTAGGTGAAGATATACGGTCTTTCCTACAAAACAAGTTAAATTGCATGATTAGAAACATCTCATAATTTTCAGAACAAATTCTTTACACATAAAGAAATATGTCATGCAGTCATGCAGTTATCTTAGCCAATGCTTTAATACAACATTTATCCATGTTCCAAAAATTTCTAGATGCCTTCTAGTCTCTACCAGAACATTGTTAAGAGTTTGCACTACTCCCAACATGTCAGCAAAGAGGTTTCATTCTAGATAAGTAGCACTGGAATGTTGTACAGTGCCATAAGCCACTTACCCATCACATGCATATTAGTAGTATACTGTTCATTAATGCAATCATTCAAATATGCACAATACATCTCCTATGTCTAGGAACATAAGCATAATGTTATTAAACAAACAAAATATGCAAGAAATGATAATTGAAATACTTATCTTTGTTTGTTTGTTTGGGTGGACTCCCTCTGAGTCTTTGCTTCCTGGTAGGAGCTGCTGAAGTAGCTTCTTCTACACCTTTCTATTGTGGAATGTAGGAATATGGTCAACTCCCTCTGAAGATCTGCATCCTTGCAGGAGCTGCTGGAGTGTGCTCCCTTTTGATCTTTGCTTCCTGGATTACCTGTCCTTATATTCATCTTTGCTGACATCAATATTCTTGAACCCAGAAAAGACCTCTTCTGGTGTCTTGTTGTCCAATATCTTGTGGGGAGTTTTGTTCTGCACATATACAACTGTTCTAACTGCTTCTGCCCATAGATGCATAGGTAGATCCTGGTCATACAGCATTGCCCTTGCTGCTTCCATGACTGTTCTGTTCTTCCTTTCTGCAACTCCATTCTGTTGAGGATTATAAGGAGCAGTCAACTCCCTCTTAATCCCTGAATCACTGCAAAAGCTTCTTGAAGTCATTTGAGGTGAATTCTCCACCATTGTCGGATCTGAATGTTTTGATCTTCTTGTCAGTTTGATTCTCCATAAAGTTTTTGAATTCCTTGAATTTATCAAGCACCTCATCTTTTCCCTTCAAGAAGTATACCCAAGTCTTCCTGGAGAAGTCATCAATAAATGAGACATAGTAAACATACCTACTCAGGGAACTAGATGACATAGGACCACATACATCTGAGTGGATGATTTCCAGGATGTGTTTTGCCTTGCTTTCACTGCTTGGGAAATCCTTCTTAATGTTCTTACCTTTTGCACATCCTTTGCAAACACCTTCATTTTTGGTCTTGATTTCAGGAAGACCCTCTACTGCCTTGCTTGCAATTGGAAGTGCTCTATAGTGCATGTGAGCAAGTCTTCTATGCCAAAGTTCACTTGGCTCCATGGATTCATGCACCATGGCATGTTCAGGTTGTCCCTTCAATTTATACAAGCCTCCCTCTTGCTCTCCAATTACTACTGCATCATCTATGGTCTTTCCCTTTGGCCACATTAGGACTTGGCCATCCACAAATGCAACCCTCATACCTTTTGTATCTAATGCAGAAATGGAGAGTAAGTTCTTCTTGAGCCCAGGTACATAAAGTAATTCCTTCATCTTCAGAGATTTTCCAGAATCTAGGTTGTAGGAGGCTTCACCACTTCCTTTGATTGGGTATTGATAATCATCCCCAAGTTTCACCTTATGGGGTGATTCATGTTCAGATAGGTTCACAAAAGATTCTTTGAACCCAATCATGTGTTTGAAAGCCCCACTATCAATCAACCAATCATTACAACCATGGGAGATGGTACCTGTGAGAGCAAAGATCAGAACATACTCTTCTTCACTTGATGAGTCATCATTACTATCAATTTCTGCCCTAGCCTTCTTTTTTGGAGGTTCATCATCTTCGGCAGCATGAGCATGAAACCTTCTTTTGCCACCCTTCTTCTTCTTATTTGAGATGTTGTTGTCCTTCTTGTTCTTGGGACAATTTATGGCAATATGTCCTTTCTCATTACAGGTGAAGCATACTCTTCTTTCTTTGAATTGATGTGAATATCTCTTGAAGTGAGATGGCTCTTTCTTGAACTTTCCTTTCCTGGTGTGGGCTGCAAGAGCTTGATCTTCACCTCCCATCTTTTCTTCACGAGCTATAAGTCTAGCTTCTTCTTGAGAGCATTCTTCCCGAAGTCTACTGAAGGAGATCAACTTCTTCCTTGCACAAATTCCTTGAATAAAGGAATCCCATGACCTAGGTAGGCCATTTAGAGTGGTCATCACCACTTCACCATTCTCCACCATTTCATCTACTGCTTCTAATTGTTCCTTGATCTGGGAGACCCTTGAAAAGTAAGATTGAATGGTTTCTCCATTCTTAAACTTCACTGCTTTCAATTGGTTCCGCAGGGTCATCTTCCGATTTATGTTCTTTCCTTCAAATAGCTTGGTCAAAGATTCAAACATCTCCTTGGGTGTCTTAAGAGAAGACACATGGGGTATGAGATAATCTTTGATAGAATCAGCAATGATTCTCTTTGCCTTGACCAAGTTCTTCTTGTGTAATGCCTTGGCTTCTTCATCCTCTGGGATAGGGATGTCTTCTTTCACATATGAGTCCAACTCATTCTCTTCCAGGATTAACCCAATCCTATACTTCCAGGCTCGGAAGTTATCAGCCCCTTCAAGCTTATCCTCAAGCTTAGTGTGGAGAGACATCTTTAAGACTACTTCAAATGGAAATTGAAAAGATTTAGGACTTACCACTTGAAGTGCTGAAAAACTGGATCTGGTCCCGGATTAGGGTTTGTCAGAGAAACCCTAAAAATTCAAAATGTGAATTTCAAAATTCCAAAAGGATAGAAAGATGCGCCTTGGAGAGTTGATCAGCCTAGTACATTCAGAATTTGAGATCAGCAAAGTCTTGCCCTTCAAAATTGCCTTTTTGTCCTCCCGAGTTCACTGGGAGAGCCTTGAATTAGGGTTTGAGTTTCCCGGAGATCTACCCAGCCAAAAATCTCGATCCAAAGCTCTAACCTTCGATTTTTGCAAGGAGCTTCCAGCTATGCCTTCAGTTTCTAGAAATTCCTATTTTTGTGGAAACCCTAATTTTTAGGGCCAAATATGAAAATGCTCGGAACTGAATTCTGATTGGACAGATAGATGCGCCTTGATGAGTAGATCCAATCTACTATACTGAATTTCAAAAATCTGTGGAGAGAAACCCAATAAAAAAGGAACACAAGCTTTCGTCACTGCAAAATGTCTTCTTCTCAGGTTAGCTCTGATACCATGTTAAATTTTGAGCATTAATTCATTATACTCTAGGATCTTTGCTGAGACAATAACATCTACAGTATATCAATGAATGACAATCATAATATGACAAGCATCACAAGCATCACAAGAATCAAAAGCATAGAGACAAGAGACACAGAGTTTCCGTGGGGAAAACCCTAAGGTGAAAAACCCCACAACTTCCTCAGAGATAGAGAGAGCAATGGCTCAACCAAAATACAACCAAATAACACTGAGATAGTCTCCTAGCAGATGATCATCCTCCTCCTCACAAGTGCGCCACTTTCCAGAGAGAGAGTGAGTTGCTTTTCCGAGTGAGTAAAATAGAGATCTCCTATCTCTATTTATACTTACCTTTTTGCCCAGTGACCTACTGGGGCCGACTTGTCTACTTAGATACATCCACATTATATTATATATAATTCCGGGCCGACCCCAAATGGTGGTCTAATAACCCATCGGCAAGTACACACACTTGCGACACTTGTCAATCCACATGACGACACTTCCTTATAGAGGAATAACACATCTCTTATAAGGGTACAATAAATATATATAAAATATACAGATGAAATACATTCCGAAGTTACATATACATCAACATTCCGGACGCATGCGCAAACTATAGAAAGTCGTTATGACGTAGAATGTGCATACTTTGTTGATTCCATCTATGAAATAAATCACATTTTCTAAAAACTCGTGTTTTTTAAGAAATCATGTAAACCTTCTAGAAGTTGTGATTTTAAAAAACGGGGGGAAGTAAGCTTTTCTTATTTCCGGACGCATGCGCAAAATATAGAAAGTCGTTATTACGTAGAATGTGCATAGTTTGCGCATGCGCAGACTACAGAAAGTCGTTATGACATATAATGTGCATACTTTGTTGATTCCATTTATGAAATAAATCACATTTTTTAAAAACTCGTGTTTTCTAAGAAATCATGTAAACCTTCTAGAAGTTGTGATTTTAAAAAACGGGGGGAAGTAAGCTTTTCTTATTTCCGGACACATGCCCAAACTATAGAAAGTCGTTATTACGTAGAATGTGCATAGTTTGCGCATGCGCAGACTACAGAAAGTCGTTATGACATAGAATGTGCATACTTTGTTGATTCCATTTATGAAATAAATCACATTTTCTAAAAACTCATGTTCTTTAAGAAATCATGTAAACCTTCTAGAAGCTGTGAATTTAAAAAAAGGGGGGATGTAAGCTTTTCTTATTTCCGAACGCATGCGCAAATTATAGAAAGTCGTTATTACGTAGAATGTGCATAGTTTGCGCATGCACAAACTATCGAAAGTCATTATGACATAGAATGTGAATAGTTTGTTGATTCCATTTACGAAATAAATCACATTTTCTAAAAACTCATGTTTTTTAAGAAATCATGTAAACCTTCTAGAAGTTGTGATTTTAAAAAACGGGGGGAAGTAAGCTTTTCTTATTTCCGGAAGCATGCGCAAACTATAGAAAGTCGTTATTACATAGAATGTGCATAGTTTGTGCATGCGCAAACTACAAAAAGTCGTTATGACATAGAATGTGCATACTTTGTTGATTCCATTTACGAAATAAATCACATTTTCTAAAAACTCGTGTTTTTTAAGAAATCAGGTAAACATTCTAGAAGTTGTGATTTTAAAAAACGGGGGGAAGTAAGCTTTTCTTATTTCCGGACGCATGCGCAAACTATAGAAAGTCGTTATGACGTAGAATGTGCATCCTTTGTTGATTCCATTTATGAAATAAATCACATTTTCTAAAAACTCGTGTTTTTTAAGAAATCATGTAAACCTTCTAGAAGCTGTGAATTTAAAAAAAGGTGGGAAGTAAGCTTTTCTTATTTCCGGACGCATGCGCAAAGTATAGAAAGTCGTTATTACGTACAATGAGCATAGTTTGCGCATGCGCAAACTATCGAAAGTCGTTATGACATAGAATGTGCATACTTTGTTGGTTCCATTTACGAAATAAATCACATTTTCTAAAAACTCGTGTTTTTTAAGAAATCATGTAAACCTTCTAGAAGTTGTGATTTTAAAAAACGGGGGGTAGTAAGCTTTTCTTATTTCCGGACGCATGCGCAAACTATAGAAAGTTGTTATGACATAGAATGTGCATAATTTGTTGATTCCATTTATGAAATAAATCACATTTTCTAAAAACTCGTGTTTTTTAAGAAATCATGTAAACCTTCTAGAAGTTCTGATTTTAAAAAAAGGGGGGAAGTAAGCTTTTCTTATTTCCGGACGCATGCGCAAAGTATAGAAAGTCGTTATTACGTATAATGTGCATAGTTTGCGCATGCAAAAAACTATCGAAAGTCGTTATGACATAGAATGTGCATAGTTTGTTGATTCCATTTACGAAATAAATCATATTTTCTAAAAAATCATGTTTTTTAAGAAATCATGTAAACCTTCTAGAAGTTGTGATTTTAAAAAACGGGGGGAAGTAAGCTTTTCTTATTTCCGGAAGCATGCTCAAACTATAGAAAGTCGTTATTACTTAGAATGTGCATAGTTTGCGCATGCACAAACTAGAAAAAGTTGTTATGACATAGAATGTGCATACTTTGTTGATTCCATTTATGAAATAAATCACATTTTCTAAAAACTCGTGTTTTTTAAGAAATCATGTAAACATTCTAGAAGTTGTGATTTTAAAAAATGGTGGGAAGTAAGCTTTTCTTATTTCCGGACGCATGCGCAAACTATAGAAAGTCATTATGACGTAGAATGTGCATACTGTTCGGATATCCACATCATCTTTTCAGGATCTTGCATGCAAATTAGGGTTTGCATGCAGAATCTAGGGTTGGCATGCACAGGCATGCACTGGCATGCATCCCAGTCACCAGTTTGATGCCTCCAGCACCTTATCCACTTCATTCTAGCACCCGGGAGCCACTTACCACAGAGTTTTAGCCCTCCTAAGCTGAAAGGTGCCCACTTCTCACCTACTGCCAGAGAAGGGCGCACTTGTTCACCTACCACTGCAGTTCCACTTCAGTTACATTCAGTTAGCTCCGATTCTCCCTGATTTGAGGCTAGATTCACTCCCGACTGACTGTATCACTTCCGTTTGACCTCCAGTTTGATTAGGTGACTTGTTCTGACTTCAGTTAGCCTCCCGTGCGCCCCCACTGAGCCTCCAGATCCTATATCAGTGCTACACACTTCAGTTACATTTATTACACTCAATTAGACTCAGATTGACACCTGAATGACTGGTTGTTGTGATTGATGAGCACCACCGATGATTGATGAGGACTCCTAGATAGAGTCAAGCTACTCCATTCAGTGATTCGAAGGACCTCCTTAGGCAATTCGAATTGCTCAGTCATTGTGACAGTTTGTATTGTAATTCATTCACCCTTTCTGGGATAGAGAGCACTGCTGCATGTTTTGCACAGTTTTGCACCATATTTTCTATGTTCATCTGTTGTGATTGATTTACTTGTTCATTAGATCTGCTGTGACTAATTTTACATGGTATCAGAGCCATTGCAGGGACAAGATCTCTTTTCTACAGGTGTTTATACAAGAAGATTTGACTGAATTGCTAAAAATAGCAAAAAGTTTGGCATGAGATATCTCAAGGGCATTCGCTCCTGTGCATGCAAAGCTTGAAAATTATTCCAATACCACTCCAGAAGCTTGAGTTACCACATAATTCCTGGATCTGATACATTGGACCTATTCAACATTGCTTGAAATCCAATCCCAGGTGTGATGCAACTCTCAAAGGGTTGATTGTTCGACCTTATTGTGGTTGTTTTGATGTGATTTGCAGGTTTATTGTCTCCTCCAATTGCACTCGCTATCTTCTGCATGCAAGCTTCCCTACAGCAATTGCATTCGCTATAGTCTGCATGCAAGCTTCCTCTTCATCAGTTGACTCAATCCTTGCAATGGAATACTCTTCTTCAAAGCCTATCCTCACCCCATTCAATTATTTTGATTGGAAAGATGATATGGAGATCATATTACGTTCAAAAGGTTACTACCGAGTCACTATTGGTCTTGAATTGGAGCCAAACAATGTGTCGGATCGAACCAAACACTACAACAAGCTTGATGAAGCTTATGGTCTTCTTTGTCTCTCCATCTCCAAAGATCTTCACTTCCATCTCAGCGGATTGAAGACTCCAAAAGCCATATGGGAGCAACTTGAAACACTATTCGGCAAGCAGGATGAGCTTAGGGCTTTTCAATTAGAGAATGAATTGATTGGCCTTAATCCTGAGAATTTCGAGACCATCAATGAATTCTTCACAAAATTCAAGAACTTGAACTTGCAATTGAAGAACAGTGGTGTTATCAAAGAGGATAAACAGTTGATCCTCTCCATTCTAAGCAAGCTTGGGAAAGATTATTTGGTATTTGTCTCTACTTTCAATTCCGGTCGGCTAACTACCCCGAATTGGAAGATGCCTACCTTGAATGCCTTCATTGAGTCCGTTACAAAAGAGCATGACAAGTTGATTCAAATGGGGTCCATAAGCTCCAAAGATTCAGCCCTATTTGTTCAAGGACCCAAGATCTCGAATGGTAAAGGAAAGCTAAAGAAGGAGAAGCCCAAATTCGAGCCTCACAAGCAAAAAGACAAAGGCAAGCAAACGGATGCACCATCCAGTTCGAAATCCAAGCAAAAGGGCAAAGAAGGTAACCAAAAATCTAAATGTACTTATTGTAACTGTGGCTTTCATCCCGAAAGTTCATGTATGAAGAAGACTATAGATCAAATGGCCCTCCTTTTGGAAAAGAACAACATAACCCTTCCTGACGGTGCAAGGAAGAAGGACCGGAATGACGATCATAAAAGAGGACAAGCACTCATGGCAACGGTTTCGAAGCCCACTACTCTCTTGATAGATTCGGGTGCATCAAATCATATGGCTGCAAATATTGATTCTTTTTCCTCATTCGATCCAAACAGCTCCATCCCCATCCATTTGGGAGATGACTCAAAAATTTCTTCAAAGGGCAAAGGTACGATTCATGTAGAACATGGATGCTTTCAGAATGTTCTCTATGTGCCTTCCTTAGCTTCGAATCTCCTTTCTGTGTATCAAATGACACATACTGGTGAACCAAAGCAAGTCACATTCAGCCCTAATACAGTTAAAATTTCTGATATCAAAAGTGGAAGACTAGTTGCGGTTGGAAAGGCAAACCACACTGCAAAATGTTATGAGTTTTCGCACTTTATTCCGCTTGCAAAGCCCACTGCTCTTCGCACACATGGTAATGAGGTTAGTAGGCTTTGGCATGAAAGATTTGGACATCAAAATTATAAGTATTTTCTGCTGCTATCAAATAAATCCATGGTAGATGGGCTTCCACAACTCCGTTCCTCGAAGGGAATATGCACCGGTTGCATTATTGGGAAGCACCCCGAGCACAGATTCGACCGCGGCAAGGCTAGCAGAGCCTCTACTATTTTGGGATTGATCCATTCTGATATCAGTGGTCCGCTGCCCCATATGTCATTAAATGGTTCAAGGTATGTTTTGACATTTATTGACGATTTTTCCCGCTTTACATGGGTATTTTTTCTCAAAAACAAGTTAGAAGTGCTTGGAAAATTCAAGGATTTTAAGGCTTCTGTTGAGACCACCACTGAGAGCAAGATCAAATCTCTTAGATCTGATAATGGTGGGGAATATATCAAGTCCGAGTTGGTGCAACTTTGTGCCCAAAGCGGAATCAAGATCCAACATACAGTTCCCTACACACCCCAGCAGAACGGTGTAGCGGAAAGGAAAAAACGGTCACTAAAAGAGATGGCTACATGCATGATTGAATCGAAAGGTTTGGCTGCAAATCTTTGGGCTGAAGCAATATGTTGCTGCATATATACAGAACCGTGTTCCACATTCATCCGTGAAAGGTATGACTCCTTTCGAAGCATTCTTTGGTCACAAACCGGATGTGTCAAATTTGAGAGTTTTTGGCTCTACTGCATGGGCTAGAATTCCTTCTGAGAAGAGACGAGCTTTGGATCCACAAAGTATCGAGTGCATATTGATAGGATATGGGGAAGAATCAAAAGCATATAAACTCATGGATATCAGATCTAAAAAGATATTCATAGAGCGCAGTGTGCAGTTTGAAGAACCGCTTCAAGAATTGCAACTAGTTGAGGAAAAGACTGCCGATTCACCGCCTTCACCAGAAGAAGATCCGAGCAGCGATAATGAAGGTATGAGTTTTGATATTTCTGATATTGTAGCAGCATATGATGATCATGACATATCAGGTTCGGAATCCGATCATTATGATCCTCCTCAGTTACCGAAGTGGGCCCAAAACACTCTACAATCTGCTGGTTCTAGTCTTGGAAATCCTCCTGATTCGAGACGAACAAGAGGAGACTTTCAAAGAGCAGGTATGGCTCTTTCTATTGCTGATCCATTTCTTCCTGAGATTTGTTATTTGATGGCTGGTTCAGATCCTCAATCATACTATTCATCCCATCGAGATCCGAGATGGAAAAGTGCCATGGATGAAGAGTACAGTTCTCTTCAAAAGAACAATACATGGGAGCTAGTTTCTCTTCCACCTGGAAGAAAATTAGTGAAGTGTAAATGGGTCTACCGTACTAAAGTTGCTGCTGATGGCACTATCAGCAAATATAAAGCAAGGTTGGTGGAAAAAGGTTTTTCCCAAGTCCAAGGAGTGGACTACACAGAGACCTTTGCACCGGTTGCAAAGATGGATTCCATCCGCCTTGTTTTAGCTATTGCCGCATCCAAGCACTGGGAAGTGCACCATATGGATGTGAAGAGTGCATTTTTACATGGAGACCTTGCTGAAGAGGTCTATATGCAGCAGCCAGAGGGTTATACATCAGATCCATCATTGGTTTGTAGATTGAAGAAGTCTTTGTACGGGTTAAAACAGGCCCCAAGAGCTTGGTACGCAAAGATGGACTCCTTCCTTCTTTCTCAGAATTTCCAAAGATGCAAATCTGATCCGAATGTGTATCTTCAGCGAGTTAAAGGTAATTTGTTGGTTATTGTACTTTATGTTGATGATCTGCTTATTACTGGTAGCACACTTACTTCAATAAACAAGCTAAAATCTGCCTTAAATCTAGCTTTTGACATGAGCGATTTGGGCTTGCTGAGTCACTTTTTGGGCTTGGAGATAGCTCAAAATTTTGATGGGATCATTATATCTCAGCAAAAATATGCTTCCGACCTGTTATTGAAGTTTAATATGGCTGAATGTAAGGCAGCCCCGTTCCCATTCCTCTCAGGAATCAGTCTTGAGGAGGGAGATTCCACACCGCTTGCAGATTGCAGTATGTATCGACAGTTGATTGGTTCACTACTTTATTTGACACATTCACGGCCTGATATCTCATATGCCGTGAGTGCCGTGTCAAGATATATGCAGCAGCCACATGAGCTTCATTGGCGAGCAGCCAAGCGGATCTTGCAGTATGTGCAAGGTACGAGACAATTTGGCATACACTATGCTGCAGATTCTGAGCTAGATTTCATTGGTTTTACTGATTCAGATTGGGCAGGTGATAGCATTGATCGGAAGTCCACTTTCGGTTATGTTTTCATGATTGGTCATGGTGCTATTTGCTGGTCCAGCAAAAAGCAAGCAGCCATTGCACTTTCTTCAGCAGAGGCAGAGTATCAAGGGGCAGTCAATGCCTGCATTCAGGCAGTTTGGTTGCAGGGTATTCTTTCCGAGTTTGGTTTTGGTGGCACTACTTCGACTGTCCTCTTTTGTGACAATCAAAGTGCTATCAAGATCTCCACAGATACAGTTCAGCGGCAGAGGACCAAACACATTGAGATTCATATGCATTACATTCGACAGTTGGTGCATGACCGCACCATCATTCTGCAATATTGCCCTACTGATGAGCAAATTGCATACATCTTCACCAAGAGCTTCACTGAGAAGAAGTTCTCTTACCTCCGTTCACTGTTGGGGGTGAGTTCCATCATGGTGGAGACAGATTGATTCATTATTATGCTTTAGCTTGAGGGGGGGCTTTCTTCCCACTGGGTTTTCCCTCTTTCCTCACTTAGTTTATTTTCAGCATTTTTTGGATTATTGTATTGGGGTGACCTTTGGTCTTAGTTACCAGGGCCCCACATTATTTTTATTTGGCACATTATAGTCTAGATTGAGGGGGGGTGTTCGGACATCCACATCATCTTTTCAGGATCTTGCATGCAAATTAGGGTTTGCATGCAGAATCTAGGGTTGGCATGCACAGGCATGCACTGGCATGCATCCCAGTCACCAATTTGATGCCTCCAGCACCTTATCCACTTCATTCTAGCACCCGGGAGCCACATACCACAGAGTTTTAGCCCTCCTAATCTGAAAGGCGCCCACTTCTCACCTACTGCCAGAGAAGGGCGCACTTGTTCACCTACCACTGCAGTTCCACTTCAGTTACATTCAGTTAGCTCCGATTCTCCCTGATTTGAGGCTAGTTTCACTCCCGACTGACTGTATCACTTCCGTTTGACCTCCAGTTTGATTAGGTGACTTGTTCTGACTTCAGTTAGCCTCCCATGCGCCCCCACTGAGCCTCCAGATCCTATATCAGTGCTACACACTTCAGTTACATTTATTACACTCAGTTAGACTCAGATTGACACCTGGATGACTGGTTGTTGTGATTGATGAGCACCACCGATGATTGATGAGGACTCCTAGATAGAGTCAAGCTACTCCATTCAGTGATCCGAAGGACCTCCTTAGGCAATTCGAATTGCTCAGTCATTGTGACAGTTTGTATTGTAATTCATTCACCCTTTCTGGGATAGAGAGCACTGCTGCATGTTTTGCACAGTTTTGCACCATATTTTCTATGTTCATCTGTTGTGATTGATTTACTTGTTCATTAGATCTGCTGTGACTAATTTTACACATACTTTGTTGATTCCATTTATGAAATAAATCACATTTTCTAAAAACTCATGTTCTTTAAGAAATCATGTAAACCTTCTAGAAGCTGTGAATTTAAAAAAAGGGGGGAAGTAAGCTTTTCTTATTTCCGGACGCATGCACAAAGTATAGAAAGTCGTTATTACGTACAATGAGCATAGTTTGCGCATGCGCAAATTATCGAAAGTCGTTATGACATAGAATGTGCATACTTTTCTGATTCCATTTACGAAATAAATCACATTTTCTAAAAACTCGTGTTTTCTAAGAAATCATCTAAACCTTCTAGAAGTTGTGATTTTAAAAAACGGGGGAAAGTAAGCTTTTCTTATTTCCGGAAGCATGCGCAAACTATAGAAAGTCGTTATTACGTAGAATGTGCATAGTTTCCGCATGCGCAAACTACAGAAAGTCGTTATGACATAGAATGTGCATACTTTGTTGATTCCATTTATGAAATAAATCACATTTTCTAAAAACTCATGTTCTTTAAGAAATCATGTAAACCTTCTAGAAGCTGTGAATTTAAAAAAAGGGGGGAAGTAAGCTTTTCTTATTTCCGGACGCATGCGCAAATTATAGAAAGTTATTATTATGAAGAATGTGCGTAGTTTGCGCATGTGCAAACTATCGAAAGTCGTTATGACATAGAATGTGCATAGTTTGTTGATTCCATTTACGAAATAAATCACATTTTCTAAAAACTTGTGTTTTTTAAAAAATCATCTAAACCTTCTAGAAGTTGTGATTTTAAAAAATGGGGGAAATTAAGCTTTTATTATTTCCGGAAGCATGCGCAAACTATAGAATGTCGTTATTACGTAGAATGTGCATAGTTTCCGCATGCGCAAACTACAGAAAGTCGTTATGACATAGAATGTGCATACTTTGTTGATTCCATTTATGAAATAAATCACATTTTCTTAAAACTCATGTTCTTTAAGAAATCATGTAAACCTTCTAGAAGCTGTGAATTTAAAAAAAGGGGGGAAGTAAGCTTTTCTTATTTCCGGACTCATGCGCAAATTATAGAAAGCCGTTATTACGTAGAATGTGCATAGTTTGCGCATGTGCAAACTATCGAAAGTCGTTATGACATAGAATGTGCATAGTTTGTTGATTCCATTTACGAAATAAATCACATTTTCTAAAAACTCATGTTTTTTAAGAAATCATGTAAACCTTCTAGAGGTTCTGATTTAAAAAAACGGGGGGAAGTAAGCTTTTCTTATTTTCGGAAGCATGCGCAAACTATAGTAAGTCGTTATTACATAGAATTTGCATAGTTTGCGCATGCGCAAACTACAAAAAGTCCTTATGACATAGAATGTGCATACTTTGTTGATTCCATTTATGAAATAAATCACATTTTCTAAAAACTCATGTTTTTTAAGAATTCATGTAAACATTCTAGAAGTCGTGATTTTAAAAAACGGGGGGAAGTAAGCTTTTCTTATTTCCGGACGCATGCGCAAACTATAGAAAGTCGTTATTACGTAGAATGTGCATACTTTGTTAATTCCATTTATGAAATAAATCACATTTTCTAAAAACTCGTGTTTTCTAAGAAATCATGTAAACCTTCTAGAAGTTGTGATTTTAAAAAACGGGGGGAAGGAAGCTTTTTTTATTTCCGGAAGCATGCGCAAACTATAGAAAGTCGTTATTACATAGAATGTGCATAGTTTGGGCATGCGCAAACTACAGAAAGTCGTTATGACATAGAATGTGCATACTTTGTTGATTCCATTTATGAAATAAATCACATTTTCTAAAAACTCGTGTTTTTTAAGAAATCATGTAAACCTTGTAGAAGCTGTGAATTTAAAAAAAGGGGGGAAGTAAGCTTTTCTTATTTCCAGACGCATGCGCAAAGTATAGAAAGTCGTTATTATGTACAATGAGCATAGTTTGCGCATGCGCAAACTATCGAAAGTCGTTATGACATAGAATGTGCATACTTTGTTGATTCCATTTACGAAATAAATCACATTTTCTAAAAACTCGTGTTTTTTAAGGAATCATGTAAACCTTCTAGAAGTTGTGATTTTAAAAAACGGGGGGAAGTAAGCTTTTCTTATTTCCGGACGCATGCGCAAACTATAGAAAGTCGTTATGACATAGAATGTGCATAATTTGTTGATTTCATTTATGAAATAAATCACATTTTCTAAAAACTTGTGTTTTTTAAGAAATCATGTAAACCTTCCAGAAGTTGTGATTTTAAAAAATAGGGGGAAGTAAGCTTTTCTTATTTCCGGAAACATGCGCAACCTATAGAAAATCGTTATTACGTAGAATGTGGATAGTTTGCGCATGCGTAGACTACAGAAAGTCGTTATGACATAGAATGTGCATACTTTGTTGATTCCATTTATGAAATAAATCACATTTTCTAAAAACTCATGTTCTTTAAGAAATCATGTAAACCTTCTAGAAGTTGTGAATTTAAAAAAATGGGGGAAGTAAGCTTTTCTTATTTCCGGACACATGCGCAAAATATAGAAAGTCGTTATTACGTAGAATGTGCATAGTTTGCGCATGTGCAAACTATCGAAAGTCGTTATGACATAGAATGTGCATAGTTTCATGATTCCATTTACGAAATAAATCATATTTTCTAAAAACTCATGTTTTTTAAGAAATCATGTAAACCTTCTAGAAGTTGTGATTTTAAAAAACGGGGGAAAGTAAACTTTTCTTATTTCCGGAAGCATGCGCAAACTATAGAAAGTCGTTATTATGTAGAATGTGCATAGTTTGCGCATGCACAAACTAGAAAAAGTCGTTATGACATAGAATGTGCATACTTTGTTGATTCCATTTATGATATAAATCACATTTTCTAAAAACTTGTGTGTTTTAAAAAATCATCTAAACCTTCTAGAAGTTGTGATTTTAAAAAATGGGGGAAAGTAAGCTTTTATTATTTCCGGAAGCATGCGCAAACTATAGAATGTCGTTATTACGTAGAATGTGCATAGTTTCCGCATGCGCAAACTACAGAAAGTCGTTATGACATAGAATGTGCATACTTTGTTGATTCCATTTATGAAATAAATCACATTTTCTTAAAACTGATGTTCTTTAAGAAATCATGTAAACCTTCTAGAAGCTGTGAATTTAAAAAAAGGGGGGAAGTAAGCTTTTCTTATTTCCGGACTCATGCGCAAATTATAGAAAGCCGTTATTACGTAGAATGTGCATAGTTTGCGCATGTGCAAACTATCGAAAGTCGTTATGACATAGAATGTGCATAGTTTGTTGATTCCATTTACGAAATAAATCACATTTTCTAAAAACTCATGTTTTTTAAGAAATCATGTAAACCTTCTAAAGGTTCTGATTTAAAAAAACGGGGGGAAGTAAGCTTTTCTTATTTTCGGAAGCATGCGCAAACTATAGTAAGTCGTTATTACATAGAATTTGCATAGTTTGCGCATGCGCAAACTACAAAAAGTCCTTATGACATAGAATGTGCATACTTTGTTGATTCCATTTATGAAATAAATCACATTTTCTAAAAACTCATGTTTTTTAAGAATTCATGTAAACATTCTAGAAGTCGTGATTTTAAAAAACGGGGGGAAGTAAGCTTTTCTTATTTCCGGACGCATGCGCAAACTATAGAAAGTCGTTATTACGTAGAATGTGCATACTTTGTTAATTCCATTTATGAAATAAATCACATTTTCTAAAAACTCGTGTTTTCTAAGAAATCATGTAAACCTTCTAGAAGTTGTGATTTTAAAAAACGGGGGGAAGGAAGCTTTTTTTATTTCCGGAAGCATGCGCAAACTATAGAAAGTCGTTATTACATAGAATGTGCATAGTTTGGGCATGCGCAAACTACAGAAAGTCGTTATGACATAGAATGTGCATACTTTGTTGATTCCATTTATGAAATAAATCACATTTTCTAAAAACTCGTGTTTTTTAAGAAATCATGTAAACCTTGTAGAAGCTGTGAATTTAAAAAAAGGGGGGAAGTAAGCTTTTCTTATTTCCAGACGCATGCGCAAAGTATAGAAAGTCGTTATTATGTACAATGAGCATAGTTTGCGCATGCGCAAACTATCGAAAGTCGTTATGACATAGAATGTGCATACTTTGTTGATTCCATTTACGAAATAAATCACATTTTCTAAAAACTCGTGTTTTTTAAGGAATCATGTAAACCTTCTAGAAGTTGTGATTTTAAAAAACGGGGGGAAGTAAGCTTTTCTTATTTCCGGACGCATGCGCAAACTATAGAAAGTCGTTATGACATAGAATGTGCATAATTTGTTGATTTCATTTATGAAATAAATCACATTTTCTAAAAACTTGTGTTTTTTAAGAAATCATGTAAACCTTCCAGAAGTTGTGATTTTAAAAAATAGGGGGAAGTAAGCTTTTCTTATTTCCGGAAACATGCGCAACCTATAGAAAATCGTTATTACGTAGAATGTGGATAGTTTGCGCATGCGTAGACTACAGAAAGTCGTTATGACATAGAATGTGCATACTTTGTTGATTCCATTTATGAAATAAATCACATTTTCTAAAAACTCATGTTCTTTAAGAAATCATGTAAACCTTCTAGAAGTTGTGAATTTAAAAAAATGGGGGAAGTAAGCTTTTCTTATTTCCGGACACATGCGCAAAATATAGAAAGTCGTTATTACGTAGAATGTGCATAGTTTGCGCATGTGCAAACTATCGAAAGTCGTTATGACATAGAATGTGCATAGTTTCATGATTCCATTTACGAAATAAATCATATTTTCTAAAAACTCATGTTTTTTAAGAAATCATGTAAACCTTCTAGAAGTTGTGATTTTAAAAAACGGGGGAAAGTAAACTTTTCTTATTTCCGGAAGCATGCGCAAACTATAGAAAGTCGTTATTATGTAGAATGTGCATAGTTTGCGCATGCACAAACTAGAAAAAGTCGTTATGACATAGAATGTGCATACTTTGTTGATTCCATTTATGATATAAATCACATTTTCTAAAAACTTGTGTGTTTTAAAAAATCATCTAAACCTTCTAGAAGTTGTGATTTTAAAAAATGGGGGAAAGTAAGCTTTTATTATTTCCGGAAGCATGCGCAAACTATAGAATGTCGTTATTACGTAGAATGTGCATAGTTTCCGCATGCGCAAACTACAGAAAGTCGTTATGACATAGAATGTGCATACTTTGTTGATTCCATTTATGAAATAAATCACATTTTCTTAAAACTGATGTTCTTTAAGAAATCATGTAAACCTTCTAGAAGCTGTGAATTTAAAAAAAGGGGGGAAGTAAGCTTTTCTTATTTCCGGACTCATGCGCAAATTATAGAAAGCCGTTATTACGTAGAATGTGCATAGTTTGCGCATGTGCAAACTATCGAAAGTCGTTATGACATAGAATGTGCATAGTTTGTTGATTCCATTTACGAAATAAATCACATTTTCTAAAAACTCATGTTTTTTAAGAAATCATGTAAACCTTCTAAAGGTTCTGATTTAAAAAAACGGGGGGAAGTAAGCTTTTCTTATTTTCGGAAGCATGCGCAAACTATAGTAAGTCGTTATTACATAGAATTTGCATAGTTTGCGCATGCGCAAACTACAAAAAGTCCTTATGACATAGAATGTGCATACTTTGTTGATTCCATTTATGAAATAAATCACATTTTCTAAAAACTCATGTTTTTTAAGAATTCATGTAAACATTCTAGAAGTCGTGATTTTAAAAAACGGGGGGAAGTAAGCTTTTCTTATTTCCGGACGCATGCGCAAACTATAGAAAGTCGTTATTACGTAGAATGTGCATACTTTGTTAATTCCATTTATGAAATAAATCACATTTTCTAAAAACTCGTGTTTTCTAAGAAATCATGTAAACCTTCTAGAAGTTGTGATTTTAAAAAACGGGGGGAAGGAAGCTTTTTTTATTTCCGGAAGCATGCGCAAACTATAGAAAGTCGTTATTACATAGAATGTGCATAGTTTGGGCATGCGCAAACTACAGAAAGTCGTTATGACATAGAATGTGCATACTTTGTTGATTCCATTTATGAAATAAATCACATTTTATAAAAACTCGTGTTTTTTAAGAAATCATGTAAACCTTGTAGAAGCTGTGAATTTAAAAAAAGGGGGGAAGTAAGCTTTTCTTATTTCCAGACGCATGCGCAAAGTATAGAAAGTCGTTATTATGTACAATGAGCATAGTTTGCGCATGGGCAAACTATTGAAAGTCGTTATGACATAGAATGTGCATACTTTGTTGATTCCATTTACGAAATAAATCACATTTTCTAAAAACTCGTGTTTTTTAAGGAATCATGTAAACCTTCTAGAAGTTGTGATTTTAAAAAACGGGGGGAAGTAAGCTTTTCTTATTTCCGGACGCATGCGCAAACTATAGAAAGTCGTTATGACATAGAATGTGCATAATTTTTTGATTTCATTTATGAAATAAATCACATTTTCTAAAAACTCGTGTTTTTTAAGAAATCATGTAAACCTTCTAGAAGTTGTGATTTTAAAAAACAGGGGGAAGTAAGCTTTTCTTATTTCCGGAAACATGCGCAACCTATAGAAAATCGTTATTACGTAGAATGTGAATAGTTTGCGCATGCACATACTACAGAAAGTCGTTATGACATAGAATGTGCATACTTTGTTGATTCCATTTATGAAATAAATCACATTTTCTAAAAACTCATGTTCTTTAAGAAATCATGTAAACCTTCTAGAAGCTGTGAATTTAAAAAAATGGGGGAAGTAAGCTTTTCTTATTTCCGGACGCATGCGCAAAATATAGAAAGTCGTTATTACGTAGAATGTGCATAGTTTGCGCATGTGCAAACTATCGAAAGTCGTTATGACATAGAATGTGCATAGTTTCATGATTCCATTTACGAAATAAATCATATTTTCTAAAAACTCATGTTTTTTAAGAAATCATGTAAACCTTCTAGAAGTTGTGATTTTAAAAAACGGGGGAAAGTAAACTTTTCTTATTTCCGGAAGCATGCGCAAACTATAGAAAGTCGTTATTATGTAGAATGTGCATAGTTTGCGCATGCACAAACTAGAAAAAGTCGTTATGACATAGAATGTGCATACTTTGTTGATTCCATTTATGATATAAATCACATCTTCTAAAAACTCGTGTTTTTAAGAAATCATGTAAACCTTCTAGAAGCTGTGATTTTAAAAAACGGGGGGAAGTAAGCTTTTCTTATTTCCGGATGCATGCGCAAACTATAGAAAGTCCTTATTACGTAGAATGTCCATAGTTTGCGCATGCGCAAACTACAAAAAGTCATTATGACATAGAATGTGCAACTTTGTTGATTCCATTTATGAAATAAATCACATTTTCTAAAAACTTGTGTTTTTTAAGAAATCATGTAAACATTCTAGAAGTTGTAATTTTAAAAAATGGGGGGAAGTAAGCTTTTCTTATTTCTGGAGGCATGCGCAAACTATAGAAAGTCGTTATGACATAGAATGTGCATACTTTGTTGATTCCATTGACGAAATAAATCACACTTTCTAAAAACTCATGTTTTTTAAGAAATCATGTAAACGTTCTAGAAGTTGTGATTTTAAAAAATGGGGGGAAGTAAGCTTTTCTTATTTCCGGACGCATGCGCAAACTATAGAAAGTCGTTATGATGTAGAATGTGTATAATTTGTTGATTCCATTTATGAAATAAATCACATTTTCTTAAAACTCGTGTTTTTTAAGAAATCATGTAAAACTTCTAGAAGTTGTGATTTTCAAAAAAGGGGGGAAGTAAGCTTTTCTTATTTTCGGAAGCATGCGCAAACTATAGAAAGTCGTTATTATGTAGAATGTGCATAGTTTGCACATGCGCAAACTACAGAGAGTGGATTGACATAGAATGTGCATACTTTGTTGATTCCATTTATGAAATAAATCACATTTTCTAAAAACTCATGTTCTTTAAGAAATCATGTTAACCTTCTAGAAGCTGTGAATTTAAAAAAAGGGGGGTAGTAAGCTTTTCTTATTTCCGGACGGATGCGCAAACTATAGAAAGTTGTTATTACGTAGAATGTGCATAGTTTGGGCATGTGCAAACTATCAAAAGTCGTTATGACATAGAATGTTCATAGTTTGTTGATAATATTTATGAAATAAATCACATTTTCTAAAAACTCATGTTTTTTAAGAAATCATGTAAACCTTCTAGAAGTTGTGATTTTAAAAAACGGGGGGAAGTAAGCTCTTCTTATTTTCGTAAGCATGTGCAAACTATAGAAAGTCGTTATTACGTAGAATGTGCATAGTTTCCGCATGCGAAACTACAAAAAGTCGTTATGACATAGAATGTGCATACTTTGTTGATTCCATTTACGAAATAAATCACATTTTCTAAAAACTCGTGTTTTTTAAGAAATCATGTAAACATTCTAGAAGTTGTGATTTTAAAAAACGGGGGGAAGTAAGCTTTTCTTATTTCTGGACGCATGCGCAAACTATAGAAAGTCGTTATGACGTAGAATGTGCATAATTTGTTGATTCCATTTATGAAATGAATCACATTTTCTTAAAACTCATGTTTTTTAAGAAATCATGTAAACCTTCTAGAAGCTGTGAATTTAAAAAAAAGGGGGAAGTAAGGTTTTCTTATTTCCCGACGCATGCGCAAAGTATAGAAAGTCGTTATTACGTACAATGAGCATAGTTTGCGCATGCGCAAACTATCGAAAGTCGTTATGACATAGAATGTGCATACTTTGTTGATTCCATTTACGAAATAAATCACATTTTCTAAAAACTCGTGTTTTTTAAGAAATCATGTAAACCTTCTAGAAGTTGTGATTTTAAAAAACGGGGGGAAGTAAGCTTTTCTTATTTCCGGACGCATGCGCAAACTATAGAAAGTCGTTATGACATAGAATGTGCATAATTTGTTGATTCCATTTATGAAATAAATCACATTTTCTAAAAACTGATGTTTTTTAAGAAATTATGTAAACCTTCTAGAAGCTGTGAATTTAAAAAAAGGGGGGAAGTAAGCTTTTCTTATTTCCGGACACATGCGCAAAGTATAAAAAGTCGTTATTACGTACAATGAGCATAGTTTGCGTATGCACAAACTATCGAAAGTCATTATGACATAGAATGTGCATACTTTGTTGATTCCATTTACGAAATAAATCACATTTTCTAAAAACTCGTGTTTTTTAAGAAATCATGTAAACCTTCTAGAAGTTGTGATTTTAAAAAACGGGGGGAAGTAAGCTTTTCTTATTTCCGGACGCATGCGCAAACTATAGAAATTCGTTGTGACATATAATGTGCATAATTTGTTGATTCCATTTATGAAATAAATCACATTTTCTAAAAACTCGTGTTTTTTAAGAAATCATGTAAACCTTCTAGAAGTTGTGATTTTTAAAAACGAGGGGAAGTAAGCTTTTCTTATTTCCGGACGCATGCGCAAACTATAGAAAGTCGTTATTACGTAGAATGTGCATAGTTTGCACATGCGCAGACTACAGAAAGTCGTTATGACATAGAATGTGCATACTTTGTTGATTCCATTTATGAAATAAATCACATTTTCTAAAAACTCATGTTCTTTAAGAAATCATGTAAACCTTCTAGGACCTGTGAATTTAAAAAAAGGGGGAAGTAAGCTTTTCTTATTTCCGGACGCATGCGCAAAGTATTGAAAGTCGTTATTACGTAGAATGTGCATAGTTTGCGCATGCGCAAACTATCGAAAGTCGTTATGACATAGAATGTGCATACGTTGTTGATTCCATCTACGAAATAAATCACATTTTCTAAAAACTCGTGTTTTTTAAGAAATCATCTAAACCTTCTAGAAGTTGTGATTTTAAAAAACGGGGGGAAGTAAGCTTTTCTTATTTTCGGAAGCATGCGCAAACAATAGAAAGTCGTTATTACGTAGAATGTGCATAGTTTGCGCATGCGCAAACTAGAGAAAGTCGTTATGACATAGAATGTGCATACTTTGTTGATTCCATTTATGAAATAAATCACATTTTCAAAAAACTTGTGTTTTTTAAGAAATCATGTAAACCTTCTACAAGTTCTGATTTTAAAAAACGGGGGTAAGTAACCTTTTCTTATTTCCGGACGCATGCGCAAACTATAGAAAGTCGTTATGACGTAGAATGTGCATACTTTGTTGATTCCATTTATTAAATAAATCACATTTTCTAAAAACTCATGTTTTCTAAGAAATCATGTAAACCTTCTAGAAGTTGTGATTTTAAAAAACGGGGGGAAGTAAGCTTTTCTTATTTCCGAACGCATGCGCAAACTATAGAAAGTCGTTATTACGTAGAATGTGCATAGTTTGCACATGCGCAGACTACAGAAAGTCGTTATGACATAGAATGTGCATAGTTTGTTGATTCCATTTATGAAATAAATCACATTTTCTAAAAACTCGTGTTTTTTAAGAAATCATGTAAACCTTCTAGAAGTTGTGATTTTAAAAAATGGGGGGAAGTAAGCTTTTCTTATTTCCGGACGCATGTGCAAACTATAGAAAGTCGTTATTACGTAGAATGTGCATAGTTTGCGCATACACAGACTACAGAAAGTCGTTATGACATAGAATGTGCATACTTTGTTGATTCCATTTAGCAAATAGATCACATTTTTTAAAAACTCGTGTTTTCTAAGAAATCATGTAAACCTTCTAGAAGTTGTGATTTTAAAAAATGGGGGGAAGTAAGATTTTCTTATTTCCGGACGCATGCCCAAAGTATAAAAAGTCTTTATTAAATAGAATGTGCATAGTTTCCGCATGCGCAAACTATCGAAAGTCGTTATGACATAGAATGTGCATACTTTGTTGATTCCATTTATGAAATAAATCACATTTTCTAAAAACTCGTGTTTTTTAAGAAATCATGTAAACCTTCTAGAAGTTGTGATTTTAAAAAACGGGGGGAAGTACGCTTTTTTTATTTCCGCACGCATGCCCAAACTATAGAAAGTCGTTATGACGTAGAATGTGCATAGTTTGCGCATGCGCAGACTACAGAAAGTCATTATGACATAGAATGTGCATACTTTGTTGATTCCATTTATGAAATAAATCACATTTTCTAAAAACTCATGTTCTTTAAGAAATCATGTAAACCTTCTAGGACCTGTGAATTTAAAAAAAGGGGGAAGTAAGCTTTTCTTATTTCCGGACGCATGCGCAAAGTATTGAAAGTCGTTATTACGTAGAATGTGCATAGTTTGCGCATGCGCAAACTATCGAAAGTCGTTATGACATAGAATGTGCATACTTTGTTGATACCATTTATGAAATAAATAACATTTTCAAAAAACTCGTGTTTTTTAAGAAATCATGTAAACCTTCTAGAAGTTGTGATTTTAAAAAAAGGGGGGAAGTAAGCTTTTCTTATTTCCGCACGCATGCGCAAACTATACAAAGTCGTTATGACGTAGAATGTGCATACTTTGTTGATTCCATTTATGAAATAAATCACATTTTCTAAAAACTCGTGTTTTCTAAGAAATCATGTAAACCTTCTAGAAGTTGTGATTTTAAAAAATGGGGGGAAGTAGGCTTTTCATATTTACGGACGCATGCGCAAACTATAGAAATTCGTTATTACGTAGAATGTGCATAGTTTGCACATGCGCAGACGAGAGAAAGTCGTTATGACATAGAATGTGCATAGTTTGTTGATTCCATTTATGAAATAAATCACATTTTCTAAAAAATCGTGTTTTTTAAGAAATCATGTAAACCTTCTAGAAGTTGTGATTTCAAAAAACGGGGGGAAGTAAGCTTTTCTTATTTCCGGACGCATGTGCAAACTACAGAAAGTCGTTATTACGTAGAATGTGCATAGTTTGCGCATACGCAAACTACAGAAAGTCGTTATGACATAGAATGTGCATACTTTGTTGATTCCATCTAGCAAATAGATCACATTTTTTAAAAACTCGTGTTTTCTAAGAAATGATGTAAACCTTCTAGAAGTTGTGATTTTAAAAAACGGGGAGAAGTAAGCTTTTCTTATTACCGGACGCATGCGCAAACTATAGAAAGTCGTTATGACGTAGAATGTGCATACTTTTTTGATAACATTTATGAAATAAATCGTATTTTCTAAAAGCTCGTGTTTTTTAAGAAATCATGTAAGCCTTCTAGAAGTTGTGATTTTAAAAAACGGGGGGGTAGTAAGCTTTTCTTATTTCCTGACGCATGTGGAAACTATAGAAAGTCGTTATTACGTAGAATGTGCATAGTTTGCGCACACGCAGACTACAGAAAGTCGTTATGACATAGAATGTGCATACTATGTTGATTCCATTTAGCAAATAGATCACATTTTTTAAAAACTCGTGTTTTCTAAGAAATCATGTAAACCTTCTAGAAGTTGTGATTTTAAAAAACGGGGGGAAGTAAGCTTTTCTTATTTCCGGACGCATGCGCAAAGTATAAGAAGTCGTTATTACGTAGAATGTGCATAGTTTGCGCATGCGCAAACTATTGAAAGTCGTTATGACATAGAATGTGCATACTTTGTTGATTCCATTTACGAAATAAATCACATTTTCTAAAAACTCGTGTTTATTAAGAAATCATGTAAACCTTCTAGAAGTTGTGATTTTAAAAAACGGGGGGAAGTAAGCTTTTCTTATTTCCGGAAGCATGCGCAAACTATAGAAAGTCGTCATTACGTAGAATGTGCATAGTTTGCGCATGCACAAACTACTAAAAGTCGTTATGACATAGAATGTGCATACTTTGCTGATTCCATTTATGAAATAAATCACATTTTCTAAAAACTCGTGTTTTTTAAGAAATCATGTAAACCTTCTAGAAGCTGTGAATTTAGAAAAAGGGGGGAAGTAAGCTTTTCTTATTTCCGGACGCATGCGCAAAGTATAGAAAGTCGTTATTACGTACAATGTGCATAGTTAGCACATGCGCAAACTATCGAAAGTCGTTATGACATAGAATGTGCATACTTTGTTGATTCCATTTACGAAATAAATCACATTTTCTAAAAGCTCGTGTTTTTTAAGAAATCATGTAAACCTTCTAGAAGTTGTGATTTTAAAAAATGGGGGGAAGTAAGCTTTTCTTATTTCCGAAAGCATGCGTAGACTATAGAAAGTCGTTATTAAGTTGAATCTGCATAGTTTGCGCATGCGCAAACTACAGAGAGTCGTTATGACATAGAATGTGCATACTTTGTTGATTCCATTTACTAAATCAATCATATTTTCTAAAAAATCGTGTTTTTTAAGAAATCATGTAAACCTTCTAGAAGTTGTGAATTTAAAAAACGGGGGGAAGCAAGCTTTTCTTATTTCCGGACGCATGCTCAAACTATAGAAAGTCGTTATGACGTAGAATGTGCATACTTTATTGATTCCATTTATGAAATAAATCACATTTTCTAACAACTCGTGTTTTTTAAGAAATCATGTAAACCTTCTAGAAGTTGTGATTTTAAAAAACGGGGGGAAGTAAGCTTTTCTTATTACTGGAAGCATGCACAAACTATAGAAAGTCGTTATTACGTAGAATGTGAATAGTTTGCGCATGCACAAACTAGAAAAATTCGTTATGACATTGAATGTGCATACTTTGTTGATTCCATTTATGAAATAAATCACATTTTTTAAAAACTCGCGCTTTCTAAGAAATCATGTAAACCTTCTAGAAGTTGTGATTTTAAAAAACGGGGGAAAGTGAACTTTTCTTATTTCCGGACACATGCGCAAACTATAGAAAGTCGTTATTACGTAGAATGTGCATAGTTTGCGCATGCGCAGACCACATAAAGTCGTTATGACATAGAATGTTCATACTTTCTTGATTCCATTTATGAAATAAATCACATTTTCTAAAAGCTCATGTTCTTTAAGAAATCATGTAAACCTTCTATAAGCTGTGAATTTTAAAAAAGGGGGGAAGTAAGCTTTTCTTATTTCCGAACGCATGCGCAAAGTATAGAAAGTCGTTATTAAGTAGAATGTGCATAGTTTGCGCATGCGCAAACTATCGAAAGTCATTATGACATAGAATGTGAATAGTTTGTTGATTCCATTTACGAAATAAATCACATTTTCTAAAAACTCATGTTTTTTAAGAAATCATGTAAACCTTCTAGAAGTTGTGATTTTAAAAAATGGGGGGAAGTAAGCTTTTCTTATTTCCGGACGCATGCGCAAAGTATAGAAAGTCGTTATTACGTAGAATGTGCATAGTTTCCGCATGCGCAAACTACAAAAAGTCGTTATGACATAGAATGTGCATACTTTGTTGATTCCATTTACGAAATAAATCACATTTTCTAAAAACTCGTGTTTTTTAAGAAATCATGTAAACATTCTAGAAGTTGTGATTTTAAAAAACGGGGGGAAGTAAGCTTTTCTTATTTCCGGACGCATGCGCAAACTATAGAAAGTCGTTATGACGTAGAATGTGCATAATTTGCTGATTCCATTTATGAAATGAATCACATTTTCTTAAAACTCATGTTTTTTAAGAAATCATGTAAACCTTCTAGAAGCTGTGAATTTCAAAAAAAGGGGGAAGTAAGGTTTTCATATTTCCCGACGCATGCGCAAAGTATAGAAAGTCGTTATTACGTACAATGAGCATAGTTTGCGCATGTGCAAACTATCGAAAGTCATTATGACATAGAATGTGCATACTTTGTTGATTCCATTTATGAAATAAATCACATTTTCTAAAAACTCGTGTTTTTTAAGAAATCATGTAAACCTTCTAGAAGTTGTGATTTTATAAAACGGGGGGAAGTAAGCTTTTCTTATTTCCGAACGCATGCGCCAACTATAGAAAGTCGTTATGACATAGAATGTGCATAATTTGTTGATTCCATTTATGAAATAAATCACATTTTCTAAAAACTCGTGTTTTTTAAGAAATCATGTAAACCTTCTAGAAGGTGTGATTTTAAAAAACGGGGGGAAGTAATCTTTTCTTATTTCCGGATGCATGCGTAAACTATAGAAATTCGTTATTACGTTGAATGTGCATAGTTTGCGCATGCGCAAACTGCGGAAAGTCGTTATGACATAGAATGTGCATACTTTGTTGATTCCATTTATGAAATAAATCACATCTTCTAAAGACTCGTGTTCGTTAAGAAATCATGTAAACCTTCTAGAAGTTGTGATTTTAAAAAACGAGGGTAAGTAAGCTTTTCTTATTTCCGGATGCATGCGCAAAATATAGAAATTCGTTATGACGTAGAAGGTGCATACTTTGTTATTTCCATTTATGAAATAAATCACATTTTCTAAAAACTCGTGTTTTTTAAGAAATCATGTAAACCTTCTAGAAGTTGTGATTTTAAAAAACGGGGGGAAGTAAGCTTTTCTTATTTCCGGACGCATGCGCAAATTATAGAAAGTCGTTATTACGTAGAATGTGCATAGTTTGCGCATGCGCAAACTACAGAAAGTCGTTATGACATAGAATGTGCATACTTTGTTTATTCCATTTATGAAATAAATCAAATTTTCTAAAAACTCGTGTTTTTTAAGAAATCATGTAAACCTTCTAGAAGCTGTGAATTTTAAAAAGGCGGGGAAGTAAGCTTTTCTTATTTCCGGACGAATGCGCAAAGTATAGAAAGTCGTTATTACGTACAATGTGCATAGTTTGCGCATGCGCAAACTATCGAAAGTCGCTATGACATAGAATGTGCATACTTTGTTGATTCCATTTACGAAATAAATCACATTTTCCTAAAACTCATGTTTTTTAAGAAATCATGTAAACCTTCTAGAAGTTGTGATTTTAAAAAACGGGGGGAAGTAAGCTTTTCTTATTTCCGGAAGCATGCGCACACTATAGAAAGTCATTATTACGTAGAATGTGCATAGTTTGCGCATGCGCAAACTACAGAAAGTCGTTATGACATAGAATGTGCATACTTTGTTGATTCCATTTACGAAATAAATCACATTTTCTAAAAACTCTTGTTTTTTAAGAAATCATGTAAACCTTCTAGAAGTTGTGATTTAAAAAAACGGGGGCAAGTAATCTTTTCTTATTTACGGACGCATGCGCAAACTATATAAAGTCGTTATTACCTATAATGTGCATAGATTGCGCATGCGCAAACTATAGAAAGTTGTTATGACATAGAATGTGCATACTTTGTTGATACCATTTATGAAATAAATCACATTTTCTAAAAACTCGTGTTCTTTAAGAAATCATCTAAACCTTCTAGAAGTTGTATTTTAAAAAATGGGGGGAAGTAAGCTTTTCTTATTTCCGGACGCATCCGGAACCTATAGAAAGTCATTATGACGTACAATGTGCATAATTTGTTGATTCCATTTATGAAATAAATCATATTTTCTAAAAAATCATGTTTTTTAAGAAATCATGTAAACCTTCTAGAATCTGTGAATTTAAAAAAAGCGGGCAGTAAGCTTTTCTTATTTCCGGATGCATGCGCAAACTATAGAAAGTCGTTATTACGTAGAATGTGCATAGTTTGCGCGTGCGCAAACTATAGAAAGTCGATGAGACGTAGAATGTGCATACTTTGTTGATTCCATTTACGAAATAAATCACATTTTCTAAAAACTCGTGTTTTTTAAGAAATCATGTAAACCTTCTAGAAGTTGTGATTTAAAAAAACGGGGGGAAGTAATCTTTTCTTATTTACGGACGCATGCGCAAACTATATAAAGTCGTTATTACCTATAATGTGCATAGATTGCGCATGCGCAAACTATAGAAAGTTATTATGACATAGAATGTGCATACTTTGTTGATACCATTTATGAAATAAATCACATTTTCTAAAAACTCGTGTTCCTTAAGAAATCATGTAAACCTTCTAGAAGTTGTATTTTAAAAAACGGGGGGAAGTAAGCTTTTCTTATTTCCGGACGCATGCGCAACCTATAGAAATTCATTATGACGTAGAATGTGCATAATTTGTTGATTCCATTTATGAAATAAATCACATTTTCTAAAAACTCGTGTTTTTTAAGAAATCATGTAAACCTTCTAGAAGTTGTGATTTTAAAAAACGGGGGGAAGTAAGCTTTTCTTATTTCCAGACGCATGCACAGATTTTAGAAAGTCGTTATTACATAGAATGTGCATAGTCTGTGCATGCGCAGACTACAGAAAGTCGTTATGACATAGAATGTGCATACTTTGTTGATTCCATTTATGAAATAAATCACATTTTCTAAAAACTCATGTTCTTTAAGAAATCATGTAAACCTTCTAGGACCTGTGAATTTAAAAAAAGGGGGAAGTAAGCTTTTCTTATTTGCGGACGCATGCGCAAAGTATTGAAAGTCTTTATTACGTAGAATGTGCATAGTTTGCGCATGCGCAAACTATCGAAAGTCGTTATGACATAGAATGTGCATACGTTGTATTTTCCATTTACGAAATAAATCACATTTTCTAAAAACTCGTGTTTTTTAAGAAATCATGTAAACCTTCTAGAAGTTGTGATTTTAAAAAACGGGGGGAAGTAAGCTTTTCTTATTTCCGGAAGCATGCGCAAACTATAGAAAGCCGTTATTACGTAGAGTGTGCATAGTTTGCGCATGCGCAAACTACAAAAAGTCCTTATGACATAGAATGTGCATACTTTGTTAATTCCATTTATGAAATAAATCACATTTTCTAAAAACTCGTGTTTTTTAAGAATTCATGTAAACATTCTAGAAGTTGTGATTTTAAAAAACGGGGGGAAGTAAGCTTTTCTTATTTCCGGACGCATGCGCAAACTATATAAGGTCGTTATGACGTAGAATGTGCATACTTTGTTAATTCCGTTTATGAAATAAATCACATTTTCTAAAAACTCGTGTTTTTTAAGAAATCATGTAAACCTTCTAGAAGTTGTGATTTTAAAAAACGGGGGGAAGTAAGCTTTTTTTATTTCCGGAAGCATGCGCAAACTATAGAAAGTCGTTATTACATAGAATGTGCATAGTTTGCGCATGAGCAAACTACAGAAAGTCGTTATGACATAGAATGTGCATACTTTGTTGATTCCATTTATGAAATAAATCACATTTTCTAAAAACTCGTGTTTTTTAAGAAATCATGTAAACCTTCTAGAAGCTGTGAATTTAAAAAAAGGGGGGAAGTAAGGTTTTCTTATTTCCGGACACATGCGCAAAGTATAGAAAGTCGTTATTACGTACAATGAGCATAGTTTGCGCATGCGCAAACTATCGAAAGTCGTTATGACATAGAATGTGCATACTTTGTTGATTCCATTTACGAAATAAATCACATTTTCTAAAAACTCGTGTTTTTTAAGAAATCATGTAAACGTTCTAGAAGTTGTGATTTTAAAAAACGGGGGGAAGTAAGCTTTTCTTATTTCCGGACGCATGCGGAAACTATAGAAAGTTGTTATGACGTAGAATATGCATACTTTGTTGATTCCATTTATGAAATAAATCACATTTTCTAAAAACTCGTGTTTTTTAAGAAATCATGTAAACCTTCTAGAAGTTGTGATTTTAAAAAAAGGGGGGAAGTAAGCTTTTCTTATTTCCAGACGCATGCGGAAACTATAGAAAGTTGTTATGACGTAGAATGTGCATACTTTGTTGATTCCATTTATGAAATAAATCACATTTGCTAAAAACTCATGTTTTCTAAGAAATCATGTAAACCTTCTAGAAGTTGTGATTTTAAAAAATGGGGGGAAGTAGGCTTTTCTTATTTCCGGACGCATGCGCAAACTATAGAAAGTCGTTATTACGTAGAATGTGCATAGTTTGCGCATACGCAAACTACAGAAAGTCGTTATGACATAGAATGTGCATACTTTGTTGATTCCATTTACCAAATAGATCACATTTTTTAAAAACTCGTGTTTTCTAAGAAATCATGTAAACCTTCTAGAAGTTGTGATTTTAAAAAACGGGGGGAAGTAAGCTTTTCTTATTTCCGGACGCATGCGCAAAGTATAGAAAGTCGTTATTACGTAGAATGTGCATAGTTTCCGCATGCGCAAACAATCGAAAGTCGTTATGACATAGAATGTGCATACTTTGTTGATTCCATTTACGAAATAAATCACATTTTCTAAAAACTCGTGTTTTTTAAGAAATCATGTAAACCTTCTAGAAGTTGTGATTTTAAAAAACGGGGGGAAGTAATCTTTTCTTATTTCCGGATGCATGCGCAAAGTATAGAAAGTCGTTATTACGTTGAATGTGCATAGTTTGCGCATGCGCAAACTACAGAAGGTCGTTATGACATAGAATGTGCATACTTTATTGATTCCATTTATGAAATAAATCACATTTTCTAAAAACTCGTGTTTTTTAAGAAATCATGTAAACCTTCTAGAAGTTGTGATTTTAAAAAACAAGGGCAAGTAAGCTTTTCTTATTTCCGGACGCATGCGCAAAATATAGAAATTCGTTATGACGTAGAAGGTGCATACTTTGTTATTTCCATTTATGAAATAAATCACATTTTCTAAAAACTCGTGTTTTTTAAGAAATCATGTAAACCTTCTAGAAGTTGTGATTTTAAAAAACGGGGGGAAGTAAGCTTTTCTTATTTCCGGACGCATGCGCAAATTATAGAAAGTCGTTATTACGTAGAATGTGCATAGTTTGCGCATGCGCAAACTACAGAAAGTCGTTATGACATAGAATGTGCATACTTTGTTGATTCCATTTATGAAATAAATCACATTTTCTAAAAACTCGTGTTTTTTAAGAAATCATGTAAACCTTCTAGAAGCTGTGAATTTAAAAAAGGTGGGGAAGTAAGCTTTTCTTATTTCCGAATGAATGCGCAAAGTATAGAAAGTCGTTATTACGTACAATGTGCATAGTTTGCGCATGCGCAAACTATCGAAAGAAGTTATGACATAGAATGTGCATACTTTGTTGATTCCATTTACGAAATAAATCACATTTTCCTAAAACTCATGTTTTTTAAGAAATCATGTAAACCTTCTAGAAGTTGTGATTTTAAAAAACGGGGCGAAGTAAGCTTTTCTTATTTCCGGAAGCATGCGCAAACTATAGAAAGTCATTATTACGTAGAATGTGCATAGTTTGCGCATGCGCAAACTACAGAAAGCCGTTATGACATAGAATGTGCATACTTTGTTGATTCCATTTACGAAATAAATCACATTTTCTAAAAACTCGTGTTTTTTAAGAAATCATATAAACCTTCTAGAAGTTGTGATTTAAAAAAACGGGGGGAAGTAATCTTTTCTTATTTACGGACGCATGCGCAAACTATATAAAGTCGTTATTACCTATAATGTGCATAGATTGTGCATGCGCAAACTATAGAAGTTGTTATGACATAGAATGTGCATACTTTGTTGATACCATTTATGAAATAAATCACATTTTCTAAAAACTCGTGTTCTTTAAGAAATCATGTAAACCTTCTAGAAGTTGTGATTTTAAAAAACGGGGGGAAGTAAGCTTTTCTTATTTCTGGACGCATGCGCAAACTATAGAAAGTCGTCATTACGTAGAATGTGCATAGTTTGCGCATGCACAAACTACAAAAAGTCGTTATGACATAGAATGTGCATACTTTGTTGATTCCATTTATGAAATAAATCACATTTTCTAAAAACTCGTGTTTTTTAAGAAATCATGTAAACCTTCTAGAAGCTGTGAATTTAAAAAAAGGGGGGAAGTAGGCTTTTCTTATTTCCGGACGCATGCGCAAAGTATAGAAAGTCGTTATTACGTACAATGTGCATAGTTTGCACATGCGCAAACTATCGAAAGTCGTTATGACATAGAATGTGCATACTTTGTTAATTCCATTGACGAAATAAATCACATTTTCTAAAAGCTCGTGTTTTTTAAGAAATCATGTAAACCTTCTAGAATTTGTGATTTTAAAAAATGGGGGGAAGTAAGCTTTTCTTATTTCCAGACGCATGCACAGATTTTTGAAAGTCGTTATTACATAGAATGTGCATAGTCTGCGCATGCGCAGACTACAGAAAGTCGTTATGACATAGAATGTGCATACTTTGTTGATTCCATTTATGAAATAAATCACATTTTCTAGAAACTCATGTTCTTTAAGAAATCATGTAAACCTTCTAGGACCCGTGAATTTAAAAAAAGGGGGAAGTAAGCTTTTCTTATTTGCGGACGCATGCGCAAAGTATTGAAAGTCATTATTACGTAGAATGTGCATAGTTTGCGCATGCGCAAACTATCGAAAGTCGTTATGACATAGAATGTGCATACTTTGTTGATTCCATTTAGCAAATAGATCACATTTTTTAAAAACTCGTGTTTTCTAAGAAATCATGTAAACCTTCTAGAAGTTGTGATTTTAAAAAACGGGGGGAAGTAAGCTTTTCTTATTTCCGGACGCATGCGCAAAGTATAGAAAGTCGTTATTACGTAGAATGTGCATAGTTTGCGCATGCGCAAACTATTGAAAGTCGTTATGACATAGAATGTGCATAATTTGTTGATTCCATTTACAAAATAAATCACATTTTAAAAAAACTCATGTTTTTTAAGAAATCATGTAAACCTTCTAGAAGTTGTGATTTTAAAAAACGGGGGGAAGTAAGCTTTTCTTATTTCCGGATGCATGCACAAACTATAGAAAGTCGTTATTACGTAGAGTGTGCATAGTTTGTGCATGCACAAACTACATAAAGTCGTTATTACATAGAATGTGCATACTTTGTTGATTCCATTTTTGAAATAAATCACATTTTCTAAAAACTCATGTTTTTTAAGAAATCATGTAAACCTTCTAGAAGTTGTGATTTTAAAAAACGGGGGGAAGTAAGATTTTCTTATTTCTGGAAGCATGCGCAAACTATAGAAAGTCGTCATTACGTAGAATGTGCATTGTTTGCGCATGCACAAACTACAAAAAGTCGTTATTACACAGAATGTGCATACTTTGTTGATTCCATTTTTGAAATAAATCACATTTTCTAAAAACTCATGTTTTTTAAGAAATCATGTAAACCTTCTAGAAGTTGTGATTTTAAAAAACGGGGGGAAGTAAGATTTTCTTATTTCTGGAAGCATGCACAAACTATAGAAAGTCGTCATTACGTAGAATGTGCATAGTTTGCGCATGCACAAACTACAAAAAGTCGTTATGACATAGAATGTGCATACTTTGTTGATTCCATTTATGAAATAAATCACATTTTCTAAAAACTCGTGTTTTTTAAGAAATCATGTAAACCTTCTAGAAGCTGGGAATTTAAAAAAAGGGGGGAAGTAGGCTTTTCTTATATCCGGACGAATGCGCAAAGTATAGAAAGTCGTTATTACGTACAATGTGCATAGTTTGCACATGCGCAAACTATCGAAAGTCGTTATGACATAGAATGTGCATACTTTGTTGATTCCATTTACGAAATAAATCACATTTTCTAAAAGCTCGTGTTTTTTAAGAAATCATGTAAACCTTCTAGAAGTTGTGATTTTAAAAAATGGGGGGAAGTAAGCTTTTCTTATTTCCAGACGCATGCAAAGATTTTAGAAAGTCGTTATTACATAGAATGTGCATAGTCTACGCATGCGCAGACTACAGAAAGTCGTTATGACATAGAATGTGCATACTTTGTTGATTCCATTTATGAAATAAATCACATTTTCTAGAAACTCATGTTCTTTAAGAAATCATGTAAACCTTCTAGGACCTGTGAATTTAAAAAAAGGGGGAAGTAAGCTTTTCTTATTTGCGGACGCATGCGCAAAGTATTGAAAGTCCTTATTACGTAGAATGTGCATAGTTTGCGCATGCGCAAACTATCGAAAGTCGTTATGACATAGAATGTGCATACTTTGTTGATTCCATTTACGAAATAAATCACATTTTCTAAAAACTCGTGTTTTTTAAGAAATCATCTAAACCTTCTAGAAGTTGTGATTTTAAAAAACGGGGGGAAGTAAGCTTTTCTTATTTCCGGAAGCATGCGCAAACTATAGAAAGTCGTTATTACGTAGAGTGTGCATAGTTTGCGCATGCGCAAACTACAAAAAGTCATTATGACATAGAATGTGCATACTTTGTTGATTCCATTTATGAAATAAATCAAATTTTCTAAAAACTCGTGTTTTTTAAGAAATCATGTAAACCTTCTGGAAGCCGTGAATTTAAAAAAAGGGGGGAAGTAAGCTTTTCTTATTTCCGGACACATGCGCAAAGTATAGAAAGTCGTTATTACGTACAATGAGCATAGTTTACGCATGCGCAAACTATCGAAAGTCGTTATGACATAGAATGTGCATACTTTGTTGATTCCATTTACGAAATAAATCACATTTTCTAAAAACTCGTGTTTTTTAAGAAATCATGTAAACCTTCTAGAAGTTGTGATTTTAAAAACGGGGGGAAGTAAGCTTTTCTTATTTCCGGACGCATGCGCAAACTATATAAAGTCGTTATGACGTAGAATGTGCATACTTTGTTAATTCCATTTATGAAATAAATCACATTTTCTAAAAACTCGTGTTTTTTAAGAAATCATGTAAACCTTCTAGAAGTTGTGATTTTAAAAAACGGAGGGAAGTAAGCTTTTCTTATTTCCGGACGCATGTGCAAACTATAGAAAGTCGTTATTACGTAGAATGTGCATAGTTTGCGCATGTGCAGAGTACAGAAAGTCGTTATGACATAGAATGTGCATGCTTTGGTGATTCCATTTAGGAAATAAATCACATTTTTTAAAAGCTCGTGTTTTCTAAGAAATCATGTAAACCTTCCAGAAGTTGTGATTTTAAAAAACGGGGGGAAGTAAGCTTTTCTTATTTCCGGACGCATGGGCAAATTTTAGAAAGTCGTTATTACATAGAATGTGCATAGTTTGCGCATGCGCAGACTACAGAAAGTCGTTATGACATAGAATGTGCATACTTTGTTGATTCCATTTATGAAATAAATCACATTTTCTAAAAACCCATGTTCTTTAAGAAATCATGTAAACCTTCTCGGACCTGTGAATTTAAAAAAAGGGGGAAGTAAGCTTTTCTTATTTCCAGACGCATGCGCAAAGTATCGAAAGTCGTTATTACGTAGAATGTGCATAGTTTGCGCATGCGCAAACTATCGAAAGTCGTTATGACATAGAATGTGCATACTTTGTTGATTCCATTTACGAAATAGATCACATTTTCTAAAAACTCGTGTTTTTTAAGAAATCATCTAAACCTTCTAGAAGTTGTGATTTTAAAAAACTGGGGGAAGTAAGCTTTTCTTATTTCCGGAAGCATGCGCAAACTATAGAAAGTCATTATTACGTAGAATGTGCATAGTTTGTGCATGCGCAAACTACAGAAAGTCGTTATGACATAGAATGTGCATACTTTGTTGATTCCATTTATGAAATAAATCACATTTTCAAAAAACTCGTGTTTTTTAAGAAATCATGTAAACCTTCTAGAAGTTGTGATTTTAAAAAAAGGGGGGAAGTAAGCTTTTCTTATTTCCGGACGCATGCGCAAACTATAGAAAGTCGTTATGACGTAGAATGTGCATACTTTGTTGATTCCATTTATGAAATAAATCACATTTTCTAAAAACTCGTGTTTTCTAAGAAATCATGTAAACCTTCTAGAAGTTGTGATTTTAAAAAATGGGGGGAAGTAGGCTTTTCTTATTTCCGGACGCATGCCCAAACTATAGAAAGTCGTTATTACGTAGAATGTGCATAGTTTGCACATGCGCAGACGACAGAAAGTCGTTATGACATAGAATGTGCATAGTTTGTTGATTCCATTTATGAAATAAATCACATTTTCTAAAAACTCGTGTTTTTTAAGAAATCATGTAAACCTTCTAGAAGTTGTGATTTCAAAAAACTGGGGGAAGTAAGCTTTTCTTATTTCCGGACGCATGTGCAAACTACAGAAAGTCGTTATTACGTAGAATGTGCATAGTTTGCACATACGCAAACTACATAAAGTCGTTATGACATAGAATGTGCATACTTTGTTGATTCCATTTAGCAAATAGATCACATTTTTTAAAAACTCGTGTTTCTAAGAAATCATGTAAACCTTCTAGAAGTTGTGATTTTAAAAAACGGGGGGAAGTAAGCTTTTCTTATTTCCGGACGCATGCGCAAAGTATAGAAAGTCGTTATTACGTTGAATGTGCATAGTTTGCGCATGCGCAAACTACAGAAAGTCGTTATGACATAGAATGTGCATACTTTGTTGATTCCATTTATGTAAGAAATCACATTTTCTAAAAACTCGTGTTTTTTAAGAAATCATGTAAACCTTCTAGAAGTAGTGATTTTAAAAAACGAGGGAAGTAAGCTTTTCTTATTTCCGGACGCATGCGCAAAATATAGTAATTCGTTATGACGTAGAAGGTGCATACTTTGTTATTTCCATTTATGAAATAAATCACATTTTCTAAAAACTCGTGTTTTTTAAGAAATCATCTAAACCTTCTAGAAGTTGTGATTTTAAAAAACTGGGGGAAGTAAGCTTTTCTTATTTCCGGAAGCATGCGCAAACTATAGAAAGTCGTTATTACGTAGAATGTGCATAGTTTGCGCATGCGCAAACTACAGAAAGTCGTTATGACATAGAATGTGCATACTTTGTTGATTCCATTTATGAAATAAATCACATTTTCAAAAAACTTGTGTTTTTTAAGAAATCATGTAAAGCTTCTACAAGTTCTGATTTTAAAAAACGAGGGTAAGTAACCTTTTCTTATTTCCGGACGCATGCGCAAACTATAGAAAGTCGTTATGACGTAGAATGTGCATACTTTGTTGACTCCATTTATGAAATAAATCACATTTTCTAAAAACTCGTGTTTTTTAAGAAATCATGTAAACCTTCTAGAAGTTGTGATTTTAAAAAACGGGGGGAAGTAAGCTTTTCTTATTTCCGGACGCATGTGCAAACTATAGAAAGTTGTTATTACGTAGAATGTGCATAGTTTGCGCATACGCAGACTACAGAAAGTCGTTATGACATAGAATGTGCATACTTTGTTGATTCCATTTAGCAAATAGATCACATTTTTTAAAAACTCGTGTTTTCTAAGAAATCATGTAAACCTTCTAGAAGTTGTGATTTTAAAAAACGGGGGGAAGTGAACTTTTCTTATTTCTGGACACATGCGCAAACTATAGAAATTCGTTTTTACGTAGAATGTGCATAGTTTGCGTATGCGCAGACTACAGAAAGTTGCTATGACATAGAATGTGCATACTCTGTTGATTCCATTTATGAAATAAATCACATTTTCTAAAAACTCATGTTCTTTAAGAAATCATGTAAACCTTCTAGAAGCTGTGAATTAAAAAAAATGGGGGAAGTAAGCTTTTCTTATTTCCCGACGCATGCGCAAAGTATAGAAAGTCGTTATTAGGTAGAATGTGCATAGTTTGTGCATGTGCAAACTATCGAAAGTCGTTATGACATAGAATGTGCATACTTCGTTGATTCCATTTACGAAATAAATCACATTTTCTAAAAACTCGTGTTTTTTAAGAAATCATCTAAACCTTCTAGAAGTTTTGATTTTAAAAAACCGGGGGAAGTAAGCTTTTCTTATTTCCGGAAGCATGCGCAAACTATAGAAAGTTGTTATTACGTAGAATGTGCATAGTTTGCGGATGCGCAAACTACAGAAAGTCGTTATGACATAGAATGTGCATACTTTGTTGATTCCATTTATGAAATAAATCACATTTTCAAAAAACTTGTGTTTTTTAAGAAATCATGTAAACCTTCTACAAGTTCTGATTTTAAAAAACGCGGGTAAGTAACCTTTTCTTATTTCCGGACGCATGCACAAACTATAGAAAGTCGTTATGACGTAGAATGTGCATACTTTGTTGATTCCATTTATGAAATAAATCACATTTTCTAAAAACTCATGTTTTCTAAGAAATCATGTAAACCTTCTAGAAGTTGTGATTTTAAAAAACGGGGGGAAGTAAGCTTTTCTTATTTCCGGACGCATGTGCAAACTATAGAAAGTCGTTATTACGTAGAATGTGCAGAGTTTGCGCATACGCAGACTACAAAAGTCGTTATGACATAGAATGTGCATACTTTGTTGATTCCATTTAGCAAATAGATCACATTTTTTAAAAACTCGTGTTTTCTAAGAAATCATGTAAACCTTCTAGAAGTGTGATTTTAAAAAACGGGGGGAAGTAAGCTTTTCTTATTTCCGGAAGCATGCCCAAAGTATAGAAAGTCGTTATTACGTAGAATGTGCATAGTTTCCGCATGCGCAAACTATTGAAAGCCGTTATGACATAGAATGTGCATACTTTGTTGATTCCATTTAAGAAATAAATCACATTTTCTAAAAACTCGTGTTTTTTAAGAAATCACGTAAACCTTCTAGAAGTTGTGATTTTAAAAAAACGGGGGGAAGTAAGCTTTTCTTATTTCCAGATGCATGCACAAATTTTAGAAAGTCGTTATTACATAAAATATGCATAGTCTGCGCATCCGCAGACTACAGAAAGTCCTTATGACATAGAATGTGCATACTTTGTTGATTCCATTTATGAAATAAATCAAATTTTCTAAAAACTCATGTTCTTTAAGAATTCATGTAAACCTTCTAGGAGCTGTGATTTTAAAAAAAGGGGGAAGTAAGCTTTTCTTATTTCCGGACGCATGTGCAAACTATAGAAAGTCGTTATTACGTAGAATGTGCATAGTTTGCGCATGTGCAGACTACAGAAAGTCGTTATGACATAGAATGTGCATACTTTGGTGATTCCATTTAGGAAATAAATCACATTTTTTAAAAGCTCGTGTTTCCTAAGAAATCATGTAAACCTTCTAGAAGTTGTGATTTTAAAAAACGGGGGGAAGTAAGCTTTTCTTATTTCCGGACGCATGCGCAAATTTTAGAAAGTCGTTATTACATAGAATGTGCATAGTTTGCGCATGCGCAGACTACAGAAAGTCGTTATGACATAGAATGTGCATACTTTGTTGATTCCATTTATGAAATAAATCACATTTTCAAAAAACTCGTGTTTTTTAAGAAATCATGTAAACCTTCTAGAAGTTGTGATTTAAAAAAAAGGGGGGAAGTAAGCTTTTCTTATTTCCAGACGCATGCGCAAACTATAGAAAGTCGTTATGACGTAGAATGTGCATACTTTGTTGATTCCATTTATGAAATAAATTACATTTTCTAAAAACTCGTGTTTTCTAAGAAATCATGTAAACCTTCTAGAAGTTGTGATTTTAAAAAATGGGGGGAAGTAGGCTTTTCTTATTTCCGGACGCATGCGCAAACTATAGAAAGTCGTTATTACGTAGAATGTGCATAGTTTGCACATGTGCAGACGACAGAAAGTCGTTATGACATAGAATCTGCATAGTTTGTTGATTCCATTTATGAAATAAATCACATTTTCTAAAAACTCGTGTTTTTTAAGAAATCATGTAAACCTTCTAGAAGTTGTGATTTCAAAAACCTGGGGGAAGTAAGCTTTTCTTATTTCCGGACGCATGTGCAAACTACAGAAAGTCGTTATTACGTAGAATGTGCATAGTTTGCGCATACGCAAACTACAGAAAGTCGTTATGACATAGAATGTGCATACTTTGTTGATTCCATTTACCAAATAGATCACATTTTTTAAAAACTCGTGTTTTCTAGGAAATCATGTAAACCTTCTAGAAGTCGTGGTTTTAAAAAACGGGGGGAAGTAAGCTTTTCTTATTTCTGGACGCATGCGCGAAGTATAGAAAGTCGTTATTACGTAGAATGTGCATAGTTTCCGCATGCGCAAACTATCGAAAGTCATTATGACATAGAATGTGCATACTTTGTTGATTCCATTTACGAAATAAATCACATTTTCTAAAAACTCGTGTTTTTTAAGAAATCATATAAACCTTCTAGAAGTTGTGATTTTAAAAAACGGGGGGAAGTAATTTTTTCTTATCTCCGGATGCATGCGCAAACTATAGAAAGTCGTTATTACGTTGAATGTGCATAGTTTGCGCATGCGCAAACTACAGAAAGTCGTTATGACATAGAATGTGCATACTTTGTTGATTCCATTTATGAAATAAATCACATTTTCTAAAAACTCGTGTTTTTTAAGAAATCATGTAAACCTTCTAGAAGTTGTGATTTTAAAAAACGAGGGGAAGTAAGCTTTTCTTATTTCCGGACGCATGCGCAAAATATAGAAATTCGTTATGACGTAGAAGCTGCATACTTTGTTGATTCCATTTATGAAATAAATCACATTTTCTAAAAACTTGTGTTTTTTAAGAAATCATGTAAACCTTCTAGAAGCTGTGAATTTAAAAAAGGCGGGGAAGTAAGCTTTTCTTATTTCCAGACGAATGCGCAAAGTATAGAAAGTCGTTATTACGTACAATGTGCATAGTTTGCGCATGCGCAAACTATCGAAAGTCGTTATGACATACAATGTGCATACTTTGTTGATTCCATTTACGAAATAAATCAAATTTTCCTAAAACTCATGTTTTTTAAGAAATCATGTAAACCTTCTAGAAGTTGTGATTTTAAAAAATGGGGGGAAGTAAGCTTTTCTTATTTCCAGACGCATGCGCAAAGTATTGAAAGTCGTTATTACGTAGAATGTGCATAGTTTGCACATGCGCAAACTATCGAAAGTCGTTATGACATAGAATGTGCATACTTTGTTGATTCGATTTATAAAATAAATCACATTTTCTAAAAACTCGTGTTTTTTAAGAAATCATCTAAACCTTCTAGAAGTTGTGATTTTAAAAAACGGGGGGAAGTAAGCTTTTCTTATTTCCGGAAGCATGCACAAACTATAGAAAGTCATTATTACGTAGAATTTGCATAGTTTGCGCATGCGCAAACTACAGAAAGTCGTTATGACATAGAATGTGCATACTTTGTTGATTCCATTTATGAAATAAATCACATTTTCAAAAAACTCGTGTTTTTTAAGAAATCATGTAAACCTTCTAGAAGTTGTGATTTAAAAAAAGGGGGGAAGTAAGCTTTTCTTATTTCCAGACGCATGCGCAAACTATAGAAAGTCGTTATGACGTAGAATGTGCATACTTTGTTGATTCCATTTATGAAATAAATTACATTTTCTAAAAACTCGTGTTTTCTAAGAAATCATGTAAACCTTCTAGAAGTTGTGATTTTAAAAAATGGGGGGAAGTAGGCTTTTCTTATTTCCGGACGCATGCGCAAACTATAGAAAGTCGTTATTACGTAGAATGTGCATAGTTTGCACATGTGCAGACGACAGAAAGTCGTTATGACATAGAATGTGCATAGTTTGTTGATTCCATTTATGAAATAAATCACATTTTCTAAAAACTCGTGTTTTTTAAGAAATCATGTAAACCTTCTAGAAGTTGTGATTTCAAAAAACTGGGGGAAGTAAGCTTTTCTTATTTCCGGACGCATGTGCAAACTACAGAAAGTCGTTATTACGTAGAATGTGCATAGTTTGCGCATACGCAAACTACAGAAACTCGTTATGACATAGAATGTGCATACTTTGTTGATTCCATTTACCAAATAGATCACATTTTTTAAAAACTCGTGTTTTCTAGGAAATCATGTAAACCTTCTAGAAGTCGTGGTTTTAAAAAACGGGGGGAGGTAAGCTTTTCTTATTTCTGGACGCATGCGCAAAGTATAGAAAGTCGTTATTACGTAGAATGTGCATAGTTTCCGCATGCGCAAACTATCGAAAGTCATTATGACATAGAATGTGCATACTTTGTTGATTCCATTTACGAAATAAATCACATTTTCTAAAAACTCGTGTTTTTTAAGAAATCATATAAACCTTCTAGAAGTTGTGATTTTAAAAAACGGGGGGAAGTAATTTTTTCTTATCTCCGGATGCATGCGCAAACTATAGAAAGTCGTTATTACGTTGAATGTGCATAGTTTGCGCATGCGCAAACTACAGAAAGTCGTTATGACATAGAATGTGCATACTTTGTTGATTCCATTTATGAAATAAATCACATTTTCTAAAAACTCGTGTTTTTTAAGAAATCATGTAAACCTTCTAGAAGTTGTGATTTTAAAAAACGAGGGGAAGTATGCTTTTCTTATTTCCGGACGCATGCGCAAAATATAGAAATTCGTTATGACGTAGAAGCTGCATACTTTGTTGATTCCATTTATGAAATAAATCACATTTTCTAAAAACTTGTGTTTTTTAAGAAATCATGTAAACCTTCTAGAAGCTGTGAATTTAAAAAAGGCGGGGAAGTAAGCTTTTCTTATTTCCGGACGAATGCGCAAAGTATAGAAAGTCGTTATTACGTACAATGTGCATAGTTTGCGCATGCGCAAACTATCGAAAGTCGTTATGACATACAATGTGCATACTTTGTTGATTCCATTTACGAAATAGATCACATTTTCTAAAAACTCGTGTTTTTTAAGAAATCATCTAAACCTTCTAGAAGTTGTGATTTTAAAAAACTGGGGGAAGTAAGCTTTTCTTATTTCCGGAAGCATGCGCAAACTATAGAAAGTCATTATTACGTAGAATGTGCATAGTTTGTGCATGCGCAAACTACAGAAAGTCGTTATGACATAGAATGTGCATACTTTGTTGATTCCATTTATGAAATAAATCACATTTTCAAAAAACTCGTGTTTTTTAAGAAATCATGTAAACCTTCTAGAAGTTGTGATTTTAAAAAAAGGGGGGAAGTAAGCTTTTCTTATTTCCGGACGCATGCGCAAACTATAGAAAGTCGTTATGACGTAGAATGTGCATACTTTGTTGATTCCATTTATGAAATAAATCACATTTTCTAAAAACTCGTGTTTTCTAAGAAATCATGTAAACCTTCTAGAAGTTGTGATTTTAAAAAATGGGGGGAAGTAGGCTTTTCTTATTTCCGGACGCATGCCCAAACTATAGAAAGTCGTTATTACGTAGAATGTGCATAGTTTGCACATGCGCAGACGACAGAAAGTCGTTATGACATAGAATGTGCATAGTTTGTTGATTCCATTTATGAAATAAATCACATTTTCTAAAAACTCGTGTTTTTTAAGAAATCATGTAAACCTTCTAGAAGTTGTGATTTCAAAAAACTGGGGGAAGTAAGCTTTTCTTATTTCCGGACGCATGTGCAAACTACAGAAAGTCGTTATTACGTAGAATGTGCATAGTTTGCACATACGCAAACTACATAAAGTCGTTATGACATAGAATGTGCATACTTTGTTGATTCCATTTAGCAAATAGATCACATTTTTTAAAAACTCGTGTTTCTAAGAAATCATGTAAACCTTCTAGAAGTTGTGATTTTAAAAAACGGGGGGAAGTAAGCTTTTCTTATTTCCGGACGCATGCGCAAAGTATAGAAAGTCGTTATTACGTTGAATGTGCATAGTTTGCGCATGCGCAAACTACAGAAAGTCGTTATGACATAGAATGTGCATACTTTGTTGATTCCATTTATGTAAGAAATCACATTTTCTAAAAACTCGTGTTTTTTAAGAAATCATGTAAACCTTCTAGAAGTAGTGATTTTAAAAAACGAGGGAAGTAAGCTTTTCTTATTTCCGGACGCATGCGCAAAATATAGTAATTCGTTATGACGTAGAAGGTGCATACTTTGTTATTTCCATTTATGAAATAAATCACATTTTCTAAAAACTCGTGTTTTTTAAGAAATCATCTAAACCTTCTAGAAGTTGTGATTTTAAAAAACTGGGGGAAGTAAGCTTTTCTTATTTCCGGAAGCATGCGCAAACTATAGAAAGTCGTTATTACGTAGAATGTGCATAGTTTGCGCATGCGCAAACTACAGAAAGTCGTTATGACATAGAATGTGCATACTTTGTTGATTCCATTTATGAAATAAATCACATTTTCAAAAAACTTGTGTTTTTTAAGAAATCATGTAAAGCTTCTACAAGTTCTGATTTTAAAAAACGAGGGTAAGTAACCTTTTCTTATTTCCGGACGCATGCGCAAACTATAGAAAGTCGTTATGACGTAGAATGTGCATACTTTGTTGACTCCATTTATGAAATAAATCACATTTTCTAAAAACTCGTGTTTTTTAAGAAATCATGTAAACCTTCTAGAAGTTGTGATTTTAAAAAACGGGGGGAAGTAAGCTTTTCTTATTTCCGGACGCATGTGCAAACTATAGAAAGTTGTTATTACGTAGAATGTGCATAGTTTGCGCATACGCAGACTACAGAAAGTCGTTATGACATAGAATGTGCATACTTTGTTGATTCCATTTAGCAAATAGATCACATTTTTTAAAAACTCGTGTTTTCTAAGAAATCATGTAAACCTTCTAGAAGTTGTGATTTTAAAAAACGGGGGGAAGTGAACTTTTCTTATTTCTAGACACATGCGCAAACTATAGAAATTCGTTTTTACGTAGAATGTGCATAGTTTGCGTATGCGCAGACTACAGAAAGTTGCTATGACATAGAATGTGCATACTCTGTTGATTCCATTTATGAAATAAATCACATTTTCTAAAAACTCATGTTCTTTAAGAAATCATGTAAACCTTCTAGAAGCTGTGAATTAAAAAAAATGGGGGAAGTAAGCTTTTCTTATTTCCCGACGCATGCGCAAAGTATAGAAAGTCGTTATTAGGTAGAATGTGCATAGTTTGTGCATGTGCAAACTATCGAAAGTCGTTATGACATAGAATGTGCATACTTCGTTGATTCCATTTACGAAATAAATCACATTTTCTAAAAACTCGTGTTTTTTAAGAAATCATCTAAACCTTCTAGAAGTTTTGATTTTAAAAAACCGGGGGAAGTAAGCTTTTCTTATTTCCGGAAGCATGCGCAAACTATAGAAAGTTGTTATTACGTAGAATGTGCATAGTTTGCGGATGCGCAAACTACAGAAAGTCGTTATGACATAGAATGTGCATACTTTGTTGATTCCATTTATGAAATAAATCACATTTTCAAAAAACTTGTGTTTTTTAAGAAATCATGTAAACCTTCTACAAGTTCTGATTTTAAAAAACGCGGGTAAGTAACCTTTTCTTATTTCCGGACGCATGCACAAACTATAGAAAGTCGTTATGACGTAGAATGTGCATACTTTGTTGATTCCATTTATGAAATAAATCACATTTTCTAAAAACTCATGTTTTCTAAGAAATCATGTAAACCTTCTAGAAGTTGTGATTTTAAAAAACGGGGGGAAGTAAGCTTTTCTTATTTCCGGACGCATGTGCAAACTATAGAAAGTCATTATTACGTAGAATGTGCAGAGTTTGCGCATACGCAGACTACAAAAGTCGTTATGACATAGAATGTGCATACTTTGTTGATTCCATTTAGCAAATAGATCACATTTTTTAAAAACTCGTGTTTTCTAAGAAATCATGTAAACCTTCTAGAAGTGTGATTTTAAAAAACGGGGGGAAGTAAGCTTTTCTTATTTCCGGAAGCATGCCCAAAGTATAGAAAGTCGTTATTACGTAGAATGTGCATAGTTTCCGCATGCGCAAACTATTGAAAGCCGTTATGACATAGAATGTGCATACTTTGTTGATTCCATTTAAGAAATAAATCACATTTTCTAAAAACTCGTGTTTTTTAAGAAATCACGTAAACCTTCTAGAAGTTGTGATTTTAAAAAACGGGGGGAAGTAAGCTTTTCTTATTTCCAGATGCATGCACAAATTTTAGAAAGTCGTTATTACATAAAATATGCATAGTCTGCGCATCCGCAGACTACAGAAAGTCCTTATGACATAGAATGTGCATACTTTGTTGATTCCATTTATGAAATAAATCAAATTTTCTAAAAACTCATGTTCTTTAAGAATTCATGTAAACCTTCTAGGAGCTGTGATTTTAAAAAAAGGGGGAAGTAAGCTTTTCTTATTTCCGGACGCATGTGCAAACTATAGAAAGTCGTTATTACGTAGAATGTGCATAGTTTGCGCATGTGCAGACTACAGAAAGTCGTTATGACATAGAATGTGCATACTTTGGTGATTCCATTTAGGAAATAAATCACATTTTTTAAAAGCTCGTGTTTCCTAAGAAATCATGTAAACCTTCTAGAAGTTGTGATTTTAAAAAACGGGGGGAAGTAAGCTTTTCTTATTTCCGGACGCATGCGCAAATTTTAGAAAGTCGTTATTACATAGAATGTGCATAGTTTGCGCATGCGCAGACTACAGAAAGTCGTTATGACATAGAATGTGCATACTTTGTTGATTCCATTTATGAAATAAATCACATTTTCAAAAAACTCGTGTTTTTTAAGAAATCATGTAAACCTTCTAGAAGTTGTGATTTAAAAAAAAGGGGGGAAGTAAGCTTTTCTTATTTCCAGACGCATGCGCAAACTATAGAAAGTCGTTATGACGTAGAATGTGCATACTTTGTTGATTCCATTTATGAAATAAATTACATTTTCTAGAAACTCGTGTTTTCTAAGAAATCATGTAAACCTTCTAGAAGTTGTGATTTTAAAAAATGGGGGGAAGTAGGCTTTTCTTATTTCCGGACGCATGCGCAAACTATAGAAAGTCGTTATTACGTAGAATGTGCATAGTTTGCACATGTGCAGACGACAGAAAGTCGTTATGACATAGAATCTGCATAGTTTGTTGATTCCATTTATGAAATAAATCACATTTTCTAAAAACTCGTGTTTTTTAAGAAATCATGTAAACCTTCTAGAAGTTGTGATTTCAAAAAACTGGGGGAAGTAAGCTTTTCTTATTTCCGGACGCATGTGCAAACTACAGAAAGTCGTTATTACGTAGAATGTGCATAGTTTGCGCATACGCAAACTACAGAAAGTCGTTATGACATAGAATGTGCATACTTTGTTGATTCCATTTACCAAATAGATCACATTTTTTAAAAACTCGTGTTTTCTAGGAAATCATGTAAACCTTCTAGAAGTCGTGGTTTTAAAAAACGGGGGGAAGTAAGCTTTTCTTATTTCTGGACGCATGCGCAAAGTATAGAAAGTCGTTATTACGTAGAATGTGCATAGTTTCCGCATGCGCAAACTATCGAAAGTCATTATGACATAGAATGTGCATACTTTGTTGATTCCATTTACGAAATAAATCACATTTTCTAAAAACTCGTGTTTTTTAAGAAATCATATAAACCTTCTAGAAGTTGTGATTTTAAAAAACGGGGGGAAGTAATTTTTTCTTATCTCCGGATGCATGCGCAAACTATAGAAAGTCGTTATTACGTTGAATGTGCATAGTTTGCGCATGCGCAAACTACAGAAAGTCGTTATGACATAGAATGTGCATACTTTGTTGATTCCATTTATGAAATAAATCACATTTTCTAAAAACTCGTGTTTTTTAAGAAATCATGTAAACCTTCTAGAAGTTGTGATTTTAAAAAACGAGGGGAAGTAAGCTTTTCTTATTTCCGGACGCATGCGCAAAATATAGAAATTCGTTATGACGTAGAAGCTGCATACTTTGTTGATTCCATTTATGAAATAAATCACATTTTCTAAAAACTTGTGTTTTTTAAGAAATCATGTAAACCTTCTAGAAGCTGTGAATTTAAAAAAGGCGGGGAAGTAAGCTTTTCTTATTTCCAGACGAATGCGCAAAGTATAGAAAGTCGTTATTACGTACAATGTGCATAGTTTGCGCATGCGCAAACTATCGAAAGTCGTTATGACATACAATGTGCATACTTTGTTGATTCCATTTACGAAATAAATCAAATTTTCCTAAAACTCATGTTTTTTAAGAAATCATGTAAACCTTCTAGAAGTTGTGATTTTAAAAAATGGGGGGAAGTAAGCTTTTCTTATTTCCGGACGCATGCGCAAAGTATTGAAAGTCGTTATTACGTAGAATGTGCATAGTTTGCACATGCGCAAACTATCGAAAGTCGTTATGACATAGAATGTGCATACTTTGTTGATTCGATTTATAAAATAAATCACATTTTCTAAAAACTCGTGTTTTTTAAGAAATCATCTAAACCTTCTAGAAGTTGTGATTTTAAAAAACGGGGGGAAGTAAGCTTTTCTTATTTCCGGAAGCATGCACAAACTATAGAAAGTCATTATTACGTAGAATTTGCATAGTTTGCGCATGCGCAAACTACAGAAAGTCGTTATGACATAGAATGTGCATACTTTGTTGATTCCATTTATGAAATAAATCACATTTTCAAAAAACTCGTGTTTTTTAAGAAATCATGTAAACCTTCTAGAAGTTGTGATTTAAAAAAAAGGGGGGAAGTAAGCTTTTCTTATTTCCAGACGCATGCGCAAACTATAGAAAGTCGTTATGACGTAGAATGTGCATACTTTGTTGATTCCATTTATGAAATAAATTACATTTTCTAAAAACTCGTGTTTTCTAAGAAATCATGTAAACCTTCTAGAAGTTGTGATTTTAAAAAATGGGGGGAAGTAGGCTTTTCTTATTTCCGGACGCATGCGCAAACTATAGAAAGTCGTTATTACATAGAATGTGCATAGTTTGCACATGTGCAGACGACAGAAAGTCGTTATGACATAGAATGTGCATAGTTTGTTGATTCCATTTATGAAATAAATCACATTTTCTAAAAACTCGTGTTTTTTAAGAAATCATGTAAACCTTCTAGAAGTTGTGATTTCAAAAAACTGGGGGAAGTAAGCTTTTCTTATTTCCGGACGCATGTGCAAACTACAGAAAGTCGTTATTACGTAGAATGTGCATAGTTTGCGCATACGCAAACTACAGAAAGTCGTTATGACATAGAATGTGCATACTTTGTTGATTCCATTTACCAAATAGATCACATTTTTTAAAAACTCGTGTTTTCTAGGAAATCATGTAAACCTTCTAGAAGTCGTGGTTTTAAAAAACGGGGGGAAGTAAGCTTTTCTTATTTCTGGACGCATGCGCAAAGTATAGAAAGTCGTTATTACGTAGAATGTGCATAGTTTCCGCATGCGCAAACTATCGAAAGTCATTATGACATAGAATGTGCATACTTTGTTGATTCCATTTACGAAATAAATCACATTTTCTAAAAACTCGTGTTTTTTAAGAAATCATATAAACCTTCTAGAAGTTGTGATTTTAAAAAACGGGGGGAAGTAATTTTTTCTTATCTCCGGATGCATGCGCAAACTATAGAAAGTCGTTATTACGTTGAATGTGCATAGTTTGCGCATGCGCAAACTACATAAAGTCGTTATGACATAGAATGTGCATACTTTGTTGATTCCATTTATGAAATAAATCACATTTTCTAAAAACTCGTGTTTTTTAAGAAATCATGTAAACCTTCTAGAAGTTGTGATTTTAAAAAACGAGGGGAAGTAAGCTTTTCTTATTTCCGGACGCATGCGCAAAATATAGAAATTCGTTATGACGTAGAAGCTGCATACTTTGTTGATTCCATTTATGAAATAAATCACATTTTCTAAAAACTTGTGTTTTTTAAGAAATCATGTAAACCTTCTAGAAGCTGTGAATTTAAAAAAGGCGGGGAAGTAAGCTTTTCTTATTTCCGGACGAATGCGCAAAGTATAGAAAGTCGTTATTACGTACAATGTGCATAGTTTGCGCATGCGCAAACTATCGAAAGTCGTTATGACATACAATGTGCATACTTTGTTGATTCCATTTACGAAATAAATCAAATTTTCCTAAAACTCATGTTTTTTAAGAAATCATGTAAACCTTCTAGAAGTTGTGATTTTAAAAAACGGGGGGAAGTAAGCTTTTCTTATTTCCGGAAGCATGCGCAAACTATAGAAAGTCATTATTACGTAGAATGTGCATAGTTTGCGCATACGCAAACTACAGAAAGTCGTTATGACATAGAATGTGCATAGTTTGTTGATTCCATTTACGAAATAAATCACATTTTCTAAAAACTCGTGTTTTTTAAGAAATCTTGTAAACCTTCTAGAAGTTGTGATTTAAAAAAACGGGGGGAAGTAATCTTTTCTTATTTACGGACGCATGCGCAAACTATATAAAGTCGTTATTACCTATAATGTGCGTAGATTGCGCATGCGCAAACTATAGAAAGTTGTTATGACATAGAATGTGCATACTTTGTTGATACCATTTATGAAATAAATCACATTTTCTAAAAACTCGTGTTCTTTAAGAAATCATGTAAACCTTCTAGAAGTTGTATTTTAAAAAACGGGAGGAAGTAAGCTTTTCTTATTTCCGGACGCATGCGCAACCTATAGAAAGTCATTATGACGTAGAAAGTGCATAATTTGTTGATTCCATTTATGAAATAAATCATATTTTCTAAAAAATCATGTTTTTTAAGAAATCATGTAAACCTTCTAGAATCTGTGAATTTAAAAAAAGCGGGCAGTAAGCTTTTCTTATTTCCCGACGCATGCGCAAACTATAGAAAGTCGTTATTACGTAGAATGTGCATAGTTTGCGCATGCGCAAACTATAGAAAGTCGATGAGACGTAGAATGTGGATACTCGTGTTTTTTAAGAAATCATGTAAACCTTCTAGAAGTTGTGATTTTAAAAAACGGGGGGAAGTAAGCTTTTCTTATTTCCGGACGCATGTGCAAACAATAGAAAGTCTTTATTACGTATAATGTGCATAGTTTGCACACACGCAGACTACAGAAAGTCGTTATGACATAGAATGTGCATACTTTCTTGATTCCATTTAGCAAATAGATCACATTTTTTAAAAACTCGTGTTTTCTAAGAAATCATGTAAACCTTCTAGAAGTTGTGATTTTAAAAAACGGGGGGAAGTAAGCTTTTCTTATTTCCGGAAGCATGCGCAAACTATAGAAAGTCGTTATTACGTAGAATGTGCATAGTTTGCGCATGCAAAAACTAGAAAAAGTCGTTATGACATAGAATGTGCATACTTTGTTGATTCCATTTATGAAATAAATCACATTTTCTAAAAACTCATGTTCTTTAAGAAATCAGGTAAACCTTCTAGAAGCTGTGAATTTAAAAAAATGGGGGAAGTAAGCTTTTCTTATTTCCGGACGCATGCGCAAAGTATAGAAAGTCGTTATTACATAGAATGTGCATAGTTTGCGCATGCGCAAACTATCGAAACTCGTTATGACATAGTATATGCATAGTTTGTTGATTCCATTTACGAAATAAATCATATTTTCTAAAAACTTATGTTTTTTAAGAAATCATGTAAACCTTCTAGAAGTTGTGATTTTAAAAAACCGGGGGAAGTAAGCTTTTCTTATTTCCGGAAGCATGCGCAAACTATAGAAAGTCGTTATTACGTAGAATGTGCATAGTTTGCGCATGCACAAACTAGAAAAATTCGTTATGACATTGAATGTGCATACTTTATTGATTCCATTTATGAAATAAATCACATTTTATAAAAACTCGTGTTTTTAAGAAATCATGTAAACCTTCTAGAAGCTGTGAATTTAAAAAAAGGGGGGAAGTAAGCTTTTCTTATTTCCGGACACATGTGCAAAGTATAGAAAGTCGTTATTACGTACAATGAGCATAGTTTGCGCATGCGCAAACTATCGAAAGTCGTTATGACATAGAATGTCCATACTTTGTTGATTCCATTTACGAAATAAATCACATTTTCTAAAAACTCGTGTTTTTTAAGAAATCATGTAAACCTTCTAGAAGTTGTGATTTTAAAAAACGGGGGGAAGTAAGCTTTTCTTATTTCCGGACGCATGCGCAAACTATAGAAAGTCGTTGTGACATAGAATGTGCATAATTTGTTGATTCCATTTATGAAATAAATCACATTTTCTAAAAACTCGTGTTTTTTAAGAAATCATGTAAACCTTCTAGAAGTTGTGATTTTAAAAAATGGGGGGAAGTAAGCTTTTCTTATTTCCGGACGCATGCACAAACTATAGAAAGTCGTTATGACGTAGAATGTGCATACTTTGTTGATTCCATTTATGAAATAAATCACATTTTCTAAAAACTCGTGTTTTTTAAGAAATCATGTAAACCTTCTAGAAGTTGTGATTTTAAAAAACGGGGGGAAGTAAGCTTTTCTTATTTCCGGACGCATGCGCAAACTATAGAAAGTCGTTATTACATAGAATGTGCATAGTTTGCGCATGCGCAGACTACAGAAAGTCGTTATGACATAAAATGTGCATACTTTGTTGATTCCATTTATGAAATAAATCACATTTTTTAAAAACTCGCGTTTTCTAAGAAATCATGTAAACCTTCTAGAAGTTGTGATTTTAAAAAACGGGGGGAAGTGAACTTTTCTTATTTTCGGACACATGCGCAAACTATAGAAAGTCGTTATTACGTAGAATGTGCATAGTTTGCGTATGCGCAGACTACAGAAAGTCGTTATGACATAGAATGTGCATACTTTGTTGATTCTATTTATGAAATAAATCACATTTTCTAAAAACTCATGTTCTTTAAGAAATCATGTAAACCTTCTAGAAGCTATGAATTTTAAAAAAGGGGGAAAGTAAGCTTTTCTTATTTCCGAACGCATGCACAAAGTATAGAAAGTCGTTATTACGTAGAATGTGCATAGTTTGCGCATGCGCAAACTATCGAAAGTCATTATGACATAGAATGTGAATAGTTTGTTGATTCCATTTACGAAATAAATCACATTTTCTAAAAACTCATGTTTTTTAAGAAATAATGTAAACCTTCTAGAAGTTGTGATTTTAAAAAACGGGGGGAAGTAAGATTTTCTTATTTGCGAACGCATGCGCAAAGTATAGAAAGTCATTATTACGTAGAATGTGCATAGTTTCCGCATGCGCAAACTAAAAATAGTCGTTATGGCATAGAATGTGCATACTTTGTTGAGTCCATTTATGAAATAAATCACATTTTCTAAAAACTCATGTTCTTTAAGAAATCATGTAAACCTTCTAGAAGCTGTGAATTTTAAAAAAGGGGGAAAGTAAGCTTTTCTTATTTCCGAACGCATGCGCAAAGTATAGAAAGTCGTTATTACGTAGAATGTGCATAGTTTGCGCATGCGCAAACTATCGAAAGTCATTATGACATAGAATGTGAATAGTTTGTTGATTCCATTTACGAAATAAATCAAATTTTCTAAAAACTCATGTTTTTTAAGAAATAATGTAAACCTTCTAGAAGTTGTGATTTTAAAAAACGGGGGGAAGTAAGCTTTTCTTATTTCCGAACGCATGCGCAAAGTATAGAAAGTCATTATTACGTAGAATGTGCATAGTTTCCGCATGCGCAAACTACAAAAAGTGATTATGACATAGAATGTGCATACTTTGTTGAGTCCATTTACGAAATAAGTCACATTTTCTAAAAACTCGTGTTTTTTAAGAAATCATGTAAACATTCTAGAAGTTGTGATTTTAAAAAACGGGGGGGAAGTAAGCTTTTCTTATTTCCGGACGCATGTGCAAACTATAGAAAGTCGTTATGACGTAGAATGTGCATAATTTGTTGATTCCATTTATGAAATAAATCACATTTTCTAAAAACTCGTGTTTTTTAAGAAATCATGTAAACCTTCTAGAAGTTATGATTTTAAAAAACGGGGGGAAGTAAGCTTTTCTTATTTCCGGACGCATGCGCAAACTATAGAAAATCGTTATTACGTAGAATGTGAATAGTTTGCGCATGCGCAGACTACAGAAAGTCGTTATGACATAGAATGTGCATACTTTGTTGATTCCATTTATGAAATAAATCACAGTTTCTAAAACCTCATGTTCTCTAAGAAATCATGTAAATCTTCTAGAAGCTGTGAATTTAAAAAAATGGGGGAAGTAAGCTTTTCTTATTTCCGGACGCATGCGCAAAGTATAGAAAGTCGTTATTACGTAGAATGTGCATAGTTTGCGCATGTGCAAACTATTGAAAGTCGTTATGACATAGAATGTGCATAGTTTGTTGATTCCATTTACGAAATAAATCATATTTTCTAAAAACTCATGTTTTTTAAGAAATCATGTAAACCTTCTAGAAGTTGTGATTTTAAAAAACGGGGGAAAGTAAACTTTTCTTATTTCCGGAAGCATGCGCAAACTATAGAAAGTCGTTATTACGTAGAATGTGCATAGTTTGCGCATGCACAAACTAGAAAAAGTCGTTATGACATAGAATGTGCATACTTTGGGGAAGTAAGCTTTTCTTATTTACGGACGCATGCGCAAACTATATAAAGTCGTTATTACCTATAATGTGCATAGATTGCGCATGCGCAAACTATAGAAAGTTGTTATGACATAGAATGTGCATACTTTGTTGATACCATTTATGAAATAAATCACATTTTTCTAATAACTCGTGTTCTTTAAGAAATCATGTAAACCTTCTAGAAGTTGTATTTTAAAAAACGGGGGGAAGTAAGCTTTTCTTATTTCCGGACGCATGCGCAACCTATAGAAAGTCATTATGACGTAGAATGTGCGTAATTTGTTCATCCCATTTATGAAATAAATCATATTTTCTAAAAAATCGTGTTTTTTAAGAACTCATGTAAACCTTCTAGAATCTGTGAATTTAAAAAAAGCGGGCAGTAAGCTTTTCTTATTTCCGGACGCATGCGCAAACTATAGAAAGTCGTTATTACGTAGAATGTGCATAGTTTGCGCATGCGCAAACTATAGAAAGTCGATGAGACGTAGAATGTGCATACTTTGTTGATTCCATTTATGAAATAAATCACATTTTCTAAAAACTCGTGTTTTTTAAGAAATCATGTAAACCTTCTAGAAGTTGTGATTTTAAAAAACGGGGGGAAGTAAGCTTTTCTTATTTCCGGACTCATGCGCAAACTATAGAAAGTCGTTATGACGTAGAATGTGCATACTTTTTTGACTCCATTTATGAAATAAATCGCATTTTCTAAAAACTCATGTTTTTTAAGAAATCATGTAAACCTTCTAGAAGTTTTGATTTTAAAAAACGGGGGGAAGTAAGCTTTTCTTATTTCCGGACGCATGTGCAAACTATAGAAAGTCGTTATTACGTAGAATGTTCATAGTTTACGCACACGCAGACTACAGAAAGTCGTTATGACATAGAATTTGCATACTTTGTTGATTCCATTTAGCAAATAGATCACATTTTTTAAAAACTCGTGTCTTCTAAGAAATCATTTAATCCTTCTAGAAGTTGTGATTTTAAAAAACGGGGGGAAGTAAGCTTTTCTTATTTCCGGACGCATGCGCAAAGTATAGAAAGTCGTTATTACGTAGAATGTGCATAGTTTGCGCATGCGCAAACTATTGAAAGTCGTTATGACATAGAATGTGCATACTTTGTTGATTCCATTTACGAAATAAATCACATTTTCTAAAAACTCGTGTTTTTTAAGAAATCATGTAAACCTTCTAGAAGTTGTGATTTTAAAAAACGGGGGGAAGTAAGCTTTTCTTATTTCCGGAAGCATGCGCAAACTATAGAAAGTCGTCATTACGTAGAATTTGCATAGTTTGCGCATCCACAAAGTACAGAAAGTCGTTATGACATAGAATGTGCATACTTTGTTGATTCCATTTATGAAATAAATCACATTTTCTAAAAACTCGTGTTTTTTAAGAAATCATGTAAACCTTCTAGAAGCTGTGAATTTAAAAAAAGGGGGGAAGTAAGCTTTTCTTATTTCCGGACGCATGCGCAAAGAATAGAAAGTCGTTATTACGTACAATGTGCATAGTTTGCACATGCGCAAACTATCGAAATTCGTTATGACATAGAATGTGCATACTTTGTTGATTCCATTTACTAAATCAATCAAATTTTCTAAAAACTCGTGTTTTTTAAGAAATCATGTAAACCTTCTAGAAGTTGTGAATTTAAAAAACGGGGGGAAGCAAGCTTTTCTTATTTCTGGACGCATGCTCAAACTATAGAAAGTCGTTATGACGTAGAATGTGCATACTTTATTGATTCCATTTATGAAATAAATCACATTTTCTAAAAACTCTTGTTTTTTAAGAAATCATGTAAACCTTCTAGAAGTTGTGATTTTAAAAAACGCGGGGAAGTAAGCTTTTCTTATTTCTGGATGCATGCGCAAACAATAGAAAATCGTTATTACGTAGAATGTGAATAGTTTGCGCATGCGCAGACTACAGAAAGTCGTTCTGACATAGAATGTGCATACTTTGTTGATTCCATTTATGAAATAAATCACATTTTCTAAAAACTCGTGTTTTTTAAGAAATCATGTAAACCTTCTAGAAGCTGTGAATTTAAAAAAATGGGGGAAGTAAGCTTTTCTTATTTCCGGACGCATGCGCAAAGTATAGAAAGTCGTTATTACGTAGAATGTGCATAGTTTGCGCATGCGCAAACTATCGAAAGTCGTTATGACATAGAATATGCATAGTTTGTTGATTCCATTTACGAAATAAATCATATTTTCTAAAAACTCATGTTTTTGAAGAAATCATGTAAACCTTCTAGAAGTTGTGATTTTAAAAAATGGGGGAAAATAAGCTTTTCTTATTTCTGGATGCATGCGCAAACAATAGAAAATCGTTATTGCGTAGAATGTGAATAGTTTGCGCATGCGCAGACTACAGAAAGTCGTTATGACATAGAATGTGCATACTTTGTTGATTCCATTTATGAAATAAATCACATTTTCTAAAAACTCGTGTTTTTAAGAAATCATCTAAACCTTCTAGAAGTTGTGATTTTAAAAAACTGGGGGAAGTAAGCTTTTCTTATTTCCGGATGCATGCGCAAACTATAGAAAGTCCTTATTACGTAGAATGTGCATAGTTTGCGGATGCACAAACTACAAAAAGTCATTATGACATAGAATGTGCAACTTTGTTGATTCCATTTATGAAATAAATCACATTTTCTAAAAACTCATGTTTTTTAAGAAATCATGTAAACCTTCTAGAAGTTGTGATTTTAAAAAAAGGAGGGAAGTAAGCTTTTCTTATTTCCGGACGCATGCGCAAACTATAGAAAGTCGTTATGACGTAGAATGTGCATACTTTGTTGATTCCATTTATTAAATAAATCACATTTTCTAAAAACTCATGTTCTTTAAGAAATCATGTAAACCTTCTAGAAGCTGTGAATTTTAAAAAAGGGGGAAAGTAAGCTTTTCTTATTTTCGAACATATGCGCAAAGTATAGAAAGTCGTTATTACGTAGAATGTGCATAGTTTACGCATGCGCAAACTATCGAAAGTCATTATGACATAGAATGTGAATAGTTTGTTGATTCCATTTACGAAATAAATCACATTTTCTAAAAACTCATGTTTTTTAAGAAATCATGTAAACCTTCTAGAAGTTGTGATTTTAAAAAACGGGGGGAAGTAAGCTTTTCTTATTTCCGGACGCATGCGCAAAGTATAGAAAGTCGTTATTACGTAGAATGTGCATAGCTTCTGCATGCGCAAACTACAAAAAGTCGTTATGACATAGAATGTGCATACTTTGTTGATTCCATTTACGAAATAAATCACATTTTCTAAAAACTCGTGTTTTTTAAGAAATCATGTAAACATTCTAGAAGTTGTGATTTTAAAAAACGGGGGAAGTAAGCTTTTCTTATTTCCGGACGCATGCGCAAACTATAGAAAGTCGTTATGACATAAAATGTGCATAATTTGTTGATTCCATTTATGAAATAAATCACATTTTCTAAAAACTCGTGTTTTTTAAGAAATCATGTAAACCTTCTAGAAGTTGTGATTTTAAAAAATGGGGGGAAGTAAGCTTTTCTTATTTCCGGATGCATGCGCAAACAATAGAAAATCGTTATTACGTAGAATGTGAATAGTTTGCGCATGCGAAGACTACAGAAAGTCGTTATGACATAGAATGTGCATACTTTGTTGATTCCATTTATGAAATAAATCACATTTTCTAAAAACTCATGTTCTTTAAGAAATCATGTAAACCTTCTAGAAGCTGTGACTTTAAAAAAATGGGGGAAGTAAGCTTTTCTTATTTCCGGACGCATGCGCAAAGTATAGAAAGTCGTTATTACGTAGAATGTGCATAGTTTGCGCATGTGCAAACTATCAAAAGTCGTTATGACATAGAATGTCAGTAGTTTGTTGATTCCATTTACGAAATAAATCATATTTTCTAAAAACTCATGTTTTTTAAGAAATCATGTAAACCTTCTAGAAGTTGTGATTTTAAAAAACGGGGGAAGGTAAACTTTTCTTATTTCCGGAAGCATGCGCAAACTGTAGAAAGTCGTTATTACGTAGAATGTGCATAGTTTGCGCATGCACAAACTAGAAAAAGTCGTTATGACATAGAATGTGCATACTTTGTTGATTCCATTTATGAAATAAATAACATTTTCTAAAAACTCGTGTTTTTAAGAAATCATGTAAACATTCTAGAAGTTGTGATTTTAAAAAACGGGGGGAAGTAAGCTTTTCTTATTTCCGGATGCATGCGCAAACTATAGAAAGTCCTTATTACGTAGAATGTGGATAGTTTGCGCATGCGCAAACTACAAAAAGTCATTATGACATAGAATGTGCAACTTTGTTGATTCCATTTATGAAATAAATCACATTTTCCAAAAACTCGTGTTTTTTAAGAAATCATGTAAACATTCTAGAAGTTGTAATTTTAAAAAATGGGGGGAAGTAAGGTTTTCTTATTGCTGGACGCATGCGCAAACTATAGAAAGTCGTTATGACATAGAATGTGCATACTTTGTTGATTCCATTTACGAAATAAATCACATTTTCTAAAAACTCATGTTTTTTAAGAAATCATGTAAACATTCTAGAAGTTGTGATTTTAAAAAATGGGGGGAAGTAAGCTTTTCTTATTTCCGGACGCATGCGCAAACTATAGAAAGTCGTTATAATGTAGAATGTGCATAATTTGTCGATTCCATTTATGAAATAAATCACATTTTCTTAAAACTCATGTTTTTTAAGAAATCATGTAAACCTTCTAGAAGTTGTGATTTTAAAAAAAGGGGGGAAGTAAGCTTTTCTTTTTTTCGGAAGCATGCGCAAACTATAGAAAGTCGTTATTATGTAGAATGTGCATAGTTTGCGCATGCGCAAAGTACAGAAAGTCGTTATGACATAGAATGTCCATACTTTGTTGATTCCATTTATGAAATAAATCACATTTTCTAAAAACTCGTGTTCTTTAAGAAATCATGTAAACCTTCTAGAAGCTGTGAATTTAAAAAAAGTGGGGTAGTAAGCTTTTCTTATTTCCGGACGCATGCGTAAAGTATAGAAAGTCGTTATTACGTAGAATGTGCATAGTTTGTGCATGTGCAAACTATCGAAAGTCGTTATGACATAGAATGTTCATAGTTTGTTGATAATATTTACGAAATAAATCACATTTTCTAAAAACTCATCTTTTTTAAGAAATTATGTAAACCTTCTAGAAGTTGTGATTTTAAAAAACAGGGGGAAGTAAGCTTTTCTTATTTTCGGAAGCATGTGCAAACTATAGAAAGTCGTTATTACGTAGAATGTGCATAGTTTGCGCATGCGCAAACTACAAAAAGTTGTTATGACATAGAATGTGTATACTTTGTTGATTCCATTTATGAAATAAATCACATTTTCTAAAAACTCGTGTTTTTTAAGAATTCATGTAAACATTCTAGAAGTTGTGATTTTAAAAAACGGGGGAAGTAAGCTTTTCTTATTTCTGGACGCATGCACAAACTATAGAAAGTCGTTATGACGTAGAATGTGCATACTTTGTTAATTCCATTTATGAAATAAATCACATTTTCTAAAAACTCGTGTTTTTTAAGAAATCATGTAAACCTTCTAGAAGTTGTGATTTTAAAAAACGGGGGGAAGTAAGCTTTTTTTATTTCCGGAAGCATGCACAAACTATAGAAAGTCGTTATTACGTAGAATGTGCATAGTTTGCGCATGCGCAAACTATAGAAAGTCGATGAGACGTAGAATGTGGATACTTTGTTGATTCCATTTACGAAATAAATCACATTTTCTAAAAACTCGTGTTTTTTAAGAAATCATGTAAACCTTCTAGAAGTTGTGATTTTAAAAAACGGGGGGAAGTAAGCTTTTCTTATTTCCGGACGCATGCGCAAACTATAGAAAGTCGTTATGACGTAGAATGTGCATACTTTTTTGATTCCATTTATGAAATAAATCGCATTTTCTAAAAACTCGTGTTTTTTAAGAAATCATGTAAACCTTCTAGAAGTTGTGATTTTAAAAAACGGGGGGAAGTAAGGTTTTCTTATTTCCGGACGCATGTGCAAACTATAGAAAGTCGTTATTACGTAGAATGTGCATAGTTTGCGCACACGCAGACTACAGAAAGTCGTTATGACATAGAATGTGCATACTTTGTTGATTCCATTTAGCAAATAGATCACATTTTTTAAAAACTCGTGTTTTCTAAGAAATCATGTAAACCTTCTAGAAGTTGTGATTTTAAAAAACGGGGGGAAGTAAGCTTTTCTTATTTCCGGACGCACGCGCAAAGTATAGAAAGTCGTTATTATGTAGAATGTGCATAGTTTGCGCATGCGCAAACTATTGAAAGTCATTATGACATAGAATGTGCATACTTTGTTGATTCCATTTATGAAATAAATCACATTTTCTAAAAAATTCGTGTTTTTTAAGAAATCATCTAAACCTTCTAGAAGTTGGGATTTTAAAAAATGGGGGGAAGTAAGCTTTTCTTATTTCCGGACGCATGCGCAAACTATAGAAAATCGTTATTACGTAGAATGTTCATAGTTTGCACATGCGCAGACTACAGAAAGTCGTTATGACATAGAATGTGCATAGTTTGTTGATTCCATTTATGAAATAAATCACATTTTCTAAAAACTCGTGTTTTTTAAGAAATCATGTAAACCTTCTAGAAGTTGTGATTTTAAAAAACGGGGGGAAGTAAGCTTTTCTTATTTCCGGACGCATGTGCAAACTATAGAAAGTCGTTATTACGTAGAATGTGCATAGTTTGCGCATACGCAGACTACAGAAAGTCGTTATGACATAGAATGTGCATACTTTGTTGATTCCATTTAGCAAATAGATCACATTTTTTAAAAACTCGTGTTTTCTAAGAAATCATGTAAACCTTCTAGAAGTTGTGATTTTAAAAAACGGGGGGAAGTAAGCTTTTCTTATTTCCGGACGCATGTTCAAACTATAGAAAGTCGTTATTACGTAGAATGTGCATAGTTTGCGCATACGCAGACTACAGAAAGTCGTTATGACATAGAATGTGCATACTTTGTTGATTCCATTTAGCAAATAGATCACATTTTTTAAAAACTCGTGTTTTCTAAGAAATCATGTAAACCTTCTAGAAGTTGTGATTTTTAAAAACGGGGGGAAGTAAGCTTTTCTTATTTCCGGACACATGCGCAAACTATAGAAAGTCGTTATTACGTAGAATGTGCATAGTTTGCGCATGCGCAGTCTACAGAAAGTCGTTATGACATAGAATGTGCATACTTTGTTGATTCCATTTATGAAATAAATCACATTTTCTAAAAAATTCGTGTTTTTTAAGAAATCATCTAAACATTCTAGAAGTTGTGATTTTAAAAAACGGGGGGAAGTAAGCTTTTCTTATTTCCGGACGCATGCGCAAACTATAGAAAGTCGTTATTATGTAGAATGTGCATAATTTGTTAATTCCATTTATGAAATAAATCACATTTTCTTAAAACTCGTGTTTTTAAAGAAATCATGTAAACCTTCTAGAAGCTGTGAATTTAAAAAAAGGGGGGAAGTAAGGTTTTCTTATTTCCGGACGCATGCGCAAAGTATAGAAAGTGGTTATTACGTAGAATGTGCATAGTTTGCGCATGCGCAAACTATCGAAAGTCGTTATGACATAGAATGTGCATAGTTTGTTTATTCCATTTACGAAATAAATCATATTTTCTAAAAACTCATGTTTTTTAAGAAATCATGTAAACCTTCTGGAAGTTGTGATTTTAAAAAACGGGGGAAGTAAGCTTTTCTTATTTCCGGAAGCATGCGCAAACTATAGAAAGTTGTAATGACGTAGAATGTGCATACTTTGTTGATTCCATTTATGAAATAAATCACATTTTCTAAAAACTCGTGTTTTTTAAGAAATCATGTAAACATTCTAGAAGTTGTGATTTTAAAAAATGGTGGGAAGTAAGCTTTTCTTATTTCCGGACGCATGCGCAAACTATAGAAAGTCGTTATGACGTAGAATGTGCATACTTTGTTGATTCCATTTATGAAATAAATCACATTTTCTAAAAACTCATGTTCTTTAAGAAATCATGTAAACCTTCTAGAAGCTGTGAATTTAAAAAAAGGGGGGAAGTAAGCTTTTCTTATTTCCGGACGCATGCACAAAGTATAGAAAGTCGTTATTACGTACAATGAGCATAGGTTGCGCATGCGCAAATTAGCGAAAGTCGTTATGACATAGAATGTGCATAGTTTGTTGATTCCATTTACGAAATAAATCACATTTTCTAAAAACTCGTGCTTTTTAAGAAATCATCTAAACCTTCTAGAAGTTATGATTTTAAAAAACGGGGGAAAGTAAGCTTTTCTTATTTTCGGAAGCATGCACAAACTATAGAAAGTCGTTATTACGTAGAATGTGCATAGTTTCCGCATGCGCAAACTACAGAAAGTCGTTATGACATAGAATGTGCATACTTTGTTGATTCCATTTATGAAATAAATCACATTTTCTAAAAACTCATGTTCTTTAAGGAATCATGTAAACCTTCTAGAAGCTGTGAATTTAAAAAAAGGGGGGAAGTAAGCTTTTCTTATTTCCGGAAGCATGCGCAAATTATAGAAAGCCGTTATTACGTAGAATGTGCATAGTTTGCGCATGTGCAAACTATCGAAAGTCGTTATGACATAGAATGTGCATAGTTCGTTGATTCCATTTACGAAACAAATCACATTTTCTAAAAACTCATGTTTTTTAAGAAATCATGTAAACCTTCTAGAGGTTCTGATTTAAAAAAACGGGGGGAAGTAAGCTTTTATTATTTTCCGAAGCATGCGCAAACTATAGAAAGTCGTTATTACGAAGAATTTACATAGTTTGCGCATGCGCAAACTACAAAAAGTCTTTATGACATAGAATGTGCATACTTTGTTGATTCCATTTATGAAATAAATCACATTTTCAAAAAACTCGTGTTTTTTAAGAATTCATGTAAACATTCTATAAGTCGTGATTTTAAAAAACGGGGGGAAGTAAGCTTTTCTTATTTCCGGACGCATGTGCAAACTATAGAAAGTCGTTATGACGTACAATGTGCATACTTTGCTAATTCCATTTATGAAATAAATCACATTTTCTAAAAACTCGTGTTTTCTAAGAAATCATGTAAACCTTCTAGAAGTTGTGATTTTAAAAAACAGGGGGAAGTAATCTTCTTTTATTTCCGGAAGCATGCGCAAACTATAGAAAGTCGTTATTACGTAGAATGTGCATAGTTTGCACATGCGCAAACTACAGAAAGTCGTTATGACATAGAATGCGCATACTTTGTTGATTCCATTTATGAAATAAATCACATTTTCTAAAAACTCGTGTTTTTTAAGAAATCATGTAAACCTTCTAGAAGCTATGAATTTAAAAAAAGGGGGGAAGTAAGCTATTCTTATTTCCAGACGCATTCGCAAAGTATAGAAAGTCATTATTATGTACAATGAGCATAGTTTGCGCATGCGCAAACTATCGAAAGTCGTTATGACATAGAATGTGCATACTTTGTTGATTCCATTTACGAAATAAATCACATTTTCTAAAAACTCGTTTTTTTTAAGAAATCATGTAAACCTTCTAGAAGTTGTGATTTTAAAAACGGGGGGAAGTAAGCTTTTCTTATTTCCGGACGCATGCGCAAACTATATAAAGTCGTTATGACGTAGAATGTGCATACTTTGTTAATTCCATTTATGAAATAAATCACATTTTCTAAAAACTCGTGTTTTTTAAGAAATCATGTAAACCTTCTAGAAGTTGTGATTTTAAAAAATGGAGGGAAGTAAGCTTTTCTTATTTCCGGACGCATGTGCAAACTATAGAAAGTCGTTATTACGTAGAATGTGCATAGTTTGCGCATGTGCAGAGTACAGAAAGTCGTTATGACATAGAATGTGCATGCTTTGGTGATTCCATTTAGGAAATAAATCACATTTTTTAAAAGCTCGTGTTTTCTAAGAAATCATGTAAACCTTCCAGAAGTTGTGATTTTAAAAAACGGGGGGAAGTAAGCTTTTCTTATTTCCGGACGCATGGGCAAATTTTAGAAAGTCATTATTACATAGAATGTGCATAGTTTGCGCATGCGCAGACTACAGAAAGTCGTTATGACATAGAATGTGCATACTTTGTTGATTCCATTTATGAAATAAATCACATTTTCTAAAAACCCATGTTCTTTAAGAAATCATGTAAACCTTCTCGGACCTGTGAATTTAAAAAAAGGGGGAAGTAAGCTTTTCTTATTTCCAGACGCATGCGCAAAGTATTGAAAGTCGTTATTACGTAGAATGTGCATAGTTTGCGCATGCGCAAACTATCGAAAGTCGTTATGACATAGAATGTGCATACTTTGTTGATTCCATTTACGAAATAGATCACATTTTCTAAAAACTCGTGTTTTTTAAGAAATCATCTAAACCTTCTAGAAGTTGTGATTTTAAAAAACTGGGGGAAGTAAGCTTTTCTTATTTCCGGAAGCATGCGCAAACTATAGAAAGTCATTATTACGTAGAATGTGCATAGTTTGTGCATGCGCAAACTACAGAAAGTCGTTATGACATAGAATGTGCATACTTTGTTGATTCCATTTATGAAATAAATCACATTATCAAAAAACTTGTGTTTTTTAAGAAATCATGTAAACCTTCTAGAAGTTGTGATTTTAAAAAAAGGGGGGAAGTAAGCTTTTCTTATTTCCGGACGCATGCGCAAACTATAGAAAGTCGTTATGACGTAGAATGTGCATACTTTGTTGATTCCATTTATGAAATAAATCACATTTTCTAAAAACTCGTGTTTTCTAAGAAATCATGTAAACCTTCTAGAAGTTGTGATTTTAAAAAATGGGGGGAAGTAGGCTTTTCTTATTTCCGGACGCATGCCCAAACTATAGAAAGTCGTTATTACGTAGAATGTGCATAGTTTGCACATGCGCAGACGATAGAAAGTCGTTATGACATAGAATGTGCATAGTTTGTTGATTCCATTTATGAAATAAATCACATTTTCTAAAAACTCGTGTTTTTTAAGAAATCATGTAAACCTTCTAGAAGTTGTGATTTCAAAAAACTGGGGGAAGTAAGCTTTTCTTATTTCCGGACGCATGTGCAAACTACAGAAAGTCGTTATTACGTAGAATGTGCATAGTTTGCACATACGCAAACTACATAAAGTCGTTATGACATAGAATGTGCATACTTTGTTGATTCCATTTAGCAAATAGATCACATTTTTTAAAAACTCGTGTTTCTAAGAAATCATGTAAACCTTCTAGAAGTTGTGATTTTAAAAAACGGGGGGAAGTAAGCTTTTCTTATTTCCGGACGCATGGGCAAAGTATAGAAAGTCGTTATTACGTTGAATGTGCATAGTTTGCGCATGCGCAAACTACAGAAAGTCGTTATGACATAGAATGTGCATACTTTGTTGATTCCATTTATGTAAGAAATCACATTTTCTAAAAACTCGTGTTTTTTAAGAAATCATGTAAACCTTCTAGAAGTAGTGATTTTAAAAAACGAGGGAAGTAAGCTTTTCTTATTTCCGGACGCATGCGCAAAATATAGTAATTCGTTATGACGTAGAAGGTGCATACTTTGTTATTTCCATTTATGAAATAAATCACATTTTCTAAAAACTCGTGTTTTTTAAGAAATCATCTAAACCTTCTAGAAGTTGTGATTTTAAAAAACTGGGGGAAGTAAGCTTTTCTTATTTCCGGAAGCATGCGCAAACTATAGAAAGTCGTTATTACGTAGAATGTGCATAGTTTGCGCATGCGCAAACTACAGAAAGTCGTTATGACATAGAATGTGCATACTTTGTTGATTCCATTTATGAAATAAATCACATTTTCAAAAAACTTGTGTTTTTTAAGAAATCATGTAAAGCTTCTACAAGTTCTGATTTTAAAAAACGAGGGTAAGTAACCTTTTCTTATTTCCGGACGCATGCGCAAACTATAGAAAGTCGTTATGACGTAGAATGTGCATACTTTGTTGACTCCATTTATGAAATAAATCACATTTTCTAAAAACTCGTGTTTTTTAAGAAATCATGTAAACCTTCTAGAAGTTGTGATTTTAAAAAACGGGGGGAAGTAAGCTTTTCTTATTTCCGGACGCATGTGCAAACTATAGAAAGTTGTTATTACGTAGAATGTGCATAGTTTGCGCATACGCAGACTACAGAAAGTCGTTATGACATAGAATGTGCATACTTTGTTGATTCCATTTAGCAAATAGATCACATTTTTTAAAAACTCGTGTTTTCTAAGAAATCATGTAAACCTTCTAGAAGTTGTGATTTTAAAAAACGGGGGGAAGTGAACTTTTCTTATTTCTGGACACATGCGCAAACTATAGAAATTCGTTTTTACGTAGAATGTGCATAGTTTGCGTATGCGCAGACTACAGAAAGTTGCTATGACATAGAATGTGCATACTCTGTTGATTCCATTTATGAAATAAATCACATTTTCTAAAAACTCATGTTCTTTAAGAAATCATGTAAACCTTCTAGAAGCTGTGAATTAAAAAAAATGGGGGAAGTAAGCTTTTCTTATTTCCCGACGCATGCGCAAAGTATAGAAAGTCGTTATTAGGTAGAATGTGCATAGTTTGTGCATGTGCAAACTATCGAAAGTCGTTATGACATAGAATGTGCATACTTCGTTGATTTCATTTACGAAATAAATCACATTTTCTAAAAACTCGTGTTTTTTAAGAAATCATCTAAACCTTCTAGAAGTTTTGATTTTAAAAAACCGGGGGAAGTAAGCTTTTCTTATTTCCGGAAGCATGCGCAAACTATAGAAAGTTGTTATTACGTAGAATGTGCATAGTTTGCGGATGCGCAAACTACAGAAAGTCGTTATGACATAGAATGTGCATACTTTGTTGATTCCATTTATGAAATAAATCACATTTTCAAAAAACTTGTGTTTTTTAAGAAATCATGTAAACCTTCTACAAGTTCTGATTTTAAAAAACGCGGGTAAGTAACCTTTTCTTATTTCCGGACGCATGCACAAACTATAGAAAGTCGTTATGACGTAGAATGTGCATACTTTGTTGATTCCATTTATGAAATAAATCACATTTTCTAAAAACTCATGTTTTCTAAGAAATCATGTAAACCTTCTAGAAGTTGTGATTTTAAAAAACGGGGGGAAGTAAGCTTTTCTTATTTCCGGACGCATGTGCAAACTATAGAAAGTCGTTATTACGTAGAATGTGCATAGTTTGCGCATACGCAGACTACAAAAGTCGTTATGACATAGAATGTGCATACTTTGTTGATTCCATTTAGCAAATAGATCACATTTTTTAAAAACTCGTGTTTTCTAAGAAATCATGTAAACCTTCTAGAAGTTGTGATTTTAAAAAACGGGGGGAAGTAAGCTTTTCTTATTTCCGGAAGCATGCCCAAAGTATAGAAAGTCGTTATTACGTAGAATGTGCATAGTTTCCGCATGCGCAAACTATTGAAAGCCGTTATGACATAGAATGTGCATACTTTGTTGATTCCATTTAAGAAATAAATCACATTTTCTAAAAACTCGTGTTTTTTAAGAAATCACGTAAACCTTCTAGAAGTTGTGATTTTAAAAAACGGGGGGAAGTAAGCTTTTCTTATTTCCAGATGCATGCACAAATTTTAGAAAGTCGTTATTACATAAAATATGCATAGTCTGTGCATCCGCAGACTACAGAAAGTCCTTATGACATAGAATGTGCATACTTTGTTGATTCCATTTATGAAATAAATCAAATTTTCTAAAAACTCATGTTCTTTAAGAATTCATGTAAACCTTCTAGGAGCTGTGATTTTAAAAAAAGGGGGAAGTAAGCTTTTCTTATTTCCGGACGCATGTGCAAACTATAGAAAGTCGTTATTACGTAGAATGTGCATAGTTTGCGCATGTGCAGACTACAGAAAGTCGTTATGACATAGAATGTGCATACTTTGGTGATTCCATTTAGGAAATAAATCACATTTTTTAAAAGCTCGTGTTTCCTAAGAAATCATGTAAACCTTCTAGAAGTTGTGATTTTAAAAAACGGGGGGAAGTAAGCTTTTCTTATTTCCGGACGCATGCGCAAATTTTAGAAAGTCGTTATTACATAGAATGTGCATAGTTTGCGCATGCGCAGACTACAGAAAGTCGTTATGACATAGAATGTGCATACTTTGTTGATTTCATTTATGAAATAAATCACATTTTCTAAAAACTCATGTTCTTTAAGAAATCATGTAAACCTTCTAGGACTTGTGAATTTAAAAAAATGGGGAAGTAAGCTTTTCTTATTTCCGGACGCATGCGCAAAGTATTGAAAGTCGTTATTACGTAGAATGTGCATAGTTTGCACATGCGCAAACTATCGAAAGTCGTTATGACATAGAATGTGCATACTTTGTTGATTCGATTTACAAAATAAATCACATTTTCTAAAAACTCGTGTTTTTTAAGAAATCATCTAAACCTTCTAGAAGTTGTGATTTTAAAAAACGGGGGGAAGTAAGCTTTTCTTATTTCCGGAAGCTTGCGCAAACTATAGAAAGTCATTATTACGTAGAATTTGCATAGTTTGCGCATGCGCAAACTACAGAAAGTCGTTATGACATAGAATGTGCATACTTTGTTGATTCCATTTATGAAATAAATCACATTTTCAAAAAACTCGTGTTTTTTAAGAAATCATGTAAACCTTCTAGAAGTTGTGATTTAAAAAAAAGGGGGGAAGTAAGCTTTTCTTATTTCCAGACGCATGCGCAAACTATAGAAAGTCGTTATGACGTAGAATGTGCATACTTTGTTGATTCCATTTATGAAATAAATTACATTTTCTAAAAACTCATGTTTTCTAAGAAATCATGTAAACCTTCTAGAAGTTGTGATTTTAAAAAATGGGGGGAAGTAGGCTTTTCTTATTTCCGGACGCATGCGCAAACTATAGAAAGTCGTTATTACGTAGAATGTGCATAGTTTGCACATGTGCAGACGACAGAAAGTCGTTATGACATAGAATGTGCATAGTTTGTTGATTCCATTTATGAAATAAATCACATTTTCTAAAAACTCGTGTTTTTTAAGAAATCATGTAAACCTTCTAGAAGTTGTGATTTCAAAAAACTGGGGGAAGTAACCTTTTCTTATTTCCGGACGCATGTGCAAACTACAGAAAGTCGTTATTACGTAGAATGTGCATAGTTTGCGCATACGCAAACTACAGAAAGTCGTTATGACATAGAATGTGCATACTTTGTTGATTCCATTTACCAAATAGATCACATTTTTTAAAAACTCGTGTTTTCTAGGAAATCATGTAAACCTTCTAGAAGTCGTGGTTTTAAAAAACGGGGGGAAGTAAGCTTTTCTTATTTCTGGACACATGCGCAAAGTATAGAAAGTCGTTATTACGTAGAATGTGCATAGTTTTCGCATGCGCAAACTATCGAAAGTCATTATGACATAGAATGTGCATACTTTGTTGATTCCATTTACGAAATAAATCACATTTTCTAAAAACTCGTGTTTTTTAAGAAATCATATAAACCTTCTAGAAGTTGTGATTTTAAAAAACGGGGGGAAGTAATTTTTTCTTATCTCCGGATGCATGCGCAAACTATAGAAAGTCGTTATTACGTTGAATGTGCATAGTTTGCGCATGCGCAAACTACAGAAAGTCGTTATGACATAGAATGTGCATACTTTGTTGATTCCATTTATGAAATAAATCACATTTTCTAAAAACTTGTGTTTTTTAAGAAATCATGTAAACCTTCTAGAAGCTGTGAATTTAAAAAAGGCGGGGAAGTAAGCTTTTCTTATTTCCGGACGAATGCGCAAAGTATAGAAAGTCGTTATTACGTACAATGTGCATAGTTTGCGCATGCGCAAACTATCGAAAGTCGTTATGACATACAATGTGCATACTTTGTTGATTCCATTTACGAAATAAATCAAATTTTCCTAAAACTCATGTTTTTTAAGAAATCATGTAAACCTTCTAGAAGTTGTGATTTTAAAAAATGGGGGGAAGTAAGCTTTTCTTATTTCCGGACGCATGCGCAAAGTATTGAAAGTCGTTATTACGTAGAATGTGCATAGTTTGCACATGCGCAAACTATCGAAAGTCGTTATGACATAGAATGTGCATACTTTGTTGATTCGATTTACAAAATAAATCACATTTTCTAAAAACTCGTGTTTTTTAAGAAATCATCTAAACCTTCTAGAAGTTGTGATTTTAAAAAACGGGGGGAAGTAAGCTTTTCTTATTTCCGGAAGCATGCGCAAACTATAGAAAGTCATTATTACGTAGAATTTGCATAGTTTGCGCATGCGCAAACTACAGAAAGTCGTTATGACATAGAATGTGCATACTTTGTTGATTCCATTTATGAAATAAATCACATTTTCAAAAAACTCGTGTTTTTTAAGAAATCATGTAAACCTTCTAGAAGTTGTGATTTAAAAAAAAGGGGGGAAGTAAGCTTTTCTTATTTCCAGACGCATGCGCAAACTATAGAAAGTCGTTATGACGTAGAATGTGCATACTTTGTTGATTCCATTTATGAAATAAATTACATTTTCTAAAAACTCGTGTTTTCTAAGAAATCATGTAAACCTTCTAGAAGTTGTGATTTTAAAAAATGGGGGGAAGTAGGCTTTTCTTATTTCCGGACACATGCGCAAACTATAGAAAGTCGTTATTACGTAGAATGTGCATAGTTTGCACATGTGCAGACGACAGAAAGTCGTTATGACATAGAATGTGCATAGTTTGTTGATTCCATTTATGAAATAAATCACATTTTCTAAAAACTCGTGTTTTTTAAGAAATCATGTAAACCTTCTAGAAGTTGTGATTTCAAAAAACTGGGGGAAGTAAGCTTTTCTTATTTCCGGACGCATGTGCAAACTACAGAAAGTCGTTATTACGTAGAATGTGCATAGTTTGCGCATACGCAAACTACAGAAAGTCGTTATGACATAGAATGTGCATACTTTGTTGATTCCATTTACCAAATAGATCACATTTTTTAAAAACTCGTGTTTTCTAGGAAATCATGTAAACCTTCTAGAAGTCGTGGTTTTAAAAAACGGGGGGAAGTAAGCTTTTCTTATTTCTGGACGCATGCGCAAAGTATAGAAAGTCGTTATTACGTAGAATGTGCATAGTTTCCGCATGCGCAAACTATCGAAAGTCATTATGACATAGAATGTGCATACTTTGTTGATTCCATTTACGAAATAAATCACATTTTCTAAAAACTCGTGTTTTTTAAGAAATCATATAAACCTTCTAGAAGTTGTGATTTTAAAAAACGGGGGGAAGTAATTTTTTCTTATCTCCGGATGCATGCGCAAACTATAGAAAGTCGTTATTACGTTGAATGTGCATAGTTTGCGCATGCGCAAACTACAGAAAGTCGTTATGACATAGAATGTGCATACTTTGTTGATTCCATTTATGAAATAAATCACATTTTCTAAAAACTCGTGTTTTTTAAGAAATCATGTAAACCTTCTAGAAGTTGTGATTTTAAAAAACGAGGGGAAGTAAGCTTTTCTTATTTCCGGACGCATGCGCAAAATATAGAAATTCGTTATGACGTAGAAGCTGCATACTTTGTTGATTCCATTTATGAAATAAATCACATTTTCTAAAAACTTGTGTTTTTTAAGAAATCATGTAAACCTTCTAGAAGCTGTGAATTTAAAAAAGGCGGGGAAGTAAGCTTTTCTTATTTCCGGACGAATGCGCAAAGTATAGAAAGTCGTTATTACGTACAATGTGCATAGTTTGCGCATGCGCAAACTATCGAAAGTCGTTATGACATACAATGTGCATACTTTGTTGATTCCATTTACGAAATAAATCAAATTTTCCTAAAACTCATGTTTTTTAAGAAATCATGTAAACCTTCTAGAAGTTGTGATTTTAAAAAACGGGGGGAAGTAAGCTTTTCTTATTTCCGGAAGCATGCGCAAACTATAGAAATTCGTTTTTACGTAGAATGTGCATAGTTTGCGTATGCGCAGACTACAGAAAGTTGCTATGACATAGAATGTGCATACTCTGTTGATTCCATTTATGAAATAAATCACATTTTCTAAAAACTCATGTTCTTTAAGAAATCATGTAAACCTTCTAGAAGCTGTGAATTAAAAAAAATGGGGGAAGTAAGCTTTTCTTATTTCCCGACGCATGCGCAAAGTATAGAAAGTCGTTATTAGGTAGAATGTGCATAGTTTGTGCATGTGCAAACTATCGAAAGTCGTTATGACATAGTATGTGCATACTTCGTTGATTTCATTTACGAAATAAATCACATTTTCTAAAAACTCGTGTTTTTTAAGAAATCATCTAAACCTTCTAGAAGTTTTGATTTTAAAAAACCGGGGGAAGTAAGCTTTTCTTATTTCCGGAAGCATGCGCAAACTATAGAAAGTTGTTATTACGTAGAATGTGCATAGTTTGCGGATGCGCAAACTACAGAAAGTCGTTATGACATAGAATGTGCATACTTTGTTGATTCCATTTATGAAATAAATCACATTTTCAAAAAACTTGTGTTTTTTAAGAAATCATGTAAACCTTCTACAAGTTCTGATTTTAAAAAACGCGGGTAAGTAACCTTTTCTTATTTCCGGACGCATGCACAAACTATAGAAAGTCGTTATGACGTAGAATGTGCATACTTTGTTGATTCCATTTATGAAATAAATCACATTTTCTAAAAACTCATGTTTTCTAAGAAATCATGTAAACCTTCTAGAAGTTGTGATTTTAAAAAACGGGGGGAAGTAAGCTTTTCTTATTTCCGGACGCATGTGCAAACTATAGAAAGTCGTTATTACGTAGAATGTGCATAGTTTGCGCATACGCAGACTACAAAAGTAGTTATGACATAGAATGTGCATACTTTGTTGATTCCATTTAGCAAATAGATCACATTTTTTTAAAACTCGTGTTTTCTAAGAAATCATGTAAACCTTCTAGAAGTTGTGATTTTAAAAAACGGGGGGAAGTAAGCTTTTCTTATTTCCGGAAGCATGCCCAAAGTATAGAAAGTCGTTATTACGTAGAATGTGCATAGTTTCCGCATGCGCAAACTATTGAAAGCCGTTATGACATAGAATGTGCATACTTTGTTGATTCCATTTAAGAAATAAATCACATTTTCTAAAAACTCGTGTTTTTTAAGAAATCACGTAAACCTTCTAGAAGTTGTGATTTTAAAAAACGGGGGGAAGTAAGCTTTTCTTATTTCCAGATGCATGCACAAATTTTAGAAAGTCGTTATTACATAAAATATGCATAGTCTGTGCATCCGCAGACTACAGAAAGTCCTTATGACATAGAATGTGCATACTTTGTTGATTCCATTTATGAAATAAATCAAATTTTCTAAAAACTCATGTTCTTTAAGAATTCATGTAAACCTTCTAGGAGCTGTGATTTTAAAAAAAGGGGGAAGTAAGCTTTTCTTATTTCCGGACGCATGTGCAAACTATAGAAAGTCGTTATTACGTAGAATGTGCATAGTTTGCGCATGTGCAGACTACAGAAAGTCGTTATGACATAGAATGTGCATACTTTGGTGATTCCATTTAGGAAATAAATCACATTTTTTAAAAGCTCGTGTTTCCTAAGAAATCATGTAAACCTTCTAGAAGTTGTGATTTTAAAAAACGGGGGGAAGTAAGCTTTTCTTATTTCCGGACGCATGCGCAAATTTTAGAAAGTCGTTATTACATAGAATGTGCATAGTTTGCGCATGCGCAGACTACAGAAAGTCGTTATGACATAGAATGTGCATACTTTGTTGATTTCATTTATGAAATAAATCACATTTTCTAAAAACTCATGTTCTTTAAGAAATCATGTAAACCTTCTAGGACTTGTGAATTTAAAAAAATGGGGAAGTAAGCTTTTCTTATTTCCGGACGCATGCGCAAAGTATTGAAAGTCGTTATTACGTAGAATGTGCATAGTTTGCACATGCGCAAACTATCGAAAGTCGTTATGACATAGAATGTGCATACTTTGTTGATTCGATTTACAAAATAAATCACATTTTCTAAAAACTCGTGTTTTTTAAGAAATCATCTAAACCTTCTAGAAGTTGTGATTTTAAAAAACGGGGGGAAGTAAGCTTTTCTTATTTCCGGAAGCTTGCGCAAACTATAGAAAGTCATTATTACGTAGAATTTGCATAGTTTGCGCATGCGCAAACTACAGAAAGTCGTTATGACATAGAATGTGCATACTTTGTTGATTCCATTTATGAAATAAATCACATTTTCAAAAAACTCGTGTTTTTTAAGAAATCATGTAAACCTTCTAGAAGTTGTGATTTAAAAAAAAGGGGGGAAGTAAGCTTTTCTTATTTCCAGACGCATGCGCAAACTATAGAAAGTCGTTATGACGTAGAATGTGCATACTTTGTTGATTCCATTTATGAAATAAATTACATTTTCTAAAAACTCATGTTTTCTAAGAAATCATGTAAACCTTCTAGAAGTTGTGATTTTAAAAAATGGGGGGAAGTAGGCTTTTCTTATTTCCGGACGCATGCGCAAACTATAGAAAGTCGTTATTACGTAGAATGTGCATAGTTTGCACATGTGCAGACGACAGAAAGTCGTTATGACATAGAATGTGCATAGTTTGTTGATTCCATTTATGAAATAAATCACATTTTCTAAAAACTCGTGTTTTTTAAGAAATCATGTAAACCTTCTAGAAGTTGTGATTTCAAAAAACTGGGGGAAGTAACCTTTTCTTATTTCCGGACGCATGTGCAAACTACAGAAAGTCGTTATTACGTAGAATGTGCATAGTTTGCGCATACGCAAACTACAGAAAGTCGTTATGACATAGAATGTGCATACTTTGTTGATTCCATTTACCAAATAGATCACATTTTTTAAAAACTCGTGTTTTCTAGGAAATCATGTAAACCTTCTAGAAGTCGTGGTTTTAAAAAACGGGGGGAAGTAAGCTTTTCTTATTTCTGGACGCATGCGCAAAGTATAGAAAGTCGTTATTACGTAGAATGTGCATAGTTTTCGCATGCGCAAACTATCGAAAGTCATTATGACATAGAATGTGCATACTTTGTTGATTCCATTTACGAAATAAATCACATTTTCTAAAAACTCGTGTTTTTTAAGAAATCATATAAACCTTCTAGAAGTTGTGATTTTAAAAAACGGGGGGAAGTAATTTTTTCTTATCTCCGGATGCATGCGCAAACTATAGAAAGTCGTTATTACGTTGAATGTGCATAGTTTGCGCATGCGCAAACTACAGAAAGTCGTTATGACATAGAATGTGCATACTTTGTTGATTCCATTTATGAAATAAATCACATTTTCTAAAAACTTGTGTTTTTTAAGAAATCATGTAAACCTTCTAGAAGCTGTGAATTTAAAAAAGGCGGGGAAGTAAGCTTTTCTTATATCCGGACGAATGCGCAAAGTATAGAAAGTCGTTATTACGTACAATGTGCATAGTTTGCGCATGCGCAAACTATCGAAAGTCGTTATGACATACAATGTGCATACTTTGTTGATTCCATTTACGAAATAAATCAAATTTTCCTAAAACTCATGTTTTTTAAGAAATCATGTAAACCTTCTAGAAGTTGTGATTTTAAAAAATGGGGGGAAGTAAGCTTTTCTTATTTCCGGACGCATGCGCAAAGTATTGAAAGTCGTTATTACGTAGAATGTGCATAGTTTGCACATGCGCAAACTATCGAAAGTCGTTATGACATAGAATGTGCATACTTTGTTGATTCGATTTACAAAATAAATCACATTTTCTAAAAACTCGTGTTTTTTAAGAAATCATCTAAACCTTCTAGAAGTTGTGATTTTAAAAAACGGGGGGAAGTAAGCTTTTCTTATTTCCGGAAGCATGCGCAAACTATAGAAAGTCATTATTACGTAGAATTTGCATAGTTTGCGCATGCGCAAACTACAGAAAGTCGTTATGACATAGAATGTGCATACTTTGTTGATTCCATTTATGAAATAAATCACATTTTCAAAAAACTCGTGTTTTTTAAGAAATCATGTAAACCTTCTAGAAGTTGTGATTTAAAAAAAAGGGGGGAAGTAAGCTTTTCTTATTTCCAGACGCATGCGCAAACTATAGAAAGTCGTTATGACGTAGAATGTGCATACTTTGTTGATTCCATTTATGAAATAAATTACATTTTCTAAAAACTCGTGTTTTCTAAGAAATCATGTAAACCTTCTAGAAGTTGTGATTTTAAAAAATGGGGGGAAGTAGGCTTTTCTTATTTCCGGACGCATGCGCAAACTATAGAAAGTCGTTATTACGTAGAATGTGCATAGTTTGCACATGTGCAGACGACAGAAAGTCGTTATGACATAGAATGTGCATAGTTTGTTGATTCCATTTATGAAATAAATCACATTTTCTAAAAACTCGTGTTTTTTAAGAAATCATGTAAACCTTCTAGAAGTTGTGATTTCAAAAAACTGGGGGAAGTAAGCTTTTCTTATTTCCGGACGCATGTGCAAACTACAGAAAGTCGTTATTACGTAGAATGTGCATAGTTTGCGCATACGCAAACTACAGAAAGTCGTTATGACATAGAATGTGCATACTTTGTTGATTCCATTTACCAAATAGATCACATTTTTTAAAAACTCGTGTTTTCTAGGAAATCATGTAAACCTTCTAGAAGTCGTGGTTTTAAAAAACGGGGGGAAGTAAGCTTTTCTTATTTCTGGACGCATGCGCAAAGTATAGAAAGTCGTTATTACGTAGAATGTGCATAGTTTCCGCATGCGCAAACTATCGAAAGTCATTATGACATAGAATGTGCATACTTTGTTGATTCCATTTACGAAATAAATCACATTTTCTAAAAACTCGTGTTTTTTAAGAAATCATATAAACCTTCTAGAAGTTGTGATTTTAAAAAACGGGGGGAAGTAATTTTTTCTTATCTCCGGATGCATGCGCAAACTATAGAAAGTCGTTATTACGTTGAATGTGCATAGTTTGCGCATGCGCAAACTACAGAAAGTCGTTATGACATAGAATGTGCATACTTTGTTGATTCCATTTATGAAATAAATCACATTTTCTAAAAACTCGTGTTTTTTAAGAAATCATGTAAACCTTCTAGAAGTTGTGATTTTAAAAAACGAGGGGAAGTAAGCTTTTCTTATTTCCGGACGCATGCGCAAAATATAGAAATTCGTTATGACGTAGAAGCTGCATACTTTGTTGATTCCATTTATGAAATAAATCACATTTTCTAAAAACTTGTGTTTTTTAAGAAATCATGTAAACCTTCTAGAAGCTGTGAATTTAAAAAAGGCGGGGAAGTAAGCTTTTCTTATTTCCGGACGAATGCGCAAAGTATAGAAAGTCGTTATTACGTACAATGTGCATAGTTTGCGCATGCGCAAACTATCGAAAGTCGTTATGACATACAATGTGCATACTTTGTTGATTCCATTTACGAAATAAATCAAATTTTCCTAAAACTCATGTTTTTTAAGAAATCATGTAAACCTTCTAGAAGTTGTGATTTTAAAAAACGGGGGGAAGTAAGCTTTTCTTATTTCCGGAAGCATGCGCAAACTATAGAAAGTCATTATTACGTAGAATGTGCATAGTTTGCGCATACGCAAACTACAGAAAGTCGTTATGACATAGAATGTGCATAGTTTGTTGATTCCATTTACGAAATAAATCACATTTTCTAAAAACTCGTGTTTTTTAAGAAATCATGTAAACCTTCTAGAAGTTGTGATTTAAAAAAACGGGGGGAAGTAATCTTTTCTTATTTACGGACGCATGCGCAAACTATATAAAGTCGTTATTACCTATAATGTGCGTAGATTGCGCATGCGCAAACTATAGAAAGTTGTTATGACATAGAATGTGCATACTTTGTTGATACCATTTATGAAATAAATCACATTTTCTAAAAACTCGTGTTCTTTAAGAAATCATGTAAACCTTCTAGAAGTTGTATTTTAAAAAACGGGAGGAAGTAAGCTTTTCTTATTTCCGGACGCATGCGCAACCTATAGAAAGTCATTATGACGTAGAAAGTGCATAATTTGTTGATTCCATTTATGAAATAAATCATATTTTCTAAAAAATCATGTTTTTTAAGAAATCATGTAAACCTTCTAGAATCTGTGAATTTAAAAAAAGCGGGCAGTAAGCTTTTCTTATTTCCCGACGCATGCGCAAACTATAGAAAGTCGTTATTACGTAGAATGTGCATAGTTTCCGCATGCGCAAACTATAGAAAGTCGATGAGACGTAGAATGTGGATACTCGTGTTTTTTAATAAATCATGTAAACCTTCTAGAAGTTGTGATTTTAAAAAACGGGGGGAAGTAAGCTTTTCTTATTTCCGGACGCATGTGCAAACAATAGAAAGTCTTTATTACGTATAATGTGCATAGTTTGCACACACGCAGACTACAGAAAGTCGTTATGACATAGAATGTGCATACTTTCTTGATTCCATTTAGCAAATAGATCACATTTTTTAAAAACTCGTGTTTTCTAAGAAATCATGTAAACCTTCTAGAAGTTGTGATTTAAAAAAACGGGGGGAAGTAAGCTTTTCTTATTTCCGGACGCATGCGCAAAGTATAGAAAGTCGTTATTACGTAGAATGTGCATAGTTTGCGCATGCGCAAACTATTGAAAGTCGTTATGACATAGAATGTGCATACTTTGTTGATTCCATTTACGAAATAAATCACATTTTCTAAAAACTCGTGTTTTTTAAGAAATCATGTAAACCTTCTAGAAGTTGTGATTTTAAAAAACGGGGGGAAGTAAGCTTTTCTTATTTCCGGAAGCATGCGCAAACTATAGAAAGTCGTCATTAAGTTGAATCTGCATAGTTTGCACATGCGCAAACTACAGAGAGTCGTTATGACATAGAATGTGCATACTTTGTTGATTCCATTTACTAAATCAATCATATTTTCTAAAAACTCGTGTTTTTTAAGAAATCATGTAAACCTTCTAGAAGTTGTGAATTTAAAAAACGGGGGGAAGCAATCTTTTCTTATTTCCGGACGCATGCTCAAACTATAGAAAGTCGTTATGACATAGAATGTGCATACTTTATTGATTCCATTTATGAAATAAATCACATTTTCTAAAAACTCGTGTTTTTTAAGAAATCATGTAAACCTTCTAGAAGTTGTGATTTTAAAAAACGGGGAGAAGTAAGCTTTTCTTATTTCTGGACGCATGTGCAAACTATAGAAAGTCGTTATTACGTAGAATGTGCATAATTTGCGCATACACAGACTACAGAAAGTCGTTATGACACAGAATGTGCAAACTTTGTTGATTCCATTTAGCAAATAGATCACATTTTTTAAAAACTCGTGTTTTCTAAGAAATCATGTAAACCTTCTAGAAGTTGTGATTTTAAAAAACGGGGGGAAGTAAGCTTTTCTTATTTCCGGAAGCATGCGCAAACTATAGAAAGTCGTTATTACGTAGAATGTGCATAGTTTGCGCATGCAAAAACTAGAAAAAGTCGTTATGACATAGAATGTGCATACTTTGTTGATTCCATTTATGAAATAAATCACATTTTCTAAAAACTCATGTTCTTTAAGAAATCAGGTAAACCTTCTAGAAGCTGTGAATTTAAAAAAATGGGGGAAGTAAGCTTTTCTTATTTCCGGACGCATGCGCAAAGTATAGAAAGTCGTTATTACGTAGAATGTGCATAGTTTGCGCATGCGCAAACTATCGAAACTCGTTATGACATAGAATATGCATAGTTTGTTGATTCCATTTACGAAATAAATCATATTTTCTAAAAACTTATGTTTTTTAAGAAATCATGTAAACCTTCTAGAAGTTGTGATTTTAAAAAACGGGGGGAAGTAAGCTTTTCTTATTTCCGGAAGCATGCGCAAACTATAGAAAGTCGTTATTACGTAGAATGTGCATAGTTTGCGCATGCACAAACTAGAAAAATTCGTTATGACATTGAATGTGCATACTTTATTGATTCCATTTATGAAATAAATCACATTTTATAAAAACTCGTGTTTTTAAGAAATCATGTAAACCTTCTAGAAGCTGTGAATTTAAAAAAAGGGGGGAAGTAAGCTTTTCTTATTTCCGGACACATGTGCAAAGTATAGAAAGTCGTTATTACGTACAATGAGCATAGTTTGCGCATGCGCAAACTATCGAAAGTCGTTATGACATAGAATGTCCATACTTTGTTGATTCCATTTACGAAATAAATCACATTTTCTAAAAACTCGTGTTTTTTAAGAAATCATGTAAACCTTCTAGAAGTTGTGATTTTAAAAAACGGGGGGAAGTAAGCTTTTCTTATTTCCGGACGCATGCGCAAACTATAGAAAGTCGTTGTGACATAGAATGTGCATAATTTGTTGATTCCATTTATGAAATAAATCACATTTTCTAAAAACTCGTGTTTTTTAAGAAATCATGTAAACCTTCTAGAAGTTGTGATTTTAAAAAATGGGGGGAAGTAAGCTTTTCTTATTTCCGGATGCATGCGCAAACTATAGAAAGTCGTTATGACGTAGAATGTGCATACTTTGTTGATTCCATTTATGAAATAAATCACATTTTCTAAAAACTCATGTTCTTTAAGAAATCAGGTAAACCTTCTAGAAGCTGTGAATTTAAAAAAATGGGGGAAGTAAGCTTTTCTTATTTCCGGACGCATGCGCAAAGTATAGAAAGTCGTTATTACGTAGAATGTGCATAGTTTGCGCATGCGCAAACTATCGAAACTCGTTATGACATAGTATATGCATAGTTTGTTGATTCCATTTACGAAATAAATCATATTTTCTAAAAACTTATGTTTTTTAAGAAATCATGTAAACCTTCTAGAAGTTGTGATTTTAAAAAACGGGGGGAAGTAAGCTTTTCTTATTTCCGGAAGCATGCGCAAACTATAGAAAGTCGTTATTACGTAGAATGTGCATAGTTCGCGCATGCACAAACTAGAAAAATTCGTTATGACATTGAATGTGCATACTTTATTGATTCCATTTATGAAATAAATCACATTTTATAAAAACTCGTGTTTTTAAGAAATCATGTAAACCTTCTAGAAGCTGTGAATTTAAAAAAAGGGGGGAAGTAAGCTTTTCTTATTTCCGGACACATGTGCAAAGTATAGAAAGTCGTTATTACGTACAATGAGCATAGTTTGCGCATGCGCAAACTATCGAAAGTCGTTATGACATAGAATGTCCATACTTTGTTGATTCCATTTACGAAATAAATCACATTTTCTAAAAACTCGTGTTTTTTAAGAAATCATGTAAACCTTCTAGAAGTTGTGATTTTAAAAAACGGGGGGAAGTAAGCTTTTCTTATTTCCGGACGCATGCGCAAACTATAGAAAGTCGTTGTGACATAGAATGTGCATAATTTGTTGATTCCATTTATGAAATAAATCACATTTTCTAAAAACTCGTGTTTTTTAAGAAATCATGTAAACCTTCTAGAAGTTGTGATTTTAAAAAATGGGGGGAAGTAAGCTTTTCTTATTTCCGGACGCATGCACAAACTATAGAAAGTCGTTATGACGTAGAATGTGCATACTTTGTTGATTCCATTTATGAAATAAATCACATTTTCTAAAAACTCGTGTTTTTTAAGAAATCATGTAAACCTTCTAGAAGTTGTGATTTTAAAAAACGGGGGGAAGTAAGCTTTTCTTATTTCCGGACGCATGCGCAAACTATAGAAAGTCGTTATTACGTAGAATGTGCATAGTTTGCGCATGCGCAGACTACAGAAAGTCGTTATGACATAGAATGTGCATACTTTGTTGATTCCATTTATGAAATAAATCACATTTTTTAAAAACTCGCGTTTTCTAAGAAATCATGTAAACCTTCTAGAAGTTGTGATTTTAAAAAACGGGGGGAAGTGAACTTTTCTTATTTTCGGACACATGCGCAAACTATAGAAAGTCGTTATTACGTAGAATGTGCATAGTTTGCGTATGCGCAGACTACAGAAAGTCGTTATGACATAGAATGTGCATACTTTGTTGATTCTATTTATGAAATAAATCACATTTTCTAAAAACTCATGTTCTTTAAGAAATCATGTAAACCTTCTAGAAGCTATGAATTTTAAAAAAGAGGGAAAGTAAGCTTTTCTTATTTCCGAACGCATGCACAAACTATAGAAAGTCGTTATTACGTAGAATGTGCATAGTTTGCGCATGCGCAAACTATCGAAAGTCATTATGACATAGAATGTGAATAGTTTGTTGATTCCATTTACGAAATAAATCACATTTTCTAAAAACTCATGTTTTTTAAGAAATAATGTAAACCTTCTAGAAGTTGTGATTTTAAAAAACGGGGGGAAGTAAGATTTTCTTATTTGCGAACGCATGCGCAAAGTATAGAAAGTCATTATTACGTAGAATGTGCATAGTTTCCGCATGCGCAAACTAAAAATAGTCGTTATGGCATAGAATGTGCATACTTTGTTGAGTCCATTTATGAAATAAATCACATTTTCTAAAAACTCATGTTCTTTAAGAAATCATGTAAACCTTCTAGAAGCTGTGAATTTTAAAAAAGGGGGAAAGTAAGCTTTTCTTATTTCCGAACGCATGCGCAAAGTATAGAAAGTCGTTATTACGTAGAATGTGCATAGTTTGCGCATGCGCAAACTATCGAAAGTCATTATGACATAGAATGTGAATAGTTTGTTGATTCCATTTACGAAATAAATCAAATTTTCTAAAAACTCATGTTTTTTAAGAAATAATGTAAACCTTCTAGAAGTTGTGATTTTAAAAAACGGGGGGAAGTAAGCTTTTCTTATTTCCGAACGCATGCGCAAAGTATAGAAAGTCATTATTACGTAGAATGTGCATAGTTTCCGCATGCGCAAACTACAAAAAGTGATTATGACATAGAATGTGCATACTTTGTTGAGTCCATTTACGAAATAAGTCACATTTTCTAAAAACTCGTGTTTTTTAAGAAATCATGTAAACATTCTAGAAGTTGTGATTTTAAAAAACGGGGGGGAAGTAAGCTTTTCTTATTTCCGGACGCATGTGCAAACTATAGAAAGTCGTTATGACGTAGAATGTGCATAATTTGTTGATTCCATTTATGAAATAAATCACATTTTCTAAAAACTCGTGTTTTTTAAGAAATCATGTAAACCTTCTAGAAGTTATGATTTTAAAAAACGGAGGGAAGTAAGCTTTTCTTATTTCCGGACGCATGCGCAAACTATAGAAAATCGTTATTACGTAGAATGTGAATAGTTTGCGCATGCGCAGACTACAGAAAGTCGTTATGACATAGAATGTGCATACTTTGTTGATTCCATTTATGAAATAAATCACAGTTTCTAAAACCTCATGTTCTCTAAGAAATCATGTAAATCTTCTAGAAGCTGTGAATTTAAAAAAATGGGGGAAGTAAGCTTTTCTTATTTCCGGACGCATGCGCAAAGTATAGAAAGTCGTTATTACGTAGAATGTGCATAGTTTGCGCATGTGCAAACTATTGAAAGTCGTTATGACATAGAATGTGCATAGTTTGTTGATTCCATTTACGAAATAAATCATATTTTCTAAAAACTCATGTTTTTTAAGAAATCATGTAAACCTTCTAGAAGTTGTGATTTTAAAAAACGGGGGAAAGTAAACTTTTCTTATTTCCGGAAGCATGCGCAAACTATAGAAAGTCGTTATTACGTAGAATGTGCATAGTTTGCGCATGCACAAACTAGAAAAAGTCGTTATGACATAGAATGTGCATACTTTGGGGAAGTAAGCTTTTCTTATTTACGGACGCATGCGCAAACTATATAAAGTCGTTATTACCTATAATGTGCATAGATTGCGCATGCGCAAACTATAGAAAGTTGTTATGACATAGAATGTGCATACTTTGTTGATACCATTTATGAAATAAATCACATTTTTCTAATAACTCGTGTTCTTTAAGAAATCATGTAAACCTTCTAGAAGTTGTATTTTAAAAAACGGGGGGAAGTAAGCTTTTCTTATTTCCGGACGCATGCGCAACCTATAGAAAGTCATTATGACGTAGAATGTGCGTAATTTGTTCATCCCATTTATGAAATAAATCATATTTTCTAAAAAATCGTGTTTTTTAAGAAATCATGTAAACCTTCTAGAATCTGTGAATTTAAAAAAAGCGGGGCAGTAAGCTTTTCTTATTTCCGGACGCATGTGCAAACTATAGAAAGTCGTTATTACGTAGAATGTGCATAGTTTGCGCATGCGCAAACTATAGAAAGTCGATGAGACGTAGAATGTGCATACTTTGTTGATTCCATTTATGAAATAAATCACATTTTCTAAAAACTCGTGTTTTTTAAGAAATCATGTAAACCTTCTAGAAGTTGTGATTTTAAAAAACGGGGGGAAGTAAGCTTTTCTTATTTCCGGACTCATGCGCAAACTATAGAAAGTCGTTATGACGTAGAATGTGCATACTTTTTTGACTCCATTTATGAAATAAATCGCATTTTCTAAAAACTCATGTTTTTTAAGAAATCATGTAAACCTTCTAGAAGTTTTGATTTTAAAAAACGGGGGGAAGTAAGCTTTTCTTATTTCCGGACGCATGTGCAAACTATAGAAAGTCGTTATTACGTAGAATGTGCATAGTTTACGCACACACAGACTACAGAAAGTCGTTATGACATAGAATTTGCATACTTTGTTGATTCCATTTAGCAAATAGATCACATTTTTTAAAAACTCGTGTCTTCTAAGAAATCATTTAATCCTTCTAGAAGTTGTGATTTTAAAAAACGGGGGGAAGTAAGCTTTTCTTATTTCCGGACGCATGCGCAAAGTATAGAAAGTCGTTATTACGTAGAATGTGCATAGTTTGCGCACGCGCAAACTATTGAAAGTCGTTATGACATAGAATGTGCATACTTTGTTGATTCCATTTACGAAATAAATCACATTTTCTAAAAACTCGTGTTTTTTAAGAAATCATGTAAACCTTCTAGAAGTTGTGATTTTAAAAAACGGGGGGAAGTAAGCTTTTCTTATTTCCGGAAGCATGCGCAAACTATAGAAAGTCGTCATTACGTAGAATTTGCATAGTTTGCGCATCCACAAAGTACAGAAAGTCGTTATGACATAGAATGTGCATACTTTGTTGATTCCATTTATGAAATAAATCACATTTTCTAAAAACTCGTGTTTTTTAAGAAATCATGTAAACCTTCTAGAAGCTGTGAATTTAAAACAAGGGGGGAAGTAAGCTTTTCTTATTTCCGGACGCATGCGCAAAGAATAGAAAGTCGTTATTACGTACAATGTGCATAGTTTGCACATGCGCAAACTATCGAAATTCGTTATGACATAGATTGTGCATACTTTGTTGATTCCATTTACTAAATCAATCAAATTTTCTAAAAACTCGTGTTTTTTAAGAAATCATGTAAACCTTCTAGAAGTTGTGAATTTAAAAAACGGGGGGAAGCAAGCTTTTCTTATTTCTGGACGCATGCTCAAACTATAGAAAGTCGTTATGACGTAGAATGTGCATACTTTATTGATTCCATTTATGAAATAAATCACATTTTCTAAAAACTCGTGTTTTTTAAGAAATCATGTAAACCTTCTAGAAGTTGTGATTTTAAAAAACGCGGGGAAGTAAGCTTTTCTTATTTCTGGATGCATGCGCAAACAATAGAAAATCGTTATTACGTAGAATGTGAATAGTTTGCGCATGCGCAGACTACAGAAAGTCGTTCTGACATAGAATGTGCATACTTTGTTGATTCCATTTATGAAATAAATCACATTTTCTAAAAACTCGTGTTTTTTAAGAAATCATGTAAACCTTCTAGAAGCTGTGAATTTAAAAAAATGGGGGAAGTAAGCTTTTCTTATTTCCGGACGCATGCGCAAAGTATAGAAAGTCGTTATTACGTAGAATGTGCATAGTTTGCGCATGCGCAAACTATCGAAAGTCGTTATGACATAGAATATGCATAGTTTGTTGATTCCATTTACTAAATAAATCATATTTTCTAAAAACTCATGTTTTTGAAGAAATCATGTAAACCTTCTAGAAGTTGTGATTTTAAAAAATGGGGGAAAATAAGCTTTTCTTATTTCTGGATGCATGCGCAAACAATAGAAAATCGTTATTGCGTAGAATGTGAATAGTTTGCGCATGCGCAGACTACAGAAAGTCGTTATGACATAGAATGTGCATACTTTGTTGATTCCATTGATGAAATAAATCACATTTTCTAAAAACTCGTGTTTTTAAGAAATCATGTAAACCTTCTAGAAGTTGTGATTTTAAAAAACTGGGGGAAGTAAGCTTTTCTTATTTCCGGATGCATGCGCAAACTATAGAAAGTCCTTATTACATAGAATGTGCATAGTTTGCGGATGCACAAACTACAAAAAGTCATTATGACATAGAATGTGCAACTTTGTTGATTCCATTTATGAAATAAATCACATTTTCTAAAAACTCATGTTTTTTAAGAAATCATGTAAACCTTCTAGAAGTTGTGATTTTAAAAAAAGGAGGGAAGTAAGCTTTTCTTATTTCCGGACGCATGCGCAAACTATAGAAAGTCGTTATGACGTAGAATGTGCATACTTTGTTGATTCCATTTATGAAATAAATCACATTTTCTAAAAACTCATGTTCTTTAAGAAATCATGTAAACCTTCTAGAAGCTGTGAATTTTAAAAAAGGGGGAAAGTAAGCTTTTCTTATTTTCGAACATATGCGCAAAGTATAGAAAGTCGTTATTACGTAGAATGTGCATAGTTTACGCATGCGCAAACTATCGAAAGTCATTATGACATAGAATGTGAATAGTTTGTTGATTCCATTTACGAAATAAATCACATTTTCTAAAAACTCATGTTTTTTAAGAAATCATGTAAACCTTCTAGAAGTTGTGATTTTAAAAAATGGGGGGAAGTAAGCTTTTCTTATTTCCGGACGCATGCGCAAAGTATAGAAAGTCGTTATTACGTAGAATGTGCATAGCTTCTGCATGCGCAAACTACAAAAAGTCGTTATGACATAGAATGTGCATACTTTGTTGATTCCATTTACGAAATAAATCACATTTTCTAAAAACTCGTGTTTTTTAAGAAATCATGTAAACATTCTAGAAGTTGTGATTTTAAAAAACGGGGGAAGTTGTTAAATTTTCTGAATTTACTTCAATCTGATCTAGGATCTTAACTGAGAGAACAACATGTACAGCATATCTACAGCATATGAATCATGGAGACAATAATGCAAGCACACACAAGAGACACAAAGATTTACTTTTGGAAAACCATAAAGGTGAAAAACCCCAATAACTTCCTCAGAGATAGATAGAGAAATGATACAACCAACCAATAGAGATAGCCATAACCTAGCAGCAATCCTCCTCCTCCATAAGTGCGCCTCTCCTCCTTGAGAGCATGTGTGTGAAGTGAGTGAGTAAATAGAGTGCCTCCCGCACTCTATTTATACTTGACTTGACTTGCCTTTTTACCTAACTCATGTCGGCTCGAACTTAACCACATAACATAATGCTGAGTGGGCCGACCCCCAATAGGGTGGTCTAATAACCCTTTGACCCACATGGCCGACCCCCAATAGGGTGGTCTAATAACCCTTTGACCCACATGACTTATACAGGGCCGACCCCAAACAAGGTGGTCTAATAACCCATCAAGTATAAGTTACGACACTTACAATATAAATGACGACACTTCCTTATAGAGGAATAATACCATCTCTATAGGAATACAATATACATATATGTGAAATACATTCCGAAGTTACATATACATCAACACTCCCTCTTAACTAGGAAGGTATTTCTCAGCACAGTTCTTCTAGCACAAGTCATCTTCTCTGGATCATCGTCACTGGATAATCATCATCGAGTCATCATCATCGTCACTGCTGCTGCTATCTCAATCAATCTCTGAATATACTCGTCATAGGAAGTTCTACAGAGCCAGTCCTTTTTCATACTGGATGTAGGCCCACCACCTGCAGGTCTTCGTCATCACTGGCCATACTGTGGAATCCTCAGGACTTATTACGTGCGTCACAAAACCTCGAAAGAGCATCCCAGGATGTTACGGGTACACAACTCCGACCTGTAGGATCTCCCAGGGCGCTATTACATGTGACCCCACCACAAAACCTCGCAAGAGCATCTCAGGATGTTACGGGTACACAACTCCGACCTGAAATCTCCCAGGGCACAAATTACATGTGGTCCACCACAAAACCTCGCAAGAGCATCTCAGGATGTTACGGGTACACAACTCCGACCTGAAATCTCCCAGGGCAACGAATTACATGTGGTCATGGAAAAACCTCGCAAGAGCATCCCAGGACTGATTACGGGCACACAGCCCAACCTATCGGATCTCCCAGGGAAACGAATTACATGCCATAGGAAAAAACCTCGCAAGAGCATCTGCCAGATATCCCAGGGCGCTATTATATGCCATAGGCAAAACCTCGAAAGACTATCTGCAGATCTCCCAGGGCAACGAATTACATGTCCTCCCAGAGCAAAACCTCGAAAGAGCATTTGCCAGATGTCCCAGGGCACCGAATTACATGCCATAGGCAAAACCTCGAAAGACCATCTGCAAATCTCCCAGGGCAACAAATTACATGCTCATCTGCACAACCTGATCCACGGCCATAGAGTATCAACCTGATACTCACCATACATCATCCTTATGTATCCATGATCATCCTGATCATCATCACTGCAACGTCCTGCTGCATGTCATCTGGAGCAACATCCTGAAGCTCGTCATCTATGATCATCCTGATCATCACTGCAACATCCTGCTGCATGATCCAACTGATCATCAATGCATCTACCTGATGCATACCAAGTATCATACATGATCCTCCTGATCATCAATGTATCCACCTGATACAAATACATGATACATATCATCATACATGATCCTCCTGATCATCAATGCATCTACCTGATGCATACCAAGTATCATACATGATCCTCCTGATCATCAATGTATCCACCTGATACAAATACATGATACATATCATCATACATGATCCTCCTGATCATCAATGCATCTACCTGATGCATACCAAGTATCTACCTGATACATATCATCATACATGATCCTCCTGATCATCAATGTATCCACCTGATACAAATACAAATACATGATACATATCACCATACATGATCCACCTGATCATACAATGTATCCACCTGATACATATACAGATACATGGTCCAAGCATCCAACATGATGCATACATACATACATAAAATGATCCAACTGATCATATCCAAGCAGAAACCAGAACATCATCCTGATGCTCATCATCCAGCGCTTACATCCACAGCCATGTGAAGGATCCTCCTTCCAACATGCTTGGAATGGCTTCAGCAAATGTGTCCATCACTTCTTCCTCGAAGTATCCTTGATCTGAAGCACGCCAAGCCTCTCTCTGAAGTACTCGAACTTCACCTTGGCTAGTGGCTTCATCAGCACATCTGCAATCTGCTCGTCCGTCGCAACATACAGGAGCTTCACAGCTCCTCTCTGCACCATATCCCTGATATAGTGATATTTGATCTCTATGTGTTTCGACCTGTCATGAAACACTGGGTTCTCGGACAGCTTCACACAACTCTGGTTATCACAGAAGATACCAGTAGCCTCCAACGGGAGATCAAATAACTCAGACAGTAGCTTCCGTAGCCATACTGCCTCACAACTAGCTGAACAGGCTGCAACATACTCTGCCTCAGCTGTACTCAGTGCTACGTAGGACTGCTTCCTGCTAAACCAAGAGATCACACCTGATCCCATACTGAAGCAGCACCCAGATGTGCTCTTCCTGTCTGCAGCACTGCCAGCCCAATCTGAATCAACATAACCTTCCAGGTTAAACTTTTGATTCACCTCATACCTGAGCCCATAATCCACTGTACCCTTCAGGTACCTCAGAACATGCTTTACAGTAACCAGGTGAACACTTCTCGGATCCGTCAGGAACTGGCTCAATGTGTTCACAGCAAAGCAAATGTCTGGTCTCGTGTTCTTCAGGTACATCAAGGACCCAATCATCTGACGATACATAGAGACATCAACTGACTCAGATGAAGCATCACATAGAAGCTTCAGATTCGATGCCATAGGTGTGGCCATGGCCTTGCAATCCATCATCCCAAACCTCTTTGGGATCTCTACTGCATACTTCCCTTGTCCAAGGAAGATTCTATCTGCACTTTGCCACACCTCCATGCCAAAAACAAATAGTGCATCATCCCCAAGTTCTTCATCTCGAACTCGGTAGTAAGCTTCCGCTGCGTGTCGGCAATCAATCTATCTTCACCATACCAAGTTCTGGGAGCTTGCTTCAAGCCATACAAGGCTTTCTTCAATCTGCATACATATGACTCCCTGTCAGGTCTTGGGACTGCATCCCAAACATCTTCTTCATGATCTACGGATCATGGCATTCCATTTCTTCATCCCAGATCCTGGGAACTTCAATATCTTCAATAGATATCTTTCTTGCTGGAACAAATGTTGTAGTCCTTTTGTAGGAGATGGCATATGATCTTTCCTACACAACAAGTTAAATTGCATGATTAGAAAACATATTATAGTTTTCAGAACAAATTCTTACACATAAAGAAATATGTCATACAGTCATGCAATTATCTTAGCCAATGCTTCAATACAACATTTATCCATATCCCGTAACTTTCTAGATGCCTTCCAATCTCTACTAGAACATTGTTAAGAGTGTGCACAACTCCCAACATGTCAGCAAAGAGGTTTCATTCTAGATAAGTAGCAATGGAATGTTGTACAGTGCCATAGGCTACTTACCCATGCATATTAGTAGTATAATGTTCATCAATGCAATTATTCTAATATGCATAATACACAACCTAATTCTAGGAACATCAGTATATACATTATTGAACAGTATTATTTAAGAAATGACAATTCAAATACTTATCTTTGTTTGTTCGTTGGGTGGACTCCCTCTGAGTCTTTGCTTCCTTGCAGGAGCTGCTGGAGTCCTAATCTGAGGTAGCTTCTTCTACACCTTTCTGTTGTGAAATGTAGAGAGATGATCAACTCCCTCTGAATATCTGCATCCTTGCAGAAACTACTGAAGTGTGCTCCTTTGCTTTCTTGCAGGAACAACTAGAGTGTGCTCCTTTGCTTTCTGGCAGGAGCAACTGGAGTGTGCTCCCTCTTGATCTTTGCTTCCTGAATTACCTGTTCTTGAACTCATATTCATCCTTGGTCCCTATGCATGCTTATTAGTATCATGAATGTGTTATCCTTGTGATCTCATATAAAATCATACATTCATTAGTATACTATTAAAACACAATAATCTCAAGCATGTATAGTCATGATCATTTCAAACAGAAATAATAAGCATGCGCATTCAAGGATTCTTATGGTTAGTCAAATCATAAGAAACATAACATGTCTAAACCTGTAATTACTCAAGCCTATGACTCTTCAGGTTAGTTGAATCATCAATCAAGATAAGATATAAAATGCATAAAACCTGTGATTATTCAAGCCTATACTTTCATGATTCTTCTGGTTAGTCATATCATCAATTATAATAATATACATCCAACCATGATTATTCAAACCTATGACTTCATGAATAATTATTATCAACAACAGTATAAGATCCTAACACAAGGTAGGATTTTAGCTTGATATAGGAAAAACATACCTGGATTAGCATGCTAGCTATTTATGTCTAACATACCCGCATAATGTCTTCTGGTTCTCTTTAGTGACTTGTGCTAGTAACCTGCATGTCTCATAAGTTAACCATTATAAAACTAAGTTATACATACCTCGAGAATGGATCTTCTATGAGATCCATGGCAATGGATGAATCTTTGTCCTCATGATCATATGTTCTTGAACTAGAACATGATTTGTCTTCTTGGTGTACCTTTCATGTTAGTAGACAACATAAAACTCATACAACATCACAATGTGTTAGTACAAACATAAGTTTCATACTCCTAATAAATGAATGACTTCTATCATGCATTCATAATTTTATTAAGGTGATATGACAAGTCTAAAATCAAGATTGTACTAACCGTGATAATATGAAGACAAGCATACCATAAACTTAATTATGAACAAATCTCAAAACATACCTCGATGAGTCATACCTGTCGAGATCACTTGTAATCTTCTTATGTAAGGCCTTAGCCTCATCTCCCTCTGAAACAGGAACTTCTTCACTTATGCAAGTGATTAACCCAATCCACTTGATTTGCAAGAACTGGACCTTGAGCTAGATATGGGTTTGTCAGAGAAACCCCAAAAATTCAAACTTTGAATTTCAAACTTTTGATAGGATAGAAATATGTGCCTTGATGAGCTGATCAAGTTGGTATATTCAGAATTTGAAAACTGCAAAGTTTCACTCCTCAATTTTGCCTTTGAAACTTCTAGATTCACTGGACGTGACCCTGAACTGGGGTTTGATGAAGCCCACTCTTTTGCCCCATCAAAATGTTTGATCCAAATCTCTAAGCTTCTATTTTTCTGAGGAGCTTCCAGCCGTGGTCACAGATTTCAAAAATTCCCATTTTTACAGAAGCCCTAATTTTCCACTTTTCTGATCAAAGTCCCGAACTAGGGTCTAATCAAGCCCGGCCTTTTGCCCAACCAAAAATTCTGATCTTGGTCTCTAAATTTCTATTTTGATGAGTAGCATCCAGCCGTGGTCTCCGATTACAAAAATTCCAACTTTCTCCAAAGCCCTAAATTCCGGAAGCCATGAATGAAGGTACCAAAAAATAATTCTGTTTTGACAGAAATATGTACCTGATTGTTTCTGGTGTAACTCCGAAATTTTTGATCCACAGGGTCTGAAAAAGTTTCTTGAGATAGCTTGACCTGTTATCTTTCCATCCTGATAGGTCTGACCTCAATTGGATTCTCTGAGAGAGAGATATGCCAAATGTCGCAACGTGACCTGTTTTGGGATAAAACAGGAGAGCGAACTTGTACGGCGTGCCACGTGTCACTATTTTAACTTCAGCCTCTGAAAAAGTTTTCTGAGATAGCTCGGCCTGTTACCTTTCCATCCTGATATGTCTGATCTCAATTGGACTCTCTGAGAGAGAGTTATGCTAAATGTCGCAACGTGACCTGTTTATGGGATAATACAGGAGAGCGAACTTGTACGGCGTGCCACGTGTCACTGGTTTGAGTTCGGCCTCTGAAAAAGCTTTCTGAGATAGTGCAGACTGTGTACTACCTGTCACTTTTTACGAAATTTCATTTGGAGCTTCCTAGCCCAAGATATGACCTTTCTCCCAAGGTCACCTGATTTTGACTCAGATCTGGAAGAGGCAGAAACCCTATATTGTACAGATCATAAATCACAAAGTACAACGAATTAGAGGTTGTCCTTTGGACACAAGATACCTGGAGATCTTAGCTTCGGTCTGTAACAATTTCAGATCTGAAAACTTCTCCAAAACGGATTTATAGCGAAAGTGCTACGATGACTGGTTTTTGCTATATCAAGCCCTAGCATCGTAAGTGCAACAAGTGTCATACATGCCATATCATGCCTTCTTTCAGGCTAGCTCTGATACCATGTTAAATTTTCTGAATTTACTTCAATCTGATCTAGGATCTTAACTGAGAGAACAACATGTACAGCATATCTACAGCATATCAATCATGGAGACAATAATGCAAGCACACACAAGAGACACAAAGATTTACTTGGGGAAAACCATAAAGGTGAAAAACCCCAATAACTTCCTCAGAGATAGATAGAGAAATGATACAACCAACCAATAGAGATAGCCATAACCTAGCAGCAATCCTCCTCCTCCATAAGTGCGCCTCTCCTCCTTGAGAGCATGTGTGTGAAGTGAGTGAGTAAATAGAGTGCCTCCCGCACTCTATTTATACTTGACTTGACTTGCCTTTTTACCTAACTCATGTCGGCTCGAACTTAACCACATAACATAATGCTGAGTGGGCCGACCCCCAATAGGGTGGTCTAATAACCCTTTGACCCACATGGCCGACCCCCAATAGGGTGGTCTAATAACCCTTTGACCCACATGACTTATACAGGGCCGACCCCAAACAAGGTGGTCTAATAACCCATCAAGTATAAGTTACGACACTTACAATATAAATGACGACACTTCCTTATATAGGAATAATACCATCTCTATAGGAATACAATATACATATATGTGAAATACATTCCGAAGTTACATATACATCAACAGAAGTAAGCTTTTCTTATTTCCGGACGCATGCGCAAACTATAGAAAGTCGTTATGACATAAAATGTGCATAATTTGTTGATTCCATTTATGAAATAAATCACATTTTCTAAAAACTCGTGTTTTTTAAGAAATCATGTAAACCTTCTAGAAGTTGTGATTTTAAAAAATGGGGGGAAGTAAGCTTTTCTTATTTCCGGATGCATGCGCAAACAATAGAAAATCGTTATTACGTAGAATGTGAATAGTTTGCGCATGCGAAGACTACAGAAAGTCGTTATGACATAGAATGTGCATACTTTGTTGATTCCATTTATGAAATAAATCACATTTTCTAAAAACTCATGTTCTTTAAGAAATCATGTAAACCTTCTAGAAGCTGTGACTTTAAAAAAATGGGGGAAGTAAGCTTTTCTTATTTCCGGACGCATGCGCAAAGTATAGAAAGTCGTTATTACGTAGAATGTGCATAGTTTGCGCATGTGCAAACTATCAAAAGTCGTTATGACATAGAATGTGCGTAGTTTGTTGATTCCATTTACGAAATAAATCATATTTTCTAAAAACTCATGTTTTTTAAGAAATCATGTAAACCTTCTAGAAGTTGTGATTTTAAAAAACGGGGGAAGGTAAACTTTTCTTATTTCCGGAAGCATGCGCAAACTGTAGAAAGTCGTTATTACGTAGAATGTGCATAGTTTGCGCATGCACAAACTAGAAAAAATCGTTATGACATAGAATGTGCATACTTTGTTGATTCCATTTATGAAATAAATAACATTTTCTAAAAACTCGTGTTTTTAAGAAATCATGTAAACATTCTAGAAGTTGTGATTTTAAAAAACGGGGGGAAGTAAGCTTTTCTTATTTCCGGATGCATGCGCAAACTATAGAAAGTCCTTATTACGTAGAATGTGGATAGTTTGCGCATGCGCAAACTACAAAAAGTCATTATGACATAGAATGTGCAACTTTGTTGATTCCATTTATGAAATAAATCACATTTTCCAAAAACTCGTGTTTTTTAAGAAATCATGTAAACATTCTAGAAGTTGTAATTTTAAAAAATGGGGGGAAGTAAGCTTTTCTTATTTTCGGAAGCATGTGCAAACTATAGAAAGTCGTTATTACGTAGAATGTGCATAGTTTGCGCATGCGCAAACTACAAAAAGTTGTTATGACATAGAATGTGCATACTTTGTTGATTCCATTTACGAAATAAATCACATTTTCTAAAAACTCATGTTTTTTAAGAAATCATGTAAACATTCTAGAAGTTGTGATTTTAAAAAATGGGGGGAAGTAAGCTTTTCTTATTTCCGGACGCATGCGCAAACTATAGAAAGTCGTTATAATGTAGAATGTGCATAATTTGTCGATTCCATTTATGAAATAAATCACATTTTCTTAAAACTCATGTTTTTTAAGAAATCATGTAAACCTTCTAGAAGTTGTGATTTTAAAAAAAGGGGGGAAGTAAGCTTTTCTTTTTTTCGGAAGCATGCGCAAACTATAGAAAGTCATTATTATGTAGAATGTGCATAGTTTGCGCATGCGCAAAGTACAGAAAGTCGTTATGACATAGAATGTCCATACTTTGTTGATTCCATTTATGAAATAAATCACATTTTCTAAAAACTCGTGTTCTTTAAGAAATCATGTAAACCTTCTAGAAGCTGTGAATTTAAAAAAAGTGGGGTAGTAAGCTTTTCTTATTTCCGGACGCATGCGCAAAGTATAGAAAGTCGTTATTACGTAGAATGTGCATAGTTTGTGCATGTGCAAACTATCGAAAGTCGTTATGACATAGAATGTTCATAGTTTGTTGATAATATTTACGAAATAAATCACATTTTCTAAAAACTCATCTTTTTTAAGAAATTATGTAAACCTTCTAGAAGTTGTGATTTTAAAAAACACGGGGAAGTAAGCTTTTCTTATTTTCGGAAGCATGTGCAAACTATAGAAAGTCGTTATTACGTAGAATGTGCATAGTTTGCGCATGCGCAAACTACAAAAAGTTGTTATGACATAGAATGTGTATACTTTGTTGATTCCATTTATGAAATAAATCACATTTTCTAAAAACTCGTGTTTTTTAAGAATTCATGTAAACATTCTAGAAGTTGTGATTTTAAAAAACGGGGGAAGTAAGCTTTTCTTATTTCTGGACGCATGCACAAACTATAGAAAGTCGTTATGACGTAGAATGTGCATACTTTGTTAATTCCATTTATGAAATAAATCACATTTTCTAAAAACTCGTGTTTTTTAAGAAATCATGTAAACCTTCTAGAAGTTGTGATTTTAAAAAACGGGGGGAAGTAAGCTTTTTTTATTTCCGGAAGCATGCACAAACTATAGAAAGTCGTTATTACGTAGAATGTGCATAGTTTGCGCATGCGCAAACTATAGAAAGTCGATGAGACGTAGAATGTGGATACTTTGTTGATTCCATTTACGAAATAAATCACATTTTCTAAAAACTCGTGTTTTTTAAGAAATCATGTAAACCTTCTAGAAGTTGTGATTTTAAAAAACGGGGGGAAGTAAGCTTTTCTTATTTCCGGACGCATGCGCAAACTATAGAAAGTCGTTATGACGTAGAATGTGCATACTTTTTTGATTCCATTTATGAAATAAATCGCATTTTCTAAAAACTCGTGTTTTTTAAGAAATCATGTAAACCTTCTAGAAGTTGTGATTTTAAAAAACGGGGGGAAGTAAGCTTTTCTTATTTCCGGACGCATGTGCAAACTATAGAAAGTCGTTATTACGTAGAATGTGCATAGTTTGCGCACACGCAGACTACAGAAAGTCGTTATGACATAGAATGTGCATACTTTGTTGATTCCATTTAGCAAATAGATCACATTTTTTAAAAACTCGTGTTTTCTAAGAAATCATGTAAACCTTCTAGAAGTTGTGATTTTAAAAAACGGGGGGAAGTAAGCTTTTCTTATTTCCGGACGCATGCGCAAAGTATAGAAAGTCGTTATTATGTAGAATGTGCATAGTTTGCGCATGCGCAAACTATTGAAAGTCGTTATGACATAGAATGTGCATACTTTGTTGATTCCATTTATGAAATAAATCACATTTTCTAAAAAATTCGTGTTTTTTAAGAAATCATCTAAACCTTCTAGAAGTTGGGATTTTAAAAAATGGGGGGAAGTAAGCTTTTCTTATTTCCGGACGCATGCGCAAACTATAGAAAATCGTTATTACGTAGAATGTTCATAGTTTGCACATGCGCAGACTACAGAAAGTCGTTATGACATAGAATGTGCATAGTTTGTTGATTCCATTTATGAAATAAATCACATTTTCTAAAAACTCGTGTTTTTTAAGAAATCATGTAAACCTTCTAGAAGTTGTGATTTTAAAAAACGGGGGGAAGTAAGCTTTTCTTATTTCCGGACGCATGTGCAAACTATAGAAAGTCGTTATTACGTAGAATGTGCATAGTTTGCGCATACGCAGACTACAGAAAGTCGTTATGACATAGAATGTGCATACTTTGTTGATTCCATTTAGCAAATAGATCACATTTTTTAAAAACTCGTGTTTTCTAAGAAATCATGTAAACCTTCTAGAAGTTGTGATTTTAAAAAACGGGGGGAAGTAAGCTTTTCTTATTTCCGGACGCATGTGCAAACTATAGAAAGTCGTTATTACGTAGAATGTGCATAGTTTGCACATACGCAGACTACAGAAAGTCGTTATGACATAGAATGTGCATACTTTGTTGATTCCATTTAGCAAATAGATCACATTTTTTAAAAACTCGTGTTTTCTAAGAAATCATGTAAACCTTCTAGAAGTTGTGATTTTTAAAAACGGGGGGAAGTAAGCTTTTCTTATTTCCGGACGCATGCGCAAACTATAGAAAGTCGTTATTACGTAGAATGTGCATAGTTTGCGCATGCGCAGTCTACAGAAAGTCGTTATGACATAGAATGTGCCTACTTTGTTGATTCCATTTATGAAATAAATCACATTTTCTAAAAAATTCGTGTTTTTTAAGAAATCATCTAAACATTCTAGAAGTTGTGATTTTAAAAAACGGGGGGAAGTAAGCTTTTCTTATTTCCGGACGCATGCGCAAACTATAGAAAGTCGTTATTATGTAGAATGTGCATAATTTGTTAATTCCATTTATGAAATAAATCACATTTTCTTAAAACTCGTGTTTTTAAAGAAATCATGTAAACCTTCTAGAAGCTGTGAATTTAAAAAAAGGGGGGAAGTAAGGTTTTCTTATTTCCGGACGCATGCGCAAAGTATAGAAAGTGGTTATTACGTAGAATGTGCATAGTTTGCGCATGCGCAAACTATCGAAAGTCGTTATGACATAGAATGTGCATAGTTTGTTTATTCCATTTACGAAATAAATCATATTTTCTAAAAACTCATGTTTTTTAAGAAATCATGTAAACCTTCTGGAAGTTGTGATTTTAAAAAACGGGGGAAGTAAGCTTTTCTTATTTCCGGAAGCATGCGCAAACTATAGAAAGTTGTAATGACGTAGAATGTGCATACTTTGTTGATTCCATTTATGAAATAAATCACATTTTCTAAAAACTCGTGTTTTTTAAGAAATCATGTAAACATTCTAGAAGTTGTGATTTTAAAAAATGGTGGGAAGTAAGCTTTTCTTATTTCCGGACGCATGCGCAAACTATAGAAAGTCGTTATGACGTAGAATGTGCATACTTTGTTGATTCCATTTATGAAATAAATCACATTTTCTAAAAACTCATGTTCTTTAAGAAATCATGTAAACCTTCTAGAAGCTGTGAATTTAAAAAAAGGGGGGAAGTAAGCTTTTCTTATTTCCGGACGCATGCACAAAGTATAGAAAGTCGTTATTACGTACAATGAGCATAGGTTGCGCATGCGCAAATTAGCGAAAGTCGTTATGACATAGAATGTGCATAGTTTGTTGATTCCATTTACGAAATAAATCACATTTTCTAAAAACTCGTGTTTTTTAAGAAATCATCTAAACCTTCTAGAAGTTATGATTTTAAAAAACGGGGGAAAGTAAGCTTTTCTTATTTTCGGAAGCATGCACAAACTATAGAAAGTCGTTATTACGTAGAATGTGCATAGTTTCCGCATGCGCAAACTACAGAAAGTCGTTATGACATAGAATGTGCATACTTTGTTGATTCCATTTATGAAATAAATCACATTTTCTAAAATCTCATGTTCTTTAAGGAATCATGTAAACCTTCTAGAAGCTGTGAATTTAAAAAAAGGGGGGAAGTAAGCTTTTCTTATTTCCGGAAGCATGCGCAAATTATAGAAAGCCGTTATTACGTAGAATGTGCATAGTTTGCGCATGTGCAAACTATCGAAAGTCGTTATGACATAGAATGTGCATAGTTCGTTGATTCCATTTACGAAACAAATCACATTTTCTAAAAACTCATGTTTTTTAAGAAATCATGTAAACCTTCTAGAGGTTCTGATTTAAAAAAACGGGGGTAAGTAAGCTTTTATTATTTTCCGAAGCATGCACAAACTATAGAAAGTCGTTATTACGAAGAATTTACATAGTTTGCGCATGCGCAAACTACAAAAAGTCGTTATGACATAGAATGTGCATACTTTGTTGATTCCATTTATGAAATAAATCACATTTTCAAAAAACTCGTGTTTTTTAAGAATTCATGTAAACATTCTATAAGTCGTGATTTTAAAAAACGGGGGGAAGTAAGCTTTTCTTATTTCCGGACGCATGTGCAAACTATAGAAAGTCGTTATGACGTACAATGTGCATACTTTGCTAATTCCATTTATGAAATAAATCACATTTTCTAAAAACTCGTGTTTTTAAAGAAATCATGTAAACCTTCTAGAAGCTATGAATTTAAAAAAAGGGGGGAAGTAAGCTATTCTTATTTCCAGACGCATTCGCAAAGTATAGAAAGTCATTATTATGTACAATGAGCATAGTTTGCGCATGCGCAAACTATCGAAAGCCGTTATGACATAGAATGTGCATACTTTGTTGATTCCATTTACGAAATAAATCACATTTTCTAAAAACTCGTGGTTTTTAAGGAATCATGTAAACCTTCTAGAAGTTGTGATTTTAAAAAACGGGGAAAAGTAAGCTTTTCTTATTTCCGGACGCATGCGCAAACTATAGAAAGTCGTTATGACATAGAATGTGCATAATTTGTTGATGCCATTTATGAAATAAATCACATTTTCTAAAAACTCATGTTTTTTAAGAAATCATGTAAACCTTCTAGAAGTTGTGATTTTAAAAAACGGGGGGAAGTAAGCTTTTCTTATTTCCGGACGCATGCACAAACTATAGAAAGTCGTTATTACGTAGAATGTGCATAGTTTGCGCATGCGCAGACTACAGAAAGTCGTTATGACATAGAATGTGCATACTTTGTTGATTCCATTTATGAAATAAATCACATTTTCTAAAAACTCATGTTCTTTAAGAAGTCATGTAAACCTTCTAGAAGCTGTGAATTTTAAAAAAGGGGGGAAGTAAGCTTTTCTTATTTCCGAACGCATGCGCAAAGTATAGAAAGTCGTTATTGCGTAGAATGTGCATAGTTTGCGCATGCGCAAACTATCGAAAGTCATTATGACAGAGAATGTGAATAGTTTGTTGATTCCATTGAAGAAATAAATCACATTTTCTAAAAACTCAAGTTTTTTAAGAAATCATGTAAACATTCTAGAAGTTGTGATTTTAAAAAACGGGGGGAAGTAAGCTTTTCTTATTTCCGGACGCATGCGCAAACTATAGAAAGTCGTTATGACGTAGAATGTACATAATTTGTTAATTCCATTTATGAAATAAATCACATTTTCTTAAAACTCGTGTTTTTTAAGAAATCATGTAAACCTTCTAGAAGCTGTGAATTTAAAAAAAGGGGGGAAGTAAGGTTTTCTTATTTCCGGACGCATGCGCAAAGTATAGAAAGTGGTTATTACGTAGAATGTGCATAGTTTGCGCATGCGCAAACTATCGAAAGTCGTTATGACATAGAATGTGCATAGTTTGTTTATTCCATTTACGAAATAAATCATATTTTCTAAAAACTCATGTTTTTTAAGAAATCATGTAAACCTTCTAGAAGTTGTGATTTTAAAAAACGGGGGACATAAGCTTTTCTTATTTCCGGAAGCATGCGCAAACTATAGACATTCGTTATGACGTAGAATGTGCATACTTTGTTGATTCCATTTATGAAATAAATCACATTTTCTAAAAACTCGTGTTTTTTAAGAAATCATGTAAACATTCTAGAAGTTGTGATTTTAAAAAATGGTGGGAAGTAAGCTTTTCTTATTTCCGGACGCATGCGCAAACTATAGAAAGTCGTTATGACGTAGAATGTGCATACTTTGTTGATTCCATTTATGAAATAAATCACATTTTCTAAAAACTCATGTTCTTTAAGAAATCATGTAAACCTTCTAGAAGCTGTGAATTTAAAAAAAGGGGGGAAGTAAGCTTTTCTTATTTCCGGACGCATGCGCAAAGTATAGAAAGTCGTTATTACGTACAATGAGCATAGTTTGCGCATGGGCAAATTAGAGAAAGTCGTTATGACATAGAATGTGAATAGTTTGTTGATTCCATTTACGAAATAAATCACATTTTCTAAAAACTCGTGTTTTTTAAGAAATCATCTAAACCTTCTAGAAGTTATGATTTTAAAAAACGGGGGAAAGTAAGCTTTTCTTATTTCCGGAAGCATGCGCAAACTATAGAAAGTCGTTATTACGTAGGATGTGCATAGTTTCTGCATGCGCAAACTACAGAAAGTCGTTATGACATAGAATGTGCATACTTTGTTGATTCCATTTATGAAATAAATCACATTTTCTAAAAACTCATGTTCTTTAAGAAATCATGTAAACCTTCTAGAAGCTGTGAATTTAAAAAAAGGGGGGAAGTAAGCTTTTCTTATTTCCGGACGCATGCGCAAATTATAGAAAGTCGTTGCTACGTAGAATGTGCATAGTTCGCGCATGTGCAAACTATCGAAAGTCGTTATGACATAGAATGTGCATAGTTTGTTGATTCCATTTACGAAATAAATCACATTTTCTAAAAACTCGTGTTTTTTAAGAAATCATCTAAACCTTCTAGAAGTTGTGATTTTAAAAAACGGGGGAAAGTAAGCTTTTCTTATTTCCGAAAGCATGCGCAAACTATAGAAAGTCGTTATTACGTAGAATGTGCATAGTTTCCGCATGCGTAAACTACAGAAAGTCGTTACGACATAGAATGTGCATACTTTGTTGATTCCATTTATGAAATAAATCACATTTTCTAAAAACTCATGTTCTTTAAGGAATCATGTAAACCTTCTAGAAGCTGTGAATTTAAAAAAAGGGTGGAAGTAAGCTTTTCTTATTTCCGGAAGCATGCGCAAATTATAGAAAGCCGTTATTACGTAGAATGTGCATAGTTTGCGCATGTGCAAACTATCGAAAGTCGTTATGACATAGAATGTGCATAGTTCGTTGATTCCATTTACGAAACAAATCACATTTTCTAAAAACTCATGTTTTTTAAGAAATCATGTAAACCTTCTAGAGGTTCTGATTTAAAAAAACGGGGGGAAGTAAGCTTTTATTATTTTCCGAAGCATGCGCAAACTATAGAAAGTCGTTATTACGAAGCATTTACATAGTTTGCACATGCGCAAACTACAAAAAGTCGTTATGACATAGAATGTGCATACTTTGTTGATTCCATTTATGAAATAAATCACATTTTTAAAAAACTCGTGTTTTTTAAGAATTCATGTAAACATTCTATAAGTCGTGATTTTAAAAAACGGGGGGAAGTAAGCTTTTCTTATTTCCGGACGCATGTGCAAACTATAGAAAGTCGTTATGACGTACAATGTGCATACTTTGCTAATTCCATTTATGAAATAAATCACATTTTCTAAAAACTCGTGTTTTCTAAGAAATCATGTAAACCTTCTAGAAGTTGTGATTTTAAAAAACGGGGGGAAGTAAGCTTTTTTTATTTCCGGAAGCATGCGCAAACTATAGAAAGTCGTTATTACGTAGAATGTGCATAGTTTGCGCATGCGCAAACTACAGAAAGTCGTTATGACATAGAATGCGCATACTTTGTTGATTCCATTTATGAAATAAATCACATTTTCTAAAAACTCGTGTTTTTTAAGAAATCATGTAAACCTTCTAGAAGCTATGAATTTAAAAAAAGGGGGGAAGTAAGCTATTCTTATTTCCAGACGCATTCGCAAAGTATAGAAAGTCGTTATTATGTACAATGAGCATAGTTTGCGCATGCGCAAACTATCGAAAGTCGTTATGACATAGAATGTGCATACTTTGTTGATTCCATTTACGAAATAAATCACATTTTCTGAAAACTCGTGTTTTTTAAGGAATCATGTAAACCTTCTAGAAGTTGTGATTTTAAAAAACGGGGGGAAGTAAGCTTTTCTTATTTCCGGACGCATGCGCAAACTATAGAAAGTCGTTATGACATAGAATGTGCATAATTTGTTGATGCCATTTATGAAATAAATCACATTTTCTAAAAACTCGTGTTTTTTAAGAAATCAGGTAAACCTTCTAGAAGTTGTGATTTTAAAAAACGGGGGGAAGTAAGCTTTTCTTATTTCCGGACGCATGCGCAAATTATAGAAAGTCGTTATTACGTAGAATGTGCATAGTTTGCGCATGCGCAGACTACAGAAAGTCGTTATGACATAGAATGTGCATACTTTGTTGATTCCATTTATGAAATAAATCACATTTTCTAAAAACTCATGTTCTTTAAGAAATCATGTAAACCTTCTAGAAGCTGTGAATTTTAAAAAAGGGGGGAAGTAAGCTTTTCTTATTTCCGAACGCATGCGCAAAGTATAGAAAGTCGTTATTACGTAGAATGTGCATAGTTTGCGCATGCGCAAACTATCGAAAGTCATTATGACATAGAATGTGAATAGTTTGTTGATTCCATTTAAGAAATAAATCACATTTTCTAAAAACTCATGTTTTTTAAGAAATCATGTAAACATTCTAGAAGTTGTGATTTTAAAAAACGGGGGAAAGTAAGCTTTTGTTATTTCCGGACGCATGCGCAAACTATAGAATGTCGTTATGACGTAGAATGTGCATAATTTGTTAATTCCATTTATAAAATAAATCGACTTTTCTTAAAACTCGTGTTTTTTAAGAAATCATGTAAACCTTCTAGAAGCTGTGAATTTAAAAAAAGGGGGGAAGTAAGGTTTTCGTATTTCCGGACGCATGCGCAAAGTATACAAAGTGGGTATTACGTAGAATGTGCATAGTTTGCGCATGCGCAAACTATCGAAAGTCGTTATGAGATAGAATGTGCATAGTTTGTTTATTCCATTTATGAAATAAATCATATTTTCTAAAAACTCATGTTTTTTAAGAAATCATGTAAACCTTCTAGAAGTTGTGATTTTAAAAAACGGGGGAAGTAAGCTTTTCTTATTTCCGGAAGCATGCGCAAACTATAGAAAGTCGTTATGACGTAGAATGTGCATACTTTGTTGATTCCATTTATGAAATAAATCACATTTTCTAAAAACTCGTGTTTTTTAAGAAATCATGTAAACATTCTAGAAGTTGTGATTTTAAAAAATGGTGGGAAGTAAGCTTTTCTTATTTCCGGACGCATGCGCAAACTATAGAAAGTCGTTATGACGTAGAATGTGCATACTTTGTGATTCCATTTATGAAATAAATCACATTTTCTAAAAACTCATGTTCTTTAAGAAATCATGTAAACCTTCTAGAAGCTGTGAATTCAAAAAAAAGGGGGGAAGTAAGCTTTTCTTATTTCTGGATGCATGCGCAAAGTATAGAAAGTCGTTATTACGTACAATGAGCATAGTTTGCGCATGCGAAAATTAGCGAAAGTCGTTATGACATAGAATGTGCATAGTTTGTTGATTCCATTTACGAAATAAATCACATTTCTAAAAACTCGTGTTTTTTAAGAAATCATCTAAACCTTCTAGAAGTTATGATTTTAAAAAACGGGGGAAAGTAAGCTTTTCTTATTTCCGGAAGCATGCGCAAACTATAGAAAGTCGTTATTACGTAGAATGTGCATAGTTTCCGCATGCGCAAACTACAGAAAGTCGTTATGACATAGAATGTGCATACTTTGTTGATTCCATTTATGAAATAAATCACATTTTCTAAAAACTCATGTTCTTTAAGAAATCATGTAAACCTTCTAGAAGCTGTGAATTTAAAAAAAGGGGGGAAGTAAGCTTTTCTTATTTCCAGACGCATGCGCAAATTATAGAAAGTCGTTACTACGTAGAATGTGCGTAGTTCGCGCATGTGCAAACTATCGAAAGTCGTTATGACATAGAATGTGCATAGTTTGTCGATTCCATTTACGAAATAAATCACATTTTCTAAAAACTCGTGTTTTTTAAGAAATCATCTAAACCTTCTAGAAGTTGTGATTTTAAAAAACGGGGGAAAGTAAGCTTTTCTTATTTCCGGAAGCATGCGCAAACTATAGAAAGTCGTTATTACGTAGAATGTGCATAGTTTCCGCATGCGCAAACTACAGAAAGTCGTTATGACATAGAATGTGCATACTTTGTTGATTCCATTTATGAAATAAATCACATTTTCTAAAAACTCATGTTCTTTAAGGAATCATGTAAACCTTCTAGAAGCTGTGAATTTAAAAAAGGGGGGGAAGTAAGCTTTTCTTATTTCCGGATGCATGCGCAAAGTATAGAAAGTCGTTATTACGTACAATGAGCATAGTTTGCGCATGCGAAAATTAGCGAAAGTCGTTATGACATAGAATGTGCATAGTTTGTTGATTCCATTTACGAAATAAATCACATTTTCTAAAAACTCGTGTTTTTTAAGAAATCATCTAAACCTTCTAGAAGTTGTGATTTTAAAAAACGGGGGAAAGTAAGCTTTTCTTATTTCCGGAAGCATGCGCAAACTATAGAAAGTCGTTATTACGTAGGATGTGCATAGTTTCCGCATGCGCAAACTACAGAAAGTCGTTATGACATAGAATGTGCATACTTTGTTGATTCCATTTATGAAATAAATCACATTTTCTAAAAACTCATGTTCTTTAAGAAATCATGTAAACCTTCTAGAAGCTGTGAATTTAAAAAAAGGGGGGAAGTAAGCTTTTCTTATTTCCGGACGCATGCACAAATTATAGAAAGTCGTTGCTACGTAGAATGTGCATAGTTCGCGCATGTGCAAACTATCGAAAGTCGTTATGACATAGAATGTGCATAGTTTGTTGATTCCATTTACGAAATAAATCACATTTTTTAAAAACTCGTGTTTTTTAAGAAATCATCTAAACCTTCTAGAAGTTGTGATTTTAAAAAACGGGGGAAAGTAAGCTTTTCTTATTTCCGAAAGCATGCGCAAACTATAGAAAGTCGTTATTACGTAGAATGTGCATAGTTTCCGCATGCGTAAACTACAGAAAGTCGTTACGACATAGAATGTGCATACTTTGTTGATTCCATTTATGAAATAAATCACATTTTCTAAAAACTCATGTTCTTTAAGGAATCATGTAAACCTTCTAGAAGCTGTGAATTTAAAAAAAGGGTGGAAGTAAGCTTTTCTTATTTCCGGAAGCATGCGCAAATTATAGAAAGCCGTTATTACGTAGAATGTGCATAGTTTGCGCATGTGCAAACTTTCGAAAGTCGATATGACATAGAATGTGCATAGTTCGTTGATTCCATTTACGAAACAAATCACATTTTCTAAAAACTCATGTTTTTTAAGAAATCATGTAAACCTTCTAGAGGTTCTGATTTAAAAAAAGGGTGGGAAGTAAGCTTTTATTATTTTTCGAAGCATGCGCAAACTATAGAAAGTCGTTATTACGAAGAATTTACATAGTTTGCGCATGCGCAAACTACAAAAAGTCGTTATGACATAGAATGTGCATACTTTGTTGATTCCATTTATGAAATAAATCACATTTTTAAAAAACTCGTGTTTTTTAAGAATTCATGTAAACATTCTATAAGTCGTGATTTTAAAAAACGGGGGGAAGTAAGCTTTTCTTATTTCCGGACGCATGTGCAAACTATAGAAAGTCGTTATGACGTAATTTGTGCATACTTTGCTAATTCCATTTATGAAATAAATCACATTTTCTAAAAACTCGTGTTTTCTAAGAAATCATGTAAACCTTCTAGAAGCTGTGATTTTAAAAAACGGGGGGAAGTAAGCTTTTTTTATTTCCGGAAGCATGCGCAAACTATAGAAAGTCGTTATTACGTAGAATGTGCATAGTTTGCGCATGCGCAAACTACAGAAAGTCGTTATGACATAGAATGCGCATACTTTGTTGATTCCATTTATGAAATAAATCACATTTTCTAAAAACTCGTGTTTTTTAAGAAATCATGTAAACCTTCTAGAAGCTATGAATTTAAAAAAAGGGGGGAAGTAAGCTATTATTATTTCCAGACGCATTCGCAAAGTATAGAAAGTCGTTATTATGTACAATGAGCATAGTTTGCGCATGCGCAAACTATCGAAAGTCGTTATGACATAGAATGTGCATACTTTGTTGATTCCATTTACGAAATAAATCACATTTTCTAAAAACTCGTGTTTTTTAAGGAATCATGTAAACCTTCTAGAAGTTGTGATTTTAAAAAACGGGGGGAAGTAAGCTTTTCTTATTTCCGGACGCATGCGCAAACTATAGAAAGTCGTTATGACATAGAATGTGCATAATTTGTTGATGCCATTTATGAAATAAATCACATTTTCTAAAAACTCGTGTTTTTTAAGAAATCATGTAAACCTTCTAGAAGTTGTGATTTTAAAAAACGGGGGGAAGTAAGCTTTTCTTATTTCCGGACGCATGCGCAAATTATAGAAAGTCGTTATTACGTAGAATGTGCATAGTTTGCGCATGCGCAGACTACAGAAAGTCGTTATGACATAGAATGTGCATACTTTGTTGATTCCATTTATGAAATAAATCACATTTTCTAAAAACTCATGTTCTTTAAGAAATCATGTAAACCTTCTAGAAGCTGTGAATTTTAAAAAAGGGGGGAAGTAAGCTTTTCTTATTTCCGAACGCATGCGCAAAGTATAGAAGTCGTTATTATGTAGAATGTGCATAGTTTGCGCATGCGCAAACTATCGAAAGTCATTATGACATAGAATGTGAATAGTTTGTTGATTCCATTTAAGAAATAAATCACATTTTCTAAAAACTCATGTTTTTTAAGAAATCACGTAAACATTCTAGAAGTTGTGATTTTAAAAAACGGGGGGAAGTAAGCTTTTCTTATTTCCGGACGCATGCGCAAACTATAGAAAGTCGTTATTACGTAGAATGTGCATAGTTTGCGCATGCACAAACTAGAAAAAAGTCGTTATGACATAGAATGTGCATACTTTGTTGATTCCATTTATGAAATAAATCACATTTTCTAAAAACTCGTGTTTTTAAGAAATCATGTAAACATTCTAGAAGTTGTAATTTTAAAAAATGGGGGGAAGTAAGCTTTTCTTATTTCCGGACGCATGTGCAAACTATAGAAAGTCGTTATGACATAGAATGTGCATACTTTGTTGATTCCATTTACGAAATAACTCACATTTTCTAAAAACTCGTGTTTTTTAAGAAACCATGTAAACATTCTAGAAGTTGTGATTTTAAAAAACGGGGGGAAGTAAGGTTTTCTTATTTCCGGACGCATGCGCAAAGTATAGAAAGTGGTTATTACGTAGAATGTGCATAGTTTGCGCATGTGCAAACTATCGAAAGTCGTTATGGCATAGAATGTTCATAGTTTGTTGATTCCATTTACGAAATAAATCACATTTTCGAAAAACTCATGTTTTTTAAGAAATCATGTAAACCTTCTAGAAGTTGCGATTTTAAAAAACGCGAGGAAGTAAGCTTTTCTTAATTTCGGAAGAATGCGGAAGCTATAGAAAGTCGTTATTACGTAGAATGTGCATAGTTTGCGCATGCGCAAACTACAAAAATTCGTTATGACATAGAATGTGCATACTTTGTTGATTCCATTTATGAAATAAATCACATTTTCTAAAAACTCGTCTTTTTTAAGAATTCATGTAAACATTCTAGAAGTTGTGATTTTAAAAAACGGGGGCAAGTAAGCTTTTCTTATTTCCGGACGCATGCGCAAACTATAGAAAGTCGTTATGACGTAGAATGTGCATACTTTGTTAATTTCATTTATGAAATAAATCACATTTTCTAAAAACTCGTGTTTTTTAAGAAATCATGTAAATCTTCTAGAAGTTGTGATTTTAAAAAACGGGGGGAAGTAAGCTTTTTTTATTTCCGGAAGCATGCGCAAACTATAGAAAGTCGTTATTACGTAGAATGTGCATAGTTTGCGCATGCGCAAACTACAGAAAGTCGTTATGACATAGAATGTGCATACTTTGTTGATTCCATTTATGAAATAAATCACATTTTCTAAAAACTCGTGTTCTTTAAGAAATCATGTAAACCTTCTAGAAGCTGTGAATTTAAAAAAAGTGGGGTAGTAAGCTTTTCTTATTTCCGGACGCATGCGCAAAGTATAGAAAGTCGTTATTATGTAGAATGTGCATAGTTTGCGCATGTGCAAACTATCGAAAGTCTATATGACATAGAATGTTCATAGTTTGTTGATAATATTTACGAAATAAATCACATTTTCTAAAAACTCATGATTTTTAAGAAATTATGTAAACCTTCTAGAAGTTGTGATTTTAAAAAACAGGGGGAAGTAAGCTTTTCTTATTTTCGGAAGCATGTGCAAACTATAGAAAGTCGTTATTACGTAGAATGTGCATAGTTTGCGCATGCGCAAACTACAAAAAGTTGTTATGACATAGAATGTGTATACTTTGTTGATTCCATTTATGAAATAAATCACATTTTCTAAAAACTCGTGTTTTTTAAGAATTCATGTAAACATTCTAGAAGTTGTGATTTTAAAAAACGGGGGAAGTAAGCTTTTCTTATTTCCGGACGCATGCGCAAACTATAGAAAGTCGTTATGACGTAGATTGTGCATACTTTGTTAATTCCATTTATGAAATAAATCACATTTTCTAAAAACTCGTGTTTTTTATGAAATCATGTAAACCTTCTAGAAGTTGTGATTTTAAAAAACGGGGGGAAGTAAGCTTTTTTTATTTCCGGAAGCATGCACAAACTATAGAAAGTCGTTATTACGTTGAATGTGCATAGTTTGGGCATGCGCAAACTACAGAAAGTCGTTATGACATAGAATGTGCATACTTTGTTGATTCCATTTATGAAATTAATCACATTTTCTAAAAACTCGTGTTTTTTAAGAAATCATGTAAACATTCTAGAAGTTGTAATTTTAAAAAAAAATGGGGGGAAGTAAGGTTTTCTTATTTCTGGACGCATGCACAAACTATAGAAAGTCGTTATGACATAGAATGTGCATACTTTGTTGATTCCATTTATGAAATAAATCACATTTTCTAAAAACTCATGTTTTTTAAGAAATCATGTAAACATTCTAGAAGTTGTGATTTTAAAAAATGGGGGGAAGTAAGCTTTTCTTATTTCCGGACGCATGCGCAAACTATAGAAAGTCGTTATGATGTAGAATGTGCATAATTTGTTGATTCCATTTATGAAATAAATCACATTTTCTTAAAACTCGTGTTTTTTAAGAAATCATGTAAACCTTCTAGAAATTGTGATTTTAAAAAAAGGGGGGAAGTAAGCTTTTCTTATTTTCGGAAGCATGCGCAAACTATAGAAAGTCGTTATAATGTAGAATGTTCATAGTTTGCCCATGCGCAAACTACAGAAAGTCGTTATGACAAAGAATGTGCATACTTTGTTGCATCCATTTACGAAATAAATCACATTTTCTAAAAACTCGTGTTTTTTAAGAAATCATGTAAACATTCTAGAAGTTGTGATTTTAAAAAACGGGGGCAAGTAAGCTTTTCTTATTTCCGGACGCATGCGCAAACTATAGAAAGTCGTTATGACGTAGAATGTGCATACTTTGTTAATTTCATTTATGAAATAAATCACATTTTCTAAAAGCTCGTGTTTTTTAAGAAATCATGTAAATCTTCTAGAAGTTGTGATTTTAAAAAACGGGGGGAAGTAAGCTTTTTTTATTTCCGGAAGCATGCGCAAACTATAGAAAGTCGTTATTACGTAGAATGTGCATAGTTTGCGCATGCGCAAACTACAGAAAGTCGTTATGACATAGAATGTGCATACTTTGTTGATTCCATTTATGAAATAAATCACATTTTCTAAAAACTCGTGTTCTTTAAGAAATCATGTAAACCTTCTAGAAGCTGTGAATTTAAAAAAAGTGGGGTAGTAAGCTTTTCTTATTTCCGGACGCATGCGCAAAGTATAGAAAGTCGTTATTATGTAGAATGTGCATAGTTTGCGCATGTGCAAACTATCGAAAGTTGTTATGACATAGAATGTTCATAGTTTGTTGATAATATTTACGAAATAAATCACATTTTCTAAAAACTCATGATTTTTAAGAAATTATGTAAACCTTCTAGAAGTTGTGATTTTAAAAAACAGGGGGAAGTAAGCTTTTCTTATTTTCGGAAGCATGTGCAAACTATAGAAAGTCGTTATTACGTAGAATGTGCATAGTTTGCGCATGCGCAAACTACAAAAAGTTGTTATGACATAGAATGTGTATACTTTGTTGATTCCATTTATGAAATAAATCACATTTTCTAAAAACTCGTGTTTTTTAAGAATTCATGTAAACATTCTAGAAGTTGTGATTTTAAAAAACGGGGGAAGTAAGCTTTTCTTATTTCCGGACGCATGCGCAAACTATAGAAAGTCGTTATGACGTAGATTGTGCATACTTTGTTAATTCCATTTATGAAATAAATCACATTTTCTAAAAACTCGTGTTTTTTAAGAAATCATGTAAACCTTCTAGAAGTTGTGATTTTAAAAAACGGGGGGAAGTAAGCTTTTTTTATTTCCGGAAGCATGCACAAACTATAGAAAGTCGTTATTACGTTGAATGTGCATAGTTTGCGCATGCGCAAACTACAGAAAGTCGTTATGACATAGAATGTGCATACTTTGTTGATTCCATTTATGAAATTAATCACATTTTCTAAAAACTCGTGTTTTTTAAGAAATCATGTAAACATTCTAGAAGTTGTAATTTTAAAAAAAAATGGGGGGAAGTAAGGTTTTGTTATTTCTGGACGCATGCGCAAACTATAGAAAGTCGTTATGACATAGAATGTGCATACTTTGTTGATTCCATTGATGAAATAAATCACATTTTCTAAAAACTCATGTTTTTTAAGAAATCATGTAAACATTCTAGAAGTTGTGATTTTAAAAAATGGGGGGAAGTAAGCTTTTCTTATTTCCGGACGCATGCGCAAACTATAGAAAGTCGTTATGATGTAGAATGTGCATAATTTGTTGATTCCATTTATGAAATAAATCACATTTTCTTAAAACTCGTGTTTTTTAAGAAATCATGTAAACCTTCTAGAAGTTGTGATTTTAAAAAAAGGGGGGAAGTAAGCTTTTCTTATTTTCGGAAGCATGCGCAAACTATAGAAAGTCGTTATAATGTAGAATGTTCATAGTTTGCCCATGCGCAAACTACAGAAAGTCGTTATGACAAAGAATGTGCATACTTTGTTGATTCCATTTATGAAATAAATCACATTTTCTAAAAACGCATGTTCTTTAAGAAATCATGTAAACCTTCTAGAAGCTGTGAATTTAAAAAAAGGGGGGAAGTAAGCTTTTCTTATTTCTAGACACATGCGCAAAGTATAGAAAGTCGTTATTACGTACAATGAGCATAGTTTGCGCATGCGCAAACTATCGAAAGTCGTTATGACAAAGAATGTGCATACTTTGTTGATTCCATTTACGAAATAAATCACATTTTCTAAAAACTCGTGTTTTTTAAGAAATCATGTAAACCTTCTAGAAGTTGTGATTTTAAAAAATGGGGGGAAGTAAGCTTTTCTTATTTCCGGACGCATGCGCAAACTATAGAAAGTCGTTGTGACATACAATGTGCATAATTTGTTGATTCCATTTATGAAATAAATCACATTTTCTAAAAACTCGTGTTTTTTAAGAAATCATGTAAACCTTCTAGAAGTTGTGATTTTAGAAAACGGGGGGAAGTAAGCTTTTCTTATTTCTGGACGCATGTGCAAACTATAGAAAGTCGTTATTACGTAGAATGTGCATATTTTGCGCATACGCAGACTACAGAAAGTCGTTATGACATAGAATGTGCATACTTTGTTGATTCCATTTAGCAAATAGATCACATTTTTTAAAAACTCGTGTTTTCTAAGAAATCATGTAAACCTTCTAGAAGTTGTGATTTTTAAAAACGGGGGGAAGTAAGCTTTTCTTATTTTTGGACGCATGCCCAAAGTATAGAAAGTCGTTATTACGTAGAATGTGCATAGTTTGCGCATGCGCAAACTACAGAAAGTCATTATGACATAGAATGTGCATACTTTGTTGATTCCATTTATGAAATAAATCACATTTTCTAAAAACTCGTGTTCTTTAAGAAATCATGTAAACCTTCTAGAAGCTGTGAATTTAAAAAAAGGGGGGTAGTAAGCTTTTCTTATTTCCGGACGCATGCGGAAATTATAGAAAGTCGTTATTACGTAGAATGTGCATAGTTTGCGCATGTGCAAACTATCGAAAGTCGTTATGACATAGAATGTTCATAGTTTGTTGATAATATTTATGAAATAAATCACATTTTCTAAAAACTCATGATTTTTAAGAAATTATGTAAACCTTCTAGAAGTTGTGATTTTAAAAAACAGGGGGAAGTAAGCTTTTCTTATTTTCGGAAGCATGTGCAAACTATAGAAAGTCGTTATTACGTAGAATGTGCATAGTTTGCGCATGCGCAAACTACAAAAAGTTGTTATGACATAGAATGTGCATACTTTGTTGATTCCATTTATGAAATAAATCACATTTTCTGAAAACTCATGTTTTTTAAGAATTCATGTAAACATTCTAGAAGTTGTGATTTTAAAAAACGGGGGAATCTTATTTCCGGACGCATGCGCAAACTATAGAAAGTCGTTATGACGTAGAATGTGCATACTTTGTTAATTCCATTTATGAAATAAATCACATTTTCTTAAAACTCGTGTTTTTTAAGAAATCATGTAAACCTTCTAGAAGTTGTGATTTTAAAAAACGGGGGGAAGTAAGCTTTTCTTCTTTCCTGACGCATGCGCAAACTATAGAAAGTCATTATTACATAGAATGTGCATAGTTTGCGCATGCGCAGACTACAGATAGTCGTTATGACATAGAATGTGCATACTTTGTTGATTCCATTTATGAAATAAATCACATTTTTTAAACACTCGTGTTTTTTAAGAAATCATGTAAACCTTCTAGAAGCTGTGAATTTAAAAAAAGGGGGGAAGTAAGCTTTTCTTATTTCCGGACGCATGCGCAAAGTATAGAAAGTCGTTATTACGTAGAATGTGCATAGTTTGCGCGTGCGCAAACTATCGGAAGTCGTTATGACATAGAATGTGCATACTTTGTTGATTCCATTTACGAAATAAATCACATTTTCTAAAAACTCATGTTTTTTAAGAAATCATGTAAACCTTCTAGAAGTTCTGATTTTAAAAAACGGGGGGAAGTAAGCTTTTCTTATTTTCGGAAGCATGCGCAAACTATAGAAAGTCGTTATTACGTAGAATGTGCATAGTTTGCGCATGCGCAAACTACAAAAAGTCGTTATGACATAGAATGTGAATACTTTGTTGATTCCATTTACGAAATAAATCACATTTTCTAAAAACTCGTGTTTTTTAAGAATTCATGTAAACATTCGAGAAGTTGTGATTTTAAAAAACGGGGGGAAGTAAGCTTTTCTTATTTCCGGACGCATGCGCAAACTATAGAAAGTCATTATGACGTAGAATGTGCATACTTTGTTAATTCCATTTATGAAATAAATCACATTTTCTAAAAACTCGTGTTTTTTAAGAAATCATGTAAACCTTCTAGAAGTTGTGATTTTAAAAAACGGGGGGAAGTAAGCTTTTTTAATTTCCGGAAGCATGCGCAAACTATAGAAAGTCGTTATTACGTAGAATGTGCATAGTTTGCGCATGCACAAACTACAGAAAGTTGTTATGACATAGAATGTGCATACTTTGTTGATTCCATTTATGAAATAAATCACATTTTCTAAAAACTCGTGTTTTTTAAGAAATCATGTAAACCATCTAGAAGTTGTGATTTTAAAAAACGGGGGGAAGTAAGCTTTTCTTATTTCCGGACGCATGCGCAAACTATAGAAATTCGTTATGACATAGAATGTGCATAAATTGTTGATTCCATTTATGAAATGAATCACATTTTCTAAAAACTCGTGTTTTTTAAGAAATCATGTAAACCTTCTAGAAGTTGTGATTTTAAAAAACGGGGGGAAGTAAGCTTTTCTTATTTCCGGACGCATGTGCAAACTATAGAAAGTCGTTATTACGTAGAGTTTGCATAGTTTGCGCATGCGCAGTCTACAGAAAGTCGTTATGACATAGAATGTGCATACTTTGTTGATTCCATTTAGGAAATAAATCACATTTTTTAAAAACTCGTGTTTTCTAAGAAATCATGTAAACCTTCTAGAAGTTGTGATTTTAAAAAACGGGGGGAAGTAAGCTTTTCTGATTTCCGGAAGCATGCGCAAACTATAGAAAGTCGTTATTACGTAGATTGTGTATAGTTTGCGCATGCGCAAACTACAGAAAGTCGTTATGACATAGAATGTGCATACTTTGTTGATTCCATTTATGAAATAAATCACATTTTCTAAAAACTCGTGTTTTTTAAGAAATCATGTAAACCTTCTAGAAGCTATGAATTTAAAAAAAGGGGGGAAGTAACCTTTTCTTATTTCCGGACGGATGCGCAAAGTATAGAAAATCGTTATTACGTACAATGTGCATAGTTTGCGCATGCGCGAAGTATCGAAAGTCGTTATGACATAGAATGTGCATACTTTGTTGATTCCATTTACGAAATAAATCACATTTTCTAAAAGCTCGTGTTTTTTAAGAAATCATGTAAACCTTCTAGAAGTTGTGATTTTAAAAAACGGGGGGAAGTAAGCTTTTCTTATTTCCAGAAGCATGCGCAGACTATAGAAAGTCGTTTTTAAGTAGAATCTGCATAGTTTGCGCACGCGCAAACTACAGAAAGTCGTTATGACATAGAATGTTCATACTTTGTTGATTCTATTTATGAAATAAATCATATTTTCTAAAAACTTGTGTTTTTTAAGAACTCATGTAAACCTTCTAGAAGTTGTGAATTTAAAAAACGGGGGAAGCAAGCTTTTCTTATTTCCGGACGCATGCGCAAACTATAGAAAGTCGTTATGACGTAGAATGTGCATACTTTATTGATTTCATTTATGAAATAAATCACATTTTCTAAAAGCTCGTGTTTTTTAAGAAATCATGTAAACTTTCTAGAAGTTGTGATTTTAAAAAATGGGGGGAAGTAAGCTTTTCTTATTTCCGGATGCATGCGCAAACTATAGAAAATCGTTATTACGTAGAATGTGCATAGTTTGCGCATGCGCAGACTACAGAAAGTCGTTATGACATAGAATGTGCATACTTTGTTGATTCCATTTATGAAAATAAATCACATTTTCTAAAAACTCATGTTCTTTAAGAAATCATGTAAACCTTCTAGAAGCTGTGAATTTTAAAAAATGGGGGAAGTAAGCTTTTCTTATTTCTGGACGCATGCGCAAAGTATAGAAAGTCGTTATTACGTAGAATGTGCATAGTTTGTGCATGCGCACACTATCGAAAGTCGATATGACATAGAATGTGCATAGTTTGTTGATTTCATTTACGAAATAAATCATATTTTCTAAAAACTAATGTTTTTTGAGAAATCATGTAAACCTTCTGGAAGTTGTGATTTTAAAAAACAGGGGGAAGTAAGCTTTTCTATTTTCCGGAAGCATGCGCACACTATAGAAAGTCGTTATTACGTAGAATGTGCATAGTTTGCGCATGCACAAACTAGAAAAAGTCGTTATGACATAGAATGTGCATACTTTGTTGATTCTATTTATGAATTAAATCACATTTTCTAAAAACTCGTGTTTTTAAGAAATCATGTAAACCTTCTAGAAGTTGTGATTTTAAAAAACGGGGGGAAGTAAGCTTTTCTTATTTCCGGATGCATGCACAAACTATAGAAAGTCCTTATTACGTAGAATGTGCATAGTTTGCGCATGCGCAAACTACAGAAAGTCATTATGACATAGAATGTGCAACTTTGTTGATTCCATTTATGAAATAAATCAGATTTCCTAAAAACTCGTGTTTTTTAAGAAATCATGTAAACAATCTAGAAGTTGCGATTTTAAAAAATGGGGGTAAGTAAGCTTTTCTTATTTCCGGATGCATGCGCAAACTATAGAAAGTCGTTATGACGTAGAATGTGCATACTTTGTTGATTCCATTTATGAAATAAATCACATTTTCTAAAAACTCGTGCTTTTTAAGAAATCATGTAAACCTTCTAGAAGTTGTGATTTTAAAAAACTGGGGGAAGTAAGCTTTTCTTATGTCCGGACGCATGCGCAAACTATAGAAAGTAATTATGACGTAGAATGTGCATAATTTGTTGATTCCATTTATGAAATAAATCATATTTTCTAAAAACTCGTTTTTTTTAAGAAATCATGTAAACCTTCTAGAATCTGTGAATTTAAAAAAAGCGGGAAGTAAGCTTTTCTTATTTTCTGACGCATGCGCAAACTATAGAAAGTCGTTATTACGTAGAATGTGCATAGTTTGCGCATGCGCAAACTATAGAAAGTCGATGAGACGTAGAATGTGCATACTTTGTTCATTCCATTTATGAAATAAATCACATTTTCTAAAAACTCATGTTTTTTTAAGAAATCATGTAAACCTTCTAGAAGTTGTGATTTTAAAAAACGGGGGGAAGTAAGCTTTTCTTATTTCCGGACGCATGCGCAAACTATAGAAAGTCGTTATGACGTAGAATGTGCATACTTTGTTTATTCCATTTATGAAATAAATCACATTTTCTAAAAACTCATGTTTTTTATGAAATCATGTAAACCTTCTAGAAGTTGTGATTTTAAAAAATGGGGGGAAGTAAGCTTTTCTTATTTCCGGATGCATGCGCAAACTATAGAAAGTCGTTATTACGTAGAATGTTCATAGTTTGCGCATGCACAAACTACAGAAATTCGTTATTACATAGAATGTGCATACTTTGTTGATTCCATTTATGAAATAAATCACATTTTCTAAAAACTCGTTTTTTTTAAGAAATCATGTAAACCTTCTAGAAGTTGTGATTTTAAAAAACGGGGGGAAGTAAGCTTTTCTTATTTCCGGAAGCATGCGCAAACTATAGAAAGTCGTTATTACGTAGAATGTGCATAGTTTGCGCATCCACAAACTACAGAAAGTCGTTATGACATAGAATGTGCATACTTTGTTGATTCCATTTATGAAATAAATCACATTTTCTAAAAACTCGTGTTTTTTAAGAAATCATGTAAACCTTCTAGAAGCTATGAATTTAAAAAAAGGGGGGAAGTAAGCTTTTCTTAATTCCGGACGGATGCGCAAAGTATAGAAAATCGTTATTACGTACAATGTGCATAGTTTGCGCATGCGCGAAGTATCGAAAGTCGTTATGACATAGAATGTGCATACTTTGTTGATTCCATTTACGAAATAAATCACATTTTCTAAAAGCTCGTGTTTTTTAAGAAATCATGTAAACCTTCTAGAAGTTGTGATTTTAAAAAACGGGTGGAAGTAAGCTTTTCTTATTTCCAGAAGCATGCGCAGACTATAGAAAGTCGTTATTAAGTAGAATCTGCATAGTTTGCGCACGCGCAAACTACAGAAAGTCGTTATGACATAGAATGTTCATACTTTGTTGATTCCATTTATGAAATAAATCATATTTTCTAAAAACTTGTGTTTTTTAAGAACTCATGTAAACCTTCTAGAAGTTGTGAATTTAAAAAACGGGGGAAGGAAGCTTTTCTTATTTTCAGACGCATGCGCAAACTATAGAAAGTCGTTATGACGTAGAATGTGCATACTTTATTGATTCCATTTATGAAATAAATCACATTTTCTAAAAACTCGTGTTTTTTAAGAAATCATGTAAACCTTCTAGAAGCTGTGAATTTAAAAAAAGGGGGAAGTAAGCTTTTCTTATTTCCAGACGCATGCGCAAACTATAGAAAGTCGTTATTACGTAGAATGTGCATAGTTTGCGCATGTGCAAACTATAGGAGGTCGATGAGACGTAGAATGTGCATACTTTGTTGATTCCATTTATGAAATAAATCACATTTTCTAAAAACTCATGTTTTTAAAGAAATCATGTAAACCTTCAAGAAGTTGTGATTTTAAAAAACGGGGGGGAAGTAAGCTTTTCTTATTTCCCGAAGCATGCGCAAACTATAGAAAGTCGTTATTATGTAGAATGTGCATAGTTTGCGCATTCGCAAACTACAGAAAGTCGTTATGACATAGAATGTGCATACATTGTTGATTCCATTTATGAAATAAATCACATTTTCTAAAAACTCGTGTTTTTTAAGAAATCATCTAAACCTTCTAGAAGCTGTGAATTTAAAAAAATGGGGGAAGTAAGCTTTTCTTATTTCCGGATGCATGCGCAAAGTATAGAAAGTCGTTATTACATACAATGTGCATAGTTTGCGCATACGAAAACTATCGAAAGTCGTTATGACATAGAATGTGCATACATTGTTGATTCCATTTACGAAAAAAATCACATTTTCTAAAAGCTCATGTTTTTTAAGAAACCATGTAAACCTTCTAGAAGTTGCGATTTTAAAAAACGGGGGGAAGTAAGCCTTTCTTATTTCCGGACGCATGCGCAAACTATAGAAAGTCGTTATTACATAGAATGTGCATAGTTTGCACATGCGCAAACTACAGAAAGTCGTTATAACATAGAATGTGCATACTTTGTTGATTCCATTTACGAAATAAATCACATTTTCTAAAAACTCGTGTTTTTTAAGAAATCATGTAAACCTTCTAGAAGTTGTGATTTTAAAAAACGGGGGGAAGTAAGCTTTTCTTATTTCCGGACGCATGCGCAAACTATATAAAGTCGTTATTACCTAGAATGTGCATAGATTGCGCATGCGCAAGCTATAGAAAGTCGTTATGACATAGAATGTGCATACTTTGTTGATACCATTTATGAAATAAATCACATTTTCTAAAAGCTCGTGTTTTTTAAGAAATCATGTAAACCTTCTAGAAGCTGTGAATTTAAAAAAAGGGGGGAAGTAAGCTTTTCTTATTTCCTGAAGCATGCGCAAACTATAGAAAGTCGTTATTACGTAGAATGTGCATAATTTGTGCATGCGCAAACTACTGAAAGTCGTTATGACATAGAATGTGCATACTTTGTTGATTCCATTTACGAAATAAATCACATTTTCTAAAAACTCGTGTTTTTTAAGAAATCATGTAAACCTTCTAGAAGTTGTGATTTTAAAAAACGGGGGAAAGTAAGCTTTTCTTATTTCCGGAAGCATGTGCAAACTATAGAAAGTCGTTATTACGTAGCATGTGCATAGTTTCCGCATGCGCAAACTACAGAAAATCGTTATGACATAAAATGTGCATACTTTGTTGATTCCATTTATGAAATAAATCACATTTTCTAAAAACTCGTGTTTTTTAAGAAATCATGTAAACCATCTAGAAGTTGTGATTTTAAAAAACGGGGGGGAAGTAAGCTTTTCTTATTTCCGGACGCATGTGCAAACTATAGAAAGTCGTTATTACGTAGAGTTTGCATAGTTTGCGCATGCGCAGTCTACAGAAAGTCGTTATGACATAGAATGTGCATACTTTGTTGATTCCATTTACGAAATAAATCACATTTTCTAAAAACTCGTGTTTTTTAAGAAATCATGTAAACCTTCTAGAAGTTGTGATTTTAAAAAACGGGGGGAAGTAAGCTTTTCTTATTTCCGGACGCATGCGCAAACTATATAAAGTCGTTATTACCTAGAATGTGCATAGATTGCGCATGCGCAAGCTATAGAAAGTCGTTATGACATAGAATGTGCATACTTTGTTGATACCATTTATGAAATAAATCACATTTTCTAAAAGCTCGTGTTTTTTAAGAAATCATGTAAACCTTCTAGAAGCTGTGAATTTAAAAAAAGGGGGGAAGTAAGCTTTTCTTATTTCCTGAAGCATGCACAAACTATAGAAAGTCGTTATTACGTAGAATGTGCATAATTTGTGCATGCGCAAACTACTGAAAGTCGTTATGACATAGAATGTGCATACTTTGTTGATTCCATTTACGAAATAAATCACATTTTCTAAAAACTCGTGTTTTTTAAGAAATCATGTAAACCTTCTAGAAGTTGTGATTTTAAAAAACGGGGGGAAGTAAGCTTTTCTTATTTCCAGACGCATGCGCAAACTATATAAAGTCGTTATTACCTAGAATGTGCATAGATTGCGCATGCACAAACTATAGAAAGTCGTTATGACATAGAATGTGCATACTTTGTTGATTCCATTTATGAAATAAATCACATTTTCTAAAAACTCATGTTTTTTAAGAAATCATGTAAACCTTCTAGAAGTTGTGATTTTAAAAAACGGGGGGAAGTAAGCTTTTCTTATTTACGGACGCATGCGCAAACTATATAAAGTCGTTATGACGTAGAATGTGCATACTTTGTTGATTCCATTTATGAAATAAATCACAGTTTCTAAAAACTCGTGTTTTTTAAGAAATCATGTAAACCTTCTAGAAGTTGTGATTTTAAAAAACGGGGGGAAGTAAGCTTTTCTTTTTTCCGGACGCATGCGCAAACTATATAAAGTCGTTATTACCTAGAATGTGCATAGCTTGCGCATGCGCAAACTATAGAAAGTCGTTATGACATAGAATGTGCATACTTTGTTGATACCATTTATGAAATAAATCACATTTTCTAAAAACTCGTGTTCTTTAAGAAATCATGTAAACCTTCTAGAAGTTGTATTTTAAAAAACGGGGGGAAGTAAGCTTTTCTTATTTCCGGACGCATGCGCAAACTATAGAAAGTCATTATGACGTAGTATGTGCATAATTTGTTGATTCCATTTAAGAAATAAATCAGATTTTCTAAGAACTCGTGTTTTTTAAGAAATCATGTAAACCTTCTAGAAGCTGTGAATTTAAAAAAAGGGGGAAGTAAGCTTTTCTTATTTCCGGACGTATGCGCAAACTATAGAAAGTAGTTATTACTTAGAATGTGCATAGTTTGCGCATGCGCAAACTATAGAAAGTCGATGAGACGTAGAATGTGCATACTTTGTTGATTCCATTTATGAAATAAATCACATTTTCTAAAAACTCATGTTTTTTAAGAAATCATGTAAACCTTTAAGAAGTTGTGATTTTAAAAAATGGGGGGAAGTAAGCTTTTCTTATTTCCGGAAGCATGCGCAAACTATAGAAAGTCGTTATTACGTAGAATGTGCATAGTTTGCACATGCGCAAACTACAGAAAGTCGTTATGACATAGGATGTGCATACTTTGTTGATACCATTTATGAAATAAATAACATTTTCTAAAAACTCATGTTTTTTAAGAAATCATGTAAACCTTCTAAAAGCTGTGAATTTAAAAAAAGGGGGAAAGTAAGCTTTTCTTATTTCCGGATGCATGCGCAAAGTATAGAAAGTCGTTATTACGTACAATGTGCATAGTTTGCGCATGCGCAAACTATCGAAAGTCGTTATGACATAGAATGTGCATACTTTGTTGATTCCATTTACGAAATAAATCACATTTTCTAAAAGCTTGTGTTTTTTAAGAAATCATGTAAACCTTCTAATAGTTGTGATTTTAAAAAACGGGGGGAAGTAAGCTTTTCTTATTTCCGAACGCATGCGCAATCTATAGAAATTCGTTATTACGTAGAATGTGCATAGTTTGTGCATGCGCAAACTACAGAAAGTCGTTATGACATAGAATGTGCATAATTTGTTGATTCCATTTACGAAATAAATCATATTTTCTAAAAACTCGTGTTTTTTAAGAAATCATGTAAACCATCTAGAAGTTGTGATTTTTAAAAACGGGGGGAAGTAAGCTTTTCTTATTTCCGGACGCATGTGCAAACTATAGAAAATCGTTATTACGTAGAGTTTGCATAGTTTGCGCATGCGCAGTCTACAGAAAGTCGTTATGACAAAGAATGTGCATACTTTGTTGATTCCATTTACGAAATAAATCACATTTTCTAAAAACTCGTGTTTTTTAAGAAATCATGTAAACCTTCTAGAAGCTGTGAATTTAAAAAAAGGGGGGTAGTAAGCTTTTCTTATTTCCGGACGCATGCGGAAATTATAGAAAGTCGTTATTACGTAGAATGTGCATAGTTTGCGCATGTGCAAACTATCGAAAGTCGTTATGACATAGAATGTTCATAGTTTGTTGATAATATTTATGAAATAAATCACATTTTCTAAAAACTCATGATTTTTAAGAAATTATGTAAACCTTCTAGAAGTTGTGATTTTAAAAAACAGGGGGAAGTAAGCTTTTCTTATTTTCGGAAGCATGTGCAAACTATAGAAAGTCGTTATTACGTAGAATGTGCATAGTTTGCGCATGCGCAAACTACAAAAAGTTGTTATGACATAGAATGTGCATACTTTGTTGATTCCATTTATGAAATAAATCACATTTTCTGAAAACTCATGTTTTTTAAGAATTCATGTAAACATTCTAGAAGTTGTGATTTTAAAAAACGGGGGAATCTTATTTCCGGACGCATGCGCAAACTATAGAAAGTCGTTATGACGTAGAATGTGCATACTTTGTTAATTCCATTTATGAAATAAATCACATTTTCTTAAAACTCGTGTTTTTTAAGAAATCATGTAAACCTTCTAGAAGTTGTGATTTTAAAAAACGGGGGGAAGTAAGCTTTTCTTCTTTCCTGACGCATGCGCAAACTATAGAAAGTCATTATTACATAGAATGTGCATAGTTTGCGCATGCGCAGACTACAGATAGTCGTTATGACATAGAATGTGCATACTTTGTTGATTCCATTTATGAAATAAATCACATTTTTTAAACACTCGTGTTTTTTAAGAAATCATGTAAACCTTCTAGAAGCTGTGAATTTAAAAAAAGGGGGGAAGTAAGCTTTTCTTATTTCCGGACGCATGCGCAAAGTATAGAAAGTCGTTATTACGTAGAATGTGCATAGTTTGCGCGTGCGCAAACTATCGGAAGTCGTTATGACATAGAATGTGCATACTTTGTTGATTCCATTTACGAAATAAATCACATTTTCTAAAAACTCATGTTTTTTAAGAAATCATGTAAACCTTCTAGAAGTTCTGATTTTAAAAAACGGGGGGAAGTAAGCTTTTCTTATTTTCGGAAGCATGCGCAAACTATAGAAAGTCGTTATTACGTAGAATGTGCATAGTTTGCGCATGCGCAAACTACAAAAAGTCGTTATGACATAGAATGTGAATACTTTGTTGATTCCATTTACGAAATAAATCACATTTTCTAAAAACTCGTGTTTTTTAAGAATTCATGTAAACATTCGAGAAGTTGTGATTTTAAAAAACGGGGGGAAGTAAGCTTTTCTTATTTCCGGACGCATGCGCAAACTATAGAAAGTCATTATGACGTAGAATGTGCATACTTTGTTAATTCCATTTATGAAATAAATCACATTTTCTAAAAACTCGTGTTTTTTAAGAAATCATGTAAACCTTCTAGAAGTTGTGATTTTAAAAAACGGGGGGAAGTAAGCTTTTTTAATTTCCGGAAGCATGCGCAAACTATAGAAAGTCGTTATTACGTAGAATGTGCATAGTTTGCGCATGCACAAACTACAGAAAGTTGTTATGACATAGAATGTGCATACTTTGTTGATTCCATTTATGAAATAAATCACATTTTCTAAAAACTCGTGTTTTTTAAGAAATCATGTAAACCATCTAGAAGTTGTGATTTTAAAAAACGGGGGGAAGTAAGCTTTTCTTATTTCCGGACGCATGCGCAAACTATAGAAATTCGTTATGACATAGAATGTGCATAAATTGTTGATTCCATTTATGAAATGAATCACATTTTCTAAAAACTCGTGTTTTTTAAGAAATCATGTAAACCTTCTAGAAGTTGTGATTTTAAAAAACGGGGGGAAGTAAGCTTTTCTTATTTCCGGACGCATGTGCAAACTATAGAAAGTCGTTATTACGTAGAGTTTGCATAGTTTGCGCATGCGCAGTCTACAGAAAGTCGTTATGACATAGAATGTGCATACTTTGTTGATTCCATTTAGGAAATAAATCACATTTTTTAAAAACTCGTGTTTTCTAAGAAATCATGTAAACCTTCTAGAAGTTGTGATTTTAAAAAACGGGGGGAAGTAAGCTTTTCTGATTTCCGGAAGCATGCGCAAACTATAGAAAGTCGTTATTACGTAGATTGTGTATAGTTTGCGCATGCGCAAACTACAGAAAGTCGTTATGACATAGAATGTGCATACTTTGTTGATTCCATTTATGAAATAAATCACATTTTCTAAAAACTCGTGTTTTTTAAGAAATCATGTAAACCTTCTAGAAGCTATGAATTTAAAAAAAGGGGGGAAGTAACCTTTTCTTATTTCCGGACGGATGCGCAAAGTATAGAAAATCGTTATTACGTACAATGTGCATAGTTTGCGCATGCGCGAAGTATCGAAAGTCGTTATGACATAGAATGTGCATACTTTGTTGATTCCATTTACGAAATAAATCACATTTTCTAAAAGCTCGTGTTTTTTAAGAAATCATGTAAACCTTCTAGAAGTTGTGATTTTAAAAAACGGGGGGAAGTAAGCTTTTCTTATTTCCAGAAGCATGCGCAGACTATAGAAAGTCGTTTTTAAGTAGAATCTGCATAGTTTGCGCACGCGCAAACTACAGAAAGTCGTTATGACATAGAATGTTCATACTTTGTTGATTCTATTTATGAAATAAATCATATTTTCTAAAAACTTGTGTTTTTTAAGAACTCATGTAAACCTTCTAGAAGTTGTGAATTTAAAAAACGGGGGAAGCAAGCTTTTCTTATTTCCGGACGCATGCGCAAACTATAGAAAGTCGTTATGACGTAGAATGTGCATACTTTATTGATTTCATTTATGAAATAAATCACATTTTCTAAAAGCTCGTGTTTTTTAAGAAATCATGTAAACTTTCTAGAAGTTGTGATTTTAAAAAATGGGGGGAAGTAAGCTTTTCTTATTTCCGGATGCATGCGCAAACTATAGAAAATCGTTATTACGTAGAATGTGCATAGTTTGCGCATGCGCAGACTACAGAAAGTCGTTATGACATAGAATGTGCATACTTTGTTGATTCCATTTATGAAAATAAATCACATTTTCTAAAAACTCATGTTCTTTAAGAAATCATGTAAACCTTCTAGAAGCTGTGAATTTTAAAAAATGGGGGAAGTAAGCTTTTCTTATTTCTGGACGCATGCGCAAAGTATAGAAAGTCGTTATTACGTAGAATGTGCATAGTTTGTGCATGCGCACACTATCGAAAGTCGATATGACATAGAATGTGCATAGTTTGTTGATTTCATTTACGAAATAAATCATATTTTCTAAAAACTAATGTTTTTTGAGAAATCATGTAAACCTTCTGGAAGTTGTGATTTTAAAAAACAGGGGGAAGTAAGCTTTTCTATTTTCCGGAAGCATGCGCACACTATAGAAAGTCGTTATTACGTAGAATGTGCATAGTTTGCGCATGCACAAACTAGAAAAAGTCGTTATGACATAGAATGTGCATACTTTGTTGATTCTATTTATGAATTAAATCACATTTTCTAAAAACTCGTGTTTTTAAGAAATCATGTAAACCTTCTAGAAGTTGTGATTTTAAAAAACGGGGGGAAGTAAGCTTTTCTTATTTCCGGATGCATGCACAAACTATAGAAAGTCCTTATTACGTAGAATGTGCATAGTTTGCGCATGCGCAAACTACAGAAAGTCATTATGACATAGAATGTGCAACTTTGTTGATTCCATTTATGAAATAAATCAGATTTCCTAAAAACTCGTGTTTTTTAAGAAATCATGTAAACAATCTAGAAGTTGCGATTTTAAAAAATGGGGGTAAGTAAGCTTTTCTTATTTCCGGATGCATGCGCAAACTATAGAAAGTCGTTATGACGTAGAATGTGCATACTTTGTTGATTCCATTTATGAAATAAATCACATTTTCTAAAAACTCGTGCTTTTTAAGAAATCATGTAAACCTTCTAGAAGTTGTGATTTTAAAAAACTGGGGGAAGTAAGCTTTTCTTATGTCCGGACGCATGCGCAAACTATAGAAAGTAATTATGACGTAGAATGTGCATAATTTGTTGATTCCATTTATGAAATAAATCATATTTTCTAAAAACTCGTTTTTTTTAAGAAATCATGTAAACCTTCTAGAATCTGTGAATTTAAAAAAAGCGGGAAGTAAGCTTTTCTTATTTTCTGACGCATGCGCAAACTATAGAAAGTCGTTATTACGTAGAATGTGCATAGTTTGCGCATGCGCAAACTATAGAAAGTCGATGAGACGTAGAATGTGCATACTTTGTTCATTCCATTTATGAAATAAATCACATTTTCTAAAAACTCATGTTTTTTAAGAAATCATGTAAACCTTCTAGAAGTTGTGATTTTAAAAAACGGGGGGAAGTAAGCTTTTCTTATTTCCGGACGCATGCGCAAACTATAGAAAGTCGTTATGACGTAGAATGTGCATACTTTGTTTATTCCATTTATGAAATAAATCACATTTTCTAAAAACTCATGTTTTTTATGAAATCATGTAAACCTTCTAGAAGTTGTGATTTTAAAAAATGGGGGGAAGTAAGCTTTTCTTATTTCCGGATGCATGCGCAAACTATAGAAAGTCGTTATTACGTAGAATGTTCATAGTTTGCGCATGCACAAACTACAGAAATTCGTTATTACATAGAATGTGCATACTTTGTTGATTCCATTTATGAAATAAATCACATTTTCTAAAAACTCGTTTTTTTTAAGAAATCATGTAAACCTTCTAGAAGTTGTGATTTTAAAAAACGGGGGGAAGTAAGCTTTTCTTATTTCCGGAAGCATGCGCAAACTATAGAAAGTCGTTATTACGTAGAATGTGCATAGTTTGCGCATCCACAAACTACAGAAAGTCGTTATGACATAGAATGTGCATACTTTGTTGATTCCATTTATGAAATAAATCACATTTTCTAAAAACTCGTGTTTTTTAAGAAATCATGTAAACCTTCTAGAAGCTATGAATTTAAAAAAAGGGGGGAAGTAAGCTTTTCTTAATTCCGGACGGATGCGCAAAGTATAGAAAATCGTTATTACGTACAATGTGCATAGTTTGCGCATGCGCGAAGTATCGAAAGTCGTTATGACATAGAATGTGCATACTTTGTTGATTCCATTTACGAAATAAATCACATTTTCTAAAAGCTCGTGTTTTTTAAGAAATCATGTAAACCTTCTAGAAGTTGTGATTTTAAAAAACGGGTGGAAGTAAGCTTTTCTTATTTCCAGAAGCATGCGCAGACTATAGAAAGTCGTTATTAAGTAGAATCTGCATAGTTTGCGCACGCGCAAACTACAGAAAGTCGTTATGACATAGAATGTTCATACTTTGTTGATTCCATTTATGAAATAAATCATATTTTCTAAAAACTTGTGTTTTTTAAGAACTCATGTAAACCTTCTAGAAGTTGTGAATTTAAAAAACGGGGGAAGGAAGCTTTTCTTATTTTCAGACGCATGCGCAAACTATAGAAAGTCGTTATGACGTAGAATGTGCATACTTTATTGATTCCATTTATGAAATAAATCACATTTTCTAAAAACTCGTGTTTTTTAAGAAATCATGTAAACCTTCTAGAAGCTGTGAATTTAAAAAAAGGGGGAAGTAAGCTTTTCTTATTTCCAGACGCATGCGCAAACTATAGAAAGTCGTTATTACGTAGAATGTGCATAGTTTGCGCATGTGCAAACTATAGGAGGTCGATGAGACGTAGAATGTGCATACTTTGTTGATTCCATTTATGAAATAAATCACATTTTCTAAAAACTCATGTTTTTAAAGAAATCATGTAAACCTTCAAGAAGTTGTGATTTTAAAAAACGGGGGGAAGTAAGCTTTTCTTATTTCCCGAAGCATGCGCAAACTATAGAAAGTCGTTATTATGTAGAATGTGCATAGTTTGCGCATTCGCAAACTACAGAAAGTCGTTATGACATAGAATGTGCATACATTGTTGATTCCATTTATGAAATAAATCACATTTTCTAAAAACTCGTGTTTTTTAAGAAATCATCTAAACCTTCTAGAAGCTGTGAATTTAAAAAAATGGGGGAAGTAAGCTTTTCTTATTTCCGGATGCATGCGCAAAGTATAGAAAGTCGTTATTACATACAATGTGCATAGTTTGCGCATACGAAAACTATCGAAAGTCGTTATGACATAGAATGTGCATACATTGTTGATTCCATTTACGAAAAAAATCACATTTTCTAAAAGCTCATGTTTTTTAAGAAACCATGTAAACCTTCTAGAAGTTGCGATTTTAAAAAACGGGGGGAAGTAAGCCTTTCTTATTTCCGGACGCATGCGCAAACTATAGAAAGTCGTTATTACATAGAATGTGCATAGTTTGCACATGCGCAAACTACAGAAAGTCGTTATAACATAGAATGTGCATACTTTGTTGATTCCATTTACGAAATAAATCACATTTTCTAAAAACTCGTGTTTTTTAAGAAATCATGTAAACCTTCTAGAAGTTGTGATTTTAAAAAACGGGGGGAAGTAAGCTTTTCTTATTTCCGGACGCATGCGCAAACTATATAAAGTCGTTATTACCTAGAATGTGCATAGATTGCGCATGCGCAAGCTATAGAAAGTCGTTATGACATAGAATGTGCATACTTTGTTGATACCATTTATGAAATAAATCACATTTTCTAAAAGCTCGTGTTTTTTAAGAAATCATGTAAACCTTCTAGAAGCTGTGAATTTAAAAAAAGGGGGGAAGTAAGCTTTTCTTATTTCCTGAAGCATGCGCAAACTATAGAAAGTCGTTATTACGTAGAATGTGCATAATTTGTGCATGCGCAAACTACTGAAAGTCGTTATGACATAGAATGTGCATACTTTGTTGATTCCATTTACGAAATAAATCACATTTTCTAAAAACTCGTGTTTTTTAAGAAATCATGTAAACCTTCTAGAAGTTGTGATTTTAAAAAACGGGGGAAAGTAAGCTTTTCTTATTTCCGGAAGCATGTGCAAACTATAGAAAGTCGTTATTACGTAGCATGTGCATAGTTTCCGCATGCGCAAACTACAGAAAATCGTTATGACATAAAATGTGCATACTTTGTTGATTCCATTTATGAAATAAATCACATTTTCTAAAAACTCGTGTTTTTTAAGAAATCATGTAAACCATCTAGAAGTTGTGATTTTAAAAAACGGGGGGAAGTAAGCTTTTCTTATTTCCGGACGCATGTGCAAACTATAGAAAGTCGTTATTACGTAGAGTTTGCATAGTTTGCGCATGCGCAGTCTACAGAAAGTCGTTATGACATAGAATGTGCATACTTTGTTGATTCCATTTACGAAATAAATCACATTTTCTAAAAACTCGTGTTTTTTAAGAAATCATGTAAACCTTCTAGAAGTTGTGATTTTAAAAAACGGGGGGAAGTAAGCTTTTCTTATTTCCGGACGCATGCGCAAACTATATAAAGTCGTTATTACCTAGAATGTGCATAGATTGCGCATGCGCAAGCTATAGAAAGTCGTTATGACATAGAATGTGCATACTTTGTTGATACCATTTATGAAATAAATCACATTTTCTAAAAGCTCGTGTTTTTTAAGAAATCATGTAAACCTTCTAGAAGCTGTGAATTTAAAAAAAGGGGGGAAGTAAGCTTTTCTTATTTCCTGAAGCATGCACAAACTATAGAAAGTCGTTATTACGTAGAATGTGCATAATTTGTGCATGCGCAAACTACTGAAAGTCGTTATGACATAGAATGTGCATACTTTGTTGATTCCATTTACGAAATAAATCACATTTTCTAAAAACTCGTGTTTTTTAAGAAATCATGTAAACCTTCTAGAAGTTGTGATTTTAAAAAACGGGGGGAAGTAAGCTTTTCTTATTTCCAGACGCATGCGCAAACTATATAAAGTCGTTATTACCTAGAATGTGCATAGATTGCGCATGCACAAACTATAGAAAGTCGTTATGACATAGAATGTGCATACTTTGTTGATTCCATTTATGAAATAAATCACATTTTCTAAAAACTCATGTTTTTTAAGAAATCATGTAAACCTTCTAGAAGTTGTGATTTTAAAAAACGGGGGGAAGTAAGCTTTTCTTATTTACGGACGCATGCGCAAACTATATAAAGTCGTTATGACGTAGAATGTGCATACTTTGTTGATTCCATTTATGAAATAAATCACAGTTTCTAAAAACTCGTGTTTTTTAAGAAATCATGTAAACCTTCTAGAAGTTGTGATTTTAAAAAACGGGGGGAAGTAAGCTTTTCTTTTTTCCGGACGCATGCGCAAACTATATAAAGTCGTTATTACCTAGAATGTGCATAGCTTGCGCATGCGCAAACTATAGAAAGTCGTTATGACATAGAATGTGCATACTTTGTTGATACCATTTATGAAATAAATCACATTTTCTAAAAACTCGTGTTCTTTAAGAAATCATGTAAACCTTCTAGAAGTTGTATTTTAAAAAACGGGGGGAAGTAAGCTTTTCTTATTTCCGGACGCATGCGCAAACTATAGAAAGTCATTATGACGTAGTATGTGCATAATTTGTTGATTCCATTTAAGAAATAAATCAGATTTTCTAAGAACTCGTGTTTTTTAAGAAATCATGTAAACCTTCTAGAAGCTGTGAATTTAAAAAAAGGGGGAAGTAAGCTTTTCTTATTTCCGGACGTATGCGCAAACTATAGAAAGTAGTTATTACTTAGAATGTGCATAGTTTGCGCATGCGCAAACTATAGAAAGTCGATGAGACGTAGAATGTGCATACTTTGTTGATTCCATTTATGAAATAAATCACATTTTCTAAAAACTCATGTTTTTTAAGAAATCATGTAAACCTTTAAGAAGTTGTGATTTTAAAAAATGGGGGGAAGTAAGCTTTTCTTATTTCCGGAAGCATGCGCAAACTATAGAAAGTCGTTATTACGTAGAATGTGCATAGTTTGCACATGCGCAAACTACAGAAAGTCGTTATGACATAGGATGTGCATACTTTGTTGATACCATTTATGAAATAAATAACATTTTCTAAAAACTCATGTTTTTTAAGAAATCATGTAAACCTTCTAAAAGCTGTGAATTTAAAAAAAGGGGGAAAGTAAGCTTTTCTTATTTCCGGATGCATGCGCAAAGTATAGAAAGTCGTTATTACGTACAATGTGCATAGTTTGCGCATGCGCAAACTATCGAAAGTCGTTATGACATAGAATGTGCATACTTTGTTGATTCCATTTACGAAATAAATCACATTTTCTAAAAGCTTGTGTTTTTTAAGAAATCATGTAAACCTTCTAATAGTTGTGATTTTAAAAAACGGGGGGAAGTAAGCTTTTCTTATTTCCGAACGCATGCGCAATCTATAGAAATTCGTTATTACGTAGAATGTGCATAGTTTGTGCATGCGCAAACTACAGAAAGTCGTTATGACATAGAATGTGCATAATTTGTTGATTCCATTTACGAAATAAATCATATTTTCTAAAAACTCGTGTTTTTTAAGAAATCATGTAAACCATCTAGAAGTTGTGATTTTTAAAAACGGGGGGAAGTAAGCTTTTCTTATTTCCGGACGCATGTGCAAACTATAGAAAATCGTTATTACGTAGAGTTTGCATAGTTTGCGCATGCGCAGTCTACAGAAAGTCGTTATGACAAAGAATGTGCATACTTTGTTGATTCCATTTACGAAATAAATCACATTTTCTAAAAACTCGTGTTTTTTAAGAAATCATGTAAACCTTCTAGAAGTTGTGATTTTAAAAAACGGGGGGAAGTAAGCTTTTCTTATTTCCGGACGCATGCGCAAACTATATAAAGTCGTTATTACCTAGAATGTGCATAGATTGCGCATGCGCAAGCTATAGAAAGTCGTTATGACATAGAATGTGCATACTTTGTTGATACCATTTATGAAATAAATCACATTTTCTAAAAGCTCGTGTTTTTTAAGAAATCATGTAAACCTTCTAGAAGCTGTGAATTTAAAAAAAGGGGGGAAGTAAGCTTTTCTTATTTCCTGAAGCATGCGCAAACTATAGAAAGTCGTTATTACGTAGAATGTGCATAATTTGTGCATGCGCAAACTACTGAAAGTCGTTATGACATAGAATGTGCATACTTTGTTGATTCCATTTACGAAATAAATCACATTTTCTAAAAACTCGTGTTTTTTAAGAAATCATGTAAACCTTCTAGAAGTTGTGATTTTAAAAAACGGGGGGAAGTAAGCTTTTCTTATTTCCAGACGCATGCGCAAACTATATAAAGTCGTTATTACCTAGAATGTGCATAGATTGCGCATGCACAAACTATAGAAAGTCGTTATGACATAGAATGTGCATACTTTGTTGATTCCATTTATGAAATAAATCACATTTTCTAAAAACTCATGTTTTTTAAGAAATCGTGTAAACCTTCTAGAAGTTGTGATTTTAAAAAACGGGGGGAAGTAAGCTTTTCTTATTTACGGACGCATGTGCAAACTATATAAAGTCGTTATGACGTAGAATGTGCATACTTTGTTGATTCCATTTATGAAATAAATCACATTTTCTAAAAACTCGTGTTTTTTAAGAAATCATGTAAACCTTCTAGAAGTTGTGATTTTAAAAAACGGGGGGAAGTAAGCTTTTCTTTTTTCCGGACGCATGCGCAAACTATATAAAGTCGTTATTACCTAGAATGTGCATAACTTGCGCATGCGCAAACTATAGAAAGTCGTTATGACATAGAATGTGCATACTTTGTTGATACCATTTATGAAATAAATCACATTTTCTAAAAACTCGTGTTCTTTAAGAAATCATGTAAACCTTCTAGAAGTTGTATTTTAAAAAACGGGGGGAAGTAAGCTTTTCTTATTTCCGGACGCATGCGCAAACTATAGAAAGTCATTATGACGTAGTATGTGCATAATTTGTTGATTCCATTTAAGAAATAAATCAGATTTTCTAAGAACTCGTGTTTTTTAAGAAATCATGTAAACCTTCTAGAAGCTGTGAATTTAAAAAAAGGGGGAAGTAAGCTTTTCTTATTTCCGGACGTATGCGCAAACTATAGAAAGTAGTTATTACGTAGAATGTGCATAGTTTGCGCATGCGCAAACTATAGAAAGTCGATGAGACGTAGAATGTGCATACTTTGTTGATTCCATTTATGAAATAAATCACATTTTCTAAAAACTCATGTTTTTTAAGAAATCATGTAAACCTTCAAGAAGTTGTGATTTTAAAAAATGGGGGAAAGTCGTTATTACGTAGAATGTGCATAGTTTGCGCATGCGCAAACTATCGAAAGTCGTTATGACATAGAATGTGCATACTTTGTTGATTCCATTTACGAAATAAATCACATTTTCTAAAAGCTCGTGTTTTTTAAGAAATCATGTAAACCTTCTAATAGTTGTGATTTTAAAAAACGGGGGGAAGTAAGCTTTTCTTATTTCCGAACGCATGCGCAATCTATACAAAGTCGTTATTACGTAGAATGTGCATAGTTTGCGCATGCGCAAACTACAGAAAGTCGTTATGACATAGAATGTGCATAATTTATTGATTCCATTTACGAAATAAATCATATTTTCTAAAAACTCGTGTTTTCTTAGAAATCATGTAAATCTTCTAGAAGTTGTGATTTTAAAAAATGGGGGGAAGTAAGCTTTTCTTATTTCCGGACGCATGTGCAAACTATAGAAAGTCGTTATTACGTAGAATGTGCATAGTTTACGCATGCGCAAACTACAGAAAGTCGTTATGACATAGAATGTGCATACTTTGTTGATTCCATTTAGGAAATAAATCACATTTTCTAAAAACTCGTGTTTTTTAAGAAAGCATGTAAACCTTGTAGAAGCTGTGAATTTAAAAAAAGGGGGGAAGTAAGCTTTTCTTATTTCCAGAGGCATGCGCAAAGTATAGAAAGTCGTTATTACATACAATGAGCATAGTTTGCGCATGCGCAAACTATCGAAATTCGTTATGACATAGAATGTGCATACTTTGTTGATTCCATTTACGAAATAAATCACATTTTCTAAAAACTCGTGTTTTTTAAGAAATCATGTAAACCTTCTAGAAGTTGTGATTTTAAAAAACGGGGGGAAGTAAGCTTTTCTTATTTCCGGACGCATGCGCAAACTATAGAAAGTTGTTATGACATAGAATGTGCATCATTTGTTGATTCCATTTACGAAATAAATCATATTTTCTAAAAATTCGTGTTTTCTAAGAAATCATGTAAACCTTCTAGAAGTTGTGATTTTAAAAAACGGGGGGAAGTAAGCTTTTCTTATTTCCGGACGCATGTGCAAATTATAGAAAGTCGTTATTACATAGAATGTGCATAGTCTGCGCATACGTAGACTACAGAAAGTCGTTATGACATAGAATGTGCATACTTTGTCGATTCCATTTAGCAAATAGATCACATTTTTTAAATACTCGTGTTTTCTAAGAAATCATGTAAACCTTCTAGAAGTTGTGATTTTAAAAAACGGGGGGAAGTAAGCTTTTTTTATTTCCGGACGCATGCGCAAAGTATAGAAATTCGTTATTACGTAGAATGTGCATAGTTTCCGCATGTGCAAACTATCGAAAGTCGTTATGACATAGAATGTGCATATTTTGTTGATTCCATTTACGAAATAAATCACATTTTCTAAAAACTCGTGTTTTTTAAGAAATCATGTAAACCTTCTAGAAGTTGTGATTTTAAAAAACGAGGGGAAGTAAGCTTTTCTTATTTCCGGACGCATGCGCAAACTATAGAAAGTCGTTATGACGTAGAATGTGCATAATTTGTTGATTCCATTTATGAAATAAATCACATATTCTAAAAACTCGTGTTTTTTAAGAAATCATGTAAACCTTCTAGAAGTTGTGATTTTAAAAAATGGGGGGAAGTAAGCTTTTCTGCTTTCCTGACGCATGCGCAAACTATAGAAAGTCATTATTACATAGAATGTGCATAGTTTGCGCATGCGCAGACTACAGATAGTCGTTATGACATAGAATGTGCATACTTTGTTGATTCCATTTTCGAAATAAATCACATTTTTTAAACACTCGTGTTTTTTAAGAAATCATGTAAACCTTCTAGAAGCTGTGAATTTAAAAAAAGGGGGGAAGTAAGCTTTTCTTATTTCCGAACGCATGCGTAAAGTATAGAAAGTCGTTATTACGTAGAATGTGCATAGTTTGCGCGTGCGCAAACTATCGAAAGTCATTATGACATAGAATGTGCATACTTTGTTGATTCCATTTACGAAATAAATCACATTTTCTGAAAACTCATGTTTTTTAAGAAATCATGTAAACCTTCTAGAAGTTCTGATTTTAAAAAACGAGGGGAAGTAAGCTTTTCTTATTTTCGGAAGCATGCGCAAACTATAGAAAGTCCTTATTACGTAGAATGTGCATAGTTTGCGCATGCGCAAACTACAAAAAGTCGTTATGACATAGAATGTGCATACTTTGTTGATTCCATTTATGAAATAAATCACATTTTCTAAAAACTCGTGTTTTTTAAGAAATCATGTAAACCTTCTAGAAGTTGTGATTTTAAAAAATGGGGGGAAGTAAGCTTTTCTGCTTTCCTGACGCATGCGCAAACTATAGAAAGTCATTATTACATAGAATGTGCATAGTTTGCGCATGCGCAGACTACAGATAGTCGTTATGACATAGAATGTGCATACTTTGTTGATTCCATTTGTGAAATAAATCACATTTTTTAAACACTCGTGTTTTTTAAGAAATCATGTAAACCTTCTAGAAGCTGTGAATTTAAAAAAAGGGGGGAAGTAAGCTTTTCTTATTTCCGGACGCATGCGTAAAGTATAGAAAGTCGTTATTACGTAGAATGTGCATAGTTTGCGCGTGCGCAAACTACCGAAAGTCGTTATGACATAGAATGTGCATACTTTGTTGATTCCATTTATGAAATAAATCACATTTTCTAAAAACTCGTGTTTTTTAAGAAATCATGTAAACCTTCTAGAAGCTGTGAATTTAAAAAAAGGGGGGAAGTAAGCTTTTCTTATTTCCGGACGAATGCGCAAAGTATAGAAAGTCGTTATTACGTAGAATGTGCATAGTTTGCGCATGTGCATAGTTTGTTGATTCCATTTACGAAATAAATCACATTTTCTAAAAACTCATGTTTTTTAAGAAATCATGTAAACCTTCTAGACGTTCTGATTTTAAAAAACGGGGGGAAGTAAGCTTTTCTTATTTTCGGAAGCATGCGCAAACTATAGAAAGTCGTTATTACGTAGAATGTGCATAGTTTGCGCATGCGCAAACTACAAAAAGTCGTTATAACATAGAATGTGCATACGTTGTTGATTCCATTTATGAAATAAATCACATTTTCTAAAAACTCGTGTTTTTTAAGAATTCATGTAAACATTCTAGAAATTGTGATTTTAAAAAACGGGGGGAAGTAAGCTTTTCTTATTTCCGGACGCATGCGCAAACTATAGAAAGTCGTTATGACGTAGAATGTGCATACTTTGTTAATTCCATTTATGAAATAAATCACATTTCCTAAAAACTCGTGTTTTTTAAGAAATCATGTAAACCTTCTAGAAGTTGTGATTTTAAAAAACGGGGGGAAGTAAGCTTTTTTTATTTCCGGAAGCATGCGCAAACTATAGAAAGTCGTTATTACGTAGAATGTGCATAGTTTGCGCATGCGCAAACTACACAAAGTCGTTATGACATAGAATGTGCATAATTTGTTGATTCCATTTATGAAATAAATCACATTTTCTAAAAACTCGTGTTTTTTAAGAAAGCATGTAAACCTTCTAGAAGCTGTGAATTTAAAAAAAGGGGGGAAGTAAGCTTTTCTTATTTCCAGAGGCATGCGCAAAGTATAGAAAGTCGTTATTACATACAATGAGCATAGTTTGCGCATGCGCAAACTATCGAAAGTCGTTATGACATAGAATGTGCATACTTTGTTGATTCCATTTACGAAATAAATCACATTTTCTAAAAACTCGTGTTTTTTAAGAAATCATGTAAACCTTCTAGAAGTTGTGATTTTAAAAAACGGGGGGAAGTAAGCTTTTCTTATTTCCGGACGCATGCGCAAACTATAGAAAGTCGTTATGACATAGAATGTGCATCATTTGTTGATTCCATTTACGAAATAAATCATATTTTCTAAAAACTCGTGTTTTCTAAGAAATCATGTAAACCTTCTAGAAGTTGTGATTTTAAAAAACGGGGGGAAGTAAGCTTTTCTTATTTCCGGACGCATGTGCAAATTATAGAAAGTCGTTATTACGTAGAATGTGCATAGTCTGGGCATACGCAGACTACAGAAAGTCGTTATGACATAGAATGTGCATACTTTGTTGATTCCATTTAGCAAATAGATCACATTTTTTAAAAACTCGTGTTTTCTAAGAAATCATGTAAACCTTCTAGAAGTTGTGATTTTAAAAAACGGGGGGAAGTAAGCTTTTCTTATTTCCGGACGCATGCGCAAAGTATAGAAAGTCGTTATTACGTAGAATGTGCATAGTTTCCGCATGTGCAAACTATCGAAAGTCGTTATGACATAGAATGTGCATATTTTGTTGATTCCATTTACGAAATAAATCACATTTTCTAAAAACTCGTGTTTTTTAAGAAATCATGTAAACCTTCTAGAAGTTGTGATTTTAAAAAACGAGGGGAAGTAAGCGTTTCTTATTTCCGGACTCATGCGCAAACTATAGAAAGTGGTTATGACGTAGAATGTGCATAATTTGTTGATTCCATTTATGAAATAAATCACATTTTCTAAAAACTCGTCTTTTTTAAGAAATCATGTAAACCTTCTAGAAGTTGTGATTTTAAAAAATGGGGGGAAGTAAGCTTTTCTGCTTTCCTGACGCATGCGCAAACTATAGAAAGTCATTATTACATAGAATGTGCATAGTTTGCGCATGCGCACACTACAGATAGTCGTTATGACATAGAATGTGCATACTTTGTTGATTCCATTTTTGAAATAAATCACATTTTTTAAACACTCGTGTTTTTTAAGAAATCATGTAAACCTTCTAGAAGCTGTGAATTTAAAAAAAGGGGGGAAGTAAGCTTTTCTTATTTCCGGACGCATGCGTAAAGTATAGAAAGTCGTTATTACGTAGAATGTGCATAGTTTGCGCGTGCGCAAACTATCGAAAGTCGTTATGACATAGAATGTGCATACTTTGTTGATTCCATTTACGAAATAAATCACATTTTCTAAAAACTCATGTTTTTTAAGAAATCATGTAAACCTTCTAGAAGTTCTGATTTTAAAAAACGAGGGGAAATAAGCTTTTCTTATTTTCGGAAGCATGCGCAAACTATAGAAAGTCCTTATTACGTAGAATGTGCATAGTTTGCGCATGCGCAAACTACAAAAAGTCGTTATGACATAGAATGTGAATACTTTGTTGATTCCATTTACGAAATAAATAACATTTTCTAAAAACTCGTGTTTTTTAAGAATTCATGTAAACATTCTAGAAGTTGTGATTTTAAAAAACGGGGGGAAGTAAGCTTTTCTTATTTCCGGACGCATGCGCAAACTATAGAAAGTCGTTATGACCTAGAATGTGCATACTTTGTTAACTCCATTTATGAAATAAATCACATTTTCTAAAAACTCGTGTTTTTTAAGAAATCATGTAAACCTTCTAGAAGTTGTGATTTTAAAAAACGGGGGGAAGTAAGCTTTTTTTATTTCCGGAAGCATGCGCAAACTATAGAAAGTCGTTATTACGTAGAATGTGCATAGTTTGCGCATGCACAAACTACAGAAAGTTGTTATGACATAGAATGTGCATACTTTGTTGATTACATTTATGAAATAAATCACATTTTCTAAAAACTCGTGTTTTTTAAGAAATCATGTAAACCTTCTAGAAGCCGTGAATTTAAAAAAAGGGGGGAAGTAAGCTTTTCTTATTTCCGGACGCATGCGCAAAGTATAGAAAGTTGTTATTACGTACAATGAGCATAGTTTGAGCATGCGCAAACTATCGAAAGTTGTTATGACATAGAATGCGCATACTTTGTTGATTCCATTTACGAAAGAAATCACATTTTCTAAAAACTCGTGTTTTTTAAGAAATCATGTAAACCATCTAGAAGTTGTGATTTTAAAAAACCGGGGGAAGTAAGCTTTTCTTATTTCCGGACGCATGCGCAAACTATAGAAATTCGTTATGACATAGAATGTGCATAATTTGTTGATTCCATTTATGAAATGAATCACATTTTCTAAAAACTCGTGTTTTTTAAGAAATCATGTAAACCTTCTAGAAGTTGTGATTTTAAAAAACGGGGGGAAGTAAGCTTTTCTTATTTCCGGACGCATGTGCAAACTATAGAAAGTCGTTATTACGTAGAATGTGCATAGTTTGCGCATGCGCAGACTACAGAAAGTCGTTATGACATAGAATGTGCATACTTTGTTGATTCCATTTAGGAAATAAATCACATTTTTTAAAAACTCGTGTTTTCTAAGAAATCATGTAAACCTTCTAGAAGTTGTGATTTTAAAAAACGGGGGGAGGTAAGCTTTTCTGATTTCCGGAATCATGCGCAAACTATAGAAAGTCGTTATTACGTAGATTGTGCATAGTTTGCGCATGCGCAAACTACAGAAAGTCGTTATGACATAGAATGTGCATACTTTGTTGATTGTATTTATGAAATAAATCACATTTTAAAAAAACTCGTGTTTTTTAAGAAATCATGTAAACCTTCTAGAAGTTGTGATTTTAAAAAACGGGGGGAAGTAAGCTTTTCTTATTTCCGAACGCATGCGCAAACTATAGAAAGTCGTTATGAACTAGAATGTGCATAATTTGTTGATTCCATTTATGAAATGAATCACATTTTCTAAAAACTCGTGTTTTTTAAGAAATCATGTAAACCTTCTAGAAGTTGTGATTTTAAAAAACGGGGGGATGTAAGCTTTTCTTATCTCCGGACGCATGTGCAAACTATAGAAAGTCGTTATTACGTAGAATGTGCATAGTTTGCGCATGCGCAGACTACAGAAAGTCGTTATGACATAGAATGTGCATACTTTGTTGATTGCACTTAGGAAATAAATCACATTTTTTAAAAACTCGTGTTTTCTAAGAAATCATGTAAACCTTCTAGAAGTTGTGATTTTAAAAAATGGGGGGAAGTAATCTTTTCTTATTTCCGGATGCATGCGCAAACTAAAGAAAGTCGTTATTACGTAGAATGTGCATATTGTGCGCATGCGCAAACTCCAGAAAGTTGTTATGACATAGAATGTGCATACTTTGTTGATTCCATTTATGAAATAAATCACATTTTCTAAAAACTCGTGTTTTTTAAGAAATCATGTAAACCTTCTAGAAGTTGTGATTTTAAAAAACGAGGGGAAGTAAGTTTTTCTTATTTCCGGACGCATGCGTTAAATATAGAAATTCGTTATGACGTAGAAGGTGAATACTTTGTTATTTCCATTTATGAAATAAATCACATTTTCTAAAAACTCGTGTTTTTTAAGAAATCATGTAAACCTTCTAGAAGTTGTGATTTTAAAAAACGGGGGGAAGTAAGCTTTTCTTATTTCCGGACGCATGCGTAAATTATAGAAAGTCGTTATTACGTAGAATGTGCATAGTTTGCGCACGCAAAAACTACAGAAAGTCGTTACGACATAGAATGTGCATACTTTGTTGATTCCATTTATGAAATAAATCACATTTTCTAAAAACTCGTGTTTTTTAAGAAATCATGTAAACCTTCTAGAAGCTGTGAATTTAAAAAAAGGGGGGAAGTAAGCTTTTCTTATTTCCGGACGAATGCGCAAAGTATAGAAAGTCGTTATTACGTACAATGTGCATAGTTTGCGCATGCGCAAACTATCGAAAGTCGTCATGAGATAGAATGTGCATGCTTTGTTGATTCCATTTACAAAATAAATCACATTTTCTAAAAACTCATGTTTTTTAAGAAATCATGTAAACCTTCTAGAAGTTGTGATTTAAAAAAATGCGGGGAAGTAAACTTTTCTTATTTCCGGACGCATGCGCAAACTATATAAAGTCGTTATTACCTATAATGTGCATAGATTGCGCATGCGCAAACTATAGAAAGTCATTATGACATAGAATGTGCATACTTTGTTGATACCATTTATGAAATAAATCACATTTTCTAAAAACTAGTTTTCTTTAAGAAATCATGTAAACCTTCTAGAAGTTGTATTTTAAAAAACGGGGGGAAGTAATCTTTTCTTATTTCCGGACGCATGCGCAAACTTTAGAAAGTCATTATGACGTAGAATGTGCATAATTTGTTGATTCCATTTATGAAATAAATCATATTTTCTAAAAACTCGTGTTTTTTAAGAAATCATGTAAACCTTCTAGAATCTGTGAATTTAAAAAAAGTGGGAAGTAAGCTTTTCTTATTTCCGGACACATGCGCAAACTATAGAAAGTCGTTATTACGTAGAATGTGCATAGTTTGCACATGCGCAAACTATAGAAAGTCGATGAGATGTAGAATGTGCATACTTTGTTCATTCCATTTATGAAATAAATCACATTTTCTAAAAACTCATGTTTTTTAGGAAATCATGCAAACCTTCTAGAAGTTGTGATTTTAAAAAACGGGGGAAGCAAGCTTTTCTTATTTCCGGACGCATGCGCAAACTATAGAAAGTTGTTATTACGTAGAATGTGCATAGTTTGCGCATGCGCAGACTACAGAAAGTCGTTATGACATAGAATGTGCATACTTTGTTAATTCCATTTATGAAATAAATCACATTTTCTAAAAACTCATCTTCTTTAAGAAATCATGTAAACCTTCTAGAAGCTGTGAATTTAAAAAAAGGGGTGAAGTAAGCTTTTCTTATTTCCGTACGCATTTCCAAAGAATAGAAAGTCGTTATTATGAAGAATGTGCATAGTTTGCGCATGCGCAAACTATCGAAAGTCGTTATGACATAGAATGTGCATACTTTGTTGATTCCATTTACGAAATAAATCACATTTTCTAAAACCTCGTGTTTTTTAAGAAATCATGTAAACCTTGTAGAAGTTGGGATTTTAAAAAACGGGGGGAAGCAAGCTTTTCTTATTTCTGGACATATGCGCAAACTATAGAAAGTCGTTATTACATAGAATGTGCGTAGATTGCGCATGCGCAAACTACAGAAAGTCGTTATGACATAGAATGTGCATACTTTGTTGATTCCATTTATGAAATAAATCACATTTTTTAAAAACTCGTGTTTTTTAAGAAATCATGTAAACGTTCTAGAAGCTGTGAATGTAAAAAAAGGGGGGAAGTAAGCTTTTCTTATTTCCGGACGCATGCGCAAAGTATAGAAAGTCGTTATTACGTAGAATGTGCATAGTTTGCGCATGCGCAAACTATCGAAAGTTGTTATGACATAGAATGTGCATACTTTGTTGATTCCATTTACGAAATAAATCACATTTTCTAAAAACTCGTGTTTTTTAAGAAATCATCTAAACCTTCTAGAAGTTGTGATTTTAAAAAACGGGGGGAAGTAAGCTTTTCTTATTTCCGGAAGCATGCGCAAACTATAGAAAGTCGTTATTACGTAGAATGTGGATAGTTTGCGCATGCGCAAACTACAGAAAGTCGTTATGACATAGAATGTGCATACTTTGTTGATTGCATTTATGAAATAAATCACATTTTAAAAAAACTCGTGTTTTTTAAGAAATCATGTAAACCTTCTAGAAGTTGTGATTTTAAAAAACGGGGGGAAGTGTTAAATTTTCAGAATTTACTTCAATCTGATCTAGGATCTTAACTGAGAGAACAACATGTACAGCATATCTACAGCATATCAATCATGGAGACAATAATGCAAGCACACAAGAGACACAAAGATTTACTTGGGGAAAACCATAAAGGTGAAAAACCCCAATAACTTCCTTAGAGATAGATAGAGCAATGATACAACCAACCATGAGAGATAGACACAACCTAGCAGCAGATCCTCCTCCTCCATAAGTGCGCCACTCCTCCTTGAGTGCATGTGTGGGAAGTGAGTGAGTAAATAGAGTGCCTCCCGCACTCTATTTATACTTGACTTGACTTGCCTTTTTACCTAACTCATGTAGGCTCGAACTTAACCACATAACATAATGCTGAGTGGGCCGACCCCCAATAGGGTGGTCTAATAACCATTTGACCCACATGGACGACCCCCAATAGGGTGGTCTAATAACCCTTTGACCCACATGACTTATACAGGGCCGACCCCAAATAAGGTGGTCTAATAACCCATCAAGTATAAGTTACGACACTTACAATATAAATGACGACACTTCCTTATAGAGGAATAATACCATCTCTATAGGAATACAATATACATATATGTGAAATACATTCCGAAGTTACATATACATCAACACTTCCTCTTAACTAGGAAGGTATTTCTCAGCACAGTTCTTCTAGCACAAGTCATCTTCTCTGGATCATCGTCACTGGATAATCATCATCGTCACTGCTGCTACTATCTCAATCAATCTCTGAATCTACTCGTCATAGGAAGTTCTACAGAGCCAGTCCTTTTTCATACTGGATGTAGGCCCACCACCTGCAGGTCTTCATCATCACTGGCCATACTGTGGAATCCTCAGGACTTATTACGTGCGTCACAAAACCTCGAAAGAGCATCCCAGGATGTTACGGGTACACAACTCCGACCTGTAGGATCTCCCAGGGCGCTATTACATGTGACCCCACCACAAAACCTTGAAAGAGCATCTCAGGATGTTACGGGTACACAACTCCGACCTGAAATCTCCCAGGGCACAAATTACATGTGGTCCACCACAAAACCTCGCAAGAGCATCTCAGGATGTTACGGGTACACAACTCCGACCTGAAATCTCCCAGGGCACAAATTACATGTGGTCCACCACAAAACCTCGCAAGAGCATCTCAGGATGTTACGGGTACACAACTCCGACCTGAAATCTCCCAGGGCGCTATTACATGTGGTCATGGCAAAACCTCGAAAGAGCATCTCAGGATGTTATGGGTACACAACTCCGACCTGAAATCTCCCAGGGCCCAAATTACATGCCATAGGACAAAACCTCGCAAGAGCATCTCAGGATGTTATGGGTACACAACTCCGACCTGAGATCTCCCAGGGCACAAATTACATGTCCTCCCAGAGCAATGTCTCGAAAGATCATCCCAGGCTGTTACGGGTACACAACTCCGACCTATAGGATATCCCAAACATGCTCATCTGCACAACCTGATCCACGGCCATAGAGTATCAACCTGATACTCACCATACATCATCCTGATGTACTCATGATCGTCCTGATCATCATCACTGCAACGTCCTGCTGCATGTCATCTGGAGCAACATCCTGAAGCTCACCATCCATGATCATCTTGATCATCATCACTGCAACGTCCTGCTGCATGTCATCTAGAGCAACATCCTGAAGCTCATCATCCATGATCATCCTGATCATCACTGCAACATCCTGCTGCATGATCCACCTGATCATCAATGCATCCACCTGATGCATACCAAGTATCTACCTGATACATATCATCATACATGATCCTCCTGATCATACAATGTATCCACCTGATACATGATACATATCACCATACATGATCCACCTGATCATACAATGTATCCACCTGATACATATACAGATACATGGTCCAAGCATCCAACATGATGCATATACAAAATACATACACATGATCCACCTGATCATATCTAGCATCCAACATGATGCGTACATACATACTTAAAAATGATCCAACTGATCATATCCAGCATCCAACATGATGCGTACATACATACATAAAAATGATCCAACTGATCATATCCAAGCAAAAACCAGAACATCATCCTGATGCTCATCATCCAGCGCTTACATCCACAGCCATGTGAAGGATCCTCCTTCCAACATGCTTGGAATGGCTTCAGCAAATGTGTCCATCACTTCTTCCTTGAAGTGTCCTCGATCTGAAGAACGCCAAGCCTCTCTCTCTGAAATACTCGAACTTCACCCTGGCTAGTGGCTTCGTCAGCACATCTGCAATCTGCTCGTCTGTCGCAACATATAGGAGCTTCACGGCTCCTCTCTGCACCATATCCCTGATATAGTGATATTTGATCTCTATGTGTTTCGACCTGTCATGAAACACTGGATTCTTGGACAGCTTCACACAACTCTGGTTATCACAGAATATATCAGTAGCTTCCAATGGGAGATCAAATAGCTCAGACAGTAGCTTCCGTAGCCATACTGTCTCACAACTAGCTGAACAGGCTGCAACATGCTCTGCCTCAGCTGTACTCAGTGCTACGCAGGACTGCTTTCTGCTAAACCAAGAGATCACACCTGATCCCATACTGAAGCAACACCCAGATGTGCTCTTCCTGTTTGCATCACTGCCATCCCAATCTGAATAAACATAACCCTGCAGGTTAAACATTTGATTCTCCTCATACCTGAGCCCATAATCCACTGTACCCTTCAGGTACCTCAGAACATGCTTTACAGCAACCAGGTGAACACTCCTCGGATCCGTCAGGAACTGGCTCAATGTGTTCACAGCAAAGCAAATGTCTGGTCTCGTGTTCGTCAGGTACATCAAGGACCCAATCATCTGACGATACAAAGAGACATCAACCGGATCAGATGAAGCATCATATAGAAGCTTCAGATTTGATGCCATAGGTGTGGCCATATCCTTGCAGTCCATCATCCCGAACCTCTTCAGGATCTCTACTACATACTTCCCTTGTCCAAGGAAGATTCCATATGCACTCTGCCACACCTCCATGCCAAAAACAAATAGTGCATCATCCCCAAGTTCTTCATCTCGAACTTGGAAGAAAGCTTCCGCTGCGTGTCGGCAATCAATCTATCTTTACCTGTAACAAACAGGTTATCTGCATATAAAAGTAGTATCACTGGATTGCCTTCTTCAACCTTGTAGAAAAGGTTGGAATCTGCTTTACTCTTGGTAACGCCCAAACTGGATAGAAAGCTGTCTATCCTACCATACCAAGTTCTACACACATATATGACTACACCATGCTGTCTTGAAATCCATCTGGTGCATCTTCTATTTCATCACTTTTATATTTCTTAATGCTGTCATCTGCAACATGCTTGATCTGATAGTTCCATTTGGAAGTCATAGAAAACTTCCCTTCATGTCTTGGGATTACATCCCAAACATCATTCTTCATGATCGACGGATCAAGGCATTTCATTTCTTCATCCCAGATCCTGGGAACTTCAATATCTTCAATATCTTCAATAGATATCTTTGTTGCTGGAACAAAATGTTGTAGTTCTTCTTTTGTAGGAGATGGCATACGATCTTTCCTACACAACAAGTTAAATTGCATGATTAGAAAACATCTCATAGTTTTCAGAACAAATTCTTACACATAAAGAAATATGCCATACAGTCATGCAATTATCTTAGCCAATGCTTCAATACAACATTTATCCATATTCCGTAACTTTCTAGATGCCTTCCAATCTCTACCAGAACATTGTTAAGAGTGTGCACAACTCCCAACATGTCAGCAAATAGGTTTCATTCTAGATAAGTAGAAATGGAATGTTGTACAGTGCCATAGGCCACTTACCCATGCATATTAGGAGTATACTGTTCATCAATGTAATTATTCTAATATGCATAATACACAACCTAATTCTAGGAACATCAGTATATACATTATTGAACAATTTTATTTAAACAAACAAATATGCAAGAAATGATGATTAAAATACTTATCTTTCTTTGTTCGTTGGGTGGACTCCCTCTGAGTCTTTGCTTCGTTGTAGGAGCTGCTGGAGTCCTAATCTGAGGTAGCTTCTTCTACACCTTTCTGTTGTGAAATGTAGAGAGATGATCAACTCCCTCTGAATATCTGCATCCTTGCAGAAACTACTGAAGTGCGCTCCTTTGCTTTCTTGCAGGAACAACTAGAGTGTGCTCCCTCTTGATCTTTGCTTCCTGAATTACCTGTTCTTGAACTCATATTCATCCTTGGTCCCTATGCATGCTTATTAGTATCATGAATGTGTTATCCTTGTGATCTCATATAAAATCATACATTCATTAGTATACTATTAAAACACAATAATCTCAAGCATGTATAGTCATGATCATTTCAAACAGAAATAATAAGCATTAGCATTCAAGGATTCTTATGGTTAGTCAAATCATAAGAAACATAACATGTCTAAACCTGTAATTACTCAAGCCTATGACTCTTCAGGTTAGTTGAATCATCAATCAAGATAAGAGATATAAAATGCATAAAACCTGTGATTATTCAAACCTATACCATCATGATTCTTCTGGTTAGTCATATCATCAATTATGGTAAGAAACATAATATGCATACAATCATGATTATTCAAACCTATGACTTCATGAATAATCATTATCAACAACGCGATAGTATAAGATCCTAACCCAAGGTAGGAATCTAGCTTGATATAGGAAAAACATACCTGGATTATCATGTTAGCTAGTTATGTCTAACATACCCGTATAATGTCTTTTGGTTCTCTTCAGTGACTTGTGCTAGTAACCTACATGTCTCATAAGTTAACCATTATAAAACCAAGTTATACATACCTCGTGAATGGATCTTGTATGAGATCCATGACAATGGATGAATCTTTGTCCTCATGTTATCATGATCATATGTTCTTGGACCAGAACATGATCTGTCTTTCTTGGTGTACCTTTCATGTTAGTAGACAACATAAACCTCATACAACACCATAATGCATTAGTACAATCATAAGTGTCAACACCCTAACCAATGAATATCTTCTATCATGCATTCATAATTTTGTTAAGGTGATACAACAAATCTAAAATCAAAATTGTACTAACCGTAATAACATGAAGACAAACATACCATAAACTTAATCATGGACAAATATCGAAACATACCTCAATGAGTCATACCTGTCGAGATCGCTTGTAATCTTCTTATGTAAGGCCTTATCCTCATCTCCCTCTGAGACAGGAACTTCTTTCACTTATGCAGGTGATCAATCCATCTTCTTCTAGGATTAACCCTATCCACTTGATTTGCAAGAACTGGACCTTGAGCTGGATATGGGTTTGTCAGAGAAACCCCAAAAATTCAAACTTTGAATTTCAACCTTTCGATAGGATAGGAATATGCGCCTTGATGAACTGATCAAACTGGTATATTCAGAATTTGAAAACTGCAAAGTTTCACTCCTCAATTTTGCCTTTGAAACTTCCGGATTCACTGGACGTGACCCTGAACTGGGGTTTGATGAAGCCCACTCTTTTGCCCCATCAAAATGTTTGATCCAAAGCTCTAAGCTTCTATTTTTCTGAGGAGCTTCCAGCCGTGGTCACAGATTTCAAAAATTCCCATTTTTACAGAAGCCCTAATTTTCCACTTTTCTGATCAAAGTCCCGAACTAGGGTCTAATCAAGCCCGGCCTTCTGCCCAACCAAAAATTCTGATCTTTGTCTCTAAATTTCTATTTTGATGAGTAGCATCCAGCCTTGGTCTCCGATTACAAAAATTCCAACTTTCTCCAAAGCCCTAAATTCCGGAAGCCATGAATGAAGGTACCAAAAAATAATTATGTTTTGACAGAAATATGTACCTGATTGTTTCTGATGTAACTCCAAAATTTTTGATCCACAGGGTCTGAAAACGTTTCCTGAGATAGCCTGACCTGTTATCTTTCCATCCTGACAGGTCTGACCTCAATTGGATTCTCTGAGAGAGAGTTATTCCAAATGTCGCAACGTAACCTGTTTATGGGATAATACATCAGAGCGAACTTGTACGGAATGCCACGTGTCACTGGTTCAACTTCGGCCTCTGAAACAGTTTTCTGAGATAGTGCAGACTGTGTACTACCTGTCACTTTTTACAAAATTTCATTTGGAGCTTCCTAGCCCAAGATATGACCTTTTTCCCAAGGTCACCTGATTTTGACTCAGATCTGGAAGAGGCAGAAACCCTATATTGTACAGATCATAAATCACAAAGTACAATGAATTAGAGGTTTTCCTTTGGACACAAGATACCTGGAGATCTTAGCTTCGTCCTGTAACAATTTCAGATCCGAAAACTTCGCCAAAACAGATTTATAGCGAAAGTGCTACGTTGACTAGTTTTTGCTATATCAAGCCCTAGCATCGTAAGTGCAACAAGTGTCATACATGCCATATCATGCCTTCTTTCAGGCTAGCTCTGATACCATGTTAAATTTTCAGAATTTACTTCAATCTGATCTAGGATCTTAACTGAGAGAACAACATGTACAATATATCTACAGCATATCAATCATGGAGACAATAATGCAAGCACACAAGAGACACAAAGATTTACTTGGGGAAAACCATAAAGGTGAAAAACCCCAATAACTTCCTTAGAGATAGATAGAGCAATGATACAACCAACCATGAGAGATAGACACAACCTAGCAGCAGATCCTCCTCCTCCATAAGTGCGCCACTCCTCCTTGAGTGCATGTGTGAGAAGTGAGTGAGTAAATAGAGTGCCTCCCGCACTCTATTTATACTTGACTTGACTTGCCTTTTTACCTAACTCATGTAGGCTCGAACTTAACCACATAACATAATGCTGAGTGGGCCGACCCCCAATAGGGTGGTCTAATAACCCTTTGACCCACATGGCCGACCCCCAATAGGGTTGTCTAATAACCCTTTGACCAACATGACTTATACAGGGCCGACCTCAAATAAGGTGGTCTAATAACCCATCAAGTATAAGTTACGACACTTACAATATAAATGACGACACTTCCTTATAGAGGAATAATACCATCTCTATAGGAATACAATATACATATATGTGAAATACATTCTGAAGTTACATATACATCAACAGGAAGTAAGCTTTTCTTATTTCCGGACGCATGCGCAAACTATAGAAAGTCGTTATGACATAGAATGTGCATAATTTGTTGATTCCATTTATGAAATAAATCACATTTTCTAAAAACTCGTGTTTTTTAAGAAATCATGTAAACCTTCTAGAAGTTGTGATTTTAAAAAACATGGGGAAGTAAGCTTTTCTTATTTTCGGACGCATGTGCAAACTATAGAAAGTCGTTATTACGTAGAATGTGCATAGTTTGCGCATGCGCAGACTACATAAAGTCGTTATGACATAGAATGTGCACACTTTGTTGATTCCATTTAGGAAATAAATCACATTTTTTAAAAACTTGTGTTTTCTAAGAAATCATGTAAACCTTCTAGAAGTTGTGATTTTAAAAAACAGGGGGAAGTAAGCTTTTCTTATTTCCGGAAGCATGCACAAACTATAGAAAGTCGTTATTACGTAGAATGTGGATAGTTTGCGCATGCGCAAACTATCGAAAGTCGTTATGACATAGAATGTGTATACTTTGTTGATTCCATTTACGAAATAAATCACATTTTCTAAAAACTCGTGTTTTTTAAGAAATCAACTAAACCTTCTAGAAGTTGTGATTTTAAAAAACGGGGGGAAGTAAGCTTTTCTTATTTCCGGAAGCATGCGCAAACTATAGAAAGTCGTTATTACGTAGAATGTGCATAGTTTGCGCATGCGGAAACTACAGAAAGTCGTTATGACATAGAATGTGCATACTTTGTTGATTCCATTTATGAAATAAATCACATTTTCAAAAAACTCGTGTTTTCTAAGAAATCATATAAACCTTCTAGAAGTTGTGATTTAAAAAAAAGGGGGGAAGTAAGCTTTTCTTATTTCCGGACGCATGCGCAAACCATAGAAAGTCGTTATGACGTAGAATGTGCATACTTTGTTGATTCCATTTATGAAATAAATCACATTTTCTAAAAAGTCGTGTTTTCTAAGAAATCATGTAAACCTTCTAGAAGTTGTGATTTTAAAAAACGGGGGGAAGTAAGATTTTCTTATTTCCGGACGCATGCGCAAACTATAGCAAGTCGTTATTACATAGAATGTGCATAGTTTGCACATGCGCAGACTACACAAAGTCGTTATGACATAAAATGTGCATAGTTTGTTGATTCCATTTATGAAATAAATCACATTTTCTAAAAACTCGTGTTTTTTAAGAAATCATGTAAACCTTCTAGAAGTTGTGATTTTAAAAAACGGCGGGAAGTAAACTTTTCTTATTTCCGGACGCATGCGCAAAGTATAGGAAGTCGTTATTACATAGAATGTGCATAGTTTCCGCATGCGCAAACTATCGAAAGTCGTTATGACATAGAATGTGCATACTTTGTTGATTCTATTTACGAAATAAATCACATTTTCTAAAAACTCGTGTTTTTTAAGAAATCATGTAAACCTTCTAGAAGTTGTGATTTTAAAAAACGGGGGGAAGTAAGCTTTTCTTATTTCCGAACGCATGCGCAAACTATAGAAAGTCGTTATTACATAGAATGTGCATAGTTTGCGCATGCGCAGACTACAGAAAGTCGTTATGACATAGAATGTGCATACTTTTTTGATTCCATTTATGAAATAAATCACATTTTCTAAAAACTCATCTTCTTTAAGAAATCATGTAAACCTTCTAGAAGCTGTGAATTTAAAAAAAGGGGGGAAGTAAGCTTTTCTTATTTCCGTACGCATGTCCAAAGAATAGAAAGTCGTTATTATGAAGAATGTGCATAGTTTGCGCATGCGCAAACTATCGAAAGTCGTTCTGACATAGAATGTGCATACTTTGTTGATTCCATTTACGAAATAAATCACATTTTCTAAAACCTCATGTTTTTTAAGAAATCATGTAAACCTTCTAGAAGTTGGGATTTTAAAAAACGGGGGGAAGCAAGCTTTTCTTATTTCCGGACGTATGCGCAAACTATTGAAAGTCGTTATTACATAGAATGTGCGTAGATTGCGCATGCGCAAACTACAGAAAGTCATTATGACATAGAATGTGCATACTTTGTTGATTCCATTTATGCAATAAATCACATTTTTTAAAAAATCGTGTTTTTTAAGAAATCATGTAAGCCTTCTAGAAGTTGTGAATGTAAAAAAAGGGGGGAAGTAAGCTTTTCTTATTTCCGGACGCATGCGCAAACTATAGAAAGTCGTTATTACGTAGAATGTGCATAATTTTGCGCATGCGCAAACTATCGAAAGTCGTTATGACATAGAATGTGCATACTTTGTTGATTCCATTTACGAGATAAATCACATTTTCTAAAAACTCGTGTTTTTTAAGAAATCATGTAAACCTTCTAGAAGTTGTGATTTTAAAAAACAGGGGGAAGTAAGCTTTTCTTATTTCCGGAAGCATGCGCAAACTATAGAAAGTCGTTATTACGTAGAAAGTGAATAGTTTGCGCATGCGCAAACTACAGAAAGTCGTTATGACATAGAATGTGCATACTTTGTTGATTGCATTTATGAAATAAATCACATTTTAAAAAAACTCGTGTTTTTTAAGAAATCATGTAAACCTTCTAGAAGTTGTGATTTTAAAAAACGGGGGGAAGTAAGCTTTTCTTATTTCCGGACGCATGCGCAAACTATAGAAAGTCGTTATGACATAGAATGTGCATAATTTGTTGATTCCATTTATGAAATAAATAACATTTTCTAAAAACTGGTGTTTTTTAAGAAATCATGTAAACCTTCTAGAAGTTGTGATTTTAAAAAACGGGGGGAAGTAAGCTTTTCTTACTTCCGGACGCATGCGCAAAGTATTGAAAGTCGTTATTACGTAGAATGTGCATAGTTTGCGCATGCGCAAACTATCGAAAGTCGTTATGACATAGAATGTGCTTACTTTGTTGATTCCATTTACGAAATAAATCACATTTTCTAAAAACTCGTGTTTTTTAAGAAATCATCTAAACCTTCTAGAAGTTGTGATTTTAAAAAACGGGGGGAAGTAAGCTTTTCTTATTTCCGGACACATGCGCAAACCATAGAAAGTCCTTATGACGTAGAATGTACATACTTTGTTGATTCCATTTATGAAATAAATCACATTTTCTAAAAACTCGTGTTTTCTAAGAAATCATGTAAACCTTCTAGAAGTTGTGATTTTAAAAAACGGGGGGAAGTAAGCTTTTCTTATTTCCGGACGCATGCGCAAACTATAGAAAGTTGTTATTACATAGAATGTGCATAGTTTGCACATGCGCAGACTACAAAAAGTCGTTATGACATAGAATGTGCATAGTTTGTTGATTCCATTTACGAAATAAATCACATTTTCTAAAAACTCGTGTTGTTTAAGAAATCATGTAAACCTTCTAGAAGTTGTGATTTTAAAAAACGGCGGGAAGTAAGCTTTTCTTATTTCCGGACGAATGCGCAAAGTATAGAAAGTCGTTATTACGTACAATGTGCATAGTTTGCGCATGCGCAAACTATCGAAAGTCGTCACGACATAGAATGTGCATACTTTGTTGATTCCATTTACGAAACAAATGACATTTTCTAAAAACTCATGTTTTTTAAGAAATCATGTAAACCTTCTAGAAGTTGTATTTTAAAAAACGGGGGGAAGTAAGCTTTTCTTATTTCCGGACGCATGCGCAAACTATAGAAAGTCATTATTACGTAGAATGTGCATAGTTTGCGCATGCGCAAACTATAGAAAGTCGATGAGACGTAGAATGTGCATACTTTGTTCATTCCATTTATGAAATAAATCACATTTTCTAAAAACTCATGCTTTTTAAGAAATCATGTAAACCTTCTAGAAGTTGTGATTTTAAAAAACGGGGGAAAGTAAGCTTTTCTTATTTCCGGACGCATGCGCAAACTATAGAATGTCGTTATGACGTAGAATGTGCATACTTTGTTTATTCCATTTATGAAATAAATCACATTTTCTAAAAACTCGTGTTTTTTATGAAATCATGTAAACCTTCTAGAAGTTGTGATTTTAAAAAACGGGGGGAAGTAAGCTTTTCTTGTTTACGGACGCATGAACAAACTATAGAAAGTCGTTATGATGTAGAATGTGCATACTTTTTTTATTCCATTAATGAAATAAATGACATTTTCTTAAAACTCGTGTTGTTTAAGAAATCATGTAAACCTTCTAGAAGTTGTGATTTTAAAAAACGGGGGAAGCAAGCTTTTCTTATTTCCGGAAGCATGCGCAAACTATAGAAAGTCGTTATTACGTAGAATGTGCATAGTTTGCGCTTGCGCAGGCTACAGAAAGGCGTTATGACATAGAATGTGCATACTTTGTTGATTTCATTTATGAAATAAATCACATTTTCTGAAAACTCATTTTCTTTAAGAAATCATTTAAACCTTCTAGAAGCTGTGAATTTAAAAAAAGTGGGGAAGTAAGCTTTTCTTATTTCTCGATGCATGCACAAAGTAGAGAAAGTAGTTGTTACATAGAATGTGCATAGTTTGCGCATGCGCAAACTATCGAAAGTCGTTAGGACATAGAATGTGCATACTTTGTTGATTCCATTTACGAAATAAATCACATTTTCTAAAAACTCGTGTTTTTTAAGAAATCATGTAAACCTTCTAGAAGTTGTGATTTTAAAAAACGGGGGGAAGTAAGATTTTCTTATTTCCGGACGCATGCGCAAACTATACAAAGGCGTTATTACGTAGAATGTGCATAGTTTGTGCATGCTAAAACTAGAAAATGTCGTTATGACATAGAATGTGCATACTTTGTTGATTCCATTTACGAAATAAATCACATTTTCTAAAAACTCATGTTTTTTAAGAAATCATGTAAACCTTCTAGAAGTTGTGATTTTAAAAAACGGGGGGAAGTAAGCTTTTCTTATTTCCGAACGCATGCGCAAACTATCGAAAGTCGTTATTACGTAGAAAGTGCATAGTTTGCGCATGCGCAAACTATCGAAAGTCGTTATGACATAGAATGTGCATACTTTGTTGATTCCATTTACGAAATAAATCACATTTTCTAAAACCTCGTGTTTTTTAAGAAATCATGTAAACCTTCTAGAAGTTGTGATTTTAAAAAACGGGGGGAAGCAAGCTTTTCTTATTTCCAGACGTATGCGCAAACTATAGAAAGTCGTTATTACGTAGAATGTGCGTAGATTGCGCATGCGCAAACTACAGAAAGTCGTTATGACATAGAATGTGCATACTTTGTTGATTCCATTTATGAAATAAATCACATTTTTTAAAAACTCATGTTTTTTACGAAATCATGTAAACCTTCTAGAAGCTGTGAATGTAAAAAAAGGGGGGAAGTAAGCTTTTCTTATTTCCGGACGCATGCGCAAAGTATAGAAAGTCGTTATTACGCATAATGTGCATAGTTTTCGCATGCGCAAACTATCGAAAGTCGTTATGACATAGAATGTGCATACTTTGTTGATTCCATTTACGAAATAAATCACATTTTCTAAAAACTCGTGTTTTATAAGAAATCATCTAAACCTTCTAGAAGTTGTGATTTTAAAAAACGGGGGGAAGTAAGATTTTCTTATTTCCGGAAGCATGCGCAAACTATAGAAAGTTGTTATTAGGTAGCATGTTCATAGTTTGCACATGCGCAAACTACCGAAATTCGTTATGACATAGAATGTGCATACTTTGTTGATTGCATTTATGAAATAAATCACATTTTAAAAAAACTCGTGTTTTTTAAGAAATCATGTAAACCTTCTAGAAGTTGTGATTTTAAAAAACGGGGGGAAGTAAGCTTTTCTTATTTCCGGACGCATGCACAAACTATAGAAAGTCGTTATTACGTAGAATGTGCATACTTTGTTGATTGCATTTATGAAATAAATCACATTTTAAAAAAACTCGTGTTTTTTAAGACATCATGTAAACCTTCTAGAAGTTGTGATTTTAAAAAACGGGGGGAAGTTAGCTTTTCTTATTTCCGGACGCATGCGCAAATTATAGAAAGTCGTTATTACGTAGAATGTGCATAGTTTGCACATGCGCAAACTATCGAAAGTCGTTATGACATAGAATGTGCATACTTTGTTGATTCCATTTACGAAATAAATCACATTTTCTAAAAACTCGTGTTTTTTAAGAAATCATGTAAACCTTCTAGAAGTTGTGATTTTAAAAAAAGGGGGGAAGTAAGCTTTTCTTATTTCCGGATGCATGCGCAAACTATAGAAAGTCGTTATTACGTAGAATGTTCATAGTTTGCGCATGCACAAACTACAGAAAGTCGTTATTACATAGAATGTGCATACTTTGTTGATTCCATTTATGAAATAAATCACATTTTCTAAAAACTCGTGTTTTTTAAGAAATCATGTAAACCTTCTAGAAGCTATGAATTTAAAAAAAGGGGGGAAGTAAGCTTTTCTTATTTCCGGACAAATGCACAAAGTATAGAAAGTCGTTATTACGTACAATGTGCATAGTTTGCGCATGCGCAAAGTATCGAAAGTTGTTATGAGGTAGAATGTGTATACTTTGTTGATTCCATTTATGAAAGAAATCACATTTTCTAAAAAGTCACGTTTTTTAAGAAATCGTGTAAACCTTCTAGAAGCTGTGATTTTAAAAAACGAGCGGAAGTAAGCTTTTCTTATTTCCGGACGAATGCGGAAACTATAGAAATTCGTTATTACGTAAAATGTTCATACTTTTTTTATTCCATTTATGAAAGAAATCACATTTTCTAAAAACTCGTGTTTTTTAAGAAATCATGTAAACCTTCTAGAAGCTGTGATTTTAAAAATGGGAGGAAGTAAGCTTTTTTATTTCCGGACGAATGTGCAAACTATAGAAAGTCGTTATTACGTAGAATGTTCATACTTTATTGATTCCATTTATGAAATAAATCACATTTTCTAAAAATTCGCGCTTTTAAAGAAATCATGTAAACCTTCTAGAAGCTTTGATTTTAAAAAACGATGGCAAGCAAGCTTCTCTTATTTCCGGACGCATTCGCAAACTATAGAAAGTCGTTATGACGTAGAATGTGCATACTTTGTTGATTCCATTTATGAAAGAAATCACATTTTTTAAAAAGTCATGTTTTTTAAGAAATCATGTAAACCTTCTAGAAGCTGTGATTTTAAAAAACGGGCGGAAGTAAGTTTTTTTATTTCCGGACGAATGCGCAAATTATAGAAATTCGTTATTACGTAGAATGTTCATACTTTGTTGATTCCATTTATGAAAGAAATCACATTTTCTAAAAACTTGTTTTTTTTAGAAATTCGTTATTACGTAGAATGTTCATACTTTTTTGATTCCAGTTATGAAAGAAATCACATTTTCAAAAAACTCGTGTTTTTTAAGAAATCATGTAAACCTTCTAGAAGCTATGATTTTAAAAAATGGGCGGAAGTAAGCTTTTTTATTTCCGGACGAATGTGCAAACTATAGAAAGTCGTTATTATGTAGAATGTTCATACTTTCTTGATTCCATTTATGAAATAAATCACATTTTCTAAAAACTCGTGCTTTTAAAGAAATCATGTAAACCTTCTAGAAGCTGTGATTTTAAAAAACGATGGCAAGTAAGTTTTTCTTATTTCCGGACGCTTTCGCAAAGTATAGAAAGTCGTTATGATGTAGAATGTGCATACCTTGTTGATTCCATTTATGAAAGAAACCACATTTTCTAAAAAGTCATGTTTTTTAAGAAATCATGTAAACCTTCTAGAAGCTGTGATTTTAAAAAACCGGCGGAAGTAAGGTTTTTTATTTCCGGACGAATGCGCAAACTATAGAAAGTCGTTATTACGTAGAATGTTCATACTTTGTTGATTCCATTTATGAAAGAAATCACATTTTCTAAAAACTTGTGTTTTTTAAGAAATCATGTAAACCTTCTAGAAGCTGTGATTTTAAAAAACGGGTGGAAGTAAGCTTTTCTTATTTCCGGATGAATGCGCAAACTATAGAAATTCGTTATTACGTAGAATGTTCATAATTTTTTGATTCCATTTATGAAAGAAATCACATTTTCTAAAAAGTCGTGTTTTTTAAGAAATCATGTAAACCTTCTAGAAGCTGTGATTTTAAAAAATGGGCGAAAGTAAGCTTTTCTTATTTCCGGACGAATGCGCAAACTATAGAAAGTCGTTATTACGTATAATGTTCATACTTTGTTGATTCCATTTATGAAAGAAATCACATTTTCTAAAAACTTGTGTATTTTAAGAAATCATGTAAACCTTCTAGAAGCTGTGATTTTAAAAAACGGGCGGAAGTAAGCTTTTCTTATTTCCGGACGAATGCGCAAACTATAGAAATTCGTTATTACGTAAAATGTTCATAATTTTTTGATTCCATTTATGAAAGAAATCACATTTTCTAAAAAGTTGTGTTTTTTAAGAAATCATGTAAACCTTCTAGAAGCTGTGATTTTAAAAAACGGGCGAAAGTAAGCTTTTCTTATTTCCGGACGAATGCGCAAACTATAGAAAGTCGTTATTACGTAGAATGTTCATACTTTGTTGATTCCATTTATGAAAGAAATCATATTTTTTAAAAACTCGTGTTTTTTAAGAAATCATGTAAACCTTCTAGAAGCTGTGATTTTAAAAAACGGGCAGAAGTAAGCTTTTTTATTTCCGGACGAATGCGCAAACTATAGAAAGTCGTTATTACGTAGAATGTTCATACTTTGTTGAATCCATTTATGAAATAAATCAAATTTTCTAAAAACTCGTGTTTTTAAAGAAATCATGTAAACCTTCTAGAAGCTGTGATTTTAAAATTCGATGGGAAGTAAGCATTTCTTATTTCCGAACGCATTCACAAACTATAGAACGTCGTTATGAGGTAGAATGTGCATACTTTGTGGATTCCATTTATGAAAGAAATCACATTTTCTAAAAAGTCATGTTTTTTAAGAAATTATGCAAACCTTCTAGAAGTTGTGATTTTAAAAAACGGGCGGAAGTAAGCTTTTCTTATTTTCGGACGAATGCGCAAACTATAGAAATTCGTTATTACGTAGAATGTTCATACTTTTTTTATTCCATTTACGAAAGAAATCACATTTTCTAAAAAGTCGTGTTTTTTAAGAAATCATGTAAACCTTCTAGAAGTTGTGATTTTAAAAAACGGGCGAAAGTAAACTTTTCTTATTTCCGGACGAATGTGCAAACTATAGAAAGTCGTTATTACTTAGAATGTTCATACTTTGTTGATTCCATTTATGAAAGAAATCACATTTTCTAAAAACTCATGTTTTTTAAGAAATCATGTAAACCTTCTAGAAGCTGTGATTTTAAAAAACGGGCGGAAGTAAGCTTTTTTATTTCCGGACAAATGCGCAAACTATAGAAAGTCGTTATTACGTAGAATGTTCATACTTTGTTGATTCCATTTATGAAATAAATCAAATTTTGTAAAAACTCGTGTTTTTAAAGAAATCATGTAAACCTTCTAGAAGCTGTGATTTTAAAAATCGATGGGAAGTAAGCTTTTCTTATTTCCGGACGCATTCACAAACTATAGAACGTCGTTATGACGTAGAATGTGCATACTTTGTTGATTCCATTTATGAAAGAAATCACATTTTCTAAAAAGTCTTGTTTTTTAAGAAATCATGTAAACCTTCTAGAAGCTGTGATTTTAAAAAACAGGCGGAATTAAGCTTTTCTTATTTACGGACGAATGCGCAAACTATAGAAAGTCGTTATTACGTAGAATGTTCATACTTTGTTGATTCCATTTAAGAAAGAAATCACATTTTCTAAACACTCATGTTTTTTAAGAAATCATGTAAACCTTCTAGAAGCTGTGATTTTAAAAAACGGGCGAAAGTAAACTTTTCTTATTTCCGGACGAATGCGCAAACTATAGAAAGTCGTTATTACGTAGAATGTTCATACTTTGTTGATTCCATTTATGAAAGAAATCATATTTTCTAAAAACTCATGTTTTTTAAGAAATCATGTAAACCTTCTAGAAGCTGTGATTTTAAAAAACGGGCGGGAGTAAGCTTTTTATTTCCTGACAAATGCGCAAACTATAGAAATTCGTTATTACGTAGAATGTTCATATTTTGTTGATTCCTTTTATGAAATAAATCAAATTTTCTAAAAACTCATGTTTTTAAAGAAATCATGTAAACCTTCTAGAAGCTGTGATTTTAAAAATCGATGGGAAGTAGGCTTTTCTTATTTCCGGACGCATTCACAAACTATAGAACGTCGTTATGACGTAGAATGTGCATACTTTGTTGATTCCATTTATCAAAGAAATCACATTTTCTAAAAAGTCTTGTTTTTTAAGAAATCATGTAAACCTTCTAGAAGCTGTGATTTTAAAAAACGGGCGGAAGTAAGCTTTTCTTATTTACGGACGAATGCGCAAACTATAGAAAGTCGTTATTACATAGAATTTTCATACTTTGTTGATTCCATTTATGAAAGAAATCACATTTTCTAAACACTCATGTTTTTTAAGAAATCATGTAAACCTTCTAGAAGCTGTGATTTTAAAAAACGGGCGGAAGTAAGATTTTTTATTTCCGGACGAATGTGCATACTATATAAAGTCGTTGTTACGTAGAATGTTCCTACTTTATTGATTCCATTTATGAAATAAATCACATTTTCTAGAAACTCGTGTTTTTTAAGAAATCATGTAAACCTTCTAGAAGCTGTGATTTTAAAAAACGGTCGGAAGTAAGCTTTTTTTATTTCCAGACGAATGCGCAAACTATAGAAAGTCGTTATTACGTAGAATGTTCATACTTTATTGATTCCATTTATGAAAAATTCACATTTTCTAAAAACTCGTGTTTGTTAAGAAATCATGTAAACCTTCTAGAAGCTGTGATTTTAAAAAACGTTCGGAAGTAATCTTTTCTTATTTCCGGACGCAATCGCAAACTATAGAAAGTCGTTATGACATAGAATTTGCATACTTTGTCGATTCCATTTATGAAAGAAATCATATTTTCTAAAATGTCATGTTTTTTAAGAAATCATGTAAACCTTCTAGAAGCTGTGATTTTAAAAAACGGGAGGAAGTAAGCTTTTTTATTTCCAGACGAATGCACAAACTATAGAAAGTCGTTATTACATAGAATGTTCATACTTTGTTGATTCCATTTATGAAATAAATCAAATTTTATAAAAACTCCTGTTTTTAAAGAAATCATGTAAACCTTCTAGAAGCTGTGATTTTAAAAATCAATGGGAAGTAAGCTTTTCTTATTTCCGGACGCATTCACAAACTATAGAACGTCGTTATGAGGTAGAATGTGCATACTTTGTTGATTCCATTTATGAAAGAAATCACATTTTCTAAAAAGTCATGTTTTTTAAGAAATCGTGTAAACCTTCTAGAAGCTGTGATTTTACAAAACGGGTCGAAGTAAGCTTTTCTTATTTCCGGACGAATGCGCAAACTATAGAAATTCGTTATTACGTAGAATGTTCATACTTTTTTGATTCCATGTATGAAAGAAATCACATTTTCTAAAAACTCGTGTTTTTTAAGAAATCATGTAAACCTTCTAGAAGCTGTGATTTTAAAAAACGGGCGAAAGTAAGCTTTTTTATTTCCGGACGAATGTGCAAACTATAGAAAGTCGTTATTACGTAGAATGTTCATACTTTATTGATTCCATTTATGAAATAAATCACATTTTCTAAAAACTCGTGCTTTTAAAGAAATGATGTAAACCTTCTAGAAGCTGCGATTTTAAAAAACGATGGCAAGTAAGCTTCTCTTATTTCCGGACGCATTCGCAAACTATAGAAAGTCGTTATGACGTAGAATGTGCATACTTTGTCGATTCCATTTATGAAACAAATCACATTTTTTAAAAAGTCATGTTTTTTAAGAAATCATGTAAATCTTCAGAAGCTGTGATTTTAAAAAATGGGCGGAAGTAAGATTTTTTATTTCCGGACGAATGCGCAAACTATAGAAATTCGTTATTACGTAGAATGTTCATACTTTTTTGATTCCATTTATGAAAGAAATCACATTTTCTAGAAACTCGTATTTTTTAAGAAATCATGTAAACCTTCTAGAAGCTGTGATTTTAAAAAATGGTTGGAAGTAAGTTTTTTTATTTCCAGACGAATGCGCAAACTATAGAAAGTCGTTATTACGTAGAATGTTCATACTTTATTGTTTCCATTTATGAAAAAATTCACATTTTCTAAAAACTCGTGTTTGTTAAGAAATCATGTAAACCTTCTAGAAGCTGTGATTTTAAAAAACGTTGGGAAGTAAGATTTTCTTATTTCCGGACGCAATCGCAAACTATAGAATGTCGTTATGACATAGAATGTGCATACTTTGTCGATTCCATTTATGAAAGAAATCACATTTTCTAAAAAGTCATGTTTTTTAAGAAATCATGTAAACCTTCTAGAAGCTGTGATTTTAAAAAACGGGCGGAAGTAAGCTTTTCTTATTTCCGGACGAATGCGCAAACTATAGAAAGTCGTTATTACGTAGAATGTTCATACCTTGTTGATTCCATTTATGAAAAAAATCACATTTTTTAAAAACTCGTGTTTTTTAAGAAATCATGTAAACCTTCTAGAAGCTGTGATTTTAAAAAACGGGCGGAAGTAAGCTTTTTTATTTCCGGACGAATGCGCAAACTATAGAAAGTTGTTATTACGTAGAATGTTCATACTTTGTTGAATCCATTTATGAAATAAATCAAATTTTCTAAAAACTCGTGTTTTTAAAGAAATCATGTAAACCTTCTAGAAGCTGTGATTTTAAAAGTCGATGGGAAGTAAGCTTTTCTTATTTCCGGACGCATTCACAAATTATAGAACGTCATTATGAGGTAGAATGTGCATACTTTGTTGATTCCATTTATGAAAGAAATCACATTTTCTAAAAAGTCATGTTTTATAAGAAATCATGTAAACCTTCTAGAAGTTGTGATTTTAAAAAATGGGCGGAAGTAAGCTTTTCTTATTTCCGGACGAATGCGCAAACTATAGAAATTCGTTATTATGTAGAATGTTCATACTTTTTTGATTCCATTTATGAAAGAAATCACATTTTCTAAAAACTCGTGTTTTTTAAGAAATCATGTAAACCTTCGAGAAGCTGTGATTTTAAAAAACGGGCGGAAGTAAGCTTTTTTATTTCTGTACGAATGTGCAAACTGTAGAAAGTCGTTATTACGTAGAATGTTCATACTTTGCTGAGTCCATTTATGAAGTAAATCACATTTTCTAAAAACTCGTGTTTTTTAAGAAATCATGTAAACCTTCTAGAAGTTGTGATTTTAAAAATCGATGGGAAGTAAGCTTTTCTTATTTCCGGAGGCATTCACAAACTATAGAATGTCGTTATGACGTAGAATGTGCATACTTTGTTGATTCCATTTATGAAAGAAATCACATTTTCTAAAAAGTCGTGTGTTTTAAGAAATCATGTAAACCTTTTAGAAGCTGTGATTTTAAAAAACGGGCGGAAGTAAGTTTTATTATTTCCGGACGAATGCGCAAACTATAGAAAGTCGTTATTACGTAGAATGTTCATACTTTGTTGATTCCATTTATGAAAGAAATCACATTTTCGAAAAACTTGTTTTTTCTAGAAATTCGTTATTACGTAAAATGTTCATACTTTTTTTATTCCATTTATGAAAGAAATCACATTTTCTAAAAACTCGTGTTTTTTAAGAAAATATGTAAACCTTCTAGAAGCTGTGATTCTAAAAAACGGGCGGAAGTAAGCTTTTTTATTTCCGGACGAATGTGCAAACTATAGAAAGTCGTTATTACGTAGAATGTTCATACTTTCTTGATTCCATTTATGAAATAAATCACATTTTCTAAAAACTCGTGCTTTTAAAGAAATCATGTAAACCTTCTAGAAGCTGTGATTTTAAAAAACGATGGCAAGTAAGCTTTTCTTATTTCTGGATGCATTCGCAAACAATAGAAAGTCGTTATGACGTAGAATGTGCATACTTTGTCGATTCCATTTATGAAAGAAATCACATTTTTTAAAAAGTCATGTTTTTTAAGAAATCATGTAAACCTTCTAGAAGCTGTGATTTTAAAAAACGGTCGGAAGTAAGCTTTTTTATTTCCGGACGAATGTGAAAACTATAGAAAGTCATTATTACGTCGAATGTTCTTACTTTATTGATTCCATTTATGAAAAAAATCACATTTTCTAAAAACTCGTGTTTGTTAAGAAATCATGTAAACCTTCTAGAAGCCGTGATTTTAAAAAACGGGCGGAAGTAAGCTTTTCTTATTTCCATACGAATGTGCAAACTATAGAAATTCATTATTACGTAGATTGTTCATACTATTTTGATTCCACTTATGAAAGAAATCACATTTTCTAAAAAGTCGTGTTTTTTAAGAAATCATGTAAACCTTCTAGAAGCTGTGATTTTAAAAAACGGACGAAAGTAAGCTTTTCTTATTTCCGGACGAATGCGGAAACTATAGAAAGTCGTTATTACGTAGAATGTTCATACTTTGTTGATTCCATTTATGAAAGAAATCACATTTTCTAAAAACTCGTGTTTTTTAAGAAATCATGTAAACCTTCCAGAAGCTGTGATTTTAAAAAACGGGCGAAAGAAAGCTTTTTTATTTCCGGACGAATGCGCAAATTATAGAAAGTCGTTATTACGTAGAATGTTCATACTTTGTTGATTCCATTTATGAAAGAAATCACATTTTCTAAAAACTTGTTTTTTTTAGAAATTCGTTATTACGTAGAATGTTCATACTTTTTTGATTCCAGTTATGAAAGAAATCACATTTTCAAAAAACTCATGTTTTTTAAGAAATCATGTAAACCTTCTAGAAGCTATGATTTTAAAAAACGGGCAGCAGTAAGCTTTTTTATTTCCGGACGAATGTGCAAACTATAGAAAGTCGTTATTACGTAGAATGTTCATACTTTATTGATTCCGTTTATGAAATAAATCACATTTTCTAAAAACTCGTGCTTTTAAAGAAATCATGTAAACCTTCTAGAAGCTGTGATTTTAAAAAACGATGGCAGGTAAGCTTTTCTTATTTCTGGACGCATTCGCAAACTATAGAAAGTCGTTATGTTGTAGAATGTGCATACTTTGTTGATTCCATTTATGAAAGAAACCACATTTTCTAAAAAGTCATGTTTTTTAAGAAATCATGTAAACCTTCTAGAAGCTGTGATTTTAGAAAACGGGCGGAAGTAAGCTTTTCTTATTTCCGGACGAATGTGCAAACTATAGAAATTCGTTATTACATAGAATGTTCATAATTTTTTGATTCCATTTATGAAAGAAATCACATTTTCTAAAAAGTCGTGTTTTTTAAGAAATCATGTAAACCTTCTAGAAGCTGTGATTTTAAAAAACGGGCGAAAGTAAGCTTTTCTTATTTCCGGATGAATGCGAAAACTATAGAAAGTTGTTATTACGTAGAATGTTCATACTTGTTGATTCCATTTATGAAAGAAATCACATTTTTTAAAAACTCGTGTTTTTTAAGAAATCATGTAAACCTTCTAGAAGCTGTGATTTTAAAAAACGGGCGGAAGTAAGCTTTTTTATTTCCGGACGAATGCGCAAACTATAGAAAGTCGTTATTACGTAGAATGTTCATACTTTGTTGAATCCATTTATGAAATAAATCAAATTTTCTAAAAAGTCGTGTTTTTAAAGAAATCATGTAAACCTTCTATAAGCTGTGATTTTAAAAGTCGATTGGAAGTAAGCTTTTCTTATTTCCGAACGCATTCACAAACTATAGAACGTCGTTATGAGGTAGAATGTGCATACTTTGTTGATTCCATTTATGAAAGAAATCACATTTTCTAAAAAGTCATGTTTTTTAAGAAATCATGTAAACCTTCTAGAAGTTGTGATTTTAAAAAACCGGCGGAAGTAAGCTTTTCTTATTTCCGGATGAATGCGCAAACTATAGAAATTCGTTCTTACGTAGAATGTTCATACTTTTTTGATTCCATTTATAAAAGAAATCACATTTTCTAAAAAGTTGTGTTTTTTAAGAAATCATGTAAACCTTCTAGAAGCTGTGATTTTAAAAAACGGGCAAAAGTAAACTTTTCTTATTTCCGGACGAATGCGCAAACTATAGAAAGTCATTATTACGTAGAATGTTCATACTTTGTTGATTCCATCTATGAAAGAAATCACATTTTCTAAAAACTCGTGTTTTTTAAGAAATCATGTAAACCTTCTAGACGAGGTGATTTTAAAAAACGGGTGAAAGTAAGATTTTTTATTTCCGGACGAATGTGCATACTATAGAAAGTCGTTATTACGTAGAATGTTCATACTTTATTTAGTCCATTTATGAAGTAAATCACATTTTCTAAAAACTCGTGTTTTTAAAGAAATCATGTAAACCTTCTAGAAGTTGTGATTTTAAAAATCGATGGGAAGTAAGCTTTTCTTATTTCCGGACGCATTCACAAACTATAGAACGTCGTTATGAGGTAGAATGTGCATACTTTGTTGATTCCATTTATGAAAGAAATCACATTTTCTAAAAAGTCGTGTTTTTTAAGAAATCATGTAAACCTTCTAGAAGCTGTGATTTTAAAAAACGGGCGGAAGTAAGCTTTTCTTATTTCCGGACGAATGCGCAAACTATAGAAATTTGTTATTATGTAGAATGTTCATACTTTTTTGATTCCATTTATGAAAGAAATCACATTTTCTAAAAACTCGTGTTTTTTAAGAAATCATGTAAACCTTCTAGACGCTGTGATTTTAAAAAACGGTCGGAAGTAAGCTTTTTTATTTCCGGACGAATGCGCAAACTATAGAAAGTCATTATTACGTAGAATGTTCATACTTTATTGATTCCATTTATGAAATAAATCACATTTTCTAAAAACTCGTGCTTTAAGAGAAATCATGTAAACCTTCTAGAAGCTGTGATTTTAAAAAACGATGGCAAGTAAGCTTTTCTTATTTCCGGACGCATTCGCAAACTATAGAAAGTCGTTATGACGTAGAATGTGCATACTTTGTCGATTCCATTTATGAAAGAAATCACATTTTTTAAAAAGTCATGTTTTTTAAGAAATCATGTAAACCTTCTAGAAGCTGTGATTTTAAAAAACCGGCGGAAGTAAACTTTTTTATTTCCGGACGAATGCGCAAACTATAGAAATTCGTTATTACGTAGAATGTTCATACTTTTTTTATTCCATTTATGAAAGAAATCACATTTTCTAAAAACTTGTGTTTTTGAAGAAATCATGTAAACCTTCTAGAAGCTGTGATTTTAAAAAACGGGCGGAAGTAAGCTTTTCTTATTTCCGGACGAATGCGCAAACTATAGAAATTCGTTATTACGTAGAATGTTCATACTTTTTTGATTCCATTTATGAAAGAAATCACATTTTCTAAAAACTTGTGTTTTTTAAGAAATCATGTAAACCTTCGAGAAGCTTTGATTTTAAAAAACGGGCGGAAGTAATCTTTTTTATTTCTGAACGAATGTGCAAACTATAGAAATTCGTTATTACGTAGAATGTTCATACTTTATTGAGTCCATTTATGAAGTAAATCACATTTTCTAAAAACTCGTGTTTTTTAAGAAATCATGTAAACCTTCTAGAAGTTGTGATTTGAAAAATCGATGGGAAGTAAGCTTTTCTTATTTCCGGAGGCATTCACAAACTATAGAACGTCGTTATGACATAGAATGTGCATACTTTGTCGATTCCATCTATTAAAGAAATCACATTTTCTAAAAAGTCATGTTTTTTAAGAAATCATGTAAACCTTCAAGAAGCTGCGATTTTAAAAAACGGGCGGAAGTAAGCTTTATTATTTACGGACGAATGCGCAAACTATAAAAAGACGTTATTACGTAGATTGTTCATACTTTGTTGATTCCATTTATGAAAGAAATCACATTTTCTAAAAACTCGTGTTTTTTAAGAAATCATGATAACCTTCTAGAAGCTGTGATTTTAAAAAACGGGTGGAAGTAAGCTTTTTTATTTCCGGATGAATGCGCAAACTATAGAAAGTCATTATTACGTAGAATGTTCATACTTTGTTGATTCCATTTATGAAATAAATCACATTTTCTAAACACTCGTGTTTTTTAAGAAATCATGTAAACCTTCTAGAAGCCGTGATTTTAAAAATCGATGGGAAGTAAGCTTTTCTTATTTCCGGACGCATTCACAAACTATAGAACATCGTTATGAGGTAGAATGTGCATACTTTGTTGATTCCATTTATGAAAGAAATCACATTTTCTAAAAAGTCGTGTTTTTTAAGAAATCATGTAAACCTTCTAGAAGCTGTGATTTTAAAAAACGGGTGGAAGTAAGCTTTTCTTATTTCTGGACGAATGCGCAAACTATAGAAAGTTGTTATCACGTAGAATGTTCATACTTTGTTGATTCCCTTTATGAAATAAATCACATTTTCTAAAAAGTCATTTTTTTTAAGAAATCATGTAAACCTTCTAGAAGCTGTGATTTTAAAAAACGGGCGGAAATAAGCTTTTTTATTTCCGGACGAATGCGCAAACTATAGAAAGTCGTTATTACGTAGAATGTTCATACTTTATTGATTCCATTTATGAAATAAATCACATTTTCTAAAAACTCGTGTTTTTTAAGAAATCATTTAAACCTTCTAGAAGCTATGATTTTAAAAAACGATGGGAAGTAAGGTTTTCTTATTTCCGGACGCATTCGCAAACTATAGAAAGTCGTTATGACTTAGAATGTGCATACTTTGTCGATTCCATTTATGAAAGAAATCAAATTTTCTAAAAAGTCATGTTTTTTAAGAAATCATTTAAACCTTCTAGAAGCTGTGATTTTAAAAAACGGGCGGAAGTAAGATTTTTTATTTCCGGACGAATGCGCGAACTATAGAAAGTCGTTATTACGTAGAATGTTCATACTTTGTAGAATCCATTTATGAAATAAATCAAATTTTCTAAAAACTTGTGTTTTTAAAGAAATCATGTAAACCTTGTAGAAGCTGTGATTTTAAAAGTCGATGGGAAGTAAGCTTTTCTTATTTCCGAACGCATTAACAAACTATAGAACGTCGTTATCAGGTAGAATGTGCATACTTTGTTGATTCCATTTATGAAAGAAATCATATTTTCTAAAAACTCGTGTTTTTAAAGAAATCATGTAAACCTTCTAGAAGCTGTGATTTTAAAAATCGATTGGAAGTAAGCTTTTCTTATTTCCGGACGCATTCACAAACTATAGAACGTCGTTATAAGGTAGAATGTGCATACTTTGTTGATTCCATTTATGAAAGAAATCACATTTTCTAAAAGGTCGTGTTTTTTAAGAAATCATGTAAACCTTCTAGAAGCTGTGATTTTAAAAAAATGGCGGAACTAAGCTTTTCTTATTTCCAGACGAATGCGCAAACTATAGAAAGATGTTATTACGTAGAATGTTCATACTTTGTTGATTCCATTTATGAAAGAAATCACATTTTCTAAAAAGTCGTGTTTTTTAAGAAATCATGTAAACCTTCTAGAAGCTGTGATTTTAAAAAACGGGCGAAAGTAAGCTTTTCTTATTTCCGGATGAATGCTCAAACTATAGAAAGTCGTAACTACGTAGAATGTTCATACTTTGTCGATTCCATTTATGAAAGAAATCACATTTTCTAAAAACTCGTGTTTTTTAAGAAATCATGTAAACCTTCTAGAAGCTGTGATTTTAAAAAATGGGCGAAAGTAAGCTTTTTTATTTCCGGACAAATGCGCAAACTATAGAAAGTCGTTATTACGTAGAATGTCCATACTTTGTTGATTCCATTTATGAAATAAATCAAATTTTCTAAAAACTCGTGTTTTTAAAGAAATCATGTAAACCTTCTAGAAGCTGTGATTTTAAAAATCGATGGGAAGTAAGCTTTTCTTATTTCCGGACGCATTCACAAACTATAGAACGTCGTTATGACGTAGAATGTGCATACTTTGTTGATTCCATTTATGAAAGAAATCACATTTTCTTAAAAGTCATGTTTTTTAAGAAATCATGTAAACCTTCTAGAAGCTGTGATTTTAAAAAACGGGCGGAAGTAAGCTTTTCTTATTTACGGACGAATGCGCAAACTATAGAAAGTCGTTATTACGTAGAATGTTCATACTTTGTTGATTCGATTTATGAAAGAAATTACATTTTCTAAACACTCATGTTTTTTAAGAAATCATGTCAACCTTCTAGAAGCTGTGATTTTAAAAAACGGGCAGAAGTAAGATTTTTTATTTCCGGACGAATGTGCATACTATAGAAAGTCGTTATTACCTAGAATGTTCATACTTTATTGATTCCATTTATGAAATAAATCACATTTTCTAAAAACTCGTGCTTTTAAAGAAATCACGAAACCTTCTAGAAGCTGTGATTTTAAAAAACGATGGCAAGTAAGCTTTTCTTATTTCCGGACGCATTCGCAAACTATAGAAAGTCATTATGACGTAGAATGTGCATACTTTGTCGATTCCATTTATGAAAGAAATCACATTTTTTAAAAAGTCATGTTTTTTAAGAAATCATGTAAACCTTCTAGAAGCTGTGATTTTAAAAAACGAGTGGAAGTAAGATTTTTTATTTCCGGACGAATGCACAAACTATAGAAATTCGTTATTACGTAGAATGTTCATACTTTTTTGATTCCATTTATGAAATAAATCACATTTTCTAGAAACTCGTGTTTCTTAAGAAATCATGTAAACCTTCTAGAAGCTATCATTTTAAAAAACGGTCGAAAGTAAGCTTTTTTATTTCCGGACGAATGCGCAAACTATAGAAAGTCGTTATTACGTAGAATGTTCATATTTTATTGATTCCATTTATGAAAAAATTTACATTTTCTAAAAACTCGTGTTTGTTAAGAAATCATGTAAACCTTCTAGAAGCTGTGATTTTAAAAAACGTTGGGAAGTAATCTTTTCTTATTTATGGATGCAATCGCAAAGTATAGAAAGTCGTTATGACATAGAATGTGCATACTTTGTCGATTCCATTTATGAAAGAAATCACATTTTCTAAAAAGTCATGTTTTTTAAGAAATCATGTAAACCTTCTAGAAGCTGTGATTTTAAAAAACGGGCGGAAGTAAGCTTTTTTATTTCCGGACGAATGCACAAATTATAGAAATTCGTTATTACGTAGAATGTTCATACATTGTTGATTCCATTTATGAAAGAAATCACATTTTCTAAAAACTTGTGTTTTTTAAGAAATCATGTAAACCTTCTAGAAGCTGTGATTTTAAAAAACGTGCGGAAATAAGCTTTTCTTATTTCCGGACGAATGCGCAAACTATAGAAATTCGTTATTACGTAGAATGTTCACACTTTTTTGATTCCATTTATGAAAGAAATCATATTTTCTAAAAAGTCGTGTTTTTTAAGAAATCATGTAAACCTTCTAGAAGCTGTGATTTTAAAAAACGGGCGAAAGTAAGCTTTTCTTATATCCGGACGAATGCGCAAACTATAGAAAGTCGTTATTACGTAGAATATTCATACTTTGTTGATTCCATTTATGAAAGAAATCACATCTTCTAAAAACTCGTGTTTTTTAAGAAATCATGTAAACCTTCTAGAAGTGGTGATTTTAAAAAACGGGCGGAAGTAAGCTTTTTTATTTCCGGACGAATGCGCAAACTATAGAAAGTCGTTATTACTTAGAATGTTCATACTTTGTTGATTCCATTTATGAAATAAATCAAATTTTCTAAAAACTTGTGTTTTTAAAGAAATCATGTAAACCTTCTAGAAGCTGTGATTTTAAAAATCGATGGGAAGTAAGCTTTTCTTATTTTCGGACGCATTCACAAACTATAGAACGTCGTTATGAGGTAGAATGTGCATACTTTGTTGATTCCATTTATGAAAGAAATCACATTTTCTAAAAAGTCATGTTTTTAAGAAATCATGTAAACCTTCTAGAAGCTGTGATTTTAAAAAACGGGCAGAAGTAAGCTTTTCTTATTTCCGGACGAATGCGCAAACTATAGAAATTCGTTATTACGTAGAATGTTCATACTTTTTTGATTCCATTTATGAAAGAAATCACATTTTCTAAAAACTTGTGTTTTTTAAGAAATCATGTAAACCTTCTAGAAGCTGTGATTTTAAAAAACGGGCGGAAGTAAGCTTTTTTATTTCCGGACGAATGCGCAAACTATAGAAAGTCATTATTACGTAGAATGTTCATACTTTATTGATTCCATTTATGAAATAAATCACATTTTCTAAAAACTCGTGCTTTTAAAGAAATCATGTAAACCTTCTAGAAGCTGTGATTTTAAAAAACAATGGCAAGTAAGCTTTTCTTATTTCCGGACGCATTCGCAAACTATAGAAAGTCTTTATGACGTAGAATGTGCATACTTTGTCGATTCCACTGGTGAAAGAAATCACATTTTTTAAAAAGTCATGTTTTTTAAGAAATCATGTAAACCTTCTAGAAGCTGTGATTTTAAAAAACGGCCGGAAGTAAGCTTTTCTTATTTCTGGACGAATGTGCAAACTATAGAAATTCGTTATTACGTAGAATGTTCATACTTTTTTTATTCCATTTATGAAAGAAATCACATTTTCTAAAAACTCGTGTTTTTTAAGAAATCATGTAAACCTTCTAGAAGCTGTGATTTTAAAAAACGGGAGGAAGTAAGCTTTTCTTATTTCTGGACGAATGTGCAAACTATAGAAAGTCGTTATTACGTAGAATGTCCATACTTTATTGAGTCCATTTATGAAGTAAATCACATTTTCTAAAAACTCGTGTTTTTTAAGAAATCATGTAAACCTTCTAGAAGTTGTGATTTTAAAAATCGATGGGAAGTAAGCTTTTCTTATTTCCATAGGCTTTCACAAACTATAGAACGTCGTTATGACGTAGAATGTGCATACTTTGTAGATTCCATTTATGAAATAAAACACATTTTCTAAAAACTAGTGTTTTTTAAGAAATCATGTAAACCTTCTAGAAGCTGTGATTTTAAAAAACGGGGCAAGTAAGCTTTTCTTATTTCCGTACGCATGCGCAAACTATAGAAAGTCTTTATGACGTAGAAGGTGCATACTTTGTAGATTCAATTTATGAAATAAAACACAATTTGTAAAAACTCGTGTTTTTTACGAAATCATGTAAACCTTCTAGAAGCTGTGATTTTAAAAAACGGTGGAAGTAAGCTTTTCTTATTTCCTGACGCATGCGCAAACTATAGAAAGTCGTTATGACGTAGAATGTGCATACATGGTTGACTCCATTTATGAAATAAAACACATTTTCTAAAATGTAGTGCTCTGGTTTTTACAGCAGAGCACTAAGTAAATTCCTAAGTTAATTTCCTATGTATTAATTCATTTAGGTATGTGTGAGTAACTGACATATCAATATTTCTATGCTTTTAAATTTCTATGCTTTTAAATGATGTTTAGCATATCGATAATCATACATTCGTATTTAAAAGAATAACTAACATATCAATATTTCCCTTCAACTATTTGTGGTTTCCGCATAAGAATATGTTCACAGTGAAAAAAATCAGTAAGAAGGTTTCAAAGTACATTTCCACATAATAATTAAACAAAATAATTAATCAAGGAAATTACTTGATGCTGATGCTAACCATAGGTTGTAGCAGGTTGTATATCCTCTTAGTCAGCCAAAATGAAGTGTCCACCCTACCGACCAGCTATTATCTTGCTGGCCCTTGGAAATCAAAGGATTTCCAAGCCCCCGAGCCCACAATCTGATAATCCCGAGAGCAGTCTTCACTTAAGTTCTCCAAACTTTTCTGTTCTCAAACCTCCTTTTTGTTCCCAAAACCTTTCCCTCCACTTCAAGCTATCCCCCCTACCTTCAACTCTCTTCCCCTCTATATACAGTTCCTTCCTCGAGAAGACCTTGGGCTTACTCCACCGCCCCAAACTCCCCCTCTCGAGCCCCTCAAACATTTACTCCTCCCACTAGTTCATTCATACACGTTTCTTTATAAAAATATATTTTTCACACTCCATGTACCTAATAATTAATTACTCTCATGGTAAATTCATTTGATTTTGATTGACGGTCGTAAGAATTTATTACGGTGGGAATTATTACCCAAAGGTTATCCATTCGGGACAAGCTTCATTAATTACAAGTCTATTCGCCATCCTTGGTATTTAATGTTATTAATGTAATTAATAAAATATTATATAATTAGTTGACCCTTTTCAATTTGGACATGATGTGTCTTAATGGTCTACCTTATCCGTCAAGATCACTTATCTTGAGGTTTAAATTCCAAGATTAATATTGAATAATTAAATAACCATTTTCCATCACATCACATCCATTCAAGAATCGTTATCCTATTATTTTTAGCTTAGTAATGGAAATAATCACACTTTAATAATTTATTAATCAATATTTACATTTTTACCTATATTGCAATTGTTATGACATGGGTAGTAATATTATTAAAATAACTTTAATTAAGTAATAATATTAATTAAATCACCACAAGGAAATAATAAATGGTGAATTTAATAAATCGGGGAAAATGGTGAATTTAATAAAGATGTCTTTTAAATCATTTGTTTATCACATGAGTACCCTAACATCTACATAGTATCGTCGTTCTTCTAAACAAAGCACCCCTAAGGGCTTAAACAATCTTACTAATTAATTAGACAGTACCATTACCTTATTTACAACAGTTCTCAGACGATAATGTTAACTGATGACACTTGTCTCAATTGTATATCACGATGTTTACCAACGAGTAATACATAGCTTAATTGACTTGTTTTACACATCTTATATAACTTTATATTCATTATCTGAATTCGGTCAATGCATGATTAACCTAATTACTTATGACAACTTATACATTTATTCAATATGTTAAGTGTTTGTATATCGATACTAGTGTACATGTGCAAGGTGTGCATGTGTGGCCAGCGTATGCACAGATCATACATGTACTATAGACAAACCCCATCCCGCCTATGCATACCTGCTAACTAATAGTAGTATTTACCCCCATGTAGAAGAACAAACATAATATAAATAGTACAATTACTTCAACATTCTCAGTTATTTAATAGTTAATTCTTTACGATTTCACATCATTATCTTTATCTTTACATTAGTTTAATCAATCATGTACAAGGAAGGGTACCTACTACCACTAACTCGGAATCAAGGAATACTAAACCCCCAACAGTACTAACTAACACATCCTCCCATCATAACCTACGTCCAGCATCCTCCCTATCCTTCCTCTGCTAGTACAAAAGTGGAAGTCGGACTCACCGATCTGACCACATAGAACTTGAGAGCGATAGCGTCGGCTGAACAGCGGACCTATCCTCCCCTAGCAGGCATCCGACCATCGTCATCACAACAACATGGGGAGTGTGTCTCAGCACGACCCTCCCACGACCTCGAGTCTCATGGAAACATAGGGTGGGAAACACATCCATCCCTCTCAACATACCGGGCCTACGCCCTTATCAACTCATACTTTGCTGCTATCGGGATTATCAGTTTGTGTTATCGTATCATCATTTTGGCTGCTAAGGTTTACTGTACGAACATGTTTTCTTTTCCAATATATCAGATCAAGTAACTGGCTATCCCTTAGCCCTTGTGCCCTGTAGGTTAGTATTTTGCAAAATACACGTTATAGAAATCATTTCCCATTGATCGCCAATTGATCCATGTTATAAAAAAAAATCATTTTATTTCGTGTAACCTTTTTAGTTCATCATAGATGCGTATGACATATAACACTTCAATAATTCATATAAGAAGATGGTATTCATGTACCGAATCATATATTTCACATCTCATTAATGAAAACATATAACATATACTGTAATCGTAAAATAAAGAAATCATATGATAATCATGACATCATAACCGCATAACATAGTAACATCATAATCATGGTGAAATCATAAAACAGGGTAACATCATATAATGAGGTCCATCATATCGTAATATAGTTTACTCAGTCGAGCTGAGTTCGACAGAATATATAAGAAAATAAAGTATGGTGTGTCTAACTGATAAATATGCCTAATCAAAATATGGGGCATTACATAAAAACTCGTGTTTTTTAAGAAATCATGTAAACCTTCTACAAGCTGTGATTTTAAAAAACGGGGGAAGTAAGCTTTTCTTATTTCCAAACGCATGCGCAAACTATAGAAAGTCGTTATGACGTAGAATGTGCATACTTTGTTGATTCCTTTTATGAAATAAAACACATTTTCTAAAAACTCGTGTTTTTTAAGAAATCATGTAAACCTTCCAGAAGCCGTGATTTTAAAAAACGGGGGAAGCAAGATTTTCTTATTTCCGGACGCATGCGCAAACTATAGAAAGTCGTTATGACGTAGAATGTGCATACTTTGTAGATTCCATTTATGAAATAAAACACATTTTCTAAAAACTCGTGTTTTTTATGAAATCATGTAAACCTTCTAGAAGCTGTGATTTTAAAAAACGGGCGGAAGTAAGCTTTTTTATTTCCGGACGAATGCGCAAACTATAGAAAGTCATTATTACGTAGAATGTTCATACTTTATTGATTCCATTTACGAAATAAATCACATTTTCTAAACACTCATGTTTTTTAAGAAATCATGTAAACCTTCCAGAAGCTGTGATTTTAAAAAACGGGCAGAAGTAAGATTTTTTTATTTCCGGAAGAATGTGCATACTATAGAAAGTCGTTATTACGTAGAATGGTCATACTTTATTTAGTCCATTTATGAAGTAAATCACATTTTCTAAAAACTCGTGTTTTTTAAGAAATCATGTAAACCTTCTAGAAGTTGTGATTTGAAAAATCGATGGGAAGTAAGATTTTCTTATTTCCGGAGGCATTCACAAACTATAGAACGTCGTTATGACGTAGAATGTGCATACTTTGTCGATTCCATTTATGAAAGAAATCACATTTTCTAAAAAGTCATGTTTTTTAAGAAATCATGTAAACCTTCAAGAAGCTGTGATTTTAAAAAACGGGCGGAAGTAAGCTTTATTATTTCGGGACGAATGCGCAAACTATAGAAAGACATTATTACGTAGATTGTTCATACTTTGTTGATTCCATTTATGAAAGAAATCACAGTTTCTAAAAACTCGTGTTTTTTAAGAAATCATGTAAACCTTCTAGAAGCTGTGATTTTAAAAAACGGGTGGAAGTAAGCTTTTTTATTTCCGGATGAATGCGCAAACTATAGAAAGTCGTTATTACGTAGAATGTTCATACTTTGTTGATTCCATTTAGAAATAAATCACATTTTCTAAACACTCGTGTTTTTTAAGAAATCATGTAAACCTTCTAGAAGCTGTGATTTTAAAAAACGATGGCAAGTAAGCTTTTCTTATTTCCGGAAGCATTCGCAAACTATAGAAAGTCATTATGACGTAGAATGTGCATACTTTGTCGATTCCATTTATGAAAGAAATCACATTTTTTAAAAAGTCATGTTTTTTAAGAAATCATGTAAACCTTCTAGAAGCTGTGATTTTAAAAAACGGGTGGAAGTAAGATTTTTTATTTCCGGACGAATGCACAAACTATAGAAATTCGTTATTACGTAGAATGTTCATACTTTTTTGATTCCATTTATGAAAGAAATCACATTTTCTTGAAACTCGTGTTTCTTAAGAAATCATGTAAACCTTCTAGAAGCTGTGATTTTAAAAAACGGTCGGAAGTAAGCTTTTTTATTTCCGGACGAATGCGCAAACTATAGAAAGTCGTTATTACATAGAATGTTCATACTTTATTGATTTCATTTATGAAAAAATTCACATTTTCTAAACACTCGTGTTTGTTAAGAAATCATGTAAACCTTCTAGAAGCTGTGATTTTAAAAAATGTTGGGAAGTAATCTTTTCTTATTTCTGGACGCAATCGCAAACTATAGAAAGTCGTTATGACATAGAATGTGCATACTTTGTCGATTCCATTTATGAAAGAAATCACATTTTCTAAAAAGTAATGCTTTTTAAGAAATCATGTAAACCTTCTAGAAGCTGTGATTTTAAAAAACGGGCGGAAGTAAGCTTTTTTATTTCCGGACGAATGCACAAACTATAGAAAGTCGTTATTACGTAGAATGTTCATACTTTGTTGATTCCATTTATGAAATAAATCACATTTTCTAAAAACTTGTGTTTTTTAAGAAATCATGTAAACCTTCTAGAAGCTGTGATTTTAAAAAACGTGTGGAAATAAGCTTTTCTTATTTCCGGACGAATGCGCAAACTATAGAAATTCGTTATTACGTAGAATGTTCACACTTTTTTGATTCCATTTATGAAAGAAATCATATTTTCTAAAAAGTCATGTTTTTTAAGAAATCATGTAAACCTTCTAGAAGCTGTGATTTTAAAAAACGGGTGAAAGTAAGCTTTTCTTATTTCCGGACGAATGCGCAAACTATAGAAAGTCGTTATTACGTAGAATTTTCATACTTTGTTGATTCCATTTATGAAAGAAATCACATCTTCTAAAAACTGGTGTTTTTTAAGAAATCATGTAAACCTTCTAGAAGTGGTGATTTTAAAAAACGGGCGGAAGTAAGCTTTTTTATTTCCGGACGAATGCGCAAACTATAGAAAGTCGTTATTACTTAGAATGTTCATACTTTGTTGATTCCATTTATGAAATAAATCAAATTTTCTAAAAACTCATGTTTTTAAAGAAATCATGTAAACCTTCTAGAAGCTGTGATTTTAAAAATCGATGGGAAGTAAGCTTTTCTTATTTCCGGACGCATTCACAAACTATAGAACGTCGTTATGAGGTAGAATGTGCATACTTTGTTGATTCCATTTATGAAAGAAATCACATTTTCTAAAAAGTCATGTTTTTAAGAAATCATGTAAACCTTCTAGAAGCTGTGATTTTAAAAAACGGGCAGAAGTAAGCTTTTCTTATTTCCGGACGAATGCGCAAACTATAGAAATTCGTTATTACGTAGAATGTTCATACTTTTTTGATTCCATTTATGAAAGAAATAACATTTTCTAAAAACTTGTGTTTTTTAAGAAATCATGTAAACCTTCTAGCAGCTGTGATTTTAAAAAACGGGCGGAAGTAAGCTTTTTTATTTCCGGACGAATGCGCAAACTATAGAAAGTCATTATTACGTATAATGTTCATACTTTATTGATTCCATTTATGAAATAAATCACATTTTCTAAACACTCGTGCTTTTAAAGAAATCATGTAAACCTTCTAGAAGCTGTGATTTTAAAAAACGATGGCAAGTAAGCTTTTCTTATTTTTGGACGCATTCGCAAACTATATAAAGTCGTTATGACGTAGAATGTGCATACTTTGTCGATTCCATTAGTGAAAGAAATCACATTTTTTAAAAAGTCATGTTTTTTAAGAAATCATGTAAACCTTCTAGAAGCTGTGATTTTAAAAAACGGGCGGAAGTAAGCTTTTCTTATTTCTGGACGAATGTGCAAACTATAGAAATTCGTTATTACGTAGAATGTTCATACTTTTTTTATTCCATTTATGAAAGAAATCACATTTTCTAAAAACTCGTGTTTTTTAAGAAATCATGTAAACCTTCTAGAAGCTGTGATTTTAAAAAACGGTGGAAGTAAGCCTTTCTTATTTCCGGACGCATCCGCAAACTATAGAAAGTCATTATGACGTAGAATGTGCATACTTTGTTGATTCTTTTAATGAAATAAAACAAATTTTCTAAAAACTCATGTTTTTTAAGAAATCTTGTAAACCTTCTAGAAGCTGTGATTTTAAAAAACGGGGGAAGTAAGCTTATCTTATTTCCGGACGCATGCGCAAACTATAGAAAGTCATTATGATGTAGAATGTGCATACTTTGTAGATTCCATTTATGAAATAAAACACATTTTCTAAACACTCGTGTTTTTTACGAAATCATGTAAACCTTCTAGAAGCTGTGATTTTAAAAAACGGTGGAAGTAAGCCTTTTTTATTTCCGGACGCATCCGCAAACTATAGAAAGTCATTATGACGTAGAATGTGCATACTTTGTTGATTCTATTTATGAAATAAAACACATTTTCCAAAAACTCGTGTTTTTAAAGAAATCATGTAAACCTTCTAGAAGCTGTGATTTTAAAAAATGTGGGAAGTAAGCTTTTCTTATTTCCAAACGCATGCGCAAACTATAGAAAGTCGTTATGACGTAGAATGTGCATACTTTGTTGATTCCATTTATGAAATAAAACACATTTTCTAAAAACTCGTGTTTTTTAAGAAATCATGTAAACCTTCTAGAAGCTGTGATTCTAAAAAACGGGGCAAGTAAGCTTTTCTTATTTCTAGACGCATGCGCAAACTATAGAAAGTTGTTATGACGTAGAATGTGCATACTTTGTAGATTCCATTTATGAAATAAAACACATTTTCCAAAAACTCATGTTTTTTACAAAATCATGTAAACCTTCTAGAAGCTGTGATTTTAAAAAACGGGGGAAGTAAGCTTTTCTTATTTCCGGACGCATGCGCAAACTATAGAAAGTCATTATGACGTAGAATGTGCATACTTTGTGCATTCCATTTATGAAATAAAACACATTTTCTGAAAACTCGTGTGTTTTACGAAATCATGTAAACCTTCTAGAAGCTGCGATTTTAAAAAACGGGGGAAGTAAGCATTTCTTATTTCCAGATGCATGCGCAAACTATAGAAAGGCGTTATGACGTAGAATGTGCATACTTTGTAGATTCCATTTATGAAATAAAATACATTTTCTAAAAACTCTTGTTTTTTACGAAATCATGTAAACCTTCTAGAAGCTGTGATTTTAAAAAACGGTGGAAGTAAGCTTTTCTTATTTCCGGACGAATGCGCAAACTATAGAAAGTCGTTATGACGTAGAATGTGCATACTTTGTTTGTTCCATTGATGAAATAAAACACATTTTCTAAAAACTTGTGTTTTTTACGAAATTATGTAAACCTTCTAGAAGCTGTGATTTTAAAAAACGGTGGAAGTAAGATTTTCTTATTTTCGGACGCACGCGCAAACTATAGAAACTCGTTATGACATAGAATGTGCATAATTTGTTGATTCCATTTATGAAATAAAACACATTTTCTAAAAGTCGTGTTTTTTAAGAAATCATGTAAACCTTCTAGAAGTTGTGATTTTAAAAAACGGTGGAAGTAAGCTTTTCTTATTTCCGGACGCGTGCGCAAACTATAGAAAATCGTTATGACGTAGAATGTGCATACTTTGTTGATTCCATTTATGAAATAAAACACATTTTCTAAAAACTCGTGTTTTTTAAGAAATGATGTAAACCTTCTAGAAGCTGTGATTTTAAAAAACGGGGGAAGTAAGCTTTTCTTATTTCCGGACGCATGCGCAAACTATAGAAAGTCGTTATGACGTAGAATGTGCATACTTTGTAGATTCCATTTATGAAATAAAACACATTTTCTAAAAACTCATGTTTTCTACGAAATCATGTAAACCTTCTAGAAGCTGTGATTTTAAAAAACGGTGGAAGTGAGCTTTTCTTATTTCCGGTCGAATTTGCAAACTATAGAAAGTCGTTATGACGTAGAATGTGCATACTTTGTTGTTTCCATTTATCAAATAAAACACATTTTCTAAAAACTTGTGTTTTTTAAGAAATCATGTAAACCTTCTAGGAGCGGTGGATTTAAAAAATGGTAAAAGTAAGCTTTTCTTATTTCCGGACGCATGTGCAAACTATAGAAAGTCGTTATGACTTAGAATGTGCATACTTTGTTGATTCCATTTATGAAATAAAACACATTTTCTAAAAACTCATGTTTTTTAAGAAATCATGTAAACCTTCTAGAAGCTGTGATTTTAAAAAACGGGAGAAGTAAGCATTTCTTATTTCCAAACGCATGCTCAAACTATACAAATTCGTTATGACATAGAATGTGCATACTTTGTTGATTCCATTTATGAAATAAAACACATTTTCTAAAAACTCGTGTTTTTTAAGAAATCATTTAAACCTTCTAGAAGTTGTGATTTAAAAAAACGGGGGAAGTAAGCTTTTCTTATTTCCGGACGCATGCACAAACTATAGAAAGTCGTTATGATGTAGAATGTGCATACTTTGTAGATTCCATTTATGAAATAAAACAGATTTTCAAAAAATCGTGTTTTTTACGAAATCATGTAAATCTTGTAGAAGCTGTGATTTTAAAAAACGGTGCAAGTAAGCTTTTCTTATTTCCAGACGCATGCACAAACTATAGAAAGTCGTTATGACATAGAATGTGCACACTTTGTAGATTCCATTGATGAAATAAAACACATTCTCAAAAACTCGTGTCTTTTACGAAATCATGTAAACCTTCTAGAAGCTGTGATTTTAAAAAACGGGGGATGTAAGCGTTTCTTATTTCCGGACGCATGCGCAAACTATAGAAAGTCGTTTTGACGTAGAATGTGCATACTTTTTTGATTCTATTTATGAAATAAAACACATTTTCTAAAAACTCGTGTTTTTACGAATCATGTAAACCTTCTAGAAGGCGTGATTTTAAAAAATGGTGGAAGTAAGCTTTTCTTATTTCCGGACGAATGCGCAAACTATAGATAGTCTTTATGACGTAGAATGTGCATACTTTGTTGATTCTATTGATGAAATAAAACACATTTTCTAAAAACTCGTGTTTTTTACGAAATCATGTAAACCTTCTAGAAGCTGTGATTTTAAAAAACGGTGGAAGTAAGCGTTTCTTATTTCCGGACGAATGCGCAAACTATAGAAAGTCGTTATGACGTAGAATGTGCATACTTTGTTGATTGTATTTATGGAATAAAACAAATTTTCTAAAAACTCGTGTTTTTTAAGAAATCATGTAAAACTTCTAGAAGCTGTGATTTTAAAAAACGGGGGAAGTAAGCTTTTCTTATTTCCAAACGCATGCGCAAACTCTAGAAAGTCGTTATGACATAGTATGTGCATACTTTGTTGATTACATTTATGAAATAAAACACATTTTCTAAAAACTCGTGTTTTTTAAGAAATCATGCAAACCTTCTAGAAGCTGTGATTTTAAAAAACGGGGGAAGTAAGCTTTTCGTATTTCCGGACGCATGCGCAAACTATAGAAAGTCGTTATGACGTAGAATGTGCATACTTTGTAGATTCCATTGATTAAATAAAACACATTTTCTAAAAACTCCTGTTTTTTACGAAATCATGTAAACCTTCTAGAAGCTGTGATTTTAAGAAATGGTGGAAGTAAGCTTTTCTTTTTTCCGGATGAATGCGCAAACTATAGAAAGTCATTATTACGTAGAATGTGCATACTTTGTTGATTCCATTGATGAAATAAAACACATTTTCAAAAAACTCGTGTTTTTTAAAAAATAATGTAAACCTTCTAGAAGCTGTGATTTTAAAAAACGGGGGAAGTAAGCTTTTCTAATTTCCGGACGCCTGCGCAAACTATAGAAAGTCGTTATGACGTAGAATGTGCATACTTTGTAGATTCTATTTATGAAATAAAACACATTTTCTAAAAACTCGTGTTTTTTAAGAAATCATGTAAACCTTCTAGAAGCTGTGATTTTAAAAAATGGGGGAAGTAAGCTTTTCTTATTTCCGGACGCATGCGCAAACTATAGAAATTCGTTATGACGTAGAATGTGCATACTTTGTACATTTCATTTATGAAATAAAACACATTTTCTAAAAACTCGTGTTTTTTAAGAAATCATGTAAACCTTATAGAAGCTGTGATTTTAAAAAACGGTGGAAGTAAGCTTTTCTTATTTCCAGACGCATGCACAAACTATAGAAAGTCGTTATGACGTAGAATGTGCATACTTTGTAGATTCCATTTATGAAATAAAACACATTTTCTAAAAACTCGTGTTTTTTACGAAATCACGTAAACCTTCTAGAAGCTGTGATTTTAAAGAACGGTGGAAGTAAGCTTTTCTTATTTCCGGACGCATGCACAAACTATAGAAAGTCGTTATGACGTAGAATGTGCATACTTTGTAGATTCCATTTATGAAATAAAACACATTTTCTAAAAACTCGTGTTTTTTAAGAAATCATGTAAACCTTCTAGAAGCTGTGATTTTAAAAAACGGTGGAAGTAAGCTTTTCTTATTTCCGGACGCATGCGCAAACTATAGAAAGTCGTTATGACGTAGAATATGCATACATGGTTGATTCCATTTATGGAATAAAACACATTTTCTAAAAACTCGTGTTTTTTAAGAAATCATGTAAACCTTCTAGAAGCTGTGATTTTAAAAAACGGGGGAAGTATGCCTTTCTTATTTCCGGACGCATGCGCAAACTATAGAAAGTCATTATGACGTAGAATGTGTATACTTTGTTGATTCCATTTATGAAATAAAACACATTTCCTAAAAACTCGTGTTTTTTAAGAAATCATGTAAACCTTCTAGAAGCTGTGATTTTAAAAAACGGTGGAAGTAAGCCTTTCTTATTTCCGGACGCATCCGCAAACTATAGAAAGTCATTATGACGTAGAATGTGCATACTTTGTTGATTCTTTTAATGAAATAAAACACATTTTCTAAAAACTCATGTTTTTTAAGAAATCTTGTAAACCTTCTAGAAGCTGTGATTTTAAAAAACGGGGGAAGTAAGCTTATCTTATTTCCGGACGCATGCGCAAACTATAGAAAGTCATTATGATGTAGAATGTGCATACTTTGTAGATTCCATTTATGAAATAAAACACATTTTCAAAACACTCGTGTTTTTTACGAAATCATGTAAACCTTCTAGAAGCTGTGATTTTAAAAAACGGTGGAAGTAAGCCTTTTTTATTTCCGGACGCATCCGCAAACTATAGAAAGTCATTATGACATAGAATGTGCATACTTTGTTGATTCTATTTATGAAATAAAACACATTTTCCAAAAACTCATGTTTTTTAAGAAATCATGTAAACCTTCTAGAAGCTGTGATTTTAAAAAACGTGGGAAGTAAGCTTTTCTTATTTCCAAACGCATGCGCAAACTATAGAAAGTCGTTATGACGTAGAATGTGCATACTTTGTTGATTCCATTTATGAAATAAAACACATTTTCTAAAAACTCGTGTTTTTTAAGAAATCATGTAAACCTTCTAGAAGCTGTGATTCAAAAAAACGCGGCAAGTAAGCTTTTCTTATTTCTAGACGCATGCGCAAACTATAGAAAGTCGTTATGACGTAGAATGTGCATACTTTGTAGATTCCATTTATGAAATAAAACACATTTTCTAAAAACTCATGTTTTTTACAAAATCATGTAAACCTTCTAGAAGCTGTGATTTTAAAAAACGGGGGAAGTAAGCTTTTCTTATTTCCGGACGCATGCGCAAACTATAGAAAGTCGTTATGACGTAGAATGTGCATACTTTGTGCATTCCATTTATGAAATAAAACACATTTTCTGAAAACTCGTGTCTTTTACGAAATCATGTAAACCTTCTAGAAGCTGCGATTTTAAAAAACGGGGGAAGTAAGCATTTCTTATTTCCGGACGCATGCGCAAACTATAGAAAGGCGTTATGACGTAGAATATGCATACTTTGTAGATTCCATTTATGAAATAAAATACATTTTCTAAAAACTCTTGTTTTTTACGAAATCATGTAAACCTTCTAGAAGCTGTGATTTTAAAAAACGGTGGAAGTAAACTTTTCTTATTTCCGGACGAATGCGCAAACTATAGAAAGTCGTTATGACGTAGAATGTGCATACTTTGTTTGTTCCATTGATGAAATAAAACACATTTACTAAAAACTTGTGTTTTTTACGAAATTATGTAAACCTTCTAGAAGCTGTGATTTTAAAAAACGGTGGAAGTAAGCTTTTCTTATTTTCGGACGCACGCGCAAACTATAGAAACTCGTTATGACATAGAATGTGCATAATTTGTTGATTCCATTTATGAAATAAAACACATTTTCTAAAAGTCGTGTTTTTTAAGAAATGATGTAAACCTTCTAGAAGCTGCGATTTTAAAAAACGGGGGAAGTAAGCATTTCTTATTTCCGGACGCATGCGCAAACTATAGAAAGGCGTTATGACGTAGAATATGCATACTTTGTAGATTCCATTTATGAAATAAAATACATTTTCTAAAAACTCTTGTTTTTTACGAAATCATGTAAACCTTCTAGAAGCTGTGATTTTAAAAAACGGTGGAAGTAAACTTTTCTTATTTCCGGACGAATGCGCAAACTATAGAAAGTCGTTATGACGTAGAATGTGCATACTTTGTAGATTCCATTTAGGAAATAAAACACATTTTCTAAAAACTCATGTTTTTTACGAAATCATGTAAACCTTCTAGAAGCTGTGATTTTAAAAAACGGTGGAAGTGAGCTTTTCTTATTTTCGGTCGAATGTGCAAACTATAGAAAGTCGTTATGACGTAGAATGTGCATACTTTGTTGTTTCCATTTATCAAATAAAACACATTTTCTAAAAACTTGTGTTTTTTAAGAAATCATGTAAACCTTCTAGGAGCGGTGGATTTAAAAAATGGTGGAAGTAAGCTTTTCTTATTTCCGGACGCATGCGCAAACTATAGAAAGTCGTTATGACTTAGAATGTGCATACTCTGTTGATTCCATTTATGAAATAAAACACATTTTCTAAAAACTCATGTTTTTTAAGAAATCATGTAAACCTTCTAGAAGCTGTGATTTTAAAAAACGGGAGAAGTAAGCATTTCTTATTTCCAAACGCATGCTCAAACTATACAAATTCGTTATGACATAGAATGTGCATACTTTGTTGATTCCATTTATGAAATAAAACACATTTTCTAAAAACTCGTGTTTTTTAAGAAATCATGTAAACCTTCTAGAAGTTGTGATTTAAAAAAAACGGGGGAAGTAAGCTTTTCTTATTTCCGGACGCATGCACAAACTTCAGAAAGTCGTTATGACGTAGAATGTGCATACTTTGTAGATTCCATTTATGAAATAAAACAGATTTTCAAAAAATCGTGTTTTTTACGAAATCATGTAAATCTTGTAGAAGATGTGATTTTAAAAAACGGTGCAAGTAATTTTTTCTTATTTCCAGACGCATGCACAAACTATAGAAAGTCGTTATGACATAGAATGTGCACACTTTGTAGATTCCATTGATGAAATAAAACACATTTTCAAAAACTCGTGTTTTTTACGAAATCATGTAAACCTTCTAGAAGCTGTGATTTTAAAAAACGGGGGATGTAAGCGTTTCTTATTTCCGGACGCATGCGCAAACTATAGAAAGTCGTTTTGACGTAGAATGTGCATACTTTTTTGATTCTATTTATGAAATAAAACACATTTTCTAAAAACTCGTGTTTTTACAAAATCATGTAAACCTTCTAGAAGGTGTGATTTTAAAAAACGGTGGAAGTAAGCTTTTCTTATTTCCAGACGAATGCGCAAACTATAGATAGTCTTTATGACGTAGAATGTGCATACTTTGTTGATTCTATTTATGAAATAAAACACATTTTCTAAAAACTCTTGTTTTTTAAGAAATCATGTAAAACTTCTAGAAGCTGTGATTTTAAAAAACGGGGGAAGTAAGCTTTTCTTATTTCCAAACGCATGCGCAAACTCTAGAAAGTCGTTATGACATAGTATGTGCATACTTTGTTGATTACATTTATGAAATAAAACACATTTTCTAAAAACTCGTGTTTTTTAAGAAATCATGTAAACCTTCTAGAAGCTGTGATTTTAAAAAACGGGGGAAGTAAGCTTTTCTTATTTCCGGACGCATGCGCAAACTCTAGAAAGTCGTTATGACATAGTATGTGCATACTTTGTTGATTACATTTATGAAATAAAACACATTTTCTAAAAACTCGTGTTTTTTAAGAAATCATGTAAACCTTTTAGAAGCTGTGATTTTAAAAAACGGGGGAAGTAAGCTTTTCGTATTTCCGGACGCATGCGCAAACTATAGAATGTCGTTATGACGTAGAATGTGCATACTTTGTAGATTCCATTGATGAAATAAAACACATTTTCTAAAAACTCCTGTTTTTTACGAAATCATGTAAACCTTCTAGAAGCTGTGATTTTAAAAAATGGTGGAAGTAAGATTTTCTTTTTTCCGGATGAATGCGCAAACTATAGAAATTCGTTATGACGTAGAATGTGCATACTTTGTTGATTCCATTGATGAAATAAAACACATTTTCAAAAAACTCGTGTTTTTTAAAAAATAATGTAAACCTTCTAGAAGCTGTGATTTTAAAAAACGGGGGAAGTAAGCTTTTCTTATTTCCGGACGCCTGCGCAAACTATAGAAAGTCGTTATGACGTAGAATGTGCATACTTTGTAGATTCCATTTATGAAATAAAACACATTTTCTAAAAACTCGTGTTTTTTAAGAAATCATGTAAACCTTCTAGAAGCTGTGATTTTAAAAAATGGGGGAAGTAAGCTTTTCTTATTTCCAGATGCATGCGCAAACTATAGAAATTCGTTATGACATAGAATGTGCATACTTTGTACATTTCATTTATGAAATAAAACACATTTTCTAAAAACTCGTGTTTTTTAAGAAATCATGTAAACCTTATAGAAGCTGTGATTTTAAAAAACGGTGGAAGTAAGCTTTTCTTATTTCCGGACGCATGCACAAACTATAGAAAGTCGTTATGACGTAGAATGTGCATACTTTGTAGATTCCATTTATGAAATAAAACACATATTCTAAAAACTCGTGTTTTTTACGAAATCACGTAAACCTTCTAGAAGCTGTGATTTTAAATAACGGTGGAAGTAAGCTTTTCTTATTTCCGGATGAATGCGCAAACTATAGAAAGTCGTTATGACATAGAATGTGCATACTTTGTTGATTCCATTAAATAAATAAAACACATTTTCTAAAAACTCGTGTTTTTTACGAAATCATGTAAACATTCTAAAAGCTGTGATTTTAAAAAACGGTGGAAGTAAGCTTTTCTTATTTCCGGACGAATTCGAAAACTGCAGAAAGTCGTTATGATGTAGAATGTGCATACTTCGTTGATTCAATTTATGAAATAAAACACATTTTCTAAAAACTCGTGTTTTTTAAGAAGTCATGTAAACCTTCTAGAAGCTGTGATTTTAAAAAACGGTGGAAGTAAACTTTTCTTATTTCCGGACGCATGTGCAAACTATAGAAAGTCATTATGACGTATAATGTGCATACTTTATTGATTCCATTTATGAAATAAAACACATTTTCTAAAAACTCGTGTTTTTTAAGAAATCATGTAAACCTTCTAGAAGCTGTGATTTTAAAAAACGGGGGATGTAAGCTTTTCTAATTTCCAAACGCATGCGCAAACTATAGAAAGTCGTTATGACGTAGAATGTGCATACTTTGTTGATTCCATTTATGAAATAAAACACATTTTCTAAAAACTCGTGTTTTTTAAGAAATCATGGAAACCTTCTAGAAGCTATGATTTTAAAAAACGTGGGAAGTAAGATTTTCTTATTTCCAAACGCATGCGCAAACTATAGAAAGTCGTTATGACGTAGAATGTGCATACTTTGTCGATTCCATTTGTGAAATAAAACACATTTCCTAAAAACTCGTGTTTTTTACGAAATCATGTAAACCTTCTAGAAGCTGTGATTTTAAAAAACGGTGGAAGTAAGGTTTTCTTATTTCTGGATGCATGCGCAAACTATAGAAAGTCGTTATGACGTAGAATGTGCATACTTTGTTGATTCTATTTATGAAATAAAAAACATTTTCTAAAAACTCGTGTTTTTTAAGAAATCATGTAAACCTTCTAGAAGCTGTGATTTTAAAAAACGGGGGAAGTAAGCTTTTCTTATTTTCAAACGCAAGCGCAAACTATAGAAAGTCTTTATGACGTAGAATGTGCATACTTTGTTGATTCCATTTATGAAATAAAAGACATTTTCTAAAAATTCGTGTTTTTTAAGAAATCATCTAAACCTTCTAGAAGTTGTGATTTTAAAAAACGGGGGAAGTAAGCTTTTCTTATTTTCAAACGCATGCGCAAACTATAGAAAGTCGTTATGACGTATAATGTGCATACTTTGTAGATTCCATTTATGAAATAAAACACATTTTCTAAAAACTTGTGTTTTTTACGAAATCATGTAAACCTTCTAGAAGCTGTGATTTTAAAAAACGGTGGGAGAAAGCTTTTCTTATTTCCGGATGAATGCGGAAACTATAGAAAGTATTTATGACGTAGAATGTGCATACTTTGTTGATTCCATTTATGAAATAAAACGCATTTTCAAAAAACTCTTGTTTTTTAAGAAATCATATAAACCCTCTAGAAGCTGTAATTTTAAAAAATGGGGGAAGTAAGCTTTTCTTATTTCCAAACGCAAGTGCAAACTATAGAAAGTCCTTATGACGTAGAATGTGCATACTTTGTTGATTCCATTTATGAAATAAAACACATTTTCTAAAAACTCATGTTTTTTAAGAAATCATGTAAATCTTCTAGAAGCTATGATTTTAAAAAACGGTGGAAGTAAGCTTTTCTTATTTCCAAACGCAAGCGCAAACTATAGAAAGTCGTTATGACGTAGAATGTCCATACTTTGTTGATTCCATTTATTTAATAAAACACATTTTCTAAAAACTCGTGTTTTTGAAGATATCATGTAAACCTTCTAGAAGCTGTGATTTTAAAAAATGGTGGAAGTAAGCTTTTCTTAATTCCAGACGCATGCGCAAACTATAGAAAGTCGTTATGACATAGAATGTGCATACTTTGTTGATTCCGTTTATGAAATAAAACACATTTTCTAAAAACTCGTGTTTTTTAAGAAATCATGTAAACCTTCTAGAAGCTGTGATTTTAAAAAACGGGGGAAGTAAGCTTTTCTTATTTCCAAATGCAAGCGCAAACTATAGAAAGTCGTTATGACGTAGAATGTGCATACTTTGTTGATTCCATTTATGAAATAAAACACATTTTCTAAAAACTCATGTTTTTTACGAAATCATGTAAACCTTCTAGAAGCTGTGATTTTAAAAAACGGGGGAAGTAAGCTTTTCTTCTTTCCAAACGCATGCGCAAACTATAGAAAGTCGTTATGACGTAGAATGTGCATACTTTGTAGATACCATTTATGAAATAAAACACATTTTCTAAAAACTCGTGTTTTTGAAGAAATCATGTAAACCTTCTAGAAGCTGTGATTTTAAAAAACGGTGGAAGTAAGCTTTTCTTATTTCCGGACGCATGCGCAAACTATAGAAAGTCGTTATGACATAGAATGTGCATACTTTGTTGATTCCGTTTATGAAATAAAACACATTTTCTAAAAACTCGTGTTTTTTAAGAAATCATGTAAACCTTCTAGAAGTTGTGATTTTAAAAAACGGGGGAAGTAAGCTTTTCTTAATTCCAAATGCAAGCGCAAACTATAGAAAGTCGTTATGACGTAGAATGTGCATACTTTGTTGATTCCATTTATGAAATAAAACACATTTTCTAAAAACTCGTGTTTTTTACGAAATCATGTAAACCTTCTAGAAGCTGTGATTTTAAAAAACGGGGGAAGTAAGCCTTTCTTATTTCCAAACGCATGCACAAACTATAGAAATTCGTTATGACGTAGAATGTGCATACTTTGTAGATACCATTTATGAAATAAAACACATTTTCTAAAAACTCGTGTTTTTTACGAAATTATGTAAACCTTCTAGAAGCTGTGATTTTAAAAAACGGGGTAAGTAAGCTTTTCTTATTTCCAAACGCATGCGCAAACTATAGAAAGTTGTTATGATGTATAATGTGCATACTTTGTTGATTCCATTTATGAAATAAAACACATTTTCTAAAAACTCGTGTTTTTTACGAAATCATGTAAACATTCTAGAATTTGTGATTTTAAAAAACGGGGGAAGTAAGCGTTTCTTATTTCCGGACGCATGCGCAAACTATAGAAAGTCGTTATGACGTAGAATGTGCATACTTTGTAGATTCCATTTATGAAATAAAACACATTTTCTAAAAACTCATGTTTTTTACGAAATCATGTAAACCTTTCAGAAGCTGTGATTTTAAAAAACGGTCGAGGTAAGCTTTTCTTATTTCCGGATGAATGCGCAAACTATAGAAAGTCGTTAGGACGTAGAATGTGCATACTTTGTTGATTCCATTTATGAAATAAAACACATTTTCTAAAAACTCGTGTTTTTTAAAAAATAATGTAAACCTTCTAGAAGCTGTGATTTTAAAAAACGGTGGAAGTAAGCTTTTCTTATTTCCGGACGCATGCGCAAACTATAGAAAGTCGTTATGACGTAGAATGTGCATACTTTGTTGATTCCATTCATGAAATAAAACACATTTTCTAAAAACTCGTGTTTTTTAAGAAATCATGTAAACCTTCTAGAAGCTGTGATTTTAAAAAACGGGGGAAGTAAGCTTTTCTTATTTCCAAACGCATGCGCAAACTATAGAAAGTCGTTATGACGTAGAATGTGCATACTTTGTAGATTCCATTTATGAAATAAAACACATTTTCTAAAAACTCGTGTTTTTTACGAAATCATGTAAACCTTCTAGAAGCTGTGATTTTAAAAAACGGTGGAATTAAGCTTTTCTTATTTCCGGACGCATGCGCAAACTATAGAAAGTCGTTATGACGTAGAATGTGCATACTTTGTAGATACCATTTATGAAATAAAACACATTTTCTAAAAACTCGTGTTTTTGAAGAAATCATGTAAACCTTCTAGAAGCTGTGATTTTAAAAAACGGTGGAAGTAAGCTTTTCTTATTTCCGGACGCATGCGCAAACTATAGAAAGTCGTTATGACATAGAATGTGCATACTTTGTTGATTCCGTTTATGAAATAAAACACATTTTCTAAAAACTCGTGTTTTTTAAGAAATCATGTAAACCTTCTAGAAGTTGTGATTTTAAAAAACGGGGGAAGTAAGCTTTTCTTATTTCCAAATGCAAGCACAAACTATAGAAAGTCGTTATGACGTAGAATGTGCATACTTTGTTGATTCCATTTATGAAATAAAACACATTTTCTAAAAACTCGTGTTTTTTACGAAATCATGTAAACCTTCTAGAAGCTGCGATTTTAAAAAACGGGGGAAGTAAGCCTTTCTTATTTCCAAACGCATGCGCAAACTATAGAAATTCGTTATGACGTAGAATGTGCATACTTTGTAGATACCATTTATGAAATAAAACACATTTTCTAAAAACTCGTGTTTTTTACGAAATTATGTAAACCTTCTAGAAGCTGTGATTTTAAAAAACGGGGTAAGTAAGCTTTTCTTATTTCCAAACGCATGCGCAAACTATAGAAAGTCGTTATGATGTATAATGTGCATACTTTGTTGATTCCATTTATGAAATAAAACACATTTTCTAAAAACTCGTGTTTTTTACGAAATCATGTAAACATTCTAGAATTTGTGATTTTAAAAAACGGGGGAAGTAAGCGTTTCTTATTTCTGGACGCATGCGCAAACTATAGAAAGTCGTTATGACGTAGAATGTGCATACTTTGTAGATTCCATTTATGAAATAAAACACATTTTCTAAAAACTCGTGTTTTTTACGAAATCATGTAAACCTTTCAGAAGCTGTGATTTTAAAAAACGGTCGAGGTAAGCTTTTCTTATTTCCGGACGAATGCGCAAACTATAGAAAGTCGTTATGACGTAGAATGTGCATACTTTGTTGATTCCATTTATGAAATAAAACACATTTTCTAAAAACTCGTGTTTTTTAAAAAATAATGTAAACCTTCTAGAAGCTGTGATTTTAAAAAACGGTGGAAGTAAGCTTTTCTTATTTCCGGACGCATGCGCAAACTATAGAAAGTCATTATGACGTAGAATGTGCATACTTTGTTGATTCCATTTATGAAATAAAACACATTTTCTAAAAACTCGTGTTTTTTAAGAAATCATGTAAACCTTCTACAAGCTGTGATTTTAAAAAACGGGGGAAGTAAGCTTTTCTTATTTCCAAACGCATGCGCAAACTATAGAAAGTCGTTATGACGTAGAATGTGCATACTTTGTAGATTCCATTTATGAAATAAAACACATTTTCTAAAAACTCGTGTTTTTTACGAAATCATGTAAACCTTCTAGAAGCTGTGATTTTAAAAAACGGTGGAAGTAAGCTTTTCTTATTTCCGGACGCATGCGCAAACTATAGAAAGTCGTTATGACTTAAAATGTGCATACTTTGTAGATTCCATTTATGAAATAAAACACATTTTCTGAAAACTCGTGTCTTTTAAGAAATGATGTAAACCTTCTAGAAGCTGCGATTTTAAAAAACGGGGGAAGTAAGCATTTCTTATTTCCGGACGCATGCGCAAACTATAGAAAGGCGTTATGACGTAGAATGTGCATACTTTGTAGATTCCATTTCTGAAATAAAACACATTTTCTAAAAACTCGTGTTTTTTAATAAATCATGTAAACCTTCTAGAAGCCGTGATTTTAAAAAACGGGGGAAGTAAGCTTTACTTATATCCGGACGCATGCGCAAACTATAGAAAGTCGTTATGATGTAGAATGTGCATGCTTTGTACATTCCAATTATGAAATAAAACACATTTTCTAAAAACTCTTGTTTTTTAAGAAATCATGTAAACCTTGTAGAAGCTGTGATTTTAAAAAACGGGGAAGTAAGCTTTTCTTATTTCCGGACGCATGCGCAAACTATAGAAAGTCGTTATGAAATAGAATGTGCATAGTTTGTAGATTCCATTTATGAAATAAAACACATTTTCTAAAAACTTGTGTTGTTTACGAAATCATGTAAACATTCTAGAAGCTGTGATTTTAAAAAACGGGGGAAGTAAGCGTTTCTTATTTCCGGACGCATGCGCAAACTATAGAAAGTCGTTATGACATAGGATGTGCATACTTTGTTGATTCCATTTATGAAATAAAACACATTTTCAAAAAACTCATGTTTTTTAAGAAATCATGTAAACCTTTTAGAAGCTGTGATTTTAAAAAACAGGGGAAGTAAGCTTTTCTTATTTCCGGACGAATGCGCAAACTATAGAAAGTCGTTATGACGTAGAATGTGCATACTTTGTTGATTCCATTTATGAAATAAAACACATTTTCTAAAAACTCGTGTTTTTTACAAAATCATGTAAACCTTCTAGAAGCTGTGATTTTAAAAAACGGTGGAAGTGAGCTTTTCTTATTTCCAAACGCATGCGCAAACTATAGAAAGTCGTTATGATGTATAATGTGCATACTTTGTTGATTCCATTTATGAAATAAAACACATTTTCTAAAAACTCGTGTTTTTTACGAAATCATGTAAACATTCTAGAATTTGTGATTTTAAAAAACGGGGGAAGTAAGCGTTTCTTATTTCCGGACGCATGCGCAAACTATAGAAAGTCGTTATGACGTAGAATGTGCATACTTTGTAGATTCCATTTATGAAATAAAACACATTTTCTAAAAACTCGTGTTTTTTACGAAATCATGTAAACCTTTCAGAAGCTGTGATTTTAAAAAACGGTCGAGGTAAGCTTTTCTTATTTCCGGACGAATGCGCAAACTATAGAAAGTCGTTATGACGTAGAATGTGCATACTTTGTTGATTCCATTTATGAAATAAAACACATTTTCTAAAAACTCGTGTTTTTTAAAAAATAATGTAAACCTTCTAGAAGCTGTGATTTTAAAAAACGGTGGAAGTAAGCTTTTCTTATTTCCGGACGCATGCGCAAACTATAGAAAGTTGTTATGACGTAGAATGTGCATACTTTGTTGATTTCATTTATGAAATAAAACACATTTTCTAAAAACTCGTGTTTTTTAAGAAATCATGTAAACCTTCTAGAAGCTGTGATTTTAAAAAACGGGGGAAGTAAGCTTTTCTTATTTCCAAACGCATGAGCAAACTATAGAAAGTCGTTATGACGTAGAATGTGCATACTTTGTAGATTCCATTTATGAAATAAAACACATTTTCTAAAAACTCGTGTTTTTTACGAAATCATGTAAACCTTCTAGAAGCTGTGATTTTAAAAAACGGTGAAAGTAAGCTTTTCTTATTTCCGGACGCATGCGCAAACTATAGAAAGTCGTTATGACGTAGAATGTGCATACTTTGTAATTTATGAAATAAAACACATTTTCTAAAAACTCATGTTTTTTAAGAAATGATGTAAACCTTCTAGAAGCTGCGATTTTAAAAACCGGGGGAAGTAAGCATTTCTTATTTCCGGACGCATGCGCAAACTATAGAAAGGCGTTATGACGTAGAATGTGCATACTTAGTAGATTCTATTTATGAAATAAAACACATTTTCTAAAAACTCGTGTTTTTTAATAAATCATGTAAACCTTCTAGAAGCCGTGATTTTAAAAAACGGGGGAAGTAAGCTTTTCTTATTTCCGGACGCATGCGCAAACTATAGAAAGTCGTTATGATGTAGAATGTGCATACTTTCTACATTCCAATTATGAAATAAAACACATTTTCTAAAAACTCCTGTTTTTTAAGAAATCATGTAAACCTTATAGAAGCTGTGATTTTAAAAAACGGTGGAAGTAAGCTTTTCTTATTTCCGGACGCATGCGCAAACTATAGAAAGTCGTTATGAAATAGAATGTGCATAGTTTGTAGATTCCATTTATGAAATAAAATGCATTTTCTAAAAACTTGTGTTGTTTACGAAATCATGTAAACATTCTAGAAGCTGTGATTTTAAAAAACGGGGGAAGTAAGCGTTTCTTATTTCCGGACGCATGTGCAAACTATAGAAAGTCGTTATGACATAGGATGTGCATACTTTGTTGATTCCATTTATGAAATAAAACACATTTTCCAAAAACTCGTTTCTTTTACGAAATCATGTAAACCTTCTAGAAGCTGTGATTTTAAAAAATGGGGGATGTAAGCTTTTCTTATTTCCGCACGCATGCGTAAACTATAGAAAGTCGTTCTGACGTAGAATGTGCATACTTTGTTGATTCCATTTATGAAATAAAACAAATTTTCTAAAAACTCATGTTTTTTAAGAAATCATGTAAACCCTCTAGAAGCGGTGATTTTAAAAAACGGTGGAAGTAAGATTTTCTTATTTCCGGACGCATGCGCAAACTATAGAAACTCGTTATGACGTAGAATGTGCATACTTTGTTGATTCCATTTATGAAATAAAACACATTTTCTAAAAACTCGTGTTTTCTAAAAAATCATGTAAAACTTGTAGAAGCTCTGATTTTAAAAAACGGGGGAAGTAAGCTTTTCTTATTTTCGGACGCATGCGCAAACTATAGAAAGTCGTTATGATGTAGAATGTGCATACTTTGTAGTTTCCATTTATGAAATAAAACACATTATCTAAAAACTCATGTTTTTTACGAAATCATGTAAACCTTCGAGAAGCTGTGATTTTAAAAAACGGGGGAAGTAAGTTTTTCTTATTTCCAAACGCATGCGCAACCTATAGAAAGTCGTTATGATGTAGAATGTGCATACGTTGTTGATTCCATTTATGAAATAAAACACATTTTCTAAAAACTCGTGTTTTTTACGAAATGATGTAAACCTTCTAGAAGCTGTGATTTTAAAAAACGGTGGAAGTAAGCTTTTCTTATTTCCGGACGCATGCGCAAACTATAGAAAGTCGTTATGACATAGGATGTGCATACTTTGTTGATTCCATTTATGAAATAAAACACATTTTCAAAAAACTCATGTTTTTTAAGAAATCATGTAAACCTTCTAGAAGCTGTGATTTTAAAAAACGGGGGAAGTAAGCTTTTCTTATTTCCAAACGCATGCTCAAACTATAGAAAGTCGTTATGACGTAGAATGTGCATACTTTGTTGATTCCATTTATGAAATAAAAACATTTTCTGAAAACTCGTGTCTTTTACGAAATCATGTAAACCTTCTAGAAGCCGTGATTTTAAAAAACGGGGGAAGTAAGCTTTTCTTATTTCCGGACGCATGCGCAAACTATAGAAAGTTGTTATGACGTAGAATGTGCATACTTTGTACATTCCATTTATGAAATAAAACACATTTTCTGAAAACTCGTGTCTTTTACGAAATCATGTAAACCTTCTAGAAGCTGTGATTTTAAAAAACGGGGGAAGTAAGCTTTTCTTATTTCCAGGACGCATGCGCAAACTATAGAAAGTCGTTATGACATAGAATGTGCATACTTTGTAGATTCCATTTATGAAATAAAACACATTTTCTAAAAACTCGTGTTTTTTACGAAATCATGTAAACCTTCTAGAAGCTGTGATTTTAAAAAACTGTGGAAGTAAGCTTTTCTTATTTCCGGACGCGTGCGCAAACTATAGAAAGTCGTTATGACGTAGAATCTGCATACTTTGTTGATTCCATTTATGAAATAAAACACATTTTCTAAAAACTCGTGTTTTTAAAAAAATAATGTAAACCTTCTAGAAGCTGTGATTTTAAAAAACGGGGGAAGTAAGCTTTTCTTATTTCCGGACGCATGCACAAACTATAGAAAGTCGTTATGACGTAGAATGTGCATACTTTGTAGATTCCATTTATGAAATAAAACACATTTTCTAAAATCTCGTGTTTTTTACGAAATCATGTAAACCTTCTAGAAGCTGTGATTTTAAAAAACTATGGAAGTAAGCTTTTCTTATTTCCGGACGCATGCACAAACTATAGAAAGTCGTTATGACATAGGATGTGCATATTTTGTTGATTCCATTTATGAAATAAAACACATTTTCTAAAAACTCATGTTTTTTAAGAAATCATGTAAGCCTTCTAGAAGCTGTGATTTTAAAAAACGGGGGAAGTAAGCTTTTGTTATTTCCGGACGCGTGCGCAAACTATAGAAAGTCGTTATGACGTAGAATGTGCATACTTTGTTGATTCCATTTATGAAATAAAACACATTTTCTAAAAACTCGTGTTTTTTAAGAAATCATGTAAACCTTCTAGAAGATGTGCCTTTAAAAAACGGGGTAAGTAAGCTTTTCTTATTTCCGCACGCATGCGCAAACTATAGAAAGTCGTTCTGACGTAGAATGTGCATACTTTGTTGATTCCATTTATGAAATAAAACACATTTTCTAAAAATTCATGTTTTCTAAGCAATCATGTAAACCCTCTAGAAGCGGTGATTTTAAAAAACGGTGGAAGTAAGCTTTTCTTATTTCCGGACGCATGCGCAAACTATAGAAAGTCGTTATGACGTAGAATGTGCATACTTTGTTGATTCCATTTATGAAATAAAACACATTTTCTAAAAACTCGTGTTTTTTAAGAAATCATGTAAACCTTTAGAAGCTGTGATTTTAAAAAACGGGGGAAGTAAGCTTTTCTTATTTCCGGACGCATGCGCAAACTATAGAAAGTCGTTCTGATGTAGAATGTGCATACTTTGTAGTTTCCATTTATGAAATAAAACACATTTTTAAAAACTCATTTTTTTTACGAAATCATGTAAACCCTCTAGAAGCGGTGATTTTAAAAAACGGTGGAAGTAAGCTTTTCTTATTTCCGGACGCATGCGCAAACTATAGAAAGTCGTTATGACGTAGAATGTGCATACTTTGTTGATTCCATTTATGAAATAAAACACATTTTCTAAAAACTCGTGTTTTTTAAAAAATCATGTAAAACTTCTAGAAGCTGTGATTTTAAAAAACGGGGGAAGTAAGCTTTTCTTATTTCCAAACGCATGCGCAAACTATAGAAAGTCTTTATGATGTAGAATGTGCATACTTTGTTGATTCCATTTATGAAATAAAACACATTTTCTAAAAACTCGTGTTTTTTACGAAATGATGTAAACCTTCTAGAAGCTGTGATTTTAAAAAACGGTGGAAGTAAGCTTTTCTTATTTCCGGACACATGCGAAACTATAGAAAGTCGTTATGACGTAGAATGTGCATACTTTGTAGATTCGATTTATGAAATAAAACACATTTTCTAAAAACTCGTGTCTTTTACGAAATCATGTAAACCTTCTAGAAGCTGCGATTTTAAAAAACGGGGGAAGTAAGCATTTTCTATTTCCGGACGCATGCGCAAACTATAGAAATTCGTTATGACATAGAATGTGCATACTTTGTAGATTCGATTTATGAAATAAAACACATTTTCTAAAAACTCGTGTTTTTTACGAAATCATGTAAACCTTCTAGAAGCTGTGATTTTAAAAAACGGTGGAAGTAAGCTTTTCTTATTTCCAGACGAATGTGCAAACTATAGAAAGTCGTTATGACATAGAATGTGCATACTTTGTTGATTCCATTGATGAAATAAAACACATCTTCTAAAAACTCGTGTTTTTTACGAAATTATGTAAACCTTCTAGAAGCTGTGATTTTAAAAAACGGTGGAAGTAAGCTTTTCTTATTTCCGGACGCATGCGCAAACTATAGAAAATCGTTATGACATAGAATGTGCATACTTTGTTGATTCCATTTATGAAATAAAACACATTTTCTAAAAACTCGTGTTTTTTAAGAAATAATGTAAACCTTCTAGAGGCTGTGATTTTAAAAAACGGGGGAAGTAAGCTTTTCTTATTTCCGGGCGCATGCGCAAACTATAGAAAGTCGTTATGAGGTAGAATGTGCATACTTTGTAGATTCCATTGATGAAATAAAACACATTTTCTAAAGACTCGTGTTTTTTAATAAATCATGTAAACCTTCTAGAAGCCGTGATTTTAAAAAACGGGGGAAGTAAGCTTTTCTTATTTCCGGACGCATGCGCAAACTATAAAAAGTCGTTATGACGTAGAATGTGCATACTTTGTACATTCCATTTATGAAATAAAACACATTTTCTCAAAGTCGTGTTTTTTAAGAAATCATGTAAACCTTCTAGAAGTTGTGATTTTAAAAAACGGTGGAAGTAAGCTTTTCTTATTTCCGGACACGTGCGCAAACTATAGAAAGTCGTTATGACGTAGAATGTGCATACTTTGTTGATTCCATTTATGAAATAAAACACATTTTCTAAAAACTCGTGTTTTTTAAGAAATCATGTAAACCTTCTAGAAGCTGTGATTTTAAAAAATGGGGGAAGTAAGCTTTTCTTATTTCCGGACGCATGCGCAAACTAAAGAAAGTCGTTATGACGTATAATGTGCATACTTTGTAGATTCCATTTAGGAAATAAAACACATTTTCTCAAAGTCATGTTTTTTAAGAAATCATGTAAACCTTCTAGAAGCTTTGATTTTAAAAAACGGTGGAAGTGAGCTTTTCTTATTTCCGGTCGAATGCGCAAACTATAGAAAGTTGTTATGACGTAGAATGTGCATACTTTGTTGTTTCCATTTATCAAATAAAACACATTTTCTAAAAACTCGTGTTTTTTAAGAAATCATGTAAACCTTCTGGAAGCGGTGATTTTAAAAAACGGTGGAAGTAAGCTTTTCTTATTTCCGGACGCATGCGCAAACTATAGAAAGTCGTTATGACGTAGAATGTGCATACTTTGTTGATTCCATCTATGAAATAAAACACATTTTCTAAAAACTCATGTTTTTTAAGAAATCATGTAAACCTTTTAGAAGCTGTGCTTTTAAAAAACGGGGGAAGTAAGCATTTCTTATTTCCAAACGCATGCTCAAACTATACAAAGTCGTTATGACGTAGAATGTCCATACTTTGTTGATTCCATTTATGAAATAAAACACATTTTCTAAAAACTCGTGTTTTTTAAGAAATCATGTAAACCTTCTAGAAGCTGTGATTTAAAAAAACGGGGGAAGTAAGCTTTTCTTATTTCCAGACGCATGCACAAACTATAGTAAGTCGTTATGACGTAGAATGTGCATACTTTGTAGATTCCATTTATGAAATAAAACAGATTTTCTAAAAATCGTGTTTTTTACGAAATCATGTAAATCTTCTAGAAGCTGTGATTTTAAAAGACGGTGGAAGTAAGCATTTCTTATTTCCGGACGCATGCAAAAACTATAGAAAGTCGTTATGACATAGAATGTGCATACTTTGTAGATTCCATTTATGAAATAAAACACATTTTCAAAAACTCGTGTTTTTTACGAAATCATGTAAACCTTCTAGAAGCTGTGATTTTAAAAAACGGTGGAAGTAAGCTTTTCTTATTTCCGGAGGAATGCGCAAACTATAGAAAGTCGTTATGATGTAGAATGTGCATACTTTGTAGATTCCATTTATGAAATAAAACACATTTTCTAAAAACTCGTGTCTTTTACGAAATCATGTAAACCTTCTAGAAGCTGTGATTTTAAAAAATGGGTGAAGTAAGCGTTTCTTATTTCCGGACGCATGCGCAACTATAGAAAGTCGTTATGACGTAGAATGTGCATACTTTGTTGATTCTATTTATGAAATAAAACACATTTTCTAAAAACTCATGTTTTTTACGAAATCATGTAAACCTTCTAGAAGCTGTGATTTTAAAAAACGGTGGAAGTAAGCTTTTCTTATTTCTGGACGAATGCGCAAACTATAGATAGTCGTTATGACGTAGAATGTGGATACTTTGTTGATTCTATTTATGAAATAAAACACATTTTCTAAAAACTCGTGTTTTTTACGAAATCATGTAAACCTTCTAGAAGCTGTGATTTTAAAAAACGGTGGAAGTAAGCTTTTCTTATTTCCGGACGCATGCACAAACTATAGAAGGTCGTTATGACATAGGATATGCATACTTTGTTGATTCCATTTATGAAATAAAACACATTTTCAAAAAACTCATGTTTTTTAAGAAATGATGTAAACCTTCTAGAAGCTGTGATTTTAAAAAACAGGGGAAGTAAGCTTTTCTTATTTCTGGACGCGTGCGCAAACTATAGAAATTCGTTATGACGTAGAATGTGCATACTTTGTTGATTCCATATATGAAATAAAACACATTTTCTAAAAAATCATGTTTTTTACGAAATTATGTAAACCTTGTAGAAGCTGTGATTTTAAAAAACGGTGGAAGTAAGCTTTTCTTATTTCCGGACGCATGCGCAAACTATAGAAAGTCGTTATGACGTAGAATGTGCATACTTTGTTGATTCCATTTATGAAATAAAACACATTTTCTAAAAACTCGTGTTTTCTAAAAAATCATGTAAAACTTCTAGAAGCTGTGATTTTAAAAAATGGGGGAAGTAAGCTTTTCTTATTTCCGGACGCATGCGCAAACTATAGAAAGTCGTTATGATGTAGAATGTGCATACTTTGTTGATTCCATTTATGAAATAAAACACATTTTCTAAAAACTCGTGTTTTTTACGAAATCATGTAAACCTTCTAGAAGCTGTGATTTTAAAAAACGGTGGAAGTAAGCTTTTCTTATTTCCGGACGAATGCGCAAACTATAGAAAGTCGTTATGACGTAGAATGTGCATACTTTGTTAATTCCATTTATGAAATAAAACACATTTTCTAAAAACTCATGTTTTTTACGAAATTATGTAAACCTTGTAGAAGCTGTGATTTTAAAAAACGGTGGAAGTAAGCTTTTCTTATTTCCGGACGCATGCGCAAACTATAGAAAGTCGTTATGACGTAGAATGTGCATACTTTGTTGATTCCATTTATGAAATAAAACACATTTTCTAAAAACTCGTGTTTTCTAAAAAATCATGTAAAACTTCTAGAAGCTGTGATTTTAAAAAACGGGGGAAGTAAGCTTTTCTTATTTCCGGACGCATGCGCAAACTATAGAAAGTCGTTATGATGTAGAATGTGCATACTTTGTTGATTCCATTTATGAAATAAAACACATTTTCTAGAAACTCGTGTTTTTTACGAAATCATGTAAACCTTCTAGAAGCTGTGATTTTAAAAAACGGTGGAAGTAAGCTTTTCTTATTTCCGGACGAATGCGCAAACTATAGAAAGTCGTTATGACGTAGAATGTGCATACTTTGTTGATTCCATTGATGAAATAAAACAAATTTTCTAAAAACTCGTGTTTTTTACGAAATTATGTAAACCTTGTAGAAGCTGTGATTTTAAAAAACGGTGGAAGTAAGCTTTTCTTATTTCCAGACGCATGCGCAAACTATAGAAAGTCGTTATGATGTAGAATGTCCATACTTTGTAGATTCCATTTATGAAATAAAACACATTTTCTAAAAATTCGTGTTTTTTAAAAAATAATGTAAACCTTCTAGAAGCTGTGATTTTAAAAAACGGGGGAAGTAAGCTTTTCTTATTTCCGGACGCTTGCGCAAACTATAGAAAGTCGTGATGACGTAGAATGTCCATACTTTGTAGATTCCATTTATGAAATAAAACACATTTTCTAAAAATTCATGTTTTTTAAAAAATAATGTAAACCTTCTAGAAGCTGTGATTTTAAAAAACGGGGGAAGTAAGCTTTTCTTATTTCCGGACGCATGCGCAAACTATAGAAAGTCGTTATGACGTAGAATGTGCATACTTTGTAGATTCCATTTATGAAATAAAACACATTTTCTAAAAACACGTGTTTTTTAAGAAATCATGTAAACCTTCTAGAAGCTATGATTTTAAAAAACGGGGGAATTAAGCTTTTCTTATTTCCGGACGCATGCGCAAACTATAGAAATTCGTTATGACGTAGAATGTGCATACTTTGTACATTCCATTTATGAAATAAAACACATTTTCTAAAAACTCGTGTTTTTTACGAAATCACATAAACCTTCTAGAAGCTGTGATTATAAAGAACGGTGGAAGTAAGCTTTTCTTATTTCCGGACGAATGCGCAAACTATAGAAAGTCGTTATGACATAGAATGTGCATACTTTGTTGATTCCATTGATGAAATAAAACAAATTTTCTAAAAACTCGTGTTTTTTACGAAATCATGTAAACCTTCTAGAAGCCGTGATTTTAAAAAATGGGGGAAGTAAGCTTTTCGTATTTTCGGACGCATTCGAAAACTGCAGAAAGTCATTATGATGTAGAATGTGCATACTTCGTTGATTCCATTTATGAAATAAAAAACATTTTCTAAAAACTCGTGTTTTTTAAGAAGTCATGTAAACCTTCTAGAAGCTGTGATTTTAAAAAACGGTGGAAGTAAGCTTTTCTTATTTTCGGACGCATGTGCAAACTATAGAAAGTCATTATGATGTATAATGTGCATACTTTATTGATTCCATTTATGAAATAAAACACATTTTTTAAAAACTCGTGTTTTTTAAGAAATCATGTAAACCTTCTAGAAGCTGTGATTTTAAAAAACGGGGGATGTAAGCTTTTTTATTTCCAAACGCATGCGCAAACTATAGAAATTCGTTATGACGTAGAATGTGCATACTTTGTTGATTCCATTTATGAAATAAAACACATTTTCTAAAAACTCGTGTTTTTGAAGAAATCATGTAAACCTTCTAGAAGCTGTGATTTTAAAAAACGGGGGAAGTAAGCTTTTCTTATTTCCAAACGCATGCGCAAACTATAGAAAGTCGTTATGACGTAGAATGTGCATACTTTGTTGATTCCATTTATGAAATAAAACACATTTTCTAAAAACTCGTGTTTTTTACGAAATCATGTAAACCTTCTAGAAGTTGTGATTTTAAAAAACGGTGGAAGTAAGCTTTTATTATTTCTGGACGCATGCGCAAACTATAGAAAGTCGTTATGACGTAGAATGTGCATACTTTGTTGATTCTATTTATGAAAAAAAACACATTTTCTAAAAACTCGTGTTTTTTAAGAAATCATGTAAACCTTCTAGAAGCTGTGATTTTAAAAAATGGGGGAAGTAAGCTTTTCTTATTTCCAAACGCATGCGCAAACTATAGAAAGTTGTTATGACGTAGAATAGGCATACTTTGTTGATTCCATTTATGAAATAAAACATATTTTCTAAAAACTCCAGTTTTTTAAGAAATCATGTAAACCTTATAGAAGCTGTGATTTTAAAAAACGGGGGAAGTAAGCTTTTCTTATTCCTGACGCATGCGCAAACTATAGAAAGTCGTTATGAGATAGAATGTGAATACTTTGTAGATTCCATTTATGAAATAAAACACATTTTCTAAAAACTCATGTTTTTTACGAAATCATGTAAACCTTCTAGAAGCTGTGATTTTAAAAAACGGTGGAAGTAAGCTTTTCTTATTTCCAAACTTATGCGCAAACTATAGAGAGTCGTTATGACGTAGAATGTGCATACTTTGTTGATTCCATTTATGAAATAAAACATATTTTGTCAAAACTCGTTTTTTTTAAGAAATCATGTAAACCTTCTAAAAGCTGTGATTTTAAAAAACGGGGGAAGTAAACTTTTCTTATCTCTGGACGCATGCGCAAACTATAGAAAGTCGTTATGACATAGAATTTCCATACTTTGTTGATTCCATTGATGAAATAAAACATATTTTCTAAAAACTCGTGTTTTTTAAGAAATCATGTAAACCTTCTAAAAGCTGTGATTTTAAAAAATGGGCGAATTAAGCTTTTCTTATTTCCAAACGCATGCGCAAACTATAGAAAGTCGTTATGACGTAGAATCTGCATACTTTGTTGATTCCATTTATGAAATAAAACACATTTTCTAAAAACTCGTGTTTTTAAAGAAATCATGTAAACCTTCTAGAAGCTGTGATTTTAAAAAACGGTGGAAGTAACCTTTTCTTATTTCCAAACTTATGCGCAAACTATAGAAAGTCGTTATGACGTAGAATGTGCATACTTTGTTGATACCATTTATGAAATAAAACACATTTTCTAAAAACTCCTGTTTTTTATGAAATCATGTAAACCTTCTAGAAGCTGTGGTTTTAAAAAACGGTGGAAGTAAGCTTTTCTTATTTCCGGACGCATGCGCAAACTATAGAAAGTCGTTGTGACGTAGAATGTGCATACTTTGTAGATTCCATTTATGAAATAAAACACATTTTCTAAAAACTCGTGTTTTTTACGAAATCATGTAAACCTTCTAGAAGCTGTGATTTTAAAAAACGGTGGAAGTAAGCTTTTCTTATTTCCGGACGCATTTGCAAACTATAGAAAGTCATTATGACGTATAATGTGCATACTTTATTGATTCCATTTATGAAATAAAACACATTTTCTAAAAACTCGTGTTTTTTAAGAAATCATGTAAACCTTCTAGAAGCTGTGATTTTAAAAAACGGGGGATGTAAGCTTTTTTATTTCCAAACGCATGCGCAAACTATAGAAATTCGTTATGACGTAGAATGTGCATACTTTGTTGATTCCATTTATGAAATAAAACACATATTCTAAAAACTCGTGTTTTTGAAGAAATCATGTAAACCTTCCAGAAGCTGTGATTTTAAAAAACAGGGGAAGTAAGCTTTTCTTATTTCCAAACGCATGCGCAAACTATAGAAAGTCGTTATGACGTAGAATGTGCATACTTTGTTGATTCCATTTATGAAATAAAACACATTTTCTAAAAACTCGTGTTTTTTACGAAATCATGTAAACCTTCTAGAAGCTGTGATTTTAAAAAAGGGTGGAAGTAAGCTTTTATTATTTCTGGACGCATGCGCAAACTATAGAAAGTCGTTATGACGTAGAATGTGCATACTTTGTTGATTCTATTTATGAAAAAAAACACATTTTCTAAAAACTCGTGTTTTTTAAGAAATCATGTAAACCTTCTAGAAGCTGTGATTTTAAAAAATGGGGGAAGTAAGCTTTTCTTATTTCGAAACGCATGCGCAAACTATAGAAAGTTGTTATGACGTAGAATAGGTGTAGTGCTCTGGTTTTTACGGCAGAGCACTATGTATAATTTCAGGTTTAATTTTCTACGTTTTAAACTTTATCAGTTTATGGAAGTGAATTTCAAAGAATTACTATGTGCCTAAATAATATTTAGTGTACTGTGGTGTTTTCACTAACCTTACATTCGTAATTTAAAATAAACAAACATATCGTTATTTTCTTTTCAACAATCATGTTCCAGCATAAGAATAGGTTTCACAACTTAGTAAATCAGTAAATAGCAGTAAATCAGTAAATAGTAAGTTTGCATGTTTACAGTAAGATTTAGCATAATAGTAAATAACGGAAATTACCTGATGCTGATGCTAACCGTAAGTTGTAGCAGGTTGTATAACCCCTTAGACAACCAAACTGAAGTGTCCACCCTACCGACCAGCTATATTCTTGCTGGCCCTTGGAAATCAAAGGATTTCCAAGCCCCCGATCCCACAATCTGATAATCCCGAGAGCAGTGTTTCCTTCCGTTCTCAAAATTCTTCTGTTCTCCAATCAAACTTTCTGTTCTCCCAATCTTCTGTTCTCAAAACTTCTTTTCTTCCCCAATCAAAAAAAACCTCCCCTTTCTCCAAGCTCTCCCCCTCTATATAACTTCCCTTCCTCGAGAATATCTTGGGCTTACTCCACCGCCCCAAAATCCCCCTCTCGAGCCCCTCAACATTTACCCCTATCACTAGTTCATTCATACACGGTTCTTTATAAAAATGTATAATTAATTACTCTCATGGAAAAATTAGTTGGTTTTGGATTGACGGTCGTAAATATTTATTACGGTGGGGATTATCACCCCAAGGTTATCCATTCGGGACAAGTTTCATTAAATACAAGTCTATCCGCCATCGTTGATATTTTAATGTTATTAATGTAATTAATAAAATATTATATAGTTAGTTGCCCCTTGTCAACTTGGACATGATGTGTCTTAATGATCCACCTTATCCGTCGAGACTACTTAGCTTGAGGTTTAAATTCCAAGATTAACATTGAATAATTAAATATCCATTTTCCATCACATCACATTTATTCCAAAAATGATTATCTTATTATGGCTAACTTTTGAAATGGAATTATTCACACAATATTAATTTATAAATCAATATTTTAAATCTTACTTATATTGCATTTGTTACGATAGGGATATAAATGTTGCTGGAATATCATTTATTAATTAATAATAATAATTGAATCACCCTTTGACAATAATAAAAGGTGAATCAATCATAGTATTCTTAATTATTTGTTTATCACATAGTGAATCAATCGATGTATCCTTAACTGAGTTATCTATGACATTTATACTACTATTCAAGCATGACAAGTATGTTATACACCAGTAATATTGTACACGTACAAGGTGTGCATGCATGGCCAGTGTATGCACATGTCGGACATGTACTATAAACAAACCCCATTCCGCCTATGCATACTTGCTAACTAACAATAGTATCTACCCCCATGCAGAAGAGCAAGCATAATCTATAGTATAATTACTTTAACATCCTCGGTTATTTAACAGTTAACCCTTTACGTTTTAACATCATTGTCTTTATGTTTACATTAGTTTAATCAATCAAGTACAGGAAGGGTGCCTACTTCCACTAACTCGGAATCAAGGAATACTAAACCCCCAACAGTGCTAACTAACACATCCTCCCATCATAACCTACGTCCAGCATCCTCCCTATCCTTCCTCTGCTAGTACAACAGTGGATGTCGGACTCACCGATCTGACCACATAGAACTTGAGAGCGATAGCGTCGGCTGAACAGCGGACCTATCCTCCCCTAGCAGGCATCCGACAATCGTCATCACAACAACATGGGGAGCGTGTCTCAGCACGGCCCTCCCACGACCTCGGGTCTCATGGAAACATAGGGTGGGAAACACATCCATCCCTCTCAACATATTGGGCCTACGCCCTTATCAACTCATACTTGCTGCTATCGGGATTATCAGTTTGTGTTATCGTATCCTCATTTTGGCTGCTAAGGTTTGCTGTATGAACATGTTTTTCCTTTCCAATGTATATCAGATCAAGTAACTGGCTATCCCATAGCCCTTGTGTCCTGTAGGTTAGTGTTTTGCAAAATACAATTTATAGAAAGCATTTTCCATTGATCGCCAATTGATCCATGTTATCAATTCATTTCATGTAACCTTTTAGCTCATCATAGATACATATAACATTTCAATAATTCATATAAGAAGATGGTATCCACGTACCGAATCATATATTTCACATTTCATTAAGGAAAACATATAAACATATACTGCAATCGTAAAATAAGGAAATCATATGATAATCATGACATCATAACTGCATAACATAGTAACATCATAATCATGGTGAAATCATAAGACAGAGTAACATCATATAATGAGGTCCAATATAGTTTACTCAGTCGAGCTGAGTTCGACAAAATATATAAGAAATAAAGTATGGTGTGTCTAACTAATAAATATGCCGAATCAAAATATGGGCATTACATACACCCACCCTTCGGGAAACTTCGTCCCGAAGTTATGGTCAAAATAGTGAGGGAAAATCTCGACGCATGGTCTCTACGTCCTTCCAGGTAGCAGACCCGGGGCTATACTTGTCCCATTGGACCTTAACTTGGTCCACATGGCGACTACGGAGCTGTCGAACCCTACGATCAAGTATACGTAATGGTTCGACCCTGAAGGTTCCCTCGTCCGAGACCTGCAATTCCTTCCAATGAATTTTGTGAGTCTCATCAGCTATGTAATGTCGTAATACAGAAACATGAAATACATTATGAGTTTTATGCAAGTGGGGGTGGCAGCGCGAGACGATAAGCAACTGGTCTGATTTTCTCAAGAATTTCAAATGGACCTATAAAGCGAGGTGACAACTTGGTACCCTTCCCAAACCGAATGGTACTTTTATTTGGTCTGATGCGAATAAATACACGATCCCCTACTCCATAAGTTCTATCTGATCTGTGTGCATGAGCGTAACTCTTTTGCCTATCCTGTGCTTCCTTCAGCCGCTGCCTAATCTGTATCACTTGCTCCTCCATTTCCTGAATCAATTCAGGCCCAATTAAAACTCGATCCTCTAACCTGTCCCAACTGAGTGGTGTCCTGCACGGCCTCCCATACAATGCCTGATATGGCGGCATACCAATGGAGCTATGATGACTATTGTTGTATGCAAACTCCACTAAAGGAAGATATTTCTCCCACTGTGTCTGCTGATCCATAACATACATCCTAAGCATGTCCTCCATCACTTGATTCACCCTCTCAGTCTGTCCATCTGTCTCGGGGTGATAAGCTGAGCTTAAGTTCAACTGTGTCCCTAATGCTGACTGCATGCTTGTCCAAAATCTGGAGGTGAACTTAGGGTCTCTGTCAGAGATTATCTTTTTAGGAACTCCATGAAGACGTACAATCTCATTTATGAATACCCTTGCCACATCTGTCACATCATAGGTGTCTCTGACTGGAATGAAGTGAGCACTTTTGGTCAGTTTGTCAACTACCACCAAAATAGCATTATGTCTCAGAGATGTGAGTGGTAATCCTACAACGAAGTCCATGGAAATGACTTCCCATTTAGTCATAGGAATATCATGCGGTTGTAGGAGACCGGCCGGGTGATGGTGATCTGCCTTCACTTGTTGACACTCAAGGCATTTCGAAACAAAATCCACTACATTCATCTTCATACCTGGCCAAAAGAAGAGTTGCTTCATGTCAGCATACATCTTCTTCACTCCTGGGTGCGCACAGTAATGCGATCTATGGGCCTCTCTAAGGATGGTTTCCCTGGTATCACCTTCCTTAGGAACATACATCCTTCCCTGATACCGCAACAACCCATCTTCCTCAAGATGGTACCCATCATACTTCAATTCCTGTTTCTTTCCATTCTGAATAGCTGAGGTTACTTTTAGATACCAACTATCGCCCAATAGTTGTCCTAGTACCCTTTCCCTCAAGTCAACCTTCAAGGGAATTAAGGAGAAAAGTCTCGGCCTTCGGCTTAGAGCGTCTGCCACCACATTCTCCTTTCCTTTGATGTAAGAGATACCAAAGTCATACTCACTCATGAACTCACTCCATCTCCTTTGCCTAGCATTCAAATCCCTTTGGGTAAATATGTACTGCAAGCTCTGATGGTCTGTTTTAAGGGTGAAGCTTCTACCAACTAGGTAGTGCCTCCATAATTTTAGTGCCAACATTACTGCTGCCAATTCTAGATCATGCGTGGCATACTGCTCCTCATGAGGTTTCAACTTTCGAGATGCATAAGCTATTACCCCACCTTCCTGCATTAACACCGCTCCTAATCCTTGCTTCGAGGCATCGGTGCATACCATGAAATCTTTATCCATGTCTGGTACCTGCAAGATCGGTGCACTTGTCAATAATCTTTTTAACTCTGTAAAAGCGGCATCGCATTCATCGGTCCATTCATACCGGATTCCCTTGCGTTGCAAGGTGGTAATAGGTTTTGCAATTTTAGAAAATCCTTCCACTAACCTCCGGTAATAGCCTGCTAACCCCATGAAGCTGCGCACCTCATGAGCATTCCTTGGAATTGGCCAATCTTCAATGGCCTTTACCTTTTCTGGGTCTACAGAGATCCCTTCACCTGAGATGATGTGCCCTAAGTAGTGAATCTCTTTTTGGAAGAAGGAACACTTTGATAATTTGCCATAAAGTTTATGTTCCCTCAAGCATGTCAAGACTAACCGCAAGTGTTCCTCGTGCTCCTTCTCATTCTTAGAATAGATAAGAATATCATCTAAGAAGACCTGAACAAAGTGGTCCAAGTATTTTCGGAAGACACCATTCATGAGGCTCATGAATACAGCTGGATCATTGGTCAAACCAAATGGTACCACTACAAACTCGTAATGCCCAAATCGAGTTCGAAAGGCAGTCTTAGGAATGTCGCCTTCCTTGATCCTCAACTGGTGATACCCTGATCGTAAATCAATCTTTGAGAAGACTGGCGCACCTTTCATTTGATCAAAGAGGTCATCAATTCTTGGTATGGGATATCTGTTCTTCACGGTGGCCTTGTTCAAATCTCTGTAATCTATGCACAGTCGCAGAGATCCATCCTTCTTCTTAACGAAGATCACTGGTGCTCCCCACGGTGAGATACTGGGTCTAATCAGTCCCAAATCTAGCAATTCTTTTATCTGGATCTGTAACTCACGGAGCTCTGGAGTTGTCATTCTATAAGGGGTTTTTGAGATAGGTTCTGCACCAGGTTTTAGTTCGATTGTGAAATCGAGCTCTCTTTCTGGAGGTAGTCCTGGTAATTCCTTCGGAAAGACATCCTTGAACTCAGAAAGTATTGGGTAAGAATTCAAGGAAGGTCCTTTACTATCGCTCACGGCCTCCACTACGAACAACTGGCATCCTTGTCTTAGGCACCGCTTAGCTTTCACCATAGAGATGAAACGGAGGGATACCTTCCTCTTCAAGCCTTGGATTTGAATTGTCCTTCCCTCGTCATCGAGGCACAACACCTTCTTTGCATAGCAGTCTATGAAAGCTCTATGGTCTTCTAACCAATCCATGCCAATAATGAGGTCATAAGTCCCCAAATTGGTGACATAAGCATCCAACTTAGTGGTGCAAACTCCTAATTCAACCCCACAACCTCTCACTTTAAGACCTACTGGTTGCTTAGTTCCTGAAGCCATTTCGACCAGTTTGAAATCATCGTGCTCGTAGGCTGCCAACCCACATTTATCTAATGCAAATGGTGAAATAAAACTATCAGTTGCTCCTGGATCAAACAAAATTTTAAGTTTGACATTGTTTACATTACCAGTGGATTCTACTACGGTAGACTGATGTTCTGCCTGGTGGTTATGCACCGCTGCATGAATCCGATGACTGTTACCCGAACTATCCATGGGTGCCTTTCCTTCCCTGTGCCTGCTGCTTGACTGACCCTTGGGACAGTCTCGCTGGAAATGAGGACCTCTGCATCCCCAACAAGAGAGATTGGGAGGGGCTTGCATGTTGCTCGAAGGAATCCTCTGAGATGAGTTCCTTCCCCTGGTTCCTCTAAAACCCCTTGCTCCTCTATAGGAACTTCCCTGTGTACGTCCCTGGCTTTGGTGGGTTGCGGACGATGCCTGCGAGATTGAGTTAACTGAAGTATTACCCCTCGGTGTGAACCTGTTACCGTAAGGAGGAGGCCTAGATTGTCCTCCCCTGAAGTAAGGGCGTGACGCCTTCCCTGTAACATACTGATTGGTTCCTGTCAACCTACTACCCCCTTTTCCATCTGACATATCAGCTGCATAACGAGCATACTCAACTGCCATGGCAACTGAAGTTGGCTTCCACATCCGCACATCAGCTCTAATCTTGTAGTTAAGTCCATACACAAAACGCTCTACCTGACAATCATCTGCATCTAGGTAAGGAACATATTTTACTAGTTCCATAAACCGAGATTCATACTCCTCCACTGTCTTGTCTCCCTGTACTAAGGCATGGAGTGCACCTGCCTGTTCTTCCTTGTAATAATTTGGCAAATACTTCATGTGGAATCTCTCCTCGAACAGTTCCCAAGAAGTTGTAAGAGGAGTAAGGTGCAACTGCTTCTCGAGATCTGACCACCAATTCAAAGCATCACCTTTAAGCTGAAAGACGGCCATCCTAGCCTTGGAACTAGATGTGTACTCATTCAATGCGAAGCATCTCTTCATGCCTTCCAGCCATGCTTCGGCATGCTTACCGGGTCGTCCTCCAGAAAACTCTGGAACTTTTATCTTTTGTAACTCCCTCGATATGTCCTGAAGCGGTTCCAGTCTTGGGCCATGTGCCCTTTCAGAGTTCTCTCGACTCACTTGAGTGGTTTCCACCTCGGCGGCCCTTTCCGACTGCCTGTTCATCGTGGTCATAATAGCCTCCAATGACCTCATTATGATCTGCATTTCTGGTGTGGAGGTTGTTTGTGGCAGTGTTGGCGGTGGCGGAGGTGGTGGTGACGGTGGTCGACCTTGACCCCGACCTCGACCTCTGCGTGTTGTTACCATGATTGGTCCTGATTCATGGAGTAAATCATCACATCGTTTAGTTTCTAAGGAGCGTGTTAGTTGATCTTCAAATAGATGCCTTTCATAAAAATAAGCTATAGCTCACTGCATTTTAATGAGGCCATCCGAAACTAAATCTACTAAAGATTCCTACGTAAACTCCAACCTCGATTTGCAAATTTCAAATGGATATTTGGAATAACATTCTATTCGGCATCAACCCTGACATTTATTTAATTTTTAAACGTTTAGGGTTTAACCTTTATTAATCTCATAATCATTAACCTTATTTTATAGGTTTAATCATCAATCTCAATATAATTAACCTTATAATTTTAAAGTCCATGATGAACTCTTTAATTAAAGTTTTATGAGTAACTTTATATCTTTAATATTAAATTTTAATTCTTCACAAAACTTAGGTTATACACTATATAAATGTATACCAAATTAAATTAAAATGATGCTAACACTATATAAATATATATATACAAAATTAAATTTAAATAAAGCAACGCTAACACTATATAAACGTATACAAAATTTAATTAATTTTTAAATAAAATGATACTAACACTATATAAATATATATATACGAAATTTGCCAAAACTTAGGTTATAACATTAAAACTAAATTTAAATAAAATAAATAAAAATAAATAAGGAAAATTTACTCGACCGCTTAGCCCTTTTTACTCGACTCTCGGCTAAGCAAAAGGTATGGCCACGCGGCTCTTCGTGTCAGTTCACCGCCATGCAAGAGTGGGAAAACCCTAAAATAGGGTCACTCTCCAAGGCGCGGCCATTTCCACCCTCTCTTTCGGAGTTTTAGCTCTGCAACTCAATGCAAGCTCGCTTAGGGTTTCAGAAAGGAAGGAGCTCTCCATTTTCTACTGCAGAACACTACTGTCTGTCCGACCTGCTTTTATAGAGAATGGACGAGCTTTACCCTTTAATTTCTGGTTTTTATGGCTATTGTAGTGCGTTATCTGATTACTGTTCCTGTTATGTTTCCTTTCTGCGAGTAATTGGTATTCTGAGTGCCTTATTCTATTTCTATTGCTGGCAGTCCAGGGAAATCGAACCTGGGTGGTGGATTGGGGAAATTTTCAGTCTCTTAGGCTTTCTATGAGCCCCTCTGTTCCATAGTTGTTCCGCTCTGCAACCATCAGCGAGCCCGACTCCATGGCCGGGGATACAAGGTTTTGTGTATGTCGGCGAGATATGTGCCTGAAGGAGAGGGTGCGACTGGTAATGCTCTTATGTGAGCCTGACGAATGCTCTTATATGAGCCTGACGCTTGAAGGTTGCATGCCATTCGTGAGCAGCTGTTGTGGATCTGCCAGGGGTCGATACTTTGGGGTTCGAAACAAAATTTAAGGGCAACAAAACGAAGGTGAAGCCATTCGGCGAACTCTGCACACGGGTAACCTGGTGAATGCGGGGCCTCGTTGGACATGCCCTATGGGCGCATGCCTCTTATGTGTTGTGCTCGGGCTATGGGCGCATGCCTCTTATGTGTTGTGCTCGGGCTGGGCCCATTTTGGTAACTACTGGGCGACTTCACACTGGAAGTTGTAGCGTTGGAGAGGGTGGGAGTTTAGAGGTAGATCTCTGAGACGTGATGGATCCCTGCGAAACACACTTGATCGATGTGATTTTCTTTCGACGGATTGGTTATGTGCCTCGGTCTGGAGGAGCTCAGATCTGGAGTTTAAGGTACATCCTACAGCTCTCGTTTCGAACTGAAGGCGAATGCTTGAAATTTTAGAGTTTCCGAGAGGTCGCTACGTGACTAAGATCTCTGGATAGCTGGTAAGTCGAAAGACCCTGTGTTTATATTTCTTTCTACTTACTGGAAGATATGTGATTTTCGTGAAGCTATGAATGCGTTTGGGAAGGATATTTTTATATTAATATATCTGCCAGCCAAAGCGAAGCTCTTAGTTTGGTTGAAATTTTATAAAGTTAACCCATTTACATATACTGTATTGAAACCAGATAGGTATGCTTGGAAATCATTTTATTGCTGAGATTCTCTTTTCGATTCATTTAAATTTAGAAGACATTCTGAAAGATTTGGGAAACTATCCTTAAAAACTCGATATCGGCTTTTTGTTCCCACATCAATCTCGCCGTTGTGGATCTCGACCCTGGCGATATACCATCAAGCTTTTGTTGTATGCTGCCTGCCTTTTCTTATTTTATTTCGTTACTACTGAGATTTCTAGGATCGAATTGCATGTATTTATACATTCTATTATATTATGATGTTACCCATGTTGGCTATGTGTGTTTGGAGAAAAAAAAAGCGGTTGAGGTATAATTATTATTTAAGTAAGTGGATAATAATGCGGAAAATTACATTCAGAATGATAGAATTATAATCGTATTGACTCCTGCACAATAAGAACCTTGGTTACCTGTTTAGCTTCAAATTATCTTAGTATGTAGTTTACACATTGGGTTTTGACTTCTTACTATATATATATATATATATATCTATTTTTAATGTAATTGTTGTTATCGTTGTGCAGGTACCTTGAAGGATGACTATGGCTGGAGGTCAAGTAGGTAAACTATCAAGTAAATTTTCTAGGTGAAGCATGAATAGGCCTGTAGGTTCAAGAGTCTGAACAAAGGCTCTGATACCATCTGTAGTGCTCTGGTTTTTACGGCAGAGCACTATGTATAATTTCAGGTTTAATTTTCTACGTTTTAAACTTTATCAGTTTATGGAAGTGAATTTCAAAGAATTACTATGTGCCTAAATAATATTTAGTGTACTGTAGTGTTTTCACTAACCTTACATTCGTAATTTAAAATAAACAAACATATCGTTATTTTCTTTTCAACAATCATGTTCCAGCATAAGAATAGGTTTCACAACTTAGTAAATCAGTAAATAGTAGTAAATCAGTAAATAGTAAGTTTGCATGTTTACAGTAAGATTTAGCATAATAGTAAATAACGGAAATTACCTGATGCTGATGCTAACCGTAAGTTGTAGCAGGTTGTATAACCCCTTAGACAACCAAACTGAAGTGTCCACCCTACCGACAAGCTATATTCTTGCTGGCCCTTGGAAATCAAAGGATTTCCAAGCCCCCGAGCCCACAATCTGATAATCCCGAGAGCAGTGTTTCCTTCCGTTCTCAAAATTCTTCTGTTCTCCAATCAAACTTTCTGTTCTCCCAATCTTCTGTTCTCAAAACTTCTTTTCTTCCCCAATCAAAAAAAACCTCCGCTTTCTCCAAGCTCTCCCCCTCTATATAACTTCCCTTCCTCGAGAATATCTTGGGCTTACTCCACCGCCCCAAAATCCCCCTCTCGAGCCCCTCAACATTTACCCCTATCACTAGTTCATTCATACACGGTTCTTTATAAAAATGTATAATTAATTACTCTCATGGAAAAATTAGTTGGTTTTGGATTGACGGTCGTAAATATTTATTACGGTGGGGATTATCACCCCAAGGTTATCCATTCGGGACAAGTTTCATTAAATACAAGTCTATCCGCCATCCTTGATATTTTAATGTTATTAATGTAATTAATAAAATATTATATAGTTAGTTGCCCCTTGTCAACTTGGACATGATGTGTCTTAATGATCCACCTTATCCGTCGAGACTACTTAGCTTGAGGTTTAAATTCCAAGATTAACATTGAATAATTAAATATCCATTTTCCATCACATCACGTTTATTCCAAAAATGATTATCTTATTATGGCTAACTTTTGAAATGGAATTAATCACACAATATTAATTTATAAATCAATATTTTAAATCTTACTTATATTGCATTTGTTACGATAGGGATATAAATGTTGCTGGAATATCATTTATTAATTAATAATAATAATTGAATCACCCTTTGACAATAATAAAAGGTGAATCAATCATAGTATTCTTAATTATTTGTTTATCACATGGGTACCCTATCATCAACACAGCATCCTTGTTCTTATAAACAAAGCACTTGTGAGGGCTTAAACAATTTTACTAATTAATTAGACACTATCATTACCCTATTCACAACAGTTCTTCTATGACAATGTTAACTGACGATACTTGTCTTAGTTTATTATTACAATGTTTTCATATAATTACTAATTCACTTATTTACACATTGACAACCTAACCATTCATTACCTAAGTTGATTGATGTATCCTTAACTGAGTTATCTATGACATTTATAATACTATTCAAGCATGACAAGTATGTTATACACCAGTAATATTGTACACGTACAAGGTGTGCATGCATGGCCAGTGTATGCACATGTCGGACATGTACTATAAGCAAACCCCATTCCGCCTATGCATACTTGCTAACTAACAATAGTATCTACCCCCATGCAGAAGAGCAAGCATAATCTATAGTATAATTACTTTAACATCCTCGGTTATTTAACAGTTAACCCTTTACGTTTTAACATCATTGTCTTTATGTTTACATTAGTTTAATCAATCAAGTACAGGAAGGGTGCCTACTTCCACTAACTCGGAATCAAGGAATACTAAACCCCCAACAGTGCTAACTAACACATCCTCCCATCATAACCTACGTCCAGCATCCTCCCTATCCTTCCTCTGCTAGTACAACAGTGGATGTCGGACTCACCGATCTGACCACATAGAACTTGAGAGCGATAGCGTCGGCTGAACAGCGCACCTATCCTCCCCTAGCAGGCATCCGACAATCGTCATCACAACAACATGGGGAGCATGTCTCAGCACGGCCCTCCCACGACCTCGGGTCTCATGGAAACATAGGGTGGGAAACACATCCATCCCTCTCAACATACTGGGCCTACGCCCTTATCAACTCATACTTGCTGCTATCGGGATTATCAGTTTGTGTTATCGTATCCTCATTTTGGCTGCTAAGGTTTGCTGTATGAACATGTTTTTCCTTTCCAATGTATATCAGATCAAGTAACTGGCTATCCCATAGCCCTTGTGTCCTGTAGGTTAGTGTTTTGCAAAATACAATTTATAGAAAGCATTTTCCATTGATCGCCAATTGATCCATGTTATCAATTCATTTCATGTAACCTTTTAGCTCATCATAGATACATATAACATTTCAATAATTCATATAAGAAGATGGTATCCACGTACCGAATCATATATTTCACATTTCATAAAGGAAAACATATAAACATATACTGCAATCGTAAAATAAGGAAATCATATGATAATCATGACATCATAACTGCATAACATAGTAACATCATAATCATGGTGAAATCATAAGACAGAGTAACATCATATAATGAGGTCCAATATAGTTTACTCAGTCGAGCTGAGTTCGACAAAATATATAAGAAATAAAGTATGGTGTGTCTAACTAATAAATATGCCGAATCAAAATATGGGCATTACAATAGGCATACTTTGTTGATTCCATTTATGAAATAAAACACATTTTCTAAAAACTCGTGTTTTTTACGAAATCATGTAAACCTTATAGAAGCTGTGATTTTAAAAAACGGTGGAAGTAAGCTTTTCTTATTTCCGGACGAATGCGCAAACTATAGAAAGTCATTATGACGTAGAATGTGCATACTTTGTTGATTCCATTTATGAAATAAAACACATTTTCTAAAAACTCGTGTTTTTTAAGAAACCATGTAAACCTTCTAGAAGCTGTGATTTTAAAAAACGGGGGAAGTAAGATTTTCTTATTTCCAAACACATGCACAAACTATAGAAAGTCGTTATGACGTAGAATGTGCATACTTTGTTGATTCCATTTATGAAATAAAACACATTTTCTAAAAACTCCAGTTTTTTAAGAAATCATGTAAACCTTCTAGAAGCTGTGATTTTAAAAAACGGGGGAAGTAAGCTTTTCTTATTTCCTGACGCATGCGCAAACTATAGAAAGTCGTTATGAGATAGAATGTGCATACTTTGTAGATTCCATTTATGAAATAAAACACATTTTCTAAAAACTCATGTTTTTTACGAAATCATGTAAACCTTCTAGAAGCTATGATTTTAAAAAACGGTGGAAGTAAGCTTTTCTTATTTCCAAACTTATGCGCAAACTATAGAGAGTCGTTATGACGTAGAATGTGCATACTTTGCTGATTCCATTTATGAAATAAAACATATTTTGTAAAAACTCGTTTTTTTTAAGAAATCATGTAAACCTTCTAAAAGCTGTGATTTTAAAAAACGGGGGAAGTAAGCTTTTCTTATCTCTGGACGCATGCGCAAACTATAGAAAGTCGTTATGACGTAGAATTTCCATACTTTGTTGATTCCATTGATGAAATAAAACACATTTTCTAAAAACTCGTGTTTTTTAAGAAATCATGTAAACCTTCTAAAAGCTGTGATTTTAAAAAACGGGGGAATTAAGCTTTTCTTATTTCCAAACGCATGCGCAAACTATAGAAAGTCGGTATGACGTTGAATCTGCATACTTTGTTGATTCCATTTATGAAATAAAACACATTTTCTAAAAACTCGTGTTTTTAAAGAAATCATGTAAACCTTCTAGAAGCTGTGATTTTAAAAAACGGTGGAAGTAACCTTTCCTTATTTCCAAACTTATGCGCAAACTATAGAAAGTCGTTATGACGTAGAATGTGCATACTTTGTTGATTCCATTTATGAAATAAAACACATTTTCTAAAAACTCGTGTTTTTTAAGAAATCATGTAAACCTTCTAGAAGCTGTGATTTTAAAAAACGGTGGATGTAAGCTTTTCTTATTTCCGGACGCATGCGCAAATTATAGAAAGTCGTTATGACGTAGAATGTGTATACTTTGTTGATTCAATTGATGAAATAAAACACATTTTCTAAAAGCTCGTGTTTTTTAAGAAACCATGTAAACCTTCTAGAAGCTGTGATTTTAAAAAACGGGGGAAGTAAGTTTTTCTTATTTCCAAACACATGCGCAAACTATAGAAAGTCGTTATGCCAGAGAATGTGCATACTTTGTTGATTCCATTTATGAAATAAAACACATTTTCTAAAAACTCGTGTTTTTTACGAAATCATGTAAACCTTCTAGAAGCAGGGATTTTAAAAAACGGTGGAAGTAAGCTTTTCTTATTTTCAAACATATGCGCAAACTATAGAAAGTCGTTATGACGTAGAATGTGCATACTTTGCTGATTCCATTTATGAAATAAAACATATTTTCTAAAAACTCGTGTTTTTTAAGAAATCATGTAAACCTTCTAGAAGCTGTGATTTTAAAAAACGGGGGATGTAAGATTTTCTTATTTCCGGACGCATCCGCAAACTATAGAAAGTCGTTATGACGTAGAATGTGCATACTTTGTAGATTCGATTTATGAAATAAAACACATTTTCTAAAAACTCGTGTTTTTTACGAAATCATGTAAACCTTCTAGAAGCTATGATTTTAAAAAACGGTGGAAGTATGATTTTCTTATTTCCGAACGCATGCGCAAACTATAGAAAGTCGTTATGACGTAGAATGTGCATACTTTATTGATTCCATTTATGAAATAAAACACATTTTCTAAAAACTCGTGTTTTTTAAGAAATCATGTAAACCTTCTAGAAGCTGTGATTTTAAAAAACGGGGGAAGTAAGCTTTTCTCATTTCCAAACGCATTCACAAACTACAGAAAGTCGTTATGACGTAGAATGTGGATACTTTGTTGATTCCATTTATGAAATAAAACACATTTTCTCAAAACTCGTGTTTTTTAAGAAATCATGTAAACCTTCTAGAAGCTGTGATTTTAAAAAATGGGGGAAGTAAGCTTTTCTTATTTCCGGATGCATGCGCAAACTATAGAAAGTCGTTATGACGTAGAATGTGCATACTTTGTAGATTCCATTTATGAAATAAAGCACATTTTCTAAAAACTCGTGTTTTTTACGAAATCATCTAAACCTTCTAGAAGCTGTGATTTTAAAAAACGGGGGAAGTAAGCTTTTCTTATTTCCGGACGCATGCGCAAACTATAGAAAGTTGTTATGACGTAGAATGTGCATACTTTGTAGATTCCATTTATGAAATAAAACACATTTTCTAAAAACTCGTGTTTTTTACGAAATCATGTAAACCTTCTAGAAGCTGTGATTTTAAAAAACGGTGGAAGTAAGCTTTTCTTATTTCCGGACGCATGCACAAACTATAGAAAGTCGTTATGACGTAGGATGTGCATACTTTGTTGATTCCATTTATGCAATAAAACACATTTTCTAAAAACTCATTTTCTTTAAGAAATCATGTAAACCTTCTAGAAGCTGTGATTTTAAAAAACGGGGGAAGTAAGCTTTTTTATTTCCGAACGCATGCACAAACTATAGAAAGTCGTTATGACGTAGAATGTGCATACTTTGTTGATTCCATTTATGAAATAAAACACATTTTCTAAAAGCTCGTGTTTTTTAAGGAATCATGTAAACCTTCTAGAAGCTGTGATTTTAAAAAACGGGGGAAGTAAGCTTTTCTTATTTTCGGACGCATGCGCAAACTATACAAAGTCGTTATGATGTAGAATGTGCATACTTTGTAGATTCCATTTATGAAATAAAACACATTTTCTAAAAACTCGTGTTTTTTACGAAATCATGTAAACCTTCTAGAAGCTGTGATTTTAAAAAACGGTGGAAGTAAGCTTTTCTTATTTCCGGACGCATGCGCAAACTATAGAAAGTCGTTGTGACGTAGAATGTGCATACTTTGTAGATTCCATTTATGAAATAAAACACATTTTCTAAAAACTCGTGTCTTTTACGAAATCATTTAAACCTTCTAGAAGCTGTGATTTTAAAAAACGGTGGAAGTAAGATTTTCTTATTTCCGGACACATGCGCAAACTATAGAAAGTCGTTATGACGTTGAATGTGCATACTTTGTTGATTCCATTTATGAAATAAAACACATTTTCTAAAAACTCGTGTTTTTTAAGAAATCATGTAAACCTTCTAGAAGCTGTGATTTTAAAATATGGGGGAAATAAGCTTTTCTCATTTCCCAATGCATGCGCAAACTATAGAAAGTCGTTATGACGTAGAATGTGCATACTTTGTTGATTCCATTTATGAAATAAAACACATTTTCTAAAAACTCGTGTTTTTTAAGAAATCATGTAAACCTTCTAGAAGCTGTGATTTTTAAAAAAGGGGGAAGTAAGCTTTTCTTATTTCCGGATGCATGCACAAACTATAGAAAGTCGTTATGATGTAGAATGTGCATACTTTGTAGATTCCATTTATGAAATAAAACACATTTTCTAAAAACTCGTGTTTTTTAAGAAATCATGTAAACCTTCTAGAAGCTGTGATTTTAAAAAACGGTGGAAGTAAGCTTTTCTTATTTCCGGACGCATGCGCAAACTATAGAAAGTCGTTATGACGTAGAATGTGCATACTTTGTTGATTCCATTTATGAAATAAAACACATTTTCTAAATACTCGTGTTTTTTAACAAATCATGTAAACCTTCTAGAAGCTGTAATTTTAAAAAACGGGGGAAGTAAGCTTTTATTGTTTCCAAACACATGCGCAAACTATAGAAAGTTGTTATGATGTAGAATGTGCATACTTTGTTGATTCCGTTTATGAAATAAAACACATTTTCTAAAAACTCGTGTTTTTTAAGAAATCATGTAAACCTCCTAGAAGGTGTGATTTTAAAAAACGGGGGAAGTAAGCTTTTCTTATTTGCGTACTCATGCGAAAACAATATAAAGTCGTTACGACGTAGAATGTGCATACTTTGTAGATTCCATTTATGAAATAAAACACATTTTCCAAAAACTCGTGTTTTTTACGAAATCATGTAAACCTTCTAGAAGCTGTGATTTTAAAAAAACGGTTGAAGTAAGCTTTTCTTATTTCTGGACAAATGCGCAAACTATAGAAAGTCGTTATGACATAGAATGTGCATACTTTGTTTATTCCATTTATGAAAAAAAACACATTTTCTAAAAAATCGTGTTTTTTAGGAAATCATGTAAACCTTCTAGAAGCTGTAATTTTAAAAAACGGTGGAAGTAAGCTTTTCTTATTTCCGGACGCATGCGCAAACTATAGAAAGTCGCTATGACGTAGAATGTGCATACTTTGTAGATTCCATTTATGAAATAAAGCACATTTTCTAAAAACTCGTGTTTTTTACGAAATCATGTAAACCTTCTAGAAGCTGTGATTTTAAAAAACAGGGGAAGTAAGCTTTTCTTATTTCCAAACGCATGCGCAAACTATAGAAAGTCGTTATGACGTAGAATGTGCATACTTTGTTAATTCCATTTATGAAATAAAACACATTTTGTAAAAACTCGTTTTTTTTAAGAAATCATGTAAACCTTCTAGAAGTTCTGATTTTAAAAAATGGGGGAAGTAAGCTTTTCTTATTTCCGGACGCATGCGCAAAATATAGAAAGTCGTTATGACGTAGAATGTGCATACTTTGTAGATTCCATTTATGAAATAAAACACATTTTCTAAAAACTCGTGTTTCGTACGAAATCATGTAAACTTTCTAGTAGCTGTGATTTTAAAAAACGGTGGAAGTAAGCTTTTCTTATTTCCGGACGCATGCGCAAACTATAGAAAGTCTTTATGACGTAGAATGTGCATACTTTGTAGATTCCATTGATGAAATAAAACACATTTTCTAAAAACTCGTGTTTTTTAAGAAATCATGTAAACCTTCTAAAAGCCGTGATTTTAAAAAACGGGGCAAGTAAGCTTTTCTTATTTCCAAACGCATGCGCAAACTATAGAAAGTCGTTATGACGTAGAATGTGCGTACTTTGTTGATTCCATTTATGAAATAAAACACATTTTCTAAAAAATCGTGTTTTTTAGGAAATCTTGTAAACCTTCTAGAAGCTGTGATTTTAAAAAATGGTGGAAGTAAGATTTTCTTATTTTCGGACGCATGCGCAAACTATAGAAAGTCGTTATGACGTAGAATGTGCATACTTTGTAGATTCCATTTATGAAATAAAACACATTTTCTAAAAACTCATGTTTTTTACGAAATCATGTAAACGTTCTAGAAGCTGTGATTTTAAAAAACGGAGGAAGTAAGCTTTTCTTATTTCCGGACGCATCCGCAAACTATAGAAAGTCGTTATGACGTAGAATGTGCATACTTTGTAGATTCCATTTATGAAATAAAACACATTTTCTAAATACTCGTGTTTTTTAACAAATCATGTAAACCTTCTAGAAGCTGTAATTTTTAAAAACGGGGGAAGTAAGCTTTTCTTATTTCCAAACGCATGCGCAAACTATAGAAAGTCGTTATGACGTAGAATGTGCGTACTTTGTTGATTCCATTTATGAAATAAAACACATTTTCTAAAAAATCGTGTTTTTTAGGAAATCATGTAAACCTTCTAGAAGCTGTGATTTTAAAAAACGCTGGAAGTAAGCTTTTGTTATTTCCGGACGAATGCACAAACTATAGGAAGTCGTTATGACGTAGAATGTGCATACTTTGTAGATTCCATTTATGAAATAAAACACATTTTCTAAAAACTCGTGTTTTTTACAAAATCATGTAAACCTTCTAGAAACTGTGATTTTAAAAAACGGTGGAAGTAAGCTTTTCTTATTTCCGGACGCATCCGCAAACTATAGAAAGTCGTTATGACGTAGAATGTGCATACTTTGTCGATTCCATTTATGAAATAAAACACATTTTCTAAAAACTCGTGTTTTTTACGAAATGATGTAAACCTTGTAGAAACTGTGATTTTAAAAAACGGTGGAAGTAAGCTTTTCTTATTTCCGGACGCATGCGCAAACTATAGAAAGTCGTTATGACGTAGAATGTGCATACTTTGTTGATTCCAGTTATGAAATAAAACACATTTTCTAAAAACTCGTTTTCTTTAAGAAATCATGTAAACCTTCTAGAAGCTCTAATTTTAAAAAACGGGGAAAGTAAGCTTTTCTTATTTCCAGACACATGCGCAAACTATAGAAACTCGTTATGACGTAGAATGTGCATACTTTGTAGATTCCATTTATGAAATAAAACACATTTTCTAAAAACTCGTGTTTTTAAAGAAATCATGTAAACCTTCTAGAAGCTGTGATTTTAAAAAACGCTGGAAGTAAGCTTTTCTTATTTCCGGACGAGTGCGCAAACTATAGAAAGTCGTTATGACGTAGAATGTGCATACTTTGTAGATTCCATTTATGAAATAAAACACATTTTCTAAAAACTCGTGTTTTTTACGAAATCATGTAAACTTTCTAGTAGCTGTGATTTTAAAAAACGGTGGAAGTAAGCTTTTCTTATTTCCGGACGCATGCGCAAACTATAGAAAGTCTTTATGACGTAGAATGTGCATACTTTGTAGATTCCATTTATGAAATAAAACACATTTTCTAAAAACTCGTGTTTTTTACGAAATCATGTAAACCTTGTAGAAGATGTGATTTTAAAAAACGGTGGAAGTAAGCTTTTGTTATTTCCGGACGCATGCGCAAACTATAGAAAGTCGTTATGACGTAGAATGTGCACACTTTGTTGATTCCATTTATGAAATAAAACACATTTTCTAAATACTCGTGTTTTTTAACAAATCATGTAAACCTTCTAGAAGCTGTAATTTTTAAAAACGGGGGAAGTAAGCTTTTCTTATTTCCAAACGCATGCGCAAACTATAGAAAGTCGTTATGACGTAGAATGTGCATACTTTTTTGATTCCATTGATGAAATAAAACACATTTTCTGAAAACTCGTGTTTTTTAAGAAATCATGTAAACCTTCTAGACGCTGTGATTTTAAAAAACGGGGGAAGTAAGCTTTTCTTTTTTCCAAACGCATGCGCAAACTATAGAAAGTCGTTATGACGTAGAATGTGCATACTTTGTTGATTCCATTTATGAAAGAAAACACATTTTCTAAAAACTCGTGTTTTTTAAGAAATCATGTAAACCTTCTAGAAGCAGTGATTTTAAAAAACGAGGGAAGTAAGGTTTTCTTATCTCCAAATGCATGCGCAAACTATAGAAAGTCGTTATGACGTGGAATGTGCATACTTTGTTGATTCCATTTATGAAATAAAACACATTTTCTAAAAACTCGTGTTGTTTAAGAAATCATGTAAACCTTCTAGAAGTTGTGATTTTAACAAACGGTGGAATTAAGCTTTTCTTATTTCCGGACGAATGCCCAATCTATAGAAAGTCGTTATGACGTAGAATGTGCATACTTTGTTGATTCCATTTATTAAATAAAACACATTTTCTAAAAACTCGTGTTTTTTACGAAATCATGTAAACCTTCTAGAAGCTGTGATTTTAAGAAATGGTGGAAGTAAGCTTTTCTTATTTCTGGACGAATGCGGAAACTATAGAAAGTCATTATGATGTAGAATGTGCATACTTTGTTGATTCCATTGATGAAATAAAACACATTTTCTAAAAACTCGTGTTTTTTACGAAATCATGTAAACCTTCTAGAAGCTGTGATTTTAAAAAACGGTGGAAGTAAGCTTTTCTTATTTCCAGACGCATGCGCAAACTATAGAAAGTTGTTATGACGTAGAATGTGCATACTTTTGTTGATTCCATTTATGAAATAAAACAAATTTTCTAAAAACTCGTGTTTTTTACGAAATCATGTAAACCTTCTAGAAGCTGTGATTTCAAAAAACGGTGGAAGTAAGCTTTTCTTATTTCCGGACGAATGCGCAAACTATAGAAAGTCGTTATGACATAGAATGTGCATACTTTGTTGATTCCATTTATGAAATAAAACACATTTTCTAAAAACTTGTGTTTTTTAAGAAATCATGTAAACCTCCTAGAAGCTGTGATTTTTAAAAACGGGGGAAGTAAGCTTTTCTTATTTCCGGACGCATGCGCAAACTATAGAAAGTCGTTATGACGTAGAATGTGCATACTTTGAAGATTACATTTATGAAATAAAACACATTTTCTAAAAACTCATGTTTTTTACGAAATCATGTAAACCTTCTAGTAGCTGTGATTTAAAAAAACGGTGGAAGTAAGCTTTTCTTATTTCCGGATGCATGCGCAAACTATAGAAACTCAGTATGACGTAGAATGTGCATACTTTGTAGATTCCATTTATGAAATAAAACACATTTTCGAAAAACTCGTGTTTTTTATGATATCATGTAAACCTTCTAGAAGCTGTGATTTTAAAAAATGGTGGAAGTAAGCTTTTCTTATTTCCGGACGCATGCGCAAACTATAGAAAGTCCTTATGACGTAGAATGTGCATACTTTGTTGATTCCATTTATGAAATAAAACACATTTTCTAAAAACTCGTGTTTTTTAAGAACTCATGTAAACCTTCTAGAAGCTGAGATTTCAAGAAACGGTGGAAGTAAGCTTTTCTTCTTTCCGGACGAATGTGCAAACTAGAGAAAGTCGTTATGACGTAGAATGTGCATACTTTGTTGATTCCATTTATGAAATAAAACACATTTTCTAAAAACTCGTGTTTTTTACGAAATCATGTAAACCTTCTAGAAGCTGTGATTTTAAAAAACGGGGGAAGTAAGCTTTTCTTATTTCCGGACGCATGCGCAAACTATAGAAAGTCGTTATGACGTAGAATGTGCATACTTTGTTGATTCCATTTATGAAATAAAACACATTTTCTAAAAACTCGTGTTTTTTACGAAATCATGTAAGCCTTCTAGAAGCTGCGATTTTAAAAAACGGGCGAAGTAAGCTTTTCTTATTTCCAAATGCAAGCGCAAACTATAGAAAGTTGTTATGACATAGAATGTGTATACTTTGTTGATTCCATTTATAAAATAAAACACATTTTCTAAAAAGTCTTGTTTTCTAAGAAATCGTGTAAACCTTCTAGAAGCTCGGATTTTAAAAAACGGGGGAAGTGAGCTTTTCTTATTTCCGGACGCATGCGCAAACTATAGAAATTCGTTATGACGTAGAATGTGCATACTTTGTAGATTCCATGTATGAAATAAAATGCATTTTTTAAAAACTCATGTTTTTTATGTAATCATGTAAACCTTCTAGAAGCTGTGATTTTAAAAACGTTGGAAGTAAGATTTTGTTATTTCCGGACGCATGCGCAAACTATAGAAAGCCATTATGACGTAGAATGTGCATACTTTTTAGATTCCATTTATGAAATAAAACACATTTTCTAAAAACTCGTGTTTTTTATGAAATCATGTAAACCTTCTAGAAGCTGTGATTTTAAAAAATGGTGGAAGTAAGCTTTTCTTATTTCCGGACGCATGCGCAAACTATAGAAAGTCGTTATGATGTAGAATGTGCATACTTTGTTGATTCCGTTTATGAAATAAAACACATTTTCTAAAAACTCGTGTTTTTTAAGAAATCATGTAAACCTTCTAGAAGCTGTGATTTTAAAAAACGGGGGAAGTAAGCTTTTCCTATTTCCAAACGCATGCGAAAACTATAGAAAGTCGTTATGACGTAGAATTTGCATACTTTGTTGATTCCATTTATGAAATAAAACACATTTTCTAAAAACTCGTGTTTTTTAAGAAACCATGTAAACCTTCTAGAAGCTATGATTTTAAAAAACGGGGGAAGTAAGATTTTCTTATTTCCAAACACATGCGCAAACTATAGAAAGTCGTTATGACGTATAATGTGCATACTTTGTTGATTCCATTTATGAAATAAAACACATTTTCTAAAAACTCGTGTTTTTTAAGAAATGATGTAAACCTTCTAGGAGCTGTGGTTTTAAAAAACGGGGGAAGTAAGCTTTTCTTATTTCCGGACGCATGCGCAAACTATAGAAATTCATTATGACGTAGAATGTGAATACTTTGTAGATTCCATTTATGAAATAAAACACATTTTCTAAAAACTCGTGTTTTTTACGAAATCATGTAAACCTTCTAGAAGCTATGATTTTAAAAAACGAGGGAAGTAAGCTTTTCTTATTTCCGGACGCATGCACAAACTATAGAAAGTCGTTATGACGTAGAATGTGCATACTTTGTAGATTCCATTTATGAAATAAAACACATTTTCTAAAAACTCGTGTTTTTTACGAAATCATGTAAACCTTCTAGAAGCTGTGATTTTAAAAAACTGTGGAAGTAAGCCTTTCTGATTTCCGGACGAATGCACAAACTATAGAAATTCGTTATGACGTAGAATGTGCATACTTTGTTGATTCCATTTATGAAATAAAACACATTTTCTAAAAACTCGTGTTTTTTAAGAATTCATGTAAACCTTCTAGAAGCTGTGATTTTAAAAAACGGTGGAAGTAAGATTTTCTTATTTCCAGACGCATCCGCAAACTATAGGAAGTCGTTATGATGTAGAATGTGCATGCTTTTCTGATTGATTGATGAAATAAAACACATTTTCTAAAAACTCGTGTTTTTTAAGAAACCATGTAAACCTTTTAGAAGCTATGATTTTAAAAAACAGGGGAAGTAAGCTTTTCTTATTTCCAAATGGATGCGCAAACTATAGAAAGTCGTTATGACGTAGAATGTGCATACTTTGTTGATTCCATTTATGAAATAAAACACATTTTCTAAAAACTCGTGTTTTTTATGAAATCATGTAAACCTTCTAGAAGCTGTGATTTTAAAAAATGGTGGAAGTACGCTTTTCTTATTTCCGGACGCATGCTCAAACTATAGGAAGTCGTTATGATGTAGAATGTGCATGCTTTTCTGATTGATTGATGAAATAAAACACATTTTCTAAAAACTCGTGTTTTTTAAGAAATCATATAAACCTTCTAGAAGCTGTGATTTTAAAAAACGGGGGAAGTAAGCTTTTCTTATTTCCAAACGCATGAGCAAACTATAGAAAGTCGTTATGACGTAGAATGTGCATACTTTGTTGATTCCATTTATGAAATAAAACACATTTTCTCAAAACTCGTGTTTTTTAAGAAATCATGTAAACCTTCTAGAAGATGTGATTTTAAAAAACGAGGGAAGTAAGCTTTTCTTATTTCCAGATGCATGCGCAAACTATAGAAAGTCGTTATGACGTAGAATGTGCATACTTTGTAGATTCCATTTATAAAATAAAACACATTTTCTAAAAGCTCGTGTTTTTTACGAAATCGTGTAAACCTTCTAGAAGCTGTGATTTTAAAAAACGGGGGAAGTAAGCTTTTCTTATTTCCAGATGCATGCGCAAACTATAGAAAGTCGTTATGACGTAGAATGTGCATACTTTGTAGATTCCATTTATGAAATAAAACACATTTTCTAAAAACTCATGTTTTTTACGAAATCATGTAAACCTTCTAGAAGCTGTGATTTTAAAAAACGGTGGAAGTAAGCTTTTCTTATTTCCGGACGCATGCGCAAACTCTAGAAAGTCATTATTACGTAGAATGTGCATACTTTGTTGAATCTATTTATGAAATAAAACACATTTTCTAAAAACTCATGTTTTTTACGAAATCATGTAAACCTTCTAGAATCTGTGATTTTAAAAAACGGGGGAGGTAAGCTTTTCTTATTTCTGGACGAATGCGCAAACTATAGAAATTCGTTATGACGTAGAATATGCATGCTTTGTTGATTCCATTTATGAAATAACACAAATTTTCTAAAAACTCATGTTTTTTAAGAAATCATGTAAACGTTCTAGAAGCTGTGATTTTAAAAAACGGGGGAAGTAAGCTTTTCTTATTTCCAAACACATGCGCAAACTATAGAATGTCCTTATGACGTAGAAAGTGCATACTTTGTAGATTCCATTTATGAAATAAAACACATTTTCTAAAAACTCGTGTTTTTTACGAAATCATGTAAACCTTCTAGAATCTATGATTTTAAAAAACGGGGGAGGTAAGATTTTCTTATTTCCGGACGCATGCGCAAACTATAGAAAGTCGTTATGACGTAGAATCTACATACTTTGTTGATTCCATTTATGAAATAAAACACATTTTCTAAAAACTCGTGTTTTTTACGAAATCATGTAAACCTTCTAGAATCTGTGATTTTAAAAAACGGGGGAAGTAAGCTTTTCTTATTTCCGGACGCATGCGCAAACTATAGAAAGTCGTTATGACGTACAATGTGCATACTTTGTAGATTCCATTTATGAAATAAAACACATTTTCAAAATACTCGTGTTTTTTAAAAAATAATGTAAACCTTCTAGAAGCTGTGATTTTAAAAAACGGGGGAAGTAAGCTTTTCTTATTTCCGGACGCATGCGCAAACTATAGAAAGAAATTATGACGTAGAATGTGCATACTTTGTAGATTCCATTTATGAAATAAAACACATTTTCTAAAAACTCGTGTTTTTTACGAAATCATGTAAACCTTCTAGAAGCTGTGATTTTAAAAAACGGGGGAAGTAAGCTTTTCTTATTTCCGGACGCGTGCGCAAACTATAGAAATTCGTTATGACGTAGAATGTGCATACTTTGTTGATTCCATTTATGAAATAAAACACATTTTTTAAAAACTCGTGTTTTTTAAGAAATCATGTAAACCTTCTAGAAGCTGTGATTTTAAAAAATGGGGGAAGTAAGCTTTTCTTATTTCCGCACGCATGCGCAAACTATAGAAAGTCGTTCTGACGTAGAATGTGCATACTTTGTTGATTCCATTTATGAAATAAAACACATTTTCTAAAAACTCATGTTTTTTAAGAAATCATGTAAACTCTCTAGAAGCGGTGATTTTAAAAAACGGTGGAAGTAAGCTTTTCTTATTTCCGGACGCATGCGCAAAATATAGAAAGTCGTTATGACGTAGAATGTGCATACTTTGTTGATTTCATTTATGAAATAAAACACATTTTCTAAAAACTCGTGTTTTTTAAAAAATCATGTAAAACTTCTAGAAGCTGTGATTTTAAAAAACGGGGGAAGTAAGCTTTTCTTATTTCCGGACGCATGCGCAAACTATAGAAAGTCGTTATGATGTAGAATTTGCATACTTTGTAGTTTCCATTTATGAAATAAAACACATTTTCTAAAAACTCATGTTTTTTACGAAATCATGTAAACCTTCTAGAAGCTGTGATTTTAAAAAACGGGGGAAGTAAGTTTTTCTTATTTCCAAACGCATGCGCAAACTATAGAAAGTCGTTATGATGTAGGATGTGCATACTTTGTTGATTCCATTTATGAAATAAAACACATTTTCTAAAAACTCGTGTTTTTTACGAAGTGATGTAAACCTTCTAGAAGCTGTGATTTTAAAAAACGGTGGAAGTAAGCTTTTCTTATTTCCGGACACATGCACAAACTATAGAAAGTCGTTATCATGTAGAATGTGCATACTTTGCTGATTCGATTGATGAAATAAAACACATTTTCTAAAAACTCGTGTTTTTTAAGAAATCATGTAAACCTTCTAGAAGCTGTGATTTTAAAATACGGGAGAAGTAAGGTTTTCTTATTTCCAAACGCATGCTCAAACTATAGAAAGTCGTTATGACGTAGAATGTGCATAATTTGTTGATTCCATTTATGAGATAAAACACATTTTCTGAAAACTCGTGTCTTTTACGAAATCATGTAAACCTTCTAGAAGCTGCGATTTTAAAAAACGGGGGAAGTAAGCATTTCTTATTACCGGACGCATGCGCAAACTATAGAAAGTCGTTATGACGTAGAACGTGCATACTTTGTAGATTCCATTTATGAAATAAAACACATTTTCTAAAAACTCGTGTTTTTTACGAAATTATGTAAACCTTCTAGAAGCCGTGATTTTAAAAAACGGGGGAAGTAAGCTTTTCTTATTTCCGGACGCATGCGCAAACTATAGAAAGTCGTTATGACGTAGATTGTGCATACTTTGTTCATTCCATTTATGAAATAAAACACATTTTCTGAAAACACGTGTCTTTTACGAAATCATGTAAACCTTCTAGAAGCTGTGATTTTAAAAAACGGTGGAAGTAAGCTTTTCTTATTTCCGGACTCATGCGCAAACTATAGAAAGTCGTTATGATGTAGAATGTGCATACTTTGTATTTTCCATTTATGAAATAAAACACATTTTTAAAAACTCATGTTTTTTACGAAATCATGTAAACCTTCTAGAAGCTGTGATTTTAAAAAACGGGGGAAGTAAGTTTTTCTTATTTCCAAACGCATGCGCAAACTATAGAAAGTCGTTATGATGTAGAATGTGCATACTTTGTTGATTCCATTTATGAAATAAAATACATTTTCTAAAAACTCGTGTTTTTTACGAAATGATGTAAACCTTCTAGAAGCTGTGATTTTAAAAAATGGTGGAAGTAAGCTTTTCTTATTTCCGGACACATGCGCAAACTATAGAAAGTCGTTATGACGTAGAATGTGCATACTTTGCTGATTCGATTGAAGAAATAAAACACATTTTCTAAAAACTCGTGTCTTTTACGAAATCATGTAAACCTTCTAGAAGCTACGATTTTAAAAAACGGGGGAAGTAAGCATTTCTTATTTCCAGACGCATGCGCAAACTATAGAAAGTCGTTATGACGTAGAATGTGCATACTTTGTAGATTCCATTTATGAAATAAAACACATTTTCTAAAAACTCGTGTTTTTTAATAAATCATGTAAACCTTCTAGAAGCCGTGATTTTAAAAAACGGGGGAAGTAAGCTTTTCTTATTTCCGGACGCATGCGCAAACTATAAAAAGTCGTTATGACGTAGAATGTGCATACTTTGTACATTCCATTTATGAAATAAAAAACATTTTCTAAAAACTCATGTTTTTTAAGAAATCATGTAAACCTTATAGAAGCTGTGATTTAAAAAAACGGTGGAAGTAAGCTTTTCTTATTTCCGGACGCATGCACAAACTATAGAAAGTCATTATGAAGTACAATGTGCATACTTTGTAGATTCCATTTATGAAATAAAACACATTTTCTAAAAACTCTTGTTTTTTACGAAATCATGTAAACCTTCTAGAAGCTGTGATTTTAAAGAACGGTGGAAGTAAGCTTTTCTTATTTCTGGACGCACGCGCAAACTATAGAAAGTCGTTATCACGTAGAATGTGCATAATTTGTTGATTCCATTTATGAAATATAACACATTTTCTCAAAGTCGTGTTTTTTAAGAAATCATGTAAACCTTCTATAAGTTGTGATTTTAAAAAACGGTGGAAGTAAGCTTTTCTTATTTCCGGACGCATGCGCAAACTATAGAAAGTCGTTATGACGTAGAATGTGCATACTTTGTTGATTCCATTTATGAAATAAAACACATTTTCTAAAAACTCCTGTTTTTTAAGAAATCATGTAAACCTTCTAGAAGCTATGATTAAAAAATGGGGGAAGTAAGCTTTTCTTATTTCCGGGTGCATGCGCAAACTATAGAAAGTCGTTATGACGTAGAATGTGCATACTTTGTAGATTCCATTTAGGAAATAAAACACATTTTCTAAAAACTCGTGTTTTTTACGAAATCATTTAAACCTTCTAGAAGCTGTGATTTTAAAAAACGGTGGAAGTGAGCTTTTCTTATTTCCGGTCGAATGCGCAAACTATAGAAAGTCGTTATGACGTAGAATGTGCATACTTTGTTGTTTCCATTTATCAAATAAAACACATTTTCTAAAAACTCGTGTTTTTTGAGAAATCATGTAAACCTTCTAGAAGCGGTGATTTTAAAAAATGGTGGAAGTAAGCTTTTCTTATTTCCGGACGCATGCGCAAACTATAGAAAGTCGTTATGACGTAGAATGTGCATACTTTGTTGATTCCATTTATGAAATAAAACACATTTTCTAAAAACTCATGTTTTTTAAGAAATCATGTAAACCTTCTAGAAACTGTGATTTTAAAAAACGGGAGAAGTAAGCATTTCTTATTTCCAAACGCATGCTCAAACTATACAAAGTCGTTATGACGTAGAATGTCCATACTTTGTTGATTCCATTTATGAAATAAAACACATTTTCTAAAAACTCGTGTTTTTTAAGAAATCATGTAAACCTTGTAGAAGCTGTGATTTAAAAAAACGGGGGAAGTAAGCTTTTCTTATTTTCGGACGCATGCACAAACTATAGTAAGTCGTTATGACGTAGAATGTGCATACTTTGTAGATTCCATTTATGAAATAAAACAAATTTTCAAAAAATCGTGTTTTTTACGAAATCATGTAAATCTTCTAGAAGCTGTGATTTTAAAAAACGGTGGAAGTAAGCTTTTCTTATTTCCGGACGCATGCACAAACTATAGAAAGTCATTATGACATAGAATGTGCATACTTTGTAGATTCCATTTATGAAATAAAACACATTTTCAAAAACTCTTGTTTTTTACGAAATCATGTAAACCTTCTAGAAGCTGTGATTTTAAAAAACGGTGGAAGTAAGCTTTTCTTATTTCCGGAGGAATGCGCAAACTATAGAAAGTCGTTATGATGTAGAATGTGCATACTTTGTTGACTCCATTTATGAAATAAAACACATTTTCTAAAAACTCGTGTTTTTTAAGAAATAATGTAAACCTTCTAGAAGCTGTGATTTTAAAAAACGGGGGAAGTAAGCTTTTCTTATTTTCGGGCGCATGCGCAAACTATAGAAAGTCGTTATGACGTAGAATGTGCATACTTTGTAGATTCCATTTATGAAATAAAACACATTTTCTAAAAACTCGTGTTTTTTAATAAATCATGTAAACCTTCTAGAAGCCGTGATTTTAAAAAACGGGGGAAGTAAGCTTTTCTTATTTTCGGACGCATGCGCAAACTATAAAAAGTCATTATGACGTAGAATGTGCATACTTTGTACATTCCATTTATGAAATAAAAAACATTTTCTAAAAACTCGTGTTTTTTAAGAAATCATGTAAACCTTATAGAAGCTGTGATTTAAAAAAACGGTGGAAGTAAGCTTTTCTTATTTCCGGACGCATGCGCAAACTATAGAAAGTCATTATGAAGTAGAATGTGCATACTTTGTAGATTACATTTATCAAATAAAACACATTTTCTAAAAACTCTTGTTTTTTACGAAATCATGTAAACCTTCTAGAAGCTGTGATTTTAAAGAACGGTGGAAGTAAGCTTTTCTTATTTCTAGACGCACGCGCAAACTATAGAAAGTCGTTATCACGTAGAATGTGCATAATTTGTTGATTCCATTTATGAAATAAAACACATTTTCTCAAAGTCGTGTTTTTTAAGAAATCATGTAAACCTTCTATAAGTTGTGATTTTAAAAAACGGTGGAAGTAAGCTTTTCTTATTTCCGGACGCGTGCGCAAACTATAGAAAGTCGTTATGACGTAGAATGTGCATACTTTGTTGATTCCATTTATGAAATAAAACACATTTTCTAAAAACTCGTGTTTTTTAAGAAATCATGTAAACCTTCTAGAAGCTGTGATTAAAAAATGGGGGAAGTAAGCATTTCTTATTTCCGGACGCATGCGCAAACTATAGAAAGTCGTTATGACGTAGAATGTGCATACTTTGTAGATTCCATTTATGAAATAAAACACATTTTCTAAAAACTCGTGTTTTTTACGAAATTATGTAAACCTTCTAGAAGCCGTGATTTTAAAAAACGGGGGAAGTAAGCTTTTCTTATTTCCGGACGCATGCGCAAACTATAGAAAGTCGTTATGACGTAGATTGTGCATACTTTGTTCATTCCATTTATGAAATAAAACACATTTTCTGAAAACTCGTGTCTTTTACGAAATCATGTAAACCTTCTAGAAGCTGTGATTTTAAAAAACGGTGGAAGTAAGCTTTTCTTATTTCCGGGCGCATGCGCAAACTATAGAAAGTCGTTATGACGTAGAATGTGCATATTTTGTAGATTCCATTTATGAAATAAAACACATTTCCTAAAAACTCGTGTTTTTTAATAAATCATGTAAACCTTCTAGAAGCCGTGATTTTAAAAAACGGGGGAAGTAAGCTTTTCTTATTTCCGGACGCATGCGCAAACTATAAAAAGTCGTTATGACGTAGAATGTGCATACTTTGTACATTCCATTTATGAAATAAAAAACATTTTCTAAAAACTCATGTTTTTTAAGAAATCATGTAAACCTTATAGAAGCTGTGATTTAAAAAAACGGTGGAAGTAAGCTTTCTTATTTCCGGACGCATGCGCAAACTATAGAAAGTCATTATGAAGTACAATGTGCATACTTTGTAGATTCCATTTATGAAATAAAACACATTTTCTAAAAACTCTTGTTTTTTACGAAATCATGTAAACCTTCTAGAAGCTGTGATTTTAAAGAACGGTGGAAGTAAGCTTTTCTTATTTCTGGACGCACGCGCAAAGTATAGAAAGTCGTTATCACGTAGAATGTGCATAATTTGTTGATTCCATTTATGAAATAAAACACATTTTCTCAAAGTCGTGTTTTTTAAGAAATCATGTAAACCTTCTATAAGTTGTGATTTTAAAAAACGGTGGAGGTAAGCTTTTCTTATTTCCGGACGCGTGCGCAAACTATAGAAAGTCGTTATGACGTAGAATGTGCATACTTTGTTGATTCCATTTATGAAATAAAACACATTTTCTAAAAATTCGTGTTTTTTAAGAAATCATGTAAACCTTCTAGAAGCTGTGATTTTAAAAAACGGGAGAAGTAAGCATTTCTTATTTCCAAACGCATGCTCAAACTATACAAAGTCGTTATGACGTAGAATGTGCATACTTTGTTGATTCCATTTATGAAATAAAACACATTTTCTAAAAATTCGTGTTTTTTAAGAAATCATGTAAACCTTCTAGAAGCTGTGATTTTAAAAAACGGGAGAAGTAAGCATTTCTTTTTTCCAAACGCATGCTCAAACTATACAAAGTCGTTATGACGTAGAATGTCCATACTTTGTTGATTCCATTTATGAAATAAAACACATTTTCTAAAAACTCGTGTTTTTTAAGAAATCATGTAAACCTTCTAGAAGCTGTGATTTTAAAAAACGGTGGAAGTAAGCTTTTCTTATTTCCGGAGGAATGCGCAAACTATAGAAAGTCATTATGATGTAGAATGTGCATACTTTGTAGATTCCATTTATGAAATAAAACAGATTTTCTAAAAACTCGTGTCTTTTACGAAATCATGTAAACCTTCTAGAAGCTGTGATTTTAAAAAATGGGGGAAGTAAGCGTTTCTTATTTCCGGACGCATGCGCAAACTATAGAAAGTCGTTATGACGTAGAATGTGCATACTTTGTTGATTCTATTTATGAAATAAAACACATTTTCTAAAAACTCGTGTTTTTTACGAAATCATGTAAACCTTCTAGAAGCTGTGATTTTAAAAAACGGTGGAAGTAAGCTTTTCTTATTTCTGGACGAATGCACAAACTATAGATAGTCGTTATGACGTAGAATGTGCATAATTTGTTGATTCTATTTATGAAATAAAACACATTTTCTAAAAACTCGTGTTTTTTACGAAATCATGTAAACCTTCTAGAAGCTGTGATTTTAAAAAACGGTGGAAGTATGCTTTTCTTATTTCCGGACGAATGCGCAAACTATAGAAATTCGTTATGACATAGAATGTGCATACTTTGTTGATTGTATTTATGGAATACAACACATTTTCTTAAAACTCGTGTTTTTCATGAAATCATGTAAACCTTCTAGAAGCTGTGATTTTAAAAAATGGTGGAAGTAAGCTTTTCTTATTTCCGGACGCATGCGCAAACTATAGAAAGTCGTTATGATGTAGAATGTGCATACTTTGTTGAATCCATTTATGAAATAAAACACATTTTCTAAAAACTCGTGTTTTTAAGAAATCATGTAAACCTTCTAGAAGCTTTGATTTTAAAAAACGGGGGAAGTAAGCTTTTCTTATTTCCAAACGCATGCACAAATTATAGAAAGTCCTTAGGACGTAAAATTTGCATACTTTGTTGATTCCATTTATGAAATAAAACAAACTCGTGTTTTTTAAGAAACCATGTAAACCTTCTAGAAGCTATGATTTTAAAAAACGGGGGAAGTAAGCTTTTCTTATTTCCGGACACATGCGCAAACTATAGAAAGTCGTTATGACGTAAAATGTGCATACTTTGTAGATTCCATTTATGAAATAAAACACATTTTGTAAAAACTCGTGTTTTTTACGAAATCATGTAAACCTTCTAGAAGCTGTGATTTTAAAAAACGGGGGAAGTAAGCTTTTCTTATTTCCGGACACATGCGCAAACTATAGAAAGTCGTTATGACGTAGAATGTGCATACTTTGTTGATTTCATTGATGAAATAAAACACATTTTCTAAAAACTCATGTTTTTTACGAAATCATGTAAACCTTCTAGAAGATGTGATTTTAAAAAACGGTGGAAGTAAGCTTTTCTTATTTCCGGACGAATGCGCAAACTATAGAAAGTCGTTATCACGTAGAATTTGCATACTTTGTTGATTCCATTTATGAAATAAAACACATTTTCTAAAAACTCGTGTTTTCTACGAAATCATGTAAACCTTCTAGAAGCTGTGATTTTAAAAAACGGGGGAAGTAATCTTTTCTTATTTCCAAACGCATGCGCAAACTATAGAAAGTCATTATGACGTAGAATGTGCATATTTTGTTGATTCCATTTGTGAAACGAAACACATTTTCTAAAAACTCGTGTTTTTTAAGAAATCATGTAAATCTTCTAGAAGCTGTGATTTTAAAAAACGGGGGAAGTAAGCTTTTCTTATTTCCGGATGAATGCGCAAACTATAGAAAGTTGTTATGACGTAGAATGTGCATACTTTGTAGATTCCTTTTATGAAATAAAACACATTTTCTAAAAACTCGTGTTTTTTAGGAAATCATGTAAACCTTCTAGAAGCTGTGATTTTAAAAAACGGGGGAAGTAAGCTTTTCTTATTTCCGGACGCATGCGCAAACTATAGAAAGTTGTTATGACGTAGAATGTGCATACTTTGTAGATTCCATTTATGAAATAAAACAAAATTTCTAAAAAACTCGTGTTTTTTAACAAATCATGTAAACCTTCTAGAAGCTGTGATTTTAAAAAATGGTGGAAGTAAGCTTTTCTTATTTCCGGACGCATCCGCAAACTATAGAAAGTCGTTATGACGTAGAATGTGCATACTTTGTTGATTCCATTTATGAAATAAAAGATATTTTCTAAAAACTCGTGTTTTTTAAGAACTCATGTAAACCTTCTAGAAGCTGTGATTTTAAAAAACGAGGGAAGTAAGGTTTTCTTATTTCCGGACGCATGCACAAACTATAGAAAGTCGTTATGACGTAGAATTTGCATACCTTGTAGATTCCATTTATGAAATAAAACACATTTTCTAAAAACACGTGTTTTTTACAAAATCATGTAAACCATCTAGAAGCTGTGATTTTAAAAAACGGTGGAAGTAAGCTTTTCTTATTTCCGGACGCATGCACAAACTATAGAAAGTCGTTATGACATAGAATGTGCATACTTTGTAGATTCCATTTATGAAATAAAACACATTTTCAAAAACTCGTGTTTTTTACGAAATCATGTAAACCTTCTAGAAGCTGTGATTTTAAAAAACGGTGGAAGTCAGCTTTTCTTATTTAGGACGAATGCGCAAACTATAGAAAGTCATTATGACGTAGAATTTGCATACTTTGTTGATTCCATTTATGAAATAAAACACATTTTCTAAAAACTCGTGTTTTTTAAGAAATCATGTAAACCTTCTAGAAGCTGTGATTTTAAAAAATGAGGGAAGTAAGCTTTTCTTATTTCCAGACGCATGCGCAAACTATAGAAAGTCGTTATGACGTAGAATGTGCATACTTTTTAGATTCCATTTATGAAATAATACACATTTTCTAAAAACTTGTGTTTTTTACGAAATCATGTAAACCTTCTAGAAGCTGTGATTTTAAAAAACGGGGGAAGTAAGGTTTTCTTATTTCCGGACGCATGCGCAAACTATAGAAAGTCGTTATGACGTAGAATGTGCATACTTTGTAGATTCCATTTATGAAATAAAACACATTTTCTAAAAACTCATGTTTTTTACGAAATCATCTAAACCTTCTAGAAGCTCTGATTTTAAAAAACGGTGGAAGTATACTTTTTGTATTTCAGGACGAATGTGTAAACTATAGAAAGTCGTTATGACGTAGAATGTGCATACTTTGCTGATTCTATTTATGAAATAAAACACATTTTCTAAAAACTCGTGTTTTTTAAGAAATCATGTAAACCTTCTAGAAGCTGTGATTTTAAAAAATGGTGGAAGTAAGCTTTTCTTATTTCCGGATGAATGCGCAAACTATAGAATGTCGTTATGACGTAGAATGTGCATACTTTGTTGATTCCATTTATGAAATAAAACACATTTTCTAATAACTCGTGTTTTTTACGAAATCATGTAAACCTTCCAGAAACTGTGATTTTAAAAAACGGGGAAAGTAAGCTTTTCTTATTTCCGGACGGATGCGAAAACTATAGAAACTCATTATGACGTAAAATGTGCATACTTTGTTGACTCCATTTATGAAATAAAAGACATTCTCTAAAAACTCGTGTTTTTAAGAAATCATGTAAACCTTCTAGAAGCTTTGATTTTAAAAAACGGGGGAAGTAAGCTTTTCTTATTTCCGGACGCATGCGCAAACTATAGAAAGTCGTTATGACGTAGAATGTGCATACTTTGTTGATTCCATTTATGAAATAAAACACATTTTCTAAAAACTCGTGTTTTTTAACAAATCATGTAAACCTTCTAGAAGCTCTAATTTTAAAAAACGGGGGAAGTAAGCTTTTCTTATTTCCAAACGCATCCGCAAACTATAGAAAGTCGTTATGACGTAGAATGTGCATACTTTGTTGATTCCATTATGAAATAAAACACATTTTCTAAAAACTCGTGTTTTTTAGGAAATCATGTAAACCTTCTAGAAGCTGTGATTTTAAAAAACGGGGGAAGTAAGCTTTTCTTATTTCCGGACGCATGCGAAAACTATAGAAAGTCGTTATCACGTATAATGTGCATACTTTGTTGATTCCATTTATGAATTAAAACAAATTTTCTAAAAACTCGTGTTTTTTAAGAAATCATGTAAACCTTCTAGAAGCTGTGATTTTAAAAAACGGGGGAAGTAAGCTTTTCGTATTTCCAGACGCATGCGGAAACCATAGAAGGTCGTTATGAAGTAGAATGTGCATACTTTGTAGATTCCATTTATGAAATAAAGCACGTTTTCTAAAAACTTGTGTTTTTTACGAAATCATATAAACCTTCTAGAAGATGTGAATTTAAAAAATGGGGGAAGTAAGCTTTTCTTATTTCCGGACGCATGCACAAACTATAGAAAGTCGTTATGATGTATAATGTGCATACTTTGTAGATACCATTTATGAAATAAAACACATTTTCTAAAAACTCATGTTTTTTATGAAATCATGTAAACCTTCTAGAAGCTGTGATTTAAAAAAACGGTGGAAGTAAGCTTTTCTTATTTCCGGACGCATGCGCAAACTATAGAAAGTCATTATGACGTAGAATGTGCATACTTTGTAGATTCCATTTATGAAATAAAACACATTTTCTAAAAACTCGTGTTTTTTATGAAATCATGTAAACCTTCTAGAAGCTGTGATTTTAAAAGTAAGCTTTTCTTATTTCCGGACGCATGCGCAAACTATAGAAAGTCGTTATGATGTAGAATATGCATACTTTTTTTACTCGATTTATGAAATAAAACACATTTTCTAAAAACTCGTGTTTTTTAAGAAATCATGTAAACCTTCTAGAAGCTGTGATTTTAAAAAACGGGGGAAGTAAGCTTTTCTTATTTCCAAACTCATGCGCAAACTATAGAAAGTCGTTATGACGTAGAATTTGCATACTTTGTTGATTCCATTTATGAAATAAAACACATTTTCTAAAAACTCATGTTTTTTAAGAAACCATGTAAACCTTCTAGAAGCTATGATTTTAAAAAACGGGGGAAGTAAGCTTTTCTTATTTCCAAACACATTCGCAAAGTATAGAAAGTTGTTATGACGTAGAATGTGCATACTTTGTTGATTCCATTTATGAAATAAAACACATTTTCTAAAAACTCGTGTTTTTTAAGAAATCATGTAAACCTTCTAGAAGCTGTGATTTTAAAAAATGGGGGAAGTAAGCTTTTCTTATTTCCGGACGCATGCGTAAACTATAGAAATTCGTTATGACATAGAATGTGCATACTTTGTAGATTCCATTTATGAAATAAAACACATTTTCTAAAAACTCATGTTTTTTACGAAATCATGTAAACCTTCCAGAAGCTGTGATTTTAAAGAACGGTGGAAGTAAGCTTTTCTTATTTCTAGACGCACGCGCAAACTATAGAAAGTCGTTATCACGTAGAATGTGCATAATTTGTTGATTCCATTTATGAAATAAAACACATTTTCTCAAAGTCGTGTTTTTTAAGAAATCATGTAAACCTTCTATAAGTTGTGATTTTAAAAAACGGTGGAAGTAAGCTTTTCTTATTTCCGGACGCGTGCGCAAACTATAGAAAGTCGTTATGACGTAGAATGTGCATACTTTGTTGATTCCATTTATGAAATAAAACACATTTTCTAAAAACTCGTGTTTTTTAAGAAATCATGTAAACCTTCTAGAAGCTGTGATTAAAAAATGGGGGAAGTAAGCATTTCTTATTTCCGGACGCATGCGCAAACTATAGAAAGTCGTTATGACGTAGAATGTGCATACTTTGTAGATTCCATTTATGAAATAAAACACATTTTCTAAAAACTCGTGTTTTTTACGAAATTATGTAAACCTTCTAGAAGCCGTGATTTTAAAAAACGGGGGAAGTAAGCTTTTCTTATTTCCGGACGCATGCGCAAACTATAGAAAGTCGTTATGACGTAGATTGTGCATACTTTGTTCATTCCATTTATGAAATAAAACACATTTTCTGAAAACTCGTGTCTTTTACGAAATCATGTAAACCTTCTAGAAGCTGTGATTTTAAAAAACGGTGGAAGTAAGCTTTTCTTATTTCCAGGCGCATGCGCAAACTATAGAAAGTCGTTATGACGTAGAATGTGCATATTTTGTAGATTCCATTTATGAAATAAAACACATTTCCTAAAAACTCGTGTTTTTTAATAAATCATGTAAACCTTCTAGAAGCCGTGATTTTAAAAAACGGGGGAAGTAAGCTTTTCTTATTTCCGGACGCATGCGCAAACTATAAAAAGTCGTTATGACGTAGAATGTGCATACTTTGTACATTCCATTTATGAAATAAAAAACATTTTCTAAAAACTCATGTTTTTTAAGAAATCATGTAAACCTTATAGAAGCTGTGATTTAAAAAAACGGTGGAAGTAAGCTTTCTTATTTCCGGACGCATGCGCAAACTATAGAAAGTCATTATGAAGTACAATGTGCATACTTTGTAGATTCCATTTATGAAATAAAACACATTTTCTAAAAACTCTTGTTTTTTACGAAATCATGTAAACCTTCTAGAAGCTGTGATTTTAAAGAACGGTGGAAGTAAGCTTTTCTTATTTCTGGACGCACGCGCAAAGTATAGAAAGTCGTTATCACGTAGAATGTGCATAATTTGTTGATTCCATTTATGAAATAAAACACATTTTCTCAAAGTCGTGTTTTTTAAGAAATCATGTAAACCTTCTATAAGTTGTGATTTTAAAAAACGGTGGAGGTAAGCTTTTCTTATTTCCGGACGCGTGCGCAAACTATAGAAAGTCGTTATGACGTAGAATGTGCATACTTTGTTGATTCCATTTATGAAATAAAACACATTTTCTAAAAATTCGTGTTTTTTAAGAAATCATGTAAACCTTCTAGAAGCTGTGATTTTAAAAAACGGGAGAAGTAAGCATTTCTTATTTCCAAACGCATGCTCAAACTATACAAAGTCGTTATGACGTAGAATGTGCATACTTTGTTGATTCCATTTATGAAATAAAACACATTTTCTAAAAATTCGTGTTTTTTAAGAAATCATGTAAACCTTCTAGAAGCTGTGATTTTAAAAAACGGGAGAAGTAAGCATTTCTTTTTTCCAAACGCATGCTCAAACTATACAAAGTCGTTATGACGTAGAATGTCCATACTTTGTTGATTCCATTTATGAAATAAAACACATTTTCTAAAAACTCGTGTTTTTTAAGAAATCATGTAAACCTTCTAGAAGCTGTGATTTTAAAAAATGGTGGAAGTAAGCTTTTCTTATTTCCGGAGGAATGCGCAAACTATAGAAAGTCATTATGATGTAGAATGTGCATACTTTGTAGATTCCATTTATGAAATAAAACAGATTTTCTAAAAACTCGTGTCTTTTACGAAATCATGTAAACCTTCTAGAAGCTGTGATTTTAAAAAATGGGGGAAGTAAGCGTTTCTTATTTCCGGACGCATGCGCAAACTATAGAAAGTCGTTATGACGTAGAATGTGCATACTTTGTTGATTCTATTTATGAAATAAAACACATTTTCTAAAAACTCGTGTTTTTTACGAAATCATGTAAACCTTCTAGAAGCTGTGATTTTAAAAAACGGTGGAAGTAAGCTTTTCTTATTTCTGGACGAATGCACAAACTATAGATAGTCGTTATGACGTAGAATGTGCATAATTTGTTGATTCTATTTATGAAATAAAACACATTTTCTAAAAACTCGTGTTTTTTACGAAATCATGTAAACCTTCTAGAAGCTGTGATTTTAAAAAACGGTGGAAGTATGCTTTTCTTATTTCCGGACGAATGCGCAAACTATAGAAATTCGTTATGACATAGAATGTGCATACTTTGTTGATTGTATTTATGGAATACAACACATTTTCTTAAAACTCGTGTTTTTCATGAAATCATGTAAACCTTCTAGAAGCTGTGATTTTAAAAAATGGTGGAAGTAAGCTTTTCTTATTTCCGGACGCATGCGCAAACTATAGAAAGTCGTTATGATGTAGAATGTGCATACTTTGTTGAATCCATTTATGAAATAAAACACATTTTCTAAAAACTCGTGTTTTTAAGAAATCATGTAAACCTTCTAGAAGCTTTGATTTTAAAAAACGGGGGAAGTAAGCTTTTCTTATTTCCAAACGCATGCACAAATTATAGAAAGTCCTTAGGACGTAAAATTTGCATACTTTGTTGATTCCATTTATGAAATAAAACAAACTCGTGTTTTTTAAGAAACCATGTAAACCTTCTAGAAGCTATGATTTTAAAAAACGGGGGAAGTAAGCTTTTCTTATTTCCGGACACATGCGCAAACTATAGAAAGTCGTTATGACGTAAAATGTGCATACTTTGTAGATTCCATTTATGAAATAAAACACATTTTGTAAAAACTCGTGTTTTTTACGAAATCATGTAAACCTTCTAGAAGCTGTGATTTTAAAAAACGGGGGAAGTAAGCTTTTCTTATTTCCGGACACATGCGCAAACTATAGAAAGTCGTTATGACGTAGAATGTGCATACTTTGTTGATTTCATTGATGAAATAAAACACATTTTCTAAAAACTCATGTTTTTTACGAAATCATGTAAACCTTCTAGAAGATGTGATTTTAAAAAACGGTGGAAGTAAGCTTTTCTTATTTCCGGACGAATGCGCAAACTATAGAAAGTCGTTATCACGTAGAATTTGCATACTTTGTTGATTCCATTTATGAAATAAAACACATTTTCTAAAAACTCGTGTTTTCTACGAAATCATGTAAACCTTCTAGAAGCTGTGATTTTAAAAAACGGGGGAAGTAATCTTTTCTTATTTCCAAACGCATGCGCAAACTATAGAAAGTCATTATGACGTAGAATGTGCATATTTTGTTGATTCCATTTGTGAAACGAAACACATTTTCTAAAAACTCGTGTTTTTTAAGAAATCATGTAAATCTTCTAGAAGCTGTGATTTTAAAAAACGGGGGAAGTAAGCTTTTCTTATTTCCGGATGAATGCGCAAACTATAGAAAGTTGTTATGACGTAGAATGTGCATACTTTGTAGATTCCTTTTATGAAATAAAACACATTTTCTAAAAACTCGTGTTTTTTAGGAAATCATGTAAACCTTCTAGAAGCTGTGATTTTAAAAAACGGGGGAAGTAAGCTTTTCTTATTTCCGGACGCATGCGCAAACTATAGAAAGTTGTTATGACGTAGAATGTGCATACTTTGTAGATTCCATTTATGAAATAAAACAAAATTTCTAAAAAACTCGTGTTTTTTAACAAATCATGTAAACCTTCTAGAAGCTGTGATTTTAAAAAATGGTGGAAGTAAGCTTTTCTTATTTCCGGACGCATCCGCAAACTATAGAAAGTCGTTATGACGTAGAATGTGCATACTTTGTTGATTCCATTTATGAAATAAAAGATATTTTCTAAAAACTCGTGTTTTTTAAGAACTCATGTAAACCTTCTAGAAGCTGTGATTTTAAAAAACGAGGGAAGTAAGGTTTTCTTATTTCCGGACGCATGCACAAACTATAGAAAGTCGTTATGACGTAGAATTTGCATACCTTGTAGATTCCATTTATGAAATAAAACACATTTTCTAAAAACACGTGTTTTTTACAAAATCATGTAAACCATCTAGAAGCTGTGATTTTAAAAAACGGTGGAAGTAAGCTTTTCTTATTTCCGGACGCATGCACAAACTATAGAAAGTCGTTATGACATAGAATGTGCATACTTTGTAGATTCCATTTATGAAATAAAACACATTTTCAAAAACTCGTGTTTTTTACGAAATCATGTAAACCTTCTAGAAGCTGTGATTTTAAAAAACGGTGGAAGTCAGCTTTTCTTATTTAGGACGAATGCGCAAACTATAGAAAGTCGTTATGACGTAGAATTTGCATACTTTGTTGATTCCATTTATGAAATAAAACACATTTTCTAAAAACTCGTGTTTTTTAAGAAATCATGTAAACCTTCTAGAAGCTGTGATTTTAAAAAATGAGGGAAGTAAGCTTTTCTTATTTCCAGACGCATGCGCAAACTATAGAAAGTCGTTATGACGTAGAATGTGCATACTTTTTAGATTCCATTTATGAAATAATACACATTTTCTAAAAACTTGTGTTTTTTACGAAATCATGTAAACCTTCTAGAAGCTGTGATTTTAAAAAACGGGGGAAGTAAGGTTTTCTTATTTCCGGACGCATGCGCAAACTATAGAAAGTCGTTATGACGTAGAATGTGCATACTTTGTAGATTCCATTTATGAAATAAAACACATTTTCTAAAAACTCATGTTTTTTACGAAATCATGTAAACCTTCTAGAAGCTCTGATTTTAAAAAACGGTGGAAGTATACTTTTTGTATTTCAGGACGAATGTGTAAACTATAGAAAGTCGTTATGACGTAGAATGTGCATACTTTGCTGATTCTATTTATGAAATAAAACACATTTTCTAAAAACTCGTGTTTTTTAAGAAATCATGTAAACCTTCTAGAAGCTGTGATTTTAAAAAATGGTGGAAGTAAGCTTTTCTTATTTCCGGATGAATGCGCAAACTATAGAATGTCGTTATGACGTAGAATGTGCATACTTTGTTGATTCCATTTATGAAATAAAACACATTTTCTAATAACTCGTGTTTTTTACGAAATCATGTAAACCTTCCAGAAACTGTGATTTTAAAAAACGGGGAAAGTAAGCTTTTCTTATTTCCGGACGGATGCGAAAACTATAGAAACTCATTATGACGTAAAATGTGCATACTTTGTTGACTCCATTTATGAAATAAAAGACATTCTCTAAAAACTCGTGTTTTTAAGAAATCATGTAAACCTTCTAGAAGCTTTGATTTTAAAAAACGGGGGAAGTAAGCTTTTCTTATTTCCGGACGCATGCGCAAACTATAGAAAGTCGTTATGACGTAGAATGTGCATACTTTGTTGATTCCATTTATGAAATAAAACACATTTTCTAAAAACTCGTGTTTTTTAACAAATCATGTAAACCTTCTAGAAGCTCTAATTTTAAAAAACGGGGGAAGTAAGCTTTTCTTATTTCCAAACGCATCCGCAAACTATAGAAAGTCGTTATGACGTAGAATGTGCATACTTTGTTGATTCCATTATGAAATAAAACACATTTTCTAAAAACTCATGTTTTTTAGGAAATCATGTAAACCTTCTAGAAGCTGTGATTTTAAAAAACGGGGGAAGTAAGCTTTTCTTATTTCCGGACGCATGCGAAAACTATAGAAAGTCGTTATCACGTATAATGTGCATACTTTGTTGATTCCATTTATGAATTAAAACAAATTTTCTAAAAACTCGTGTTTTTTAAGAAATCATGTAAACCTTCTAGAAGCTGTGATTTTAAAAAACGGGGGAAGTAAGCTTTTCGTATTTCCAGACGCATGCGGAAACAATAGAAGGTCGTTATGAAGTAGAATGTGCATACTTTGTAGATTCCATTTATGAAATAAAGCACGTTTTCTAAAAACTTGTGTTTTTTACGAAATCATATAAACCTTCTAGAAGATGTGAATTTAAAAAATGGGGGAAGTAAGCTTTTCTTATTTCCGGACGCATGCACAAACTATAGAAAGTCGTTATGATGTATAATGTGCATACTTTGTAGATACCATTTATGAAATAAAACACATTTTCTAAAAACTCATGTTTTTTATGAAATCATGTAAACCTTCTAGAAGCTGTGATTTAAAAAAACGGTGGAAGTAAGCTTTTCTTATTTCCGGACGCATGCGCAAACTATAGAAAGTCATTATGACGTAGAATGTGCATACTTTGTAGATTCCATTTATGAAATAAAACACATTTTCTAAAAACTCGTGTTTTTTATGAAATCATGTAAACCTTCTAGAAGCTGTGATTTTAAAAGTAAGCTTTTCTTATTTCCGGACGCATGCGCAAACTATAGAAAGTCGTTATGATGTAGAATATGCATACTTTTTTTACTCGATTTATGAAATAAAACACATTTTCTAAAAACTCGTGTTTTTTAAGAAATCATGTAAACCTTCTAGAAGCTGTGATTTTAAAAAACGGGGGAAGTAAGCTTTTCTTATTTCCAAACTCATGCGCAAACTATAGAAAGTCGTTATGACGTAGAATTTGCATACTTTGTTGATTCCATTTATGAAATAAAACACATTTTCTAAAAACTCATGTTTTTTAAGAAACCATGTAAACCTTCTAGAAGCTATGATTTTAAAAAACGGGGGAAGTAAGCTTTTCTTATTTCCAAACACATTCGCAAAGTATAGAAAGTTGTTATGACGTAGAATGTGCATACTTTGTTGATTCCATTTATGAAATAAAACACATTTTCTAAAAACTCGTGTTTTTTAAGAAATCATGTAAACCTTCTAGAAGCTGTGATTTTAAAAAATGGGGGAAGTAAGCTTTTCTTATTTCCGGACGCATGCGTAAACTATAGAAATTCGTTATGACATAGAATGTGCATACTTTGTAGATTCCATTTATGAAATAAAACACATTTTCTAAAAACTCATGTTTTTTACGAAATCATGTAAACCTTCCAGAAGCTGTGATTTTAAAAAACGGGGGAAGTAAGCTTTTCTTATTTCCGGACGGATGCGAAAACTATAGAAACTCATTATGACGTAAAATGTGCATACTTTGTAGATTCCATTTATGAAATAAAACACATTTTCTAAAAACTCGTGTTTTTTACGAAATCATGTAAACCTTCTAGAAGCTGTGATTTTAAAAAACGGGGGAAGTAAGCTTTTCTTATTTCCGGACACATGCGCAAACTATAGAAAGTTGTTATGACGTAGAATGTGCATACTTTGTTGATTCCATTTATGAAATAAAACACATTTTCTAAAAACTCGTGTTTTTTACGAAATCATGTAAACCTTCTAGAAGCTGTGATTTTAAAAAACGGTGGAAGTAAGCTGTTCTTATTTCCGGACGAATGCGCAAACTATAGAAAGTCGTTATCACGTAGAATTTGCATACTTTGTTGATTCCATTTATGAAATAAAACACATTTTCTAAAAACTCGTGTTTTTTACGAAATCATATAAACCTTCTAGAAGCTGTGATTTTAAAAAATGGGGGAAGTAAGCTTTTCTTATTTCCAAACGCATGCGCAAACTATTGAAAGTCGTTATGACGTAGAATGTGCATACTTTGTTGATTCCTTTTATGAAATAAAACACATTTTCTAAAAACTCGTATTTTTTAAGAAATCATGTAAACCTTCTAGAAGCTGTGATTTTAAAAAACGGGGGAAGTAAGGTTTTCTTATTTCCAAATGCATGTGCAAACTATAGAAAGTCGTTATGACGTGGAATGTGCATACTTTGTTGATTCCATTTATGAAATAAAACACATTTTCTAAAAACTCGTGTTTTTTACGAAATCATGTAAACCTTCTAGAAGCTGTGATTTTAAAAAATGGTGGAAGTAAGCTTTTCTTATTTCCGGACGAATGCGCAAACTATAGAAAGTCGTTATGACGTAGAATGTGCATACTTTGTTGATTCCATTTATGAAATAAAACACATTTTCTAAAAACTTGTGTTTTTTAAGAAATCATGTAAACCTCCTAGAAGCTGTGATTTTTAAAAACGGGGGAAGTAAGCTTTTCTTATTTTCTGGACGCATGCGCAAACTATAGAAAGTCGTTATGACGTAGAATGTGCATACTTTGTTGATTCCATTTATGAAATAAAACACATTTTCTAAAAACTTGTGTTTTTTAAGAAATCATGTAAACCTCCTAGAAGCTGTGATTTTAAAAAACGGGGGAAGTAAGGTTTTCTTATTTCCAAATGCATGCGCAAACTATAGAAAGTCGTTACGACGTGGAATGTGCATACTTTGTTGATTCCATTTATGAAATAAAACACATTTTCTAAAAACTCGTGTTTTTTACGAAATCATTTAAACCTTCTAGAAGCTGTGATTTTAAAAAACGGGGGAAGTAAGCTTTTCTTATTTCCGGACGCATGCGCAAACTATAGAAAGTCGTTATGACGTAGAATGTGCATACTTTGTAGATTCGATTTATGAAATAAAACACATTTTCTAAAAACTCGTGTTTTTTACGAACTCATGTAAACCTTCTAGAAGCTGTGATTTTAAAAAACGGTGGAAGTATGCTTTTCTTATTTCCGGACACATGCGCAAACTATAGAAAGTCGTTATGACATAGAATGTGCATACTTTTTAGATTCGATTTATGAAATAAAACACATTGTCTGAAAACTCGTGCTTTTTACGAACTCATGTAAACCTTCTAGAAGCTGTGATTTTAAAAAACAGTGGAAGTAAGCTTTTCTTATTTCCGGACGCATGCGCAAACTATAGAAAGTCGTTATGACGTAGAATGTGCATACTTTGTAGATTCCATTTATGAAATAAAACACATTTTCTAAAAACTCATGTTTTTTACGAAATCATGTAAGCCTTCTAGAAGCTGTGATTTTAAAAAACGGGCGAAGTAAGCTTTTCTTATTTCCAAATGCAAGCGCAAACTATAGAAAGTTGTTATGACATAGAATGTGCATACTTTGTTGATTCCATTTATGAAATAAAACACATTTTCTAAAAACTCGTGTTTTCTAAGAAATCGTGTAAACCTTCTAGAAGCCGTGATTTTAAAAAACGGGGGAAGTAAGCTTTTCTTATTTCTAGACGCATGCACAAACTATAGAAAGTCTTCATGACGTAGATTGTGCATACTTTGTAGATTCAATTTATGAAATAAAACACATTTTCTAAAAACTCGTGTTTTTTACGAAATGATGTAAACCTTCTAGAAGCTGTGATTTTAAAAAACGGTGGAAGTAAGCTTTTCTTATTTCCGGACGCATACGCAAACTATAGAAATTCATTATGACGTAGAATGTGCATACTTTGTAGATTCCATTTATGAAATAAAACACAATTTCTAAAAACTCGTGTTTTTTACGAAATCATGTAAACCTTCTAGAAACTGTGATTTTAAAAAACGGTGGAAGTAAGCTTTTCTTATTTCCGCACGCATGCGCAAACTATAGAAAGTCGTTATGACATAGAATGTGCATACTTTGTAGATTCCATTTATGAAATAAAACACATTTTCTAAAAACTCGTGTTTTTTACGAAATCTTGTAAACCTTCTAGAAGCTATGATTTTAGAAAACGGTGGAAGTGAGCTTTTCTTATTTCCGGACGCATGCGCAAACTATAGAAATTCCTTATGACGTAGAATGTGCATACTTTGTTGATTCCATTTATGAAATAAAACACATTTTCTAAAAACTCGTGTTTTTTACGAAATCATGTAAAACTTTTAGAAGCTGTGATTTTAAAAAACGGTGGAAGTAAGCTTTTCTTATTTTCGGACGAATGCGCAAACTATGGAAAGTCGTTATGATGTAGAATGTGCATACTTTGTTGATTCCATTCATGAAATAAAACACATTTTCTAAAAACGCGTGTTTTTTACGAAATGATGTAAACCTTCTAGAAGCTGTGATTTTAAAAAACGGTGGAAGTAAGCTTTTATTATTTCCGGACGCATACACAAACTATAGAAATTCATTATGACGTAGAATGTGCATACTTTGCAGATTCCATTTATGAAATAAAACACAATTTCTAAAAACTCGTGTTTTTTACGAAATCATGTAAACCTTCTAGAAGCTGTGATTTTAAAAAACGGTGGAAGTAAGCTTTTCTTATTTTCGGACGAATGCGCAAACTATGGAAAGTCGTTATGATGTAGAATGTGCATACTTTGTTGATTCCAATCATGAACTAAAACACATTTTCTAAAAACTTGTGTTTTTTAAGAAATCATGTAAACCTTCTAGAAGCTGTGATTTTAAAAAACGGTGGAAGTAAGCTTTTCTTATTTCCGGACGCATGCGCAAACTATAGAAATTCGTTATGACGTAGAATGTGCATACTTTGTTGATGCCATTTATGAAATAAAACACATTTTCTAAAAACTCGTGTTTTTTAAGAAATCATGTAAACCTTGTAGAAGTTGTGAATTTAAAAAACGGGGCAAGTAAGCTTTTCTTATTTCCAAATGCATGCGCAAACTATAGAAAGTCAACATGACGTAAAATGTGCATACTTTGTTGATTCCATTTATGAAATAAAACACATTTTCTAAAAACTCGTGTTTTTTACGAAATCATGTAAACCTTCTAGAAGCTATGATTTTAAAAAACGGTGGAAGTGAGATTTTCTTATTTCCGGACGCATGCGCAAACTATAGAAAGTCGTTATGACGTAGAATGTGCATACTTTGTAGATTCCATTTATGAAATAAAACACATTTTCTAAAAACTCGTGTTTTTTACGAAATCATGTAAACCTTCTAGAAGCTGTGATTTTAAAAAACGGTGGAAGTATGCTTTTCTTTTTTTCGGACACATGCGCAAACTATAGAAAGTCGTTATGACATAGAATGTGCATACTTTTTAGATTCGATTTATGAAATAAAACACATTGTTTGAAAACCCGTGCTTTTTATGAAATCATGTAAACCTTCTAGAAGCTGTTATTTTAAAAAACAGTGGAAGTAAGCTTTTCTTATTTCCGGACGCATGCGCAAACTATAGAAAGTCGTTATGACGTAGAATGTGAATACTTTGTTGATTCCTTTTATGAAATAAAACACATTTTCTAAAAACTCATGTTTTTTAAGAAATCATGTAAACCTTCTAGAAGCTGTGATTTTAAAAAATGGTGGAAGTAAGCTTTTCTTATTTCCAAATGCATGCGCAAACTATAGAAAGTAGTTATGACGTAGAATGTGCACACTTTGTTGATTCCATTTATGAAATAAAACACATTTTCTAAAAACTCGTGTTTTTTACGAAATCATGTAAACCTTCTAGAAGCTGTGATTTTAAAAAACGGTGGTAGTAAGGTTTTCTTATTTCCGGACGAATTCGGAAACTATAGAAAGTCGTTATCACGTAGAATTTGCATACTTTGTTGATTCCATTGATGAAATAAAACACATTTTCTAAAAACTCGTGTTTTTTACGAAATCATGTAAACCTTCTAGAAGCTGTGATTTTAAAAAACGGGGGAAGTAAGCTTTTCTTATTTCCAAACGCATGCGCAAACTATAGAAAGTCGTTATGACGTAGAATGTGCATACTTTGTTGATTCCTTTTATGAAATAAAACACATTTTCTAAAAACTCGTATTTTTTAAGAAATCATGTAAACCTTCTAGAAGCTGTGATTTTAAAAAACGGGGGAAGTAAGGTTTTCTTATTTCCAAATGCATGTGCAAACTATAGAAAGTCGTTATGACGTGGAATGTGCATACTTTGTTGATTCCATTTATGAAATAAAACACATTTTCTAAAAACTCGTGTTTTTTACGAAATCATGTAAACCTTCTAGAAGCTGTGATTTTAAAAAACGGTGGAAGTAAGCTTTTCTTATTTCCGGACGAATGCGCAAACTATAGAAAGTCGTTATGACGTAGAATGTGCATACTTTGTTGATTCCATTTATGAAATAAAACACATTTTCTAAAAACTTGTGTTTTTTAAGAAATCATGTAAACCTCCTAGAAGCTGTGATTTTTAAAAACGAGGGAAGTAAGCTTTTCTTCTTTTCTGGACGCATGCACAAACTATAGAAAGTCGTTATGACGTAGAATGTGCATACTTTGTAGATTCCATTTATGAAATAAAGCACATTTTCTAAAAACTCGTGTTTTTTACAAAATGATGTAAACCTTGTAGAAGTTGTGGTTTTAAAAAACGGTGGAAATAAGCTTTTCTTATTTCCGGACGAATGCGCAAACTATAGAAAGTCGTTATGATGTAGAATGTGCATACTTTGTTGATTCCATTTATAAAATAAAATACATTTTCTAAAAACTCCTGTTTTTTAAGAAATCATGTAAACCCTCTAGAAGCTGTGATTTTAAAAAACGGTGGAAGTAAGCTTTTCTTATTTCCGGATGAATGCGCAAACTATAGAATATCGTTACGACGTAGAATGTGCATACTTTGTTGATTCCATTTATGAAATAAACCACATTTTCTAAAAACTCGTGTTTTTTAAGAAATCATGTAAACCTTCTAGAAGCTGTGATTTTAAAAACGGGTGGAAGTAAGCTTTTCTTATTTCCGGACGCATGTGCAAACTATAGAAATTCGTTATGACGTAGAATGTGCATACTTTTTTGATTCCATTTATGAAATAAAACACATTTTCTAAAAACTCGTGTTTTTTAAGAAACCATGTAAACCTTTTAGAAGTTGTGATTTTAAAAAACAGGGGAAGTAAGCTTTTCTTATTTCCAAACGGATGAGCAAACTATAGAAAGTCGATATGACGTAGAATGTGCATACTTTGTAGATTCCATTTATGAAATAAAACAAATTTTCTAAAAACTCGTGTGTTTTACGAAATCATGTAAACCTTCTAGAAGCTGTGATTTTAAAAAACGGTGGAAGTAAGCTTTTCTTATTTCCGGACGAATGCACAAACTATAGAAAGTCGTTCTGACGTAGAATGTGCATACTTTGTAGATTACATTTATGAAATAGAGCACATTTTCTAAAAACTCGTGTTTTTAACGAAATGATGTAAACCTTGTAGAAGTTGTGGTTTTAAAAAACTGTGGAAATAAGATTTTCTTATTTCCGGACGAATGCGCAAACTATAGAAAGTCGTTATGATGTAGAATGTGCATACTTTGTTGATTCCATTTATGAAATAAAATACATTTTCTAAAAACTCGTGTTTTTTAAAAAATCATGTAAACCTTCTAGAAGCTGTGATTTTAAAAAACGGTGGAAGTAAGCTTTTCTTATTTCCGGACGAATGCGCAAACTATAGAAAGTCGTTATGATGTAGAATGTGCATACTTTGTTGATTCCATTTATGAAATAAACCACATTTTCTAAAAACTCGTGTTTTTTAAGAAATCATGTAAACCTTCTAGAAGCTGTGATTTTAAAAAACGGTGGAAGTAATCTTTTCTTATTTCCGGACGCATGTGCAAACTATAGAAAGTCGTTATGACGTAGAATGTACATACTTTTTTTATTCCATTTATGAAATAAAACACATTTTCTAAAAACTCGTGTTTTTTAAGAAACCATGTAAACCTTTTAGAAGCTGTGATTTTAAAAAATAGGGGAAGTAAGCTTTTCTTATTTCCAAACGGATGCGCAAGCTATAGAAAGTAGTTATGACGTAGAATGTGCATACTTTGTTGATTCCATTTATGAAATAAAACACATTTTCTAAAAACTCGTGTTTTTTAAGAAATCATGTAAACCTTCTAGAAGCTGTGAATTTAAAAAACGGGGGAAGTAAGCTTTTCTTATTTCCGGACGCATGGGAAAACTATAGAAATTCGTTATGACGTAGAATGTGCATACTTTGTAGATTCCATTTATGAAATAAAACACATTTTCTAAAAACTCGTGTTTTTTACGAAACCATGTAAACCTTCTAGAAGCTGTGATTTAAAAAAACGGTGGAAGTAAGCTTTTCTTATTTCCGGACGCATGCGCAAACTATTGAAAGTCGTTATGATGTAGAATATGCATACTTTGCTGACTCGATTTATGAAATAAAACACATTTTCTAAAAACTCGTGTTTTTTAAGAAATCATATAAACCTTCTAGAAGCTGTGATTTTAAAAAATGGGGGAAGTAAACTTTTCTTATTTCCGGACGCATGCGCAAACTATAGAAATTCGTTATGACGTAGAATGTGCATACTTTGTAGATTCCATTTATGAAATAAAACACATTTTCTAAAAACTCGTGTTTTTTACGAAATCATGTAAACCTTCCAGAAGCTGTGATTTTAAAAAACGGGGGAAGTAAGCTTTTCTTATTTCCGGACGCATGCGAAAACTATAGAAACTCGTTATGACGTAAAATGTGCATACTTTGTAGATTCCATTTATGAAATAAAACACATTTTCTAAAAACTCGTGTTTTTTACGAAATCATGTAAACCTTCTAGAAGCTGTGATTTTAAAAAACGGGGGAAGTAAGCTTTTCTTATTTCCGGACACATTCGCAAACTATAGAAAGTCGTTATGACGTAGAATGTGCATACTTTGTTGATTCCATTTATGAAATAAAACACATTTTCTAAAAACTCATGTTTTTTACGAAATCATGTAAACCTTCTAGAAGCTGTGATTTTAAAAAACGGTGGAAGTAAGCTTTTCTTATTTCCGGACGAATGCGCAAACTATAGAAAGTCGTTATCACGTAGAATTTGCATACTTTGTTGATTCCATTGATGAAATAAAACACATTTTCTAAAAACTCGTGTTTTTTACGAAATCATGTAAACCTTCTAGAATCTGTGATTTTAAAAAACGGGGGAAGTAAGCTTTTCTTATTTCCAAATGCATGCGCAAACTATAGAAAGTCGTTATGACGTAGAATGTGCATACTTTGTTGATTCCTTTTATGAAATAAAACACATTTTCTAAAAACTCGTATTTTTTAAGAAATCATGTAAACCTTCTAGAAGCTGTGATTTTAAAAAACGGGGGAAGTAAGGTTTTCTTATTTCCAAATGCATGTGCAAACTATAGAAAGTCGTTATGACGTGGAATGTGCATACTTTGTTGATTCCATTTATGAAATAAAACACATTTTCTAAAAACTCGTGTTTTTTACGAAATCATGTAAACCTTCTAGAAGCTGTGATTTTAAATAACGGTGGAAGTAAGCTTTTCTTATTTCCGGACGAATGCGCAAACTATAGAAAGTCGTTATGACGTAGAATGTGCATACTTTGTTGATTCCATTTATGAAATAAAACACATTTTCTAAAAACTTGTGTTTTTTAAGAAATCATGTAAACCTCCTAGAAGCTGTGATTTTTAAAAACGAGGGAAGTAAGCTTTTCTTCTTTTCTGGACGCATGCACAAACTATAGAAAGTCGTTATGACGTAGAATGTGCATACTTTGTAGATTCCATTTATGAAATAAAGCACATTTTCTAAAAACTCGTGTTTTTTACGAAATGATGTAAACCTTGTAGAAGTTGTGGTTTTAAAAAACGGTGGAAATAAGCTTTTCTTATTTCCGGACGAATGCGCAAACTATAGAAAGTCGTTATGATGTAGAATGTGCATACTTTGTTGATTCCATTTATGAAATAAAATACATTTTCTAAAAACTCGTGTTTTTAAGAAATCATGTAAACCCTCTAGAAGCTGTGATTTTAAAAAACGGTGGAAGTAAGCTTTTCTTATTTCCGGATGAATGCGCAAACTATAGAAAGTCGATATGACGTAGAATGTGCATACTTTGTAGATTCCATTTATGAAATAAAACACATTTTCTAAAAACTCGTGTGTTTTACGAAATCATGTAAACCTTCTAGAAGCTGTGATTTTAAAAAACGGTGGAAGTAAGCTTTTCTTATTTCCGGACGAATGCACAAACTATAGAAAGTCGTTATGACGTAGAATGTGCATACTTTGTAGATTACATTTATGAAATAGAGCACATTTTCTAAAAACTCGTGTTTTTAACGAAATGATGTAAACCTTGTAGAAGTTGTGGTTTTAAAAAACTGTGGAAATAAGATTTTCTTATTTCCGGACGAATGCGCAAACTATAGAAAGTCGTTATGATGTAGAATGTGCATACTTTGTTGATTCCATTTATGAAATAAAATACATTTTCTAAAAACTCGTGTTTTTTAAAAAATCATGTAAACCTTCTAGAAGCTGTGATTTTAAAAAACGGTGGAAGTAAGCTTTTCTTATTTCCGGACGAATGCGCAAACTATAGAAAGTCGTTATGATGTAGAATGTGCATACTTTGTTGATTCCATTTATGAAATAAACCACATTTTCTAAAAACTCGTGTTTTTTAAGAAATCATGTAAACCTTCTAGAAGCTGTGATTTTAAAAAACGGTGGAAGTAATCTTTTCTTATTTCCGGACGCATGTGCAAACTATAGAAAGTCGTTACGACGTAGAATGTACATACTTTTTTTATTCCATTTATGAAATAAAACACATTTTCTAAAAACTCGTGTTTTTTAAGAAACCATGTAAACCTTTTAGAAGCTGTGATTTTAAAAAATAGGGGAAGTAAGCTTTTCTTATTTCCAAACGGATGCGCAAGCTATAGAAAGTAGTTATGACGTAGAATGTGCATACTTTGTTGATTCCATTTATGAAATAAAACACATTTTCTAAAAACTCGTGTTTTTTAAGAAATCATGTAAACCTTCTAGAAGCTGTGAATTTAAAAAACGGGGGAAGTAAGCTTTTCTTATTTCCGGACGCATGGGAAAACTATAGAAATTCGTTATGACGTAGAATGTGCATACTTTGCAGATTCCATTTATGAAATAAAACACATTTTCTAAAAAATCGTGTTTTTTACGAAACCATGTAAACCTTCTAGAAGCTGTGATTTAAAAAAAAGGTGGAAGTAAGCTTTTCTTATTTCCGGACGCATGCGCAAACTATAGAAAGTCGTTATGATGTAGAATGTGCATACTTTGTTGATTCCATTTATGAAATAAAACACATTTTCTAAAAACTCGTGTTTTTTAAGAAATCATGTAAACCTTCTAGAAGCTGTGATTTTAAAAAACGAGGGAAGTAAGCTTTTCTTATTTCCGGCTGCATGCACAAACTATAGAAAGTCGTTATGACGTAGAATGTTCATACTTTGTTGATTCCATTGTGAAACAAAACACATTTTCTAAAAACTCGTGTTTTTTAAGAAATCATGTAAACCTTCTAGAAGCTGTGATTTTAAAAAATGGGGGAAGTAAGCTTTTCTTATTTCCGGCCGCATGCGCAAACTATAGAAAGTCGTTATGATGTAGAATGTACATACTTTGTAGATTCCATTTATGAAATAAAACACATTTTCTAAAAACTCGTGTTTTTTACGAAATCATGTAAACCTTCTAGAAGCTGTGATTTTAAAAAACGGGGGAAGTAAGCTTTTCTTATTTCCGGACGCATGCGCAAACTATAGAAAGTCGTTATGATGTAGAATGTGCATACTTTGTAGATTCCATTTATGAAATAAAACACATTTTCTAAAAACTCGTGTTTTTTACGAAATCATGTAAACCTTCTAGAAGCTGTGATTTTAAAAAACGGTGGAAGTAAGCTTTTCTTATTTCTGGACGAATGCGCAAACTATAGAAAGTCGTTATGACGTAGAATTTGCATACTTTGTTGATTCCATTTATGAAATAAAACACATTTTCTAAAAACTCGTGTTTTTTAAGAAACCATGTAAACCTTCTAGAAGCTATGATTTTAAAAAACGGCGGAAGTAAGCTTTTCTTATTTCCAAACACATGTGCAAACTATAGAAAGTCGTTATGACATAGAATGTGCATACTTTGTTGATTCCATTTATGAAATAAAACACATTTTCTAAAAACTCGTGTTTTTTAAGAAATCATGTAAACCTTCTAGAAGCTGTGATTTTAAAAAACGGGGGAAGTAAGCTTTTCTTATTTCCGGACGCATGCGCAAACTATAGAAAGTCGTTATGACATAGAATGTGCATACTTTGTAGATTCCATTTATGAAATAAAGCACATTTTCTAAAAACTCGTGTTTTTTACGAAATAATGTAAACCTTGTAGAAGCTGTGGTTTTAAAAAACGGTGGAAATAAGCTTTTCTTATTTCCGGACGAATGCGCAAACTATAAAAAGTCGTTATGATGTAGAATGTGCATACTTTGTTGATTCCATTTATGAAATAAAATACATTTTCTAAAAACTCGTGTTTTTTAAGAAATCATGTAAACCTTCTAGAAGCTGTGATTTTAAAAAACGGTGGAAGTAAGCTTTTCTTATTTCCAGGACTCATGTGCAAACTATAGTAAGTCCTTATGACGTAGAATGTGCATACTTTTTTTATTCCATTTATGAAATAAAACCATTTTCTAAAAACTCGTGTTTTTTAAGAAACCATGTAAACCTTTTAGAAGTTGTGATTTTAAAAAATTGGGGAAGTAAGCTTTTCTTATTTCCAAACGGATGCGCAAACTATAGAAAGTCGTTATGACGTAGAATGTGCATACTTTGTTGATTCCATTTATGAAATAAAACACATTTTCTAAAAACTCATGTTTTTTAAGAAATCATGTAAACCTTCTAGAAGCTGTGAATTTAAAAAACGGGGGAAGTAAGCTTTTCTTATTTCCGGACGCATGGGCAAACTATAGAAAGTCATTATGACGTAGAATGTGCATACTTTGTAGATTACATTTATGAAATAAAGCACATTTTCTAAAAACTCGTGTTTTTTACGAAATGATATAAACCTTGTAGAAGCTGTGGTTTTAAAAAACGGTGGAAATAAGCTTTTCTTATTTCCGGACGAATGCGCAAACTATAGAAACTCGTTATGATGTAGAATGTGCATACTTTGTTGATTCCATTTATGAAATAAAATACATTTTCTAAAAACTCGTGTTTTTTAAGAAATCATGTAAACCTTCTAGAAGCTGTGATTTTAAAAAACGGTGGAAGTAAGCTTTTCTTATTTCTGGACGAATGCGCAAACTATAGAAAGTCGTTATGATGTAGAATGTGCATACTTTGTTGATTCCATTTATGAAATAAACCACATTTTCTAAAAACGCGTGTTTTTTAAGAAATCATGTAAACCTTCTAGAAGCTGTGATTTTAAAAAACAGTGGAAGTAAGCTTTTCTTATTTCCGGACGCATATGCAAACTATAGAAAGTCGTTATGACGTAGAATGTACATACTTTTTTGATTCCATTTATGAAACAAAACACATTTTCTAAAAACTCGTGTTTTTTAAGAAACCATGTAAACCTTTTAGAAGCTGTGATTTTAAAAAATAGGGGAAGTAAGCTTTTCTTATTTCCAAACGCATGCGCAAACTATAGAAAGTCGTTATGACGTAGAATGTGCATACTTTGTCGATGCCATTTATGAAAGAAAACACATTTTCTAAAAACTCGTGTTTTTTAAGAAATCATGTAAACCTTCTAGAAGCTGTGAATTTAAAAAACGGGGGAAGTAAGCTTTTCTTATTTCCGGACGCATGGGCAAACTATAGAAATTCGTTATGACGTAGAATGTGCATACTTTGTAGATTCCATTTATGAAATAAAACACATTTTCTAAAAACTCGTGTTTTTTACGAAACCATGTAAACCTTCTAGAAGTTGTGATTTAAAAAAACGGTGGAAGTAAGCTTTTCTTATTTCCGGACGCATGCGCAAACTAGAGAAAGTCGTTATGACGTAGAATGTGCATACTTTGTTGATTCCATTTATGAAATAAAACACATTTTCTAAAAACTCGTTTTTTTTAACAAATCATGTAAACCTTCTAGAAGCTGTAATTTTAAAAAACGGGGGAAGTAAGCTTTTCTATTTTCCAAACGCATCCGCAAACTATAGAAAGTCGTTATGACATAGAATGTGCATACTTTGTTGATTCCATTATGAAATAAAACACATTTTCTAAAAACTCGTGTTTTTTAAGTAATCATGTAAACCTTCTAGAAGCTGTGATTTTAAAAAACGGTGGAAGTAAGCTTTTCTTATTTCCGGACGAATGCGCAAACTATAGAAATTCGTTATGACGTAGAATGTGCATACTTTGTAGATTCCATTTATGAAATAAAACACATTTTCTAAAAACTCGTGTTTTTTACGAAATCATGTAAACCTTCTAGAAGCTCTGATTTTAAAAAACGGTGGAAGTAAGCTTTTCTTATTTCCGGACGCATGCGCAAACTAGAGAAAGTCGTTATGACGTAGAATGTGCATACTTTGTTGATTCCATTTATGAAATAAAACACATTTTCTAAAAACTCGTTTTTTTTAACAAATCATGTAAACCTTCTAGAAGCTGTAATTTTAAAAAACGGGGGAAGTAAGCTTTTCTATTTTCCAAACGCATCCGCAAACTATAGAAAGTCGTTATGACATAGAATGTGCATACTTTGTTGATTCCATTATGAAATAAAACACATTTTCTAAAAACTCGTGTTTTTTAAGTAATCATGTAAACCTTCTAGAAGCTGTGATTTTAAAAAACGGGGGAAGTAAGCTTTTCTTATTTCCGGACGCATGCAAAAACTATAGAAAGTCGTTATGATGTAGAATGTGCATACATTGTAGATTCCATTTATGAAATAAAACACATTTTCTAAAAAGACGTGTTTTTTACGAAATCATGTAAACCTTCTAGAAGCTGTGATTTTAAAAAACGGTGGAAGTAAGATTTTCTTATTTCCGGACGAATGCGCAAACTATAGAAAGTCGTTATGACGTAGAATGTGCATACTTTGTTGATTCCATTTAAGAAATAAAACACATTTTCTAAAAAATCGTGTTTTTTAAGAAATCATGTAAACCTTCTAGAAGCTGTGATTTTAAAAAATGGTGGAAGTAAGCTTTTCTTATTTCCGGACGCATGCGCAAACAATAGAAATTCGTTATGATGTAGAATGTGCATACTTTGTTGATTCCATTTATGAAATAGAACACATTTTCTAAAAACTCGTGTTTTTTAAGAAATCATGTAAACCTTCTAGAAGCTGTGATTTTAAAAAACGGGGGAAGTAAGCTTTTCTTATTTCCAAACGCATGCGCAAACTATAGAAAGTCGTTATGACGTAGAATGTGCATACTTTGTTTATTCCATTTGTGAAACAAAACACATTTTCTAAAAACTCGTGTTTTTTAAGAAATCATGTAAACCTTCTAAAAGCTGTGATTTTAAAAAACGGGGGAAGTAAGCTTTTCTTATTTCCAGACGCATGCGCAAACCATAGAAAATCGTTATGAAGTAGAATGTGCATACTTTGTAGATTCCATTTATGAAATAAAGCACGTTTTCTAAAAACTTGTGTTTTTTACGAAACCATGTAAACGTTCTAGAAGCTGTGATTTTACAAAACGATGGAAGTAAGCTTTTTTATTTCCGGACGCATGCGCAAACTATAGAAATTCGTTATGACGTAGAATTTGCATACTTTGTAGATTCCATTTATGAAATAAAACACATTTTCTAAAAACTCGTGTTTTTTACGAAATCATGTAAACCTTCTAGAAGCTGTGATTTTAAAAAACGGTGGAAGTAAGCTTTTCTTATTTCCGGACGAATGCGCAAACTATAGAAAGTCGTTATGACGTAGAATGTGCATACTTTGTTGATTCCATTTATGAAATAAAACACATTTTCTAAAAACTCGTGTTTTTTAAGAAATCATGTAAACCTTCTAGAAGCTGTGATTTTAAAAAACGGTGGAAGTAAGCTTTTCTTATTTCCGGACGCATGCGCAAACTATAGAAAGTCGTTATGATGTAGAATGTGCATACTTTGTTGATTCCATTTATGAAATAAAACACATTTTCTAAAAACTCGTGTTTTTTAAGAAATCATGTAAACCTTCTAGAAGCTGTGATTTTAAAAAACGGTGGAAGTAAGCTTTTCTTATTTCCGGACGAATGCGCAAACTATAGAAAGTCGTTATGACGTAGAATTTGCATACTTTGTTGATTCCATTTATGAAATAAAACACATTTTCTAAAAACTCGTGTTTTTTAAGAAACCATGTAAACCTTCTAGAAGCTATGATTTTAAAAAACGGAGGAAGTAAGCTTTTCTTATTTCCAAACACATGTGCAAACAATAGAAAGTCGTTATGACATAGAATGTGCATACTTTGTTGATTCCATTTATGAAATAAAACACATTTTCTAAAAACTCGTGTTTTTTAAGAAATCATGTAAACCTTCTAGAAGCTGTGATTTTAAAAAACGGCGGAAGTAAGCTTTTCTTATTTCCGGACGCATGCGCAAACTATAGAAAGTCGTTATGACATAGAATGTGCATACTTTGTAGATTCCATTTATGAAATAAAGCACATTTTCTAAAAACTCGTGTTTTTTACGAAATAATGTAAACCTTGTAGAAGCTGTGGTTTTAAAAAACGGTGGAAATAAGCTTTTCTTATTTCCGGACGAATGCGCAAACTATAGAAAGTCGTTATGATGTAGAATGTGCATACTTTGTTGATTCCATTTATGAAATAAAATACATTTTCTAAAAACTCGTGTTTTTTAAGAAATCATGTAAACCTTCTAGAAGCTGTGATTTTAAAAAACGGTGGAAGTAAGCTTTTCTTATTTCCGCATGAATGCGCAAATTATAGAATATCGTTATGACGTAGAATGTGCATACTTTGTTTATTCCATTATCGAAATAAACCACATTTTCTAAAAACTCGTGTTTTTTAAGAAATCATGTAAACCTTCTAGAAGTTGTGATTTTAAAAAACGGTGGAAGTAAGCTTTTCTTATTTCCAGGACTCATGTGCAAACTATAGTAAGTCCTTATGACGTAGAATGTGCATACTTTTTTTATTCCATTTATGAAATAAAACCATTTTCTAAAAACTCGTGTTTTTTAAGAAACCATGTAAACCTTTTAGAAGTTGTGATTTTAAAAAATAGGGGAATTAAGCTTTTCTTATTTCCAAATGGATGCACAAACTATAGAAAGTCGTTATGACGTAGAATGTGCATACTTTGTTGATTCCATTTATGAAATAAAACACATTTTCTAAAAACTCGTGTTTTTTAAGAAATCATGTAAACCTTCTAGAAGCTGTGAATTTAAAAAACGGGGGAAGTAAGCTTTTCTTATTTCCGGACGCATGGGCAAACTATAGAAAGTCATTATGACGTAGAATGTGCATACTTTGTAGATTACATTTATGAAATAAAGCACATTTTCTAAAAACTCGTGTTTTTTACGAAATGATATAAACCTTGTAGAAGCTGTGGTTTAAAAAAACGGTGGAAATAAGCTTTTCTTATTTCCGGACGAATGCGCAAACTATAGAAACTCGTTATGATGTAGAATGTGCATACTTTGTTGATTCCATTTATGAAATAAAATACATTTTCTAAAAACTCGTGTTTTTTAAGAAATCATGTAAACCTTCTAGAAGCTGTGATTTTAAAAAACGGTGGAAGTAAGCTTTTCTTATTTCCGGACGAATGCGCAAACTATAGAAAGTCGTTATGATGTAGAATGTGCATACTTTGTTGATTCCATTTATGAAATAAACCACATTTTCTAAAAACGCGTGTTTTTTAAGAAATCATGTAAACCTTCTAGAAGCTGTGATTTTAAAAAACGGTGGAAGTAAGCTTTTCTTATTTCCGGACGCATATGCAAACTATAGAAAGTCGTTATGACGTAGAATGTACATACTTTTTTGATTCCATTTATGAAATAAAACACATTTTCTAAAAACTCATGTTTTTTAAGAAACCATGTAAACCTTTTAGAAGCTGTGATTTTAAAAAATAGGGGAAGTAAGCTTTTCTTATTTCCAAACGGATGCGCAAACTATAGAAAGTCGTTATGACGTAGAATGTGCATACTTTGTCGATTCCATTTATGAAAGAAAACACATTTTCTAAAAACTCGTGTTTTTTAAGAAATCATGTAAACCTTCTAGAAGCTGTGAATTTAAAAAACGGGGGAAGTAAGCTTTTCTTATTTCCGGACGCATGGGCAAACTATAGAAATTCGTTATGACGTAGAATGTGCATACTTTGTAGATTCCATTTATGAAATAAAACACATTTTCTAAAAACTCGTGTTTTTTACGAAACCATGTAAACCTTCTAGAAGCTGTGATTTAAAAAAACGGTGGAAGTAAGCTTTTCTTATTTCCAGACGCATGCGCAAACTATAGAAAGTCGTTATGATGTAGAATGTGCATACTTTGTTGATTCCATTTATGAAATAAAACACATTTTCTAAAAACTCGTGTTTTTTAAGAAATCATGTAAACCTTCTAGAAGCTGTGATTTTAAAAAACGGGGGAAGTAAGCTTTTCTTATTTCCAAACGCATGCGCAAACTATAGAAATTCGTTATGACGTAGAATGTGCATACTTTGTTGATTCCATTTGTGAAATAAAACACATTTTCTAAAAACTCATGTTTTTTAAGAAATCATGTAAACCTTCTAGAAGCTGTGATTTTAAAAAACGATGGAAGTAAGCTTTTCTTATTTCCGGACGAATGCGCAAACTATAGAAATTCGTTATGACGTAGAATGTGCATACTTTGTAGATTCCATTTATGAAATAAAACACATTTTCTAAAAACTCGTGTTTTTTACGAAATCATGTAAACCTTCTAGAAGCTCTGATTTTAAAAAACGGTGGAAGTAAGCTTTTCTTATTTCCGGACGCATGCGCAAACTAGAGAAAGTCGTTATGACGTAGAATGTGCATATTTTGTTGATTCCATTTATGAAATAAAACACATTTTCTAAAAACTCGTTTTTTTTAACAAATCATGTAAACCTTCTAGAAGCTGTAATTTTAAAAAACGGGGGAAGTAAGCTTTTCTATTTTCCAAACGCATCCGCAAACTATAGAAAGTCGTTATGACATAGAATGTGCATACTTTGTTGATTCCATTATGAAATAAAACACATTTTCTAAAAACTCGTGTTTTTTAAGTAATCATGTAAACCTTCTAGAAGCTGTGATTTTAAAAAACGGGGGAAGTAAGCTTTTCTTATTTCCGGACGCATGCAAAAACTATAGAAAGTCGTTATGATGTAGAATGTGCATACATTGTAGATTCCATTTATGAAATAAAACACATTTTCTAAAAAGTCATGTTTTTTACGAAATCATGTAAACCTTCTAGAAGCTGTGATTTTAAAAAACGGTGGAAGTAAGAATTTCTTATTTCCGGACGAATGCGCAAACTATAGAAAGTCGTTATGACGTAGAATGTGCATACTTTGTTGATTCCATTTAAGAAACAAAACACATTTTCTAAAAACTCGTGTTTTTTAAGAAATCATGTAAACCTTCTAGAAGATGTGATTTTAAAAAATGGTGGAAGTAAGCTTTTCTTATTTCCGGACGCATGCGCAAACAATAGAAATTCGTTATGATGTAGAATGTGCATACTTTGTTGATTCCATTTATGAAATAAAACACATTTTCTAAAAACTCGTGTTTTTTAAGAAATCATGTAAACCTTCTAGAAGCTGTGATTTTAAAAAACGGGGAAAGTAAGCTTTTCTTATTTCCAAACGCATGCGCAAACTATAGAAAGTCGTTATGACGTAGAATGTGCATACTTTGTTTATTCCATTTGTGAAACAAAACACATTTTCTAAAAACTCGTGTTTTTTAAGAAATCATGTAAACCTTCTAAAAGCTGTGATTTTAAAAAACGGGGGAAGTAAGCTTTTCTTATTTCCAGACGCATGCGCAAACCATAGAAAATCGTTATGAAGTAGAATGTGCATACTTTGTAGATTCCATTTATGAAATAAAGCACGTTTTCTAAAAACTTGTGTTTTTTACGAAACCATGTAAACGTTCTAGAAGCTGTGATTTTACAAAACGATGGAAGTAAGCTTTTTTATTTCCGGACGCATGCGCAAACTATAGAAATTCGTTATGACGTAGAATGTGCATACTTTGTAGATTCCATTTATGAAATAAAACACATTTTCTAAAAACTCGTGTTTTTTACGAAATCATGTAAACCTTCTAGAAGCTGTGATTTTAAAAAACGGTGGAAGTAAGCTTTTCTTATTTCCGGACGAATGCGCAAACTATAGAAAGTCGTTATGACGTAGAATGTGCATACTTTGTTGATTCCATTTATGAAATAAAACACATTTTCTAAAAACTCGTGTTTTTTAAGAAATCATGTAAACCTTCTAGAAGCTGTGATTTTAAAAAACAGTGGAAGTAAGCTTTTCTTATTTCCGGACGCATGCGCAAACTATAGAAAGTCATTATGATGTAGAATGTGCATACTTTGTTGATTCCATTTATGAAATAAAACACATTTTCTAAAAACTCGTGTTTTTTAAGAAATCATGTAAACCTTCTAGAAGCTGTGATTTTAAAAAACGGTGCAAGTAAGCTTTTCTTATTTCCGGACGCATGCGCAAACTATAGAAAGTCGTTATGACGTAGAATTTGAATACTTTGTTGATTCCATTTATGAAATAAAACACATTTTCTAAAAACTCGTGTTTTTTATGAAATCATGTAAACCTTCTAGAAGCTGTGATTTTAAAAAACAGTGGAAGTAAGCTTTTCTTATTTCCGGACGCATGCGCAAACTATAGAAAGTCGTTATGACGTAGAATTTGCATACTTTGTTGATTCCATTTATGAAATAAAACACATTTTCTAAAAACTCGTGTTTTTAAGAAACCATGTAAACCTTCTAAAAGCTGTGATTTTAAAAAACGGGGGAAGTGAGATTTTCTTATTTCCAAACACATGCGCAAACAATAGAAAGTCGTTATGACGTAGAATGTGCATACTTTGTTGATTCCATTTATGAAATAAAACACATTTTCTAAAAACTCGTGTTTTTTAAGAAATCATGTAAACCTTCTAGAAGTTGTGATTTTAAAAAACGAGGGAAGTAAGCTTTTCTTATTTCCGGATGCATGCGCAAACTATAGAAAGTCATTATGACGTAGAATGTGCATACTTTGTAGATTCCATTTATGAAATAAAACACATTTTCTAAAAACTCGTGTTTTTTACGAAATCATGTAAGCCTTCCAGAAGCTGTGATTTTAAAAAACGGGGGAAGTAAGCTTTTCTTATTTCCGAACGCATGCGCAAACAATAGAAAGTCATTATGACGTAGAATGTGCATACTTTGTAGATTCCATTTATGAAATAAAACACATTTTCTAAAAACTCGTGTTTTTATGAAATCATGTAAACCTTCTATAACTTGTGATTTTAAAAGTAAGCTTTTCTTATTTCCGGACGCATGCGCAAACTATAGAAAGTCGTTATGATGTAGAATGTGCATACTTTTTTGACTCCATTTAGGAAATGAAACACATTTTCTAAAAACTTGTGTTTTTTAAGAAATCATGTAAACCTTCTAGAAGCTATGATTTTAAAAAACGGTGGAAGTAAGCTTTTCTTATTTCCGGACGCACGCGCAAACTATAGAAAGTCCTTATGGAGTAGAATGTGCATACTTTGTTGATTCCATTTATGAAATAAAACACATTTTCTAAAAACTCGTGGTTTTTAAGAAATGATGTAAACCTTCTAGAAGTTGTGATTTTAAAAAACGGGGGAAGTAAGCTTTTCTTATTTCCGGACGCATGCGCAAACTATAGAAAGTCGTTATGATGTAGAATGTGCATGCTTTGTTGATTCCATTTATGAAATAAAACACATTTTCTAAAAACTAGTGTTTTTTAAGAAATCATGTAAACCTTCTAGAAGCTGTGATTTCAAAAAACGGGGGAAGTAAGCTTTTCTTATTTCGAAACGCATGCGCAAATGATAGAAATTCGTTATGACGTAGAATGTGCATACTTTGTTGATTCCATTTGTGAAATAAAACACATTTTCTAAAAACTCGTGTTTTTTAAGAAATCATGTAAACCTTCTAAAAGCTGTGATTTTAAAAAACGGGGGAAGTAAGCTTTTCTTATTTTCGGCCGCATGCACAAACTATAGAAAGTCGTTATGACGTAGAATGTGCATACTTTGTAGATTCCATTTATGAAATAAAACACATTTTCTAAAAACTCCTGTTTTTTACGAAATCATGTAAACCTTCTAGAAGCTGTGATTTTAAAAAACGGGCGAAGTAAGCTTTTCTTATTTCCGGACGCATGCGCAAACTATAGAAAGTCGTTATGACGTAGAATGTGCATACTTTGTAGATTCCATTTATGAAATAAAACACATTTTCTAAAAACTCGTGTTTTTTACGAAATCATGTAAACCTTCTAGAAGCTGTGATTTAAAAAAAATGGTGGAAGTAAGCTTTTCTTATTTCCGGACGCATGCGCAAAATATAGAAAGTCATTATGACGTAGAATGTGCATACTTTGTAGATTCCATTTATGAAATAAAACACATTTTCTAAAAACTCGTGTTTTTTATGAAATCATGTAAACCTTCTAGAAGCTGTGATTTTAAAAAATGGTGGAATTAAGCTTTTCGTATTTCTGGACGCATGCGCAAACTATAGAAAGTCGTTATGATGTAGAATGTGCATACTTTGTTGATTCCATTTATGAAATAAAACACATTTTCTAAAAACTCGTGTTTGTTAAGAAATCATGTAAACCTTCTAGAAGCTGTGATTTTAAAAAACAGGGGAAGTAAGCTTTTCTTATTTCCAAACGCATGCGCAAACTATAGAAAGTCGTTATGACGTAGAATGTGCATACTTTGTTGATTCCGTTTGTGAAACAAAACACATTTTCTAAAAACTCGTGTTTTTTAAGAAATCATGTAAACCTTCTAGAAGCTGTGATTTTAAAAAACGGGGGAAGTAAGCTTTTCTTATTTCCGGCCGTATGCGCAAACTATAGAAAGTCGTTATGACATAGAATGTGCATACTTTGTAGATTCCATTTATGAAATAAAACACATTTTCTAAAAACTCGTGTTTTTTATGAAATCATGTAAACCTTCTAGAAGCTGTGATTTTAAAAAACGGGGGAAGTAATCTTTTCTTATTGCCGGACGCATGCGCAAACTATAGAAAGTCATTATGACGTAGAATGTGCATACTTTGTAGACTCCATTTATGAAATAAAACACATTTTCTAAAAACTCGTGTTTTTTACGAAATCATGTAAACCTTCTAGAATCTGTGATTTTAAAAAACGGTGGAAGTAAGCTTTTCTTATTTCCGGACGAATGCGCAAACTATAGAAAGTCGTTATGATGTAGAATTTGCATACTTTGTTGATTCCATTTATTAAATAAAACACATTTTCTAAAAACTCGTGTTTTTAAAGAAACCATGTAAACCTTCTAGAAGCTATGATTTTAAAAAACGGCGGAAGTAAGCTTTTCTTATTTCCAAACACATGTGCAAACTATAGAAAGTCGTTATGACATAGAATGTGCATACTTTGTTGATTCCATTTATGAAATAAAACACATTTTCTAAAAACTCGTGTTTTTTAAGAAATCATGTAAACCTTCTAGAAGCTGTGATTTTAAAAAATGGGGGAAGTAAGCTTTTCTTATTTCCGGACGCATGCGCTAACTATAGAAAGTCATTATGACATAGAATGTGCATACTTTGTAGATTCCATTTATGAAATAATACACATTTTCTAAAAACTCGTGTTTTTTACGAAATCATGTAAACCTTCTAGAAGCTGTGATTTTAAAAAACGGGGGAAATAAGCTTTTCTTATTTCCGGACGCATGCGCAAACTATATAAAGTCGTTATGACGTAGAATGTGCATACTTTGTAGATTCCATTTATGAAATAAAACATATTTTCTAAAAACTCGTGTTTTTTACGAAATCATGTAAACCTTCTAGAAGCTCTGATTTTAAAAAACGGTGGAAGTAAGCTTTTCTCATTTCCGGACGCATGAGGAAACTAGAGAAAGTCGTTATGACGTAGAATGTGCATACTTTGTTGATTCCATTTATGAAATAAAACACATTTTCTAAAAACTCGTGTTTTTTACGAAATCATGTAAACCTTCTAGAAGCTGTGATTTAAAAAAACGGTGGAAGTAAGCTTTTCTTATTTCCAGACGCATGCGCAAACTATAGAAAGTCGTTATGATGTAGAATGTGCATACTTTGTTGATTCCATTTATGAAATAAAACACATTTTCTAAAAAATCGTGTTTTTTAAGAAATCATGTAAACCTTCTAGAAGCTGTGATTTTAAAAAACGGGGGAAGTAAGCTTTTCTTATTTCCAAACGCATGCGCAAACTATAGAAATTCGTTATGACGTAGAATGTGCATACTTTGTTGATTCCATTTGTGAAATAAAACACATTTTCTAAAAACTCATGTTTTTTAAGAAATCATGTAAACCTTCTAGAAGCTGTGATTTTAAAAAACGGTGGAAGTAAGCTTTTCTTATTTCCGGCCGCATGCGCAAACTATAGAAAGTCTTTATGACGTAGAATGTGCATACTTTGTAGATTCCATTTATGAAATAAAACACATTTTCTAAAAACTCCTGTTTTTTACGAAATCATGTAAACCTTCTAGAAGCTGTGATTTTAAAAAACGGGGGAAGTAAACTTTTCTTATTTCCAGACGCATGCGCAAACTATAGAAAGTCGTTATGACGTAGAATGTGCATACTTTGTAGATTCCATTTATGAAATAAAACACATTTTCTAAAAACTCGTGTTTTTTATGAAATCATGTAAACCTTCTAGAAGCTTTGATTTAAAACAACGGTGGAAGTAAGCTTTTCTTATTTCCGGACGCATGCGCAAACTATAGAAAGTCATTATGACGTAGACTGTGCATACTTTGTAGATTCCATTTATGCAATAAAACACATTTTCTAAAAACTCGTGTTTTTTATGAAATCATGTAAACCTTCTAGAAGCTGTGATTTTAAAAAATGGTAGAAGTAAGCTTTTCTTATTTCCGGACGCATGCTCAAACTATAGAAAGTCGTTATGATGTAGAATGTGCATACTTTGTCGATTCCATTTATGAAATAAAACACATTTTCTAAAAACTCGTGTTTTTTCAGAAATCATGTAAACCTTCTAGAAACTGTGATTTTAAAAAACGAGGGAAGTAAGCTTTTCTTATTTCCGGCTGCATGTGCAAACTATAGAAAGTCGTTATGATGTAGAATGTGCATACTTTGTTGATTCCATTTATGAAATAAAACACATTTTCTAAAAACTCGTGTTTTTTAAGAAATCATGTAAACCTTCTAGAAGCTGTGATTTTAAAAAACGGGGGAAGTAAGCTTTTCTTATTTCCAAACGCATGCGCAAACTATAGAAATTCGTTATGACGTAGAATGTGCATACTTTGTTGATTCCATTTGTGAAATAAAACACATTTTCTAAAAACTCATGTTTTTTAAGAAATCATGTAAACCTTCTAGAAGCTGTGATTTTAAAAAACGGTGGAAGTAAGCTTTTCTTATTTCCGGCCGCATGCGCAAACTATAGAAAGTCTTTATGACGTAGAATGTGCATACTTTGTAGATTCCATTTATGAAATAAAACACATTTTCTAAAAACTCCTGTTTTTTACGAAATCATGTAAACCTTCTAGAAGCTGTGATTTTAAAAAACGGGGGAAGTAAACTTTTCTTATTTCCAGACGCATGCGCAAACTATAGAAAGTCGTTATGACGTAGAATGTGCATACTTTGTTGATCCCATTTATGAAATAAAACACATTTTCTAAAAACTCGTGTTTTTTAAGAAATCATGTAAACCTTCTAGAAGCTGTGATTTTAAAAAATGGGGGAAGTAAGCTTTTCTTATTTCCGGCCGCATGCGCAAACTATAGAAAGTCCTTATGATGTAGAATGTACATACTTTGTAGATTCCATTTATGAAATAAAACACATTTTCTAAAAACTCATGTTTTTTACGAAATCATCTAAACCTTCTAGAAGCTCTGATTTTAAAAAACGGGGGAAGTAAGCTTTTCTTATTTCCGGACGCATGCGCAAACTATAGAAAGTCGTTATGACGTAGAATGTGCATACTTTGTAGATTCCATTTATGAAATAAAACACATTTTCTAAAAACTCGTGTTTTTTACGAAATCATGTAAACCTTCTAGACGCTGTGATTTTAAAAAACGGTGGAAGTAAGCTTTTCTTATTTCCGGACGAATGCGCAAACTATAGAAAGTCGTTATGACTTAGAATTTGCATACTTTGTTGATTCCATTTATGAAATAAAACACATTTTCTAAAAACTCGTGTTTTTTAAGAAACCATGTAAACCTTCTAGAAGCATTGATTTTAAAAAACGGCGGAAGTAAGCTTTTCTTATTTCCAAACAAATGTGAAAACTATAGAAAGTCATTATGGCATAGAATGTGCATACTTTGTTGATTCCATTTATGAAATAAAATACATTTTCTAAAAACTTGTGTTTTTTAAGAAATCATGTAAACCTTCTAGAAGCTGTGATTTTAAAAAACGGGGGAAGTAAGCTTTTCTTATTTCCGGACGCATGCGCAAACTATAGAAAGTCGTTATGACATAGAATGTGCATACTTTGTAGATTCCATTTATGAAATAATACACATTTTCTAAAAACTCGTGTTTTTTATGAAATCATGTAAACCTTCTAGAAGCTGTGATTTTAAAAAACGGGGGAAGTTGTTAAAATTCAATATGCTAAGACAATAAATAGCAGCATTACATTCCTTTTCACAATAATAGCATATACAGGATCACTGAAGAAACAACAAGCACAGCATAAACACAAGAGACAGAGATTTATCCTGGGAAACCCTCATGGGGTAGAAAACCCAGCAAAGCTTCCTCAATATAGATGACCAGCAATATACAAAGATGAAACCCTGAGACATGATCTCCTCCGCCACAATAGCAGACCTCTCCTCCACAAGTGCACTATCCTCAAGTGTGTGAGTGTGTCAAATGAGGAACACACCTCCTCTATTTATACACTACACTGACATGTATTTTACACAGGTACACGTAGGCTCGTATTTAACCAATGGGTTAAATACCCCACTACAACTAACTGGGCCGACCCCTCTAGGGTGGTCTAATAACCCTTTGACCCACATAACACATATAGGGCCGACCCCCACTAGGGAAGTCTAATAACTCGAGTTACCACATTCCGACGGAGGAATAAACATCTCCGGATATACAATAAGATCTTCACGGAGGAGTGAAACATCTCCGGAATAATAAAGTACAAATATAATATTCTTTGAAGTTACAATATCTCAACACTCCCCCTTAACGAGAAGGATATTATAACAGCATCTACACGAGCAAGGAGTCATCAACATCATACATGATACATCTATAAATCATTGGAAGCTTTCTCAACATCATTAGTAACTCAAGCAGTTACTGGAACATCTTCAATACTGGAACATCGACATCTTCAGTATTGAGTCTTTATCTTCTGTAGCACTTGAACAGCTACAACAATATCATCATCTGGATCCTCACGATACACGATCATCAGCATCATCATCTCACGATCATCAGCATCGTCATCACACGATCATCAGCATCGTCATCACACAATCATCAGCATCGTCATCTCACGATCATCAACATCGTCATCACACGATCATCAGCATCGTCATCACACGATCATCAGCATCATCATCTCACGATCATCAACATCGTCATCACACGATCATCAACATCGTCATCACACGATCATCAGCATCGTCATCACACGATCATCAGCCTCGTCATCACACGATCATCAGCCTCGTCATCACATGATCAACAACATCGTCATCACACGATCAACAGCATCATCATCACATGATCAGCATCATCGTCATCACACGATCAGGAACATCGTCATCACACGATCATCAGCATCGTCATCACACGATCAACAGCATCGTCGTCACACGATCAGCAGTATCAAATATTCATGCCAATACAAGTGATCATATCAACAATACGAGTATCCTACCGATACAAGTAGCCACATCATCAATACAAGTATCCTACCGATACAAGTAATCACATCATCAATACAAGTATCCTACCGATACAGGTAACCACATCATCAATACAAGTATCCTACCGATACAGGTAACCACATCATCAATACAAGTATCCTACCGATACAAGTAACCACATCATCAATACAAGTATCCTATCGATACAGGTAACCACATCATCAATACAAGTATCCTACCGATACAAGTAACCACATCATCAATACAAGTATCCTACCGATACAAGTAACCACATCATCAATACAAGTATCCTACCGATACAGGTAACCACATCATCAATACAAGTATCCTATCGATACAGGTAACCACATCATCAATACAAGTATCCTACCGATACAAGTAACCACAAAAAAAAAAAATCACTTTCTCGGAGACCATACGTCTACGGATCAATTCAGGGACCTAAGTCCGGGGATGATACAATCCCCACTTCTTGGAGACCATACGTCTACGGATCAATTCAGGGACCGCAGTCCGGGGATGATACAATCCCCACTTCTCGGAGACCATCCGTCTACGGATCAATTCAGGGACCGCAGTCCGAGGATGATACAATCCCCACTTCTCGGAGACCTCACGTCTACGGATCAATTCAGGGACCGTAGTTCGGGGATGATACAATCCCCACTTCTCGGAGACCTCACGTCTACGGATCAATTCAGGGACCTAAGTCCGGGGATGATACAATCCCCACTTCTCGGAGACCTCACGTCTACGGATCAATTTAGGGACCGCAGTCCGGGGATGATACAATCCCCACTTCTCGGAGACCTCACGTCTACGGATCAATTCAGGGACCTAAGTCCGGGGATGATACAATCCCCACTTCTCGGAGACCTCATGTCTACGGATCAATTCAGGGACCGCAGTCCGGGGATGATACAATCCCCACTTCTCGAAGACCTCACGTCTACGGATCAATTCAGGGACCTAAGTCCGGGGATGATACAATTCCCACTTCTCGGAGACCTCACGTCTACGGATCAATTCAGGGACCTAAGTCCGGGGATGATACAATCCCCACTTCTCGGAGACCTCACGTCTACGGCTCTCTTTAGGACTGAAAGTCCAGGGATGATCCAATCCCCTCAACTATCCACTAAGGACTTCATTCTCGGAGACCTCACGTCTACGGCTCTCTTTAGGACTGAAAGTCCAGGGATGATCCAATCCCGTCAACTGTCCACTAAGGACTTCATTCTCGGAGACCTCACGTCTACGGCTCTCTTTAGGACTGAAAGTCCAGGGATGATCCAATCCCCTCAACTGTCCACTAAGGACTTCATTCTCGGAGACCTCACGTCTACGGCTCTCTTTAGGACTGAAAGTCCAGGGATGATCCAATCCCCTCAACTGTCCACTGAGGACTTCATTCTCGGAGACCTCACATCTACGGCTCTCTTTAGGACTGAAAGTCCAGGGATGATTCAATCCCCTACCTGTCCACTAAGGACTTCATTTTCGGAGACCATACGTCTATGGATCTATTCAGGGACCGAAGTCCAGGGATGATACAATCCCTACCTGTCCACTAAGGACTTCATTTTCGGAGACCATACATCTACGGATCTATTCAGGGACCGAAGTCCAGGGATGATACAATCCCTACCTGTCCACTAAGGACTTCATTTTCGGAGACCATACGTCTACGGCTCACTTTAGAACATGTGTTCAAGGATGATACAATCCCCACATGTATTCTCATCAATACATCTATCATCAAAATCATGTATTCTTAACATCAAAAGCATGTATAAGTAAAACTAAGTATTCTAAGTATAAGAGTCCTAAATCTAAATATTTCTAAGTATCTAGGTGTAGAGAACAGGTTACCTCATCATCGACCTTGTTGTTCGATGAGACAATCTCGTCATCAGTGACTATACTACTCCCCCTTTCGAGGAGGGTCCTTTTGAGCTACACCAAGCTTGTCTCGGAAGTATTCAAATTTCACTCGAGACAGAGGTTTGGTTAGTACATCAGTAACCTGTTACAAATTCAAACTTTATAGTTCCTTTCTGCGTCATATCTTGTTAGATCCCTATGTTCTTTGACTTATGATGGAACACTAGATTCTATGTCATCTTGATACAACTCTATTTGTCACATAGGATCACAGTTGGTTCTATCTCTAAGTCAAACAATTCTGAAGCCAAACTTCTTCACAACTAGCAGAGCAAGCAGCCATATATTCTGCTTGTGCTGAGAGCCACACTAGACTGCTTCCAGCTAAACCATGAGATCATGGTTAATCCCAGACAATAACATCCTCTTGATGTGTTCTTCCTGTCTGATACACTTTCTGCCCAATCAGCATCTGAGTAGCCATCTGAAGTCATGATCTCCAAGATAGCATAGATCAATGTCTATCCTATCCTTTAGGTGCCTCATCACATGCTTTGCAACTATCACGTGAACACATCTAGTTTCCACTAGATACTGACTCAAGGTGTTCACCACAAAGCATATATCTAACCTAGTATATGTTAGATACATCAATCACCCAATAATTTGACTGTACAGAGTTATATTCACTAACTCTTCAGTTTGGAATCCATAAGTGTGGTCATTCCAACACCTCAAGTCCTTTTAATATTTCTCGGCATACTTTCCCTAGTTGAGAAATATTCCTTCTGATCCTTGCCATACTTCTTGACCTAGGAAGTAATGCATCAATATGAGATCTTTCATTTTCATTTCTGCAGCCATCTATCTGTGCCATCTCTCGTTAGATGGGTCTACTGATATGAGCCTTAATATCATTCGAACTCTGTGGTGAGTTCCTTCTTGCATCCATGTCATTTGTGTATAGAAACCATATTCAACCTTGTAGCAAAGGTTGAGATCCACATCACCCATGGTGATCATTAAGCTCATCAATTGATTATCGAACCTGGGTACCATGATTCACACTTCTTCTTTAATTGTACCATTTAAGAGAATGGTCTTTATCTATTCACTTGGAGCAAAACATCTCATCATGATTCTCTTCTTCTTTTTTAAAATAATCTTCTAGCCACAAGCTTTCTATAGTGTGTTTGATTTGTAAATCTTTTGTTGAACATCCATCGCTTGTTCAGTGTTCATCATTTATCATGATCTTTCCTACAAATCAAAATTAAGTACAGGATTAGTAATACTTCATAATCATCAAATCATATTGACATGATAACCTATTATGCATACAGATATGATTTACATAGTTATGCAACTAATTTGACCAATACTTTGGCACAACACTTTCCCATATCTTGTATGCATACAGTGGCTATCTAGATGCCTTCCATCTCTACCAGAACATACTATCGAGAGTGTGCACAACTCTCGGCATGTCAGCAAAGAGGTTTCATTCTAGACAAGCAACAATGGAATGTTTGTCCAACTTACCAATCATATGCACATTAGTAGTATACTGTTCAATGCTCTATGAATGTTTATACTCAGCATTATATATTCTAGGAATACAAATATGCATACAACCTATTACAGGCAATATCATTACTATTTCAAATAACAACTCAAATACTTCTCTTTTATGTTTGTGTGGTTGCCTCCTGCTTGATCTTCTGTATGTCTTTTGAACTTCTATTCATTCTGTACCATTGTGCATGCTCAAGAGTCATCCTCATGATCTCATGCACAAACATACACTCATTAGTATATTCTAAATGCTATCAAAACATTATAGTACTAAATAATCTTGAAAATGTATAGTCATGATTATAGTTAATAAACATTAGTATTCAAGATTTTAGGGAAGTCTTCTTTTACTCATGCATATCATCAATCAAGATAAAAGATATAATATGCATAATCCCTTGATTACTAACTTTATGAATAAGCATAACTAATCATTCCAAGTATACTTATATAAGGGATCCTAAGCCAAGGTAAGATTCATGGGAAACATACCTAGATTAGTATACCTACTTGGTTATGTACAACATACCTAAACAATCTCTTCAATGATTTAGAGATCCTGAGTTAGAACTTGCATGTCTCATAGGTTAAGCATAATATAACAAAGTCATACATACCTCGTAAGTAGAACAAAGATTATGGATGAGTCTTTGTCTTCATGTTTTCATGGTCATGGAACCTGATTTGTCTTTTGTGATGTACCTGTATCTTGTCAACATCAACCTCACACAACATCATAATGCATTAGTAAAATCATAAGTGTCAACACCCTAACCAATGAATATCTTCTATCATGCATTCATAATTTTGTTAAGGTGATACAACAAATCTAAAATCAAGATTGTACTAACCGTAATAACATGAAGACAAACATACCATAAACTTAATCATGAACAAATCTCAAAACATACCTCGATGAGTCATACCTGTCGAGATCGCTTGTAATCTCCTTATGTAAAGCCTGAGCCTCATCTCCCTCTGAAACAGGAACTCCTTCACTTATGCAGGTGACCAATCCATCTTCTTCTAGGATTAACCCTATCCACTTGATTTGCAAGAACTAGTCCTGGAGCTGGATATGGGTTTGTCAGAGAAACCCCAAAAATTCAAACTTTGAATTTCAAACTTCCGAAAGGATAGAAATATGCGCCTTGATGAGCTGATCAAACTGATATATTCAGAATTTGAAAACTACAAAGTTTCACTCCTCAATTTTGCCTTTGAAACTTCCGGATTCACTGGACGTGACCCTGATATGGGGTTTGATGAATCCCACTCTTCTGCCCAATCAAAATGTTTGATCCAAAGCTCTAAGCTTCTATTTTTCTGAGGAGCTTCCAGCCATGGTCACAGATTTAAAAAATTCCCATTTTTACAGAAGCCCTAATTTTCCACTTTTCTGATCAAAGTCCCGAACTAGGGTTTGATCAAGCCCGGCCTTCTGCCCAACCAAAAAATCTGATCTTGGTCTCTAAATTTCTATTTTGATGAGTAGCATTCAGTCGTGGTCTCCGTTTACAAAAATTCCAACTTTCTTCAAAGCCCTAAATTCTGGAAGCCATGAATGAAGGTACTCAAAAATAATTCTGTTTTGACAGATATATGTACCTGATTGTTTCTGGTGTAACTCCAAACTTTTCAATCCACAGGGTCTAAAAACGTTTTCTGAGATAGCCTGACCTGTCATCTTTCCATCCTGACAGGTCTGACCTCAATTGGATTCTCTGAGAGAGAGTTATGTCAAATGTCGCAACGTGACCTGTTTTGGGATAAAACAGAAGAGCGAATTTGTACGGAGTGCCACGTGTCACTGTTTGAACTTCGGCCTCTGAAAAAATTTCCTGAGGTAGCTCGGCCTGTTATCTTTCCATACTGATAGGTCTGACCTCAATTGGACTCTCTGAGAGAGAGTTATGCCAAGTGTCGCAACATGACCTGTTTATGGGATAATACAGGAGAGCAAACTTGTACGGAGTTCCACGTGTCACTAGTTCAACTTCAGCCTCTGAAAAAGTTTTCTGAGATAGTACAGCCTGTGTACTACCTGTCACGTTTTACGAAATTTCATTTGGAGCTTCCTAGCCCAAGATATGACCTTTTTCCCAAGGTCACCTGATTTTGACTCAGATCTGGAAGAGGCAGAAACCCTATATTGTACAGATCATAAATCACAAAGTACAATGAATTAGAGGTTTTCCTTTGGACACAAGGTACCTGGAGATTTAATCTTCGTCCTGTAACAATTTCAGATCCGAAAACTTCTCCAAAACGGATTTATAGCGAAAGTTCTACGATGACTGGTTTTTGCTATGTAAAACCCTAACCTTCAAATTGTCGTAAGTAAAGCAAGTGTCTTTAGTGCCATACCTTGTCTTCCTTCAAGTTAGCTCTGATACCATGTTAAAATTCAATATGCTAAGACAGAAAATAGCAGCATTACATTCCATTTCACAATAATAGCATATACAGGATCACTGAAGAAACAACAAGCACAACATAAACACAACAGACAGAGATTTATCCTGGGAAACCCTCATGGCGTAGAAAACCCAGCAAAGCTTCCTCAATATAGATGACCAGCAATATACAAAGATGAAACCCTGAGACATGATCTCCTCCTCCACAATAGCAGACCTCTCCTCCACAAGTGCGCTATCCTCAAGTGTGTGAGTGTGTCAAATGAGGAACACACCTCCTCTATTTATACACTACAGTGACATGTATTTTACACAGGTACACGTAGGCTCGTATTTAACCAATGGGTTAAATACCCCACTACAACTGACTGGGCCGACCCCTCTAGGGTGGTCTAATAACCCTTTGACCCACATAACACATATAGGGCCGACCCCCACTAGGGAAGTCTAATAACCCGAGTTACCACATTCCGACAGAGGAATAAACATCTCCGGATATACAATAAGATCTTCACGGAGGAGTGAAACATCTCTGGAATAATAAAGTACAAATATAATATTCTTTGAAGTTACAATATCTCAACAGAAGTAAGCTTTTATTATTTCCGGACGCATGCGCAATCTATAGAAAGTCGTTATGACGTAGAATGTGCATACTTTGTAGATTCCATTTATGAAATAAAACACATTTTCTAAAAACTCGTGTTTTTTACGAAATCATGTAAACCTTCTAGAAGCTCTGATTTTAAAAAACGGGGGAAGTAAGCTTTTCTTATTTCCGGACGCATGCGCAAACTAGAGAAAGTCGTTATGTCGTAGAATGTGCATACTTTGTTGATTCCATTTATGAAATAAAACACATTTTCTAAAAACTCGTGTTTTTTAACAAATCATGTAAACCTTCTAGAAGCTGTAATTTTAAAAAACGGGGGAAGTAAGCTTTTCTTATTTCCAAACGCATCCGCAAACCATAGAAAGTCGTTATGACGTAGAATGTGCATACTTTATTGATTCCATTATGAAATAAAACACATTTTCTAAAAACTCGTGTTTTTTAAGTAATCATGTAAACCTTCTAGAAGCTGTGATTTTAAAAAACGGGGGAAGTAAGCTTTTCTTATTTCCGGACGCATGCGAAAACTATAGAAAGTCGTTATGATGTAGAATGTGCATACATTGTAGATTCCATTTATGAAATAAAACACATTTTCTAAAAACTCGTGTTTTTTACGAAATCATGTAAACCTTCTAGAAGCTGTGATTTTAAAAAACAGTGGAGGTAAGCTTTTCTTATTTCCGGACGAATGCGCAAACTATAGAAAGTCATTATGACGTAGAATGTGCATACTTTGTTGATTCCATTTATGAAATAAAACACATTTTCTAAAAACTCGTGTTTTTTAAGAAATCATGTAAACCTTCTAGAAGATGTGATTTAAAAAAATGGTGGAAGTAAGCTTTTCTTATTTCCGGACGCATGCGCAAACAATAGAAAGTCGTTATGATGTAGAATGTGCATACTTTGTTGATTCCATTTATGAAATAAAACACATTTTCTAAAAACTCGTGTTTTTTAAGAAATCATGTAAACCTTCTAGAAGCTGTGATTTTAAAAAACGGGGGAAGTAAGCTTTTCTTATATCCAAACGCATGCGCAAACTATAGAAAGTCGTTATGACGTAGAATGTGCATACTTTGTTTATTCCATTTGTGAAACAAAACACATTTTCTAAAAACTCGTGTTTTTTAAGAAATCATGTAAACCTTCTAAAAGCTGTGATTTTAAAAAACAGGGGAAGTAAGCTTTTCTTATTTCCAGACGCATGCGCAAACCATAGAAAGTCGTTATGAAGTAGAATATGCATACTTTGTAGATTCCATTTATGAAATAAAGCACGTTTTCTAAAAACTTGTGTTTTTTACGAAATCATGTAAACGTTCTAGAAGCTGTGATTTTACAAAACGGTGGAAGTAAGCTTTTTTATTTCCGGACGCATGCGCAAACTATAGAAAGTTGTTATGACGTAGAATGTGCATACTTTGTAGATTCCATTTATGAAATAATACACATTTTCTAAAAACTCGTGTTTTTTACGAAATCATGTAAACCTTCTAGAAGCTGTGATTTTAAAAAACGGTGGAAGTAAGCTTTTCTTATTTCCGGACGAATGCGCAAACTATAGAAAGTCGTTATGACGTAGAATGTGCATACTTTGTTGATTCCATTTATGAAATAAAACAAATTTTCTAAAAACTCGTGTTTTTTAAGAAATCATGTAAACCTTCTAGAAGCTGTGATTTTAAAAAACGGGGGAAGTAAGATTTTCTTATTTTCGGACGCATGCGCAAACTATAGAAAGTCGTTATGACGTAGAATTTGCATACTTTGTTGATTCCATTGATGAAATAAAACACATTTTCTAAAAACTAGTGTTTTTAAGAAACCATGTAAACCTTCTAAAAGCTGTGATTTTAAAAAACGGTGGAAGTAAGCTTTTCTTATCTCCAGATCAATGCGCAAACTATAGAATGTCATTATGACATAGAATGTGCATACTTTGTTGATTCCATTTATGAAATAAACCACATTTTCTAAGAACTCGTGTTTTTTATGAAATCATGTAAACCATCTAGAAGCTGTGATTTTAAAAAACGGTGGAAGTAAGCTTTTCTTATTTCCGGACGCATGCGCAAACTATAGAAAGTCGTTATGACGTAGAATTTGCATACTTTGTTGATTCCATTGATGAAATAAAACACATTTTCTAAAAACTCGTGTTTTTAAGAAACCATGTAAACCTTCTAAATGCTGTGATTTTAAAAAACGGGGGAAGTGAGCTTTTCTTATTTCCAAACACATGCGCAAACAATAGAAAGTCGTTATGACGTAGAATGTGCATACTTTGTTGATTCCATTTATGAAATAAAACACATTTTCTAAAAACTCGTGTTTTTTAAGAAATCATGTAAACCTTCTAGAAGCTGTGATTTTAAAAAACGAAGGAAGAAAGCTTTTCTTATTTCCGGATGCATGCGCAAACTATAGAAAGTCGTTATGACGTAGAATGTGCATACTTTGTAGATTCCATTTATGAAATAAAACACATTTTCTAAAAACTCGTGTTTTTTACGAAATCATGTAAACCTTCCAGAAGCTGTGATTTTAAAAAACGGGGGAAGTAAGCTTTTCTTATTTCCGGACGCATGCGCAAACTATAGAAAGTCATTATGACAAAGAATGTGCATACTTTGTAGATTCCATTTATGAAATAAAACACATTTTCTAAAAACTCGTGATTGACTGTGATTTTAAAAAATGGGGGAAGTAAGCTTTTCTTATTTCCGGATGCATGCGCAAACTATAGAAAGTCATTATGACGTAGAATGTGCATACTTTGTAGATTCCATTTATGAAATAAAACACATTTTCTAAAAACTCGTGTTTTTTATGAAATCATGTAAACCTTCTATAAGCTGTGATTTTAAAAGTAAGCTTTTCTTATTTCCGGACGTATGCGCAAACTATAGAAAGTCGTTATGATGTAGAATGTGCATACTTTATTGACTCCATTCAGGAAATAAAACACATTTTCTAAAAACTCGTGTTTTTTAAGAAATCATGTAAACCTTCTAGAAGCTGTGATTTTAAAAAACGGTGGAAGTAAGCTTTTCTTATTTCCGGACGCACGCGCAAACTATAGAAAGTCCTTATGGAGTAGAATGTGCATACTTTGTTGATTCCATTTATGAAATAGAACACATTTTCTAAAAACTTGTGTTTTTTAAGAAATCATGTAAACCTTCTAGAAGTTGTGATTTTAAAAAACGGGGGAAGTAAGCTTTTCTTATTTCCGGACGCATGCGCAAACTATAGAAAGTCGTTATGATGTAGAATGTGCATACTTTGTTGATTCCATTTATGAAATAAAACACATTTTCTAAAAACTCATGTTTTTTAAGAAATCATGTAAACCTTCTAGAAGCTGTGATTTTAAAAAACGGGGGAAGTAAGATTTTCTTATTTCCAAACGCATGCGCAATATATAGAAATTCGTTATGAAGTAGAATGTGCATACTTTGTTGATTCCATTTATGAAATAAAACACATTTTCTAAAAACTCGTGTTTTTTACGAAATCATGTAAACCTTCTAGAAGCTGTGATTTTAAAAAACGGTGGAAGTAAGCTTTTCTTATTTCTGGATGAATGCGCAAACTATAGAATGTCATTATGACATAGAATGTGCATACTTTGTTGATTCCATTTATGAAATAAACCACATTTTCTAAAAACTCGTGTTTTTTATGAAATCATGTAAACCTTCTAGAAGCTGTGATTTTAAAAAGCGGTGGAAGTAAGCTTTTCTTATTTCCGGACGCATGCGCAAACTATAGAAAGTCGTTATGACGTAGAATGTGCATAATTTGTTGATTCCATTTATGAAATAAAACACATTTTCTAAAAACTCGTGTTTTTTAAGAAATCATGTAAACCTTCTAGAAGCTGTGATTTTAAAAAACGGGGGAAGTAAGCTTTTTGTTAAAATTCAATATGCTAAGTCAGAAAATAGCAGCATTACATTCCATTTCACAATAATAGCATATACAGGATCACTGAAGAAACAACAAGCACGGCATAAACACAAGAGACAGAGATTTATCCTGGGAAACCCTCATGGGGTAGAAAACCCAGCAAACCTTCCTCAATATAGATGACCAACAATATACAAAGATGAAACCCTGAGACATGATCTCCTCCTCCACAATAGCAGACCTCTCCTCCACAAGTGCGCTATCCTCAAGTGAGTGAGTGTGTGTAAAATGAGGAACACACCTCCTCTATTTATACACTACTCTGACACATCTTTTACACAAGTACACGTAGGCTCGTATTTAACCAATGGGTTAAATACCCCACTACAACTGACTGGGCCGACCCCTCTAGGGTGGTCTAATAACCCTTTGACCTACATAACACATAAAGGGCCGACCTCCACTAGGGAAGTCTAATAACCCAAGTTACCATATTCTGACGGAGGAATAAACATCTCCGGATATACAATAATATCTTTACGGAGGAATAAAACATCTCCGTAATAATAAAGTACAATTATAATATTCTTTGAAGTTACAATATCTCAACACTCCCCCTTAACGAGAAGGATATTATAACAGCATCTGCACGAGCAAGGAGTCATCAACATCATACATGATACATCTATAAATCATTGGAAGCTTTCTCAACATCATCAGTAACTCAACTAGTTACTGGAACATCTTCAATACTGGAACATCAACATCATCAGAGTTGATAGTACTCAATCATCAGCATCATCAACACACGATCAACAGCATCGTCATCACATAATCATCAGCATCATCACATGATCATCAGCATCTTCATCACACGATCATCAGCATCGTCATCATACTATCATCAGCATCGTCATCATACGATCATCAGCATCACGATCAACATCGTCATCACACGATCATCAGCATCACGATCAACATCGTCATCACATGATCATCAGCATCATCATCATACGATCATCAACATCGTCATCACACGATCATCAGCATCACGATCAACATCGTCATCACATGATCATCAGCATCATCATCACACAATCATCAGCATCGTCATCACACAATCATCAGCATCGTCATCATACGATCATCAGCATCGTCATCATACGATCATCAGCATCGTCATCGCACGATCATCATCATCGTCATCGCAAGATCATCAGCAGTTCTCTATGTCCAGTCATGTACCTTTTGAACCGAAGTTCAGGGACGATCCAGTCCTATCATGTTCTCGGAGACCACATGTCTACGGCTCAGTTTACAGGACCAAAGTCCAAGGATGATCCAATCCTTACCGTACATTTAGGACAGCGTCCAAGGATGACTTAATCCTCAACTGTTCATTTAGGACCACGTCTAAGGATGACTTAATCCTCCACCGTACATTTAGGACCACGTCCAAGGATGACTTAATCCTCCACCGTACATTTAGGACCACGTCCAAGGATGACTTAATCCTCCACCGTACATTTAGGACCACGTCCAAGGATGACTTAATCCTCCACCGTACATTTAGTACCACGTCCAAGGATGACTTAATCCTCCACCGTGCATTTAGGACAGCGTCCAAGGATGACTTAATCCTCCACCGTACATTTAGGACCTACGTCCAAGGATGACTTAATCCTCCAACCGTGCATTTAGGACCACGTCCAAGGATGACTTAATCCTCCAACCGTTCATTTAGGACCACGTCCACGGATGACTTAATCCTCCAACCGTTCATTTAGGACCACGTCCAAGGATGACTTAATCCTCCAACCGTTCATTTAGGACCACGTCCAAGGATGACTTAATCCTTCAACCGTGCATTTAGGACCTACGTCCAAGGATGACTTAATCCTTCAACCGTGCATTTAGGACCACGTCCAAGGATGACTTAATCCTCCAACCGTGCATTTAGGACTTACGTCCAAGGATGACTTAATCCTCCATCGTCCATCTAGGACTTCATTCTCGAAGACATACGTCTACGGCTCTTCTTTTGGACTGAAGTCTAGGAATGATCCAATCCCTTCACATGTTCACCAAGAACTTCATTTTCGAAGACATACGTCTACGGCTCTTCTTTCAGACTGAAGTCCAGGAATGATCCAATCCCTTCACATGTTCACCAAGAACTTCATTTTCGAAGACATACGTCTACGGCTCTTCTTTCGAACTGAAGTCCAGGAATTATCCAATCCCTTCACATGTTGTATACCAAAAACATGTATTCTCATCATCAAAACATGTATAACCACGACATGTATCATTATCATCAAAACATGTATAACCACAACATGTATCATCATCATCAAAACATGTATAACCACAACATGTATCATCATCATCAAAACATGTATAATCATCAACAAAAAATGTATAACCACAACATGTATCATCATCATCAAAACATGTATAACCATAACATGTATCATCATCAAAACATGTATAACCACAACATGTATCATCATCAACAAAACATGTATAACCACAACATGTATCATCATCAACAAAACATGTATACATCTACCATCAGAACTAACATCAAAAGTATGTATACATCTATCATCAAAACTAACATCAAAAGCATGTATACATCTATCATCATATCTAACATCAAAAGTATGTATACATCTATCATCAAAAGAAAGAATATAAGAGTCCTAAATCTAAATAATTCTAGGTAACTAAGTGCAGTAAATAGGTAACCTCATCATTGATGAGATAGACTTGTTATCGGATACTGTGCTACTCCCCCTTTCGAGGAGAGTCCTTCTAAACTACACCAAGCTTGTCTCGGAAGTGTTGAATATTGTAACTTCTAAGAATATTATAATTGTACTTTATTATTTCGGAGATGTTTCATTCCTCCGTAAAGATCTTATTGTATATCCGGAGATGTTTATTCCTCCGTCAGAATGTGGTAACTTGGGTTATTAGACTTCCCTAGTGGAGGTCGGCCCTTTATGTGTTATGTGGGTCAAAGGGTTATTAGACCACCCTAGAGGGGTCGGCCCAATCAGTTGTAGTGGGGTATTTAACCTATTGGTTAAATACGAGCCTACGTGTACCTGTGTAAAATACATGTCAGTGTAGTGTATAAATAGAGGAGGTGTGTTCCTCATTTGATACACTCACACACTTGAGGATAGCGCACTTGTGGAGGAGAGGTCTGCTATTGTGGAGGAGGAGATCATGTCTCAGGGTTTCATCTTTGTATATTGCTGGTCATCTATATTGAGGAAGCTTTGCTGGGTTTTCTACCCCATGAGGGTTTCCCAGGATAAATCTCTGTCTCTTGTGTCTATGCTGTGCTTGTTGTTTCTTCAGTGATCCTGTATATGCTATTATTGTGAAATGGAATGTAATGCTGCTATTTTCTGTCTTAGCATATTGAATTTTAACATGGTATCAGAGCTAACCTGAAGGAAGACAAGGTATGGCACTAACGACACTTGCTTTACTTACGACAATTTGAAGGCTAGGGTTTTATATAGCAAAAACCAGTCATCGTAGAACTTTCTCTATAAATCCGTTTTGGTGAAGTTTTCGGATCTGAAATTGTTACAAGATGAATACTAAATCCCCAGGTACCTTGTGTCCAAAGGACAACCTCTAATTCGTTGTACTTTGTGATTTATGATCTATACAATATAGGGTTTCTGCCTCTTCCAGATCTGAGTCAAAATCAGGTGACCTTGGGAAAAAGGTCATATCTTGGGCTAGGAAGCTCCAAATGAAATTTTCTAAAAATGTGACAGGTAGTACACAGTCTGTACTATCTCATAAAACTTTTTCAGAGGCCGAAGTTGAACCAGTGACACGTGGCACTCCGTACAAGTGCGCTCTCCTGTATTATCCCATAAACAGGTCACGTTGCGACATTTGGTATAACGCTCTCTCAGAGAGTCCAATTGAGATCATACCTATGAGGATGGAAAGGTAACAGGACGAGATATCTCAAGAAACTTTTTCAGAGGCCGAAGTTAAAACAGTGACATGTGGCACGCAGTACAAGTTCGCTCTCCTGTTTTATCCCAAAACAGGTCACGTTGCGACATTTGGCATAACTCTCTCTCAGAGAATCCAATTGAGGTCAGACCTGTCAGGATGGAAAGATAACAGGTCAGGCTATCTCAGGAAACCTTTTCAGACCCTGTGGATCAAAAATTTCGGAGTTACACCAGAAACAATCAGGTACATATTTCTGTCAAAACAGAATTATTTTTTGGTACCTTCATTCATGGCTTCCGGAATTTAGGGCTTTGGAGAAAGTTGGAATTTTTGTAATCGGAGACCACGGCTGGATGATACTCATCAAAATAGAAATTTAGAGACCAATATCAGAATTTTTGGTTGGGCAGAAGGCCGGGTTTGATTAGACCCTAGTTCGGGACTTTGATCAGAAAAGTGGAAAATTAGGCTTCTGTAAAAATGGGAATTTTTGAAATCTGTGACCGTGGCTGGAAGCTCCTCAAAAAAATAGAAGCTTAGAGCTTTGGATCAAACATTTTGATTGGGCAGAAGAGTGGGATTCATCAAACCCCAGTTCAGGGTCACGTCCAGTGAATCCGAAAGTTTCAAAGGAAAAATTGAGGAGTGAAACTTTGAAGTTTTCAAATTCTAAATATATCAGTTTGATCATCTCATCAAGGCGCATATTTCTATCCTTTCGAAAGTTTGAAATTCAAAGTTTGAATTTTTGGGGTTTCTCTGACAAACCCATATCCAGCTCCAGGTCCAGTTCTTGCAAATCAAGTGGATAGGGTTAATCCTAGAAGAAGATGGATTGGTCACCTGCATAAGTGAAGGAGTTCCTATTTCAGAGGGAGATGAGGCTAAGGCTTTACATAAGGAGATTACAAGCGATCTCGACAGGTATGACTCATCGAGGTATGTTTTGATATTTGTTCATGATTAAGTTTATGGTATGTTTGTCTTCATGTTATTACGGTTAGTACAATCTTGATTTTAGATTTGTTGTATCACCTTAACAAAATTATGAATGCATGATAGAAGATATTCATTGGTTAGGGTGTTGACACTTATGATTGTACTAATGCATTATGATATTGTGTGAGGTTGATGTTGTCTGCTAACAAGGCTCAGGTACATCACAAAAGACAAATCAGGTTCCATGACCATGAAAACATGAAGACAAAGACTCATCCATAATCTTTGTTCTACTTACGAGGTATGTATGACTTTGTTATATTATGCTTAACCAATGAGACATGCAGGTTCTAGCTCAGGATCTCTAAATCATTGAAGAGATTGTTTAGGTATGTTGTACATAACTAAGTAGGTATACTAATCCAGTTATGTTTCCCATGAATCTTACCTTGTGTTAGGATCCCTTATATAAGTATACTTGGTATGATTGGTTATGCTTATTCATAAAGTTAGTAATCAAGGGATTATGCATATTATGTCTTTTATCTTGATTGATGATATGCATGAGTAAAAGAAGACTTCCCTGAAATCTTGAATACTAATGTTTATTAACTATAATCATGACTATACATTCTCAATATTATTTAGAACTATAATGTTTTGATAACATTTAGAACATACTAATGGGTGTATGTTTGTGTATGAGATCATGAGGATGACACTTGAACATGCACAGTGGTACATAATGAATAGAAGTTCAAAAGACATACAGAAGATCAAGCAAGAGGCAACCACACAAACATAAAAGATAAGTATTTGAGTTGTTATTTGAAATAGTAAATGATATTGCCTGTAATAGGTTGTATGCATATTTGTATTCCTATAATATATCATGCTAAGTGTAAATATTAATAGAACATTGAACAGTATACTACTAATATGCATATGATTGGTAAGTTGGACAAACATTCCATTGTTGCTTGTCTAGAATGAAACCTCTTTGCTGACATGCTGAGAGTTGTGCACACTCTCGATAGTATGTTCTGGTAGAGATGGAAGGCATCTAGATAGCCACTGTATGCATACAGGATATGGGAAAGTGTTGTGCCAAAGTATTGGTCAAGATAGTTGCATAATTATGTAAATGATATCTGTATGCATAATAGGTTATCATGTCAATATGATTTGATGATTATGAAGTATTACTAATCATGTACCTAATTTTGATTTGTAGGAAAAATCATGATGAATGATGAACAAGCGATGGATGTTCAACAAAAGGATTTACAAATCAAACACACTATAGAAAGCTTATGGTTAAGAGATTCTCTTAGAAAGAGGAAGAGAATCATGATGAGATGTTTTGACCATTCTCTTAATAATGTAATCAAGTTCTGTATGGGTTCCCAGGATCGGTAGTCAATTGATGAGCTTAATGATCATCATGGGTGATGTGGATCTCAACCCTTTCTACAAGGTTGAATATGGCTTCTATACACATATGACATGGATGCAAGAAGGAACTCACCATAGAGTTCGAATGACTTTGAGGCTCATATTAGTAGATCCATCCGACGAGAGATGGCACAGATAGATATGCAGAAGATCACTCAATGCAGAGTGTGAATAATGGACAATTGACAGCTTCATGACAAAGCTTGGGCTTTACCAGAAGTAAATCTGATCCTAACCTTTACCTAAAGGTTGTGGATGATGAACCTATCATACCATTATTATGTGACGATGATCTCTTTCTGACAAGGAATGAGAAACAAGATCATGAAAATGGCTGCAGAAATAAAAATGAAAGATCTCAGATTAATGCACTACTTCTTAGGTCTAGAAGTATGGCATGATCCAAAAGGAATCTTTTAAATCGAGGTAAGTATGCTGTGAAGTTTCTAAAAAGATTTGATATGTTGGAGTGTAAATCCATGGCCACTCCCATGGACTCCAACTTGAAGTTATTAGTTAATGACTCATCGGATTTAGTGGACCTAACCCTATATAGACAAATCATTGGGCCAATGATGTATTTAACAAATACTAGGCTAGATATATGCTTTGTTGTAAATACCGTAAGTCAGTATCTAGTAGAACCTAGAAAGGTTCACTTAATAGCTACAAAGCATGTAGTGAGGTACCTAAAAGGTACTTTAGATTTTGGTCTATATAATCTTGGAGGTCTTGAACTCCGTTTACATGGTTACTCAAATTCTGATTGGGAAAGAAGTGTCTCAGACAGAAAGAGTACTTTAGGTGGATGTTATAGTCTTGAATCTACCATGATCTCATGGTTTAGCAAGAAACAATCTAGTGTGGCTCTCAGTACTAACGAAACAGAATATATAGCTGTCTGCTCTGCCAGCTGTGAAGCAGTGTGGGTTCAGAAGCTATTATATGGAGTGTTTGAATTAGAAATGGATTCCACTGTGATTATGTGTGACAATCAAAGCTGCATCAAGATGATAGGAAATCTTGTATTCCATGATAAGTCAAAACACATTGAGATCCGATACTTCTATATACGAGATATGGTGCAGAGAGGAGCTATCAAGCTCGAGTATATAAGCACTGAGGATCAATTTGATGATATCCTGACCAAACCTCTGTCTCGAGTAAAGTTTGAACACTTCCGAGACAAGCTTGGTGTAGTTTAGAAGGACTCTCCTCGAAAGGGGGAGTAGCACAGTATCCGACATCAAGTCTATCTCATCAATGATGAGGTTACCTATTTACTGCACTTAGTTACCTAGAATTATTTAGATTTAGGACTCTTATATTCTTTATTTTTATGGTTAGATGTATACATGCTCTTGATGATAGATGTATACATGCTAGATACTTTTGATGATAGATGCTTTTGATGATTAGATGTATACATGCTTTTGATGATAGATGTATACATGCTTTTGATGTTAGATGCTTTTGATGGTTAAGATGTATACATGCTTTTGATGGTTAAGATGTATACATGCTTTTGATGATGATACATGTTATGGTTATACATGTTTTGATGATGATGATACATGTTATGGTTATACATGTTTTTATGATAATGATACGTGTTGTGGTTATACATGTTTTGATGAAGATGATACATGTTATGGTTATACATGTCTTTATGATAATGATACATGTTGTGGTTATACATGTTTTGATGATGACGATACATGTTATGGTTATACATGTTTTGATGATGATGATACATGTTGTGATTATACATGTTTTGATGATGATGATACATGTTGTGATTATACATGTTTTGATGATGATGATACATGTTGTGATTATACATGCTTTTGATGTTGATGATACATGTTGTGGTGATACATGTTATGATGATGAGGATACATGTTCTTGATGAACATGTGAAGGGATTGGATCATTCCTGGACTTCAGTCCGAAAGAAGAGCCGTAGACGTATGTCTTCGATAATGAAGTTCTTGATGAACATGTGAAGGGATTGGATCATTCCTGGACTTCAGTCCGAAAGAAGAGTCGTAGACGTATCTCTTCGATAATGAAGTTCTTGATGAACATGTGAAGGGATTGGATCATTCATGGAGTTCAGTCCGAAAGAAGAGCCGTAGACGTATGTCTTCGATAATGAAGTTCTTGATGAACATGTGAAGGGATTGGATCATTCCTGGACTTCAGTCCGAAAGAAGATCCGTAGACGTATGTCTTCGATAATGAAGTTCTTGATGAACATGTGAAGGGATTGGATCATTCCTGGACTTCAGTTCGAAAGAAGAGCCGTAGACGCATGTCTTCGAGAATGAAGTCCTTGGTGGACGGTTGAGGATTAAGTCATCCTTGGACGTGGTCCTAAAAGACGGTGGAGGATTAAGTCATCCTTGGACGTGGTCCTAAAAGACGGTGGAGGATTAAGTCATCCTTGGACATGGTCCTAAAAGACGGTGGAGGATTAAGTCATCCTTGGACGTGGTCCTAAAATAGGGTGGAGGATTAAGTCATCCTTGGACGTGGTCCTAAAAGACGATGGAGGATTAAGTCATCCTTGGACGTGGTCCTAAAAGACGGTGGAGGATTAAGTCATCCTTGGACGTGGTCCTAAAAGACGGTGGAGGATTAAGTCATCCTTGGACGTGGTCCTAAAAGACGGTGGAGGATTAAGTCATCCTTGGACATGGTCCTAAAAGACGGTGGAGGATTAAATCATTCTTGGACGTGGTCCTAAATGTACGGTGGAGGATTAAGTCATCCTTGGATGCTGTCCTAAATGTACGGTAAGGATTGGATCATCCTTGGACTTTGGTCCTGTAAACTGAGCCGTAGACGTGAGGTCTCCGAGAACATGATAGGACTGGATCGTCCCTGGACTTCAGTTCAAAATGTACATGACTGGTTTACATCATCCTTTGATGATGCTGATGATCGTGTGATGACGATGCTGATGATCGTGTGATGACGATGCTGATGATCGTGCGATGACGATGCTGATGATCATGTGATGATGATGCTGATGATCGTGCGATGACGATGCTGATGATCGTGGGATGACGATGCTGATGATCATGTGATGACGATGCTGATGATCGTGTGATGACGATGCTGATGATCATGTGATGACGATGCTGATGATCATGTGATGACGATGCTGATGATCGTGTGATGACGATGCTGATGATCGTGTGATGACGATGCTGATGATCGTGTGATGACGATGCTGATGATCGTGCGATGACGATGCTGATGATCGTGTGATGACGATGCTGATGATCGTATGACGATGCTGATGAGGATGTTGATGTTCCAGTAACTAGTCAAGTTACTGATGATGATGAATTGAAGAAAGCTTCCGATGATATATAGATGATGTAGTAAATGACTCCTTGCTCCTATAGATGTTGTTATAATATCCTTCTCGTTAAGGGGGAGTGTTGAATATTGTAACTTCTAAGAATATTATAATTGTACTTTATTATTTCGGATATGTTTCATTCCTCCGTAAAGATCTTATTGTATATCCGGAGATGTTTATTCCTCCGTCAGAATGTGGTAACTTGGGTTATTAGACTTCCCTACTGGAGGTCGGCCCTTTATGTGTTATGTGGGTCAAAGGGTTATTAGACCACCCTAGAGGGGTCGGCCCAGTCAGTTGTAGCGGGGTATTTAACCTATTGGTTAAATACGAGCCTACGTGTACCTGTGTAAAATACATGTCAGTGTAGTGTATAAATAGAGGAGGTGCGTTCCTCATTTGATACACTCACACATTTGAGGATAGCGCACTTGTGGAGGAGAGGTCTGCTATTGTGGAGGAGGAGATCATGTCTCAGGGTTTCATCTTTGTATATTGCTGGTCATCTATATTGAGGAAGCTTTGCTGGGTTTTCTACCCCATGAGGGTTTCCCAGGATAAATCTCTGTCTCTTGTGTTTATGCTGTGCTTGTTGTTTCTTCAGTGATCCTGTATATGCTATTATTGTGAAATGGAATGTAATGCTGCTATTTTCTGTCTTAGCATATTGAATTTTAACAGGAAGTGTTCAAACTTTACTCGAGACAGAGGTTTGGTCAGGATATCATCAATTTGATCCTCAGTGCTTATATACTCGAGCTTGATAGCTCCTCTCTGCACCATATCTCGTATATAGAAGTATCGGATCTCAATGTGTTTTGACTTATCATGAAATACAAGATTTCCTTTCATCTTGATGCAGCTTTGATTGTCACACATAATCACAGTGGAATCCATTTCTAAGTCAAACACTCCATATAATAGCTTCTGAAGCCACACTGCTTCACAACTGGCAGAGCAAATAGCTATATATTTTGTTTCAGTAGTACTGAGAGCCACACTAGATTGTTTCTTGCTAAACCATGAGATCATGGTGGATTCAAGACTATAACATCCACCTGATGTACTCTTTCTGTCTGAGACACTTCCTGCCCAATCAGAATTTGAGTAACCATGTAAACGGAGTTCATGACCTCCAAGATTATATAGAGAAAAATCTAAAGTACCTTTTAGCTACATGCTTTGTAGCTATTAAGTGAACCTTTCTAGGTTCTACTAGATACTGACTTACGGTATTTACAACAAAGCATATATCTGGCCTAGTATTTGTTAAATACATCATTGGCCCAATGATTTGTCTATATAGGGTTAGGTCCACTAAATCCGATGAGTCATTTAACTAATAACTTCAAGTTGGAGTCCATGGGAGTGGCCATGGCTTTACACTCCAACATATAAAATCTTTTTAGAAACTTCACAGCATACTTACCTTGATTTAAAAGATTCCTTTTGGATCTTGCCATACTTCTAGACCTAAGAAGTAGTGCATTAATCCGAGATCTTTCATTTTTATTTCTGCAGCCATTTTCATGATCTGTTTCTCATTCCTTGTCAGAAAGAGATCATCGTCACACAATAATGGTATGATAGGTTCATCATCCACAACCTTAAGGTAAAGGTTAGGATCAGCTTTACTTCTGGTAAAGCCCAAGCTTTGTCATGAAGCTGTCGATTGTCCATTATTCACACTCTGCATTGAGTGATCTTCTGCATATCTATCTGTGCCATCTCTCGTTAGATGGGTCTACTAATATGAGCCTCAAAGTCATTCAAACTCTATGGTGAGTTCCTTCTTGCATCCATGTCATATGTGTATAGAAGCCATATTCAACCTTGTAGCAAGGGTTGAGATCCACATCACCCATGATGATCATTAAGCTCATCAATTTACTACCGATCCTAGGAACCCATACAAAACCTAGTCCCTTGGAGCAAAACATCTCATCATGATTCTCTTCCTCTTTCTAAGAGAATCTTCTAGCCACGAGCCTTCTATATTTTGTTTGATTTGTAAATCTTCTTGTTTGAACATCCATCACTTGTACGGTGTCCATCATTCTTCATGACCTTTCCTACAAATCAAAATTAAGTACATGATTAGTAATACTTCATAATCATCAAATCAGATTGACATGATAACCTATTATGCATACATATATCATTTACATAGTTATGCAACTAATTTGACCAATAATTTGGCACAACACCTTCCCATATCCTGTATGCATACAGTGGTTATCTAGATGCCTTCCATCTCTACCAGAACATACTATCGAGAGTGTGCACAGCTCTCAGAATGTCAGCAAAGAGGTTTCATTCTAGACATGCAACAATGGAATGTTTGTCCAACTTACCAATCATATGTATATTAGTAGTATACTGTTCAATGTTCTATTAATATTTACACTTAGCATGATATATTATAGGAATACAAATATGCATACAACCTATTACAGGCAATATCATTTACTATTTCAAATAATAACTCAAATACTTATCTTTTATGTTTGTGTGGTTGCCTCCCGCTTGATCTTCTGTATGTCTTTTGAACTTCTATTCATTATGTACCACTGTGCATGTTCAAGTGTCATCCTCATGATCTCATACACAAACATACACCCATTAGTATGTTCTAAATGTTATCAAAACATTATAGTTCTAAATAATATTGAGAATGTATAGTCATGATTATAGTTAATAAACATTAGTATTCAAGATTTCAAGGAAGTCTTCTTTTACTCATGCATATCATCAATCAAGATAAAAGACACAATATGCATAATCCCTTGATTACTAACTTTATGAATAAGCATAACCAATCATACCAAGTATACTTATATAAGGGATCCTAACACAAGGTTAGATTCATGGGAAACATACCTGGATTAGTATACCTACTTAGTTATGTACAACATATCTAAACAATCTCTTCAATGATTTAGAGATCCTGAGCTAGAACCTGCATGTCTCATTGGTTAAGCATAATATAACAAAGTCATACATACCTCGTAAGTAGAACAAAGATTATGGATGAGTCTTTGTCTTCATGTTTTCATGGTCATGGAACCTGATTTGTCTTTTGTGATGTACCTGAGCCTTGTTAGCAGACAACATCAACCTCACACAACATCATAATGCATTAGTACAATCATATAGCCCTAATCAATGAATGTCTTTGATCATTCACATGCATTCATACTGTTACTAGGGTGATAAGACAATTCTAACATTAATCAAGATTGTACTAATAAATAATATGAAGACAAACACATCATGAACGTAATCAAGAATTAGATTTCAAGACATACCTGAGCCTCCTTAAGTCATACCTGTCGAGACTTCTTGTAGTCTTCTTATGTAAGGCCTTAGCCTCAACTCCCCCTGAAACTTGATCTGGAGCTTGATTAGGGTTTTCTAGAGAAACCCTAAAAAATTCAATCTTTGACTTTCACACTTCTGAATGGATGGAAGGATGTGACTTGCTAAGTTGATCAAACTAGCATACTTCAATTTTGAAATCTCCAAAATTTGACCCCTCAAAATTGCCTTCGAAACTTCTGAATCTTCTGGACAGGAACCCGAACTAGGGTTTGATGAAGCCCACCTTTCTATCCAATCAAAAGGTTCGATCCAAGGCTCTAAACTCTTATTTTTCTGAGGAGCTTCCAGCCATGGTTACAGACTTCAAAAATTCCAACTTTTGTTGAAGCCCTAATTTTCCATCTTTCTGATCAAAGTCCCGAACTAGGGTTTGATCAAGCCCGGCCTTCTGCCCGACCAAAAAATCTGATCTTGGTCTCTAAATTTCTATTTTGATGAGTAGCATTCATCCGTGGTCTCCGTTTACAAAAATTCCAACTTTCTTCAAAGCCCTAAATTCCGGAAGCCATGAATAAAGGTACTAGAAAAATAATTCTGTTTTGACAGAAATATGTACCTGATTGTTTCTGGTGTAACTCCAAAATTTTCAATCCACAGGGTCTGAAAAAGTTTTTTGAGATAGCCTGACCTGTTATCTTTCCATCCTGACAGGTCTGACCTCAATTGGATTCTCTGAGAGAGAGTTATGTCAAATGTCGCAACGTGACCTGTTTTGGGATAAAACAGAAGAGAGAACTTGTATGGCGTGCCACGTGTCACTGTTTGAACTTCGGCCTCTAAAAACATTTCCTGAGGTAGCTCGGCCTGTTATCGTTCCATCCTGACAGGTCTGACCTCAATTGGACTCTCTGAGAGAGAGTTATTCCAAGTGTCGCAACATGACCTCTGAAACATTTTTCTAAGATAGTACAGACTGTGTACTACGTTTTACATTTTACGAAATTTCATTTGGAGCTTTTTAGCCCAAGATATGACCTTTTTCCCAAGGTCACCTGATTTTGACTCAGATCTGGAAGAGGCAGAAACCCTATATTGTAAAGATCATAAATCACAAAGTACAACGAATTAAAGGTTGTCCTTTGGACACAAGGTACCTGGATATTTAATCTTCATCTTGTCACAATTTCAGATCCAAAAACTTTGCCCAAACGGATTTATAGCGAAAGTTCTACGATGACTGGTTTTTGCTATGTAAAACCCTATCCTTCAAATTGTCGTAAGTAAAGCAAGTGTCGTTAGTGCCATACCTTGTCTTCCTTCAGGTTAGCTCTGATCCCATGTTAAAATTCAATATGCTAAGACAAAAAATAGCAGCATTACATTCCATTTCACAATAATAGCATATACAGGATCACTGAAGAAACAACAAGCACAGCATAAACACAAGAGACAGAGATTTATCCTGGGAAACCCTCATGGGGTAGAAAACCCAGCAAAGCTTCCTAAATATAGATGACCAGCAATATACAAAGATGAAACCCTGAGACATGATCTCCTCCTCCACAATAGCAGACCTCTCCTCCACAAGTGCGCTATCCTCAAGTGAGTGAGTGTGTGTAAAATGAGGAACACACCTCCTCTATTTATACACTACTCTGACACATCTTTTACACAAGTACACGTAGGATCGTATTTAACGAATGGGTTAAATACCCCACTACAACTGACTGGGCCGACCCCTCTAGGGTGGTCTAATAACCCTTTGACCCACATAACACATAAATAGCCGACCTCCACTAGGGAAGTCTAATAACCCAAGTTACCACATTCTGACGGAGGAATAAACATCTCTGGATATACAATAAGATCTTTACGGAGGAATAAAACATCTCCGGAATAATAAAGTACAATTATAATATTCTTTGAAGTTACAATATCTCAACACTTTTCTTATTTCCAAACGCATGTGCAAACTATAGAAAGTCGTTATGACGTAGAATGTGCATACTTTGTAGATTCCATTTATGAAATAAAGCACATTTTCTAAAAACTCGTGTTTTTTACGAAATCATGTAAACCTTCTAGAAGCTGTGATTTTAAAAAACGGTGGAAGTAAGCTTTTCTTATTTCCGGACGAATGCGCAAACCATAGAAATTCGTTATGACATAGAATGTGCATACTTCGTTGATTCTATTTATGAAATAAAACACATTTTCTCAAAACTCGTGTTTTTTACAAAATCATGTAAACCTTCTAGAAGCTGTGATTTTAAAAAACGGTGGAAGTAAGCTTTTCTTATTTCCGGACGCATGCGCAAACTAGAGAAAGTCGTTATGACATAGAATGTGCATACTTTGTAGATTCCATTTATGAAATAAAACACATTTTCTAAAAACTCGTGTTTTTTATGAAATCATGTAAACCTTCTAGAAGCTGTGATTTTAAAAAATGGTGGAAGTAAGCTTTTCTTATTTCCGGACGCATGCGCAAACTATAGAAAGTCGTTATGATGTAGAATGTGCATACTTTGTTGATTCCATTTATGAAATAAAACACATTTTCTAAAAACTCGTGTTTTTTAAGAAATCATGTAAACCTTCTAGAAGCTGTGATTTTAAAAAACGGGGGAAGTACGCTTTTCTTATTTCCAAACGCATGTGCAAACTATAGAAAGTCGTTATGACGTAGAATGTGCATACTTTGTTGATTCCATTTGTGAAACAAAACACATTTTCTAAAAACTCGTGTTTTTTAAGAAATCATGTAAACCTTCTAGAAGCTGTGATTTTAAAAAACGGGGGAAGTAAGCTTTTCTTATTTCCGGCCGCATGCGCAAACTATAGAAAGTCATTATGACGTAGAATGTGCATACTTTGTAGATTCCATTTATGAAATAAAACACATTTTCTAAAAAATCGTGTTTTTTACGAAATCATGTAAACCTTCTAGAAGCTGTGATTTTAAAAAACGGTGGAAGTAAGCTTTTCTTATTTCCAGACGAATGCGCAAACTATAGAAAGTCGTTATGACATAGAATATGCATACTTCGTTGATTCCATTTATGAAATAAAACACATTTTCTCAAAACTTGTGTTTTTTACGAAATCATGTAAACCTTCTAGAACCTGTGATTTTAAAAAACGGTGGAAGTAAGCTTTTCTTATTTCCGGACGAATGCGCAAACTATAGAAATTCGTTATGATGTAGAATTTCCATACTTTGCTGATTCCATTTATGAAATGAAACATATTTTCTAAAAACTCGTGTTTTTTAAGAAATCATGTAAACCTTCTAGAAGCTGTGATTTTAAAAAACGGGGGAAGTAAGCTTTTCTTATTTCCAGACGCATGCGCAAACCATAGAAAGTCGTTATGAAGTAGAATGTGCATACTTTGTAGATTCCATTTAAGAAATAAAGCACGTTTTCTAAAAACTTGTGTTTTTTACGAAATCATGTAAACCTTCTAGAAGCTGTGATTTTAAAAAACGGTGGAAGTAAGCTTTTTTATTTCCGGACGCATGCTTAAACTTTAGAAAGTCGTTATGACGTAGAATGTGCATACTTTGTAGATTCCATTTATGAAATAAAACACATTTTCTAAAAACTCATGTTTTTTACGAAATCATGTAAACCTTCTAGAAGCTGTGATTTTAAAAAACGGTGGAAGTAAGCTTTTCTTATTTCCGGACGCATGCACAAACTATAGAAATTTGTTATGACGTAGAATGTGCATACTTTGTTGATTCCATTTATGAAATAAAACACATTTTCTAAAAACTCGTGTTTTTTAAGAAATCATGTAAACCTTCTAGAAGCTGTGATTTTAAAAACGGGGGAAGTAAGCTTTTCTTATTTCCAAATGCATGCCCAAACTATAGAAAGTCGTTATGACGTAGAATGTGCATACTTTGTAGATTCCATTTATGAAATAAAGCACATTTTCTAAAAAATCGTGTTTTTTACGAAATCATGTAAACCTTCTAGAAGCTGTGATTTTAAAAAACGGTGGAAGTAAGCTTTTCTTATTTCCAGACGAATGCGCAAACTATAGAAAGTCGTTATGACATAGAATATGCATACTTCGTTGATTCCATTTATGAAATAAAACACATTTTCTCAAAACTTGTGTTTTTTACGAAATCATGTAAACCTTCTAGAAGCTGTGATTTTAAAAAACGGTGGAAGTAAGCTTTTCTTATTTCCGGACGCATGCGCAAACTAGAGAAAGACGTTATGACGAAGAATGTGCATACTTATTTGATTCCATTTATGAAATAAAACACATTTTCTAAAAACTCATGTTTTTTAACAAATCATGTAAACCCTCTAGAAGCTGTCATTTTAAAAAACGGGGGAAGTAAGCTTTTCTTATTTCAAAATGCATGCGCAAACTATAGAAAGTCATTATGACGTAGAATATGCATACTTTGTTGATTCCATTTATGAAATAAAACACATTTTCTAAAAACTCGTGTTTTTTAAGAAATCATGTAAACCTTCTAGAAGCAGTGATTTTAAAAAACGGGGGAAGTAAGCTTTTCTTATTTCCAAACGCATGCGCAAACTATAGAAATTCGTTATGACGTAGAATGTGCATACTTTGTTGATTCCATTTGTGAAATAAAACAAATTTTCTAAAAACTCATGTTTTTTAAGAAATCATGTAAACCTTCTAGAAGCTATGATTTTAAAAAATGGTGGAAGTAAGCTTTTCTTATTTCCGGCCGCATGTGCAAACTATAGAAAGTTGTTATGACCAAGAATGTGCATACTTTGTAGATTCCATTTATGAAATAAAACACATTTTCTAAAGACTCCTGTTTTTTACGAAATCATGTAAACCTTCTAGAAGCTGTGATTTTAAAAAACGGGGGAAGTAAGCTTTTCTTATTTCCGGACGCATGCGCAAACTATAGAAAGTCTTTATGACGTAGAATGTGCATACTTTGTAGATTCCATTTATGAAATAAAACACATTTTCTAAAAACTCATGTTTTTTACGAAATCATGTAAACCTTCTAGAAGCTGTGATTTAAAAAAACGGTGGAAGTAAGCTTTTCTTATTTCCGGACGCATGCGCAAACTATAGAAAGTCATTATGACGTAGAATGTGCATACTTTGTAGATTCCATTTATGAAATAAAACACATTTTCTAAAAACTCATGTTTTTTATGAAATCATGTAAACCTTGTAGAAGCTGTGATTTTAAAAAATGGTGGAAGTAAGCTTTTCTTATTTCCGGACGCATGCGCAAACTATAGAAAGTCGTTATGATGTAGAATGTGCATACTTTGTTGATTACATTTATGAAATAAAACACATTTTCTAAGAACTCGTGTTTTTTAAGAAATCATGTAAACCTTCTAGAAGCTGTGATTTTAAAAAACGGGGGAAGTAAGCTTTTCTTATTTCCAAACGCATGCGCAAACTATAGAAAGTCGTTATGACGTAGAATGTGCATACTTTGTTGATTCCATTTGTGAAATAAAACACATTTTCTAAAAACTCATGTTTTTTAAGAAATCATGTAAACCTTCTAGAAGCTGTGATTTTAAAAAACGGGGGAAGTAACCTTTTCTTATTTCCGGCCGCATGCGCAAACTATAGAAAGTCGTTATGACATAGAATGTGCATACTTTGTAGATTCCATTTATGAAATAAAACACATTTTCTAAAAACTCGTGTTTTTTACGAAATCATGTAAACCTTCTAGAAGCTGTGATTTTAAAAAACGGGGGAAGTAAGCTTTTCTTATTGCCGGACGCATGCGCAAACTATAGAAAGTCGTTATGACGTAGAATGTGCATACTTTGTAGATTCCATTTATGAAATAAAACACATTTTCTAAAAACTCGTGTTTTTTACGAAATCATGTAAACCTTCTAGAAGCTGTGATTTTAAAAAACGGTGGAAGTAAGCTTTTCTAATTTCCGGACGAATGCGAAAACTATAGAAAGTCGTTATGACGTAGAATTTCCATACTTTGTTGATTCCATTTATGAAATAAAACACATTTTCTAAAAACTCGTGTTTTTTAAGAAACCATGTAAACCTTCTAGAAGCTATGATTTTAAAAAATGGCGGAAGTAAGCTTTTCTTATTTCCAAACACATGTGCAAACTATAGAAATTCGTTATGACATAGAATGTGCATACTTTGTTGATTCCATTTATGAAATAAAACACATTTTATAAAAACTCGTGTTTTTTAAGAAATCATGTAAACATTCTAGAAGCAGTGATTTTAAAAAACGGGGGAAGTAAGTTTTTCTTATTTCCGGCCGCATGCGCAAACTATAGAAAGTCGTTATGACGTAGAATGTGCATACTTTGTAGATTCCATTTATGAAATAAAACACATTTTCTAAAAACTCGTGTTTTTTACGAAATCATCTAAACCTTCTAGAAGCTGTGATTTTAAAAAACGGGGGAAGTAAGCTTTTCTTATTTCCGGACGCATGCGCAAACTATAGAAAGTCGTTATGACAAAGAATGTGCATACTTTGTAGATTCCATTTATGAAATAATACACATTTTCTAAAAACTCGTGTTTTTTACGAAATCATGTAAACCTTCTAGAAGCTGTGATTTTAAAAAACGGGGGAAGTAAGCTTTTCTTATTTCCGGACACATGCACAAACTATAGAAAGTCCTTATGAAGTAGAATGTGCATACTTTGTAGATTCCATTTATGAAATAAAACACATTTTCTAAAAACTCCTGTTTTTTAAGAAATCATGTAAACCTTCTAGAATCTGTGATTTTAAAAAACGTTGGAAGTAAGCTTTTCTTATTTTCGGACGCACACGCAAACTATAGAAAGTCCTTATGACGTAGAATGTGCATACTTTGTTGATTCCATTTATGAAATAAAACACATTTTCTAAAAGCTCGTGTTTTTTAAGAAATCATGTAAACCTTCTAGAAGCTGTGATTTTAGAAAACGGGGGAAGTAAGCTTTTCTTATATCCAAATGCATGCACAAACTATAGAAAGTCGTTATGACGTACAATGTGCATAGTTTGTTG